>CM032343.1:13412996-14902662 GCA_019022885.1 Schlechtendalia chinensis
GTTTAGTAATGTTGAGCGCAGTTTGCCATCAACATAATATATTACAAGAAGATTTTCCTCTCAACGTCGAACACGTGATATGGGATTCTTTAGGATCAAACGAAAATCATAGTGCCGCATATTCTCTGTAAAAAAACTATTTAAATTGATTTATATATATATATATATATTCCTTCTTTTTATTGTCATATAGTATCTAATTTTTCTATTATCTTACTTGAAATTACATCTAAATTCTTAAAGTAATACAATACTATTATGCGAACAATTTTCCTGCTGACGTTTGACATACGATGTTCTTTTCTAATTGGTTTTGTCGGATTTCAAAAATAATTTTGCCTTGACAGGAAACGAATTATTCAACAAACGATATAAAATTAGACGAATCATACATACATATTTATTTTGCAATTTGGCAAACGAAAACTACGTGAAATACATTTTCCGCAGAGATGCAATGAAATGTACACAACTTACTATGACTATCTACACAGCATATTTTATATAAGATTTATAAACACGTTTTTGTAGTTCGATAGATACTCATTAATAGAGGAGCATTATACTCATTTCAACGAATTAATCCAGAAAAATTTTGAATCCAATTTTCTAAAACAATAAAAATGGATTCAATATGAAATTAAACGATTTAAATATTAAAATGTTTCATTTTATTGATTACCGAATTGAAAGAAAGCATAGTATTAAATTTAATTGGCAGGATCAGATTTCATGACGATTGAAATCTTATTTAATATGACATAATAACCTTAGGAATATAATTTATATTCACTATTAGCTCTAATTTTATTTTGTGCTGTATATAATTGCATTTGAATGTACAGCATCAATACTACACTACAAAACAATGACGAATTCAGTTGGCTTACATTAAACATTTTACGACGTTACGTGAGAAATACTTTTTTCATCGAAATGATTGACGTTATATTTTTGATCTTTCATTCTCAATAGAATATTACGTAGAATAATATCAATAATTGTATTATAATTTTTTTTTTTTTTTATAAAAGAAGTAAATTTATACAATTTTATAATAATTACATTTACGAGCACAAAATACATTTTACTCAATAACACTATTCTCGATACTTACCTATCAACTTCGATTACAATTTCATTATTTATTTTTTACGTCTGAATTTTTAAACTATTTTCTTAACATACGGATACATAATTGCTTGTCAGAAATAAATGCATTTAATTTTTCACGTTTGAAATATCATGCGTATAGTTTTTGTACGAGATGAAATCGAAAAAAATATATGAACACGATAAACATTTATATTTTAAAAAAAAAATCTTCTCCATACAAGTACTGGGAAATCGTAATTAAAAATAAAAGCATTTTCATTTTAATTACTGTTCTATATTCAGAAGAAAAAAAAATAGTATATGAAACAATAATTAAACTCTGTAGAGTATATATTACAAATGTATTTCAAAATTATATCATTAAAATTAAATTCATAAACATATGTATAATAAAAACCGAAAAGGTTCATGTATTGATATACTTCCCTTACGTTCCAATTTGAAAATCGTACAGATCACACGATTATGACAGGTTATAAAAGTCCATTGACACCTACCCAAAATAATTAGTTTCCAGAATGATGAGCATGATAGTCCTCTTTGCGCCAGATAAGACGTCTTGCGGTCATGCCGAGTAATTAGCAAAAGTCGTGAATGCTCGTAATGGCGGCCAACACAAAGAACAGCGGATCTAATTTAATTTGTCCGTATTTATCTGTGTCCGCAACAAGATACACATTTTCGGTGTCGTCGTGAGATCTAATTTAAACCAAAACGTTGCAACACTTGCCTGCGAATAGGTAGGCAAGTACGTACGCAAACAACGCGAGCGCAACGTACACTTGCGAAAATAGTTTCTAAAACAGTAATCGCGTTTGTAGTACACGCGCGTTTTATTTTGTTTCTCTAAACAATTTTTGTTGAGAAATCGAGTTAATTAACTAGAATTTTATTGTAACTGTAAAATACGACGAAAATCTTACCTGGTGTTTTTCCCACTTCGTGTCGCTGTAATTTTTGGTATTTGTCAGTAGTCAAAGGTTAAACTATTATTCATATGTATATTCAACGTAATTTAAACGAATCCACTAATTATATCTTAATCGATTTAAAAACGACTTTTATCTAAAATAACTGATAAAATTGTTTTGTAGTATATTTATAGCTGAAAAAATATATGTTTACTGTATAAACTTCTTTTCATTTTTTCAAGAAGTTTCTAGATCCGTCAAACATATAATTGAATTTAGACTCATAAAAAAATTACGCTTCATAATGAAAAAGTTACATGGGTTCTGTAAATGTTAATAAATTATATATTACGGGGTTGTTTTTTACCAATAAGTAATCAAAAAGTAATAAATTTAAATTAAATAATTCAACATATTCTTAAAATAAACTATTTACTTATATACAAATAACTTTTATAAGTAAACTATCCATTTAAAATATATATATTTATTTGGATATATATATACCATACATATATTAATATATATATATATATATGTACATCAATTTATAGTAAAAAAAAGTCTGATGAAAACCCAAAGTTTCTTTTTTTTTGAATGCATATAAAATACATTTAAATTTGAAAAGTCTGCCGATTTAAAGTTTATCTCTATACATATATGTATAATATTGGCAAGAGCTTTTTAATCTCGAACTTTAAGTGAAACGTATACGGATATAACTGTGAATAATCGTAATAATAGTATATCGAATTCGAATCATTCGCGGAAAATGCACAACTAGTATAATTAAGCTTCTTGAACTTTATGAGAACCAACACAAATTTTGCATAGTGACACAGTCTGTTCGGATTCGGCGAAACAAGCGATTTTGAACAAGGTTTGATCAGTTGAATAGGCTTTGCCAAATAAACGTGATCACTCAAAATTCGTATGCATTATTTTTAGCATTACATTAGCTCATCGTGATAATTAGTAAATAAATTCTTGTATTTAGCACGGGTTTAAACTCAATTATTAAAAATAAATTGTAAACAAATTACGTAATTAATTTTAAATATAATAATGTATATATTCGTTTGATTGTTTATAGTTCTTATATCATACACTTTTAATTAATTTTTAACATGTTCACGATCACGCAAAGGTAAATCCTCATTTTTATTTTCACTGTTTTAGTAATAACATAAAACTACAATACGAAAAATTGTCTTAAAAATATAATATATTCTAGGGTCACACGTTTTCATTAAAATTTCAATCAAAAACGAATATAGACCGAAACTATATATTTTTATAATTTATGTCTCAAACATATAAATATGATACAATTATATATACGAAAAACAAATGATAATTAATTTATAAATCATTATGCAATATTTTCTATTGTCAATTAATTAAACCGTATAGCATTGAAATTACATATCATAAGTATATTCGCGTCCAAAGTCTAACCAATTATAAATCACTGCGTCGACATATGAGCATAATGGCGTATGTTCGTTTGGGTAACAGGTGCTTTGTAAGATTAATATTGAAACTGTATAGAGACAATACAATTACAGTTTATGTAATCAATACCGGTATCGTTGTTGTACCGGCAATCCATAGATATAACTACAGTGAACAATGAAAATAACGATTTTTAATATTTTCGTCTCTGCGTATTTACGCAAACACATCAATTATTTAAACTGTATAATAATCACAAACGGAAGAAATCTCTTGTCCGAGAACGGAAAAGACGTAAGCCGGAACAACCTAAGCAACCTTCACTTATAGGAAATTCAAGTTGTAAATCGATCGATATCGTGCGTTAAGTCGTTTATAGACATTACATGGGGTTTTTTATATAATAATAGAAAAAGTAGTTTAAAATTCCAGTGTGGAATATTATTTGTCAAAAATACTCTCTATGATATTTTATAAAACTATAAACATTTCCTACATTGATGAATATTAAATTTAAAAAAAAAGTAACAATATTCATTATTCTCGTGGTATATACTTTTTCAACAAGTTTTGTCTTAAACAGCAGATCATCCTTGCAAACGATGTTCTAGCACATAACTCAAAAAAATCTGTTAGAGTCATATTCTAAAGACAACCGTATGATATACACGCCACCCATTTTTAAAATAAACCATCCCGAATAAATACGTTTCACCACTCGTTCACAATTAACATTAAAACACGGACCCCTAGTCATAGGTAAAAGGATTCGTGGACCCTCTTTTGGAAACCAATGTCCTACACAGTGGTGAGAGCAAGCATCCAATATCCGTCCAGTAGAACTCACGTTATGACTTATACAAATATATTACGCGTTACTTTGAACCAATATCGTTGTGTTCTCGTACACACACATAAACGTTCTACTAGCCGGCAAACCTCACGTAAACGTGAGTCTTATCAACGATAACATCACGTGTTCCACGCACTCATGTGTAGTGCTCCCGCTAAGTCATATATGGAACACCTACTCAGACAATGATTGTTTTTTATCTCGAATCCAATGTGCGTACATCGCGAAATACAGCACGTCAAAACCACGGAAAACGTATAAATAATACGGTGAAAACGTTGCGGTCATATATACTCGTGTATATATATATATAAACGGAGAGGCTATCGATTTCGCGATATAATATTTCGCCGACACCGCCAACCTGAGTGGTATTTATTTTCACCCTGTGCTTGCACGTGTTCATTGAAATATACGAATACAATTTTACCCAGTCGTATACTACATGCGCATACATGTACATACATTATACATATTGTATATACGTATTTTTCCACTTTAATGTAAACAAGCCTTAAGAAGAAAAAGACGTTGCACAGCCTCCACCTTCTTCGCCTCATTCGGCGTACCATCGTCTCGTTCCTATGCCCGTTTCGCGCGCGCACACACACACACACACATACTCCGTCGATGCATCTCTTTTCAACAAAAATTCAATTCGGGTCGTATCTGTTAAATAGTTCTCGTTGGTTTCGCTAAAGAGTATCGCATACGTACGTATATTAACATGTCATACATTCCGTGCGCTATTACATACATACACATATAAATGTATGTATAATATTCAAATACATATAAAAAGAAAAACATGACGTATATACACGACATTATAATATTCGTACGGTACGTCCTCGTTTGTCTCTCGTAGTATTTTTTTTTTTTTTACGCTTCTTCAAAATGAGATTTCTGACATTTAAATAATATTTATTTACATCTCGTAATTGAGTTGAACACACAATAACGTTTACGCGTTTGTTGTTATTATTTTGACTCGTGTTACATAAACATATATAATTGTTAAAAGAAAATATACTCCTTTCGACGCGTACGAAGTTATCTTTGATATGTATGACGAAAAGAAACAATATACTGAAAACGATTTTATTATTTTATTATTATTATTATTTTAACGGTGTGTGCATACCATTATAATATAATACTAATAATAATAATACTAATAATACCGTAATATAATACTTATTATACCATCCTGTTTCTACGGTGTTAGGTTAGTTAGAACCTAACGTTCTTTAGTATTTTTATACTGTCACAAATGAAACATACACAATAGACCAGGCCGCGAAAGGCCGTGCTGCAATATTGCATAACCGGAGCGCCGTGCGATAGCCGATCGAGCCGCTGACAATTTCTCACCTAATCGTTATAATATTCTAAACGAAATCGACGTTATTTTTCGTCCGTTTTTCATTTATTTTCATATTGCACATTTTTGAAATAGGTGTACTTGACATATATATGTATATAGATTACTTAAAATAACCAGACTGCGGTAAAATTATGTTAGATATCATCGAGATATATCTTTTAGTGTTATTTCTCGTTCACTGTTTCCGAAATGTTTACGCGGATGAGTAGCTAATAATATTATTATAGTACATGCACATAGTTTTGGCGATATTACCCTTATCCGTAGCCGGGTTTGACGAAATTTGCCGTCATCGGATATATGAAACCAATACGAAAAAACTATTCTCGAAATCATCTGCAGGATCGTTTACGATTCAATGAATTCGAAAACAGTATATTATTATATTACAGTGTATTAAATATTTTAACATTTTACAATCAACTTACTTTGATATAGAAAAAACACATAGGTTATGCTGTAGAAACATGTTTTTATTTAAAAATATAATAACATCGTAATTATAATATGAATAATTCCTTTTCTGGAAAGCTTTTAACGGTGGAATAATAATCGCTAACAAAAATGACGAACTAAAAAATAATCTGTATCCTAAAACTATCAACACGTTGGCATAATTAGACACAATACGTTCAAAACTATCAATATAACTCAGTGACAGAATATAATATAATACAGTAATAATATGATGTTTAATTGGCCCTTCGCAATATAATATATTATGTGCCATAATTTGTTCGATGAATTGTTAATAAAATTACAACTGTACTGCAGCAGGTACTACACAATTGATCGAGTGTACAACGATTTTACGACGCGAACCCAAATTTAATATTCAACACAGAAGTTTGAAGTAATGTCACTCGTATGCACCGACAACAACAACAACAGCAATAATAATAATAATAATAATAATATAATAATAATAATAATAATAATAATAATAATAATAATAATAATAATAATAATAATAATAATAAAAATAATAATAATTGTTTTTCTAGTTTTTTATCGTTATGTTATATAATATATTCCGCCATCAACAAAATATAATAACGTTTAAATTATTAATAGACGTTATGATTCTTTTTTTACAGAACACTTAATAACGACAGATATTACTAGTTAAATTATACGTTTTGAATTATAAATCATTTCAATAATTTTTACATTATACAACAATAATTAAATAACAAAGAAACAGATTTGAATCAAAATTAACGCATTATTGTAGACATATGCTGTACGATTTTTCGAGGTTCTCAAATTAGTGCATATGCCACATAGTGGTGCGTGGAAGGCCTGTTCGCTGATTTCCAACTAGCAGCGTTATCCATCTCAATGAAATTCTTCTTGTACAAATTATGAATTCTATAATGTTTTTAAGAATAATGTACAGATACGTTAAAAACGTGTTATATTTACAAAGCCTTATCATTTTCATAGAAATGTATTGAAATGTTCAATATTTCTGTTTTTCGTCATTAACAGCGATACACGACCAGAAAAAGTTTGAGAACCTCACTGTATATAATATGTTACGATGTACCCGCAACATAATCATAATAACGATGACGTGACTATACGTATTATAGCATAGCAGTCGCAATGACTTTTACTGTTTCCCCGGATGCGCACCACAATCATTGGCGTCGAAATAATAATAATAATAATAATAATAATAAATACCCTCTAAAACGGAAAACGTCGCGTCAAGACGTAATCTCTATATTGGGTTATGTTGGCTTAAGAAAACGATGTAACAAATTTCTGTTGTCTGCGCGCGTTTATCCGACGCGCGCGCGATATATACCTATACACACACTTAGATATTATATATAAAAGTTTTTTTTTTTTTTAAGCGAATCGCCGAGCTAAAGCCCCGTTACGACCCCTGGTTGTTTATATATTTATATAAATCCCAAGAGCATGGTGATCGTCATCAATTTGTTTTTTGGTTTTTTTTTTTTTTATTTTTTACTCGCTAAAGTTCTGATAACGACATCGCATTCGTAATAATAATACGACAACCGCGTTTCGTTCATTATAACTGTATACGGCGTACTCAATAATATCGTTGGTTTGACAGCGCATAATTGTTGTAAGCGGTATTTTCCACGAAATTACGGGTTTTCGTTAGTACGCTGTACGCGGCGTAACGATTTTCTCAACCGATTACCATATTCAAAATGTCGATAATCCTTTTTTTCAAATTACTGACGTTCTCGTTGTAACACGTTTCGTTTTCAAATATTTATTCATACTATTTTTGTTGTATACGCCGCAAAATGTATCTTACACAACAATTATTGGAAATTACGAACCTTTTTAACACAGTTATTTAGCACTTTTTTTTTTTGTGTCACATTTGAAAAATTTTCCCAAACTACAAAAATATTTAAATAATGTACATTAATATAGTGTGAAACATTTTCTAAATACAGCGGTATCGCCTAAAACTATTTCAACGCAAAATTAATTTTGGAAAAACGTAACTAACATAAATAAATAGTTGTTTCGGCTTACGTGAACAAGTCGTAAATGTTCACTTACGACTCTCGTGGGAAACATCGATATTACACAACGGTCGGATGATACCGATGTTCGGGGAGACATTGGTTTCATTCCACTAATTTGAAAGTAATGATAACAAGTCACTCGTCTTCGATGACTAAATATTATGTATAAGTGAAAAGTTAATGTCGGTTGAGATTTCTGAAATAATTTTGGACGTATATATATGTATAGTTCGAATAACATTTTATTATCTTTGCATAATGATTTCATGTCTGACTAACCAAATCAGTACACTTAATCATACCTAATAAAACAATTTAATGGTTAAAATAATTAGTTTTGCTATAATTCAAACTTTATATGCTTATAAAAAATCATTAGATATCTGTTCCGATTTTTCCAATTATCGAAAACAAAATTTAATTTAAAAAAATAACTCTTGAATCGAGTTTTGGTATCCGAAACAAAACAACATTTTAAAAAAAAAAAATCAAAAAAAATTTCTTTGTAAACTTTTGAAAAATTCATCGTAATTTAAACTTTTGAAGTTTAAACAGTTATAAAACGAATATTCTCAGAGCTTGATTTTTTAAATTTCTGAAAAATACTTTATTAAGTTTTTATTAAATTTGCATGCCCTTAAGTCGCTACGACTATAATTACTGAATTATATAAAAATATAATAAAAATTCGTTTCATTAATAACTAGCGTGCAAACACATTTTCCTGTAATTCTATTATATTATCATAAGTTTTAAAATAATATTGTTATGAATTTTACGCTTATTATTTAAATATTTATTTCAATATCATTTTTTTGTTCAAAACGTTTTTTTCTCATTAAAGAATAAACAAAATTATATAACGAAATGACCATTATCTCATACAAAACCAATTAAATCTAAGCAATATTTAATCTTCCTACAGTTACGTTTGTTAAATTAGCTAATTTTAAACGAAAAACAATACAACAATAGCGTGTACTTATATATAAAAGCCAGTACAAAATTAAGTTTTTCCTTTATCAAAAATAATGATACTCTGATCTTCCACCATACAGTTGAAAAACGTATATTATTATAAAAAATATAGAGATTTTAATAATTTACAGTATATATACATATATGATAAACAGATTTGTGTTGAATTATAAAAATTTGAAAATTTAAATTTATTACTATACTTTTTAATTTAGCAAATTATAATTGATTATACTACAATTTTGTTTTCTTGAAATAAAAAACTGAATTTTGATCTTTACAAATCCTTGTTTTCAAATTAATTTTCGCTTACAAAATGGAACAAACAAAAAAATCAATAATTTTTTTATTACTTTATTAAATATTATTTAAGAATATGTATCGATATGAGTACGTAAGTATTATTATATTTTGTCTGAGAAAAAAAATTTTCAACGACGTAGTTATTGTGTTGTATATTAACAAGCTCAACAACCGAAATTTTTGGACACAACATACAATTTTATTGAACATTTTTTTGTATATAATATAATGACAACAAAATTCACTTTTCTCGTGCACTATTATTTTATACTCGTGATATAACTGGTTATAACCGTTATTAAATACTCGTATAAACAAAATAAAATACACCATTAGACATTAAATTAATACAAGTATCGAGTGTTTACTTAGGTCTAGTCGATAAGCGTTTATGTTATTCTTGTTCTTCATTTTTTATACAAAATTTAACGCTAAACGCTATCAGTGCAAAAGACTTGAAAACGTTTTTAGTCGATATCGATATAATATATTATCGAATACATAACAGTAAATGACAAAAAAAAGCGCGAACGAATATATAATATGTGTAATGGTATTCGTAGAGTATATTTCTTTTAAACTAACACTTTTATTTTAAAACACAACGTGTAATATGTTATTGTTTATTATCCTTATGTATACATGTAGTTTGGTGATAAGAACTAAGAGGTTTTCATCGTTATGTCTTTTTTTTTCTCGACAACTGCCGAAAACTATAATAATAGTATTTTATTTTATTTCGTACTGTTACGTGCACACGCGCAGGTTTCAGGTCACTTACTTAATATACAACTGTGTATTATGGTAATATTTTATTTTGATACATTTTCTCACAATTACTATATTATATACTATATATTGTTATACACGAGACTACAAAATCCAAAGTTCGGGTTTTAATGAAAAAGAAAAAATTTTAAATACTTATCTCTTGTAAACTAGTCAAAAAATAAGTTCACCGATAAAATGCATTCGAAAAAATATTCGAAAACTTTAAAAAATGCAAGGAATGCTTTATAAAAAAAAATCGTTACTAATAACGACGTGTGCTCAAATTATGTAATTTTCAACTTGGAAAGCATCTTGTCAATCATTCCGTAAAAACATAGACGCAATTTAATTAAAATCCAAACCCACGTCATATAATTTACAATTATATACATTATTAAATATAGACATTATATACACTGTTTTATCTCGATTTATGCGCGTTACGAAATTGCATTTCCGTCTTCTGAGTACACTCAACTTTGTTGGAATTCAGCTTAATCCGTTATAACGACCGTTTGATGTAATTAATTGTCACATATAGGTTGCGCAATATACCTATACCGTTGCTTTCTATTTTTATTCATTGGCTCCGCGTCTAATGTGAATTCCATAGTTTGCGTCGCTAATATGATGTTCACTCACGCACTGATGGTTTTCTTTAGTTCATACAAATATTTAACTCACAACTGTCAACAACAAAACTATATAAATGTATAATATATATATATATTTATATATAAATACGTTTTACTTTATATATAAATATAGCCACGTATTCGTAACTTAAAATTCTTATTTGCTGATATTATATTCTTTTGATACTCTCATTTTCACTTTGAAGGTGTTAATTTTCAACGCAAACATGTGTTAATATAAGGTCTTTATATAAATATATACATTGCATATTATTCAAACAGCGACTATGCACTTCTTCGTTCAGAACAAAATAACTGTTCTCTATTCATTTATGAAAATATATGTGTTTCTTAATTTTACAAAAGGCTTGTATTTATTTGCATGTCTAATATAATTTGAAAATCAAAATGTTTAAAATAATTAATGTATTTTTGTCAATTCAATCATATACAAGATATAACACAAAAATCTACCCTAAGACAAATCGATTTCACGTAAACAAAAAAAAAGGAATAAATGTTTTACGTATTCTTTTCTTAAGACAAATTACATAACTATTATTAAAAATTTAATATTCAATTTCAAAATAATTTTTATAGAACTAAATGAAAATTGTTGGAACAATATTGAATTTTAATACACTTGTTGAGATGTAAACCATATAAAATGATTTCGAAATATTTTATAGAAAAATGATCATCGCGAAAAACATCTAATTTATGTTTAAAAACCACTCACGAATATTTTCTTTGAAACTAAAAACAAATGTAATTATTATTATACGTATTGAACGGTTTCCAATATTATTTCACACCTACTACAGAATAAAAACTAAAAAAAAAAAATGAGTATTTTCCATCCACCTTAACAACCGTAATTTAAAATTGATCACGTACACCGACTTGGACACGAACATACATTTTATTTTAAAATAAAAAGACGTAAAAAAAATGTGCATCTGTCATTGCTAACGATCAAAATCAACAAAACTTCATGCTCAACAATGAAATAATATTCTAGAGATGAATTTTTGTTTTTTGTTTAGTTCTAAGCGTCTAGTTACGGACTTGAGAATCTCTTCCAAATACTATGCAACAATAATAGTCAGTCGAATTCTATACGCGGCCTCGCACTAAAACCGTGATACAATTTCATAATACACTAGTATTGGAATCAAACGCGCACCATCTTTTTGGATATGAACAAATAAATGTTTAATAATTGTCAATAAGACGTTTGAATGTCATTGTCAATGTACGAAATTAAGATTGTTACATCTTACTGTATATGCAACGTTCAATGTGATAATTGCATAATATACTATATTGTATGGTGTAATACTTTTCAAAAAATATATAGCGAAAACAAGTTTTCATATTTTATGATTGCTCGTGTTGAAATCATATTCGTAAACATCAACTTCTGTCCAACTTATGATCACTCAACCGTTACTTTCTAAACATACGGGATATAATATATATATATATATATATATATACAGTACATAAAAAGTTTTTTATTTTATTTTTTTATGTATAGCTGATACATCATGTTCTTTTTCTACTCGGCCATCGTTACGTCGATAAAAACTTTTTTACGAACTCTTTTAAGTTAACGAATGCAAAACATTATACATTTACGTACAAGTGATTGCCTGTCTGTGCGATAAAATAGCGATATTTTTTTTTTTTTGTTAAAATATTTGCGAATACATTTCAATAACGCCTGATCTGTTTCGTTGAAAAATTATCGACTATATTATTTTATGTTGAATACATTTTTGAAAAATATATAATCAATATCATATTGTTCGAACGATACATTGTTTCTCGTATTATAAAAGTCTCGATCGAATCCTTTTCAAAAACGACCGAAGTACGTGACGTTTTATCGTATAAGACCGCAGTATAATTTTACCATTAAATCCAAAAAATGGTGTACATTATGTGTACTCGGTCAAACTTATTCGTCGAAACCACTAAAAATGTGTGATTCCGTTAGTTTACTAAAAACAACCTTTAAAAACGATTAAAAATATATGTATATATATATATGATATATATGATATATCATTACGTGGTGCGTTATTATATTGTCCGCCTACCGGCGTTCGTAAAATATATTCAGCTGAGCCCGAGGTGTATAACGACTAAAAATTATACACGTTTTTCAATACAATTGTACGTTCTAAATACAATAACATTTTATTAAATGTAATTACATGCACAAACGCTAAATACCGTTTAAAAGTTCATATCTATATCGCCTCCGTATACTGTATCTCACGAATTAGACGCTCGTTAGCACAGCAGGGCGATTTCACAAGTTTGAATGATACTTATTATGTTATATTTTACAATAATTAGCGAACACCTACCTTATATAATATCCCGTATGAACTCGGAATTGAATCGCGCATTTATATTTCCTATTTTTAATTGGAAACTCAATATTCATCTTGCTAATTTGCCTAACGCGTGTATTCCGCAAAATTAATTATATAAATGACGGTTTTCCATTTATTCAGTTATCTAGGTGTAACAATAGTATGTTTTATTTGTAATGGTATGTCGCGATACTTATTTTTACGTGCATACAAACAATAACCATTATTCATATTAAATATTTAATTATGACGTTTATATTAAGCGAGTAAGAAAAAGAAATAATCAAAGTCGTATTCTATTATTTACATTTTATCATATCATATGGTAGATTAATGTTACCGCATGTACCGAGTCTGCCGAGACTCGAGACGCTGAATGCCCCGGATTAAAGTATAATTTTAACTGTGCAAATACCAATTTTTACAAATTTCATAAGAAAAAAATCATAAAAAAAATTATTATTGCGAATAATTTTATACAAAATCTATTATTCACAGCAACTCGGCCAGTTATATAACCAAACAATTCAAAAAAATAAAAAATAAATGAGGAAAGCCTCCACTCTACGAGGGTTATAATTTCCCAATTTCTTAAAATATACATAACAATAGTTACTGATGATTGAAACTAGTGAAACTATTCAAGAATATTTTGAACTATTCAATGTTCCCACTGGATTTCTAACTATCATTATTTTATAACTGATATTACTAATATTGATGATAGTAACCACAGCAACGAACCGTTAAGACATCAACGAGATATGAGGTATACTTATGTACAAAAACCTAAAAAAAAAAAAATGAACATTTAAAATTGTCTAAATCTGACTAAATATTATATATAAATATATATATATAACTAATTTGTATGCGCTTATTTTCTATTTTTCTAGAATTAAAATTAAATTAACTTTAATTTTATTTTGATTCAACATCTAACATCTATCTGTTATTAATATTAAGCGCAATATTGAGCAGTTCAATGATGCTATATAACAGGTAGATTAAATTCTTCGTATTTATTTTTTCCACGTGTCTAGAAAAACAATAATAATCTGGTAGCCCCATAAAAGATAAACTATGTACGCGCATATTTTGGTGCACCATAGTCAATGCACGTGACACATTAGGTACAAAGCGATAATAATATAATTCTGCAGTATAATATGCAGATATTACATTAAATAAGACTTAAATTTTGAAAAGTTAACCGACGTTGTTATTAGCATACTACTCGAAACTCGTATTTATCGTACTAAATATCGTAAATTATATACACATTATGTTAAGGTTCAAAACGCGTTAATAACTAATTAACCCCGGCAAATCCGCAAATAAAGTTTTACGAAATATTTCGTTCGGCGCATTTTCCGTCGTACGTATACGCCGAACATCATTTGCATATAGTATCTTTGTGTGTACAAATAATGCTTTAATTTCGTTGTTCAATTACGCTTTTACGGCGCGATACCTCATATCCGATACCTCAGGCAAGGTAATACAAATTGCTGCTTATTGGTAAGCGAAGGGAATATGAAGACCGACACGAGAAGAAGAAGAAGGCACGATACATCGTACACCGTATTGATTTAACACGGTCACAATAACAATATCGCGCTGCAAGTATATGTAAAATCATAAGTGTGCACTGTGACTTGTGAAGTATATTTACTACGGATAATAAAATAAACGCCGTCTGTCCAAAAACAAATCATACTCGCGGAGAAATATTAGACGGAATATTGCCGTCCGCGTATATTATATATAATACTACGTACCTATATTGAAATATTACTTTTGGCTCTTTCGCGCAGGCCGAAAGCTTATATCGTAACGTATCAGACATTTCAATAGCATTATTTCGCAAACACACACGACAGCGTACACCATCGCGCAGACTTCTCTCAGAAGACCGTACAAACTCGTTATGTCTAGGGGAAACTTCTCAGATCTCGCTGTACAGTACGAGTATGGGTATGCATGTTTTATATGACGACAGACGATTTACGCGGTTTTACATCATAACACGTATCAAACACAAATTATCATTTCCCGTCCCGTTCCGAAGTGTAACGAAAAAAATATACACGGAAACGGAGTAACGACAAATTTGCGTCTGCCGGACAAATATACAATATTTAGTATGGTTTTTTCGCGTATGGCATATTTACTCTGACATTTATTCGTGCGGAAATCGCGAAACGCGAGAATTTCGTTTTTTCCCCAAATCGATGTCCTAATACAATCCTTTAGTTTTCAGAAAACGAGACACGCAGTGTTTTCTCGTCTAAAACGGAAATATCATACGACGAGTTGAAATTGAACCTTATTATACGCGTGCATAACAATTTTACTTAGACTACATTTTCTTCTCTCTTGACATTATGGCGCGTTTCTCGAATCACAAAAAATATATATCAATATTATTCGTTTGGGAAGTTCGTACCTATATTGAAGCATGAGATACAATAAGAGCTCCAATATAAAATCCAACCAACATCTTACTTCTACGTCTGATGACGTAGCATAGTAATATACATTTTAGAATAATAAGTTCTGACTGATTGCATAACTGAATGTAGACCAGTTCAAATCGATTAGACACAAATATCAATAGTCGGGTCTTACTATGGTTATTGGTCATAAAAATGTGTATTCAACATCTAATAGGTAGTGAAAACCATATCATATACAATTGATTAATATTTTATTAAACAAAATTACCTCATTAAAATACATTATATTTCTGTAGATATGGATAACAAAATATTTTTAAAAACCAAATGCGATTTACTCTTTGTAAATAAAGTTTATCACAGTATCATTTTATTTAGAAATATATATTTTAGTCATTGAAACAATACATTTACATTTGATCTAGTTTAAAGTGAATCTACGAAAAGCCGAATATCGTTTACAATAATATCAGAGTGACACAATTTTCTTTAACGTGATTTTCGAATTGTAATGAAGTTTAAATTGTTTTCTTAGAAATTATGTTAAATAAGCTCATTAAGAGACCACAACAATAACTAAATCCAGCCGTTGAAAACGAGTTAATGTATTTTCGTATCAGTTAATGGTTTTAATATTTTTTTGTTTTTCATAAGAAACAAACGAAGGTTATCTGTATTTTTTAAATTAATTTTTTATATATTTAAAATTGATAACTTTGAAAATGGTATTTTTTTTAAATAAATACTTACATTTTAGCAAAATTCCCTATTTAAAATTAAATTTCCTTTTACGTAAGTTCGTTTTTCTTTTATAACACACCAATATGTTCACCATTTTCATTTACAACTTAGTGCAACTATACATTACAATAAGTTTGACATTTTAATAAACGCCGACATACTGACAGTAAGTAGGTACAAAGTGTAACATAGATAAATTAAAAATAAATACTGTTTTCTTTGCTGAAATTAAATATAATCTCTTAATCATAATAAATAATAAAATTAAAACACGAGAACGCATTCGAAAAAAATTTGAAAAATCACCCAAACAAACATAATATTGAATTTTTAAAAACGATAATATTTTCAAAATGTATTTAAATCGCATAATATTATTTCACGTGTACATATTATATAATAAAACACATCTCACTATAAAATGTATACACGTGTTGCATATAGTGTCAATAATAATATGCTTTAGAGGGGGCAACGTTCGAAATAAAAATAGTAACGCGTAGCCACTAATAACAAATAATTCCTTTCAAATGACGATAGGTCATTAGCACGTGATATATTTTTACAACATAATAATACTTTTATACTCATACACACACACAAGCATATATTTTTTAATTTAAATATCTACTGCGTAATCGCAGAGCGGTGTGAATGGTTAACTTGAAATAACCTTTAATGAATATTATATTAAATTGTCGCGTATACATTATTATTTGTTAGCGAGTTATTTATTCTGTAAACAACAATAGCATGTATCTACTGTTATACTTTTTATTTAAATTTTAAAGTCACACCAGCGCGCATACAATCGTATGTTTCACAATAATTTATATTATTGCTTGAAATTTTAAAGAGACATTTGAATGTATGAGTTTTCATTTATTTATGATCCTCAGCTGCTATGTTTACAAAAAATATCCGTAAAGTTAATTTTTAATATTAACTGCGATAACGTAGATATACATATATATATATATATTTATTACATTATTGGATTGTTTATTATTTTAACAATAATAAAAGAAAATTATTTAATATCAGTGAACTTGCATTACAATATAACACAATTTATATGTTAAATACATATTTTAATTTTTAAAATATACTAATTAATAAATTAATATTTATAACTAGCATATCATATCATATCATATCATATCATATCTATCTACAGTTAAGTATAATAATACAATGACAAATGAATAAGGTTTAAATGGTGAACAACAATATAATAATAACGGTAACAACATATAATAGTACCAATTGTATCGCAAGTAACAACTTTTTTGAATTTGCGATGCTTCCTTGCGTATAAAAATTACTAAATCTATAAAGTTAATAGATCGAGACAAATAGGAAATTATACTGAAACTGTTAAACTATTACAAATATTATTCAAACGATAACGTTTATACGTAGTGTGCAAGTTCAAATTGTTGTACAATTTTTTTAATCATTGATACGAAAAACAATATAAAACTACTGTTATACTATAAAAAAAACCTTTATTGTTAGTCTTTGTTAGTGTTGAAAAATCCCATGGCGTTATAAATTACAAACATTATACCCTGTACAAACTAAAATATGGTAATAACTACAAGAACTTTTACGTGTTCATAAATTATAGTTGTACGTAGAATATTTATAGATTTAATATTACAGTTTCGATCGATTTCCCGCAATACAAGTACTATATCACAATATAAATAATAATGTGAACCAGACATCCCGTCACAAAAATCGTTTCCAACACTAACAATCGTTGTAATCATATTATGAAACGGGACGTGTAATCGAATTCTAAACAACGTGACCGACGACGACGAATAAATGTTTGTATTTAATTTGCAAAGGTAATGTTAAACCTCGCGTCACTATATCATGATATGTGTTATATTAAATACAGAAAATGTTACCGTAACGTTGGTTCTATTTTTTAACACAATACATTTGGTATATTATTGAATGTTTTCGAAATCCATTACAAATTATATGCTATAACGCAAAACTGTTGATGTACACATTTTAATATTGTACGGGATGAACGTTGATTATACGTAAGAAGCGTACGGAAATCAAGCTACGTTAAAACCTGTGTAATAAGTATACAGGAAAGCACGCCGGTCGAAAGACTTTTTTGAAGAAATTACATACGTTTAGTTATCGTTGTAAACATTTTAAGGGTTTTCTTCTTTTATAAACTTGTACTACGACGATTCATGTTGTGTAACGTGAAGTTTTTTGAGATTTCTTTTTCTTTTGATTCTGTAAAATAATTTTAACGAACTGCGTTTCGTTTGAATCACTTTTAATATTATAATTGACGATACATTTTTCAATCATTATTTTATTTCTTTGTATTCGACTTAAGGCAAATGACCGAATTAAATTCGAAAAAATAAAATTCAATACTCTTATTCCACTTCCTCTAACGCATTACATTATAATAATTTTTAATAATCGCAATGATCACGATTTATATTATTATACCTATGGCATTTATTTTTTTAATCCGCAAAGTCTCGTCGCTTCGCACATCCTGATGGATACTTACAATTCAAAGTCTTTACCTGTTACCAATGAAAAATTGACGCGTTCATGAAATAGATGCCAATTTCGACCGTATATGCGATCTATCGGAATACATATTATTGTATTGTATGTACAAGAGAACGTGATATCCACAAATGCGTTTATTAACTGACAACACTATTGAAAAATTACACTACCTACGCGAAACATTTTAATTGTGGCGTTAATGTCAAAATATTATTGTGTAAATACACGTATATAATACGCGTTAATAAGCTTTCAGACGTAAACAAAATAAGCGTTGACGGATAAAGTGGAAAGAAGCGTCAGCTGTTTTGTGTGATAAAAGGATTTCGATTTAGTTAAAAGGTATATTTTATAAAACAGTGGTAAGACACGCACTAATATATGGATTAAAATGTTGGAAAGTAGACGAGAAAATAGAACAAAAGACGAGTTTAACGTAGATGAGAATATTACAATGAGAAATGAATGCATAACAGGTAACATAAAAGTATTTCCAATAGTTAATGAAATACCAGAGAATTTATTGAGATGGTTACAACATGTTTTAAAAATAGAAGAGATAAAGACAGTAAAAATGACGAAGGAAAGGGTGGTGTTAGGTAAGAGGACGAGAGGAAGGACGAAAAAAAGGTGATGAATAACAGAAGGATAAAAAGGATGTGCGTGAAAAAGGAGCGGGATCTGAGTGAAATGGAACGTGTGGACTAGGACAGCCGACTTCGAACAGTCAAGAGAGAGCTCGATGGAGATGATATTTTCTTTTATAACACAGTTTCACACTTCGCGAAGTGTACAATTCCGAGTATATATATATACTCGTTCTATTTCGAATCCGAAAACCAAAGGTTTCATGGAGATTCATCGTACAAGATCGACGAGGGTCCCCGCCACCGCATTGTCGAACACACAATAATATAGGACGTTCCGCGGCGCAAACCACAACCACAAACAACACGCAGGTACATTTATAATTATCATTACCACGGTGGTGGTTAGGTTTCGACAGCGGGTGGTCGCTGAAAAACGGTGGTCGACGCAAAACGGTACGCAAAGGCAGAAGGAAAATTCTCATCGCAAGCTTGCGGGAAACCGATAAAGCATTATAATAATAGCTAACGGCTCCCGTCGTCACTGTTTTCCTCCCACGCGTCCGTACCGTCGCAGGATCTCTTCGCGAGGACGCGGAACGGGCGCAATATGTCACTATGGGTACAATAACGGATCATAAATATTTAAGCTGCGCGATGACCGTTAATGTTCGCAACGACGACGACGACGACGACGGAAACGATCGAGATTTTCAATAATATGTACGTCCGTTTATATCGAATTATCATTAACTTAAACTTGTCGAGAAATATATATATCGATCGTTTGAAATAAACAAAATCAATCAGAAAATTTTCGTCGTTTTGTGAAGAAAATAAAATCGATATCCATTATAATATCGCGCTTCTGTAGTGTTATACGAAATTGAATACAACAGAATCGATAGAATCAATAAAAACTAAAAATAAAACTCTCCCGAATCAAACCGATGCTTGAAAAATCAATGCATAGCATAATGTACATTTAAATATTCGACTAAACTCCGTTCCGATACCGTAAGATATTAATTCCCTGTCTAATTTCGTAACGATGAGTTCAGAGCCTCATTCAGGATTTCGTACTAAAATCCACGTGAACCAGAGAATTTCATCAACGGTAACTTAGTAACGGCAAAAAGTAAAATCAGTGGTAAAATGTTTTATCCCATTTTCTCACGTTTCCACGATAAAATGTTCGTCCGTGTACCCTTCGCAAAATACACGGACTCGGCTTTCGTAGTTTGGCTATGGAAAGACGAGCGGAAGTAGAGGGTACTGGGAAGCGAAAGAACGAGTTACCGAAATAAAAATTATGTGAATTATTTATCACGTAATTATTTACGAGCACGGGCGCACATATACCTGTATTAGGTGGACGATGAATGTAACTACTACTTGTCTTATAAATTTTGACTACTCCTGCAGACCTTTGAACATTCTCTCGCGCAAACAATTTCCTGGAACATTTTGAATATTCCCGATCAATTTCTGTGTGATAGTGTTATATTGCAAATACGAAGCAAATGTAGTTTTCGCGTGATACTCGATGAAATAATAATAATAATAATAATGTTAATAATTAAATAGGATTGAAGAAGAGGCAACGAGTACAAAAAGGAAATCATCTTGTTACTCCTGCCGTGAAACTTTATCTATGCGTACTACAAACGAATAAACGATATATAAGTTTTAAATATTTAACAATAACCTACGAAATAAGTATGATGGAAGTTTTCTTCAAACGTTGTTGAAATTTAAACATAAAATTTAAATATATTTTAACAACAAACATTTCGATAACAATCCAGTCCATATATTTATAAGCTAATGTACACTGTTTTGAAATACGAACTTTCATACAATAGAATAAAAGTGTTGAATCGTCTTAAAAATATGTCTGTATATAGATTTTTTAATTATAATAATCATTATTAAATGTAAACGGTAAAGTACAATATTTATAAATCATAATAAACATCTACTGCTTTAAGCGAGTTCTCGAATAAATTACAAAAAATATATTGTATTTTTATTTGCGTATAGTATTCATACGTCCTATTTGATAACTTTTTGAAGAACTAAAACATTATTTTAGGTAATATTTGGCTATATATTACGAAACGATTGTAATAGAAATATCGTATAAACACGTATGGATTCAATCCACGAAATCATGTGTTCTTAAAACACAAAATCACTGATACAAATTTAATCAACGTATTTATAAATTATTACTAAAATTTTATCAATATAAACGTGTTTGAACGAAACAAAAAGTAAATAAAATGCTACGAAATATGAAAACTTCATCGTTTTGAGAACGGAAATCTTTATCGATTTCAAAAAAAAAAAAAATGTATTAAAATACGTTGAATTTCTATTTATGTGTAGTACGCGCTATGTTAGGCATTAGAAACCTAATGACAATTATGATGAAATAATAAGATATGACGTCAATAATTTCACGGCTGCCCCGGCGAATCAAATGCTTTCGGATTTCCGCGATATAATATTCCGCGCCGAAATCGTTATATGCATAAACGTCGTCGTAATGGACTGTTAAACGTTTCGTACGGTTCGCCGAACGGTAATTTTCAGAGCTCACGAAATATCTAACCATATATCATACGTGCGACGACAACTGTTCCAAAAATAATTTACGACTCGTACCTGTATATAGTATACGTGTCGCGTCCTACACATTTACGTATGTGTAGCAGTTAAAACGCGAACGCCGTCGCCAAAGGTTCGCGAAATCAGAAATGAATCGCTAACTATATACACGTGTGCGGTTTACACGCGACCGTCCCTCGCTTCCATTGACATTTGTTTCGAGTTAGAAACACAATTCCAGATTTTAACTGTCCCCCTCACGCCAAAAAAAAAAAAAAAAATCGCATCGATCCGATTTTACAATACAAATGTCGCCAAACCCGTTTAAAAAAAATATAAGTATACCGCACAATTGGCTTATTTGCTGTTCGTAAAGGGGTACACGTAAAACTTACCAGTTTTTTACACACGCGCACGTTGACTTTTTGCCGGTAATTAACGCATTGAAAATGTTCCGCGTGATGTTCGCCAAAATATCGAGTGAATTTCAAAAAAGAAATTTTCCACGCCTCGCGAATAATATCAATCTGAATAAACGCGTTTAAAAAACATGAGTTTATTATTAATTTAAATAATATATATATAGTATTTATTTGAGTCGAAACATTTAATAACTATTGGTATATACAATTTTAATTGTGTTAAATTATGTTTTTTTTCATCCGATAATACAATATATATTATTATTTTTCATCCACTACAAATTTTACACTGAATCGTTTGTTGTACACGCGTTTGTTGTACACATTTATATACGCGCGTGTAGACAGCAGTTAGTTATTCCTTCCAAACGACGATTGTATACCGTACAAAGCAACTCTATTTCAAACTAGATTTGTATCGAACGTTTTTTGTATAGTTCTCGAGAACATTTTCGTTGGAAAAAAAATTACTACCGATAAGCGATAAACGTGCGTTTAACGAACATCCGAAAAGTATTATTTTTCTCGCATAAAATAAATTATACCAGTAGCGTAGATATAATAAAACCACTTTACCTTCGCAATTTTAGATCTATGTAGATTTTTTTTTTTTTTTACTACTCCGTTAAACGTGTATTTCAAACATTCGAAACATTTTTCAAATAAAGTTCGCGAGCGCAATATATTTCCAGAACAGCGCTCGATCGAATAACGTTTGCATTTTTTTTTCTACAAATATCAAAACGCGTCACGTTTCTTTTACCGAAACGTATACCTACTATAATAGCTGTTACGAGTCGAAATAATGGTACCCGTCATCTATTCCACGGTTTGCGCGCGGCACGTACCGAGTGTTATTAGGTATTTTATTATTAATGGTTATAAACAATTATTAATAAACTTTATATGTCGTTGATAACTTACATTTTTCAAACCGTTCTCCGCGTAATTCTATTTCCCTTCCCAAGCAAACGTGATTTACATACAAATATAATCAACAATTTTTTTTCACGACAAAAGAAAAATATAATTTCGCCAACATAAATATACAACGAGTGAATTTTAATATCGGAAGTTTTCTTATCGTCCGACGACCGTGTCGCAGAAGTAAAAATATTTTATCATCCGTTATTCATGCGAGTCGTACAGTGTTAAGACTGTGTGTTACAACAACGAGTTTACCATTGTAATAGTCAAACCATACGCAACATAGCACTAAGTAGTACTTTTGTATTGCTAAAACTAATTCTATTTATTCGCGCAACAACGACAAAAAACGGTATTTCAATTATAGAATGCTCGACAGTATAAATATTTTTTCATTTGTTGTTTAAAACTTTAAAAACAAGTTTCTTCTAGTAAATGTATACTCTGTTTTAAGCACGTTACATACGCTTTACGACGCCATTTCATTCGGTTGAACCGTTCAAGAAATGTAATATCGATACGAACACAATTGACGTGTAAACGAATTTATTCATTAATTTATTTAACATGGCAAACTTGCGGAGTTATTTAAAGCGAATTCTGTGTTGTTAAATATTTTAAATGTCCTTGTGCGGAAGAATTCTGCATTTGCAGTTCAGCGGATAGTTCATTGAACGGCGTCAATTCGACACGAAATTTCCACTTCATATAATAATTACCATTTCATTCGATTTTATAGAAGCCATACAATTTTACAACACTGACCGTACATGTGATTCGACCATACATGTATAACAATTTTTTATGTAACAAATACACGCGACAATGCGATAGGGTCGATTTTCTAAAAAAATTTAATGTTATATTGTGACACATGGCACAAAACTTCCAAAGAGGGTCAAGAAAATATTGAAGATGAACCTCGTTCTGGAAGACCATCTTCGTCAAAAAATGATCGAAATATGAAAGTTGTACAAGCAGTCACTTGCGAAACCCCGTTCGATTAACTGTGAGGACGATTACATCTTTGTGATTCGTTAATTCCCAGCTTTGCTGTTTTGATATCGATCTTAAAAAATCTCCTAAAAACATAATCTTTAGTAAAATATTATCCGATCCTCACGATAAGTTCATTTGTACACCGCTGAATATAACACGATCACAATGAACAATATATAAAATATTTCGATCACGAGAAAATAAATACGGCTTTTCGTTTGACGTTAAACGATAGTAATTTCCCTTTGTAGAATGACCTTTGTAATATGTATGTATATATATTTGTTATACATATGTACGCAATAACGAATATTATTTGGATAACTGAGTATGCTTAATATGTACTTAATTGATTGCCGTATTTGCAATTACGTACCAGTACAATTACAGATCATAAAAAATTTAATTGAAATTGATGTTATTTTCAAATATGCACCTGACACGACAAAAATATATTCACTGCCCACTATAAAATATTGAAAGTATACAACACCACCTATAGCTACATGGCTACAGTCGTACAATTGTAGAACTATTTTTAGACAAAACTGATTTGAGTACACTTTATTTATGTTAGGTTTTTTAAATATTTGTCTATATATAATCTTCAATTTTATTTTCAATAAACATCGCGATACGAAACTTTATTGTTTTCGTTCAAATACATAGTTTTTCGATAAATATTTTTATTAAAATAAACAAAAAATATCCGAAAACTGATATAATATAACAATACATTTAAAACCGTGTTTGAAAATCTAAATTAAGATTTGGTACAATATACACATTTCGTATTTAACTTGGATCAATACACATTAATGCATCAAATATATTTATAGGTTACAACATTTATATTTTAACTAATTTAATTAATTAATTTATGATGAACAGTAAAAAATGCGATTGACTAACAAAAGTTTACTCTGATATATAATTAAACATAACCAAACTTACCGAAAAACACACAACAAAGTCATACAACTCAATAATTCTGAAAATTAATTAATCAAATCGAGCGTGTATGAAGTTAAATACAAAATACATATTCTAAACAACTTCACAAATTAAAGACAATGTTTAACAGCTGGAAAACCTAACCTATATTAGTATAGTAACTTCCATCTACTTTGTGAAAACTAAACTGAGTATTTCTCTAGAATTTCCTTTTAAGTTTTGCACATGGTTTGCTAAAAAAGGAAAAACTGCTTTGCGGAGAAACATAAAGGAAATTAGTTTAAAAATAAATTTTACGCATATAGTACAGTATTTTATTTATCAGTGTTGTTACAACTACGTTAATTAATTATATTTTGGTCAATGTTCATAAATGATGATAGATTAGAAGCACTACATTTAATAAATAAACTAAAAATATTTGAAAAGCTGATTTTCATAATGATCTTCAAATTCTGACTTTGTATTCTCTTAGTAATTGTAATATTATAATATAATTATAATACAATAATTTCATTGTTACTAAAAGTTTTAATATGATTTTCAAATTTATATAATTAGTTAATCAGGTTTTCAAATACATACATTCGGTAAATTTAATTAATATTTGTTCTATGGCTATTGTACAGAAAGAAGACATCAAATGTATATAATGATAATATTATTATCAAATAATTTATTTTTTCAATCTTTTGAAATTGTAAAGAAATATAACATTTTTTGTAATCAATAGAGTGAATAGCTTTATTTTCTTTTATTTCTAACAATGACCTTAAAGTATTTTTTTAGTCTTGGCCATTAAAATACTTATTTACCATCAGACAATTATATATATAATATATTAACTAATGATGGGTATACAAAATTAAAAAGTGTATTTTTACAGATAAAATTGTTTTTTATGGAAGTAAAATATGTTACCACAAATAAATTTAAAACTACTTATAAAAAAAATTGAATCGATACAAAAAATAATTAGTTTCTATTATATAATATGTTTATGTATGTGTACTTTAAAGTTATCTTCCCAATACAGAATTTGTTCACAAAATATATTAATAATAACAATATGTAACGACTTAAACATTTTATTATTACGACAATACATTGTCTCACCTTTACATGTAACAAAGGAAATTTACACATCAAATAGTCGATACGCTTTTTTTTAATTTTAGACTTTCAATTAAATTGAACTATTATTCAAATATA
Organism: Schlechtendalia chinensis; assembly: GCA_019022885.1. Lineage (NCBI taxonomy): Eukaryota > Metazoa > Arthropoda > Insecta > Hemiptera > Aphididae > Schlechtendalia > Schlechtendalia chinensis. The sequence continues at coordinate 13,439,788 of CM032343.1, forward strand.
GGAAGATCTTTTGTCGATTTTTTTCGATATTTAAATTGTATAAATAAAAAAATATATACATATTTTAAAATACATGTATGAAAATTACATTTATCTTGTTTAAAAATGACCAACAATAGATTACGAATCGTGTTCATATCTTCAAATTCGATTAAACTCTTATGTCAACTTATTGTGAAATTAAAAATTGTGCAACAATTTATTTTTAATACAATAATATTATGTATTAAAACTGTCCGTTTATTATTATTTGTTGAAATCACCGTTAGTATTGAATATTACAAAAATATTTCTAATGAAAAAATAACGATAATTAATTGATAAAAAGTATGGATGTATTGTACTTTTGCATTGATCGAATAAAAAAAATTAAGTAATAGGTTATTTATTCGTTTACATCGCTCTATACGACTTGCGACGACAAGGACGAACAACTGCATGAATGAAATGAAATGAAGGTAGGACAGCAAATTGTATTAATACCCCCATTGTAATATACTTAACGGTTAACTAAGACAGCTATTGAATTTCCAAAGATTAAACTTGCATTATAAACAACTTCCACTTCACCTCATGGACAAACAGATGGTTCACTCCAATCCCAGAATACCGTGTAACCACTACAAATGAGACACTTTTATTAAATTCAAATAATCGTTACAGAGACCGAATAGTTAGAGACTTTGATCCGATAATTATAATTATTTGTACTTCTTTGTTACATACGTATTCAGTAATTAGTAGTATTACGTTCTTTGAATGACGTTCGGCTTATGGACATAAACTGAACAAGTTACATATGCAAGTGTTCAATAAAGTATGAGTTTAAACGCTTGTTGTTCACAGTTTTCCGCGAGAAAAGTTTTCAAGAACGAACATCCGGAAAATTCGAAAAATACCCTATCTAACGAGCAATCTATGTTCAGATTCTAATCTATACCGAAGGGTAATACATAAAACGTTTTGAGCATTATATTATTTACTATATCCGGAAAAGAGTTTACTGAAGAAAAACAACAATACATCATTGTAAAATATCAATGCATTGCTCGCTTCGCTTAGAATGTAAATGGATCTGTCAGGGAAAAAAGGAAGGAATTTTAATAAATCGAATCACCCGCGCGTTTACAATAATACAAGATGTATTATGTTACACACGTTATACGTATAAACGTTAATACTTTGTTTTATTTTTTTCAACAGCGTTAATAAGTTCAACAACAAAACTAAAATATGCTTGAAAACTTTTGACTGTTTTATACTATTCACCATAAACCCAAAATTACAATAATACACTTAAACTGCGTATACGTATTTCGACAACTACGTTGTCATCCTCAGCACGAACTACAACTAGTAGTACAAACATACTAAACCAAATACTAGTAGTAGTCAAAATACGTATACGCAGTTAAAGTGTATTATTATTTTTTTGATTTTGGGTTTTTAGAATATAGTGTTCAACGACAATAATTATATGCGAGAAATCGATCAAATTCTGCTATTTTACGTACGATCGGTGTCTTAAAAAATCATAGAATCGTATCAACAACGGTTATGCTATCTTCAAAAATCGTGGCGAAAACTTACGATTACCGAAGGAAACTAAAATGAAAAAACATACGATCACTATATTCTGATAAAACGCGCCTAAAACAAAAAAGCATAATTGTGATCGGGAAAAAAAAGATATCGTAAAAAGTGAAAACGGGCGTAGAGCTTCGCGCGCATATATCGTACAGCCGGGCTAAAAAAGTTTTAATCTCATTTCCAATTTTTGTTACTGTTCGTAATGTTTGTACGCGTTGACATTGATTGGTGTATGCTATTTGCGTCCTCGGGGCCATTAGCTTATTAACCGGGAGTTGAAATTGAATTAAAAAATTGCGGTTTACACTGAACTTCGGGTTTGACGGGCGAAATCCGTGTCCATCTTACGGGTCCTCGTACTGGCCACTTACAGGTCTGCGGAATCGGTTACGACCGAGCAACGTCCGTTCACAATAACCGCACGGCCCTGGTGCATCATTCTTTATCGGCGACCACATGCCGTTGCCCATGCGAAACGAGTGAAACGAGCCGAATTAGCCGATCACCGTCGTTACATAAAAACGTCAGGCAAATGCAAATGCGTACCGTATATTTATACACACGCGATATTTATATTGCGCGCTCGAGTTTTCGTGAATTATTTAGATAAGCTGCTCGCGTGAACATCACGTCGATGGACCGTGAAAAAAATTAATCAAGTTTCTATAATATAATTGTCGTTGTAATTAATTTTTCTTTTTTCTTTTCGCAAAATGACGTTTCGCGAAAGTTCCGAGAAATAAAGCGTTTCCGCCCGAACGATTTCAACGCATCCGTTACCAATAAATCGACAAAGTTCCTATCCGTCGAATGATTAATAATATATGTTTGCGTTCCAAATTGTGTCTGCGAAGTTATTCCAAAAAAATAAAAATCCGACAACAGATGTTACTCGGGAATCAAAAGGTTTTGACGATGAAACTTATTAATCCCTAATAAATTTTCACTCCGTCTGATTATTACATGTATAATTCCGTTCAAAGTGACGTTAACAATAACGGAATCGAGCTGATAATCTTGTTTCCGCGCTTCACCGGTTCACGGTTACGACTGGCTTAGGATAATGGTCAGTTTAGGTAAAACAATTGTTTTCGTGTTAGTAAATAGAAGATAAATGTTATCTACGCGTTGTTTTTTTTTTAATTTTATTTTTATACACGTTTTAAATTTATTCTCGAGTTTACATCTGGAAATACAAAGCTTTGGCTTTTTTTTTTACACAACATATTATACGGAAAAAATGTAAAACGAGTATCGGAAAGTCAAACACATGAATAAAACACGTATAATGTTCCGACATTTCGAGTAAAATGAATTATCGATGTACAAATCATAAACGATAGAATACGAAAACATATGTTTTTGCAACTACAAAAACCAACAAAAAAAAAAATAATCATCCAATATCATAGAATGGATTTTAAATATATTTAAAACATTTACAGTCATTTAAATATTTTATGTCAAATTGAATTATTAGTTTTGTAAAATACTCTCGCAAAAATCAAAAAAAGTGTTTAGTTATCAATTCAAATTATTATTATTTTTTAACATCTTGCTATAAATTACACGGATTATTTAAACGCCTAAAAAGAGGAGAGAAAATACGGATAGTTGTGCGTTAAGACACGTAGTGTTCGAAAAATGTAAAAATAGAACTCTTTATTTCTAAGCTCGAGATATTTTAAATTCTTAAAATAATATATATTCGACACGTTTTCCAGCCATTTTCGAAACAAAGGAAAATGTAAAACACACTAATAGTTTAAAGTCACGTATATCATTCGGATTCCTATAAAAGATAACGTGATATTATATTACGTAATTACGACGCGTATATGTGGTCGACTAAGATATTATTTGTAAGTACGTATCGCACGGTTTCGCGTGTACGTGTAAACGTTTACGGTTTCCGTGAACATTATCCGCTCTTACATACCTACAACGTAAAAAATAATAATACAAAAAATAATAAAAAGAAAAATATTTAATGACCTTTGGAAAAAAATTGTTCGACAACATTTTTGTATTTTTACCTCACTGTTTTACAGCCATTAGGTGCCGTTTGTCACTATATTGCGCGCGTATATATAACGCATTACGTTTAGTTAATGGAGAATGATTGTGATATTTTAAAAATCATATATTATATTTCCTATTAAAACCGTTATTCGCGCATAAACAAATTGTATTATTAAGATCGATTTGCGGCGGGTTTGTTGCCAATATTTATAGGTTACCTATACAATAATAATAATATTAATATATATATATATATTCAGGTATATGTCACGTTGCACAGACGGTACTAATTACCGATTAATAAATTACGACCAATTAAAAAAAATTATTTATTTGAAAAAATATTAGTTACCTTTACGAAAAGAAAAAAAATGACCCGAAATATAATTATATAATATACGCGTAATAATTTCGATGGAAACCGATAACATAATTTCATAAAGGTTAGGTTAAGTTATAAAGGGCAGTGTAAAATTCCGACCGTATCTAACCGTTTTGTAACTATATAATATATTATTAGGTATACGGCGGGACTTTCATTTTAATGTATGTTAATGTATTCGATTTTTTCACCACCAACGCATAACACGTGCAATCTTCCTAAGTACTAAGGTCAAATTTGAATCGCTAAAAAAAAAATATAAGTATCGTATAAAAAAATACGACATGTATATCTTCTTTATACAATCCTAAACGACACCGTACATTTCATGAGCATCTACCTACCCCCACGTAACGAATTTTTGCAAAATAATATTGGTTTATTTTTAATTTATTTTTTTTATTCGTTTTATCTTTATGTTACATTTTATCGACATTATAACGACACAATGTATCTGCCCACACTGCACAACAATGTTCCACGTTACACTGTCATTGCACATGATTGTTGAAAACGATAATATAAATTAATTGTGTTATATATATATATATACACAAATTACTGACCTTGCAAATATAATTAAAATAGGAACGACGCTAACGAACAGTGTACAATACACTTCTATTGTTGTTATTAGTTTCTGAAGATAATGTACCACCTTGAATAGAAGTTTGTTTTCTCGTGAATAGTTAACCTTGACGTGATCGAGAAAAAGTGGTTTATGAATATAATGTTTAATTGATATTTCTCGTGCGTGTTAAAATACGTTATGTGACGTTTAAATGAAATAAATAAATAAATAAATTTCTACTTATACGAATCAAAAGATAACATTATACCACGAGAAACAAAACACACATGTTTATATTTTAAGGAAGTGTTTGTAATTAATTACGACGCCGAAAAATATATAATCGGATTAACGCTGTAAAAAAATACTCTTAATTGAGTGTATTACAACAATTTATGATAACAAAGCTATGAATTAAATTTCCTCCCGTTCATCCATAGACGTATAAATAAAATGTATACCTCATTTTTGTTAAATATAACATTAATTATATACGTACACTCGATGATAAGTAGGTATAACAAATTTTTAAATCGAAATATGATATAACACGATGAAAACACTCATGACATTTATTTGTCAACCCCTGTGAATTCTACATTTATTCGTTTTCGTATTATACCTGTCTAACTTGCGTCATGTTGGTTGTAGTTATACTCACAACTCACTAATAACGATTTGGTGAAGTCACAATTTAAATGCATTTAATTGGAATGCCGTCAAAAAAAAAAAGATTTCTTTATTACATGCGTATATGTGTGTATAAATTCCAATAAAAAAGAAAATACAACAAATATATAAAATAAAACCTTCATAAAATATTTTACATAAAAAAAAATATTAAAGGCCTTTAAAAGAAAACGCCGAATAGAGTCTGTCGATGTCATACGTCAAGTATGATGAAATTATAAAATGTTGAATTAATTTTTTATTCGGAGCTGAATCTTGTAAATAATTACGAATATTAACTTTATTAAAAAAAAAATTTTCGAAAACATTAGAACAAAGTAAAAAGTCCGAAGGATGTACCAAAGTAAATTTAAATCATTCACTTCTACGTTTAAATTTCAATTTTTACAACTTTCAGATTCTGAGCACAAGCTTTTACTTATATTGCCTTTATAGCAATAATATGCCATATTTTTCTTCCGTAAACGCTTTTAAAGGTAATATGATAATGTACACCAATATTTTCCTGTGTAGGTAATAGACGATAATTTGGAAATTTCACATAAGTCATAACTTAAAATCTGTTCAAGTTTTAAAATATCAGATTACTTTCATAAAATCGTAAAAATAAGGTATTCTTTTGTTTTCTTAATATTCTATTATTAGTAAAAAGAATAAGACGAATTTTCATTATTAAAAATACAAAATCACAAAATTAAAACTAAATATAATTTAATTGTAATTCACAGATATCATTAAAATTCATCAAGAAGGCTATCGTCTTATTTATCATATAGAGTATTTTTATATTTTATATTGAGATGAAAATTTTAGCCAATCATTATAAAACTCACGATTTAACAATATCATTCGAAAAAAAAAATCTTACTGTTAAGAATATAGTCACATATTTCAAATTAATCATGTTACCCATATTTCAAACTCCAAACAAAGTGTATTTAACGGATCCGCAATGAACTCGATTTAGAAACGGGTTTTGAACGTTATTATTATTATTATTCATCGCTTTCAAATTTAGATTAACCTCCTACGTTTAATCCGCCCACCAAAAACAAGTAAACCTGTCTAAATATTAGTCATCAACTCATCCTCCAGCGAAATACGACGTGCAGACACTTGTCGATGTTTTTATAAAAGATTTATTAAAGTTTGAAAAGGCTACATTAAAATATTAATTTTTTATACACAACGCGAACAAATGAACGCGTTGACATTCTAAAAATATACCTGTGTATATACAATACACATTCCGTATAAATTATTATTGGTTTTTCAGACAAAGTTTTTGCGTTAATGAACGTGAAAACAAATCATTTAGATTCGTCGCGCGACTTACGCCAAGTTACGCTGTTGTTACACAGCTGTTGTTGTAACAACGTTACGTTCAAACTGTGCGCTTCGTGGAGAACACCAAAATATTTAAGAGTACATTAGTAGTGGACTTTTGTTTTTTGTTTGTTCTTTTGTTTGCCTAATTCAAATCCGCCCACTATAATATATACTCGTGCGACGTATAAATCATTTCGCGCGTTTCCGATAAATAATTAAATATTTGTAATTTAACGACGACGACGCGGATGACTACGCGAAAAACGATTTCCCGTCGTGTGTCTCGCCGTCCGACTAACGGGCAGCACATCAAAAACTCACTACGCAGTTCATTAAGCGTAACATTTCGATTGAATTTAACGTTTCGACACCCATTACCGATTTTGAAGGCGAGACACGGTCACACGTCAGGTTTGTTCAAAAATTATAATTTCAAAGTTGGGTATTCGTGAATTTCAATCAATTATCTATCCCAAACAAACGTATAACTCACGAGCGTCGAGACTCTAAATTCGACGGAGGCGTGGTCATCTAAACGATAATTGCGTGATCATGCGATTTCACTACATCGGCCGTCGGAGCGTAGCGTTTCCTCTCGAAACGCTTTTCCAAAAATCGATTGATGTTTTGGGCGCCCGGTATAGTGTTGCACACACGTCGATTGGTATGCGTGCGCCGCCGAGATAACTCGGATATCTGTACGCGAATAAGTAGGTACGCGTGTCTCTATAAAAAACAAAAAACAAAAACAAAAACACGAAACGGCAGAGGTGACTCGCTAAATATATTTATACAAACATTATATATAGTAGAGCGAAATGTCACGGCGACCGAGCGGGCAAAAGAGTAAAAAATAAAGTGAATAACAATAAAAATAAAGTGCACGTGGAAGCCAATAAAATGCGCTCGCGTTCACGGGATTCCAGATGACGGCGACGCATCTGTCTCTATTTCGGTACACAATAACATCGTTAGTCGTTCGCCGCGGAGAAACGGATTTGGATCTCGTCGGACGAACGGAATTCGAAACGCTCTCGCGCGCCGGACGCATGCGTACCGTACGGGACGCGAAACGTCTGTCCGTAAGGTTATGTGAGGCCCAAGGACCCAAAATATTTGGGGGCACTTAAATACGTAAATTATGATATAAGTACTAGTCATTTATTTAGAAATTAATATTTTGAGTAGTAAATAAAAAAAACTTTCTTCTTTGGGAGGAACAGTAGACAAAACTTCTGTTAACTTAGGTAAGGCATTTACGATTATTTTTTCGTTGATTTCTTTTACGATTTCTTTCTAACTCTTTGAAGCACCACTTGGATATGAACGCTTTGATATTATTATATTTTTATAATTTATTGATAATCAAAATATTTGGAAAAAAAATGACAATCGTTTACTTAAAAAAATTAAGAATTTACTTGTCATCGAACATATAGTGGTCTGCGACCTTTTTGAACTCACAGCTAATATAATATCAATAGTATCAAGTTCGTATAGTATAAAGTTTACTTACGAAAAACAAATTGAACAAACGCCTTTTGAAGTTAAAATGAAATGCACACAATCTGCACATTTAGATATAGCTAGTTTTTTAAATATCTAAGTAAAAGAAAATTAATATATAGTATTTTGTAAATAAATCAGGGGCCCTTAGAATGTGTCACTACGATTTTAAAGCATATAATAAAAAACACTATAACGACAACAAATGTAATCAAATAAAAAACATTATTTACGGTTTGGATTGTTGACAAAAAACAAATATGTTTCGGACAATATGTATACTTGTTCGTTTCAATTGAAAACATTTTTTCTATTTAGATTTAAACAGAATTTTTTTCATATTTTTAAAAATAGGTCAAAAAAGACTTGAAAAATTTTTTTAAAATGCTCGAAAACTTACCAACAATAAATTCACTAAAATAAAATCGCCATTATACAATATAGCGTGTAAAATCCGAAATATTTACTTCGAAATCACTGTATTAATAGCATTTCAAAAAATAAATAATCATTCTTCGGAAAATATGCATTATATATTTGATACTTGTGTAAGTGATATATATACGCGAAAATCTACTTAAATTGATCGCGTTTTCAATCAGTTTTTTGCTCGTCTAAACTTGTATTTGTAACTACGCCCTCCCGTAGCTCGCTGTATAGTTATTTCGTATTCATTATACAAATTTACAAACTGCCATTATACATAGATATTTATAAAATTTAAATACTACAGCGTGAAAAAAAATGATTTATAATCATTACTTATTATTTAAAAAAACGGAAATTCTTCGACATTCTTATTATAAATATATAATTACAAAATGTAAAACCATTCTTTTAGAATCGCGCGTTTAAAGAATAGAAACGTTTATATAATAACAGATAATATTTTATACTAAATTTACGGACGACATGCCTATCATTTATAAGAGACAAAATCAAAATTTCAATTTACACTTAAAACTCTAGACACATTGTCTTAGTCTAGTTGAAGAGAAAAGTTAATGACACAGTCGGCGGGAGGGTGTTATGTAACACAGCCCGTTTCGTGTCACTAGAGGTTTTCATAATATACGATACACATTTAAGTCAAACAATGGGTCATCGCAGAGGACCAGAACATCTAGCAGTCATTTATCTGCGCACAAATGCAGAACGAAGGTGTCGAATTGAGAGTATACAAACCCTTTTTTTTTTTTTGAGCACTTGTGGCAAATTATTTCAATTTTAAATTAAATGTAAGCAGTGCGCTAAAAAAGAGCGTATCTGCTACTGACGTTGATGGATTTAAACAATAATATCAATTTCATTCAGATATTCACCGTAATTGTAAAAGTTTATTGATCGACGTTGCCTTATTTTATTTATATACGATAAGTAAATATACATTTCAGAATAACGAAAGAGTCAAGTATAAATAGTAATATTGTCTAAAATAAACGGCACAATTTTGTCATTCGATTAAACGTATTTGAACGACATCGTATACATTTCGCAAGCATTTCGTCTCAAAATTTTCATTTATACATATATATATATATATATATATATATATATATTATATTATATTATAAATAAGTATACAGTAAAATATACTGCATATCTATTTAGACATTTCGATTAATAATTATTTATTATAACAAACTAATATTAAATCAACAAAAATAATTAATAACTTCAGCAAAAATAAACTGTATTATTATTATAATTAATATTATTTAAATTAATTTGCGAAATGTCAGCGAAACCCAAATTTATTACCAATATCTAAATACAGTTAATTACAATTATCGAATAATCGCCGTTTCGTTATTAATTTAATATGTACATACATATATATATATGTATTATATTTTATGAACTTTCACCTCAGCCATGTTAAATAATTGCTTAATGATAACTATATACCGGTGGGGAATTAGTTTTCAGCTTAGTGGGTTTGTGGAAATTATTCGATTATAATATATATTTATCGGCGAGAATGTTTGAAACGCTTCCTGGCTACATGGACATTATTATAAAATTGCAAAATTAATCTGTTGGATCCCCATACGTACCTGCAGCATACTACACTATTTCATTAATTATATTATTTTAATCATTTAAAGTTTTAAACCTGAAACCGTGCAGGAGTTCCTTTATCTTAACTGTGGCCACTTTCATCTATTCCACACGCGTCTATATATGTATTTACAACTCGGAATAAGTAAACGACTAAGACGATATAATTTAGGTACTATTCAGATTAAAAACATTTTCGACTAGTTTATAACGACTATAATAAATATTTCTACAATATTTTATTTTAAACAAAATCCATTACAAATATACCGCAATAAAATGCACAATAAAAAAAAAAGGACGTTTTTCCTACGTTAAATAAACTGTCGAGTTTTGCGTGATATTATATTTGAAACATTATTTTCGAAATAAAAACGAATATTATCGTATTCAAAAGACGATTCCGAGAGAAGCTCAATTTATTTTGATGTTTATGTCATACTTCAAACTTTACATTCAAAAACAAATTGCGAGTAAAGATGTCGATATCTACAAAATACAGTTAGAGTTTTATACGGTTATTGTATGCATATTTTTATGTAAAAACTTAATATTGTGTATTGTACAATAAACACGTACACGTAAACATGTGATTTAATGTTGCGTACATTTTTATTTTCTAAATTGATATAAATTTTAACCCTGTCCAAATGAATTGGCTTAATCAATAACAAAGAGAGTACCTACATTGTGTATTCGTAACCACATCTAAAAAAATTTAAATTATTTTTATTCTACGTGCATACGACCGTAATATTATAAAAAAAAAAATGAAAAAAAAACGTAAAGTAGTACTATTGCGGCTACCGAGATATGAAATATAATAATAATGCACAAATACATAAAAGTATTACTTTATGCGCGCTGTACTCGATAAAATAATTTATTTGGGTTAACATTTTTATCAGACAAAATATACACTTATACATGCTCGCTCTTACAATAAACAGGCAAAACAGAAAATGTCTATTTATTAAAGGGACGAATATCACAATGCTCATACACGAGTTTGAATGACAATAACCTACATAACTACCACATAATACACACACATATATACATATATATATATATATATGGAAACTACAATAATAATAATGATGATAATATTCGTATTGAACGTCCGACGGTGACAGGTGACTAAATTGTTAAGCTCATTATTCATCGGACATTACTGATGTCGGAAAACTCGAGGAAATTATTGGATATTGGATATTCGTAGAAATAACTGTGACATGTGTACAACAACGATTGTATGTATTTGAGTATTATTTTTGAATTTCGACGTCTGAGTGAAGCGAGGAATGTACATCGTTTTGGTTTCACAACAAGTAATACGTTCCTATTAAGATTTTCAACGGTAATTCTATTCATTTTAATATTTCGTACACATGTTATAGAATTTATAATTAAACTTACTTCAGGTGTAAATAGAATACTGAAAACTCTTTGGTTTTTTTACTATTTGTATTTCGTTATTATTTGCAATTGAATTTTCGGAAACTTGCGATGATCGAGCATACTACACTTGATCAATATAATCACTAATCTAATTACGATTTTAAAATATTGAAAAGAATCTGCTCAAAGAACTTCGTAAAAACAATTTAAATTTGAATTACAGAACTATAATGAAAATAATTAATTTCACAAATTGAGAGAAGACGGTATTACACAATTTAATCATTTTATGTTTAAATATACATATATATATAATAATAAATAAATGTATATATATATATAATATATATATATATATATATAATATTAAATGTATAACTTTAGATAATATTTTAACTTATTTATTGATTTATTGACTTTCAAAGTACGCAATAAAAAAACCTCTAAATAAATGTCAAAAATATAATGTAATTAAGCATTCTATTTTATTTTATTTTTGTACGCCTCAAAAATATTTAACGTGTAATTTAAGTTTTTAATACAATTAAAAATTTGTTTATTTTTTTAATGTTTATACAAGTTTCAATTAGTTTCCTATTTTGAAATCTATTAAACGTTGAAAAATGTCGCAAATATGCATACTGATTGTATGGGTCGGAAACAAACGACCGTAATTTGTGGACCTGGTCGAGCTTCTTGTGCGTGTATATGGGTAAAAAATGTGTAATAATAATATTTAAATAAATAAATAAAATTCAACGAAAATATTTTGACTAAATTAAATTTGTATTACTGGTAACATATGTGTAAGCTGATAACTTAACAAATAATAGAAATAAATCATAGCAGTATAAATAAATAAGACAATAATACAAGTTACTCACAGATAATTGGTGTGCTGAATTTAAAATAAAATGGTAAAATTTTTATATACACAGCGTACACTTATAACCTGGTTAACAATATAAGTTTAACACAGACGCGTGTGTGCGGAGCTAACGAGAGTGATGAGAATGACAAACGTTATAGACTTAGTAAAAATATCGTCTGTGCTGAGTACGGCGATTATGAAATAACGTAATATATAATATTATTAATATGATTTACAAGTAATGATTGTGCTTGTACGTGTGTGTATGTATGTGTGTGCGTGTGTGTGTGTTTTGTGTTTTGTGTTCAGTTGTCCGACTTCCACAATACCGCGATAACGCGAATTTCATAATTATAATTGCCAATTTAATATAATTTCGACACTGATTAAAACTAAAAGTGATCTTAAAAACGTCTAACATCAACTAAATGAAAACTTCTTACACTTAATGACTTGAGCAAATGTTAATCAACTAAGACTATACACACCTTCATTAGGTAGATATTCTCGCTTCGTAACGCCACGTCCAGCAATATTCAACCATTATAATATATGTATACCGACATAGTACCCATTAACACATTTAATGAGAGTTGTCTTGGAAAAAAAATATAGTATTACCTACTCACGAACGAATACTTATACTCTACATTGTATTTCCATTAATTATCTACGCGACTAAACCGCATGAAAAGAGTGGGATGCTTCAAGAGTCCTTTAACACTGCAAAGTTCGCTTTTATGCATTTTTTGTATAAAATTCTAAAATATAAACTAGTCCCTACTATAAGTAAATATTTATTCATTATACAACTTTCAATAATCATGATAGAAATAATAATAATAATAATAATAATCTGACAATGTTTTCATATATATCCATGTGTGTAGTTTTGGGCTGACGTTTCGGACTCGTTTCAGAGTCCATTCTCAGAGCGTAGTTACTGGTCGAATGTTGTAACTATACTCCCTGAGTATACTTATATTAATTAATAACATTACAACGATATTATTATCGTAAGATTTAAAAATAAATTGATTTATTAACAATATTATCATTTTAAAAATATATAATCTTAATATAACACGACACCATATTTATTGTGTGTTATTCTGTGTGATTTTCGAACTAGTTGATGCCAGATGTTCTTTTTTCCCTGTGAACTCAGCAAACACATTGAAAAAGCACCTGGCTCATTTAACATTGGTGCCCAAAATGTCATGATTTAACTTAACCAATTACACATCATATATTGATGTTTTAGAATAACTTCTAATATTAAAGCAAATTTTGACGATAGACATTTTTTTTTATCCACAATTCTATGTGTACTTAAATGAAATCATTTATACATATTTATTTTTACAATACAATATCATAGTTATTATTGGTATTAATAGTTTTAGGAAACATATTTTTTTAAACATCAACAAACGACTAAATATATTAAAATATTAGATGAGCATACAATTCACAATATTAACCTTTTATTTATTTTTTTAGTTTTGCAAGAAAACTATTGATTTTATATTATTGTGTAGATTTTATCGGAAAACGTTTTTAGTATAGTAAAAGTTTCAACCCTTATAGATTGGAAAAGGAACGCACATGGTATAAACAATAAATATACTATTGCATATTCTTAGCAGTTTATAAAAAATGTACACAATTTTCAAAAAAGAAATGTTAATTAATTTTGAATACATATATAAGTATACTTTACTTAAATTTAAGCCTTTTAGATCTACGTTATTTCATGTCCTCTAATTGCTTTCCCCAAATATTGTATAATTAGATCAACAACTAATTTTAAAATGTAAATCTAATTTTTACTTACGGTAATTATAGAAAACAAATGCATGATTATTCAACACTGAACAAAAGGTTAATCATTTTAAGTTAAGAAAGCTTTATTGAAGATGTAAAAATACCTCTCAAGATAAAATTCGTTCATTAATTATTTGTTTTGCATTATTTGTTTAGTATATTATTATAATTTGTGAAGTATATTGTTACAAGGTTCGTCAAATTTTTTTGTAAAAACATATTTTATTTAATTATTTTAAAGCTAAAAGTTTATTTTATTTTATTACTTTAAAAAATAATGAGGGTGAACTTAATTTCGGAATAAATATTTATAAATAATAAACTTAATCGCGTTTCAGAAACATAAAATAAATTATGATAAATGGATTAAAATTAATTTTATTAGCCGAAAACAATAATAGTGTTTAAGCCTAACCTAATCCCAACCTACGCTATTATAGGATATAAAGCCAAAATCATTAAAACGTATGAGTGGCCATAAAGTAGATTAAATATTATTCAATTAATTTTTACACATCTAAAAACAAAGAAATTAAATGTTGGTAACGCAAAGATATAATATTATCTTTAATATCATACAAATTTTTACTTAACTCTTCAAAAATTGCGTATGGTAATAATTTCACAACAAATATATGTTTCCAAAATGTATTATTATAAAACACAATTATCACTATTTTATTAAATTTGTATTTGTAATTTTTTCTTTCAAAAACATTAAAAAGTTTCCTATAATTACCCATTTCATGGACAATACTGATACATATTACCATAAATTGACCATTAACCGTTACACACCTTCTATATAATATTTGATCAGCGACATCAAACATACATATATTATAAACAATAACGTAGACATCAAAATATTTAACTTCAAAATATGTTTTTTAAGGCATATTATATCGACGCAGTTGTAACATTTAATTAAAATTATATTATAAATGTCACGTATTAAACCAATAATTTGCACCGAAAAAAAAAATATTATTAATTAGTTATTAAACCGTGGTCCCACAGCATAGCATTATTATTATTACACAGGAAAAAACTCTTTGTTTCAGTAATGATAAAGTAGAAAAACTTGTGAAACCGTCTGTTTTAAAATTTCCTATACACATCACTAACTCAAATAATACAGCTATTATCTTGCATATGAATATCAAAAATTAAACAGTATAATAATATAGCGATTCAAATACCAATCGTAAAATATGTTAAGAATTTTTATTCAGGACTGTTTTTCTACAGAAAACATGAATTAATTTAACAAACAACTCATCGAATAGTCTTATAAATATGTTTAAATTATTTGTTTTTGATTAACATATGTGCAAATGATAAAAACAGCAAATATACAAAGAGATACAAGAGCGCAAATTAATTATTTGAATTAATTTCGTTTCAAGTGCACTTTATAAAATAACAAATATATCTAATCAATAAAACATTATTTACACTTGTTAAATAATATACAATGGCATCGGTTTAATACGAATACATTTTAAGCTAATAATTCATGTGATTATGTATGTATAATGACTTACAAGTAGTTATGTCGATAACTCGTGTTGAAAATATAAAAATAAATAAATAAAAATAAGAATTCCAAAAATATACTTTGTCTTTAATGATTTATAAAAGACAAAAATTAGTATTTATTAGATACAATTATTTAATACTAAATATATGGATTTCATACCAATTTTTATTTATAATAAATAATTAATAATATAATATATTTATGTTTAAGTCACATCATGACAAATTTCATGGGCAGATACTAATTATTATTGAAAACTAACAAATGTATAATAATAATGCTACGTGCGAGGAAGATATTACTTATTGCTCGTGTCCACATTAACACACGTCGTATATACACATACTATTATTAGGTATATGGTATACTAAATTCAAAATACATAAATTTACGTCACATATAATAAATCAAATAACCTAAACATAGGACAACCAACAGTGTACAGTTGTTTGGACGTGCATACGATTTACCTACGCCAAAATCTAGTAATCTGTCAGACTATTAATCTACACGTAGTATATACAAAATTATTTATTAGCGTTTTAGGTAAAATCCCATACGACCCTCGCCGGTCGACATCCTATCATTGAACTCTACCTGTACATTATATTAAATTTATTATAAACGTAGATATGTTACATAAATATATAAACACACATATATATATATATATATATGAGAATATTTTTATAAGTTTTATTGTTTTTTTTGGTTTCTTTTAGAAATATTACTTACTAGAACAAAACTCGATTCATTATATTTGTGAAACATTATTAATCGGCCGTATAAATGAATTGGCCGTACAACAAAATTCCATGTCGCGTCCTCCGAGTAATTATATACAAATACGATACCGTAAGCATACTATGCATAGTACATACATACATACACTACATACGTAGATTTATTGTTACCATATTATTTATGTTTAATGCGCATCTACTTGTATATTCTTAACGCATACGCCTTACAAAGTAATTTATGATATATTTTTTCAATTCCAATACACATTTATCTCGATACATCAATTAATCATCAAATCAAACTATCTAAACTCACCGAAGTCATAAAAAAAAACAAAAATATTTATATGCAAATATTAATTACCTACAAAAGTCATTTAGATTTGACGGTGTAAATACTGAGAACTTGATTTATACGAGAGATAATTTTATAAATTTTAACTGATAAATATTATAATAATAATAATAATTTATTGCGTCGAAAATATTACTTTTTTCCGAAATATACTAAATTTGTATTTATTTTTTGTATATTATTCAATATAACAATACATATATTCATTTATGAATACACAAATTTTGTTTACAAAATACGGACAGATCAATAAGATGGTTAAACGATTCGAAAAGGTTACTCGTATTTGAAAGTTTAACAATTGAATTGTTTCTGAAACTGATGAAAGAACCCTTAACTTGTTATAAAGTTTTTTTTTTTTTGATAAATGAATTTATCGGTTTCTCATTATTTTGATCAAATTAATGAAAACCAATAACTTAGTGTACGTAATAAAGTTCAGAACATTTTTTTAAAAGGTACTTCAAAAAAACACTTAATATTACAATAATTTGCGTTATGTGAAAAATTAATTTTACAAAACATTGTCTTACAATTTATGTACACGTTTTTCATAAGCTTATATCTTTAAACTTCACTCAAAATACTACAAATAAAAAACAAAATAACATAAGCTAAACATATACATCAGAAATAGCAGGTACGTGCAATGAAAATAATATAACCTATTTTTATGGCTTAATTTACTGTGTTTAATGATTATTGTTTTATATTAAAAGATAAAATTTCGACAACAAAATAAAAAGATCAATACTACTCGTATTAACATTTTATATTGTTTTGTTTTTTGTAAGCTGAAAAAATGAACATTAATCTCTATTTGGCTTTTAAACATACAACATAAATATTATATTATTTTCTTCTCTCGCTATTCATATTGTTCATTAAACTTATTAGCAAGTGTCAACACGTAGGTACCAATTAGCTAATTGAATTTGACTCTTTAATTTATCCTTGAATTGGAAATGTTTGAAACTGCAATACACTTTTAGAAGTGAGCTAAAGGCCACGGAAAGAAAATCTCATTTATCCAAAATAGCTTTTGAAATAACAAAAGTTGATTAAATATTTTTTTTTTTTTTTTAGATTCCGAGCGGTAGTGAGAAAGCTATTAGTTTAACAATGATATTTTGCTCTCGGAAGAAACTTATTTGCGTAGTTAAAGTGATTGCACATAACCCGTGTTATTCGATTTGGTATATTATCCGTTGAATTGTAATCGGTTCTGAAATTCAAAAATCGAAAACTTTCATTCGATATGTTCGTAAAATACCAGACGGTCGCGCTAAATAATGGAACGGTAAAAACGGCCGTGTAGAATCGTCGAGTGAACCATCCCCGTTAGAAACTGTTTTCCACAGTTTGCACATCATCACGCGACTAATTCGGTTTTTCTTTGAAAACAAAAAACATTTAAATTATACCGACTATGCAAACAAACACGTATGTGAGTTACGCGTTTTCGTAAAATTGCCGCCGATCAATTGTCGAAATACCATGTGACATACTATCGTGTAGATTGTTATCCGACGCAGACGATAAGGAAAACACGGATAAATCGCGTGTAATTCACTATCTTGTCCTTGTCCCGTCAACGCGCGCACACACGGACGACCTCACGAACGTCTGGCGTCCACTCGTAGTGCCTACGAACTCGAATACTGTACACGTGCAAGATCACAGGCGGTTGCGCACGTTACGACACGGTGTTATGCGGTGTAACGTAGTCGCATCACGCGTAATTATATCGGGACCCCGCGATAGTCTCTGGGCAATTTTCGCATTTTAAACGAAACGGTCCTTTGTTCGTGTACGTTCTCGAAGGCACGGATTATTCAGGTTTTTTTTTTTTTTTTTTTTTGCCTCCGCACTCCCCGAGTCCGCCCAAACGGCCACCGCCGCCAGACGCCCCGACCGACCGATAAACTCCATTATTTTCTTTTAGACGAGATTGTAGTTTAATTTTTTTTCTTCTTCTTCTTCCTATTTGAAAAGCACGCGAGATATCGTATCTCCGCGCTTATGTGCGCGACTTGTGTTTTTATATCGAGAAACATTTTCCTCGGTCGAGCCGTTTCTTTTAACCGCCCGTTAATACGGACGTTCACGAGTCGATACACAGTTTCGACTATATAAAACGTTTCGTCAAAACACTTGGGAACCGTTCGAACGCATCGGACAGTATCTGATATTGCCTGTTCAGCCTGTTCCGTTAACGTTATTGCCGAATAAAATCCTCGTCGCCGTAAAAGCAAATTGAAATTCACGCCGCACATGATCTTCCATTAACGTTTTGACTCAAACGAGATCGTTATTTTGAACAAGTGCTGACTGCCTCTAATCAATGCATTCTAGTCATCGTTGCCTTTAGTTTTGGGTATCTAATTTTCTTTTTTATTACATTCCATAATACATTGTGTGTATATTCACATTAATAACAAAAAACATAAGTATATTATTATATTTTGTATTAGTACATAATACGTTCTACAATGTCTCTGTTAGCTCGAATTCCGATGATGTCAAATCTTATCAAGTGAATCTATAAACTCGATATTGACTTTAAAAAAAAAAAAAGTAATAATAATAATAATAACAATAATAAAACGCCAACGGTGTCGTTTCAAATATAAAAGACGCCTTGGGCTGTCTTTGATGATTGCTATCCCAATGGAAATACCGCACGAATGATTTTCAGTCGGTAGGAAAACGATCGAAATACTTCTCTACGTTAACACGATGCCCACACACTTGTGGGTGGTATGTGTATTCGTCATTGCGCTGTATTTTATGTAAATGAAATCTTCTTTATAGAAAACTTTCACTTTTTGTCGGACTGGATCAACAAAAAACAAAAACAAAAAATCATTTAACCGGCTTGAGATATCGATTAGTAAATTCCGTAAGTGTATGATTTATAAGTCACGTATTTTCTTACACCGATATTACCGACGCACATCGTTACTAACGTACACGCATAAAAAACTAAATCGTGATCGGATCGGTTTGGAAAACGTCTAAAATAAGTTTTATGAACGCACCACACACACACGAGAAACGAATATCGAATTACTGACCGTTGATCACGAAAACAAAACTCATAAAACCGTAAGTTATTTTTGGTGGAAATAAACGATGGCTGACGAGAAATCGTTCCAGCGCTACGAATAAAACGATTGTACGTGAATACAATTTTTTATGCTCCGCCCGCCCCGCATTTATTTCCGCGGAAAACGAAGTTAACACGATTTCTATTTTTAGGAAACGATATATAATAATATCGTGATAAACCGACGTCGTCCGGTCGTTGACGACAATCGAAAATAAAATATGTGTACGTTATCATCACGATTTGTGCACAAAAAAACATGTACATCGGACGGTGTTTGCAGTACTCGTCCAACTGTTTTCATTTGTCGACACGTAAACGCGAGGAAAAAAACCGTCAAGTCTCACCGTACAAACGAATTCGGACTAGTGGTGGGTAACGAGTGCATTTGATCGTTTCACGTTCGTTCCATCGGTACAGAGTTTCTAGCTATCGAATGATTCCCGACGGCGGCGGTACCCAAGGCCGTATCTAGATTTTTTTTCGGTGGAGGGGGCCATAATATATTTTATAACTTTTCAGTTTTTATTACACTACATTCATATCTTAACATTTGTTTATTAAATAAGTAATTTGTTCTGTGGTTTATTTGCCGATCGTTCCAATAGAATATAATAGTATTCATGTCAAAAGCGATTATTATTATTATTTATATAAAAAATGATCGTATAATATTGAAAAAATTTCAGGGGGTCCAGACCCCATGCTCCCCATGACCCCCCCCCACAGACACGTCCTTGGCGGTACCTACAGTCGACGGTCGTAACGAGTAGGTGCCGATTCCTGATAGTTGTTGGCGCGTTACGTACGGCATTTGTTGTACCAGTGGTAACAACAACCGATTGTACCGAGCATTTTTTGAACCGTTACAATAACGTGCCTACTCGCCGATAGTAAGCGAGAAAGGAACGAAAAAACGGACGACCGGCCGGGAATATCGTACGTTTCAAAAATAAGAACGTTTCCGAACACGCGTTAACAAGTACACGAAAATACGTACAAAACGTGTTCTATCTCGTTCGAACGGAACGTCAAATCCCGCGGCGGCGCGGACCGGACGCGCGCGTTACAGTGTGCCCTCCACGCGCGGCCAACACGACAACGTACGCACGCACGCACGCACGCACGAACGCACGCTCCCCACCGCTACCGCCGCAATGATAATAATAATAATTTATAATACGTCCGTTCGGCCGCCGCCGACCGATTCGTCACGGCGGCCGGTGCGTTGTTGATACCCGGCTAGGAGTCGTTCGTCAGTCTGTGCGGAACCGTCGCGCGTGCGTGTTTATATCCGGTCCTTGTCGTCGTCGTTTGTCCGTGCGGCGCGTCGTCGACACGTCGCGAATCGTTCCGACGGTGACGCGGTCGTTGTCGGTGGTACTCATCGTGGTGGTGCCCCCCGGGAACGGAGAGGTCGTGTCATCGCCGCGGCAAAGGTCAGTTTTTTTGAACACGGCAGACCGGGTTTTCACGCGTTTCGTCGACCGTTTTCTACGGGAATAACAATGGAGGACCCGGTTTCGTTTCTTTCGATCTCGGACGAACGCGAATTTTCCCCCCCGTCTTTGCCGCGTCGCACGTTTTACCACCCCCTTGTCCCGGCGCGCGTGCAGCCGGCCGGCCACCCTTCTCCCGGACGATTCTCGTTCTATCGGATCGCCGCCGCGCCGGTCGGTTACACGTGTAACACAATAACGGCAGCTGCTGGCCGTATCGCGCGCGTTCATATTGTGTTTTCGTTTGTCGGTCGTGTTACGGGAACGATATTCTTCGGGATCGTCGCCGCGCCGTTCACGCGTTCGTCAAAACGGGTCACCGTAAACGATCACCGGCGTGTAGTAACCCGAATGACGTTTGTCCGCCGGTGGTGGGTGGTTCGTTTCCCGTTAACCGAACGCTATCGCACTATATATGTACGTGTACTTTCGTCCGTATACGAAAACCGTGGGCTTATCCCTCTATACGCGTTACGCTGTTATTGGTTTTGTACGTGTTTTTATTTCGTGTTCGTTGGTCGATCGTGCGCGTCGTGACGTTATCGAGCCGGCGTCTTACCGAGAACTCGCCGAGTTTTCTCCGCTCCGACGTTTCGTTGTATTCGACGTATAAACCGTATTAGCTATACCGCGAATTCAAATGTCAGGCGATTGGAATAACGGGAGAAAGACTAATTTGGTAACCGGTGTTTTGACAAGGTAATGGAATGCCGGTTTGTTTGCGGCGGTATTGTCTATCGGGAACGCGTTAAAATGAACCCGTTCGTCACTTTTCCAAAAATAAAAGCTATTCATCGTATGTCGCGTTACCCTCGGTTGGTTCATTGATGGTTTTTTTTTATTTTTACCGGAACTACCAAAATGTCCATTAATCTGAACTTTGGTTAAAACCGTAAAAGAAATATAACACCCATATGACAGCAATACATATTTTTTCCCTTTTCGAGTGGACTTTTTTTCCGTATCGAATTGTAAACGTGTTTTAACGTTTAAGCTTAAACACATTCAAACGTTTCAAACCAACCTGTTCACATATTAATTTTTATGTGCTGTTTTCAACAATATTTTTCCTTTTTACAAAACAAAATCAAACGAGAAACCGTTCAAGTACGTACGATTCTTATTTCCATCGTATTTCGTCAATAGTACTTTCATTGAATTTTTATTATTTGTGTTTCCGCACTCGCCACGATGGTTTAAACTGAAATCTGATGAATTTTAAAATAAATTACTTATTCGTAAATGCCATTGGTGTTCCGGTTCTTTGGCGGCTTACTGAGCCTTATTTTGGAATGTTTGAGACGTGGGTTTGTTGACCGACCCCCCCAAAGTCCTTATCGAATAATTGTTGCCCAATTCGAAGGAAAATGATTATTGTCGTATGTGCAATGAAAATGCATTTTCTCTCTTAAACCGTGTGTTAAACGTTACGTCGTATGATGGTCAAACGAATCGAGGACAACGGTCTGCGAGTATGCCTAGCAAGTAATAAACAACACACACACACACACATGTAACGTCGTGTTGGTATAGGTCAAGACCGAACTGCTTTTATTGACACTTTCAAATTTGTCCCAACACGTTTGGTTTTAGAACGTTCACGCGCATCCAATAAAATAAAAATAAATACGTTTAACGTTTTATGCCAGAATACGAAATCGACGTGTTTGGTATTAAACGAATTTCATTATGGTAATTATTTCAATGTTAAAAGTGTCTTAATATATACCCGATCGACAATTTTCTAAAAATATTTTTAGTCGTCAAGTGTTTATTCCGAGGTATACAGTCGATTTGTTGGGTAGTTAAAATAGCTTTCACAAAAAAAAAAACGTTCCCTACAAATTCCGGTGTTGGTTTTATATTCAATGTATAGTGTATACAAATGTTGAAATTTTTATGCGTACGACTTTATTTGCGCTTCCATTATTTGAGCTTTGGAAATGTTAGTTGTAATCGTAACCGCGAAAATCGTCAAAAGAGAAACAACGTTTTTAGAATGTATAAATGTAAAACCTAATTTGGCAAAAGATATGCATTTAATATTTTTATCAAACTATCGACCACGCGA
Organism: Schlechtendalia chinensis; assembly: GCA_019022885.1. NCBI lineage: Eukaryota > Metazoa > Arthropoda > Insecta > Hemiptera > Aphididae > Schlechtendalia > Schlechtendalia chinensis. Next base: position 13,463,358 of record CM032343.1, read on the forward strand.
TGTTTCGTGTATCTAACAGTGTGCGCATAGTTTCCATAATTTTAATTTGTATAAGATCGCAGTATACGATAACGTTATTGAATTGTAAGAAAGAAATCGTTTCGTCGTTCATATCCATAGTACCACGGTTATAACATTTTTAAATTAATTAATTTTCTTACTTGATGGACTTATGTGCATAGGATATTTACCAGATATCGCTATAGGCGCGTGAATTATAATTCTCGTCTACTTCACAAATGTATGCGTCTAGAGATGCATTAAATATCTCATTCATAATCGTCGACTGTATTTATTTTTAATTAAAACGAACGCGCCGCCGACTGGTGCCGTTCTTACTTGCCATTGTTTACATGAACGTTTTAATTACCGTACGTACAAAACGGGAACGAAAATCAATACAAGACAATCGAACGTCACGTGCGTACGTGCGCTGTAATCGTTATGTACGTGGCGTGTGTATCTATGATAACTCTATGCGTATGAACATTTTTATCGGTTACTTTTCCTGCAAACGAAACAACAGGTTGAAAATTAAGAACCCGATTCCGTGGGACAACTGCGGATATTGTCAATTGTTACGTTTTCGAATTTCCCTTCCAGAAATAACCGGCCATCCAGTAGGTATAACCCTCCCTCCCCATCATTCTTCGCCGCCGCTTGAACGGTCCGAACAAATCGAACAGTTTATCTTGTTTCGTAAAATACGTCAACGTATTCGAAAATGGATTTCAGAAACGAGTCTATTTCCGTTCATCTACATTTCCTATTAGCAGAAAATCTAGACCGGATTAGAATGATATCATTTCAGGGCCCGTTGACCGTTGACGTGTTCGGGTCTCGAAATATTATCGTCCAACAATACGAACCGTAAACATTGTTATTGACACGACATTCGAATGTTTGTATTTATACGTGGTACACGCGATTCCGTGTTGTGCGCATGTTTTCATTTTCACCTACAAAAACCGGTTCCCCGAGACAACTAAACCGACCGCTAAACGTCCGCGACAACGGAAAACAAACGAATACAAAGCCCTGACGGTTCTGATCTTCCGTTTGGATTTATCGTCCGCTCTGCCGGTGTTCGGTTTTATTATTATATTCAACAGCGTGTGTGTGTGTGTGTGTGTCCCCCGCGCTTGCGAACTCGCGACTAACTTCTTTCTCCCGTCCATCACGCTCCGCGGCAAGTCGACGTTTTCTAATTTATAATGTATTGTTATAAACTGTTATTTTATTTCCCGAATGCCCGACAGACGGTCTTGTAAAGCGCGCGCGGTTAATTATCCATAAAGCGCTCCTCCCCCCCCAAGGACACCGTACACTATAATTGACCGTTTCCTCTACGCGTCCGGCACCGGGGTTTTTTCCCGTGTGTTGTATGCGTATTCTGTTTGCCGAAGGTACGCGCATAATACATCGAGAAGTCGCCTGTTTAATTTGTCATAACGTACCAAGTTCGAAATAATAATGAACCCGCGGCCGCACGTTTTTCGTTCCCGAGTAAAAATTAATAAAACTTTTTTTCGTCGACATCAGTCCCGAGAACGGTTTGTTGTCGTTAATTGTTAACGGTTGCCCATTGTTTATTAAGGGTTGTATTTCAATCCGTTAAGTGAAACGTGTTCGCATGGTAATTCACTTGTTACAGTTTGGTCATTGGTAACCGGTTAGAAATTGATTTTGTTTTTCGAATTGAATATCCAACAACTCGACTACCGAGTTAATACGCATGTATATATATATATATATATTTTTTTTTTTTTCTTTGGCTTAAGTACACAGTTTTATTCGTTAGATAATAAGAGAAATCGCTCGCGGATTTGTACGGAATAATTTGAAAAACGATATTGAAAAGAAGAAATAATGATAAATAATCGGATTTGCCCGTGTTCGTTTTTTTTTTTTATTATTTATTTATTCATTTCGATTGCGATGAGCTCGTGTGTACGAATTGTGTTGTACACGATGAAACGTAACGTCGCAGGACAACACCCTCTTTCGTCCGTTTTTCCGACGTCGACGGTGAATAGCGATTTATATTTTCATTATTTACCGTCGTCGATCTGCGGGCCGCAGGAAACACGGCTCAGTGATGCCAACCCCTGAACCGGTTCCGGCCGTTTTTCCCTCGCGCGGCCTTTTGTTTGGTCTTTGTGTTTTATTGGTGGTCCGGGACAGCCTCGAACGTGTGCACCGTCGAAAACGATTTTTTTTTTTTCCCCAATCATTTGATTTCCAACGTTCCCGTTGCGTGTGATCGTGACACACCGATACAATCCTCGTATGTAGTCGAGCTGCGATCGAACAGTCCAAACAAAACGATCGCATCGCATTTAAAAAACAACTGTTGTTTTTTAAATTCGAATACAAAACAATATCGTCTGGACATTTTTATTTATTTTTTTTTTTTTACGACGATAACTCGCGATTCAATCCGAAATCCGCCGATTTTGTAGATCAACGTTGGTGGACCAACCGCGTGTTTATTAACCGTTTTTGAATACCAATTAAACATGTACTTAATTTTATGTATTTTTTGTCTCCGCCTCTCGTTCTACTCTATAGTTTTACTTTCTCAAGTACCGTTTAATGTTTGTCTTCGTACTTTTGTTCGACCGATTGATTTTCAGTTTGTCTTTTGCATTAATGTTTGTGGATACTTTTAAACTATACGTTTTTCCAAATAACTTTATGCGGTCATTTATAAGAAGGGTTGCTAGACGTAATGAACAGAGATTATAAGATTATTTGATGAGCGGATAATGGAAAACCCGTTTCAGAGTAAATGACGTGTTATGGAAACGATAATACAAATGCTTAAACATTTATTTCCGTCATCGAAATGAAATCGGTACACTTTTTTTTTAATCCGATGTTTTCAATTTTTTTATGCTTGGTTTGTTATTTAATATAATATATTATAAACAGTTGTGAAAAATATATAGAGAATTTCGAAACAGAATATTAGTAAGTTATTGCGTACATTTATTATTATGTACCTAATTTGTCGCATAGAAATATGCTATATGTACACTTCTAGAACGGTTTGTTTAGTTATAATTAACATAAATAAAAGTTACGAAAATAGTATTATTATATCTGTGGAAATAAATAAGTGAAACCGAAAATATAAGTAATAGATGAGTGTAGGTGTATCTAAATGAAAGGTGGTTTTTTTTTTTTTTTAATCAAAATATTCATCATTGAAAATGGCTAAAAGATTCACTTTGAAGTCCACTAGGAAATTAAATAGTAAATTTAAATTTAAAAATGTATATTTACCTAGTAATAAAATTAAAATTGAGAGCACGTTTTTTATTACACATATCAAATAAATACCTATTAGTGTGCTCTGCCCGTATATATTCATTCATGCTACCGGAAGAGGTCAATCGTTTTTAATGTTGTTCGTTACCGAGTCATTAAGCCGAGTGCATGGTTAACGTATTCGATTAAAATGTATGAATAATGCATTCAAATTTCATAGAAATAAGTAATGAAAATCTCAATGAAAACGCGTTGTCCGATCGGGTTATTTTTATATTATATTATTATTATTACAATTTATTTATTTTTTTATTTTTCATGCGTCGACCATCGAGGTAAAATCATTTATTACCAGCCATAGTGCCCTTTTCATGACATTTTCTTGAAAACTTCAAATAAAGATGACCCTAATGTACATGGCATTCAAGTTCGGGCGTCAAATGTCTGACGGTTACTTTTTCTATAGCATTAACGTTTGTTACCACGGTCCTCATATACATGATATATTCAACTTTTACGCAAATCGAGCGGCGGTTTTATTTCTACATAACGATAGTAGTACCTACGGTTTTTATTGATCAAAATACGACACGAAAAATAACTAGTTTTGAAAAATGTGAAATCTAACGAAATGTAATATTTTTTATTTAAATTAGTATGTACACTTTTGTGTACATTTATATACATAAATCCTGGTGCATTTGTTGAATTTAATGGTAGAACACAAAACGAACCAGACAAACGTTCAATTTTCAACCGTCTCTGTAAACGCGTAAAAGATCGAAACACGTTTTTGTTTATAACTATTGTAAAATCAAGGAAATATAAACAAAATATGATTAAATTACGTTCTTGTATGTGTTTAGGTAGACATCATATATTTTTTTATTTTTCTGTATATGTTTATTAATACGAATGTATTACGTATAAATAAATCAAATTGATTATTTAAATGTTTTGTTGTAACATTTATTAACGAAATGAAATGCAACCATAAAACAAAACGAAAATGTGGTGAAAAAAAATGCAATATAGTGTTCAGCTTGCGTTTTTTCATTTTACCATAATGCTTATTTTATTATTTATTTGAGATTAGTCATATTTCTTTCAGCCATTCGCTATCTAAACCGATACGTTTCTGTTTGTTTTGGAAACTATTTATATTGCTATCTGCTACAGTCAGTATACGATGTATTCATTTAATATTGACTCTGTTCGGTTTCTTTCACATATTTTTAGATTGTAAATTACATATTTTATAATATTTAATGTATCTGCTTCTCAATATATATTTATATACGTATATATACTGTCATAGCTATCAAAAAATAATTCGATTCATTCATAAAATTGTCATTTGTATTATACATTTTATTATCACAGAACAGTTCTTACCTATATGTCTATAAAGCATAAACATAATAAAAATTTCTATGCTTGTTTTACTTAATTAATAATATACGTGATGTACGATTTTAAATTTGTGTTAATGCTTGTCTCTTTACATAGACGAACAATAAGTTGGTTTTAAGTACCTATCTGTTTTCTTTTTCGTATGTAAGTATCTAAGTACAATGGAATATTTCGGTGAGATAAATGTTTTTTTTTCAGTTACATAAATTTATATTTAATGGTCTTTGGATTACATTAAAAAACGATATGCCCCATTAGCTATAATTTCTTTGGAGACCGTGTACGTCGTCGTGTACAGGTGGGCCTCGTCGTTAGGTTGATTACTATATTAGATACAAATAGTAATAGCGTGTATTCTATACGTTATTATACGGCATGCAAGAAATGATAACAATATTATACATAGTCGTGGTGTACTATGTACTGCTATTTTTACTACCGGCACCGCAATCAGCTTGACGTTTCCATGCAAAATATTCCACGTTAAATATTTTTTTATGCGTATGTGTTCCGGATGTACACCTCGCCCCCGCGTACAACGTTTTAAAAATTACTCGAATTCTATGTTTACAGATGTTATTACAGATTCCGTTTGTTACGGTATTTGTATTTTGTATAATAACTCACTGCACGCGTATTACATATACCTACTATTCGAAAACGAGCTTTAAGTTTGATACCTAAATCGTATTTGCGTGTAATACTAAACGGCTTAGTCCGTTGTTATACATTATATACCATTGCGTATGTGTGTTTTCAAGTTGCATGTGTGAAAATAAACCCTCTTTAAAGTATATGCGAACGGTGTTGCGAGTCGGAATTTTAACGACGTGATATTTTGCAATCGTGCAATATTTTCATATTTTATATATATATATGCAACATCAGAAACACGATATTAATTCGTATAGCTCTTTGTTTGTCGTATATATTATAAAAGTTATACACGACTGCGTCAATCGATGGTAGGTTTTTAGTGGTTTTTTTTTTTCTTAACGAAAACATTCGGTTGTATATATTCACACAAGCATCAATACGTATGCCTAAAATATATCCTACAATGTTATCGGACTGTTATTGGTCGTGTTACTATGAATTTCACAAGAGAGGACGGGCATTGTTGTTGTCGGTGGGTCGACCAAACGAAACGACACGACGACGACGGTAATTAGTTCACCGTCGTGGAAAGTACAGCTCATCGAGTTTAATATTTTACCCCGCGTCTCGGCAGGATTTTGGGTTTGTTCCAGAAACGAATTTCTCTTCTTCCGTCCGCTTAACCGCGCGATCCGCAATACTGTCAAAATCCAATGCAGAACGAAACGGAATCGTCGTCCCGTGGACCTAACCTTGCATGCGCAAGGGACGTGATTAATAAATGCGTCGTATCAATATACTACGATATGTTATTGTGTGAACGATATCTCGGCGGCCTATGGTTGTTTTTCGGGAGCCATATCCTTTCGTTTCCAGAGATTTTAAATTCAAACGTGAACAAACGTTTAATTTAATGAGGTGCAGCTGTAACGGACCGGTGCAGGTTCCGCGTGTCTCGCATTATACGTATTCAGTCGAATAAAACCATTGTTACAGTTCCAAATGTACCTATTGCGCTTAAATACTGTACAGGCTGTAAATATATTGAAATAAAAACTAAAAAATTGGCAAGTGTTTGAATATCGTGGTGACTGAACCGATTATAATGCCCGTGTTACCATCGCGATCGCGGATATTGAATATTCTAAAAAAAATGCGAACTTTCCACCAAAAACTGTAGAAACCAAACAATATAATATCTGACTCATAATCCAAGCTATATATATATATACGTATCTACTATATATTTTTATCTAGCATAAAATGTAAAATTTATTATTATTATATTAAATCGGGGGGTACGTTGTTTTAAAACCGATGTATACCTTTTAACAACTAAGACGGATTATTCTATTTAAAACTCGAAACGATTACATTTTTTAGAATTACTATTGTTTTTGGTGGTATCATTATTATTGTTATTTGCAGTCATCAAGCGTCATTAAAACAAAATATAAGTGACATCGACTGAAATAATAATATATCATGTATACAAAATAAATATCTTTGAGAATATGTTTGTGCATATTTTAAAATTAAACATACAAAGAGTTCAGTCAAAAGCATTGTTTAATTATGTCTACGCCCAGTATATATTGTGTTAAAGTAAAAATTCATTTCGAACAATATCATATTTTCCTATATTCTGAAGTACAAAAATGTTTGTGTATCTTACCTATAGGCATACGTATAATGAACATAGTCTCACCAGATTTACGCCGGTTAAAAACGATAATTTTCTGAATATTTTTAGTCAATTTGTATAAGATCTAAAAGATAAATTAACTATTTACGAGAAAACCATCTCGAAAAGAAGTACCTACTTATATTATTATTATTATTATTATTATTCAATAATTAATACGTTTCAATTTTATTTTAATACATTCGAACAATATACAAAAGAAAATATTAATATATTAAACGTTGCTTTTTGGTTTTTATTTATTTGTAATTTATACTTCACATTAAATCTCGTTTTAAACGTTTATTAACTAAAGACTGTGATGGCGTAGAGGGTATAAATTAAATATGGGTAAACTTTGTCTCATTTTTTCGAGGCTTAATGATTCAAGTAATCAATCTGAAATGGTAATTGCGTATTTTTAGAAATACGTTCTTCGCTTAATTGTCTAATTATTATTATTTTTTGTAGCGTTTAGCTCATAAACGTCATGTGAAAATTATTCTACGTAATAAAACGTACAATAAAATACAAAAGTTTTACAGGAAAAAAATGTTAAATCGTGTATTTTATACTATTATTCTAATGTTGTACATTAGAATTTTAAATTTAAATTATTAAATATATGGCGGCGGCCTTCTTTTTCTCATCATAACACATTGTTCAAAAATCATATCATCGAAACGAAATCAGTATTGTTGTACGTGTAAGTTGTTTAAAGTAAATGTCCAACTTTTAATAAGTCACGTTCAACAATACAGATTGTCGTGTACAGTCATGTATTGTGTTTTACGCGTTCACATAATAGAAAACAGAATTTCTATTGTGGCTAAAATACATACAATCGACGATCTATTTCATAAATAATAGCGTAAATAATTACATACGTACATTTCGTTAAAAACATATATATATAATGATTTCGTTGACCCTCGCACGCACAATGATAACTTTTGCCTTTTGAAAAAGAAATACGATTTATTGAAATTAACAACGTGTTTTTTATATTGTTTATAATTTCGCCGTAAACGAATTACGTAACGAAAACGTTTTTACGTCGACCGCGGCCGTGTAAACATATACACGTATTCAAAATACAATATTATTGTAAGATATGGAAAGTTTTAAGATTACTTTGACTAAAATAAGTGTACCGACGAAACAGTGTGTGTATGTGTGTGCGTAACATATTGTATATAAATCTTTTAGATAAATAATGTCTCGGGTTGAATATGTTGAATATTGCGTTTTCAATAGTCAAGATATTATATTTTAGAGTTGTTTATGTTATTGCGAAATAGCGCCAATTGATAAAAATTCATTTGAATATGCCATTCAAATACGATTTTTGATAATCGATTGGTTCGTGAACGGATATGAATATCGCGGAATTTATATTTGAGAATTTATTATTCTAAATATCACGAAGGTATATATAAATTATAATATATACACCGTATTGACGTACATACGACGAAAATAAAACAACCTTTGTTATTCAAATATACCGTATATTATATTGCCGGCGGTACTTATATTCCGGGAACGGAAAAAAACTCGTTTTTCAATCACGAGTGTGCGCACACGATGATTAAATAACAAAAAAAAAAAAAAAACCAATTCAGTTATCATACGGACTCGCAGTGATAATACGCTCTTGTGATAACCAGTTTCCGAATGTAATTTTGTTATGCCGTTTGTGTTCAAGCACATATAATACTATCGGAGCTGGACAGGTTGATTATGTATTTCTTTTCAACTTCAATAGTTAACTTCAAAAAAAAAATAAATAACTTGATTTAGTTTAAAAAAAAAAAAAACAATAACTCGTCGAATCGATAGTTGAAAACGATTAGCAAAAAAGAACGTTACGAGCGTTCGTCGCGGGGCCAAAATAACAACAACAACAACAACAAAAAACCCGCGAGTCCTTCGGCTCAAGGTGAACCGGGTGTTCGGTACTCGGATATTTCGACCGGTCGCGGTAACGACACCGGAAACCAGTTACGGAGACGCCGTTTTTCGTCGCACTCGGTCCGCGCAGCCGCGTGCGTGTGATGTCCTGTGGAATGGGACCGTTTTTCGCGTACGCTGCAGCTGCCGGCCACGTGCCGCCGTTAGAGCCAATCTTACGCGAGTCGCTGTCCCTAACCTCTGTCGTCGGTGGCGTTCTTCTGCCCTGCCCCGCGCCCGTCATTAATCCCCGTTCGCCAAGTCCGGATCGCGTTTGTCGCGACGATTGTAACATTCTATGCGCACGCCGTGATCGATAAAAAGTCTCGTCAAAAAGTCCGCCGGATGTCGGATCCGTACGCACGCGAATATCGGATATTATTTCATATTCGAGAGCGATGATAAATCATTGCATTCGAAAAATCTGATGTTAAATTAAAACTCCGAACACTCACACGCGTGATTTTTAAGCGTCGTGTTAAATCTTACCGGGGTTTTTTTTTTTTGCAATTTTCCACTCGTCTCTCTTCGTATAAAAGCGCCGGGAAAATCGTAAAACGTGTCGAATAAAAATGTACCGTCCGGGTACTCCGTCGTCTCCAACAGCAGCGGACTGGCTATTATTCTATTATAGCACAATGGTCAATGTTTATCATTCGTTAGATGTACTCTACTACTTCTACGGAATTATAAGGTTATTTTGGATTAGAAGGTCGTAGGTAGCGAAGCTGTTGGTTTTACAACGATATGTATGTTTTTTGTCTGTGAAAAATTTTTCCGATAACACAAGTGCTCCAATTTTGACACTCGCATTCTGATAGAAAATAACGAACGGACATTATATAACTTTTGACATAATTTTCGGTTTTATAATTATATTTATATCATAATGTTCGGTGTACAAATTTAAAATTACTGCTAATAAAACTGTGTGACACATCCGATTCTCACAGTGTCGAATTTTGTTATTCCTAAAAACAACGTTGTTAAACACTTGAAACATTTTGACGAATTTTGCAGAGATGAATAAATAATTGTGTTGTTAATTATTGTTGTTAGTAACATCGAAAAACGACTTCATTGGCAGCTGCGTCGTTCTTATCTCGTCGCCGTTCGTTCGCCATATTATATTATTGTGTATACATTATTATTAAATGATAGTCGACGTAATACACTATTATAATATATACATTTTTTTTTAAAGAACAAAATACATCGGTAGCTGAGGCCATTAGTATACATACATACGAGTAGTTTACATGTTCTTATGTAATATATTTTCTATAAATTAAATTCAATTAGACTATATAATTTGGATTTTTTTTAAAAAGCTATTAGGTTCTTATTATCTAGAATTTTTGGTCCCAGTGCTTGATCCGTTTTCTCGGAGATGTTAAATTGTTTTCGGTTATCTTCATATTTGTAGTGTTCGGTGATAATATGTTGGATTATTGATATTAATGATGACTCCGCATATTTCACATGATGGAGGATCTTGTTTGGTTATAAGATAGCTGTGTGTTAGGTGGGTGTGCCCTATTCTAAGGCGATTGATCACCGTTTCTTTTTTTCTGCTAAGACCGGGTTTTGCCAAAGATGAATATTGTTTTTTTTATTCCGCTGAGTTTGGTGTTTTGATTGCGCCAGTGTAAACGCCATTTATCGGTAATATTAAATTGTATCTCATTCTTAACGTCTGAATACGCGTAAATGTTTAATAATGAGATTTCCGTGGAAGTGGTTGCTATATATGGGCTTCATTGACTGCCGTTTCGTTTATTATAAAATTGTCGACTGTCATCGCAGTAAAATAAATCGTGTATAGTTTACCTATCCTTGTTTTGTAAATATTTTATCACGATCTCATATCGTATTCAATCGCGTCCTCCTCCAACACGACTCGTATTTTAGTCCACCGTGTAGATAGTGTTGTTGCAGTGCACTTTGTAAGTCTTGAAATTTTCATATTTTCTCGGTGTACACGTGACGCGTAACATTCACTTAGAATTTCAAGTATAGAATATATTAAAAAAAAATTTTTTTTTAGCTGTCTTCGTTCTCTGCAGTGGTATTCCATCACTGTATTATACATATTTTCTAGTCGGTTAACAGCAGCTATATATTATATTGTATATCTGTATATCGTTGATGGACACAACACTAACGGAGTGAACGTTTTTTTTTCTCCATTACACACGACGCACAGCTGTGTTTTCCTGTAGGGGATAAGTTATAATAATAATATTTTGTTATAATAAAAAAAAAAAAACGATTTCGTTAGTTTTTCTCCTTTATATGTTTTACATTTGTCACGTACTTTTTACATTTGCAATAAAAAAATAATAATAATAATTTCACCGACACTATTGTCGACGGAACGAAAAACTCCAATAACGAGTTTAATAAAAAAATAAAAAAACAAAATCGAATTTCAAATCACCCGTCTTTGATTCCGTATGCCGTCCTACATCTGCACCATCATATATACACCAATATTATACTCATGTACTCGTATATAATTATGGTCCGGATTTTTAAATTTTTACATGATTATCATTTTTTGTGTATATACACAGCTTTATGGAGGTGAAACTATGGATAGTAGTCGTTAGACAACCATAGCTTACAGAAAAAAATGTTGTTCTTACGGAATAAATAATACATGTTTAACTCATGTGCCGTATTTTATTATTTTCTACCGATTTTCGTCAAATCAAGAAATTTGAAAAAGTTGGTTTTAAGTTATCACTATTTGTTTTTTTATGAATTGTAATTCTGTGTGAAATTTATCATTAAGTCACATTTCCCGTACATTCATAAATATTAAATATCACAGTTTTGATCGATTCACTGAATTTTCTTTAGTTATACAGACTTAAACATTGTATATAAAATCGTGTTTTGAGAGTTTTCGAGTCTTTATTTGTTGATGAATGCCGCGATAAAATCATTAAAGACGGTCAATGGTCATTTTAATCAAATGTACAAAGAAAATTGTAATCGTAAAAATTAAAATTACTGCGTGGCCCAATAAATAAATCTTTTATAGCCGGTCGTGCCGCGCTGCTACAGCAGTATCTCTCTTATCAGATTTTTGCGCGTCGTCTACTGAAGAAAAGAACGATCTAATTTGAATTAGGATTTTTTTCTCTTATCGCGTATAACTCGTATGGTTGTCCGGGTTTTTTTCATCGTGATTTTTATCAGAAGGTCCAGAGGTTTCCCGAAAATTGACATAAGCCCGCGGAACGCTCTGATGATCCGGATACGCACCAATAGTTCCATTGGTATACGCACGCGCACGCATTCGGTAATAATAATATGTCAAAAGAAAAAATGAAACGTAACGGTTCCGGATGGATTTTAGTTACGTATTTAGTAGTAGTAGTAACGGAAAGTATAACATATATAAATAGATGTATTTATATATATGAAATTTATCCGATTTTGTTTTAGTTTGACCCCCTTGAGAGTCGTTGGTCAAACTTTTTGAATGTCAAAGCAAAGGAAGGCCATATACTTTATGAAATATGTTCGTTATTATATTTACTAATGTACCGTTAATTTTATACGCCAACGATTAAACAAAAGTCGTACAGAAATAAAAGTAATTTAGGTTCATTAGTGTATCTATACCTGGATCTTACCTGCATAATAATGTTTTTATTTTTTATCGATATAGAGGTTATGTCTCATAATTTTTAGCAAACGCCAACAGTGACTATTTTATAGTTATGCAATTTATAAAACTTCACAAAAATCATATCATATCTATATAGATAAGAATTTTAAGTAACTTGTATACATCTACCTAAATTGATATAAATTAAACTACCTCTACACTATTATTAAAATTGAGAAATTTTCCCAATTACAGTTTATTTCATACTAAGCGATTTCGCTATTTATGCCATTATTATTATTGTTCTGAAACTATACACCGAATTCTGTCTGTTCATGTATACATATATACATGTTTCATATCTATTAAAACCATATTCATCAACGGCCCCACATATATATTTACGACGAACGGTTGTTTAACTCACCACCGCACATATTATAATATACATTCTAAAAAAAAATACAGTAGGCGATCTGGTTCGTGGATAATAGGTCATTACTCCTTTCGTATTGTGTTACAGATACGATTAGAATGTTCTATATATGAGTAGGAAGTACAGCTGTTATAACAAAAATAAATAAATATACAATGGACCAAAATAAAATCATTTTAACATATATACCTTATACAATAATAAATATTATACTCGCCAAAATATTATAGTTTTGTAGTTTTAATTATTATTATTAATAAATGTCGAACGAAACAATTTCAAGCGAGTACTCAATTCGTATATATATTTTATATTCTTTATGTAGTGATATTGATTTTTTTTTCGGTCTAGTTACGCATAGTGTGACTAATAATTTCACACTCGTGTTATGTCTCAAACGTGGATTTTATGTTCATCTTGTGAGTATTGAAAAAACTCCGATTTTATTTCAGTTAAAATAAAATAACGGCCATCGAACGTGTCGAAAAATGGGTTAAGTTCTTTCTTTTCGGTAAATATGCGGTTTGTGTGATATGCTATCTTAGTATACAATATATACTCTCGATACTTGTAATTTCTTATGATATCGCGTTCTTCGACTATGAAATAAGTACATAAAATTTGTGTACTTGTGTGTTAATGTGTATTTTTTACCGTTTTATCTGAAAAACAATGTTTACACACATGTGGCGCGTTTAGAAATAATCGCTGTACATTGTCGTCAGCGTTGAAAATCCACCAGGTAAAATAAATCAAGTGATCATTTGGGCGTTGCATATTCCAATAAAAAAAAAACGTTGACAGATAACAATGAACAAACACTTTCTTATATTTAACTTGCCCGAAATAAAATTATTGTTTGCATTAGCGTCCTCTTCTTGTTGTTTAACATTAAACGTATTTCACAGAGAATCAAAGTATACCAACAAATATTCAATAAACTAGTTATTTTATCGAAGTTAATTTTCGTGCCTTGTTATTCGCCCGATGATGAGCTGAACATGAAATATTATTTGGTAAATAAAAAACGTCAGCACATATTAGACGCACGTTTATGCTTATTTTTATTTAATGATAAACGTGTGTCTTGTATATGAACTTAGCCCTGTTCAGAACCGAGCCGACTAATGATGAATCGCGTTTTACCATAAATCCAAAATAAAAAGTTGAACCGCTTGGCTTGTAACATATCGTATTTTTAGCCATACGTGCAATCGGCTCGCAAAACGAATGAGTGCAGTTATCGTTTTGATATCTGTTAACGATGTACAAACGTCCAACTCGACGTCGTTTTTTCCTCTTCTTGACAAGCTGCATTCTACATATAGCACATGTTCAACTCCACGCCGAACATACCGGAAATACCTAATATCACACGACACAACGCTTGACCAGAGTGCGGTGAAGAATTAACGTGACACGTGACGAGACATTGTAGCCGAGTATCAATTCCGCTTTGCATTGGCAGACCGTAGTTATTCACGTGCCAGACTTTATTTATACGACACGCGTTGAACGCTGACAAAAAACACTGCCGCGCGTTTTCCTGGTTCCCCGAGACTCCTCCTCTTCGGACGCTGAAAACGAATAGTTTCGTTTCTCTCGCCGTGCGTTTAGGGTGCGCATAACTGCTGTGATTTATGTCAGAACGTATATTTCACACGTGTATAGTTTCGTGCGCACAACTGTTACGTATTTTGTCGACTAGTATTTGAACCAGTATTATCATATGATATCATTTTTTTCTACGGAAAAAACAAAATATACTCGTACAATGAAATTTCGCTCGTAAGTATATGTACAAATCACGAGTATACATTACACATTATATAGATATCTTGTTTTCTCTTCTCCGATATTACGTCTACTCGAAAGTTGAACAATATATTGTATATCGAGTTTGTATTGTCTATACGCGTAGATTGTCGTGCAATATATTATTACAATAAGAAGCCCAAAAAATTTAATTGGGTTACACTGCGTTATACAATGCCGAGACCTGTGTTTTCGTGCATGAAAATGGTGCGTATAGTATTGAGTAGCGTAGTGGACACAAACGTACAACGCGTCCGTATAGAGTCCGAGACAAAGCCTCGTGTTTCATTATCGTATAGTGTAAAACATTTATAACATTTCTCCTCGCGAACGAATTACAGTCGGAACCAAAGTTTATATATATATATACACTGTTGTGTGTACGTACCAATAACCTATATAAACGCGTACTTACATGTAGTAATATAATTTACATATTACTTTATTTTTATCAAACGGATTCTCGTCGTGAGGTAGATTTTTAAGAAGTTGAAAGGAGTTTAGAAGTTGTAACATTTCGTTTTGACTCGCGATAAATACATAAAACGCGTTTGAGCATATATATATATATATATTTCAGGTGAAACTAGACATTTAATTGGTTTTCGTTTTATTGGTTATCGACCTATTTCGCGGGACATTTACACACACAACTGTTCAATTTTAATAGCGTTTTTTTTTTTTAATTTACTACAAAAATGTTTTTGATTTAAGAAAAACATTATTTCTCATCAGTCATCAAGGAAATCTAACCTCTAACAAATTCGTTAAATTTGTTCGAAATAGATGTATATTCATTCTTGGTGTTTTTTAAACCTTTATATTTAATTTTAAAAAAATTCATAGACCTTGCGAAGAAATATATAATATGGACGTTACCATTTTCATAATTATTTATTAGTTATTAATCATAACTTAATATCGGTGCGTTTAAACAATTTATGTTGTAATACACGCGGTGAATGTCATTCAATCCACGCGTTGTCATTCGTTCTAAACGAATAAGATTTTCATTGAAACTATAGAAAATTATATTACCGGGAAAAAAATCGGCCAACAGTCTACAACTATACAAGAAAGAATAAATCATCAGTATTAGAACACGACAACATTTTTGGAGGAGAGGGGTCTTGGCTCCCAAAATGCATTGAATTCCGATATACAAAACCGTCCCTACTATAATATATATGTGTATACAACCAACGTGTGTTGTACAGTCATGGCTGCAGAAACGTTAACACTTTGTCGACTACATCGTTGTAAAACACGAACTGGTCTACCGCCGCCGTCACTGACTCATGTTGTCAAACGACCAGAAGGGGGAGAGATTTCCCGCCAAATGTGTTGTTCTGTTAGAATAATAATAATAATAATAATAATACGACGAGACGTGCACCCCAAAATACACACACACACACACATATGATAGTAGTATTCACTATACACGGTCTCGCCACTGCACTTCTACGGTGTGCAAGTACACGAAATAACGTTGTCGAGCCGATACCATATGACAGTTGCCGTGGCAACTAATACTCCCCTGCCATTCAACAGGGTGGTGGCAATCGTGTCCATCGTCGCGACCGCGAAAATCTCGATTTCGTCAGCTGTTAAGTTTTTTTTTTTTTTTGAAGGTTAGACGAGTAGGGCGGCAGACGTATGTCTGGTAACGTTTACAGAACTTCGCGTGGTACACACGTACGAGGACCTCACGAAAAAATTGTATTATTTACGTTTAAATAAAATACAATTATTCGTCGATAGATATGAAATACACTGTCCAATCTTGTCTCTGTTCAAAGTACATCTGGAAATCTTCAAGTCTAATATTTTCTGGTATTCTTCCGCGTCGACAAGTCGCTTCTTTTTCAAATATCTTCTCATTCTGAGGGAACAAAAATAAGTCGCTAAATCTCTCGCAATCGTCGTAAAACCCCTAAATAAAACTCCTAATGTAATATCTCTTGAATATAAAAGAAAATACCAATGATCCTTCGGTCTTAACCTCTGGTTTGTGTAAATTGGGAGGGTCTTCCATCAGCTTAATGTTTGTTTTTGTTTCTGGATTATAACCGTAACACCAATTCTTGTCATCTTTTTTAAAAAATCTAGGTCACTTTTGAGCCGATATTTTAGATCTTGGCATAACGTCAACCGATTGTTCTTTTGATCTTGTGTAAGCAGGTGAGAAATACATTTCGCTGCGACGCGACTCATTTTCAAATCCACGAACATTAAATCACTCCAGTAAATAATTTCTGATATTTCATCAACGGTAAAACGACAAACCACTCGAAAACTTGCGTCCGGTTCAGTGCTTTATCCTTAAAAGTCATTAGAAGCATTCCGTAAGCTTCCGTTATGGATTTCTCGAGTATGAAACCAAATTTGAAACGAATTCGCTGTTCTCTGTGTTAGGTCGATCACGATTCCCTGACGCGCGACGATACTCGGGAAAATAAACAGCAGTAGTTGAAACGGTAACCACTCGCGGTAACAACGACCGTTGGACAAACGATTGGTGACCGTCTCTAGTTAATACACCCAACAGGAAAACGTTGAATTAGTAGAGCATAGTATCGTGTTAACGTGTAATACGATTCTATCGCGCGGGACTCGACCTCGTAATACATTTTAATATGTACGTAATACGATAACGAACAATGTTTTGCGTTTAGGGTCCTTAGTACCGATCATGGACGGCGGCGGGACTTGCACCGAGGAGGAACAACGGCGTAGAGCGGTCTCGTTGCACTTGAACGTCGACGAGCCCGCGGGCGGCTGCGGAGGCAGCGACAGCGGTTTGGACGTGACGCCGGCCGCGTCCTGCGACTCGAGCCTGGCGTCCGGCTGTTACGATCCGTGCAAGAGTCCGCTGGGCCCGTTCAGCCCGACCGAGACCGTCTGCGGGCCGTCCTCGTTGCCATGTTACCCGGTCACCGCGAGCGGCTACAGGCCGTCCACGCCCACTTGGCGTCGGCCGGCGGCTGACCGTCCGCTCAAACTGCCCAACAGCATGTCGTCGTCTTTCCACTTCGAGACGAGTCGGAACAGCCCGCCGCGGACCGAACCGAAAAAGACCGATCTGAACACGGCGGCCAAACAGTCGAAAATCTCGACGGTCAAGAAGTTGGTCAGTACGTACGACATGGTCAAGTCGCTGGACAGGTACGCCACGTTGCCAAGAAGGCGGAGGAAGTCCAAGGAAAATCTTGCCGTCGCCACCGCTCCGACGAGTACCGCCGCCGCGGCCGCAGCTGCAGCCGTCGTAACGCCCAAGGAGCCCAGCTTGAACCGGGCGGCCAGTCTCAGGAGAAAGCACATCGAACAAGGCGCGCTCGCTCAGAACGCAGCCGCCGCCACCGCTTCCGTCTCTTCGCCGTCCTCGTGTTCGTCGTCACAGTCGCCTGTCAAATACACTCCTCCCAGGTCCACCAGGCCGCCACCGGCAGCCGTCAAGACAAAGATATACCACGAAGTATGTTCGCAGACGTGCCTGACCGGCGAAGACATGATCAAAGTGTTGTCGGGTTGTGTGTTGTCCCGGTCGAAAACAGGGTCGAAACTAATGACGCCGAAGTACAGGTTAGTGGGATTATTTTTAGTTATATTTATATATACATTATACGCGATTTAATTAGTAATATTGATGAAGCGCGTGTGTGATAGTAAACTAATTTTGTGATTGTTTCTTTAGGTTGATTTAGTTGAGAAAAGGATCAATGCACTCGAGACTGAGCTAAAGAAAAAGACTGAACAATTAGACTGTAAGACGAAAGAATTTAATAAACAACAAGAGTACCTTAAAAAAATACAAGAACGACTGAATCGTGAAGATTCGGACACGTGTAGGCAAATAGATGCATATAGTCTACAACTGTGTAACATTTTCCAAATAAAAGGTTACAGCTAATAACAATTTTATCAGAAAAGTCATATAAATACAATTTGACTTCCATATTTTTTTTTTTTTTTTAGATTGCATAGACCCAAACCCATCAAATATCCTAGAAATATTGGAAAAACATGTTACAACCACGTCCTCGGTGATCAATGAACAACAAAAAGAACTCAACCACCTTAAAACCCTGTGTACTTCCTTACATAGAGTATGCGTTTTAAAAGATAATTAATTTATAGCTCGTATGTTTTATTTTTTTTTCAACAGACATTTAATATTTTTGTTTTTGTCGTTTAGGATTTAGAAAAGAGCTATGCAGCCCAAAAGTCCCTTTTGCATGCCAATCAAGCAACCGAAATGGAATCCATAGAATTACAAGACTTTTTGCAAGCTGAAAAATCTACATTATCTGATACAATTAAAGAACTTGAAAAAGAAGTATGTTTTTTATAATTACTTAACCGTATAATGTAGTGCACATCCATATTACATAGTTTGGATATATTTATAAGTCATATCATTTTTTTAAGGTCAAAGATTACAAAGAACAGTTGGCTACAAAAGAAAATGAGGCTTCTAAGATTATGGAACAATGTACACATTTAGTTCGGATATCTGAACAACGGAGACAAGAGAATTTATCACTGCAAGCGAAAATGAATGTGATGAAAAACAAAAGTCATGAACTTTTGCAACAACAAAATGCGTCAACATCGAGTGCTGTTGTGGGTCTTTCAGGATTGGGAAATCGTCTTGATTCATTGTTGGACAGACTTGTCAAGTCTTATTCCATTTCTGAAGTTGATATTGAAGTATAAAGTCATATTCTCATCATTTTAAAATTGATTTTATATTTTTAAAACAAATTTGTTTACAGGATGAAGTGTATTTTAACGAAGCGTATACGAATGGAGATAGCAGCAGCAGTGATTCTGAACAGCATAATGGCTCATCTAAAAAGTCTGACTCCAAAAGCCTCATGTCCGCTATTGTTTCTGCCATTAAATCGGCACCAACCGATTGGCATAAAGGGAAAATCGATAAAAGCCACACTAGTACGTATTAGACATTTGTTTTAATATCTTTCGTTCAATGTTATTGAATTTTGTTTTATTTTTCAGCTTGCACGAATTCACAAAAATCTCCGTGTTCTCCAAAATTCCCATGTTCTCCAATAAAACGTCTGCACTTGTCAGAGTCCATGAAAGAACTGCAGAGAACCCATACTCCGGTTTGTAAGCGAAATGGGTCAACCGGAAATCTTTTATCACAAACCGATTCCTTAGACGGTATGTTTTATATTTCGTACGGTCGACTATTACAAATGTATTATTTTACACGGTGGTTGTTTTGGTGACATAAGGTAAAATACAGTGATTTAATAAAATCGTTTTTTTTTTTTTTTTTCTGATTTCAGATTGTAGCGATTTACAATCGGCCGAAAGTGAATCATTGAATAACCTGTCAGAGGCCATAGTTAACAGACAACAATTAGAACTAAACATGAACAGTACTAGTCCTGTGAACATTGACTTTGAATTTTTGGAGGACTTCCGAGCACCAGACGCTGATCTTTTAGACCAGGTGATTGACTTGGACAACACGGTGACCAAGTTGTTGAAAGTCATCACTATTGTACAGACAAATGGCAAAGAAGAACAACCACTACATCAAGACAGGTAAACGTTTATTGAACAATTGTAGAAAAATCATTTTAAATGTGTAAAGTAAACTTGGATTGCTATTTTTTTTAGACATGAAATCAAATACACGAACGGCAAAAACAGACAGTACTCCGCGCAGTCATGCGACAGCGACGACACAAGTTATAAACGACCACAGTTATTGCCCATGCAAGAACTGAACGCGAGTTCACCAAAAGCCTTGAACGGAATAATGTGATGACTAATTTTATTTTTTGCACCATTTATGTGTAATTTTTATTTTATACTCAAAATATTATATTAATATTATTTTATCTGTCTATTATTACATAATAGAATATTATTTTGTTTTAATGTGTGTTGTTTGAAACTTTATTTCAAATGTGTACACGCTGATCATTAATCATTTTTACCATAAACTCAAAATCACCTTTGCTACTGATGGTTTTAAAATGGGTACATTAATCAATTCCTATTTTATTACAACAGGGCTTGAACATTGTTTTTCTGTCCAAGGATAGAGGAATAAAAACAAAATGTTTGTACAGTCAATTACTCAAAATGCTTAAAATTGCATATCTGTCTACCTACGTTGATCTTTCGAGATTTTCACCGTTTGCTCGACATGGATATGGTCAGAATTAAGAAGCTGCCTGCTATCGCTTCCTTTTAAAATAGTTTTGTCACCAATGAAGTTGTACGTTATAATACTACAATACGAAGTCATATGATTGCCCTGACTGATTGTTTTGAAAATTATTGCAATCGCAAATACTCCATAAAACTAGACTGCGACCTGAGAGTGCGTGGTCCATCACAAGCTTCTACAATAACGTTTAACGAAAATATAGCCCGTCACTGATTTCATACCGTCTAAAAGAGATACGATTTTCAAAAGATAAAGAAAAATAACTTATTCAATATTTTCCCAAAAGCCAGCCCACCGTTTCTATAGCGCGCCGAAATTTCATTTCGACCTCTGATAACCGTTTTTGCTTCTGCCCAGTGTCGGTCGACGGTGATTGAGCGGCTAGCAGTATAAAAGTAACGTGCGGATATAATTCTGTTCGTTTGGTGGACGAGATAACACGTTTTATGATGTTTCTAAAAACGTGAGTTTTCCTGTGTAAAACTTACCTGTCGCCGATCGGCCCGGGGAAAGAAAAACGTGTTTGGGGAGGATTTTATTTGTGTGCGTGTGCGTGCGCGTGTAATAAATCCGTGCGTAACGCGCCGCCGCGGACTCGGATCGGGTTAATAAATACACGCGTGGGGACACTTAACGTCACGTATACCGTCTTTTAAATGTATAAAATAACCGGCGCGGAGCGATATTTTCCCCGGTCGAATATAATAAAAACCTTTATGCCCGCTATGGCCGTTTCTCGTATAAATATCGTCGGTCGAAAATGTTTCGGTCCGCATCGATAAGAGTTCGTCGCAGATTCGCGGCGCTGCTTCCGACGAGTTCGTCTCGGCCACTGCAGCTGGTGTTGTGCCGTGCTTTTTGTCCGCCACCGAACCGTCGGTTCACCGCGTCTTTCACAAGACAAGAAGTCACGGAGGACAAAGAAGAAGAAAAATAAACGCGTGCAGACCTGCTGAACGTAAGTTTTTTTCGGTCGGATTCGACATACGACGGTTTTTTAAATAAAACATTATAAAAAAAAAAAATGCCACGCACGAATGTGCCTGCCGCCGCGTCCCGAACCGTTTTCCGTGCACGAGAAGCACAGAAAACTTCCACGGACTATTAAAACTTTTCCGTCCGAAGTCGTTGAAATCTCACGAAATAGTTTTCGGCGAACGTCGATCGTACGAACGGTGATTTCATAAAAAAAAAAAAATAAACACCAACTGCCGCGCGGTAAAGAATGTTTCATTCGTGTACCGAAATTCGAAAACGTAACGCAAGACACGTGTGGGCACGACCACGTTTTTTCGCGCAAAGTCGAAAACGCGCTGCCCACTGAAAATGTCTGGTCAATGCGACGAGCCGACCGAGTGCAATTCGTCGTTCCTAGCTCTCTCTGAAGCTAGCTCCTCGAATGCCTTATACCACTTGTAGAAAGTTACCTGGTCCGGTAACGTCTTCACCACACACCGTAGTTCGTGACTTTCCACGTTTCGTTAAAAAATTCCACGTCACAACGTTGCTCTATAATTTGTATCCGAGCTGGAAACGGTACGTCTCCACACGCGTTACGCAAATCGACACCGTACGGGTCCGCCCGCCGCGCCGATCGACCTGATACGCGGTCGCGTGCAATGTCGCCGTTCTTCGCGACGTAAATCCCCTCAGAGTCGCCATTGTCGTTACTTGTTGAGCGTCCCTCGTACGTATGCGAGACGGACGGAACAAACCAGAACTCGGTAATCGTCGACATCGCGAACCGTTTTTATGGTCCGCGGAGTTCATTCACGGAATCCGCGAGCTGTTTAGCGTGGGCAGGGCCGGCCCAAGGTATTTTGACGGCCCGGGCAATTTTTCGAAAGGCGCCCTTAAACAAATTCTCTATAATAGTTACGATTATAAAATCGTATAATCTATAAAAAAAATTAAATAACAGAATATTCTGTCATGGATAATTTAGTCATTTAGATGTGTTATTGTCGATTTGAATAAATGTTACACTAAAATTTATAAAATATTCGTATATTAAAAGCGCCCCGGGCAACCGCCCGGTTCGCCCGTATCTTGGGCCGGCACTGAGCGTGGGCTTCACTCGCGTTTCGACAATAGTTTTGATTTTACGCCGACGGAATCGACGGCGTGAAATATCGTGAGTGAGAGAGAGGGGTGGGGAAACGTATTGCTCGCATTACAATGCGGCATGTCATAATGTATTATACAATACACGCGACCTGTGACGTCGACGACAAGCGACGACGGTACGAAATATAAATAACGTGTAGTAAGTATGCGCGCGTGTACGGGAAAACGGTCGTTTTGTTGGCGCGGGAGACGCGTGTGCGCGAACCCTGAGCCGAATAACGATACAACGCCCTCGTAAACTCGACGAAAGAAACAGAAAATATAAAAATAATAATAATAATAATAATAATTCATTGGGTTTTATTGGACGAACGTCGCCGGAACCGGTATTACGTGTAAATACGCGCGTACAGATGGAGTTCCGCGTCACGAATGCGGTCGTGTTTGTGCGGACAGTTTCAATGACGACAATCCCCGACGGCGTTTTCCCCGTAGCAGGTGTTCTCTCCGCGCGAGTCGTGTCCGTCGTCCATAACGACGATTCGAAAAAGCCGAGCTGGCGAACGGGTTCGGCCGGTAAGTTCGGTCGGCGGCTTTCGGAGCGCATGGAAAACGTTTCTCTTTCTCCGTCCGGGAGAAAATAGTTTGTGTCGCTCGTTGCGCCCTGCAAAGGATTAGGTTGATCGTGTCCGCCCAGTGAACCGCGCATACCGTTTCGAAACCATACCTTGCTTCGGCTGAAACAATCACATCGCCAGTGGCGTGGCGAAGGAGTAATTTTGGAACGGCCGCTCCTAGTTCAAATTGGGTGGTCGGTGGATGACGTGTAGTAAATGATTACGCGTAAATTGTCGGTTAGGATTCAGAAGATAGGACTTGGAAGAAACAAAGGCCAGTGAGTATTTAAAAAACGACACATATTTTTACTTATTTGTCGTTTTAAATGGGGAGGGGGTGGGCGGCTGTTAGGAAAAACAATCCGCTCCCTGTTTTTAAAAGGTTCAACACGCTACCGATCATCACCGCGCGCGGTTTTCAACAATTCGAATGTTTCCAAACCACTTTTTCCCAACTTGAATTAAAATCTATAATTGCGTCCATCGTTGCTCCATCGCGAAAATTGTGACGCAGTGACAAAAACTTCAAATCTGCTTCAAACGGACGCAGCCGGCCACTGAACGAGGTTACAGCGCCGAAATCTCAACTGCAGCTAACTAAATGAATGATACACCACCACCACATAGTTCCGCCGTCGGACAACGTACATAGCCGGTTGTAGGTCCTATGCAAAATTAGTCCCGGAACTTTTCGAATGGACTGTGCACGTGTATATAGAACGGACGGTAATAATGTCACGCTGCCAGCGTCCGCCCGAAAACACTTTGCGACACTAAAACAATATTACATAATAATCCTACGAACTCTACGGCACAGATATAATATATTACGCGGACCAAAATGCTAATCCGTCCTGTATCATATACGTATAAAAAAAAAATGAGATCGTAACGATACGTCATACCTGCTGTCGTTTCCGGCGGAGTACTTACACGATGTATACAGGACGTATCTGAAATGAGTTTCACTCGTCACTTGGTTATATTCTTCTGTACGCCGAACAAATGAGAGAAACTTTTTCCCGTTTTTCTTTATCTCCAATATTTTGGGCTTAACCTGTTTACTCGTTAAATAATATTCTCTGCTAAAATTAACCCATACCACGTGATTCGTTGCAAAATTCTACCCTAAAATATGTGATAAGTCACATCGTTTCAGGGTAGAATTTCGCAACGAATCGCGTGGTACGTGTAATTTGTAGTTATTATTATAATTATTTAACCGGTAAATATGTTAAGTCGAAAATACAATCAACTAACGAGTGAAACTCGTTTCAGATACACTCTGTATACAAAGAATTGATATAAAGCTTTCAAGGCCGTCTAAGACCGCGTGTTCGCCTCTCGCAGGAGGCGTAACGACTAGATTTTTTTTTTCCTTCCGGAATCGTTGTAGTTTTCCCGAAATTCTTTTCGAAACGTCTGTCGCAATGGAAAATAAAATACACACCATCGCGGGGGCGGACGTCTTGAATTGCCGCTTTCCTCGCACACACGGCGTTCTATTGACATTTACTCCGTCGCCCCGAAACCTGCCACGTCGTATATCGTACACACGTGTATCGCAAACCCGTTCGTTTTTTCTGACGTTTCGTGTGACGTTTCTAGTTTTCTTGACCGTGGCCGGTCGACTTGTCCCTGTCGCGGAATATTTACTGCGAATCGTAGCCGCGCAGTCGTCGTTCGTCCGCGACCGGGTGTTCGCGTAACGAATAATATTCCGTCGGGGGTAATTTTTTGATCAATTTTTTATTTTTTAAAGTAATAACAACAAACCAAGCAAGCAATCGATAACTCGCATTTCGTGACAGAAACACGTGTGTGGGGTTGGCCCCATGCATGTTTTATTGGAAATCCATCGGGCGAAACTTCGTAAAACCGTTGGAGCGTACGAAAGTGGAAGAAAAATTAGAAATATTCTAAACTGGCGTGTGAAGATGCTGCGCGCACACACGTGTTAACGACAACCGTGTACGTTCCTATCGACGGGCGGTTGGATTTTCGTTTATTTTCACGGTGTTCGCACGATGAACGCGAAACGTATCGTCGGGGGGGGGCAGCGACAAGACCGTTAGAAAAAAAACACCGTGCGACGTCTGGACGTCCGGGACGCGTGTAAATAAATACACGCGCGCAGACGGCACGGGAACGTTTTCCGAACGGTCATTTCTGGTGTTTTTAGACGTCACCGCGTGTCCCGTCGCCACATAAAACAGGATGTATCGTAACGTCACCGAGCACGTGTGTTCAGACGACGACGAGTGGGGGGGACTGGCGAACGGGGTTGAGCGCGTGAAAATGTCCATTTTAGCGTGCAGCGCTCGTTCGGCCGCGCAGAGCAAATCCTAACTGCCGGATAACACAGGTGTACATAAACAGATCGCTGGGCGTTGTCCGCTGCAGGGCCCCCCCCCCCCCCGAAAGGGATGGAGCAAGGGGAAGGGGTCAGCGAGTAATATGATCCCGGGGGTGGGGGGTGGGGGGAGAACATAACATAATACGTGTTATTTGATATTATAAATTAGAAAAGTTAAAAAACGAGTCACCGTTGGTACGTAAATAATTTGATTTCTTTGTTGTGCAACAATCCATGATGTTTTTATGTCATAAGATCGGCGACGATTTCATTATTGTTTATTCGTAAATACTTTTTAAAAGAAAAAAAAAAAAATGTTTGGTTTTATGTTGAACTGCGGTAAATCCGGTGTGCTCGTGTTTCAAACGTATTTCACGGCGACTAAAAACCACTGTGGCGTATAACAAGCAAACAAATCCGTGTGCCCGATGTTTCAGGTACCTTTTTTAGATGAAATGAAACGTTAGAATTGTTGTTGAAACTGTCGTAAGCAAAACAACCAGGGCCCGGGTTCACTAACGGTACCGTAGTTGAAAAATTCGCGCGGGCCCGCGATCGGGAAACGTTTTTTACGCGAGAACACGAATGATTTCCACCGAACGGGCGCGAGCGACGGACATCGTGTGTGTTTCCCCCAACCCCCCACCCACCCGTATACGTGCCGAGAAGCGTTCGCGACCCGCGCGCCAGTGCGATTTTCGCCGAAACAAAAATACGAAAATACGCGCGGGGTCTGATCAATAAGTCCCGGAACTTTCTCAATAACTCTTTGTTACAAATTTTTTAACGATTTTCGAATACCATCCCCTTCAACGTACTCCCCGCGGCCACGTATACACTTCTCCCAGCACTAAGTGTTTCAGCACGGTAACCACTCCCCCTACCCCCCCCTTCACCCGTCGTCGTGTTGCTGATATTGACTTTAAGGTCTTAAGTTTTATGTTTAGAGCGTTAGCAATTTTTTTCGAAAATACCGTGTCTAGTACAACTGCTTTCAATGAAAGAGTAAATTAAATGAATATCATTAAAGTGTATCCCTCCGCCAAGTCGCTGGGGAGACAGCTGTCCATCGTGCCACCCCCGCAGACACGCCTAAGCACGAAGGTCAAACGTTGAAAACGAAATGTTGTACCGTGCGCCGTAAAGAAAATCGTACACGCTTATATCATACAGCACACGTTTTGTAACTCTTGAGCTTTGAGAAATATTAACTTAAAATATTAAATTCCTGCTGCTACGAATTCATTCTTGAAATTTCATCAAATTTAAAAAAAAAACTAATTGAACTCGTTAGTACACATGTTAACAACTTATACGTTAAATTACCTTTTCTTAATTTCACACTAGTACATAAATCGATGTTTCGAAGAAAAAATTATTGACTAGACAAATAAAAACATTTTATGACACGAAAAATATTCTTTTCGTTTCAATTGTCCGTGTGGCCATATTTACCGAACATGACAAAATAAAAAAAACACAAATTCTTTACATCACATTATGTTATAATACGCACAAATACAAAACAAAACAAATAAGAACAAACGAATTTTACAAATATATATGATAATTCAAATAAAAAAAAGTATTTTTTCTCAATATAATAATAATTGATGCTACAACATTAATAGTAACATATTATATAGTTTATTTTTCCAACAAAAAGTGTTATTAATAAGTGTTTACAATTATTAATTCGAACAAAAACTATCGACACAAATACGTTTGTATAATTAAATACTTTTTAACAATTTATATTCTAATAAACACATAAATGAACTAAACCGAAAATAATAGTTGAGTTTGACTTTAAATTTAACAAAACACGTAATTAAAAAAAAAAAAATCGAACCTCATGCTCACAAAAGAAAGACCAGAAAAAGTAAAAACTAGGTGTATTAAATACTACAATAAAGTGTAAATATATAAAAATAGATATTTTAAAACATTAATGCAAAAACATTAAAAAAAAAAAAATTCTAATAAATTATTACTAATTTATTATTATATTATTAGTATTTGCCTAGTAAAATATTATCACTTTAACTGATTCAACATTGTCAGTTTAAACATTTTTCAAGTATTACAATAGTCATTGAAGTAAATTCTTTAAGATTTATTTAAAAGACAATTAAATATTAATATAATAATATTTATAATATGGCTAAACAGTAAACACAAGTACATTCGCTAATGTTTTTTGAACAAAAGATTATAATGGTCGATAAAAGTATATGTATAATGTACACTTCAGCGAACACAACATTGAAATTTATCAATACTTAAAAGTGCAATATTGATTTTACATTTAAAATGTTATAAAAAGCTATGCAATGCTCTCGAAAGTATTCTCTTCAAATTCGGTAATAAGTGTTTAAACTCTAAATTCCATCTGAACACGATAATTTTGAGCCGAGTAATGTGGTGTTGCCATATTTGTCCGATTGGTAGATGGAGACAACAAATGAAGGTGTGGCATCACGATCTTTTAAGGTTTTAGCCAATAGCTTAAGTTTCCATATAGTATAAAGTAATTTTAATTCAATATTTAGCAGAAGATTATTGTTTAGAAAAAAATTTATTAAACATGACTAACAATTATAATGAGAACAATTTATTGGGTGAATGTGAAAAGCACAAATAAAATAAAACTTATACTAAAAATATATCCTTAAAAACCTATTATCACCAAAGTTATATAAATTAGGGTAACAAAATGTTTAAATAAATGTTGTACACTGACCAACATTTTAAGCTTTTTTTCGTCTTTTCATCATTGCTTTCTCTCTTCGGATGTCTGCCAAATCTTCCAGAAGACCTAAAAATAGGGAACAAATATTAATGTAAATAAAGCTAAGCATACAATGATTTATTTTTTTATTATAAAGTAATTTGTTTGTAAGAAATCATTTAATTCATTGCACTTATTATATTATAGATCAGACGTGATCAAACAACCCTTCCAGTTGATCGCAAATTACTCAAAATTTGATTATCAGCATAAAATGTACAAACACTAGGTGGCGATAGTACACCTTAAATGCAACCAAAAATTTCCCTCTTTACTATGAACTGATTGTCAAGTAAAAGGAGAAATTTGAATTTTTTTTTGGAACTACATGATTTTTCATACAAAACTAATAATATCTCTTGAACTAATTGGTTCTAGAGCAAATTAAAAAAAAAAAAACATTAAAAAGCTCATTAAATTTTATTGAAGAAAACATACTTAACACAAGTTCCTTTTAATTTTCATAAGCGCAGATACAATCCTAAATTTTAAAAATTTTAAAATGTTGGACTTCAATCTAACGAATTATTTTTGGTCCTCAAAGATGTGCAAATTTCACATAAACTTCCTTTAAAAAAATTTTGTTTAAATCAAGTGAGAATAATATTTTTCATATTAAGGAAAATAAACTATTTTTAAGAACAAATTTGCAAATAAACAGTCTTTTAGTTTAAAAGTCGCTTAAAATGACAACCATTTTGTCTCACACTCGCTTGCGCTCTCTGTCTCACTTCTTTTCTGATGACTCTCGTCATCATAGATTTTGGAGTTCCGTGGCTAGCTCAATCTCCAGTTTCTAACACTCTTAGTTTTTTTTCATGTAGAGCTTCTACAAGACTCGTGTATACCAAACAGAAGTGGTCTCAGTTGAACAACTCACACAAAGAATACAGGCAACTACACATGAGCGACACGACAACAAGGGTCACCAGACTGTTCATTTGCAAATTTATTCTTAAAAATAGTTTATTCTCTTTAATTTGAAAAACAATTATTCTCACTTGATTCAAAAAATTATTTTTACTTAAATTAAAAATATAAATTATGAAAAAATGTTTTTTATAATTTCTTTTGCTCCATCTTCTCCTGCTATCTAGGTTACATTTGAAATGCGAATTCTTCTATCCGATACGAGATTTTTCAAAAAATTAGTATACTGTTGGAAAGTTTATTAAAAAAGGAAGTTTATGTGAAATTTGCACACCTTTGAAAGACCAAAAACATTCGTCAGATCAAAGTTCAACTATTTAAAGTTTAAGATTGTGTCTGTGCTTACGAAAATTAAATGGAACTCTTACTAAGTATGTTTTTTTCAATAAAATTTAATGAGCTATTCAATAATTTTTTTAAATTTTCTGTAGGATCAATTAGTTTAAGAGATATTGTTGTTTTTAGGACAAAAATCACGTTTTTTCAAAAAAAAAAAACAAAAGCTCAAATTTCTCCTATTTGGCAATTGGTCCATGGTCAAGAAAAACTTTTTTGTTGCATTTGTGGTTTTCAATCACCACCCAGCGTTTGTACACTTTATCAGCAGTTGCTCTGTATAGATATTGAAGAGATACTTATTAGATATATATCCAGTTTTATTATAAAACTATTATACATGTATAAAAGTTAAGAAACATTATAAGACTCACCAGCTCTAGTACTTTTATATTCTTCTTTTTGAAGAGTATGAAAATCAGATTCCATGCATTCATCATCATCATCTACTTCTCTATATCTGAAAATATTAACAAATTCAGTTTATAATATGCTTAAAAAATAATGATAATAGATAGTTTATACTTTGATTTGTCGTATTTGAATATTTCCGAGATAACTTTAGAATAATCTGCTTCATCTTCTGGTCCGTCATCAATAAAATCGTCCAATTCAGAATCATACTCAGAATCAGATTCAATGACTTGGCGTTTGTTACGCATGGGCATTTGCCGATCATCCCGTCTTCTAATGTCAGAAGGTGGAAACTGCTTGGGAACCATATCTCTTGGTGGAAACTGCTTGGGAACCATATCTCTAGGTGGAAACTGTTTAGGGATCAGATCTTTAGGTCTACTATTATTGTTGTTATTGTTGGATGGTAACTTGTTAGATTTATTAACAGGCGCTGGGACATATCTATCTTTTGAACTGATAAGTTTCGATTTCACACTCTGAGATGACGATATGGATCTGGGACTATATTTTTCGTCTGAACGCTTGACGGCACTGGGCGTATATTGATCAGTGGAAGACGAACAATTGCCCTTGGGCACATACTTTTCCGGTTGAGCAGTACTCTTAGGTTTCTGCAAGCATTTGTCATCGCTCGAGGTCATTGATTTAGGTACATATCTTTCAGTAGACACAGGTTTTGACAAATATTTATCTGATAGCATACTTTTGGGTTTCGGAGAATATTTGTCAGACGATGAACTAATTGATTTAGGCACATATCTATCATTAGTTGGTAAAGTTCTTGATTTCGGCAAATACCGATCTTCAGTAGAATTTTTTGTTCTCGGTATATATTTATCATTAATTGATTTTGGTTTGGGTGAATATCGTTCATTGTTAGAATTATCTTTCTTTTCACTGCATGAATATTTTTCTGAAATTATTTTAGGCGCGTTTCTATTGCTAGTGGCATTTAACTTAACTTCTACATTATCGGAAACATTTAGTGATCTAGGTATGTATTTCTCATGTTTACCATTAATATTGGATTCTTTACTGATTTTTAAATCTTTAGACCATACCGATGCTTTCTTTTTCAGTTTATCTTCAATGTTTATATCAATTTTTGAAGAAGAAGCAGCAATCGGTTTTTGTGCCCTATCAACAGGTCTTACTTCTTTAGGTTTTTCAGTCAGAGGTACACATTTACCTTGCCGTCGAGCATTTATGCTCTCTTCAATTCTCTTTTCTTCTAAATATTTCTCCCTCTCTTTCTTGGTCATCATAGGCAAAGATTCCTCTTTCTTTGGCTTTTCAATAATAATAGGTTCGTATTGTTTCTTCTCAGCAATTTTAAGTAGCTCTTGGAAATTTAATGGCGGTGGTTGTACATGTCGTTTTTTACTCTTTTCCATACTGACATTGGTTATAGGTTTTTTCTGCTGTGGCTCTACATCACAATGATGATCTTCACCACTTTCTACATCCTTAGGTTTCCTTTTTCGTTTGTGTGGTAATAACTGGTCTTCTTCTTCTTTTAACAATGCAGCTTTTACTCGATCCTAAGAAATTATTAGACTTATAATTATAATTGCAAACATTTCAAGAAAAACATTACAATAATCATTTAACATTTTTGTTTTTAGTAAAATAAACAATTAATAAATTACAGTATTTAATGTTTTAAAAACACATTTAACACATGTTATACAAATGCATATCATTCTAAATCCTGACTTTGATTTTATTTTTATATTCCTTGGAAACTTACCTACACAAATGTGTGGTTTGGTTTTAAAAATGCATATACTGAAAACTACATAAGTTATAGATCTTAAAACCATACCACATAATTGTGTATATTATGTAAAATTATTTTATTATTTATTTAAATGTTGACTACTTAATAATTTAAAAAAAAAAATTTAAAAAAAATTAAATTAGGAAAATTGAATTATTAAATTAAATTTTAATGAATACTTTTTAAAATTTAAAAATATATTATGTATATAAAATTAAAGGATTAATTAAAAACAACACTAAAAAAACAGCTATAAATACGTTTTTATACTTGATAAATATCTAACATGAAGCATACATTCAAAACTAAAATGTAAATCAGTCAACTCCAGACTGCATCTGCTAAAACACCTCATAAAATCCAAACTATCATTAACGAATTAATTTACAATATATAAATCGATAATTCATCCAGCCTGGCTTTACAGTAATTATGGGGATCTGCTAAGCTGTCCAACACCAAAACCTTACAATTATTTCAGTCAATTTGCTTATCCGTAATGACCTCTACCCCTTGGTATATTTTAAACAAAGATTTAAACATACCAACCCTTAACGGTCTGACCAAGACTCACTCACAACACCAAATTTTTTTAAAAACTACAGTCCTATACCAATCCACTAATCAAACAAATTTCCACTATCTTACCCATCCCTAGAAGACTAAAAAGTCAATGGCCTAGAGATCTGTTAAATACATAAGATAAAAAAAAAAATAATATTAAAATTAATAAATAAATTTCAATAGATAATCTAGTCAGGTGGCACTACTGGAACCTTCCTATCAATGGTTTAAGTTAAACCTAATATTAGCCATCAGACTTACTTATTATACTTGTATGTATAGATTGTAAATATTTCCTTTTCAATAAAATAGAAAAAAAATATGTTTTTAAAAAAGTGCAAGTTTAAAATGCTATACGTTTTAATACATTTCAATATCTTTAGTGAAATAGATACATACTTTTGTACCGGAAATATCATGACTTCTGTTATTGACAACTTTTGTATTTCTTGAATCGGCTGGGGTATTTACATATTTGTTCATGATATTGTTATAAATAGCCATGGCATCTTTTGAAACATATCCATAGTCATCTTCGTCTGGTTGATTAAATCCTATAATTAGCACACATGAATACAAACTTTTTTTTTATTCAATTTAATGGTTAAACAATTTTATTTCCCGAACATTTGTATTAATATTTTTAATTATTTGTTGACATATGTTCATATGAACAACTCACTTCCTTAACAGACACATCATACAGAAGGAAATTCGGCAGTTAATAACAACAACTAATTCAGTTGTACATACCCGCCATGGTAACAGATGTATTAACATCATCTTTAGCATCCTCAATAACCGATTTATTTGCAGATTTGGTACGGTTCAACATGGATTGAACACGTTTAAACGATTTCTTATCTTGACTTCTTAACGATGTCAATTCATCTTTTTTCATTCGTTCTTTCAATTGTTTTTGTTTATTTTCTTCTTCCTTTTTAGCTAAGAACCTTTTAATACTATCAGATAACTGTCTATTTTCCTTTGATTCTTTTTTTGGCGGGTCCAACGACACTTTGAAACATTTTACCTAATAAATAATAACAATATATAACATATACATATGAGATTTTTGATGGAATGAAATATTTTATACGTGTATAAAATGTAAACAGCCATTAATCCAATTTTTTTTTTTAAACAATTCACTCATGGCCGAATATATAATAAAATATATAATAAAAATATATTAAAAAGAAAATAATAATAACAATAAACAACTGTTAACGATGCTTACATTTTTGTCTTTAGTGTTGTTTTTCTGCGCTTGATAGAGTAAAGTATGGAAATCCATTGTTGTAAATATGGTGTTGATCCAATTATGTTCAAGATGTCTTACGGTAGACTAGAATACTGTGCTATGGTGTACGTTGACAATTATCCGTGCACGTCTGGACGAACAGTAAGAGAATTCCAAAGTGCTTTTTTTTCTATTGTCCGAACAAAAAAAAAAAATTTTTTTTGAGTGTTAATATATTTTTTAAGACTTTCAAAATTGAACACGAGTTACAAATGTACATTTGACTACGTTGAACGTCCGTGATGGCGCCAAGAAACACTACGGTTGTTGATTGTAGAAACTAGAAAGGAACGTCGTGGCCGTAACCACGACAAATCGTATTGGACTGTCGAAAACTTTATATAATCACAAATGTATGTCACTGGTCACCACCACATCGCGGACGGCCAACAAGCGATAATACGATAATACGTTTGCGTTACGCACTGTAATTTATAAGATGTAATGGCGCCACATGTTCAACGCAGCGAGATAACGAAATCGGGGAACTGCTGTTTTTTCTGAACTTGATCGCTTATCACGAAAACCACTGTGAGTAACCCGTATTGTGGTAAAGCTATGAGTTACCGACGTTGGTAACAATACCGTTTTGTGATAAAGATAATGTTTATCAATTTCAGAGTGTCGCACGTTTTTGTCGCAGGTTATAGCCGGAGAATTTATCTGTGCGATGTCGTAACGCTAATTCATTCTCAGGTAGTGTAGTTTTATTGTTTTTTCGCACTACGTGTGTAGATTTTGTTCCGATCTACAAACTGACTCGATAAAAAATGAAAGCGATCGGAAGTTGTTTCACGGTTAATTTCCGACTGGCCGTGTGCGTCGCCACGAGACGGCCTTTCGCCACGGACGTTAAACGACCGAAAACGAACCCGGTTGACAGCATTAAACCGCACTTACGCAGCGGCATATTGTCAGCTGTTGAAAAAGACGACAGTGGATTCCCGTCGTATCTTATACTCAAAGAAACTAGTCCTTTTCTGAGGTCAGTATTGAATCTGCACGTAATTTCTGTAATTACACATCGTTTACGGACAAGTATTTGGTTGTTATATTGTCAGACGGTGTTTGGTTTTTATTTTCTGTGTACAAATTCGTACCATGATTAGGTATTGTGCATAAACTGATATTGTGTTGATTACTAGTCAGGTTATGATTGACGTGAAAAACAGGAAGATGCGTTATCAACGTTCGAGCATACTGTTAGAAGGTAAACGACTTATACAAGAAGCACTGAATGCTGGTGTTAAGCCAAAACATATATTCTTCAGCCAAAAGAGAGTGTTGGAGAATTTATGTTTACCTGAAGAATTGCGAGATCTACCAGTTTCGAATACAATATTTTATAAGACTCCATACAAAATGATTGAACTATTTTCAGAGACCGTGACATCTCAAGGAATAATGGGTATGACTAAAATAAATAGTAGAAATGTGTATTAATATATTTCATCGAACTCAAACCTCCAAATTGTATTTGACATAACTATACGTTCTTATGTATGCGCTTTTCTAATGTTTATACTATGTTTGTTTAATTTCTGATTTAAATTTGAAATTTGTTATGGCTGACGAAAACTAATCGTCAATATTAATGAGTTATAAAATATTTATCATATCTCAAATGGCTGATTTTGGCAATTTTGTATATAAAAGATTATATATACATTATACTAACACAGATCTTATTTTAAAGCGTGTGTGAATTATTCTTTGTGTACTTTTAAAAGTACAGATTAGAAAGTACAAAGTAGATTTAAATCTTTTGGTATATTCTTATTTTATGTATATTGTATACAATGTAGAGTATACATGGTGGTATAAAAAAAATTGTTTATATATTATAATTTATAATAATACTATATGAAAAATAAATTATTATAAATCAATGGTTACAAGTTCGAATTTTGAAAACTGAACATAAAGTCTTTACTCGATAAGTTTGGTTCGATTATATTTTCACATAAGTGAAATTTTTTTTGTAACCTAATTAATCGTACTGTTTTAGGTGTTTTTGAAATGCCCATTATTAATCATGAAACTCGAAATAACACGTTTCCAATTACAATAGTTTGTGACAACATTCGCGAACCCGGTAATTTAGGCACGGTGCTAAGGACTGTGACCGCAGTTGGAGCGTCCCAAATTATTTTAATGAAAGGCAAGTAAACATGGGATACATCATTTATAATTTTATATCGTGTTTTTAAAATCAATGATGTTAACTGTGTGTTTAGGCTGTACGGATTTGTGGGGAGATAAAGTATTGAGATCTGGCTGTGGCGCACACTTCAGGATGAATATATTATCAGAGGTCAGCTGGAGCTCATTGGCCAATATAAAAGGTCAAGTTTGTTTGGCTGATAACAACTTTGTGAGCAACAGTGATTTTTCAAACGTTGCTGACCACAACGAAGTAAAAGTTTTCAGAAAAACAACTCCTAACAATCTGCCGATAGTCGCTTATAATGAAGTGGATTATTGTAAAACCACTCCTCTGGTACTTGTGATTGGAGGCGAAACGCACGGTTTGAGTGACGATGCGTACGAGTTTGCGAGAACTCGGCAAGGCATTCGCATTAATATTCCACTACAAAATGGAATCGAAAGTTTGAACACAGCAACGGCAGCTGGTATATTATGTTTTGAAGTCAGAAAACAAATATTAAATTCAATAAAAAATGGAAATGAAATGTATAACGTTGAACTAGTGAATTAATCTTTGTATTGTATTGAAGAATCGATTGTGTACAAAACATTTTGGTTTATTTAAATAAAACTATAGTATAATATTTAAATGTGTTGTTATGAATATTATTTGTAAGACGAAATGTTTTTTTGTAAAGCGAAATATTGACCGAATATTGTATATTTGCCGGACAAACTACATTTTATATTCATATACGTGTTCATAAATAAATGTAAATATTGCATTGTATCGAATATTAATTTACCAATTATATTAATTACTATTTGTCTTAGTGATATTGAAGAAGGCGTGTTTGTTTTACTTTTATTTAGGTACCTTATCGCCATAAATACAAATCTCGAAGAAGCCACACAACACTAACTAAATCGAGCCTTTAAGTACAATTTTGTACGTCATGAGTTGTAAGTTGAGACTTAGAAGAACGTACTTTTTGTTAAAATGAAAGTGCGCACGGTTTTAACTGTGTTTAAAATTAGTCTGTAGACATGTTCATTGATTCAAACGTTTAATGACGATTCGAAAGTGGTAAATCGAAATCGTCCCGTCTAAACTGTAATTTCCGTTTTTCAAAACGCGTCGTGAAAATCGCCCGCACGAAACTGCTTGAGGGAACTGCGAACCGATCGTGTTTTCAGGCCGTATGGACCGAATCGAATAAACTACTCCTGCTGTAGACTGTCTTCAATCGACTTGCATAAAACGACAAAAATCAATTTCACAGACGTTTTGTCAATTGCGTGACAGTCGGAAATTGTTATGTTACACGTGCGCAGACACGAAAGATGTCGTTATCGCGTAGACGTTGTCGTAACACACGCGCGTTGAAATCGAACTTGTTTACGGAATCGTTGAAATCGCGTCGTCAGAACACGGATCGGCGGGATAAGTTTTGGGCGATCGTGCGACAATTGACTGCGGCGGGTAGTAACGAGTAAGCATTACGGGAATGGTCCCGTAAAACGTTTGCTTTAATACGATAATCTGCAGCGGGTACGTTTTTCGACTTTGCGCGCGTCGGCTTGTGCGTGCTTCAAGGACTTGCGGCAACGACCGTTGTACCGGTGTAGTGTAACGTGTGTTGTATTTGAAGCCGCGTGTTTGTTTTCGCCAGAGCACCAGAGGACGCGGTTCTCGCCACGCGTCCCGATCTGTGAACTGGTCGGACGGACGAAACGTCTCCGCAAGAATAACGCATAACACAAACCTGCGTGGCGTCCGTCTCGACGAAACGCGCACGGTCTCTGCGGGTGTACGTGTCCACGTCGGGGTCGTCGCCTTCCGCACGTTCCGCCGGGTGACTTCTTCTCTCCGTCCCGGCTCTCCCGTATTCCGATCTTCTTCCGACACCACAAGCAGCCGTCCTAACCTTCCTCCGTCCTACGCTTCTCGGCGTCGGCACGTCGGATTTACCTATGATTTCCGTTGGTCTTGCGCCGACCCCACCGCGTCTCTAACGTACCGCAGCCTTGTTGTGCGTCTTGGACACGACCTCCTTCTCGTCTCCTGTCGACGAGGTCGTACGTGACCTTCGATTGTCTAGTCCCTCCGGACTAAATCGTCTTCCCGGTTTACGGTCCGAAGCCGCCGACTGCAACTTGTTTATTTGTATATTTGTCGTGTAAACGTCATGCGGTATTTTTATGTTTTGATAAACGACGGATCGGGTTTTTTTTTTTTTTAAGGAAATCGAGTTAATAAAAATAGGATCACAAACCGTCCGAGTGCATGATTTCGGGTTAGTGACACGTGTTTAAAAAGTTGGCTGAAGACCCGCGCACGCGTATATGGATGTGTATCACGACGAATACAAATCCAAAAAAAAAAAAAATGGCAAACACGTGTCTGTCTGTTTCTCTCTCTCACCCTTTCTCTCTCTTGTCTCTCTCTCGAGAGAGAGAGAGTTCGATCGTAAATCAACTAAAATAAATTTCGTTTCGCTTTGTCAAAATCGTTTAATCACTATTCTCCCGCACAAGATTTTTTTTTTTTTTTAATACTTTCAAGGGACTCCTCCGCTCTTGCGTTATCGTTTTAATGTGTTTCTACGTGCACCCCTTGCGTATACACACACACACACACACACACACACACACACATATCGCTGTACGCGGCGTGTGCCCGGACCGGAATAATCACATACATTATTATTGCCCACTTTTGCACTCGCGAATCTCGCGTACGTGCAACGTACAACAACATACGCGTCCCCCTCGGCGATGACTCAAAATGTCTTCCCGTTCGCCCCGTTGTCGTCCCTTTCGCGGTCCCTCCACTGGCACGCGCGTTTCGTCATCGCGACAAGGGGACGGGCTCGTACACCGTACACGTAACATTGTTATCGCGACATTTCCCCCCCCCCTCTTCCTCCCCATCCCACAACAGTTGTCGTCGGCTCGGCCAAAACGGTTTTCACTGCCGACGTTCGGGTTTCATGTGAACCACTACTTCGATATATACTCGTGTGGACTGTTGCGCGTGTGTATGCGTGTGAAAGAAATATTTTTTTTTTTTACTTATTTTACTGCAATTCGTACGTGTTAGATACCTACTTAAAAAACCAAAACTAATAATAATAGTCTTTAATATTTCAGAATTTACATTTATAGTATGTACACATATGTATATATATATTCGTAACGCATAGTTGTTGTTTATAGTAGTGATTAATAGTTTTAGCAAAATTTAATCTTTCTCCCTCCCCCCCAGTCAAAGGGAAAACGTACTTATAAAATAATATTTATCGTAAGTACCTTATTGTTAAAATACATTATTATTCAAGTGGAAAAAGTCTAAAAAAATTTTAGGTTAGTTGATTAATTAATCCAAAAGCCCCAATTTGTTTTCGAGTGCAAAGATTTCACGTTGGGTGTATAAAGTAAAAACTCTTAAAACACGAAAAAAGTACATTTTAGAAATCAATCGTTTAAATACGTTCCGAGCATATTTTACGAATGCTTATAAATTATGACAAAGTATACTTTTTTCGAAAATAATAACATAATATTTTTTATTTCATTCCGTTATGTTCTTAAATTCATTAACGGTTTATGTTTTGTTTTACAGGTTATACGAACATATTTGACACGTATTCTAAACGAAATATGTGTTTTCCATTTTACGCAGTCGTTTTTAGTATCTGACTATATAAATATTTAAATTAATATTTTATAGGAACGTCTAAATAAGGACAATACGAATTATTTTAATTTTACGGTTTTACAAATATGCTATATACCCAATATGTATGGATATATTATGTGCCCATTGGCCATATGGAATAATGTACATATATTATTTTACAAATGATCATTCACTATTTTACTATATCATAGACCAGGTGTTGATCCAAGAGTTACCCATGCAGTAATTTTTACCTCTCCCTCCCCTCCACCTTTGGATCTCAAATGTAATTAATCATTTTTTTTTTTTTTTAATATTGTTTTATCGTGTTTTTCACTTGATTAAACGACTATCCCATTCGTAGTTCCTAGATCCGGGCCTGTCACATACTATATAATTATATTCATTTAGTATACGGATATCAGGAATTCAGAGACCACCGGGTATCCAATTTAGGGAGGTAGTTTATTATACAAATTAAAATCGAAATGGTATTTGAAAAATAATTACAATTGTATTCTTTCAAAGAGTATGATTTAATGAATGCCAAATCTGAGTTAATAATAATATTGTCGCTTTGAGTTTGCAACAAGGTATTCGATTATTATATTCTTTTTATTGTTTACACATTAACAAATTTATTAAATATTTCATAATAATAATAATAATAATAATAATAACATTTTCAAAAAAATTAAAAACAAATTACCTATGTGTAATCTAGAGGTATACGCAATTGTATGCCTCCATTTTTTAACATAAAATTTTAAGATTTTCAAAATTTCTCACAGAATAATGAAGATGTAGTCAGAAAAAAAGGCCAAAGGGGTCGAGTTACTTTAGTTTTTTCTTTCTCTTTGGAGATCGTCTTATGTGCGTGTAAATACTACACCACGCGCATACCGTCACATATGATATGGCATATATACTTACATATTTACTTATACGGTTAATTATAAGTTTCTCGTATAACTTATGTTAATGCGCTTTTCCCGCGCGATAATTAATGTTTACCAACTGTTGGGCGTGGAATACGAGTATATTACAAACAATTCGTATTTGTATTACGTATATATCTGCAGTGTCGTTATGCCGCTGTACTTTAACTTGAATTCGGATCAACTTTTGAACTCACAATCGTATAAGTATACGTTGTAAATTCGTAATATTGTTACGACAATATTATTCATCGTTATATCGTATCTGAGTGTCTCTCCGTGTACACCGAACTTTTATGACGATATCGCTCTGCTTTCTACATAATATAATGTATATCGTATATACGTATGTGCACACATTCAACTCGTATCTAAATAGGAAAATAAATCAAATGTTCAGTACAATACGTGTTTGTATCCAGTGGCGGCACCAGACATTTTTTCTAGGGGGGGCAAGATCATGGCAAATTGATCATGGAATTTAGTGAAAATCCGTCTATACGGGTTTAATATAAATTATTGAAATACATGGAAAATACTGTATTATTAGCGTTTTCTGATAAAATATAATCAATTTCGAAATCAAATTAAATGGTGGTGTATTCTGTGGTGTGTTATCTAAACGAATGCACATAAAAAAAATACGACGAGTTACACAGCGAAACATATGAAACACAGCAAATACATAAATACTTGAAATTTGAATTTTCATTTGTTCTTCAACAGTTAGGGCAAAGGTGGGGCAAAACCAAATTTGGGTAGGGCGCTTGCCCTACCTTGCCCCCCTCTAGCGCCGCCACTGTTTGTATCACTCTTGAATGTCACGCGTATTTATATTTATATTTATAATCATCACGGAATTTATCGTCTAAATACGTGTTTTTCATCATCTATTTGTATTTAACTCATCGATTGTCATTTATTGATCTATTAAC
This sequence comes from Schlechtendalia chinensis, assembly GCA_019022885.1. Taxonomy (NCBI): domain Eukaryota; kingdom Metazoa; phylum Arthropoda; class Insecta; order Hemiptera; family Aphididae; genus Schlechtendalia; species Schlechtendalia chinensis. Next base: position 13,505,229 of record CM032343.1, read on the forward strand.
CGTAGATTAGTAAAACATTTTGGCGTTAGAAAAATTTAACATTGTCCATATTTTATCAAACATATGTTTTGCACAATTATCTTCGATAAAGCTCAAGGAAATGGGACAAAATTCGAAGTTTACTGTCTGTATCATATCATATCGATTTCTGGTTAAGCTAGATGAATTCGGGTCTCTATTTTAATATAACGTCTACAACATATGAATGTTGCCAATTTGATCTGGCCACATTAATATACACGTATATACCTGTATTTTAAACGTAGACATTTAATCACAAAATGTGTTCCACCTGTCGGCGACCCGATTCGTTTTAATTTCCGTTGAAATAAAACAGAAGAATCATAAAGTGTACAATTCTCTCCGCGAAAATCGTACCATTTTATTTATATTATACTACACGTTTTCATTAAAAATTAGCGGTTTCTAGAACATTATGACCTGAAAAAAAAACATTCGCGCACATAATATATATATATATGTATTTACGACCTTTTGGGTTGTACACGTAATTTTTTTGTTAAATCAAATATTCAAACGGTAGGAAAAATAAGAAATTGTGCACACGAACAACGCGTTCGCGGAATAAATCAAATTAAATTATTCACAAACGCCATTTCGCGTGTACATACTACATACCAATAAACAATCGTGGCACCGTAGATTTAAAAGAGGAAAAAAAAATGTCTGCGGAATGCAATGAAGTATTTTGCACTTGAACGTATAGCTGTATTTACAACGTCTAGACGCAAGTCTAGAAACGTTCCATTCGGCCCCGGAAAGCTTCACGTCCGCGTGTATATGCGCGTAACGTCACGCTATTGTACATACACGTTTCATTTGTAAATTCGGACACGCGTTCGTATGCGTATATAAGTATTACGTTTTGACGAACGATCAACAGCGACATTATAAAAGCATCTTAACAACAACTCGTACACGACTTTGTGGTAGGTCTATGACGTGCGGGGCGAGCACCGCTCTCCAGACGTCTATAATGTCTGTGTATTCTTCGAATAATACAATAACAAACAATAATGGTTTAAACTCGGTTCAGAGTTTAAACCGAAGTTTAAATCGATCCACCGAGTGCAGTGAGTTGAACCGAGTCCAACGATGATCTTGATCGGTTGTTCGTTAATGTTGATAACGGACACCTTATGCGATGACGAACGATGATTTGTAGTCAATGCCAATTACACGTAAATCAATTTCATCATCAGTTACATTTTCCGACATCGTTTTGTGTGTTGCCAAATAGATAAATAAAATAACTTTTTATACGGTTTAACGGATTTGATCTACCGTAGGAATGAATAAAAAACGAAATCAACGCGACTAATCACACCGTTATCAACGTGTTCACCGTTACCGTACGGCCGTTCCGTTTATCGCGGATAATTCGCCTGGACCACAGCTTGACCGCGGTTCAAGACCCTACAGCTCTAACCCCGTGATTGGCGATGCCGACAGCAAAAGTCAGACCGGGATCGCTCGGGTCAATACTGAGCGCACGAGCCCGTTCGAGCCTAACCTGCGCGTTGCCTGTCGCGCCGTTGCCGACGAGTCGTGTCCACCGCCGTCGGTCTCGGGGCCGGTCCCCCTCGTGCCGTAGCGCCACACGCCACGACGACGCGCCGACATTCCGCGCGGTCGGTTCTCGCCGGTCTCCGTGCACACGGACATGCCATTCTGCGTGGCGATTATTGTGTGCGACTTGTCGGTTCGTCCGGGTTCGTCGGGTACGACGGCGGGGAAAATAAAAGCAATCGGACAACGTCGTACACTCGTATATAAATGTGTGTGTGGAAGGGGGGACTGGCGAGCGAAATGTCTAATGTTGTCGTATTATCGGTTATAACCGTTTGGATTATTTTTTTTTTTCATATATTTATATGTGCGTGAAAAAAGACGCGCGCTCGTCTCCGGCGACGCACGCATAAACATCCACGTTACGCGGTCGTTCGTAAGAGAGACTAGCCGGCGATAGACGTGATCCTTACGAACCGGTTACCCGTACGGTCACGACTCAAATTCTGGCGCTGTACGAACCACGAGCGACTTTTTTTGTGTCGTTCGTATTTTTTCCGGGATTTTTTTTTTCCCCCCCCGCATAACTTACGTTACGACATTTTACACTCGGACGGGATTATCCACGCGTACCGTACAGTTTAAAAAAACAAATCTATCGTTCAAGAACATAATACGACGTACTATAAGATCCGGAATCTGGCCGGGCAGTGCAATGTTCCTCGCCTCGGGCCTCGCTCGAACGATAATATCGTCAAGAAGGACGGATTTTTATGTTATTTTTTCTAAACTCAGTGGAGTTCGGTTTTTTGTAGAAGATCGAGTCACTGTAAATATAGTGTAGACATTTAGCCGTCGTGGGGCAATATCGTTGTAAAATCATAACTGTGTATAAGCTCCATCAACTCATATCGTGTGTCAGTTATTGACCCTATAAAGTTTAAACGACATGCGCTATCGTTTACATCGAATACGTTTAAACGTTTCAAAAATAACAATGTATATTTATTTATACGACACGATTTTCAATAACAAAAGAATTCATTTTTAAGACGAATATTTCGTTTATTGAACTGTTTTACTCCTGTGAATAAAACTGATTAAATGGTCTATTTACTACTTCGATATACTTTTACTCGCAAGGGAATTCAAAACAAATCTACGAGACTTTGCATAAATTATTTATATTTTGTTTGGAAAGCGTAAAATGCGATTTTTGAATTTATTTTTTCACAAAACTAATTAAAACATAATTGTTTGCTTTACATTTAAAATATTTTTAAATGTATTTATATACATATTATATTAAAATTTATTATATAATATAATTAATTGGGGTTGCGATTTAAACGTACTGAACACCAAAAGTGTGTGAAGTAAATACACACTCTGTCATTAATTGTAATAAGTGCGCTAATAAATAGAACGTATCTCTCGAGGTTTGGACATTTTTGTATTAATGGTGTGGTAAATATCGTTCTCGTAGTCCCTCATTACCTAACACTTGAAAAATCCGAAACATCGTGAGATAACTTGAGTATATCATAGCGCTTGGAAGTCTATATATGTAATATGGGTGTGTGTATGATATTTGTATCTAGGTATTTAACATTTTTTTATTGTAGAAATATAATAAATATTACAAGAGAAATTATTTAAATAAATATATTGAAATGAACGTTAGAATAATTATTATTTAAGTATTTTTCTGCAGTTTATCGTTTAGCGGATTTATTTTTTGATGTGAAATGGTAAATAGAAAGAAATCATAAATTGTATGGGTCGTTTTAAACACGTATCCAAATTTTAAGTTTAAATACTGAAAATCGAAATATACAACAAACCATATGCGAAGATAGAAATTATATAATATATTTAAACCTTCCACTTTGATTATTATTGTTTGTATTAATTTGTTATATTATATTGTGATTATTTTCTATAATAATTTGATTTTAAAAAAAAAGAAGTAAATGTTTACTGTATGATATTTAGACATATTCATTATTTTTCTGTAATATTATTTTTATAAATTTTATTATTATAAATTTAATAAAACTATTAAATGCGAAAAATATCTCGTGCAGAAATTATGCCAATTAGTCCCTTGCAGGCAATAAACAATATTTACGTCGTGAATATGTTTTCCCATAAATAATCGTACATAAATTAGAGGTGTCTCGTTATCTTACACAAATGTTTCATAAAAAGGATATCCCCCGAGAGATTATTAATTGGAATATTCGTTGTCGGGCTTTGGGGAATGTTTTAGAATAACGGCGGGTTTTAATAACGGTCATTTAAATGACAAAATAAAATGTCAGATTTATTTAGAACTGCGTTATGTTTGAAAATGATTTTTTTTTTCGACCATTCGGTGTCATTAAAGTTATATATATATATACTTTTGAAATAAATAAAGATTTGCAAGATAGATGTACGCCAAAGCGGTTGTCAAACAATATATCTACGCATATTTTTTTCGTTATTGACCTCCCTACTTCATTAATTATTAAACAATGTCTAAAAAAAAAGAAATCTGTGTATATCCAGTTACATATTTTCATTGAATTTGGTGGTAGTCATCAGTCCATTTGTTCCCTTTGTTTCTAATTAAAAATAGTATTGATATTTATTGTATATATTTAACTGTTCACGGAGTCACATTTTATTCTGATTCAGCTGGACATCGATTTTATTACAATAACCGCTCCTTTTTTATGCAGAAACGCAGTACATACTCGACTGCATTATACGCACTGCGTTAGGACTAACGCGGACCATCCGTAACACGCATATGTGTGACTAATTTAAACTATGAAGTTAATTCGCGTTTTCAATTTGTTTTTAGTTTTTCTAAATTCTGTTTAAAAATCGAGCTCTATCGAGTTTTATGCCTCAGTATATTACCTAAACGTATTCATTGTCATTGATTTTTTCCCACCGTCAATTATCAATCATGGTTATAGATTTATGTTTGTATCTAACAGCTTCCTTCACTCTTGATTTTTATATGAGACACTTGATTCTGAAATAGTTTTACACTTTTATTTGTACCGAATTGGAGAAATACGGCCGAGTTCGAGACTACATCATCTGCATAAATACATTTTCTAGACGTTATGTTGGTTATATTGACTTGAAATATTAATTATTATTACCATAAAACGAAGACTGTATATTCTTTGAATTTCAAAGTTGTAATCTCTTGGAACAAGATAGTTGGTTTACTGTAATTATATTAAGGATCAAAATTAACTAATACTGAACTTAAACAAACTTGGAAAAATTATTCCACATAAATTTATAAATAGTTAAAACTTACTGCGACTCTGAGAATAATCCAATTTTTAAATGACTCAACATTTCGAAAAGTTTTAATGCGAATGTTTTGAACTCGGATACATGTCTTGCGCAATTTCATTGTAGACCCGTAGACTGTAGGTGTAGAAATACAGTATAATTGTACACAAATTATGTAAACTAACCTATATATATTTTAACGCATCTGAATTGACTAGGATTCTTTTTTTTTTTAATCGAAATCGGACGCCGCGTAAAACTATATTACATTTTTAAATAATGGGTCTCTTAATTAAAAAATAAATGTATAATCATATTGCATTAAGTTAGACGATACCTATAAATAACCTAACTTTTAAAATTTGTTTGAATTAAAATACTTTGAAACTAACGATGAAAAATAAAATATGAATAACGATAAAGTTGTTATTTTATATGGATGTACCTACGGAATAGGCCATATTTAAATTTCTGTAAGTTTAAAGGAGTAATTTTTAATATATACTTAAAGTAATAAATGTTAACCATTGGTATATGTATTACGATACTCAAAGTATTTTCTATTTCTGTATTGTGTTATCATCATCATCATCCATCGTTATCACATTTTAAAAACTGCAAGTTGGTTATGCAGTCTGTACAGCGGCGTATTTATTTGAAAATGAGGAGGTATCCAATTCGTCTTCGGCAAGTTATTTAATCAATCGATAACCATGTTGAATAATTGAATATTTTACATATTAAGTACATTGAAATAAAAAAAATTAATGAACAAAATCATACGTTTCAATTAACTGAAGTATTTAATGCGAACAAATTTAATATGTACAATATTTTCTAGAAGATAATGCGTATAATACAAACAGTAATTTAAAACGCTTTTACTTGTTGTGTACATCACGTGCATAGGTATTAATCAATATCGTATATTGATATAAGCTATTATAGTATTATGCAGTCGAAACATATTGTTTCGCTAAATAATAATAGTTTGCCTACATCGTAAACCAGTTCGTTATCGCTGTAACTGCGATTTAGTGCCTTTAAGCACTAATCCTGAGCAAATGTAGTCTATCGATATAGTCATCGAGCGTACGCGAATATTCTATATTTAAAAAAAAATCAATAAATGTGTATTTATAGTTATCACTTGTCTCAAAAAAGCACACCCGATTCATATTCGTATGGTACTGAGGTAACACTATTGATTCCGTATCAAAATAAATCATTCTGAAAACCATAAACTAAATCGTGTATTAATGAAATGTACGACAATACAATACTAGTCAACAAACGAAATATCTTTTCACACAGTGTACAGCAGATATTATTATTATTCAGACGCGCCGACTTACAAAAAATATTGGGGGGGCCCATACCGGGGGTCTTGCCTCAGGAAATTTTCTAAATTTTAGATGAAAAATAGTGAGTTTTAAAGTTTTTTTTAAGCATTTTAGAGTTATATGATCAACATTAGAACCCCGAAAACTCGACTCTCGATAACTCTACATTCCGGGAAACTCGACAAGTCTGACACATTTTTTGGCTTTGAAGAAAAAAACAAAACATAAACACGCACGGTATTTTCATAAAAAGCTAATTTAATTTAAAGTAATAATTATACTTATAGACTATTACAGAGCAGTGAATATATAGCTTTGAAAAGACTGAAATTATATTTAAATAAATCCTAAATTATTATTAAAAGAATAAAACATAAAATATTGCTGTCGCACAGTAATAGCACTTTGATTAATAAGTGAAATAGCTAATTTAAGCCTACTTTGATAAGGCTTTAATAAGGGTTCATTAAATAAAAATAATATCTTAAAGTTAATGCTTTAATACAGTTAATAAAGTTAATACTGTATGCCTAATACTTATAGTCAAAAAGTATGCAAATAGCGGGTTTTAATTGGGTCTTACACCCTAAAAATATTTAAGTATTTGAAAATAACTAATACAGTACTATAGTAATATAGAAATACAGTACTAAACATTATTAATATTTCGAAACTGAAAATTTAACATTCTGTATGTATTTAATTCTCTATTTTATAAAGATTTTTAATATTGCTCTAAATACCATTATTAGGGCTAGAGTGTCTTTAGAAAGGTGCAAATGTCAACCGTCTGACTGGATTACTGAGTATGAAGTCGTTGATGACTGGTCGGATATCTAATTCATCCAAAACATCTCGGTGGGCATGAAGAATAGCCAAGTTGTTCAATCGCTTCTGTCCCATTGTTGTTCGGAGATATGACTTCAGACGTTTAAGGGCTAAATGACCGTTCTGCTGTTGCTGTCGTGATTGGAACTACTTGGAGAAGCTTAATGCACTTCACTACTTCACATAATATTTCTCCAACTGCAGGCTCTTGTGTAATGTACTTTCTTACATCACGCATGTTTTTTAAGACCAGTTGTTTTTTATTAGCGATATCGGCTAACATATTCAAGTGTAAGTGCAGTCTCTCAATGTCTAGGTCATTTTTGAAAAACTCAGTTGATTTTTCAAAATTTGTTTTACCTCTGTTTACTAAAAGCAAGCACTCTTGTTCAACTGCAATGACCTGTGTGAGTCCAGTTGATGCAAACCGCTCAGTAATGCAAGATTGCACTGTTTCACAAACTTCAATGTAAATAGCTTTGTAGTATTCCTTTGGGGTTTTAAAAGTGTGCGGTGAGCTGGCTTCGTTGTTTTCATACTTCTTTGGTATACGTCGATTCTGCGGAAGCGAAGGATCATCAACTTGTGAAGGTTTTTCTTTTAAACACAATTCCCAAAAGTGTTCAAAACTATCGCGCCTTCCATTCAATATACAAATCAAGCCGTCATATATTTTTTCCAGATCAGCAACACTTAGATGAGGGCATTGAATTTTTTCATTGACATCCTCTACTGGGTTCATTGCATGGCAATAAAGACGTAAAAAGAAATAAGTCTTGAATTGTAACATTGACTCAAGGTAGCCTGCACATTTGTAACCTGCCTCTGTTTTGTCCTCTGCAGAAAATGTTTCAAAAAACTCTAGAAGTTCTTCAAAGTTTTTCAATATTCTCAAGATACTAGAAGCTCGCATAGTCCATCGAGTCGGGCAAAGGGGTCGTAGACCAGCTTGGTCGTTGGCGCTCTCACAGCGTATGATTCTGAAAAGTCCCATCCTTTTGGTGGATTCCCTTACAGTGTTTATTAAGTCCTTGGCTAAAGCCATAGTATCCTTCATAGACGTAAGATGGCGGAGACTGTCTACAATTGCCAAGTTTAAACTGTGAGCAGTGCAGTGCACATAACGTGCTTTTGGTTGTATATCCAAAACTAACTTTTTTAGTCCTTTGAACTTACCTCTCATATTCGAGGCACCATCATAGCACTGTCCTCTTAAGTTATCCATTGACAAATCAAGCCGAGCAAAAACGTCATTTAAAATACTAAATATAGTTTGTGATTCAGTATTGGGGGTCTCGTATAAACCAATAAAGTCTTCGTTGATGGTTAAAGAATCATTAACAGTAAGAATACAAAATGACACTTGTTCGTTAATCGAAAAATCACTTGTTTCGTCAACCATAATAGAAAAATGTTCAGTCTTCTTGATTGAAGCCAATACCTTTCTCAATACAGACTTTCCTAGTAGATCAATGATCTCGTTTTGAATATCGTGGGACGTCCACTTATACCCTGAACGCCCTAACCAATCTTTTAACTCAGGTACGTCATTCTTTCGGAGTTCCAACAATTGAAAAAATTTGAGTTTACATCTTCGTGCCCTCTAATTGCTAGTCCTTGTCGGCATAGAAATTGCACGGTAGTCACAATTGTCTCAAGAGCTAAACGGCCTTTCTTCATATCACTATCTAACTGTTCATTCAATTGGGAGGCTACACTTCGGTTAGTGATAGAATTTAGTTTCAGAACACCTTCTTTATGTGTAAACGTATTTTCATGAAGACGGAATTTTTCCAAAGCCTTTTTCCAGTTAGAAAACCCTACGGAAATAAATGCATCTTCTTTTTTTCAAGAAAATTGTAATAGATTTTTGCATCTGCTTCTTTGCAGGTTTTGCAAAAAACTTTTTCAGTAGATGTTTCATATTCTAGCCATGTATATTTGATCAACCAAGACTTCTGAAATGATCTGCCCTTACCGGATTGTCCAGGTTTCGGCTGTGAACGGTTCTCGCCTGAAGACGACGAAGCAATTGACGACGAAATAATTGTCGGAGGTTGACTTGCAGTATTATCAACTTCCAAGCGCGCCTTCTTGGTAACAAATTTATCCATTGCAAACTTAATTCACAATATACTAAGAGACTAAAGTAAACGAATAAAATATAGTCATATAAAAGAGTCCACTAAACACTTAAGTCAAAACACTAAACACGTCTGCAGCGTGCATTGAACGAAACTATTCACATTTTTTTCCGGTGTTCAAAACATCGTCGAATAATAATTGTATACATGTCATTTTCAATAGACATAATTATTAATTGCTTTATTTATAACGAAAATGTTTTCAACGATAAAATATGATTGAAAACAATTTTTATTATAGTCTATAATATACAACAAAATATAACATAAACAACCCGTCATAATATGAATAGTCGGGAAAAACCTGTGCAAAGGCTGTGTATCACAGTACCGATTTGTATGCATGAAGTGTGCCCGCAGCACCATATCACTATTATGATTCACACCACTTGTTTTCAGTTAACCTGCTTACTACCGTAATAATTATTTGTTTTAACTCATTACTGAATATATTTTAATAGGCAACTATCGTTAAACAAGGAAAATAAAAAATACCAACATAATTTTGTGGTTTTACAAAGCATAATATAACTAATAATTATCTTAAATTATTGGGGGGGCTCCGCCCCCCAAAATGAATTTTTGAGGGGGCTTCGGCCCCCTCAAGCCCCATGGAGTCGGCGCCTTTGTTATTATTATTATATTATACAGATGAAAATATGAAATTATTTAATTGAGCGTGTAGCCGAAAACAAGTCGTTTTTAAACAGTTGCGTGCGTTGAACTTTGAAGACGGTATCTCACGTAAACATAGACTGTAGCGTGGCCGATTATGTTCGATTAACCGCGAATGCGGCGAATGTTTGCAGGTGTTCGACGTTTCCCGTTCTACAGCAAATAACAAATATCGAACCGGCGAATTTCGTCGATTAATTTCTATAAACGATATTATTGTATAACGCGGAGTCGCGCGTAATTACGCTAGAACAGTTTGCGTGATTACCGTAATAGGTTATTGCACACAATTAAATATGATGTCGTTTACGGCACGCGCGTTAAACGCAATGACGTGCGGTACGTTCTATTATCGGTCGATTCATCGGCCCGCCGGACGATCTGAATATTCCAAACGGTCAGCGTACGTACGTACGTACGTTAAAATGTAATTTACGGATATCGTTTCAAGTGACGCGCGCGCTCTACACAACGGTCGTAAAATGTCCATAACGATTTATAACGTGTACTCGTTTTTCAACGCGAGTTGGGTTGACGAACGTACATTTTTCAACTGGAAAAATTGTCGAATTATTTATTTATCTTCCGTACACACATGTATGAAACAATAAACGCGGCGATCGTTGTTCATGATTTCAGCGGTTTCGGCGAACGAACGAGATACAACTCTGACGTTGTCGTGTGTCCGAGTAAAAAGTTGTTCACTTTAGCGGTCGTCGTCGAGATCGACTTCACGCGTCGAACAGGGCCGTTGTCGGCTTTGCCGGGCCCCTCGGGAAAACCAAATCTTCCGGGCCACTCTATTTTGTTAGGGTTAGGACTGATTTTCAAACGAAAAACGTTTTCTAACCGTGCACGAAAACTAATGGCTAAATGGTTTTGACATCGAATACGAGAGATGTTATTATTATTGTACTAAACATCGCGTGTGATCGTAAACAGTCGGTCTCGTTGCAATAGTACGCGGGATACGGGCCCGTCACCTGAACTCCTGAGGCCGGGGCGTGTCGAGATTTAAAAAAATTTTTTTTTTTTTTTTGTAGGCCCGGGCCCCTTAAAAATAGGCTTTCGACCGGGCCCCCGGGGACATACGACCCGAGCAAACCGGTCTGAACACGGCCCCGATCGCGTCGTTGCCGCCGGCGCGCGCCGTACGTGTAAATACGCCGTATCCCAGACACACCCGGTCATAACGATGTTCCATAGCGGGGGCCGGAAGTCGGCGCGCGTTCGTTATCGGCACGAAAACCCGTACCGCCGGCGTCCGAGAAACGAACAGATGATATACGGGTCGCGGCGCGTGCACCGCGTAAACACGGTACGGCACGAAAAACGGCGACCGGAGTCGGTGCAAGGGACGAGCGAGTCCGTCGTAGAAAGCGCGTCGCGGGCGGGCCCGAGATTAAGGGCGAGAATGAAAACCTCTCCGACCCGAAAAAAAAAAAAAACAAAAAAAGTAAAAGCGTAGGTAAAAACGAATACGTCGTTACGGGGGCCGAGGGAGGGAAAAAAAAAATAATAATAACGCCGCGGGCGTCGTGTGCGTGCGCGTGTACACACACACACTCACACACACACGCGCACACACACAGTCGTCGACGGTCGCGTACGCACTCTCTCGGGTCAATACTTGATTTCGAAGGGAGCAACGGCGGCGGGTCCGACGCCAACGAATACTACTAACGCACGCGCCACACGAGAGCGCGCGCGCGCACACACACACGCGCGCGCACGTCAACCGCAGCCACCGTCGTCGTCGTCGTCGTCGTCGTCGCGGGACGGAGCACACGGCGGCGGCGGCGGTACCGGCAGCGAGTACAGAGAGTGCCGACGACTACGGCGGCGGCCGCGACAGTGTGTAATTCGCCCCGCGACCGTCGGGTTGTGTGTCCGTCGTCACGCACGGTCCTCGTCGCGACGCACGCGCGTAATATATATTTATATATTTTGTTTTGTTTTGCCGTTCGTACCGTGTACGGCGTAAATACGAGCGCGTGGGAAAAGCCGTCGGACAGTTCGATTTTTCCGTATCGTTTTGCGTTTCCCGGCCGAACGGTCGCCGTCGATGACGGTTGGGACGCCGGCGGCGGCGCCGCGTAAACCCGCGTGAAACCCGCGCCGGAGAAAAGTGCCAGCGAAGTTTGGACGAACGCGAGACGGTCGACGACGACACGACGACAATGAACGCCGCGGCGACACTCGCCATTTCCGTGCTGCTAATGCACTCGGCGACTATCGGTGAGCGTGCACGTCGTTTTAAATTTGCAAATGAAATTCGTAAAAAAAAAAAAAAAACCCCCGTGATCGCGGCGCGGCGCCGCGCCCGTCGGACGCGCGCGGGCGGGGCGCGACGCGAAATCCCGTGCTCGGGGAAAATCGATTCGCTCGGCCGAACGGTTTGTCGGCCGATTTTTCCCGGTTTTCCTCGTCGCCGCCCGCGCGACGGACAAAATCGCGTCGTCTTTGCCCCCCGGACACGTATTTGCGTACTCCGTTTCGCGTCGGACGCGAAAGAAAGACGAACGCTTTTCACGCGAGTTGTAGAACGGTCGTGTCGCGACGTTCTAATCGCGATATTCGCGGTCGGGACAACCTTACGCGTACGCGTTATACGACACGAGTTTCAACGCGTCTGACGCGAAACAATCAATCCGAAGAGAACTTTTTGCGCCTATTGTGTTCTCGACAATATTCCGTCGATACGGTCGACGATAGTACAAAACACACGCACGCCTTAATATAATGACGTTGGTCCGAACGCGAGAAACTCCGGGTCAGTTTATTGATAATATTTGAGCAGGACCGGCAACGCGGACGGGGAGGTCGTATTTATTATTGTCGGTGAACCTCCTGTTGTTTGTCCGCGAACAATAAAAAAAAAGAAAGACATTTGTTTCGTCGGTATTTCGAATACATCCCTCTCGCTCTCTCTCTCCGCCGTACGGCGTGCGTTGTGTGTTTCCGTCGGATTTCGCCCAATAGGAAATCGTCGTATACCCGTCGAACGGGCGGTCGGTAGTGACGCGGTAACAGTAGTTAAACACTCGACAGAAACGTTTTCACGGTTGTGAGCGGCGGCGTGTAATGTTATTATATTTTATTAGAAGTGGTCTGTTGCGCGACTATACTGTGCCGCGTGCGTGTGCGTGTTGACGCGCGGAACGGTACTCGCGATCGAGGGGGCGCGCGCGCGCGCGCGTGTCAACCGACTGGCCGAAGAGGACGGCTAATTATCCAAGACTCACGAAACCCTTTACCCCGCGCGTTCTCCTCGTGTCCCTCGCCGTCCCACGGGATTCATTGGCGTGTCCCCCAATTTCACGAGTTTTTAATTTGATACTGTCATTTTACGTCCGGTAAACTAATAATTTTATTGCAGATATGTATGATAAATTACATTTTCGAATTTATTTTGGATAAAACATATTTGCAGAGATACTATGATTTGAAGGATAATGAAATACTGATTACGAAATCATATTTTTTTTTCCATAGTATTCAATGTTTAACCATAGCTACTGATACAGATTGATAAAAATATTTCGTTTAGAATCTCGCAGACGAAACCTACGCGTATGAATGTACTGAATTGGTTTTTTCAAAAACCCACGTAAAAACCGTCATGAATCTAATCAGGAAGTCACCGTATATATATATATATTATATATATATATATTATATATCCTGTTTAACATACATCCTTTGAGGTTATTCTTTGAAAACTTTGTACAAATTTATGGGTATATTTCTATGTTGTGTACAATGTAGATATCGTACTTATTTATATATTTTTTTGTGTACGTAATACGTATCTACATATACGAGTGTGAAAATTAACTGTTTGATTTGGATTGAAAAGATAAATATAAATTAAACGCAAATTTTTTTGTTTTCAACACACATTTATTTCGATATCGATTTAAAAACATTGCAATCGTATTCTATGGTATATCATACTTAATGAAACTTGTATATTTTAGCGATTATATAATTATGAGAACGATAAATAACTATGAAGCATACCTACTCATTTTTAGTTTACGGATCATTATGTACATACATGTGCAAGTCTGAAACATTTATAACAGTCATAATAAAAATTAAAATAATAAAAGATGCAAAAATGGAACACGAACTCTAAATAATGTCAAACTTAATTTTTGTCTGTATAACATTACCAATATTACTAGTGTATTTTTTTAAACATCAAAGGCGAAAGAAAGGTTTGGAAGATATTCCCTTTATAGAATACATATATTTATTCTCTTCTGCTTTATAGAACAAGATGTTTTGATATGATCGAAGAAAACAGCCTTTTTTAGTTGTTGTTATTATTGTAATCTAATCAGTTTCAAAGGTTTCGTAGATGTAACGAAAGACGCATAGTGCTACGTACAAAGTAATTCCCAAAGGACTTTAAAACACACTCGTTTCGAATATATCTTTTCTACCAATAGGAAATGTTATTTTTGTCTTCAATTTCCAATATATTATTATTATCATTATTATTCCGAATATTTTCGTATAGGGTTTATGAAATTTGTTTGTTTATCACGAATCTCGATTACGTATATCTATAATAACCTATGCGTTATTATTAGGCGCTGATGAGATTTGCAAGTGTTTTCAGTTGCCGTGTTCCCGCAAAATATATTGAATACATTTTTAAACTGTAATAATGATTATTCGTGTAATTAACGAACATTCGATTCGTACACATAATTTAGCTTTGTTGCTAAATGGGCATTTATTATCATGCGATGACCAGTATTCATCATATAATTTTAAACGCAGCTCATTAGAATCATACATAATATATATTCATACAATTTTCGACATAATGAAATAAAAAAAACAATAATGGATTAGATGTTATCATTTGACGAGAGGTCCTCAGTTCATAACCATATAATATACCTACGGTATTTCAGGGACTACGAATAATATTTGTATCGTGTAGAGGGAGTTTACACTGCGTAAATATTTGAATATCGCGTGTGTCGTATTATTTGATTTCTCAGTCAAACGTGAAACTGTTATCAGACGTGACATTGAAATATAACATTACGTTCTGTTCGCGTTCCACGCGGGCCGAAATGTCATCGTCCAATTTGTAACCCGCCACGCAACCCAGGGGGTAAAACACTGGATTGAACGTACACACCATACAGTGTTCCGAGATGCGGATAATAGGAGGTGTATCTCGTACACATACATTCTATGGGCGAAATAACGAGCGAACAACCTAATAAAACGTGGCGTCTTTAACAAATGTGCCTGGAAGACAAAATTATTAATAGCTGCTACCTACTGCTAGCGTTTTGAAAATGTAATAACACAAGAGCATATATTATTTTTTATAATATCTACATAGGCCGTACGTCGTCGTTTACAAATATAATTTATCACACATACATACATCACGCAATACACATACTTCTTTTCGAGAAGCCGCCCAGCCATTAAAGTTATACTCTCTAAATGAGACAGGATAGAAACTTGAACGTTTCATATCGTGTATTATTTAGATTGCCTATAGTGGTTGAACATGTCGTTTTCGTACATATTTTCATAATACATTTTGGTTCGCTGAATACTACGCATATTCAGTTCAAAATAATTGTTTCGATTTATTTCCTAGCAACGGTGTAGTTAGTTCGCTGTAATATTTAGTCTCTTAAAAAATAATTTAAGAACCGAACATCATCATTAATTAATTAATTATTTTTAAAATTATATTTTAAATTAATCATTACACCTAAGATTTCAATGATTTAAACATTGTCATCATAACAACGATAGTTTCATTAATATTTTAATGTTTTAATATTTAATATTTTAAAGTTCGTAGAATATTATCGTTATTCTACCCGAAGATAAAAATGAAACATAATTTTGTAAATTTATTATTTTTATAATACGCATAACAAATACTGAATAACCCATTATTTTGAAGACTTTTTTAATTTAGTAAACTTTGTAGAAACTTGTGAGTAATAAAATGACTTTTATTTCACTTCTAGCTAACTTTATTCGTATAAATATAAAAAAATACATTCTTCGACATAATTATTTTTACGTGTTTTCACGATGATTTATTTATAAATGTTATATCATAATATTATATTTTTAAATTCTTTATTATTTCACTAAGTTGAAGTAGAACTTTATTTATAAAAATTATATTTATGTATTCAAGTCAACAAAATAAATGACCGCAATTAAATTAAATTAAATGTTTTCAATAACCTATATTTTTCTTTTGTTTTCACTATTGACTTATATTCTGTATGTTGGTATAGAAAAGACCTAAAGTAATCGAAAAATAACAAGAAATTTGAGATATACGTCTTGTAACTTATAATATGTTATCGTTTTACAGCATCTGTAATGTTACTGTAATGTAATATTTTCGTCATTGGTCCTCTAACGTGCACATAAAATGACATCATTTACGTAATAAAATTTTATTATATCTAATCGTATTTTGTAATTATAGTTTAAATGGCTTACGATAATATATTAAATATATTTAAAATAAATTAAGTAACATTTTTTTTTATCTCGCTTTTCATGTTAATATTTCGAAACTATTAAATAATATTCGATTATATAATTATATAAATTACACTCGTATGCGCCATCGTATTAGTAAATTAATTTCACTTTTGATAAATCAAATAATTATTTTATAAAACAATAAAATTGTTAATATAAATGTACTTTTATACAATTAAATACACATAAGGTAGTTACAAATTTTAATTTGTATTGCATTCAGTCGAAATCAAATATTTTTATAATTATATTGATTTTAATTTGTCATAATGACTCTATAACACAATATTAAGTAATTAACTAACATATTTCACGTTTCAATAAAATATTGATTTTCTTATAATTTTTGTTTTTTACTGTTTTGTTTGCACGATTAGTTAATTAGGTGTATATAAAATGTCGTTTTATATATTTATAAACATCTCGTGGAACAACTATATCAACATTTGAACGGCATGCTGCTGAATCCAAACATGGCCATTTCAGTCGTAGAAAACTGTTCAAAACATCATATTTAGCATGCGTGAGAAACTTTTATTTTCTCAAACCAGCGGTGTAACAAATTTTCTTATGAATTTAACTTACTTTTATATTTTATTTTTATCTTCTTATGACATTAATTATTTTTGTACGGTTGATAATATTGATTAAATTAAACGTTGTTTTTTACATTCATTTCAATGTTAAAAAAATTGATTTTGCTAATTATATTATTTATACGCGTATGGATATATTGGAATCCGACGATGGAGTACAATGTGCAATAGGTATTTTTGTTTTGGAATGCGCGATCGTCGAATGAGAAAATCATTCATTAGTCCAACGGCCAAACGTGTTTAATCGTTACAGATGTTTCTTGGTCTGACACATAAAAAATGCATGTTCGGTGTTTCCATCTTCAATTAACCTTTCACAAGTCGGAGGAAATGACAATCGGATGTCTTTAAAATGTCGCCGTCTCTAAAATATCATTTATAACTGCTAGTCATTAATCCGTTTTAATCGCTATAACCATTGCCGATGCAGCTGCTGCTGCGTCTGAAAGCAAATGTCTGTATCGTTTTAGACGGACATTTTTTCGAATCAATCAGTTATATACAAATATATATATTATTGCAGGCCCCTCTGCTAAATCTATATATAAAAGGAATGTTCAGATTAAATACCCGACGTGATTAAGCCGTTTACTTATTTTATGCGTTTACGGGTAATATGGCATTATGATAATATTTTTTTTTTAAATCAAACGAAATTTAATGTTATGAATTTGCAAACGTCTAATTAGTTGTGCGTATAGATTACTTACCATGTATATATCCAGTGGATATATCTAATCGTTTAATTTCGTTTTATTGATAGACCAGTGGTTCCAAATGACTTCGAATTGATTTTCATTCACCACAATTTTTTTTTTTTTCATTTTATACGTCGCGATAAACATAAATAATAAACAGGCCTTATTATAGGTATTTTATGTATATTTATTTTAACGTATATATCAATTGTAAACGGATAATTTAATGCCACGATTATGGTATCTAAATCAAACGACACACGCAATTTATACCGACTTGACTGTATGAACCGACCATTTGATTTTTATGTTTGACCTCTGCCCGAGACTCGTAATAGGACATTATATTATTATTATTATTATTATTATTGCAGTATCATTCATTTAAAACACATATTATACGCTGATGGATATTAATCGTCGTGTGTTAAGTGTACGTACGTATCTAAACAAAACCCACAATCTGGACCAACTACTGCCCGATCTAATTACGTAGTCAATTGTGTGGAGTTTAAGATACGAAACCGACTACCGAAATATTTACTAAAACATGAGATCAATCATCGTTACTATTGTTACGCGTGACGTAGGGAATAAAAGTATGACCACGCCTCCCCCCCGTACATGTCGTGTATTGTTCTGACAAACAAACAAAAAAATTGAAAAAAATTGTTTACCGTGTCCGTTGCATCTTCGGCGCTCAATCGACTCGATTCGTCGTTATGGCGCGTGACCGCGTTTCGACGGAAATAATTAACGACGGTTCGAGTGAATCGCCGATACTCAAATCGGCCGGCGTTTGGCGAAACGAACCACAGCGAACAACCTAACCTCCGCCGGCCATCGGTGTCGCGTTCCCGTCGACGCGGTCGATACACGACTACACCGAGTGCGGTCGAATATCGCCTTTGTCGCGCGCCGAGAGCACTCGCTTCAACGTCCGCCGCGGATGGCCGTCTTCAACGTCATTTCCGGGACGACCGTGTCGATCGGATCACCGGAAATCCGTCTCTAGCAGCGCGCCTAAAACCTGACGACGATACGCATCTACACGATCCACGTCGAACGCGTACGTGCCGTTTACCACATACGTACACCGTTGACCGCGACGACGACATCGGTGGCTCCTCGTTCGGTATAAATTATGACACACACGCACACGCGTTCGTATATAAACGCCCGGTAATTATTTCTCTTCCTCCGTGTTCCGAGCGACAGCTGCGGCTGGTGCGAACGTCTGTTCGTGTTGTTTCCGCGGAGCGGATTTCGACAGTACGACACACACGCACTCATAAGTATTTATACGCATAATAAATAATAATATGATAATAAATTCGAGTACGTGACAGGTGGTGGTGTCGCGTCTTATCGATATCGAGATATAATACGGTATATATGTTTATATTTTTTCTAAAACCGTTCTTTTGTTCATTGTTCCAACGTGTCGTCTTCGCGCGTTACACCGACCGTCTCGCCGTTATCGTTATTATTTCGTCCCGCAAAAGCCCACCGACCGACGTGATCCGATCAATTAGAGAAAGACTGCGGCACGCCGCGTCTGGGGAACAGCCGTAATCATATATCACACCGGAGGCGAGCCGCGTCCATTAAACAGTCGACGAGGGCCGTCGTGGGATATATGTGCCCTACGTCGTCGCTAGTTATTTATACGCGATGAGAGACGCGCTTCGTCGTGCCCGGCCGGTCTGTCAAAACGTGTGTGTTCTCATGCGAGGCTCGTCTAGAAAGTAAGGTCTTCAAGCTTATAAAAATCAAAAACCCATTTATTTTCAAACAATTTTGTTTTTCGTTTTTAAAAAGTTCTGTCGACAAGCTATTATTCTCGATCAATGCATTTTTGTATTCGCTTTGGCTGCTTCAATATGTCTGTATCACAGAAGGTTGCCGGCTGTTTCTTTAGCCGTTTATTGAAATTGCGTTTCTTTGTTGAACTGGACTGTCTTAACTCTAGGGACTGTTTTTTTTTTTTTTTTGTTACGGGTGTGAAATGATAAACCCACGTCTCATCACCTGTAACAAACACAGTTTAACTTTCCGTCGCGATATATTCGAAAAATTCTCGAGAAGCCGTGACACGTTGACGTTTATTGGACCTACGTTAACATTTTTCGCAGCCGTCTGGCACAAACTTTCTTTCAAAATCTCTTGCATTGATATCTTTGAAATGTCAAGGATCAATAATGCAAGTTTTCTGATGGTGAACCGTCGTTCTCGGTTCATGACGTCCTCAACTTTTGTCACAATCTCTTCCGAAATTGACGGTTTTCCAGTTTTTCTTCATCGTTCATTATGCATATTATCTTGCGAAAACTTCGTCAAAAAATATTTCCGTCAAGCACTATCGCATTGAAGACCTTCTTGTACTCTGCCCTTTACTTGCGCCTATCTTTCCATTTACACATTACACGGTAATTTATTTATCCCGTTCGAGATCTTAACAACGTTTTTACTCTATATAAACATAGCAGAGTGTTTAGTTTTGAAGACTTGTTAAATTTACTAACGTTAGGACAGTATTCAAAACAATTTTAACGTTTGAGTTATGAAGTTAATTTCAAAGTAACTACTAAAAACTTTTAGGCGTACAAAGTCTATTTTAAACCCATATTCACAACTTAAATAGGTTTCGATATTGTTTTGACTACAAAAGTGTGTAGAAGAATAAACAACCTCATCCTAATACTCAATATCTATACACTTTGTCACGGTAACAGTGACGATATTGCTGCGCGTTCCATCTTACAGCAATGTGCGTGAACTAATAAAAAAAAGCCCAAGGGGGGACGGATACACACATGATACTGTCATAATCGACAACATAGTAATAATAGTGCTTTCTACAACGCACGAACACCGAAAAACGTAATAACTAGTAATGAATAATATATTCTAAATTTGGTACATTTTAGATCGTCATTCGGGAAAAACGCATACGAAAAATGACGTTGTGTGAATTGTAGATGAAATATGACAGTCACGGTCATGAAGGGGAACCATTGTACGTCGTAACCATAGTGGTCGGACAACACGGGAATCAACTGTAAATCGTTTAAGACTCGACGAGACCAAAATCTAAATAAATAAAACATGTAGTTTTTATTCCTGGACTTGATTAATGAGAAATTTATTGTTTTAAGCCCACTGAATAATCATTCAAATGACCTGAACAAAACTGACGTTATGGTGTTTTTAATGTAGAAACTCGGCATCTATTCACAATCAGTGTGATGCGAGTTTTGTGTACTTTTATGTGACATATATTATCGGTATGATAATTTCGAACTGATTAGTCGTGTGCTATTTAACGATATTTGATAATATACGACAAAGATATGTTTATGTTTAACAACTTATTGATATTTCACGCCATCTTGTTATTTAGATCGTGTTGATTGAACCTACTGATCTGTACATTTATTAGTTGTTGTAATGAACAGACTTTATTGCAAGTTGTATGCTAACAGATGATGTTCATACAATAAATAATAGGTATACTAATTAAGTAATGATTGCGATAATATCGTGAGTTGCGTTCAAAGTCTTAGATTTCTTTATTAGGAAATGCAACGTATGAGTCTTTCTATACCTTAGATGTAATATTATGTATTTATTATTAGTACTTATCAGTTTTTTCGTATTGTACTTAAAAGTAATTAATTCATACGATTTGTTCGGTTAAATCATTATTATAGACATTGGAAAAACAATAATGTTGTGTTTAGTTCACTTATCCAAAATTTTCTTTGTTTTTATACTACTCGTGTTATTAAAATTACTCGTATAGGTTATGTAATTCTTCTGATAATATAGCTTAATATTTGAAATAGTTTTTGAGGTATTTGCAATTCTATTTTTGGTTAAAATATTTGCTGGAATATAATTAGTCCAGAGTATAATAGTAGTAACTAGAGTATATTAGTAGTAACTAGATAATAGTAGAAGAAAATTCCTTGAACTTTTTAAACATATTCGTGCAATAAATAATCATTTTTGTTCACTATAAATAATTGGGCATACGGTTAGGTATGTTAGGTTAGGTCTGTCAGATTACCACAGTTCTATTTTTCAATTTTCTGTCGGCAAAATATCATAAATCAATCAAACAAATTAAATTATTTGGCACCATAAAGATTATCATTGTTCATAAAATTTCACTACATTTTATCATTGGAAATGTCAAATACTCAAAAATATTATATTTGAAGATAATTACTCAAGGTTTATGAGAATAATAACATATAAAATGTACTTTTACTTTACTTTACTCTTTAGTTAAAAGAAAAGCACAATCAATATCCCTTAAAATATGTATGCTGATTATTTTTTTCTTTACGTATAAAAAATAAAATGATAGGTAGTAGATAATTGAAGAAGTATTTTCTCCGTACTTGTATTGTTTATATATTTTATTGTGAATTCGAGTGAATACTTCAGAAAAATATGTAATAGTTATTATTATAGATACACTGTGTTATAAAAATTACTGAATACACCCTCTGAAATAAGGCTATTGAACGTGAATTGGAAAAATCTTCAAAGAAATATATTTTACGATTATGAATAAAAGCGGGTTTGAACGTTCTTATGTCAAATGGACTGAGTACACTTAGACGACCACAAAGAATGTCAGAAGCGATTTTGTAACGATTGAATTATTATTTTATCTTTTTCATCTGATCTCAAGTCATTTTCATTTCTCCGCCGTTCTGAAAATAATGTTCACTATGGATACCTTCGTGCGTCGATTATTATTGCTTTTATAAAATGAACAACCTACCAATACATTCCCCGAAATATTCTAACGTACAATAAAATAATAGTCGTTGTTAAACACTTAAACATACGTGGACTGAAATGGATATTGATTTTCCCCTACGGCTGTGTGGTTCAATGAAATATCATACGATTTCTAATTGTTATTATATAGTGGCAAAACTAACGATAATGATGACAATAAATACATAGAAAGGGAGCTAAAATAATACATTTATTGGGTAGAATAATATGTATTATTAATATACAAACACGAAATTTTACGCACATTACACTTCGAAATAAATATACCCAACTAATATGTACAGAAATTATAAAAAAAAAAAAAATAGTAATAAATAAAATGAAAAAAATCTGGCCGTAAGAATTATTATTCTTTTATAAACGTCTTCGGGTTTTCATGTTTTTAAACCCTTAAAACAACTTACCGCCGATCATTATTTTGATCAAATTTGATATCAGCATATTGCAACCATGATATTGTTATGAAATGCATAAAATTATCAATACAGAACAAAAATGAATGCAGACAATAACATAAAAAATGTTTTGAACTATTCTAAATATAATTATTTCTCAAGTGAAATTTTAAAAAGTATATTCGTATAGGCGTTAAGACTAAATGTCTGTATGAGTTTTTTTCTATTAATTTGACCGCAAATATTAAATATTGATTAAACATATGCATCATAAATAACACGTACAGTATTAATTATACTCACTTTTTAAATTATTTATTATTAAAAATAAATATATTTAACAAAATCAATATATTTTAATGATACACGCTTTGTCAGTTTTAGTATTCTACCCATGTTCATTATGTCATCGAGGTGCGCGTTTTATAGTAATTGTTAATATAGTTTTGAAGGAGAGATATTTAATTTTTAATTCTATAGAAAATAAATATTGTCAATATTAGTAATAAATGTAGTTACGTGACCTATTTTCGAATTGTGTGGGTTAAAATATATTATATTATGATATTATTACTGACAAAATACGTGCACCGCCATAATACTTATTTTATGTGGCGCCAACTGATATCCGATTGAACGAAAAAAACTTGTTTTTCTCTTGTCGTAAAACCGTTTATACCCGTCTCGACTTTTTCTCGATGCCGTCAACATTAATTTTTGTCAACACGACGAAGAAAAATTATTAAAAAACTTATTTTTAATTTAAATACGGGGTTTTTTGACACAATCGTTTTATGTTTTCGGGATAAGGTTTTATGAACATATGAGTTTATTTCGTATTTTTCAATTGTGATATTCGCTTAGTTTAAAAAAAAAATATATATATTATTTAATTATATATACCATTATAAACTATATATTATTATTGTACACTCGTGTAAGTTATTTATGTGCAACTGTTAAGCCGATGACAATTCAACGAGTTCGTTGGCTGACCATAAATGCATTAATAATCAATGACGTTTTCTAAACCTCAGACAGAATACAATACATATGAGAAACAATCCAGCGGATACCCGTATACATATTGAATTATTAACCAATCGTTTTCGCTATCTACTCGTATATAAATGTTCCAACTGATTAAATACATTGTGTTTTAATATGTACGTGTTTGTTGTTATTTATTAGCAAACGTATTCGATGTTGTTCCAGTTTTTTTTCTCGAAAAGTAGATAAAATAATTAATACGGATGTCAAATTAAGAATGCAATCGTAATAAAAAATAAATGTGTATTATACATTTTTCTCATTTGGTGTAGACATGTCTAATCCTGTACAGAACTGCTTTACCTGGGCGATGAACGTTTATGGCCGTAGCGTATTTATCTCGAAATCAATTTTACTTGAAACCTGAACACGTATTATTTTGACCATTGCCCGAGACCTGTCTGGCTGTAATGTACGGGAAAGAGTACTCTCCACTCGTGTTTCGTCTAAAAACTATATCAGTTTAAATATTATATTAATAACTATTAACCGAGAAAAGTTGTTTGAAAATAAATTCCTAATATTCCATTATCACGCGCGTGCATGATATAAACTTGAAAGATCGTTTATTTCATGTCTAGTCAGAATCTCCAAAATTCAACAATCGACATATGTCGATCTACTCGTGTGATTTATAAGCTTGTTCGGAAATTCCGTTATTGTGATTCGTATCCACCGGTATTTCAAGGACTTACATTTTCTTTTATTCGTCAGCCAGTCTTTAACGATCTTCGGGCAGAAAACATCTCGTCTGTTGTCTGTATTATAATATAGCCTATAGCTGAAAAAACTATAACAAGTAAATTCATTATATTTATATGACGGTTCGTTATTTTCATAAAATACCATTTGAACGGACATGGTGTACATTCATTCACGAATAATTAGGCGCGTCAACATTTTGTTATGATATCAATTCGAATTTATAATTACGTCGGTAATGTTGACAAAATTGTCGAGATCGACATGTTTTTAGTTTGTATTTTAGTTAATTGAAAATATTTAAAACCTCTATTTATTATACATTTAATTAATTCAGTTTTTTTTTAATTTTGTTTAAAAGTATATAAGTAGGTACGTGAATGTTGTGTTACACAATAGTATACACTGACGTAATGTATAATCGAGCCCAATGAATACTAAATTTCGTGTCAAGTTTATTTTAAAATATTTTAATAAACGTTGAATTATTAATGGTTTTACATTTGAAAAACATCTTTCCAGTTGTCTTAACGCAATAAAAAAACATAGCACTCGTATAATTTATGATTTTATACACACATAAAAATGACTGAAAACCAAATTTGTCATAAGGATTTCTGAATTTATAGTACCTAGTTTTTTGGACAATGTAATTATTATATCACGAGAACGTGACAAGACTAGTGTTTTTTTTTTTTTTGTAAATTTAACAATAATTAATTGTTAAACCTGAATTGATTTATCGAACAAAAGAAATGATATGAAATGAAAAATAGAACAAAGGTATAGAATATAATATGGTTCTTGTACGAAACAATCCAATGACACGATTGACGTTGACGACCCGTTTAACAACATTTTTTTCTTTGAAGTGCTCGTGTGTTATTTTAGAAATATTAAAAATTCCGAGAAAAGTTAATTTTTGTATAAAATAGTGAAATAATTAATAGTTATCAACACACGACTTCAAAAACACAAAATTCCATTATCAGCTTATTATTAGTTGACGTTAATAAAAAAATACAAATAGAGATTTGTATCATTTGTCATATGTAAATTTGTCATATAAATTTTGTTAGAATAACCGATAAATTCGTGTGTTCAGTATAAACAAAATTTAAAACCAAAGAATCTTTTTTTTTTTAGTATACGTCATAAAAATTAAATAAATAAATGTTTGTTCCAAAACTAAACAAGTTTTATTCAAACAGTTTGATTTTGAATGGCTCGGAGCTGTTTCCTTCTATTTTTTTTTTTTTTTATTTTCGAACCTTCGTCGGTTTTCTAGTATTATTTTAATGATTTCGAACAATCGCCTCGCCGGGTAAATATAATACGTACTAGGTGTACGCATAATATTTCTTCGTCTAACCGGTTTCGATTGACAATGGGATTTTATTTAAATATCAATTATTGTAACCGAATATTAAATACGAATGACAAACGTGCGCACGCCAGCGTTCTAGTGTCAAAATTAAACTCGATTTATATCGATAATGCGAGATCTCGCCTTCCTCTAAGCATACGTTTAATGGTTTCACAACATTCAATCGTCTCCGGGAAAAAAAAAAACTGTCATGAATATAATATCTCAAAACCGTTATAAACTCAATTTTCGAACACATCGCGGTCGTGTTTTTATGTTTGTTTTTACTGTTGAATCTCTATGATATAATTGTATCGTACGCGCGTACGGCAGCTCGTGAAAACTATAATAATAAAAACACGACGCCAAAAATCTATAACACGGTATACGATAAATTATCTCGTCGTCGGTCTGGATACTGAGTTTCGGTGTCATCGTCCGCGTTGACGATAAACTTGTTTGAGGACTTCTGGCTCATCATAATCCGCCGCCGACCGTTTTACGCTCGGGACGATCGTCTGAAATCGGACAGGGGAGGTGGTGGGGGGAAGGAAGGCAGGGAAGAGAATACAAACTACCTCGTGTTTTTTTTTTTTTGTCGTCGCATTCTCTTAAGGAATAAAATTTCCGTCGCACGCAAACGTATGGAAACGTGCGCCGTCGGGACCGGCACATCGGCGTACGCTCGAGACTTGTGCACGATGTCGTACGGAAACCTCTCTTAACTACTTCCTCGGAATTAAATACGCTTTGCGAAAATCTCGTGTCGGCGTAAACCGCTGTGTGTGGACGAGTGGATGAAAAATCGAGATTAAAAAAATAATGATAATAATTAACTAAAATGAACGCGATGTTTCACGCACCGTCGTCGCGTACGGATTTTAATCGTTCGCCGCGAAAAAAAGTGAGCCGTCGACGGGACGAAATATACGTTTTCTATACGAGACCGAAATATTTTTTCGGTAAAGCGTGTCCGTGTAAACGGCGAGAAGGAGAGCACACGGTGGAGGGTAGGGGAAAGAGACATAAACGCCCATCGGCCATTAAGAGAGGTGCATTTTATTTTTAACGATTTCTCCGGACCGCCGCATTATTTTCGTGTTGTTCGCCGCGGTTTGGACCTCACCGAAGACGGTCCGTTCGATCTGTGTGTACGTGTGTGTACGTGTGTGTGTGTGTGTGTGTGTGCGTGTATGTGTGTGCGTGTACACAAAAAAACGTTTAGAAAAGTGTATACGTACACACATAAAAACTATACGATTTGACGTGCCGCCTCTTGTAATGACTCCGACGATCTCGTACCCACGTAGTAATTGTAGTGCCGGGGCGAATTGATTACGCGCCACACGCCGAGGAGGGATGTTAGGTTAATTAAATTTTAATCATTGACGGTGTGCGCGCACGCACAAACGGACGTTATTCGTCGTCATAATATTGCGTAAAACGAAAGCTTGATGAAAACGCGGTGGTGGTAATAGTGTTGCTGCTGGTTAGACATATATACATATTATTATTATCATTATGTCCGTGCGTTGTGCGTACGCATTTATTTATTATAATAATTCATCATATCACGTTATGTGGGGTTCGAGTCACTTGACAGACGTCGTTATACGCGTGGGCATGCATTGTTAAATAGAGAGAAATTCGAACCGCCGCCGCCGCCGCCGCCGATGATCACAATGATGATGATCACACGCACCGACCAGGCGTGCGTCGTACAAACATAAATACCCGACGCACGCAACAGCTCGTATACATGTATATAAGTATATCGTTTGCTCTGCCAAGTCGAAAATAATAATGAAAAATCTTTACTGTCCGTTCGGGCCGGTGTGCCGGCTGCCGCGCATTCGTGTATTTATATGCGTGTGTGTGTGTGTGTTCTATTCTTGAACGTTTTATCCGATTACATGCGTGTGCGTACGGTGGTGGTGGCGACTGACCGAGAGGAGAAAATGTATAACGGAAAGAGACTAATTGAAAGTCCGCGAGAGGAGAGCGATCGTATTGCACGTCCGTATTGCGCGTGCCGACCGAAACAATCGAACTTTTTCCTATCCCCCCGATAACCGAACATAATAAAAATCACGTTTTCTTCGTAATGCACGACAACGTCTGATTTTTATTTAAAGATTTCGCTCGCCACACACACACACACATATTTATATATACCGACTAGCTAGGTATTCAGTCGCACCGTATTTTAATAAATGTACGGCCCAAACTGCAGTAATTAAAAAAAAAAAAAAATCCGGACCATATATTATATATATATAATACTCGGCGGTTGGTTTTGTATAAGTAAATTGTGTTTTAGACGTTACAGAATATAATATATAGACACGTGTATATTATAATCGATTTTGACTTCAAGTAATCTAAACTAACTTATACGCACGTCTTTCTAAAACTTCGTTTTATATTCGTAAAACGATTTTGTGTTTACCGTGAATAAAATAAAGCGAATACTTTCGGTTTTCGTTGTTTCGACGCATCTGTAAAACAATGACATCAAATTTATTTCGAATTCGCCCGGCCGTGTGTACCCACGTGCAATCATTTATCGTATCTACTGTTTTGTACGTGAAACAGTACAACAAATGATCACGTCAAAAGAATACGTGCAGATAATTGGCCGTATTACAAATGATCGATTCAAAAGCGATTTATCGTCAAGTCTTCTCGGCGTACACCGCGTTTTGATCACTGTCGCACCGTATATAAAACGAAATGGGTACTCGCCCTTCTACTGTAAAAAAAAACGGACCGAGTAATTTTTTTGTCATTTTGAAAAATCGTTTTTCGTTCTAAATAACGGACGACGAAAAAGCAATCTGATCGTTTTGGCCGCATAAACAATTCATATGTCTTTGCCGCGTCCCCGTAGGAAACGTTCGCCATTACGTGGGGTTACTATATCCTACCCGAGGTCGCCCGAGGCACAAAAGATCGAGCTTTTTTTTCACCTCTTTTCATGCCACGGTCAATCGTTTACATTTTACAATTTACCTCTTCTGCACAATCACTAACACCGGATAATGGACGGTCCATTATCGATATTCCAGTATTCGGTAAGGACGATTTAGTCTCTACGGCTTTTTCCGTTCAAATTATTCTATGCGTTTCGCTTTGTAAACGCACTGGTTTCCACGTGTATTATATCCATACGCCAATCGCGCACGTACATCTGTGTGCCTTTTGACCGTACTTCTATCGACGCTTGTAGATTTATCGAAACCCGAACAAATATAATTGAATTCGGAGAACGAGATTTTTATTTGTACTGCAGGGAACGGGGAAGTTTGTTCGTTAAAGGACAAGTCACAATTGGATGTGCCCCAGAGGGTCCTACGAAAGAGTATTTGCCAGTTGTTTCATTAAAAATAAAAACACGCGGTCGATAAATTCCCTCGTGGCGAACTCGCACAATAACACTATTTAGCGACGGCGGTCCCCCAACGCGCATTTGGTTGTCGGTGTTATCCGATTATACAAGCTGCGCCGACGATAAATTTTGCTTTTGAAATTTCGATTGGCAACGGCGGTCGGCCGCATTTTTCTGTGTCGACCGTGACAAATGCTGGCAACGATTTTTATACAAAAATAATAATATCTAATTTTATTTGTTGTAGTGCCCAGGAAATTACTCGAGCCGGTAGACAGACACGCTTGACTCGAGTCGAGTTTGCGGTAGTTTTCGTTCGAATATTAACGGTTAGCGATGAGTTTGGGGGGGGGGGGTTAGATTACAAACAAACCGTTACGAAGATAGTGTTGAACGGAGCGCTTGGAAATCGTATTTTTTTAGATATTTGAAAACTGCAGTTATCGCGGACGCGGATGATATACGAATACACAAACCAGTGACTAAGTGTGAGAGAATGAATGAATAATTAATTAAAACGGTGAATTATATATCGCCGACGAACAATTTCGCCTAATCGTATTCTATGAAATTGTGACTGGCACTATGCCTAACGAAATATTAATTTCGTATTGTTTGTTCAAACTTTTATTTATACCCTCACCATACCGCGGTAATTAACAAAAGGTAAAATAATCCCGTACGGCATTTTGACTTTTCCATCTCGCTGGTTAAACTTTTGAATAATATAGAGTATAGTTTTATTATTATGATTTATAATATTATGATAAATTAGGTACCTGTTAAACAATGATAATGCTTTTTGTTATTTTTGATTATGTATATTTTTAATTTTTGTATATTTGTATTGACTGAAAAATATTAATTAAAAAATGATGGGTATCATTTGAAACGAATTCGAATAATAACTTATCTATAACTTATCAAATAAGTTTGGTGTGATTTACTTAAAAATGATTAAATATTCTTTTAAAGTTTAATATTAAATAACACTAACTATAAATAGACTTCCCATCCCGTCCACCATTGCATACGACAGGTATCTGTGAACATTTTCTAAATAAAAAACACAATTTTAAATAACAAAGTATTGTAAATTATTTCCATCCCGTTAGTTATGTTATGAACCAAGATTTTTGAGATCAAACCGAACCGAACTTCCAATTTTTATTCGAACTCAAACCAAATCGAACTATTTTTGACGGATTTAATTAGTTATGTTTATGTATAACGACATTTTTTTTATGTAATTGCTATTGAAATATTATCCATATTAATATATTTCAAAAACATAATCGTAGTCCATACTTATATTTCAAGACGTCAAAGTTTAATGTAATTAAAATATTCAATTTTGAGATTGATTTATTATAGCGTTGAAATTCAATTACTATTCACCCATATTTAACTCTTTATTGCTCGTTAGGTCCAACAAAAAAAAGATTTTAGCGGGTTGAATAATTTTATACTTTTATTATAAGACTATAAGAAACTAAATGATCTAAATCGATTTTGTAATTTTGTATACTTATATAAACACTTACAGATATTTAAGAACCAATTATCGTTAACGGTGCGTGTATAGCAATTCCACTTTACGATTCCAAGTTTTTCGTTCCTTAAATTACACGTCGGGTCTTAAACAATATGTGTACACCAAAATGATTTTTTTTAAATATAAATATAATGTGTTTATAATTGTATGTCCGAAATGGTTTATTCATTTTCGTTGTTTAAAATTGCTTTGTTCTTATACCTACGCCAACGTATGGAAACAGCCCTTCCGTAAGTGAACTCGAGAGACTTGAAGGGGGCGTGTGATTTTCGAGTAACAAAATAATTAAAATATAAATTAGATTAGATCCTATACGATATTACTGTGTGATGCTCCATACATAATAATTATTAATTATTTAATATTCAAACAATATTATATGTGTGTGTGTGTGTGTGTGTGTGTGTGTGTGTGTGTGTGTGTGTGTGTGTGTGTGTGTGTGTGTGTATTGTATAGTGTACATTCAAAAATTAGAGAAAAACTGTGTCATTTAAATTTTATAATTTAAATTAGTTGACCGCAGTTCTCTTCGAACGACTATGATTTATAAGCTACAATATTTGATATTCCTAAATAAATATTCCATTTTTAAGCGGTGTTTTTTAATAATATATATTTATAATGTTTTAAACGGTTAAAAAAAATTAATTAAAAAATCATCTGAGACTTTTACGTGTTTCCTTTTAACACATACTTTAAACAGTTTGAGTTCCCACAAAACAGAATACCTGCTATAAATATTTCTATATCTACACAAGTGTTTTGGGTTCTTAAGAATTTTTCAAAAATTGTATAGTATACATTCTTAACATATTTATATTCACATATATTTGGTCTGTTTATGTAAAAGTAAATTCACTTAAACGCAACATACTTAAAATAAAAACCATTCAAACAGATGTCGTTAACTGGGACTTTACTTAACTAACAATTTTTTACATTAGAAAGAGCCGTAAAATTTTAGATCAATTTTCAAACGTTTAATCATACAAAGTAACAAAAAATAATCGTAATTTATTGAAATGTGAAATTCATACACATAACACATGTTTCTTGTATATCGAGTATTTATATTCTACAAATGATTTTGTCATTGTGATTTGTTAATTTTCTGTCATATCTTATACCTGTATAGGTATAAATAGCGAAAAGTTTAATGTGATATCTTATCAAACTGTGTACGTTTATTTATTGTAACTAGAAACGGTTTTCTTGTATTGCCGACGAGTAAAATGTAAAGACGATTAAATTAAATGGCGTGTTTCCCCTTAATTTTGTACTGTACAATTATTACTATCCTTTTACGAAAGTGTCGAAATAGCGAAAATACGATCCTCCCAGTTCTACTAATGTATGGTACCTAATTATTTGTTACAAAATATTGTGCTTTAGCAAATAAATAAATTGTCTACGGTCTAAGACAACGGGTTATTTATATTATACTCGTATACCTTAAACTACAAATTCTAACAAAGATGTTTTTCGTAATAATAATTATACATCCATAAAATATATACGTATATCCGTTTTTATTTATTATGTTCATGATATAGTATGTTTTTATGCTTATACACCTAAACCAAGTACTAATTTTTATAGGTACATAGGTAAACGAAGTACGAACATCTATTCTTTATCGCAGTTCTTAAGTGTTCTTAGGAATATGTACCTATTTTAATTTTAAAACACAATATTGTGTATTTTTTTTTCTTTCTAGGAAATGTATACTTAAAATATTTTTCTTATCTCGCAAAAAGTATATTTTTTTATGTTTTAAATTTTTTCTATACATATTCTCATAACCACGTGAAATTTAATATCAACCTTAATTTATTTTTACTTAAATAGTATAATGTTACACTTTTAACGTTGAAAACTTTTGTTGCTATTTGGCTTTTGATATGAATTTTACTTGATATACGAGTACACATAATATATTATTATTTTTTTTTTAAATATCTCGAAAAAATATGTTATTTTTACTTTGAGCACATTTTTAATTGAAAATTAATAGTACAATAGAAAATGTTAACTTAAACTGTGTAGAAATATTTCTAACAAAGGATCACACCCTGTATAGATACACTCTTTGTGTATACGTACTGATCAAGCTCGTCTTATACAAATCGGTAGTAAAGTAGAGTTGTAAATCTGTTTAGGAGCCCATTATATTTATTAAAATTAAATCGAACAATGGACAATAAAATAAAAAAAGAATAATATTAACTTCCTAATTGCATTGGTTCAAGAATGACATTTACGACAATTCAGTTTATACTATATATTAACATACACTCGGCTATTCGGGTTTAATAAAGCGTTTGTTATACAAATTAAGTTTCAGCTGAACTATCTCCGATATAAATCAAATACCGGAATAAAGTTAAAATTATATTTTCGTTCGAAGAACTAAGTAAACGTAAAATGTATTCTCGTCGATATGTCCGCAAGAATGGGAAAAATCACGTACCCACGGGTTACATTTATTATTTTCCGAAATTTTTCGTTCGTCCCAGATAAATGATATATTCCTTTAATATTATTTTATGTTATGTGCAAGCGACATTTTTTCTTCCGCGTATCGGTGATAATATTGGTAAATATTACCGAAGGCTATAAGACTAGCATGCAATTCAAAAGACGTATGCAAATGTTATTTTTCGACAATCGTTATGTATTCCACCCGTGTATTATTTTATTGGCGATTCCATTTTGGTTCAAACACAATAACATACAATTAAATTTATTGTCGGCGTACGAGCACTCGATTTATACGGTGCGCTATTTTGATAAAAGCAAATATTTACGTTTTAAAACGGAGTCCGTTGTATTTTTTTTTTCTAACTATATCGGTCGTTCCATAGTACTAAAACTATATATATATATACGTGTGTCGTGACTAGCGTAAACTACTGCTAGTCGTCGATAAATATTGTGTTGTACAATTATTATATACGCAGTGTATGTTTCATACTCGATCGCACATGGCATTGTCGGCCGCCAAGCAAATAACGGACAAATATTGAACAACAATAACCGTATGATACCGTTCTGGTCCGGGTCGAAATTCACGGTCATCTCGCTGATATTCCGTCTAGCCGGGGTCTCGTCGGTGTCGTCTGCGGCGGTACGTCCGTATTGAACACGCGTCCGTGAATCCATCTCTGCACGCGATTTGCGTTTCTAAGTCGAAATCGTCGTCGGCAAGCGTACGCGACGAGACGTTTAAACGAGATAACGGACAATCGAAAACGCGTACGTCTCGGTTCGACGGCGATTCGTATGTGCTTTTTGTTTGCTTGTTTGTTTGTCGTCGAAATCCGACGACCCGCGAGATTCGCTGGAGCAAACACGTCAATGTACAAACGATAACACTGAAACACGCGTGCCTTGTGCAGCATCATATTTGATGCGCGTCGTTATTTGTACGTTCGTCGGTTTGTTTTTGTCAGCCGCGAAAAACAATTATTATTATACATCGTATAACGGGAGACTACGGATGTAACCTAAAAATATGGAAAACAATAATTAATTAAAGACAAAATCAACAGACGGTTAATCATAACACGACGTGTCCGTGTTGTCGTACAGGTCGTGTGAGTGACGACGATCGAACACGTTGAAAACGCCCACAGATAACAAAAACACCGCGACTATAAGACGACGGTCGTTATTCCCGTCCTTAAAGCTCGACGCGATACGGTTACAAACATATTTTTCGAAAACCAACGACGCAGTCAAACGTTTTTCGTATTCCTATAATAATTTTTTACAACGTCTCGTGTTATTTTCTCTTTGTGCGCAAAACGCACGTTTCCGAACTTTGATATTGGCAGTTTTCGTCGTAAAAAATGAATAAATAAAAAAACCTATAATATTAGCTTATAAAATATAACGTATACACTATAAATACGGCGTAACCAGCTAAAAGACCGTACTAATATACATATACATTCGATTTATTTCGGTTAGAATGGCACATATCGTTATAAATAGTACCGTGTTGCGTATGTATTATATATATATATCTATACGAGATATGTATAAATACGATGAAGTGAATGTATTAAATAAAAAGAATAACGCGTAAGGCAACATAAAAGAAAAAAAAGAAAAAAGAAGAAACGGTTTTAAGTCGAAATACCACGTTCGCGCGGCGTACCCGCGTAATGACGGGATCGGATCGTTTCGGTTTTGGCGAGGGACGGAGACGGCGAGTCCGTCGATCGGTACCTGGTATAATCGCCGAAGGGTTTATTGACCAGACCGCTATTATAGGTCGAGACGCGTGTGCGTATAAATCATACAATACGCCTTTTCGACGAGATCATCTATCGTGTGTATGAACGGCCGGATTTCGCTGCCGATTTCCCGTGCCGAAATAACCAATACGGGTCCGGAGCGGCGAGGAGGGAACGCGTTGCCAGGCAACTGCACTACTGCGGTAACGCGACGTTACCAGGTTCCACGCCCGGTACTACAATTTACTGTCCGTAAATACTTTTATACGTACGGCTCCAGCGGCTAGGACGACCCCGCTCGAAATCAAACGAGACGAACAATTACGATTCTGTTTTCAAATAATTTTATTTGTTTATCCAAGTATCATCAAAATCGGACCGAGCGAAATAACAACGTACGTTTTGTTCGGTTTCTTGCGAGTGCCGGGACCGAATATGCGTGAAATGTGTGCAACGACGTGTGGGGACGAAAAGTCGCGTCGTCCAAACAATATAATCACGATACATGATTATTAACCGGTCGACTGTCACGGTATTTGTCGGGACTTTTGACCAGAGAACGTGTGTACAGATTTTTGTACACGCTTGTACTCACCGTTCTTGTTCTGGTGTACATTTTATTGAGAACACGCGATATTTCACCAAACTAGTGTCGTGTACAGAAATGAAGTTTTTCCCAATTATAGTTTTTTTTTTTTTTGGATAGCATATCATAGTTTTATACTATGGACACTACTACGTGTACAGAAAAATGTACGCGCGACAATCAACCTACTAATGTCAACGATAATTTTTTTTTCCCCGGCCTGTACGATTCATACGCACGTAGAGCATTATTTCCGGCCATGCGATAACAAGATCGCTACTAAATAATTAGCCGTTTCGGTTTTTTTTTTTTTTGAATTCGATGAGAAGACTATTTCGTGTTCAAAGTCGCACTCCCTCCACCAGCGACCACGGGCCGCCACTGCGTATACACCGTATATTGTTACCCGTACATTGTTCGAGCCAACTTTTCGTGCCAAACGTGAAGCTTAACTTTGCAACAATGGATTTGCACCCTTCCCAGACGGTCAATTATCGTTAATGACGGTCGCGCGGTCGGCGATTCGCACGACATTGCACGTATATTCCGTATGTGCCTTTTCGTCTCGCGTACGCGAACGAATGTCGGGAAACGCGTCACGATTTCCGTTGCCGTCCCACACCGGTCGTGACGGTTTAGGTTAGGTTAGATGCGACACCAAAACGAACGATTGTCCAAGACGTTTCGGGCGAACGAGACGCTGCCAATTAGTCCCGTTCTCGTCGTCCGTCGCAGAAGCCAGGCGTCGAAGAAACGTTGTGTCTCGTTTTACCGCGGCGTCGTCGGTTTTTTCAGATGTGTAATATCGAATGAGTCGAAATGCTTGACATACGTGTCGACACAGCGGACGTTACGATTTATAGAAGAAGAAAAAAATCGGTAAACGAAGGTTGACGGCTATTTTTCAAACATTTATCGAAAACGCATTAAACAATAACGCGTTTGATTTGACAAAACGTTCAATTTTATTGTCGTCACATGTTGTTTATGAAAAATAAAATTTAATATTATTTAGTTAATATTGAAAATTAATTTTAATTACAAAAAGATTTCGTTTCGACACATCTAGTGAATGAACTGTTCATAAATAATTTATGAAGACTAATAATTTGTGTACAGCTAAATTCTGTACCGAAAACATTGATTATTATTTAATTTCGAACAGGCCAACACGTTGAACACGCCACTGGGTCATTTGTGTGTATATATATTTATAGGCAGTGTTAGTTTTTTTTTCCAAAAGATATCTGATATCTTCCGAGGAATTTTATAAGGCGTATATAAAAAAAACTAGTTAAGAAACTAGTTTTTTTCATTATGGTGATGATTCTTATCAGCGGCAAAAATCGGTTCTTTATAATATCATATGAGTATTACTCGTACGAGGACTCGGAAGAAATAACCGTCGGACAATCTTGATATTATATTTAAAAAAAAAAAAAAAAAATTATAGACTCGCCACGATACAAAAACTGCTTTGTATTTTCAAACTGACGATATAAATGTCAGAGATCTTCACGGGGAGAGAGTGAGGAATACGTTCAATAAAACGGTCATCGACTATATTATGTTTGACAATTTTATAAGAATCGAAAACGAACGAACAGTCGATCGCAAATATGACTATTTTTTTGTAATATCCTGTTCGGTTTACGTAATTGAAACAATGACTATTAGCATTTTCGAGTCTGTGATATGCATGCTGCATAATTACAAAAATTTAAAAAATGTATACTATTCCATTTAAAAAAAACTATAGCTATCGCGTTGTGTCGACGATGATACATTATTATAATTCATTCGGATGACAGATCATAAAAGTATAACTATATATATATAAAGAAAAATAATTTTTTATTATGTTATGTTTATTTGTCATTTCTTTTGATCGTCTCGGATTGTCACCTTCGTCGCGCGCCCACATTAATATTATCGTTGTGATTTTTTTTTTTGTACGTCAACTTAGATGTAATATATACGACCCAAATTTTTTGGTCCCCTCAAAGTGATTTTGTACGGTTAACCCGAATGACCATCGTGGTATCGTCGACCACCAGTTTTCCTTTCTTTTTTTTCTCCCCAGTGCATACATATATAATATAATCGTTGCATTATTGTGTCGTCCTGGCGACAACGATGACAATGACGGAGGTCGGTCCTTTTTTTTCTTTATTATCATTTTTTCTGCTCGTGAAAGTCTCTTGGACTGCACCCCCTCGCGCGGAACACGCGGCCCTGATCTGTAGGGAGGAAGAGGGAAGGGCAAAAGGTGAGGTTAAAAAGGTAAATATATACTTTTGGTCGCACAAAATGTGTACGCGAGATTTGTGTGCCGCATTGTGGGCCTATATATATTGTGTATATACGTCGGCGTATTGATTTTCCGCTAAGGGTAGACGCCAGCGGCGGCGCCGACGGTATCCGAACCGTCGTCGTCGTCGTCGTCGTTACGCTCACGTTGACGGTGTTTTAGGAATGTAGAAAATAAGAAATAAAAACGGAAAAGAGACGAAAACAGTGAATTCCTGTAGGTTTTATACGTTATTTACGAGTATACAATGAAATATAACCAATGTTCTATTGCCTGTGCATAATTAAATTCAATATATAGAGAGGAGGTACGTGTGTTCAAAAAAAAAAACAGTTAACACGTCTAAACAACGCGTGTTAAATACTGTTTGACATTTGTTAGTTATTATGAAATATTATTTAGATGCACGTGAAATAATAATAATGAACGATTTAATCGATTAATTGACAATTATCAATAAAAAACAATCTAAGTATTACGAGTAATTATGTAAATTTCCAGTCTACTATACTGGAATTACATTACGTATAAGTCAAATAGATGAAAAGAATATCTCGCAGTCGTAGATTATATTTCAAAAATATTTTAAAATTAATATTTCAAAATCAAGTCGTAATGGTATCCGTGGCGAAAATTGCAACGGGCTCATAAGGTATATACACGCGTAATATAGTGTAAAAATGTAAAACGTAGTTTAGCGTGTATAGTTTTATTCAAAAGTGCCATGCATTGCACAACGGCGTTATCGACGACATCGGCAATTTTT
Organism: Schlechtendalia chinensis; assembly: GCA_019022885.1. Lineage (NCBI taxonomy): Eukaryota > Metazoa > Arthropoda > Insecta > Hemiptera > Aphididae > Schlechtendalia > Schlechtendalia chinensis. The sequence goes on from CM032343.1 coordinate 13,544,082, forward strand.
TTATTCAAAACGATTTTTTTATCGTTTACCCATATATATGCATCGTCCCTGCAAATATATATACGAAACAATATATATATATATATGGTATATTATTGTTATTATTATTATGTTTTCCGTACGGCAATATTTTTTGTGTTTCTGTAAATATATAAAATCGCAGTCTTTTTACGGAACGCACCATTTGGCTGTTTTTTCTTCTTTTATCCCATTTGAACGTCGTCCAAAAATTTACACATTATAATCTTAATCGCCGCGCATCACATTTATTACCGTTGTTCCCAAGTCGGTAATTATTATTGTTATACGAGAAGCGTTCTAGTTTAAATAATTAATAGATTCTAAATTGTATCACTATATAAAACGTGTGCACGTCGTCAACAATAACGAGACGACATTCTGATCGTGAACGAGAAAAATGTACGACTGAAAAACGAAATTGTATTATGTAATGGAATTACAATTTCGGCAGGGGTTTTTCTCCTCGGTTAATCATTCGCTCATTCCACGATGATTGTTTTGATCGTGTAAATACAATGTATATTCGAATAAAATCATCGAGTCCAGTTAGTACTTGCAATAAATCGGAAGGGGGGACGGGTCGGATCAACGAGTTGACCATAAACGGAGGAGGGATAAAAATCTCACGTCGACAAAAATAAGAGAGTTGAACTTATACCGTTTGCATTAATTATTTGATCACGAAAATAATTGAATGACCGAGTATTTTTTAACATGGAAATGTTCGTTACGTTTGCGCGAAGTCACCCCTACCGGCGCCCTTGAATATGTTTACGCGTCAATTATTACAAATAGCGACGGTAGCGGATAGAACTCGTAAAAATAAACACAAATGAACGAAACCGAACACGTCGTTTTGTGTATTGGCGGAATATTCCAATTCGGATATTGCGATTTGTAGTGCATTCACGTACGCGTACACTGTACAATACGAGTGCGCGAATGAAGGAAATCGGTCGGGTGGTTTCCGATAAAAAAAAAAAAGGATTCGTCGCGCATGTGTTGCGAGAATACGACGGCCAGCGACATTTCGAAAAACGAGGCAGGATCGTCGACGGCCCGGACGGGAAAAATACAAAATAAAAACGCGTGATTTTGACAGGGAGTGGCGCGACACGTGTTGTCGGGGCGGTCCTGCGTATTATATTCTTTTGAAAAAACCCGAGTGTTTTCTGGCCGATCGGAAAAAAATAAAAAATAAGCGCTGGGACGCGTCGCGATCCGTGCGTAACGTTATTGTGTCGTGTACACATATTGTCTTGCCATTGTGCTACACTATCGTCTGCGGGGTAGAGTAGTCCGTAAATGCTCCGTAACGCGTGTAGCGTAATACGCGAGAGGAGGAATGCGGTTTTCGTTTTGTACGCTGTGCGCGCTCCTCCGCTGTTGTCGCGAGTTGCCGTTCGTTTCTCATTTTACTTTTATTTCGCCCTCGTCTATTTCCGTCCCCTCGGCCGTCCGGACAAACGCGGTGCCGTCGGCAAAATTCGATCTCGGCCGTCCGTCGTCCCGTCGCCTGCACCGACCGTCCCGGACCGCGACGGGTTTGCGCCAGTCGTACGGTTTTTTTTTTCGTACGCGTGTACAAATTTAGCTCGAGTCGACGACCCAGATTTCGCAGCCGCGTGCGCCCTCCGGCCTCGAGCGTACAGACCAAAACAATTTTTTTATACGTCTGTTACAAAAAAAAAAAAAATTATTTACTTATTGTAAATTTTCAATAAATAAATAAACTTTTCGTTAAAAACCCGTATCGTCGTCGGTTAATTAAATCCCGAAATCGGAAACCGGTGTCGGGGGTACGCAGTTTGTACCGCCGCCGCCACTCGCCACCACTCGCCTCCCGTCGGACAACACCTGTTCGCCCGCCTCGCCGATGCCTCCGGCAGGTGTGTGTGCGTGCGGGTAACCCTTCCGTTCGACCCGACGCCGCGTTTTTTTTACGTTGTGTTTGTTGTATATTTCGTTTTGTAATCCGATCGGATTATTTATTCACTCCGTCCGTGTACTGTACTGTACGGTCGACCGTGGTATTCGGATCGGTACGTTTTCGTATTGTTCCTTTAACAATCGCGAACGGCGACAACCGCTCTTCGTTTCTCCGGCCGTACGCTGTTCGATATGTCCACGCGCTCGACACGTCGCACGTCGTCCGTACGCAAACCGTATAATCTCTCCCTCCCCCCGCCTCAGGAAGAAAGGTTTTTATTCTTTTGTTCAATGCATATTTATTTTTGATCATGTAATATGTTTTCCACGATGTAATCGTGCGGACATTCGGTGATAGGTTTTTGATATGACTTATCAATATATGAATATCGTAATTCGACCAAATCAATATTAGAAATAATGGTTACGATCACATCAGAACGTCACGTTATTTTAACGACGTTTTCGAACGTTAAGACGGGCGACAGCTGATGTTATCTATCTCGATCGTTTAACAATTTTAAATTGATATCTATTTTTGTCATTTAATAGTATCTATTGCTATTGGACTTTTACGTTTTAATGATTTTAAAGTGAGATTATTCATATTTTGCACTGGTAGTAGTGCCTATTCGCGAACTATATAAATTTTTCCGTTTCGGTCTCTGCGCGCGTTCGTTATTATGTTTTCCGACGCGTCGCCGGTGTCACGTTTTTTTTATGGGTAAATATTCACGAAGAACTTGTCGGACGAGAGAGAAGTTCGAATTGAAAATGTTCACTGTATATAAATTACATACGTCGTACGAGACTGCATAAATAAATACTTTTCATTTTTTGTTGTTGTTGTCGTTGTGTTTGTCTTTTTCTGTGCGTGTCTTCTCCAAATAAACGTGTTATTAAAAAAGTTCGAACGTATAAATTACAACTTTTCGCGCGCGCGCGACGACTTATAAAAACCGTTTTCCTTCATGGAAATTCGTCAAAAAACGAAAACGACGCGACCGCGACAGGGTTTTCTTCGTCGCGACGGGCGCCGCGGGCCGAGATTCCCTCCACTCGGTGTAGCTGCGACGCGGACCAACGTACGTGAAAAAATTAAAAAGTCGTCTCTTTCATACGGTTTTGCTAGCCGTCTTTCGCCCGACGCACGTACGTACGCTACTGACGTACGGACGAGCCCCGAACGACCATCCCATACGAGAACACGAAAACTCCATCGGATCGAACTGATCGTATTCATCGCACGTACCGACGCACACAGTCGGCGTCGTACGTTTTCGTTCCGGACCGTAACCCGGGTTACGAGATGGTAATCTCGACGAAATCCACAGCGCACTGAAAACCGTATAATTCGATCATTTCGAAAACCGTACCGCGTCTGTCCGAAGTTCGTCATAAACGATAACAGCGTTAATGTGCGCGAACATTTTTATAGCGCGTTTCGTACAAATCGCGCGCACGAGTATTACGAGGTCAATTAGCCGCTGTCGCCGTATTTCCGTTGCGAACTCGTCGGTCCGAACACGTTTATTACACACGCGCGGTATTGAAGATTTAAATAGAGACACAGAAAAGCCACGTCGCTTTCGGCGCGTTTCGATAATTTATAACCGATGGCGCACAATCGCGCAATACGTTTGGGATTTATATTATCGTACGCGAAAAATATTAAACAGACCGCGATAAGGTGATGGATTCTCCAAAACCGGTTCTCCGGCAACGTTAATCACGTTTTTACCAAAACCCGATTTCAAACATGCACCGACATTCGTGTTAAATTAATAATGTTATGTAACATAGAAATATTATGACGAGAACTCGTTTTTATTATTCCATCACGCCGTTAAATCATTTGAATAACAAAACATTGTGGGGGGGCAATTAGTCAAGAGTAGTTTTTGTTTTTTATGTCGTGTGTCAATCATTGCGATATAATATACGTAAATGAATGTTACGACACACGATACATTCAACCTATCTGTATACAAAGGTGGAACTGGGATTTTTGACGCCCGGGGGAAAATTGCACCCTATCCTTGTACATTATAAACATTATAATGGGCTTCTAAAAATGTTACGCCATCAATTTTTACGATCCCGTCTTCCTCCCCCCCCCCCCTCTTGTTTCGCCACTAGGCGAATATATCAATGAAGTGTTCACGGTGTTTACGGATAATTTCCTGTGACGGGATTATCGAATGTTAGTTCGAAAATCTTATCGGTAGAAATTAAAACTGTAATTACAGACACGCGCGTACATGAAAACCGTCGGAATAAATTTCATCCCAAAATCTCAAAGATTCGTGCGATATCGACCGTTCGTCGAAATAAGTCTGACGGTCCCGAAAGCACCGAAAACTTTCATTATGATCCGGTCGTCTGCGCACCCCCGAAACGAGGATAATACACGCGGGACGTACAGGTGCAGTACTCCGGCCCGCAACACGTGATCAATGGCGACGAGTAATTCGAACGCACTCGGGAAAGTTTTCGAACAATAATAATAATAATAGTTGCATGTGCGGTTCTCCTGCACCCAACCCCATTCTGTCGGACCGCGTGCATTACACGCGGTATTAACACTGTACTCGGACGAACGCGCGGTAAATTTTCCGCAAACGCTTTTTATCATGCCGACCCACGTAATTTGCTTTCGCGTATCTTTTCTTGTCGGACGTATCCTCGGTGTTTTGTAATAACCTTCGGTACGGCCCCGGACGGACGTGCTTTCCGTTCGAAATGGATATCGTGCGGTAGTTAATAAATACAGAAGTCAACTCGGCGCACGGCCACGTATAGGAACACGCGGTCCGCCAAAAACTTTATCGAACTCTAAACAACGCCGGCGGTGTTGCGAGACGTGTGTAGTTTTAAAATTAGAAGCACGTCACGTTTTTCTAATGGTGTTTTTTCATTTTCGTTATTATTTCGTCCGTATCGAATAAGAACGTTTATTTCGTTCCGTTTTATAATCAATTTATAATTAAGATTCCTTACGGCCATTTTTTAGGGATCTCGAGAAATGGAATGTCGAGTAGAAGACGATAAGTTGAAACTTCTATCATGGTTTCTGTACGTAAAACAGAAGTCTTCAAATATTTGAAACTTCGTGCATTTTGATTTCTTTCGTAGAAGTTTTTCGAAAGTGAAAACAATCAATTCGACGTTTGTTTCAACGTTGTTCTTTCTGGAGTATTGAATTTAAATATCGAACACGCGTCCGTAAAAGTATTTCGAAATCTGTCTGGGGGGTTTTTTTACGTATGTCGTTAAACCGGATCAATACGACGGAAATCATTTTGCGGGTCCTAAAGTCGTTAGGAAGTCGTTCATAGAATAATATCATATACGTATTGTACGTACTTACTTACGGCGTGAAAATACGGATGCTAAATAAACGCCCTGTATTCGGTACTGAGTGATTTGTTGAAAATAGTCGTTTGACGCGTGTCCTATAAAGCGTATGTCTGAAGAACGTGATTATTGCGTTTGCAGGTTTCGTGACTCCGGTGGAGGTACATTTTGACAACCCGGACGGCGGGTTTTTCGTGCGTCATCCGATTGGCGGCACCGGCAACAGCCGTCAGCAACAGCAACAGATGAGCGGTGGTGAAGGTGACGGCGGCGGCGACGACGACGTGGACGACGTGGACGTCGACGGCGGTGATGGCGGCGGCGGCGGCGGCGGAGCCGTACTCAGCGTGGACCGGTTCACCGTTTTGCAGGACGTGCCGCAGACTTCGATTCGGGCCAGTTACGGCCCGTTCTCCACCAAACAGACGGTACCGTCCCGGTACCTGATACCGGACCCGAACTCGGCTGCCGCGCCCGCCGGGAACGGGACCGGGTCGCCGTCTACCGCGGGCTCCTCGTCCGGAATGGTGGACATATCGTCCATGGACGTGTCCGCTCACCTGGTCCAGAGGCGCGTGTACCGCGAGAGCCCCGTGGTCCGCACGCTGTTCCACGTCGGGTACAGCAGCGCGGCCCGGTCGCCGTCGGTCCCGCCCGGGCCGCTGTCGCCCGCCGACATGACCGGCGGCCCGCGCGCCGCGTCGTACGGCAAGCTGTGCGCCGTGGCCAAGGCCACGTTCGAAGGGTCGGAACGGCCGGTGACGGCCGCGTGCAAGCCCGACCCCAAGGACGGCGTGTGCACCGCCCGGCTGGTGTTGCCGGCCAAATGGTGGCCGCCGCTCAACCCGCCCGACGCGAAACCGGTGAAGAGCCCGCAACGTTACGCGCACGTATCGTACGCGCTGCTCGAGTCGGACCACCGGTGCAGCCAGTCCGACGTCCAGCTGCAGCCGTTCACGTACGTCGGACAGGCGGCCCTCGAACACGCGCAGCGGCCGTACAAGGAGCTCAAGACGGACGCGTACCTGCTGACGCTCGTCCCGTCCGCGCCGCTCTATCCCAAGTCGTTCGCGTACGTGCCCGTGTTCTTCGACGCGGGCCCAAGGAGCAAAACATCAAAGGGTTCATACTGAGGTAACGGCGGTCGCGGACGCGTCCGGTCGCCCGCCCCCGTGATTCACGCTCTGTTTACAGGGCCAAAGTGAAGAGCGGCCTGCGCGTGCTGAGCGCCGAGAACAGCGACCCGGAACGGTGGACCGTCAACTACACGTCGAATCCGAAAGGCACTCAGATCACGGTGACGGCCGTGCACAAGGGACGGCCGGCGACCGTCGGCGCCGCGTGGCCCAACTCCAGGTACGAAGAGGTGTTGCAGTGGCTGCTGCAAGCCGACTCCGAGGCGGAAGAGGCGTGGGAAGAGGGACGCGTCGTGTGGACCGTCCAGTACGTGATGGAAGCCGCGGGTAACACGACCAACTGGATTTCGGCGGCCGTGCCCAAGACGGACCGCCATCGGGCCGCGTACAAACACCACCGGCGGCAGGCGGCCGTGTCGGCCGGCCGGCGCAGGACTGCCAGACTGTCCGGGGCCGCCACCAGAATGATCTACTTGGACGGCGTCAACGGCGTGTTGGACGGCATCAAGCGGAAGATTTCCGCCCGGTTCGAGATACACAAGGACGACACCGAAGCCGTGCTGCCCATATCGAAGGTACGACCGTGTGAAATTCAATCGTCGCGGTTTTATTTTTTTCCTTGGTTTTTTTCCAATCGAACTGCACGCACGCACGCCGAGATCCGTCTCGTCATGTTTTCGTCGTTCGATCTTCCGATAGTCAGAAATAACAGCTGTTGTCTGTCCGTCGGTTTCCCACGATAACGCATGTGCAAACGAAAACACAAAAGACCTCCTCTACCTCTCTATCCCCCGCTCCTCGCCCGCCACCGGTTTGCAGCACGCCCGCAGCGCGGTGCACGTGACGGTAATAAAAATACCGACCGAGAATCGGCGTGTACGCGCGTTCTTCGGGGGTAGACATATTTTAAATAACCGTCCGAAAAAATTCGACGATAACGTTTTGCCGTGTCGGCGGACGAAATCGTATTTTCTATAGTAACGTCAAATCGCACGCGCATCACACGTAAACAGTGTACAGCGGCTAGTCGTCTGCAATTAAAAACTATGGACTTCGCGGTGTTGTTCGCGGGGGGCGAGTGAGTGAGGGGAGAGAGATAGGGTCCGACCAGCGTTCTTAAACATAAAACACGCCGATTCGGTTTCCGAATCCCCGGAGAGTATCCGACGCGGCCACGTGTCCTGCACTGACGCCGACCGTTTGCCCGCGGACGTTTGTTAGCGACATATTTTCTTTAGCAATCGTGACATTTTTCTGCCAATTTTATTACGTCAAATCGTCCGGAGAACAATAACGAAAAATATAATGTAATTTATACTAAATATCGTACACGAATAATTAAAGGGAGCAAAAAGTTTTTTTTTTTTTGTTAAACAGTTTTAGTTTACCGTGTGTGTCCGAAACTGATACATGTATTATGTAACATAGGAAAAACACTTGAGTGTCGGCATAAAATTTACCGGTCAAATCCACATGGCTAGTTGAAGTGCATAAAGCGCGCGCGTGTGTAGATTGTTTAATTATAGTACGAAGTTTATTTATACGCGCGCGACGAGGTAAACATATCGAAACGCGTCGTTTGTAAACGTCGACCCGCGTGAATAGAGATATACACAATATTATAATATGCGAATTTTGAATCCCCAGAGGTCTATTTAGAGTCCGCGCTTGTGATTACGCGTATCCCAGTGAAATTATTCATTTAAAACGCACGCGCCGGCTGCGTCGTTACGGAAAATTAATAAAATTGCCTGTACTGTGTGTGTGTGTACGTGTACGTGTACGTGTACGTGATTCCCGTAATTGTGTGATACAGAACTGGGAGATAATAAACACGGCCGTGTTGACCGGAAAACAGATATCGCACGCCATGAAAGTGTTCGTGGTCAGCTACGCGGGAAAAATCTCCGACGTCACTCGCCAGTCCGTGTGTCAGATCGAGGACGACAGCGTGCTGAAAGTAATATATACATTTGTCCGCACGTGTAGCATCGCGGCGGCGCGATATTTACCCCCGAAGTCTTCATTTGTTTTTTTTTGGTTTTTGCGTTGTTGCAATCGTTGCAGGTCACGTCGTCCTGCAGCTCGGTGTACGTGGACGGTTCGGAAATCAGAGGCTCGTCAAACGCCACGGTGATCGTCAAGTACGAGACGTACACGGGAACGGCGCACTTCGTCGTGTGGGTACCGGAAATCAACGAGATGGACTTGACGATCGCGGACCAGAAGCTGAACCAGATCAAAGGCTGGCGCGTGCCGGTCGGTCTGGAGGCCGACGACGAGATGGACGAGTGAGTTGATATGGACATTGTTTTTGACAGTAACGCGTCGACGTTGATTTTTCAATCGTCGTCCGTTTTTGTTGGTTTCGTTTTTCGAAACACGCGCGGGGATGGTAAATTACGCCGTGTTCTGTCGTTACAGTTACGCTAACAAGTTGAAGAGGTCTGCCGAGGGCAAAGGAGGCGTCCGCATGAAACCCATGCCCGACGGTGATTTCCGGCTGAACGAAATGATTACCGAGGACATGGTGGCCGACGAGTACGACAGGAAGACCAGCTGCCAGTTGAGATTCCAACAGACGTCGGTCGAGGTAACGTGTAGTGTTTTATACGCTATAGTGCATCGCACACACCTGTACAATATACAGGACGTTCGACGAACGCGGGAATACACCGGCACGAACCCAGTAGAAATATTCGAAACAAATATCATTTGATTCCCTTTGACAACCGTGTTTACCGCGGCACATGAGTTGTATTATTTTTTCGTTTTTAAATTACCCCGAGAACAATATTGTCGTCCATTAGGCCGTGCAATAAAATTTTATTACTTTTTATTAGCCCGAGTTAATAATGAAAACTCCAAACTCGTAAAAAGTTTAGCGGACGAAAAAAAACAATTCAACATGCCCGTACTAAATGAATAATGAAAAACAACAGAAATATATAATACGATCTTTTGTAAAAAATAATACTTTCGAGTGCTTTCGTTGTATACGTATAAACAAACACAATACTCTGTTAAAAGAGAAAGTTGTTTTGTTTTTTCCGTTGATTAACTATTATTATATCATATAAATGTGTATACTAATTGACCTTTATCGTTGAATTACGAGTATTACGCAGTGTCTAAGACGTTATATCCATGAACTCCGCCACGAGACGAATACGAAAATGCAATTGGAACATGCGATCATTTGACGCGAACGGGTTGTCAAATCGATTAGTTTTGTTTTCGTGCGAATTTTACCAACGTTCTGGAATCACGATACCGCGCCATTTCAAACATACGCAATATCCGTCTAAACAATCATAACTGTTCAAAAACGACTTGTCCGTAGACGGCTAAAAAACGAAAGTAGTCGTGTTACCTTACGATATCCCATGAAAACAGGGATTTCGAGAAATCAATCCATATAAATGTAATGCCGCGTCCGGATTAATTGGTTACGGGCGATCCTTTTATGTTAGTGTGGGGGGAAATCTCGCACACGAAAAATCAAACGATCCCGAGTAGAACCGAGACGTACTCGTATCCGTAGGTCGGCCTCCGAAAATGTCCAACACCGATGGCCGCAAAAAAATAAAAGACGGCAAACAAGTATAACAATACTCAACACCGTGTATATTTACGGTAACGAATATTGCACCGCGTATCGACTTTCAAGCGAAATGACATTGTTACTAGTGTTTGTTTTTCGGCTGTTCATGAAATACAATAGGTTTGTACAACGTGGACATGTTGTCCTGGTGGGGGGGGGATCGGGTTTCCGAACGCACGTACAACTTCACGCACAACTGGTTGCGTGTCCTGTAGATTTATCGTAAACGTACTAAAAATAATTCGTATATAGCGAATTATTATGTTTTTTTATTTTTGTCGCATCGTAAAAAATAACGAAATCCCGTGTTCGCGATTAAAGTAAACGAATGGCGATTTAATTTTAATTTTACGGATCGTTCCTGTAAAAATATAATAATAAAACGTAATTTATGACGGATATAATAAATCGGGGCGGTTTTTCGACTGTAAATATTACGGGCAGGGGTTTACCGCGGAAACATTTCGTACATAGTAAATCGTCAAATAAATCTCTCGTGTTTAAGCTCTGTAAAGTTATAAACAAATGTAACATTTTTTTGTTTTTTTTACAAATACATAAAAACCTCGGAATATCAAGTGGATTTCGCGGTGTTTTCTATCTAAGTACACGCGTACCGAATGAAACGAAATATGAATAATTCGATTGATCCGTAGTATAAACACGAGTATTGTATCATCATATGTGTGTACGTTACAGACGCGTCTTTCGTGTAACTGTATCGGGTGTTATTTTCCAAACACCGGAGAAATTTCGAAACATTTTTTCGATTTCTATTTAAAAGCTAACGAACATTTTTGAAAATTTACAACGAAAAAACTAGTTGAATTTTAGACCCGAAAATGCATTAAAAGCTTAGATGTTAGTCTGTAACTTTTTTATAAGTGCGTGAAATTCGAATTTCGAAAGCAACGATTTATCTTTTTTTGTCAATATAAATTATTTTCAAAACGGATCTGTGAGGATTTATTTCCGCGAAATGCTATGTACACACATTTTGATTTCGATGAGAGACAGCGGTCTATAACCAGGTCTGGACTTTGGGGAAATCATAATTTATTGTATGTGAATCAGGGCGAAAACGGGTTCACTACCGTGCGAAAAACAAACAACATCGAACCCATTGAAACGTATCTTTTTAATTTTCATAATAAAATAATTACGACGGCGATACACGTTTTTTCCGTGACGTCGAATCCGTCAGACGTGAACAATTTTCCCGGAGGGTTTTCGGCCGAGAGAATACTGAACGCGCGACAACAAATTGTTCGGGGGTTGGATTTCGCGGGCGGACGGATTTGTGTAACTGTGACCCGGAGCGGAACAACGACGCCGCCGCAGACAAAAACACGTTGCGTCTGTTTGCAGATATACGCGCGGTTCAAGGCGACGGACCACGACTCGGGCCGGGTGAGCTATTTCGTGAACAGGCGCACGTGGCTGAAGGTGACGGACCTGCTGTTGCACTACCTGCGGTCGTCGGACCCGCGGGTGGCGTCCATCACGGGGCAGGTCGTGCGCGGGCACAACGTCGGCCGCGCGGAGGTGCAGGTGATATCGGCGCTGTCCGGCCACGTGCTCGTGTCCAAGGAGATCCGCGTGGTCAGCGACAAGGTGAGCGTGGCCCGGCTGGCGGTGAACGTCGTGTCGGGGCTGCAGCTGAACATCCGGCCGGACGCGGCCGCGGACAACAACTACGTGGCCGAGACGTCGGTGACGCGGAAGCTGACGGCCAAGTACCAGGAGGGGCTGCTGGACATCGACCTGTGGTTCTCGGACGACACGCGCACGCCGCTGCGGTCGGTCGCCATGTCGGACTACGCGCTGCGCGTCGAGTCCGCCAACCCCGACGTGGTGGCGTTCGCCCCGATGGCCGCGTCGCCGCACCCGCGCGTCATTGCCGTCGGCTCCGGCAAGGGGCAGCTGCTGCGCGTGTCGTTCGGCCCGCCGGACGCGTGCGGCAAACACGAGGTCGTGCGCGGCGTCCGCAAGTCCGTCCAGCCGACCACGCTCGGCGAGACCGCGGCCGACGTCCAAGTGGACTTCTCGTCGTCCCCGTACTCGGTCGAACAGTTCGTGCAGAACGACGGCGGCGGCAGCGTGCTGAACGTGGGACCGCCCAGGGACAAAAATGATCACAACGATTCGTCGGGTGAGTGGGTTCGACCTTTTTAATTCTCACGTCCGACGATTTAATGAGGATTTAGAACGATATATTTATTTTTTTTCCCGCAAGCCGATTTACTTTTAAGTCTGTGTGGCTGCACTGAATTATTTAACACGCAATTTTTGTATTTCTTCGATTTCCTTCAAAAAAAAAACAAAATTATTCGCCATTGACTAACTACTGCCCGACCTTTTCATATTAAAATAAAATACGAACAACCACGTGAAGCGGCGCGCGTGAGAACGGTTCGCGTATCTCACAATAAGCCTTTTTTTTAAACACGCTTTATACTACCCCGTTTGCGTATATTTTCGAAAACGAACGTCACTACTTAAGTATACGGATTTAATAACGAATACAACGTTATACAACGCGGTGTCCATAAAAAACGATTTCCATTCCGGTGACGGTACGACGCGCATACTAATGCCGCGGCACGCGATAATGGAAGGTGGTCGAGTGAGTAGACCTCTTCTCAGTTACCCGCGTAGCCGTTTCGGTCGAGTATTCCGCGAGAACGGGACCGACGACGGTGTTTTACGATGAAACCCGTGTCCGAACCGGCGTTACGAACAGTTTTCCGAACGTGACAAACTTGACCGCGACCTCACTGTGTCCCGTCCGCCAGCGGGTTGGTTATCGTGCGTTACGTATGTGCGCCGGTCCTAGGACTTGGGCACGCCGTATATATTTTGTCTCCCGTTCTCAAATTCTCACGTCCGGTCGTCTACGGCGGACGGGACAGCGCCGGGACCATCGCGAATCGTCACCGGCCGTTCCCGCGACATTGTCTTACGCCGATACGTTTCCACAATTTTACACGCGGTCACGTTGTGATTGATCAATCGCACAGTGTGTTTTGGACACGGTTTGTCGATCCGTTATCACAATACGTGCTGCACGTCGGCACACGACGACTCGATTGAAACGCAATCACACACACGCACGGCGTAACATTTATCATGAACGATATGCGAGTCGACGGTTTTCGATTGAGAAAACGTTAACGTGATGTTTTAGAACGCGACGCGCACGGGAAATATTTTAACTTAACGTTAAAACGTACGTGAAACAATAATAATAATAATAATAATAATTTTCTTTTTTTTGATACGCGAATTGTCAATTGAATTCCGTGTGCGAGATCGACGTACATGTGTGTAACACGTTGTTTTTTTATCAGGATCGTCCGGCATCAAAGACGAGAACAACGACGAACCGACCGTGCAAGCTCGACAACACAACAACAACAACAACAACAACAACACCACAACAACCACAACAGCAACAACGGTATCGGGAGCGCCACGGTGCACGCTCACAAAGTGCCCGCTCACGTCAGCCCGTTCGAACTCGGCATGTACACGCTGCTGGCCGCCCTGTGCTTCGCCATCGTCGCGTTCGTCATATCGTGCGTGGTTTACGCGTCCAAATACAAACAGAACTCGTTGGACATGCCCACCACCACGTTGATGAGTGAGTGCTAGCGCCGGGTTATTTCGTTTTTGCCCGGTCGTTTCTCTAACCTCGTTTACGGTTGATGCCGGACCGCGTACGCCAATAACGCCTGCCGCCCGTGTTTGACAGCGAAACCGTTCACGGGCAACGTGAACGGGACAAAGGACGCCGGAGCCAAACCGCCGTCGCAGGAACCGACGATGAACGCCCACGACTGGGTGTGGCTGGGCAGGTCGACGTTGGAACGTTCGTCCGGCATGTTGGTGCCGTCCATGGGCAACAAACTGCAACGCCGCCACCACCACCACCATCACCACAACAGCAACAGCAACAGCAACGACCACGACAATAAAAACCAAGCGGACGAGCAGAATATGAGGATCATGTCGAATCCGATACACGGAGTGGACAACGGCGGCGGCGTAGGTAACCAGCAGCGGGCGTGCGCGCCGATCAACACGTCCACCTACAGCGTCAAGGACCGGCTTTCCAACGGCAACGTCGTTTTCAATAAGCTGTGGAAAGTGTAAGTCGCCCGTCCGCGTGTTCGTCCACGAACGTACGTCTCCCCGTTATGATCTCGCTTTTCCGCGACACCGTCTCGTCGCGCGCGTGAACGTCGACAATCGCTCGCTCTTTACCGCACAGCTAAATCACACCCCGCTCGATCGTCAGTCTAGATCAACCAGTTGCCTTTCGTGTCCAAAAATCGTTTTCCACTCGGTTCCCGTCGTCGTGTACAGTCCACGTCCAAACAATTCGAAATCGCTCGCTTGTATTGCGTTCCGTGTATATATGGATTTATCGTTTCCAGAGTCGCTCGTGATCGCCGTGATTTGCGCGAAACACTTATGAACGCGCGTAGTTCAATCGGTTTCACTCGGGGCCGGAAGAGTTCGTTCGTCAAACCAATAACGTCCGGCTCGCGTTTATAATTATGATCGTTTCGTTTAAAATTCTACGAGGTGAATTCGCGTGTACAACACTCGAGTCACGTTCGGTACTCCGAGCGTCTGTAAAGTTGTCGCGGCGGTGCGTTTCGACATATTATGTAATTTCGACTTTTGTTTTACGTCGACGAGAGAACATTTCAAATATTAATGAGAAACTTGATGGTTTTCGTTGTATCGTAAGTTTTTTTCCAAACCTCGGCGACACTACATTTGTCTTGACGCCGGTTTATAGCCCGTGTGGGTGTTGAATTTCTTTTGTCGAGCGGTTTTGTTTCCCCCACACGCCCCTCAGTCGAAACTTTTTTCTTGCGATTTCGTTCGCAAACTTCCCGCCGTGTTCGCCTGTCCTTCCGTCCGGCAACGTACTCGCGCGCGTGCACTAACTCCGCGCGCGTTTGTTTTGTCCGCGCAGACTGCCGACGCCCAGCGACCAGAACGTAGAGAAACCGGCCGACTACAGGCCGCCGGTACCGCCGCACAGGACGCAGCAGCCGAGCGCGGCGCGCGACGACCACCACGACCACGACCACGACGACCACGACCACGACGACCACGACGACGGCGACGAACGAGCGCCGCCGCCCCCGAAACGACACCATCACCGCCATCACCATCACCGCAACCGGAGCCAAGGTACGCGCGCGGCCGTCGTAATCAAACCGTGTGACGCGTTTTCGGAGGTGAAACTTCTTCGAAAAAACGACAATTTTTCTCGCGATCAGTTGCGCGCGCTCGTCGTCTCATCGCGGCAGACTCGCCCGGGGACGTCATTTCGCACGCGCCGAGGCCAAACGATGTAAAACCAAAGCGCCGCTTTTCTTTCGTTCGCTGCGTTTACGTTGCTGCACGCGCACGGGCCGAGGTCGATTCCAAAGTGTCCAGCAACGAATATTTTTTTGATTCGCCGACAGTTCGGTCGACAACTACGACCGAATTTCGTATTTTCCGGGCCGCGCGGCGCGATACGTTTTTATCACATCGTAGTTTTGCAAACGCTTTTTTTCGAAACTTTCTTTTTGCGTACGACAAA
The DNA here is from genome assembly GCA_019022885.1 of Schlechtendalia chinensis. Lineage (NCBI taxonomy): Eukaryota > Metazoa > Arthropoda > Insecta > Hemiptera > Aphididae > Schlechtendalia > Schlechtendalia chinensis. Next base: position 13,559,737 of record CM032343.1, read on the forward strand.
CCCCGCGAGACTTTTGGGCCGGTTCGAATGGACGGTTGTTAACTCGTGTCGGTATCGCGTACCCGACAACGAGATAATGACGAGCACGATAATCAGCGCGTAATCGTTTTCGGGGCGCAGGCGGCGGCAGACCGTCGGCGAGCAACGCGACGAAGGCGCCGGAGAGGAACTCGGACCCGCCGTTCGTGGATACGTGCAACAGCAACCGGAGATCGATGGACGTGAAACGGGCGGCGATCATCGGCAACCCCATGTTCGCGTTCGATCCCGCGTCCGTGTCCGCGTCCGCGGCGTCCACCGTGCGGGCCGACGCCGTCGGACTCGACGACCTCAACCTCGGCATGGACTACAAACAGCTGATGGAGTATTTCGACAACCTGAAAGAGTCGAACGCTTGAACTCCACGGTTCTACCGGGTTCGCGTCGTCTCGAGTTACCGGCCAGCACGACCCGCACGCACGCACTGACGTACACGTTATAACACACACACACACACACACACACACACACGCACAGATTTATACCATGTCCCGTCGTCGTGTCCCCAGTCCTTAGAAGTTATCGCGCGCGCAAAAAAAGAGTCAATTAATCCAGAAGGTTGTCGATACCCAAAGTATCGGTGTGACATACGTTTACCCGCCGCGGCGCCAGTATGACGAATGTAAAATAGCTAAACCCCCCCGGTATCATAGCGGTTAGGACCTTACAGTATATATATATATATAGTCTTAACATTTTAGTCGTTTTTGTCACTCGGTACGGTTGTGAGGTGATATTACTATTGTATGGACTGTTCCCGACGAGCGAGAAAATGCAATCCGTTGGTTGTTTCCGGTTGTGAACGATCTTGATCTATAACTATATTCCAATAACCGCTGCACTATATTATCGTCGACACGATGTCCATTCGATATCACTCGTATCGATGGCCGCCTTCGATATCTCCTGAAATTCTGTCGTACACACACACACGAGTATATCACGACTTAGGAGTTACATTATTTAAATTTATACATCATATTATTGTACACGTATTGATGTTTCGGAGACTATCCGTTTTGAGATTTATTTACTTCATCGACACACACACACACACAAACATACACTTTTGAAAATATTGACTATTTATTATTAATAGTATTGTATTTGTAAACGAGCTTTTATAGAAAGTTTGCATAAAATCCTCTTTATAGTTCCTTTACCGCCTAAATCGTTGTTGTTAGTATTAAATATCGCAATAATTTTAGGCACCTATCGAAACGATACAAATAATAATAATAACAACAACAAAGTAATCTATCCGTACTAACAATTGACTATAAATTATTTCCTATTAATATTATATTTATTACGATTAATTGCATCTGTTAATGCAATTATTAATGCGTTTCCGATTTCGATTTCTACAACACGCGTTTTCTCAATGTTCCTAATTTTGATTGTATCACTATTTTGACGATGATCATGATGATGATAATATTATTAATAATAATAATAATAATAATGTTAAGAAGTTTTCCCTTTTAGATCAATACATATTATCATTAATCTATAGAGTTTTGTTAAATTTAATTGTTAATTATTATTAATTTTTTAGTTCGATATAGCCTATATATTATCGCTTTTGATTTTTATTTTATATACTTTTGTACATATAACATTCAAACCTATAACGATGTTTTCTATATCTTATATATATATATGTATACATAAGTTGTCGAAGATTATTATTACACATAATGATTATGAATAGGGCTATACCATGTATTGTGACTTATGTACGTTTGTGTAATATGTTGTACGACGTATAGTGTTTTTTTTTTTTTTTTAATTAAGTAGTAAAAATAATAATAATGCTCCCAAATGAAATATAATAAACCGAACAGTTACCACGCAGATATTATATCATGATAACCGGCCTTTATTAATATTCCGTAGAATTATACAAAATATTATATTATATATATATATATACATATATCATGACAGAGTCGCACACTAACGTCTCACAAACGTAATATTTTATACGCACACGTTATTATTTAATTTATAATTGTTTGTATATTTTTTTTTAAATTTTTATTTTTTCGTGCCACAATACCGCTCCTAAACAGTATATGCCCCACTTACAATACGGTATTATTATTATTATTATTACTTTTCGTTTTGTTTTTCTGTGATAATGTATTATAATTTTTGATTTAGTCGAACAGTTTTATGTTATAGATTTCCGACAGTATTTATATGTATTAACGTCAACACACGATTTCGAATCGTTATCATATTATAATTACGCGACTTGTGATGACGCTTCAGATTCACCCCGAATAGTTTTCTTTTTTTCTATTGTGCACACTATTTTAAATACTATTTAATATTATATCGTATCTCTAGGGGAAACGCGTTGCACACTTGTGTCGCCATATGTGTGGCAAAAAAAAAAAAAATACGGTTTTTCAAAACTAATCAAAAAATCATACAGCCGTCCAATAACGTTACGCAATACTTAATAAACAATATTACGCGACACTCGAGGGCGACCCGTTTGGACCGTATTAGTTATAAAAAAAAGATAATAATAATAATAATAATAATAATATATATATAAATAAGTTATAAAAGGTAACAAACACTATTATAACCATTTAATAAACGTTTACCCAACTTAAATATTGTGCAAACCAACTCTACCTATTAACGTTAAAAATACCTATTATTTCTAGTCAAAATATACATATACAAATTGATATTACATTATATGATATGTGTATTACGTTTAAGTCGTAGAGATAGATTAGTTTTGTGAACGAGTTAGGTACACATCATCGTCTCCCCATTTACAACGCTTGTAAAACTGCGGCGACGGCGTTTCGCGATCACGTGTCCGTGTTCACGTTTTGTTTCGCGCGAACGCCACCCGACGAGACTGTTCCGTACGCGCGCGTAACGTTATCGTTATCATTATTGTTTAATTTTTTTTTTTTTTGTTATTTTAAGTACAGACACGCCGTAGAGCGTTTCGTTTTTCGATTCCGGTACGCGTTTCCCTCTCTTGTTTCGCGGCCCGTTTGTTTTCGGTCTGTATTTTCCCAACAACAACAACAACATATATGTACACACACTCGACTGTGTATTGCCGTGGCCCCGCGCCGATTCGAATCCACATGACCCGTGGTCGTGGTCGGACAACCGCATCTTCCGTTTCTCTCCGTACGTACCGCCGTCGCCGTCGCCGTGATCCGTATTGTCTAAATCCCCGAACGATAATAATCTTTACTAGATTGTATAACGTAGACATATGCGTATATATTATATCGAGTAGTCGACACACTACAATTTAAGCGTTGTTATATATATATAATGATGTGAGCAGATATTAATTTTAAATAAACGATTCATTGAACCCGAAACGGCCGTGTTGTCCGTTTTGTCATCTCACCGGTCGTCCCGCGCCAAGGCCAGACGGCGGACGGCGGACGGAAGGAGCGTCGTGGGATAGATACGGGATCGGGGTCGCGCGGATGGCGACGTAACGCCGTTCTTCGGGAGGCCGGGGCTTTGCCGGACGGACCGAACGCGCACGGACACGAGGCACGGGCGACGGGTCCATAGGACTCGTTTACGCCACTCGATCGCGGTGCGCCAGAAACACTGTCCGTGTGCGTTTTCATAGTTTAAAAACAAACCGCGCGATCGGGTCGTACGAGACATCCGCACGGGTCCGTCGCCAAGTTTCCTAAGCCGACGCGAACCAACACGGGCCCGGCGGATTCGGCCAACTCGACGCGGTCTCGCGATATTGCACGTATACCGGCACGATCTCCGGCCGCGTCTTTCTTTTTCTATCGACCCATCACCTAGGCGGCGTGACAGTGTTTGGATCGCCTTAACCGGCGACGGTGGTGACGGTGGGCAAGTGGAGCCGGACCGGTCTGCGTTCTTCGTGTCGCCGTTAAGTCGTCTACGCGACAACCAACGGCCTCGCATACAAGCGACACGACGCGCTCGTTTTTTTTTTTCACCACACGTCTTTTCGATCATAAAACGCCAACTCGCATACCAAGACTTGCTTATAAACCTTCCGAGTATCAACCCCACGACCGTTCGGGTGAGTGTCGGCAACTAGACCTAACTAACTACCCGTTCCGTGTCAAACTCGCAGTCGTGTGGGGCGCGGACTGGCCGCAATGGACCTCGTATGGTCGCGTCGGCAAACGACAAGAGAACCCTGAAGTTCCGAGTGCGTCGTGTTTGCGACGAGATTCGCCGGTCGGCTTGTCATTCCCGCCGCCGGTCTAAACGAAACCATTAATACCATTCGAGGGCGTGATAAGAGTTACGTGCGGAAAAATCCAAATTTTCACCATACGTGGTGTATTAAAACGAACCGGCCTCGTTTATCGACGTCCGATCGTAGAAGTTATAACGCCTTTAAGAAAGTAGTGTAGCGATACAAAAAAAAACAAAATTAAAATTAATTCTAAAAAGTGGGTGAGGTGAGTGCGATGAGGCGGAGGTGAGAGAGAGAGATGATACAAAAATATACGCGTTATAGATCACGGGACGTGAGTTCGAGAATAGGTTTAGGTAAAAAAAAAGAAAGTATGGACATAAACACGAAATAAATATCGCATAAGAATGGAATAAAAGTCATAAGACGAAAACGCTTGCGTTGTGCCCGCGCTTGAACTTTTCGTCGGATCTTCAAACACGAATGAAAAAATTTCAAAAAAATACAAAATAAATAATTAAAAACGAGGAATAAGTTGGAGATCGGTGCCCGACGAGGAGACGAGATCGCCCAGGGATCGTCTGGGATACGGATTTTTGTATTTCATTGTTCCTTTTGACGTGTCCGACAATTTGGGACGATGTTGGTCCGGTCGACTAACTGAACCACCAGTCGCTATTCACAACTGGCATTCGGCCGTCACGACGTGCCGCGCTTCATCTCGGGCCGGTTCCCACGCGTGTGTTTTCTTATATTTTCTAAAAGCGTGACGTTTGTCCCGCGCGACGGTACGTGTGTTTGTGCGCCTACCAGCCGACAGTCCTCGACCGGGTTAATCCCTTTATTTATTCACACCGTGAGGTTTTTATGAAGTCGTCCATCAGACTGTTCGACAACGGGTGTTTTTCTTTTTCGCGTTTTTATCGGTTTAGACCAGTGTTTACCAGTGTTTATTCATTATCGCCGCGTGAGTGTTATTTTATTAGGACCGTGTCGAATTGTTCAAGGTCGATTTCTGGTTTAGACGATCATCATCATCTCTCTTTGGGTTAGGTTATTTCTTTTAGTTTGAATACATGTATGTGCATTTATCATTTGAAAACACGACCTGCGTGCGGTGGGACACCGGACGTTGGTACGTTATTTGATTTACGAAAAAATATTTAAAACAGCTACATATGAAGTTGTGCACGAAGTACGTTGAAATACTCGCGTTGACCGCGATTACAATAACGCGTGCATATATCATCACTTGAGCCCAAAACGATAACGTCGATTACCCCGATAACGCGAAGTCCCACAGAACGTTCGAACACGTCACCCCTCCCCCCTCCTCCCTACCGCCGGATCAGACGTTTCCGGCCGACCTCACGGAACTCATTCCCGAGTAAAACAAAGCAAAGCTGTTGGGGGAGCGTGACGGCGGCCCGCGACTTGTTGCGACTTCGCCGGCTTCACGGCTCCTCCCGTCGATCGAGTCGTTTTTTTACGGTGCTACGCCACGGCGCGTAATCACAAACGACGACGACGACGTGCGGACCACCCGATGACGATCTCCTGGGGACGCGGCCGAAGACGCCCGACACAAGTCTTGGCGGCGATCGACACCGAGCCAGCCCGTCGTCGCGACAGACCCAGATGCGGTCCCGTGCGTGTGGCGCTCGTCGGTCACGAGCGTTTTAATACGCGTCCCGCCGACGTTTTATTTTTGTATTCTCGCGGACTGCGGCGCAAGTTATCAGTTTTATTTCGGTCGCCCCGAGACCGGTCTGAAACACGAACAAACACTAATTTACTGCGGTTCGGTGTAAAGACCAACAGTTTTCGAAGAGATGTAAAAGAAAAAAAACCTTCCGAACGCATGGGATAAAAACAACATACGCACAGATTGTCGCACAAAATCGTGTAGTGAGAAATCGAATCGTTTATACGCCGGCCGTCACGACTCGTTTTGTTCTTCTAGTTTAAATTAATGGTGTATTTTGTATCGGTCGCCGGGACCATAGTACCCACCCACCATCCCCCTCTTGTGGGGTCCCTGATCACGGTTATACGTCGCGTCGGACGACTATTGTTTCTACTCTACGGAACACTTCTCCGTCCGTTTTATGATCCGCCCGACTTGTTTTCATGAGTCTTTTCTGTAGCGCCGCGCTTCAAACGCCTCCGGTAATACGATATCGCCGGAAACGTTGCGTGTGCGCCCCCAGCCGACGCTCGTAAACCGTGTTCCATAAAAAAAAATACTACGTACGCGTTCGGTTTTGTGTTGAAACCCGTGTGTCGCGTTTAAATAAAAATGTAAAAATGTAAAAACACTAAATATTTTTCCTGTATAAATTACGCCGAGAAACGGTTTCTAAAAAAAAAAAAACGTTTTCAATGTTCGCGTCACTGTTTTCGAACGGTTCGTTTCGTTATTTTTCCGAACGTTTTCTCTCGTTTGTCACAGCGCGCCGAAACGACACGACGACCACGCGCGTTCATTAAATTGCCTATACACGACTCCTCGAAACTGACCCGTTTCCAACGAGTAAATCTCTACAAAATACGTGTAAAAACGTACAGTAACGTGAAAAGACACGAAGATTATTCAGTATTCATTTCCATGTGCAAATTAATTAACACCGACACGTCAATTGTAGTTTTTCGTTCGCCCGTGCCGTTATTTCGTAATCCCCGACTGCTGGAGGAAATCCGAAGAGTCCGACATTCGATTCGTGGGGCCTGGGGTTTAGAGGTATATCTATTAAATATTATCACGAGCTCCGCCGGTCAATTCCCGTCGGTGACTTAAAGAAGTTCGGATACAAGAGGAGAACACGATCGACCGAGGACGATCAATCGTATTCATTAACAAGAGTAGAAAGAATAAATTGGTAGCATAACGATAATTGATATGACGACGCGACTCACGCACGTCTTGTGCGTATTCGGTCTCGGTACTCGCACGAAATACGATACTAGCCGGGGGGGAAAAAAAACGTATGCGCTATTGTTTCACGCGATCCGGTTATTAATGATATCCGAAAAGGCAATTAAATTACAATCGTTCCTTTTAATTTAAGGGGGGTGTTGTGCAGCGGCTTATTAGACAGCAAATCGGCGCTTTTGGTCTGTAAATCACACCGGCGCACCGGACCCACGGGAACGAACGGCCGGAATCGGCGCGATCCAGTGGACTCCACATACGATTATTGTGAAATAAACAGTGTTCGCGTCCGGTGTTTCGTTTTTTGATCGAACATCTCGTCGTCAACGGCCGACACTTGGCGACATTTCAAGTGATACGATCGCGTCGTGTCGTCCGCCGCTGTACGCATACAGTACAGTGGTGATGTTACGAAGTCACGTTTTTCAGGTCGAACCCGAACCGAACTTGTTGAAATCATAACGAACCCGACAGTTAGACTAGGATCTGCAATACCCGTGGAAAAACAAGCTGGCGGGTCCTAGTTTTTAGAAACACGAGAAATAATATTAAAATACGTTTAAAATATACATTATATGTGTGTGTGTGTACTATGTCCGTTTACAACTACGAACCGTTAACTACTTTTTATTTATTTTCTCACGTCATTCGCGACCGTTTAAATGTTTGATAGACTCAATGACGATACCGAATAAAATGCGGTACGACGAACGGGCAGACGATTATAAAAAAAAAAATCCACCCAAAACAAAATAACCGGTCAAATGGAACGGACACGTGCAGATCGATAATCGTCCGTCGAATCGGTCAATGCGGATAACGATCGGTGACCGTTTACACGTGCGAGCCACGTTCGAGAAGGACGAAAACTTCTGAACACACCGCGCGACGGGTCCACTCGTCGGCCGGGCCGCCCGCTATCACAAGGCCATGCGTGAATCACGTTATCACGGTCATCCGGACATTTTTGTCATTTATGCCGTGACGGTACGCATCAATGTCCGGGTGCCCGGACCGTTGTCGATGTTCCTTTTACCGTCGTTACCGTGAAACCATCGTGCGTCCGTCGCACCGAACGGTCTTCTATTTATTCTCGCCGTCTCGACTCACGGACCACAATACACCGGAGTCTAGATCCGTACGGGATCGCTTTCACGCGGGACCGAAACAGGAAAATCATCCCTCTTCCCCCATACCCTTACCCGTCCCGTTGTTGCCGTCGTCTATCGTGATAAACACAAAATCGACACGCCACAGTATTTTAACGCGACGCCGAATATGGCTTCTCAGACCGTAGCAATACACAGCCTTACGACGACAAATTATAAATGTAAGGTTAGATACATACATACAAAAAAAAACAACGAAAATAAATAAGAAAGAAGAAAAAAAAAAAGAAACAAACGCTAATGTATACAACGAGAAAAAATTACAAAATGTGCATACAAATAATATTATAATCCAGATACCGGATACGACTTCTGAGAGCGTAGGTAATCTGGAAAGGACCGAACCGGACTTCATAAATAATTAAATAATATGATAATGAATATATATATATGTGTGTGTGTGTGGATCATATTATGAGATATGCGTTTAAATATTCTATTTTTTATTTTTTTTTTTTTTTGGTGTACAATAAATTTATATACGATTTGCATGTCGTTGCGTCATCGACGTGCCGATATGGATCACGTGGTTAAAATGAATACAACCGTAAATGAATGTTCGCGTTACGTTTTAATCTGTCGTCCGAGGAACGAACGAACCTTTAATGAACTCTGAATTCTACGACAACAACCGCGACCGCGGTCGCCGATAACGGAACCACGATGTTTTGTAACGAATTTACCGGGTACCACCCGATATACGTTATCAGTAAGAAAGACAATACCGGTTATTATTATTTATTTTTTATTTTCTTCGTCCGAATGCTACGAACAACGTATAGCCTATTCCCGGTAGCCCGCCGACGACGCTGTAAGCCAGCGGTTCTCAAACTATTTTTCTCGCGCACCACCCAATGACCGAATAATTAAAACCATCGGACGTTTCAAACGGTGAAATCCTACGACGTTCTACGATTCGGGACGGTAATAAGGCGTTGTTATCAATATGTTTTAGATTTATCCGGAACGGAACGTGCGTGTACCGTGTGCGGTTCGTAAACCGTTGCGAACAAATACGGCGATGTCGCCGTCCGAACCGCAGGCAACGGCGATTCGCAAAATAATTTCGTACCGATCGAACCGCGACGAAAACGACTTTTTATCGCCCCGTACTACGAGTGACGTCCGGTCCGAACGTTTGTGTTCATCGTTTTCGCGTCGACCGATTTCGTTTTTCTTTTGGTCCGGAAAATCGAACGGCGCGTAAACGATCGCTACAGACGCACGATAGACGGGAGTCTCGCCGAAACGATCTCGACGATGGACGCGTCGATAAATAAGAATAACACGGAATCGGACAGGGTCCCACACGGCCGTTTACGACCGCGGGTTTCGATAACCGTCGCCGAAGTCCGTGTGCGTTTGAAACGTAATTGATCATCCGTCGGAACGACCGCTCGGACCGGGGGACAAATGAAGCCGACGGTTTTTTGATGAATCGCCAACCATTTTTGTTTTTTACGATGTCTACGCGAAGGTTTCGGACCCATTGGTTCGGCGAAACTCAAATACGACGATTTTTATTTATTATTTTTTTTTTCATATTTTTTTGCCTCGCTACTCGACCGATAATTACGGTAAACGTTGCGCGCGTGATCATAACCAATCGATAGCCGCCGGCGAAGCCCGATTTTCGTATTTCGACTAGTGACCTTAACCCGCCAGACGTACGAGATCGGGTTGCAATCGCATTACTCGGAGCGCGCGGGAAATTTTTCGCGCGTTCTTGTGCGCCCCGTTCGCGAATCCTTTGTTTGTCTGCTTGGAAAAACAGACGCGTTTAAATGCGCGCGTAGACGGTTTCGAGAGGGACGTTTTCGACGTGGAGCTCCGTCGAACACCGTGTACCGGTTATGGTACATCCCCCCCGTGGTCCCCGAGTCAAACGCCTGACGACCGTTACAGATAATTATAAACTTCGGATTACTCTAAACTTCGGATCGATCGTTCTCGGTCGTGTCTTCGCGAGACTGCAAACGATCGGTAAGAATCTAAGTCGGTTGGGTTGGCGTTTATCGTTCGAACGCGGTTAAATGCGACGGGCACACGCGATACCGAACTCAATTATATTATTATGAACGCGGTTTTTCTCGTAATGTTTCAGCGTAAAACGTGCACACTCGAAGGCGGTATCGCCCACTCCCGTCGTTCGGCCGGCGGTTCTTCGGCGTTTACGAAAACGAAACAGAAATCACCACCGGACGCGCGACGACGGCGTGTGAGCGTGTGTGTGCGCGTGTGTGTGTGTGTGTGTGTGTGCGTGCGGCCTTCGTCGTCAGTCCGTTCGACGCGAAAAAAAAAACCACGATAATTACGTGCACGTCGTTATCCAGCGAGTCGTTATCACAACTCGGTCGGCGGCCGTCTCTTTATTGGCGATCGCCCCGCGGACCCGGGTCGCCGGAATCGACTGCGGCGGTTCTGACCGTTTACCGAGACCGGACCAGAGACCCCGAACCGCTTTTCTCTGCGTCGGTTCGCAATCGAATCGAGTTCGGTCCGTTTCCCGCGGCGGCAGTGAAATGTTGTCGGAATTCTATTTTTTTCTTTTTTTTCTTAAAACACAACCGCATCTCCGGAGCGTGAAGTCAATTGTAATTGTTTCACGATGATATTCAAACCATCATATACACGAGTATCGCGATTATCCGGCACAAATCCCCGGCGGGCCACTGGAATTTCAAACGGATGAAGAATTCTATGTGTTCGCGTCGTGTACAATATATATTGTATTGTTCGTTGTCGATCGTATATATTTTACTCACGCGTTTACACGTTTGATAGTTTCGGTCTGAGGTAATTGGTAATGATTTTTTCGATATGTCTTTTCTTTTACGTTAAACCCGTTCTTAAATACCATTTGGACGTTAACCATTCCCACGGCCAACAACTGTTCGGTGCGAGCCGAACCCGTTGAATTCGGACAAGGCGTTAAAGTCCCTTTGAAACTCCTCGGCGCATTTTCTTCGGAGCGACGAACGCAACACGTCCCGTCGTATTAATGATAATAAGCCGTTTTTATCTGCACACCTGACCAGACGCGGCAGACGTTAACATTCCGTTACGTAATTTTTTGTTCGTTTCTCTCCGCTCACGGTTAGCAGACGAATATCAAACGTCTCGTAAATATTATCATTTCGTTTATTGGCGGAGAACGCCGCCGTTTGATCCGTGTCGTATTGCGGATTCGACGATTGTCGCTTACCGCCTCGGACGTGTTCACGCTTCCCGTTCCCGAATCACCCGGCGCCGTTGCTCGACACACGGACACGAAAGTTGCCCGAAAATAATGAAAAAACGTGTGAAAAGACGACGGCGGGCTATCGAGGCTGAGACCGTGTACTAATCGTTTTCGTTTCGTTTCTCTTCCCTGTCGGTGTCCTCGTGACCGGGCCCGTTCACGATAATAATTAACGGACTCGTATACTCGAGGAGGACGACGGCCGGCGTCGCACACGTACGTACCCCCGCGTCACGTGAAGATTTTTTTTTTTCGGAACGCGTGTGCGTGTGCGCACTCGGGTCAACTGTACAATAACACGTTCCCACGGTCGGCTCGGAGCTCGACGGGTCAAGTCACGCCTCTTCGCCTTCGCCTTTTTCTTCCGCCGCCGCCGCCGTGGTCGTGGTCGTGGTCGTGGTCGTGGTCGTCGGTCGGTCGGTCGGTCGGTCGGTCGGCCGGCCGGTCGGGCGCGCGCCAGCGCCTGACCGAATACGCCCCCAAACGATTAAAAAGCCGCGGCGTGCGTCGTCGTCGTCGTCGTCATTTATTTTTTTTTAAATTTATTATTATAATAACGATAACGATAATGATACGGTCGAGCGCGTGCGCGTGCGATACCGTCGCGGGATGACCGAGGAGACCCGGTCCGCCGGCCGTGCAATCGCCGTCCCGCGCCGAAGACGAGAGCTCCGTCGACGCGTCCGACTTTCGTTCGTCCAAGTTAGGTTAGGTGTCCGCCGCCATCCCGAATTCGATTTTCGCCCGTCGCGTTCTGTCTTTTGCAGTATTTCCATCATCCTCGGCCGGCGCGTAACCCGTTTGATTTCCACCGGATCGCTTGATTCGCGTTATCACCGCGAGTTTAATGTGACGTAACGAACGCGACGTGAAATGTGAATATTCATGTAACGTGTTGTCTCGATATAGGAATCAATTGAACCAGGTAGGCGCCCCTGATGGGAATTGAAACTGATGGGACTCCGAAGTTCATCGCTGGCAAGAAAAAACGACGACACGTTGACATGGGTGTTGCACGAAAAAAGGAATCCGCCTCGACGAGAACACGGCCAGAAGTCTCGCGAAACGTAAGTTGGAAAATAATCATTTTGCCTAACGCGATATACACGACAATACGAGGGCGTGCTTCATGGCGGTCCTTAGTCATGGGAGAAGAAAAATAACTGTAATGTTTTTGATTCATCGCCCATTTTCGTATTTTGTTCATTACTATACAAAAGTTATTTGGGTCAAATTTGGTCATAATAACTCACCCCCTTCACGTGCTCCATGAGGATTGAATATTTACGAAAGTAGGTAATTTTATTGTTTTTCAAATTTAATTCAAAATGTATAGCACTTAGCATAAAAATTTATACAAACCTAATCGTAGACCGTAATAATTTCTGTAGAAAATGTGTCTATAAAATTTCTCGAAAACACATTATTTTGCGAGAAAAATATTTCATTCATTTGGAATTATTGTTGTTTTTGCAACTGTTTAAATAAATCCGTTAAATAAATTTGTAAACGCACCGTGAACACACCGACGAAATAATTATACGCCATTAACGGCACTATCTCGACATCACTTCAGATTACATGAAATTCGCATGAGACACGCCGCCGTATTATGTGTGCATGTCGACGGCAAGAAGGCGTAAGTCTTACCGTTGTAAGCGGCATTTTCAAACTTTTTTCAAATTATACTCTCGTTTTCCGTCTACTTTGTTCCCAATCTACAATAGACTTTTCAAATATTCGTTGTAATCGCCATTTTGAAAAATAAATTGGCGGATAATTTTCTGTTTTTCTGTTGTGGACGTCAACAAATTTGTTGATGCCGTGCCGAATTTCATTGCATTTACATTTCATTTTATTTTTTCGTCGTAAGTGTTACGTTTTGAACAAATGTTCAAAAAACGAAAACCTCATTTGAACATTTTACGCTACACATGCATAATCAACGCACATTATGATTATAAAAGGAAGCGTATTTGCTAAAATCCACTTTGTAAAACGCACGGGCAAATTGTTTTTCGGCTTTCGTCGAAAAAAGTGCCTCGGACGATTTTTTCTCTCTGACCGTCGACGTGTAACGCGAACCGTCCGGACTTGTAAAATGTTGTCACACGACACGCGTTTGCTTTGTGTATACATCGGTCGATTTTGATTTTCAAGCGACGTTATCAATCGTATCATGAGAGAATCGTACGCGACCGGTTCGAACGCGTCGTCCGAATATCGAGCGCGGTGCTACAACAATCACGTTCAAAACAAGAGCACGGACCACGTGTTGGACTACGGTAGACCCGAGCGGACTCACGGCTACGGGATTACCGATTTGGACGATTTTCTCGCCAAAGTAAGCACGGTGTTATTTATATACAGTTTATGCGTAAACATACATTACAATTTGTATGATTTTTACAAAAATGCACTCTATAAAGCGGTTAGGTCTGGTTGATTTTTTTTCTCAATCGTCACCGTTAGTCCGTCAAGTAACGCGACGAACATATTTCGTCTTATAAATGAAAGATAAAAACGAAAAGATAAATACGTTCCCGATCGATTTCATAAGACACGAATTGAATTAATCAAACGTTTTTCGACCGGACGCTTGACTGTGCACTTACGGTGTAAATAGTGGACAAAAAAAAAATTAAATTAAATTAAATTAAAAACCGTGAATCTGTCGCCGTACCGGTCGAGCGACTTACCTGAAAACCCGCGCGGCGCGAACGAATCGACGTTTTCACGTAAAATGCCGGTTAGGACACACTCGTTCCGGGTACGAACGCCAAACGACGTTCGGAACGCCGGCCGGTGCCGTGCGCGTTCTCTTCCGTCGCATTCCGACGCGGGCTTTCGAAGCGGCGTTCGTCCCGCAATAGCGACGCCGCCCAACCCGACATTGTCGAGACGTGCGTGCGGATGTGATCGATTGCTCGTTACGTGACGAGTAATCATGACGTTACTACGGGACTCGAAGACAAATCGACCGCACGAAAACAATCGTGAAGTAAAAAAAACATATACATTTATATACTCGTATATTGTGCACGTGCAGTGGCGGTAAAGGCGGTCTACCCAAATTTGGTTTTGCCCCACCCCTACCTGTCGAAGAACAAACGAAAATTTAAATTTCATGTATTTACGTATTTGCTGCGTTTCAAATGTTTCGTATTTTTTTTTTTTTTTTTATGTGCATTCGTTTAGATAATAATACAGTATTTTCCATGTATTCAATGATTTATATTACACCCGTACAGACGGGTTTTCACTAAATTCCATGATCTTGCACCCCCTTAGAAAAAATGTCTGGTACCGCCACCGTGTACGGGTACTACCTTTCGTACGTTTTTCGCCGTCGAATCCACATACCATGAACACTCGCATCGCGGAGAACTGTTAAATCGGTCGTTCTTTCGGAACGAGGGCATGTCGCGTTAAAACCGCCCACGACGAAATCGCTGTTACACCGGGAGTCTCCCGCTGTTCGCAGGCGTCCATCGGCCGGCCCGGCAACATACCGGTGGTGCTGTGCACGGGCTGTCTGCTGTACCAGACGCAGCTGGACGACCATTACCAGACGGAGGTGGCGTTACCGCTCGGCACGGTGGTGAACGCGGTGTTCAAGAACGAGCAGTGGCTGTACGTGCAGACGCCGCACGCGCAGGAGGGCTACGTACCGTACGGCAGCTGTCTGCCGTTGGGCATCGCGCCGCCGGACGAGGCCACGGCGCCGTGCTGGGAGACCCAGTCGGACGTGTTCCCCAGACCGGTGGGCGACCGTCGCCGCGGCCACCGCGGCCACCGCGGCCGCCACAACCACCACCACCACCGCCGCGGCCACCTCGTCGACACCGGCGACAGCGCGGACGACAGCACCGGCGACAGCACCGCGGCAGCAGCCGCCACGGCCGCCGTCGCCGCCGCCGCCGAAGCCGAAGCCGCGACCGGTCGTCCGTGGTCGACGGCGGCGTGGACGATCGCGGCGGCCGACGGTGGCTTCGGGTGGACGGCGCTCGGTCGATCGCCGGCTACGGGCGTCTGTGACCGCGGTACCGTCGCCACTGCGGTTTTCCCATCTAAATCGTACACGTTTTATTACGTCGAATACATGCCGCCGTCGTTACGTGAAATCGCCGTGCACCAGACTTAGGAAACGTAGAAAACCCGCCTTTTTTCGCTTTTCTTGTCAACCAACAAAAATACTTTCACGGTCTGTTTACGTACGCGAAAATCTTCCCGTTCGGTTCTATTTTCGGATCCGGTCGTTCCGTTTTCTTTCATTTAGCTTTCGCCTTTCCGACGTATATATATATTATTCGGCACCTTTTATCGCGTCACAGTTTGTTCTGTGGCGACGCCGCATTTGAAACCGTCCAGGGGTTTCGCGTCCGTCACGGCCTTCAATAAATTATTCCTCAAACGTATACCCGCCGTCCGTCGAAACGATTTTTTCCGTTTTGGAAAACGCGTTTCGCTATATCTGTTGTACTGCCGTCTGAGCGTGGCGAACCCGTCGGCCTGGTTAGGCGATCGCCCCGCCCCCCTCCCCGTAGACTCTTGTTAAATTTTTTTTATTGGTATCGTTTTTATAATTCTAACTATTATCTATGATACGGTAGAAAGACGATTTAAAATGAAATTGTAGCTATGGGATTTTTCGGTTTTAACGTTTTCGATAACCAATAAAGATAAATACCTCTTTTTATCAAAGTACGTACAAATGTTTTCATATATGTACGCAGTTTAATTGTCGAACGATACGTGAACCTTAAAAAATTGATGGGTAACACGTGATACAATCTCCGTAGAGGACAACAAATTGTTCCGATAGCAGCAGCGACCGCCACGCGATTCGACATATGATAAAGATATAAAGGCAGACTTAATTGTTTTATTTCGGTGTATCGCAAACGATTTTCAAGAAAACGTTTTGGAAAATATTTCATAACTCGATGCGACAAAATGAGGATTGAAGTTGTT
Source organism: Schlechtendalia chinensis (assembly GCA_019022885.1). Taxonomy (NCBI): domain Eukaryota; kingdom Metazoa; phylum Arthropoda; class Insecta; order Hemiptera; family Aphididae; genus Schlechtendalia; species Schlechtendalia chinensis. The sequence continues at coordinate 13,576,284 of CM032343.1, forward strand.
TTATAAATAAGTTCTGGATCCGCGCCTGGTTCTTGGTTGCCGCCAACGCGTACAATCCGTACGGTTTCCGCGTGAATTCTTTTCGCGCTCGATTCGTCTCCGGATAACGTTTCATCGGCTATTTGCCGACAAATATTATTTGTAAAAGGGTTTTAAAAAAAAAATTGTTGTCTGCCGCGACCGATATCGTGCGCGTCCTTGTGGCGGGCCCACGGTGACGAGAAACGCGGCGGTACGGACGGCGCGGACAACGGAGCGAGTGACGAGTAGGGGGAATCGCCACGCAACGGCTACTCCGATCTAATGCTCTGGGTTTCGGTTGTTTCTGTTCGATAAAAACCCGTCCGGGGACCGCGGGGATCCTTGTGGATTTCGCGTATAATACAATCAGGCGCGGATCCAAGGGGGGGGGGGGGCAAGAGGCGATCCCCCCCCCGTAGACTCTTGTTAAATTTTTTTATTAGTATCGTTTTATAATTCTAACTCTTATCTATGATACTATAAGAAGACGATTTAAAATGAAGTTGTAACTATGGGATTTTTCGTTGTATCGCAAACGATTTCCAATAAAACGTTTTGGAAAATATTTTATTATTCGATGCGACAAAATGAGAATTAAAGTTGTTTTGATTAAGATGCCCCCCCCCGTAAATAAGTTCTGGATCCGCGCCTGAACACAATACACTGACCATAAACACGTTTTCGCGTTGTCACGGCCGGCCGCCCGGGGATATTCGAAGGACCCGTCCAACACACGCTTGACGCGAGCTAGAGATGATTAAAACTAGGGTTTTGCGCGGACGGACGCGTGGGCCCATCGATTCCGACAGCGTCTGCGCATCCGAGTTACACCGCCAGGTCGGTTGGTTGCCTACCGTACGGATGGTACGGTATTAACGGTCAGAGCGTGTTCTGACGACAATACACCGGCAGCTGTGAGTCGAGTATGTGCGGTTACAACGTTTTCGTAAAAGGCCGTGGTGGCATAACGACAATGGAATGGAAGACCGATCCTCGTGACTCGCCGATTAGTTGAATTCGACTGGAACGATAGTTCAAGAGTAACACGTAATCGCGACCGTTAGGAGGAGCCCCGATGGTCAATGACACGTCCGTCGAATTGACAACAAAACGCGTTTGAACCGAGTATATTACGTACGGTATAATTATGACCAACGCACAAATGGCAGTGTGCGATATCTTACATTACGTTATTCTAGCGTGTTGATCAGCGTTCGACTAATATAGTCGAAATACAAACACGTTTTGCCCAATTTCTATAGTGTTTGTTTCCCGTAAAAATCTTTAAGAAGACGCTACACTTATAATGTTTAAATATAGAAGTTTTTATCATTACTTTGTACGTTTTTAAATGTTTAAAAAGCTTTATAATTAATAACATAATGTAATAGATTAAAACATTAAAATATCATATCCATTATATTAATTAATAATAACAATAAATTGTTAATGTTGAGATGAAATGAATTTATATTTATGTGAACAATGGCCACTGCAGACATCCAATCTCGTCCTGACTTGATGGAAGTGTTGGGCAAGTTAATTTACGCGTTACCCGTTAGTCTCGTGTAAGTTAGAATGATTTTCTATAGTAATATTTACTATATTACTTTGATTTTCAACGAGAAAAGTTGCATTCACGTTACAATAATGACATAAATCATTGTGCGACACCATATAGATCGCGCTATCGTTATTGTTTGTCCGTAATTCGTCGATTTTCGCGATGCGTGACAAACCAAATAGATACCTCGAGTACGTTGGTGCGAAAAAATTCACCGACGCTAAAAGGCACGTCTCACCGTACACTGCTAAAACGAATATGTTGTCGGAAATAACGTACAAGTATAAGTAAAACCAAAGTCTTTCCAAACTCGTTGAAAATCTTAACGTCACGGTCATGGGTATGCAGCACAATCAGTGGTCGAATTCGTGGAGGGCGACTGAGCACCCGTTCTATTTTTTCAAATAATTGAGCGTAGCTCTACCATTTTTTTTTTTTTTAATATGATCGCGGGGAACGGTTTTCGCTTTTCCACAGTCGACGAAATAATACATTCAATATTACCGCCAGTCACCATAATATACCAGCAGATACCGATTATAGCCCATGGGTTTTCCCACTATTTGTGAATCCACAGAGACGATAAATTATCTACAATTGTGTTTTATAATATACTTCGAATCAAGATAAACTCCACTTATTACTCATTACCTTATTTTCCACGCTCGAATTGTTGGTAAATATGCCAGACAACAATGATTGAACTTTTCGAATACCTACACCGTTTATACAAATGTATTGAGGACGCAACTGTTTTGTGAGCCTACTATTTTTCCCCAATTCAACCACTGAGCACTATAAACCGATCGATCTAAACGATCTCGCGTTTTAATTATACAACCTCTAAGTAAATGTACCTGCCGTATACTTGGGGAGACCCCTCGACGGTGCCGTCGCTCGACGTCCGACCCGTGCACGCTGTCGGGCGTTCAATAGTCCCCCGACCCGAACGAATCCATATTCGAAATCATGTATTATAAATAAAGAAGAAACGTAACGCGCTGCTTGATAATTACTCCGCTGCACGGAATATATATATATATACGTGTGTGTGTGTGTTTTCGGGAGTTGCTGTTAGTTGCGGACCCTTGATGATTTGTGCCAGCCCGAAGAGTCTTTGAATAGTAATCGTAATTCCCGCCGCTGTGTTGTCAGAGTGCCGTCGGCAGCGATTGTAGCGTGGCGGTGACAACGAAATCGGATTTCAAAAGAAATTTTTTTTCACCTGTATACGCGAGTCGGATTTTGAAAAAAAAAATTTTACATTCCGTTTAAGATTCGAACTTCAAAAGAAATTTTTTTTCACCTGTGTACGCGAATCGGATTTCGAAAAAAAAAATGTTTACATTTCGTTAGAGATTCGAATTTCAAAAGAAATTTTTTTCACGTTCCGCTACCGATTCGGATAAAACGTTTTTTTTACATCCTTCTTCCGATTGGTTTTCAATTGTGGGGTAATTTTTCGTTATCCGCGGTTCAGGTTAGATTAAATAAGTCGGAAATATTCAAATTTTTATAATAACCCGTACGTTTCATCGTTATTATAAGACCGCCGTATATAATTTGTTTTAGATAATTGTAAACAATTTTTGCTATGTCGTTACGTCAGTGGTGCAACCAGGATTTTTTCATGGGGGGAGGGTCCGACAAAATAAACTACCTTCATCTTAATTGTTGAATTAAACACTACACATTTTTTTGTGGGTGTGGGTAAGAATATATTGAATCTTTATCCTTTCATCATTATGTTCCTACGCGTTTTAAAATATTAACCTGATTAAACCCACAAAATATGGTTACATTTCAATACACAATCATTCAATTACCAATTTGTTATTACCTAAAAATTAAAATATAATTTTTTTAAACTTTTATGATAATTCAAAATATTTATATTTTTATTATTTAGGAATTAAAACTGATATAGGTTTAAAAATTAAAATTAAAATTAAATTGTATTAAAATTATTAATTATCTTTTTAAATTAAAAGAAAGTTGGTACAAGTAAGACTTCAAATTTAATTTCATTACACAAATGTTAAATTTGTATTTATGTCATAGTTTTTTGATATTTTTCAGCAAATTTGTCAAAATTTTTAAAAATTAACCTAAACTGCAACCAGTGCCTTATTTCTAGCAAGTCTAAAGTACTGCATAGTTTTATATGGTAAAATACTTGTTTATACTCGTATAATACAAACAAAAATTGAAATACTTTATATTAACGACTCTACCAATGGCTCATACTCATTTTAATTTAGAACTAGTACATTTATTAATACAACATAATATTATGTTTATTTGTATACTGTTTTAAAATCAACTCAAATAATCAAATTCAAATATAATGGACTGGCGTCGATACAACAAGAGGTATGCAACAGGGTGATTTGCAAATGTGTCTACTTTATCAGTGTACACGGGAATTTTGTGATCTCAGCGCTACGAGTGATTTAATATAAAATCTTATTCTTTGATAACGCATCGACATATTGGTTTAATTCCCTCCAATTTACAAATTTAAAATCAAAAAGTCATAACCACGGAATCAAATATACATACATGTTTTATGAAAATGTTGTGATGTTAATTTATTATTATACGCGTAAAAGGGGGGAGGGTCCAGACTCGGAGTCCACCTTCTTCGATGCACCACTGGTACATACATATATTTAAGATAATTTAAGCAAAATCAAAAAGCAAAAAAATAGCTAACCACATTTTGTGTGTTCTTTTCTTTTCTTTGCTTAATTTACATTACTACATACACTCAGGCTGGTCGGACATAGGACTAATAAGCCAAGTAACCCATCTGGCAGTGGTGACCAAGTAAGCATTTTATTGATAAAAGACCTCCGTTCGTACGGTCCCTATATTTATTTACCTAGCGGAATAGAGAATACCTAGTAACTTCCAAATAAATTTGTGTTTATTTTATTCCAATACAAAACTAATGACCTATCGGTTGAATGACTCTGAAAAAAGTTTCACTTCATCCGCGCGTATTCGTAACACGAACGATTTTTTTCTATAACTCGAATTTTTTTTTTTTTTACTCTTACCGATTCGAGTTAAAAAAAAAATAAAAAAACTGTAACGTTTCGTTATCTCCGTCGTTGCGTTCGAACCCGGAACGATAACGCGACGCCAAATGTTAGGGCGCGCAGGCGGTCCGCGTGCCAGTGTCGCCGTACAGGGCGCCCCGTTTCCGCGAGCGGTCTAACGAGACAATAGTGCCATTCGCCGCGTTGCGTTTTGTTATCACTGAAAAAATGGACACTTGTAACGATTTTCTAACGACGGTGTTATTATATTCACGCGCAGAATAGGAGCAAGCTCTTCTGGCACCCGAGGCAATTTCAATATACGCGCCTCTAACCGCAAAAATTTTTGACATTTTATATCTTTACTTTAGCACATTAGAATAAAAAACCGTCACGAAAAAGTGTCCACCAAAAAGTGTCCACGAAAAGCGTTACCTAAATTAAGATACCCACTGGGGACTGTCACGAAAAAGCGTTACAGAAAAAAAAACCTAAATCTCCCTTATGGTTTGTTTCCATGGCAACCATTGTTTCGGTTTTGAAAAAAATTAAATTTGAATTTGAAAAAAAAATGTTCACACATAAGACATAAAATGTCTCACTTAACGCGGACTCGTATGCGTTAATCATTTTTATACTAGCTTTGAACCTAAATCTCAGCTATGTTTAGAACCTAAATCTAATTTCTTTTTTACCCTTTTTGAAAAAAGGTATTTTTCTATACCTATTATACTAAAAAATATTTTTAGTAGAAAAAAAATTTCTCAAAGTCTAGCGCCCCCGTTGCGATGGTGCCTGAGGCAAGTGCCTCAGTCGCCTCACCCTTGCTATACGGCTCTGTTCACGCGTTTGTATGTCAAGTGCCAAAACCAACGTGGAGACACGACGTCGATACGGACAGGCGACCGTTGGATGGATACGCGGTCGTATTGTATTGTTTTTGAACTCATGAAAATTTTAAACGCGTAAATTGTGAGGAAAATAAGGATGACATTTTGATGACACGGTCATTATAAAGTATTGATTGGTTTTATCATTTATCGCTTACCCCTAAAAATTAATATATGTATATAATTTGATTTCTATCAGCCATTTGATTATATTTATTCGATTATTGTTTTTGTTCAACTGTTGTTTGTTTGAAAACAATATAACGCTTAAACCATAATTGTAGACATTAAATTAATGTTTTTTTAATACTGTAAAATAACTATCTGTAGACCATAATTATAGCAGTCGACGTTTTCGTTTTAGTAAAATTGTTTATGCTATATGTGTAATTACAATCGAAATCATTAGTAACAAATAATTGAAAACAGTTTTACAAAGCGTATGTCCCAACGAGCAAATAATAATAAACGTTCGACAGGGTTTATGCGATTAACACGCGTTTACGAAAACTATGTTCAATTGTAAAATAAACGAAGACCGCTCGTACGCAAGCGTGCGTCTTAAGTCCCATAACTTCATAGATGACAATATATTAATTGATAAATAAATTATAGCTCAAAAATTAATAACAGTTATTTTATTCAGATGAGATTTACATTCTAGAAAAAATTACATATTCGCGTATTTGCTCACCTCACTATCGCATTATACATGAATTATTCATACAAAATGTATTGTTGATTTCATAATTTTAATTTAAATACTATATACTTGACGGTATAATAATAATATTATTAATCCGTTAAAGTTCGACGACAGGGCATCGTTTAAACGGTAGTGGCAACACGCCATGTCCGGGGCCCTGTTTAATAATATAATCGTTCGCCTAATAAACACGCGACTAGTGAACCGCGAAGACTATGTATAAAATATATTATACTGTCGTATTTTTTTATTATTTATTACCGAATTCAATACTAAACTAAAATTATATTTCAACTGAATATAATTGTCGAAGAACAAAATTAATGTATAACTTTTAACACAAAACTGTCCGATCGATATTTAATCCGGCCACAATTATAATTTACACCGATAGTTTCTTTCTTGTATTTTCGTGCTCGCTCTTAACTTTTATCATACTAATGTATTACTATTATCATAAATATTATAAGCTGAAGATTATAGCTACTAAACAAGTTCCAGCAATATGTTTAGTGTGTGTACAGAGCGGAGATAATTATATTCCGAGAAACCGGATGAATGTCGGTCGATGGACTTCGTCCGATGGATAACGACGTGATCTTTGTAAATGACGTGCCTGGTATTGATCTCTTGATGACTAATTAATTTGCCGTAACAATTTGACATGTCGACCTTTTCGTCTTTCGTTTTGTATTATAATACATTTGTATTAATTCCAATAATATAGAAGAGATAATTCGTATAACATGAAACGGAAAACGAACGAGAACATTAAAATATTGTTTTACATCGTTCCTATAGAACAGTGGTTCCCAACCTTTTTGACACTACGGACCACTTGGATAACTTTCAATACGTCACGGACCACCATCATTATTTTTTCTCATAAATAAGAATCGATTTTTTCACAGATATTAGAATTTAGGTAACGATTGTCGGTACGTAATATTTGTAACACGCCCAAAGGAAAATTGAAATATTTTAAAATTTTATAGGTATGCCTCGCGGACCATAGGTTGGGAACCGCTGCTATAGAAGAATTGGTGTTATATTTGAGATAGGATCGAGTAAAACAATATTTTCGAGCGTCCGTAGCGCACAATACGTAGAGCACAGCAGTGCGATTGAAAACGAAAACGGTATTCGGATCAATCGGTCGAATGATTAAAATCGATTGAAATTCAAACCGTACACGAACAGTTGCAATTTTTCGCTATTTTTCTCCCCCCGTCTCCACAATTATATTCTCAGAATGTTCTGATGTTCGTATCCGTCTCCTCCGCGATCCATGGTGGCCGACCCGACAACAACGTACGATTTATTGTCCCCGAAACCAGTACGCGCCGTGCTGTCAGGTCCCAGAACGGACGGTACCCTCAAGACGTCATGTGGATAGAAAACGAACCAAGGCGGCAGTATAACGCATCTCGGCAGTAGTGACCGCCCGGCCGCCGGTGTAACGAATTGTATACGACAATAGAAAAGATTGTATTTTGCGATAACACCGAGACCGTGCTGCCGTGTCTTTCGACGTGGTGTGTCCGCGCGAGACCTGCACGTGATCTTTACAATCTTTTGGGGATAAAATATAGCGTTCCGGGCTATAGCGCGTTGTCCGGGGCACGTTTTTCATTATTTAAGAAAACCGATCGACGCGTCAGCAGCGAAAAGGACAGTAGTGGTAGTAGAGACGGTCGCAGGTAATAATAATCCGATTCCCGTGAAACGACCCCGGACCGTTTATTTCGAACAAGACTGGCGTATACACACGCACGCACCAAATATTTAGGTAGGACATTTAAAGGCGTTTTCGAAAGTAAACGTTACACGGTTAGACGTGGCCGTTCGAAATGATTTATCCGCCACGTTTCATACAGTATAGGACTAAATCCAGTCGAAGGTCACGGGCCCAACACGTTCGACAGATCGAAGTAGGGACGTGAATTAAATGGCCGGCACGCATTTTCACCGTGTTTTAAAACGAAGTGTTTATAAAATCGTGTCCGCCAACGAATATACATATCATAATGTACATCCCGTACAAAATTACTCGTGATTATAACGAATATTTATTGTTTTCGACCAGAAGTCACGCGCAGAGCTCGACAATAATCATCGTACGATTACACACAACATCTTTGTTCGAATTGTGAGAGGGCACCTCTTCTGTTTTTAATTTTTTTGTTTTTTTAACGTACCCCTTCTAATTTTTCTTATTTAGACGCCATCGTCCCTCTTTGAATTCTGTTCCGATTCAAGCGCGGAACAACATATAAGAAACATAATAATGAGTTACACATTAAACACGGAGCGTCGAGAATAGTAATGATCGTCACAATGATAGTTCTGTTTTTCTGTTTTCATAACATTTTCATAACAAGAAGGTCGTGTGTGAAAAACGTTTTTTAACAACTCCAGGTCGGTCGGCTCCGATTTTGCACTGTTCTGCAATACGTACATAAACTACGGCTACGTTATACGAAATTATAGCGATTAATATTTGAAATCGTCAACCGTTTTTACCAGACGAAAACGCGTAGTGTAAGCATACCATACAGGCACGTTTAAGGAAAAAAACATCCCGGTCGTATAAAACCTGCATTATAAAAATTACAAATAAATATGTTTATAATAAAAATGTGTGTGTGAGTGTGGTCTTTTTTTTTCTATTTTTTTTTTTTTGTGTGTGTCCGATTTTTTGTCCGACCTGCACGTTTTCACGGCGTTTGTGTGCGTGCGCGAGTGGTTTTCGAACAAACACCCCGTCTGACAGGCAGAACGCATAAAGAGAAGGGAAAAATATCGTACAGCGCGCACAAAGCGATCAGGTAGAAGTAGGGACCGGGTTTTTGGAGTACGCATTCGTGCCGTCCGGATGTCAGTCGACCAGCGGACACCGGCATATAAGAACACCGTCGAGCCACAATAACAACTCAACACACACCACAAACAGGTATACCGATTTTATTTATTTTTTTATTTATTTTTTTATTTATTTCGTTTGGTTTAAACGAATTCGTTTGAACGCACGGTTTTTTTTCTGTTGTTTTTTTTTGTTTTGTTACACGCGCGCGCCTGTTCGTCGTGATATTTGACGAATCCAAAAAGGTGACATCTAAATACCGTTCCATTGTTGTTGTCGTCGCAGGGCCGACGCCGAACACGAGAGCGCGCAGAGCCGAGTCAGTGCATACACGGTTCGTTTCCAGACACGTTACCTTATTGTATGAAGTAGGGTCCGGCGGTTCGGGTGCGTTCCACTACAATTCGTATCGGGCCAGTCGATCAACAGACCCAGTAACGTCAAGTACTCAGTCGCGTCTTACGAGCGAACAAACTGCTTGAAACAGGTACAAGTCTTATCCTTTTGGTTTGATTAACATACGAATGCGTGCAATCGCGTATTTCCAAGTGCATGTATTTAATTATCATGATTGCAACTGATATCTCGTAACTCGTGATGTATCGCCCGATCGAAAACATAGTTTTAAATATTGTTTTTTTTTTTTGTTACAGTTCGAACAGCCACAAGTCAAGGCCACAGGAACATATCGCACCTACCGAGTCGATATACCTTTGCGATACGCTACTTTCTCGTCGTAATAAAGTAAGTAATGTATTGTACTCAACGCTTGAATTGAAGAGTGGGTCGCACGGGGAGAGATGACGTATTTTTTATAGTTTAGCGTGCCTCTTATAACTTTTTGTGACGGGTTGCCAAAAATGCCGTAGCCCTCCCACAATTCAATTAGATGTTTAATTCTTCAGGAATGCACGTTTGCTTTGCAATTTTGCATCCATTTTCTAATTTTTTTCCAATTCAAGCGCTGATTTTACTAGTCATTAAGTATTTCGGTTCAATTGATTTTCGTTCAAGACAACGTGAGATTATTTATATATTGATACATTACAATATATTTATATACTTATATATGTTAAGTCATCATTTTGATGATACTTTGTTAAGGAAAACAATGTTTCCATTTTATTTAGTAATTTCAACATCCGATGAAAAACAAACATGATTAAAAAATTATACAAATATAAAGGAAAATGTTTTTTGGGAGTACTTATAGTTTCGTTCAGAATTTGAATAAGGCAATTTAATTATTCACATACGTTCATTACATTATTTATTTAAAAACTGACTTGTAGCTTGAAAACCAGAATCATTGCAGTAATAATATAGTAGTATCTGATTGCAGTAATATCTTTGATATTAAACTATCTCTTTCTAAAGAGTAAAGACCAGCTTTCTTTTGAAACATAAAACAATATATTTTATTGTTTACTGAATATATGCACGTGTTGGCTTCAAAATAATGAATTTTACGCGAATCTTTAATTAATCTTGACATAAAATATGTCTACGTGTACGATTATGTTCGTTTGACAAAAATATCCAAATAGAATTTTCGATTATTGATTTATAATGCGTATAAGAATGATACATATATATACATTAAAAAACAGTACCATAATGGTGTTATTTACATTTTTGTGTTCTTGATTAGTCTATGCTAATGGAATGTGTGTAGGAAAGAATGTTAATGGTGAACATGCATTTAAAATATCTTCCTTGAAAATCGATTTTTAATGTGGCCACATAGAAAGTATATGTTTTTCTAGTTCGATATGCCCGCGTACTATCTAAATATATATTAAAATACAATAGACAGCGGCTGTTATACCTGTGTTTGGCGACAATTTCGGGCGGCCTTTGTTCATTATTACCCGATTTCTTCGGACCAAGGTCGACCCAATGCACACGGGGAGAAGAGACGGGAGGAGGGTCAGCGTACTTAACCGGAGAGATTATCTAATATATAGAAAGAAAACGTATCAAACGAAACGCATGTGTTTATAGCGTCCAGTGTAACATACTTATTTATATAAAAATCGGATAACGCATAATACAACTATAAATATTTGATTCCCCGTCGGCATAACATATTCGAAACGTCGAGAACCACTCAATGTAAGGGCCTACCTAACATGGAGCGATTATCTAGAGAATATCTATGGAACGAACGAAATGTCGTTAGAATTCCATTAGTTGAAATAGACCTGGAATGAATAACATTAAAATGTGTTTCCCCGTCGGCGTTGAAAAACGTCAAGGACAACCCGGTGTAAGAATTTATCGGACATTAACATAAAAAAAAAAGTTCTGTATAATAGGCACGAAACCGGTATAACATGGGACTCGACTGATTTATAAATAAAACCGTTTGTATTATATTTTCATCTGCCTAGACAGTAGTTGGATTAAATAATAAACGCTGTTACATAATAAATTATTATTCGTTTAAAATGACAAAAACAATAATAATATTAATAAGAAAAACGTGCTTGGGACTATTTCAGTACTTGATATTATTTTGTAGAGTTTTCTTCGAAAACGGTTTTAGTTACATTTTATTTTGAATTTAAAATTAATAATCGGCTTCTACATGTGTGTGCAGTTTTTTACGTTACGTTAGTTTCACTTTAAAAAATAATGTATTAATAATAATAACTATTGACGGTGATACTATTGTTTTCGATTTTGTCGATTTTTTCAATATTATTATTATTATTTACTCCCGTAGGTACCGAAAGATGTTTCACGTCAATAAATGATTTGTAATTATAACGTAGTTCAATGAAAAATAATATATCAACTATAAAATATATTGTACAGAAATCTTTTTAAATACATTTAACATTTTAAAAGCCAATATTAACGTTTAAATAGTTTTAATAATCTCTAAAATAAATTTGGACGTAGCATAAAAATTTATATTAAAACGCTTAAAATCATTTTAAATATTTATATATCAAATTTAATGAAAATCGAATTATTGCGAAACACATTAAAAAAAATTAATTTGGTAAGATTACATTTTCGGAACTTTAAATAACCATAAATAAATATTTATCGTCATTTTTACAATTCTACGTTCTTACAACAAGTACACATGAAAATTAACATAGATTAAAAATAAATGATGCATTTTCATATTATTACATCGATTTAAAAATAAAAAACATTTTACGATAAGGTTTGTTCATCCTGATAGTAAATTACCTGTTAGAATCTGTTTTTTTTTTTTTGTTGTTGTTGTTGAGTAAGCATAATGTACCTTAATTAGACCTTTATATTAAATTATCAATATAAACTGGTGGAGGGGGAGAGGAAATAATTCTTAGACATTTTTTAAGTGAATTGATACCACTGCTTATATTGTTATATTTGTTGCCCATTCGCGAGCCTTCGCCCTATATAATTACGAAAAGGTTTTTTTTTCATTTCCTCGTTTATTTTTTCATTTGTTTTCTAATAATATTTGTCTAGATTCGATAATATTGATATTCATGTCATTGTGAGCTCAGAAAAATTTAACGGATTCCGAGAAAATCTCGAATTTCCTTGAATATCTTAAAATCTTTTTTCATATATTTGTTTTAATCTCTATGCAAAATGTAATGTTATCACAGATATTATAGATGTATGGAAAATAAAATTAACAGGCATATATTATTATGCATAATAATAGTATTTATTATTTCCTATGCGTGTTACACATTAGCTGTATATTTGTTGAACTAGTTTCGTCAGAAAATTAAATTGTGACTCTTCCGATTTGAAATTTAAAATGTTAAGATTATTGTTTTCTACGTTTCTTTTGCATTTATTTGAATAAACATGTTATCAGTCAATTAATTATTATTTATGTTCACAATAACTGTGTAACGAGAGGATCGCTATATGGTTTCACGAACGATAACAATTTGATTATACGCACAACTGATTGAACAGAAATAGCGTAATATACGAGATGAAACGCGTAGAGCAGTGGTTCCCAAAGTAGGCGATATTACAGTCCAAGGGGGTGCTAGTATGATTCAAGTGGGCAATAGTTCTGTAAGCGTAATTCGGTAGCTTTCAATAAAAAAAAAAGAATGTTTCTCACACAAATAGAGCCGAACGTTATTAAACTGATGAAAACTCACCAGATACATCCTTCTCATTAAATGTATATTTATTTTAAAATAAGTTGCTAAAATAAACATCCGAAAATAAATAAATACGTTGTTGCATTTTTTTTATACTTATTAATTGATTAAGGTAAAATTCTGGGATAAGAGGCGGCGAGTTTTTTTTTTTTGTAAGTAGACGGTAAAAGAAATAAGTTTGGAAACCCCTGGTGTAGAGTTAGCAAGAGGTCCAAACATGCACATGCATTTGAATCTTTTAATATATTTATTTATTAATATATATTTATTACAGAGGCCTAAATGTCTGTCAACATTATTTATGTCCAAACTGAGTATATCAATCGGTAAAAAATGCGTTTTATGTTATGATTGATACAGGTTAGGTTACCGTAGCAGCGTACGAACTGAACGAAATGGCGATGGGCCCGAACAACTTCTTTTTTACGACATCGACCACAACCCAAAACGTCACCGTAGATCCAAGAACAAGGACTATGACGATTCGCACTGACGTCCAGTCGTACTACGGCCAGTATTTCCAAGTCTGTCCAAACAACGTGTATGGCAATTTCAACAGCTCTCCGCCTCCTAGTGCTCCTCGTGATTTTCGTGTTCCTCGTGCTCCTCGTGTTCCTCGCGCTCCTCGTGTTTCTCGTGCTCCTCGTGTTTCTCAAAACAATCTCAATCAGTCTATGTACTTGTGTTGCAAATGCAATTATTTGTCAGCTAGGAAAAACGATTTTATCTATCACGTTTTGTCACCGTTTCATTTAAGTCAATCTCAAGAAAAATACTATTCTTTTTTTTGTACAACTTGTAACAGTACAATTTACGGCCCATTGAAAAACATCATTTTACACAAAATAACATTACACTGTGAGTCGCAAATACATTTACCCGAGATATGTATCTTTCAGTCTATGATCTTAGACAATTATGAAGCCAATATTTCTGATGAAAATATGTATGCTTGTGTACGTTGTCGTCAACTTGGTCCAATGGATCCGACCAACCGTAACTATCAAAAACATTGCACGCATTGCATTATGATGTCATCATTTTTTTGTCCGATATGTAATGTAACTTTCTCATGTCCCTCGTTCACTTTCGAAATGCATAACTATAGTTTTGAGCACATTTACATTGGGTGGCTAAGATTTGGCTTGCATTAAAAATCGTATACATGTACAATCAACTATTCGATTTGCTTCCGAACCAATTCGTACATAGTATCATTCATAACAATATATATCCACTTAATGCTATCACATGTTTTATAATCAGGATTATAATATTCAACAGGAATTTTAAAAAAAAATTTTAAACATTTAATTCATTATGTACATCAATAAATTTTAAATTACAACTTTTTATATAATTTTTTTTAAAAACTTTTTTCGGACATTAATTATATTTACATAAAATGATTTTGTAGTTAAATAAATCGTTAATTTAAAAAATTTTGGAGAGTTCAGAACAATTAACATTCATTTTAATTAAAGCTTAAAATTTATTATTTACCTTACTTTATAATTATTAATCATAATATTTAAAAATAATCACCTCGAACGATCTACGCAAGAGAAATTTGAGGATATCATTACAATATACAATAATTATGAATACGTATTTATACACAATTATATTTATTATTCTTATTATAATTATGATTTTCATTATTTTATTGTATTTTTAGTTCATTTATTATTCTTATTATAATTATGATTTTTATTATTTTATTGTATTTTTAGTTCATTTACTATTCTTATTATAATTATGATTTTTATTATTTTATTGTATTTTTAGTTCATTTATTATTCTTATTATAATTATGATTTTTATTATTTTATTGTGTCTTTAGTTCATTTACTATTCTTATTATAATTATGATTTTTATTATTTTATTGTATTTTTAGTTCATTTATTATTCTTATTATAATTATGATTTTTATTATTTTATTGTGTCTTTAGTTCATTTTTCGCTTAAATTAAATTGTTTAGTATATAAATTATGTGTCTTTAATACTTAATATTAATAAATATTTTATATATTCTAAAATCATATTGTAATTTAATTTTTACTCATTACGTAATATATACTTATTGGCCATTTATTTTAAATCAAAATTTGTATTAGTTCTTTTTTTACAATTATTATATTGAAATATATATAGCTGCATAGCTGCAATACATATATACAAACTAGAAACTTCACTTCCAGTTGAGGGCTTCGCCTGATAAATCCTCAGACTACGGGTGCGTAGCGTAGATGGAGAAATGAAGTTTTAAAAAACGAAGACATGAAGTACGTATGAAAAAAACCGTCGTCCTGATAACATAAATCTGTATCGACTACAAAAGTATATGTGCAACATATACTACACACCATTTGACAGCTATTGTGAGTGACTATCAGAGTTTTAAGCATTCGACAGTAACTATTGCTTAAATACGGAGATATATTAGACATTTCGTCGTGTATATTATGTTGGACGTTAAATAAAAACAAATAAAAAATACTAAATGTCGTTTAAAGAAAAAAAATCATAATGTACGCCGTCTTTTTTTCTCTTATGATTAAACACAACACTATAACAATATTGAACAGCCGTAAAACAAACAAAGAAACACTCCTTATTGTAATTTAAATAGACTGTCATATTTAACATGTATAACTGTATTAAAAGACCAACATATAGTAGAAAAAATATGATAAAATCCACAACGATAAGCTAAAGTACACTAAATATATTAACCATAATATGAACACGGATATTTTTCAGGCGTAGCATATTATCATTAAAATAGATATTGTTATACGGTTTATAGTACAATGATAATATAAATTGGTTGATTTCAACGAAGCAACGAACGACAAACATAATTGATATACGATAAATGATAACCGTAGATCGTTATGTGTTCTTTCACTCATACAATACGAATATCCGACTATACAGGAGTGCAGGGATGTACGTAGAAAAAAGTTTTAGAGGTGTTTTTGAAAATCAATTATTGAAAATTAGAACTTTTTTTTTTATAAACATACGAAATTTTATTATGAAAATCAGTTATGCTTACAATACTTTTTTTATATAAATATAAATTAAGTAAGTGAATAATCATACAAAATTCCAAACATTTTGGGGGGGTGTTTGAACACCCAACCCCCCCCCCCTGAGTACGTGCCTACAGGAGTGCTAAGATATGTTTTTCTATTTCTTTTTCGAAATCGATAAATTAATTTTTTTTTTTAATTTTATTTAAAACAAATAAATAGATAAATAGTTTAAAATTAATTTAAATTAAATTGGTTTTTCTAAACACTGAAACGCGATGCCGAGCGTACCCGAGCCCCGAAAGGAAGAATTGACAACGTTTGCACGCCGTAGGAATATTTGTTGTTGTGCTCAATCGGTCTGTCGAAAGGATCGGAATGTGCTCGGTCGGGTACCACCGGGACAAAGAAGAAAAAAACAAATAAGAATTTTAGAGAATAAAAAAAACCCATGTGTTATATTTTTATAACAAACATATTTACCAGCAACGGTGCTGTTGATGTTGCACCAATGCACGTCCCGGTATTGTCCGTCGACAGATCTGGCAGTGGGAGCAACACGTGTTCTACTTGTGTCGGTCGTTGCGTTTGCGGAGGAATAAAATATACTGAATTTTTACGAGAACGGACAAATGTTACGACGGCCAACAACAACAACGGTTGCGACGAGAAAAAATTTTACTAAACAAAACGTGTATTGCAAATATTTATTAAACGGGAACAACAGGAAGATTATATACATCTTTGCCGATGCATTCAACTAAAACAATACTCGTAATTCCAATGGCTCGACGCGGTCGTTAGCCGAATGTCGTTCGTCGTTCTATATTTGTACACGGCATTTCGTGTTGGGGCGTCACGTCTTTCGAACCAAACGGGTCACCCTTAAAACGTTACTGGAATTCGAACCCCAAAATATAATTGTAGTGTCGACTTTTAAGCCATCCGCGGACTAACCGGTTTCACTATCACTGTCGACTGTTCGGCCGCGTCCGGACGGGTGTTTTAATGGCATCGTCAAACACATTGTGTACGCCCACACTTGAACGTCTTTGTTTTAAAGTTCGAAAATGTTCGAAACGTTTTGTGATCTGGCTGCAAGGAAGGTCTCCTCGTAAGTCATTTGTTTACGTTTTGACGATTTCTCCCTTACACGCTCACGCACGCAAACGTCACAAAAAAAAAGGTACCTCTGTTTCTACGCATCTGTTATGTCTAAGGCCCACCGCGCACTAGCAAACCAAAAACGGTTTAAAGCCGACCAAGACGATTTCATTACGACTAATGGAAAGTATAACGCGTGTGATTCAATAGGAACTCGGGTTCAAACGAAACAAAACGTTTTTGGCCGTAGCCGATTGTGAGAACACGCGCTATAATTTTGTTAGTCGAAACACAAATCGTTTTTCACGTGTCCGCCGAATTCCGATACTTATCGCAATCTAACTCGTTGTTCACTAATTCACAACGTTTTCTGAAACCGACTGTTCTGTAATAAATATAATTTCATCGCATTCACGTACGCGCCATGTCGAATAAAGAAAGAAAAAAAAACATCCGTATTTCGGAAAACTACCTAATCCTATCCAACCGGAAATTTTAACTTAGCTTTAAGGATGTGCCAACGAGTTGACGCCCCGCCACTTGAAATCACGATAATAATCATGTTACACGTATAATAAAAAAAAATATTATGCGACATTTAAATAAACGTTAGACAAATAACTTAACAATACGAGCCGAGCATAGATTATAAATATTTAGACACGATAGTGTGTACTATAAATAAAATGCTAACTAGTTGCCGAATAATGTTGTTTTTCTTTCTGAAATACGATTCCTTTACACGTTTTATGCCGTAGTCTCAGATCGTTATTGTTACTACTTTCGTTACTTCTTGTTCGCTTGGTTCATGCATCGCGACGGATGGTTCGAAATAGATTCGACGCAACCACGCATCCGAGTTGCATTTTGTACGTCAAATCTTTATCATGGCAAAGCATATTACATTCGAAACACAAGTCTAGCTTTACTATTTCGTGTACTTAATAACTTTAAGTTTAAATATTTTTTATAATAATAATAATTGTAATAAACGTAATGTTAACTTTACACTTGGATAATAAGCAAAAAGTAACGATAACGAACAATTAATATAAAAACGCAAGTTGTGTAAGTATTTATAACCAATTATCGTAAATAATTATTTTAAACAATAATTTAACAGTCTTATGTTTGTGAATACGTATTGTATTTACTTTTCCATTTTAATTGGCCATATTGAGTTGACTATTGTTGTGTACGCAAAATGTTGTAAATATCATTAAATCATCCGAGATTATATTTCCCAAACCAATAATACAAATAATTTTACGTTGTATTCGTATGTCATCAAATTGTGTTTATCACCATCGGTCCAAACCGCTTTTCAATTACTGCATTTCTAAAATGTATGGATAACTAATTTTTAATACTCGATTAATATTTTCAATATTGTTTTTGGGTTTAAAACGCAGTAGCGGCTCGTGTGCCTACAGCCCAAACGAGCTGGACGTACGTTTTTTTATAATAATGAAAACATTTACACAAAAAAATCCCATAAAACGACAACAACAACACTATTGAGCATAAAAGTCATTGCGACGTTGCCAAATAAAATACCTATATATATATATATGTACATAAGAAAAAATTGATAACGTTGCGTGCTATAGGAATATTTGTTTTTGTGTCTAATCTGGATGTTCAAAAGGTCAACCGATAAGGACTGTGCTCAATCGGATACCGCTGGCTTTTGGTTGTTGGCAGGAGGTAGGGAGAAGTGCGATTTTCAATATAAAATAGTACTCTTCGAATTAAAAAAAAAACAAAATAAAATAGCCAATCATTTAGCAGCGATCGCCCGAAATTTCCTATCGCAAGGCCGGCGATAATTTTTCACGTCATTGGTTCTCAATCTTTTTAGGATTGCAATCCAAATCCTCCACCGTAAGTCTACCGCCGTTTGATAATTAGCGCGATGTCGTCACGACCTGGCGTGAACATTCCTCCCAGTTCGGGCAAACTTTTGCCCTATCTTAAGCGGGTAGTGCTGTCTAGCTGTCGTCCAAACCAGAAGCCACTGCTGTTAAAATGTCTTAATCAAAATCACCTTTTTTCGTCAGATTCTATAAAAATATTCTTTAAGTCTTTTGTCTTTTTTCCGGACGTCTTGGAAAAAAGTAGTGAAAAAAATTCAAAGTTAAGTCTGGTCGCAAACAATAAGAAAAAATCCAACGAAATAGCAACGAGATAAAAAAAAATATATCTATTAATAAATATACATATTCTCTGGCATAGCAGCCAACGAGACATACACTGATATTAAGTGATTAACAACAAATATGGTTGTATTCGAAACATATATGTATATGAATATTGCTTTGAAAATCGTCAACATGATGTTTGCAACGTAATTATCGTTTATACACCGGTTAAGACAATTTTATATTTTAGTTCAACGTTTATTTGTCGTTATATTTAATAAAAAACGAAAGAAAAAAAACCGTGTTTCTAACGAAAATACGAAATATTCGAAATTTGAAGAATGCAAAACACATAGCGACTCCAAAATCATTCCACGCTAGTTAGTCGTTTATGAGACGTGTCGATTCACTAATAAAGCTTACGAACGAAAATCGAAAAAAAAATAAAAGGTAAGTGATTTATCACTTATTAATTTCGAATATCTGAGAAACGGGCACGGATTTTATTATTCCACCCGAAATATCCGCCGAAAAGATTTCTCGATTGTGTGCAACATAACACGATCGGGACCGGATTCCGAACGACGCCGAACGGGGGAAGACACCGGGCGGTCGCCAACCGGTTTTCGTAGCGCGCCTGCCTACCCGACCTACAAGTAGGTACTCGACACTGGCCCGGAGTCTGTACGGAAACGACACGTTTATACGTATACCGGAATGGTGGTTAGTACTGTCGACCATCTAATTTTTCCACTTATTGAAATGGCGGTTAGTCGTGCTAACCACCTCTAAAATATTTTTTTCTTCTATCTGGTTAGTTCATATTCCGTCAGATGGCATGGGATTCATCAGTATTTATTATTATTGAAGAATTGTTAGGTACAATTTTGATTCGCCGCCCTGTGCTGGAAGTGAGTCAAATACGTATACACTTGCGGAGTAACGTCCAAAGTCTCCGCGTGCCATGGTCAGTCGCCGCGACCCGTGGTGGTGCGGTTACGGGCAAACGGGACGAAACGTGTTTAGAAAAAACAGGATTTAAAAAAAATACATATATTTCAGATAGAAATTTCATGAACGTACGCATCTTCAAAAACCCTTACGTCGTCTCACGACATACGAATATATATATATATTATACTTACTCGCTTTCGACGGGCTCCGAACAATGTTCCAGACATTTTTCTCACGTGTTTGGTAAACCCGCACGAAAACGTTTCCTACTGTAATGTGTCCGACCGTCCGTCTTACTTCGCGTGCATGAACATCGCCCCACCGGTCGTTACCGAAGTACAATGAAGATCTCGGCGCGAACGATCGTTATCGATCATTCTTTTTTTTTTTTCGAAATCACCGTCGTCGGGGTTGTCACCGCCTACATACCTACGACGTATATAACTCGTAGTTTTTTTTTTTTTTCCAAAATCGTGGTTTTCCCGAGCGAACAGGTTATTTTTGAAAAAAAAATTTTCCATGTAATAACGCTACGGGACTTTGGCGAAACCTGTTCGTCATTACGTCGGACGTGTCGTGCGCGCACGCGAATTCCACGCAAGTCCGGCGGTAACGAATTGGCGACCGATGCGAAATGTTTTCGCACGGCAACGTGAAAATAATTCGCATCCACAATGTCGGCGGCAATATCCGACGCGCGCCGTGCGTTTTCACAATTTCATACGTGTACGGTCGCATGAACGTTCGATGTAAAAACACGAGTGTGGCCAATTGGGGGGAAAAAAATATCGTCCGTCGATTGTTATTGTATTGCGTGACATTCAAAAATAGAATGTTTAGACACCGAAATGTTTAAGACTGGCAAACCCTTATTGATTACGAACACGTTCACTATTCCTTTTTTATATATATTTTTAATATATTATTTTATTTTCGAACCTCGAACGGTAAGAAGCTCCGTTTTGACGGGGACCGATCGGCAGACAAAACGTATTCGTCCCGACGTGCCCGTACAGTGTTACGGCGAGCCTATCCGCCACAAACCAACCGACGAACGAGACGCAATTCGATTCACGAGCCACGCGGATCAACTATAGATCGATTCAACGCGTCCGTGTTTATCGCGTACGTCGGACATCCCGATCTATTTGTACGCGGCGATCGGCCGTTTGAGTCGCACTCGCCGGGTTTACTCAGCACGCGTTCGAACGACGGCTAAGACTTGTTCTCGTCACGCAGACCGTCGCCATCAGTTTGCGCACAATACGGCGCGGTGACGGGCTCGGCGGGTTTCCTGTTCTTCTCATGGTGTCCGCCGCACGGGCTTCGTTCGCCCGGCGGCGGCGGTGACGGTCGGTACAGAGTGGTCCACCGGAACAGGTACAAAAACAGATAAACATAACTCGGTATATTTTAAACGTACAAATATTTTATTGTGCCGTTTCATTTTTTTAAAAATTACATCAGGCGTATGATGCCCGTGTTCTTTGTAACATAAAGCAAGTCGATCCAAACAATTTGAATGGATGCGCCGAAGCAATTCTCCATTAATTAATGAAGTTCCCGCTATAATTGTATCCTTAAGGCCATTCGAAGTGCGAGGTTTTGATGCATGTACACGAAAAAATCGCATACAGTCAAGTCAGGTGACCTAGGGGGCCAATGCACATCCCCAAAGAAAACACTGTCACCGTCAACAGTATCCGTTACGTGGACATGCTTAATAACTTCTTGAAACCAGAGTTGCGCAAGTGAAGGCGAACCATCAACCCGTCGAATGTTTGGTTTCAACGAGATGGGGCAACTCCTCACGCATGTCGTACGTAAGATGTTTCCCGGTCGCCCCATCTCACGTTTTGGGCATGTGCGTTGGCCCCCTGGGTCACCTGACTTGACTGTATGCGATTATTTCCTTTGGTCCTTTTAAGTCACGTGTATATGTATCAAAACCTCGCACTTCGAATGACCTTAAGGATACAGTTAGAACGGAAATTTCATTAATTAATGAAGAATTGCTTCAGCGCGTTCATCCAAATTTTTTGGATCGACTTGCTTTATGTTACAAAGAACATGGGCATCATATTCCTGATGTCAGTTTTAAATGAAATGTCACTGGAATTTAGTGAGTCATCATTGTTGTACACCAGCTGATTTGTTTTAGTGCTCGAAACGGTGGTTGCGTGCAAATTCGATTAAATACTTTATGGTAGTTTAATTAAAAAATGATTAACGCATACGAGTCCGCGTTAAGTGAGACATTTTATGTCTTATGTGTGAAAATTTTTTTTTCAAATTCAAATTTAAACTTTTTCAAAACCGAAACAATGGTTGCCATGGAAACAAACCATAAGGGAGATTTAGGTTTTTTTTTCTGTAACGCTTTTTCGTGACAGTCCCCAGTGGGTATCTTAATTTAGGTAACGCTTTTTGGTGGACACTTTTTCGTGACGGTTTTTAATTTTAATGTGCCAAAGTAAAGACATAAAATGTCAAAAATGAAACGGCACTTATTTACAATGCAATAAAATAGTAATAAAACATGTGTACGTCTAAAATACACCGAGTTATGTTTATCTGTTTTGGTACCTGTTCCCGTGGCCCACCCTGTACACGATGTTCCCGGTCCGGGTCGCGTATCGCCGCGCGGTGGCGCTGTTACTCACCGCGTGTTTCTCACGGTCGGTGGTATCTCCACGGTCCCTGCGTCCCAAGGTCGATTCGTGTGTAAAACGTACCGGGACACCCACCACAGCCGTTCGATTTGATATTCGTTCGAATAATTCAATACATTTTTAATGGCGAATAGTGTTTTGTTTTCTTTTTTTTTTTTGTACGTCTTTTAACCGATTATGACTATCCCGTCCGTTAGACAACGACGGCTGTTTGTAAGCAACACGTGATAGACTCGTAGGACACGACGAAACATTTTTCTGCGGACGGACGGCACGGGACACCGGGACACCAGGACGACGACGACGAGGAGTGCGGCGGTTCTGCACACGGGTTAGGCGGCGTGGCCGGATTAAGAGGGACGTTTCTCGACAGACCGAACGCGGTCGGAAAACGTGTTCTCCGACTCGGCCGACCTGCCGAAAAACGAAGCGAAACCCGTACGTTTTACGTGGACGTTTACCGGAGCGGTATAGGCGAATGATTGTAAATCGTTTTGTTTTTTCATTTTTCGTTTAATACACGAAACATTTTTATTCTTTTCAAACACAATTTATATACACGATGCACAAATTAATTGTTATTCTTATCAAGGCCAATACAAAAGACACGTACAACACTACCGGACTTGGAACGCTAAGGGGATTGAAGGCGGACCGTTCGTTATTGTGTGTTGTGGCCGTATTCGGACGGCTATGGCGCGCGAATATCGACTGGTTTCCCACGGAAAATTTGATTCGATAACAATTGTTTCGATGGACATAAAAACTCGCCTCGAAATTATAATTTACGAAAAACCCGACGAGAGAGATAACAACGACCTCGTCTTCGAAATTGGTTTTGACGGAAGGAGACAACTAACGCGTAGGTCCCTATTTAAGTTTCAATTTTTTTCGAGTCGTTTTCGAAGGGATTTACGGGAAAACAGTTTTAGAACGTGGGAGAGTCGATCTCAAGCACACTGCGATTTATTTGTTCTCAGATTCCTTACCGACCCACTTACAGACCGATCGATACCGTTTACGTAGAAAACGTATCATATCATGTTTCGTGTGTGTGTGACAGCAAATCACCGCTTCCAATCCATTTAAGTTTCCATATAAAATGTAAATAAATAATTTAAGTCCAATAGGTTTAAATAATCGATTGTACGACAAAAAAAATTAAAAAAATATAAAATAGTCATCCTTCATAAACAACGTAAAATATAAATTCAAAACATACACTCTGTAATTAAATGTATAAATATATTAATATGGTAAAATTTTTGTGACAAAATTAAGACATTAAATAAAAAATGGTCAAGTAACAATGAAGTATTTACAAATAAATAACTTTTTCATATTATTTTGTTAAACTGTTGAGGGCATTTGTTTTTATGAAAACACCAATCAGATTTCTGAAAAAAGAAAATATTATCTATTAAACTATTTGCTTATCTAATTTTAAACCGATTGATTATACAATATAATCTATGATCGTAAGAAAAAACTGTTTATTAAAACTTGTTTATTCTAGAAAACAATATGAATAAACATCATAATAATACTTACTTGACATTGGATACTGCAGTACTGAGCATCGGGACAACAAGCAAAGCTTTCCATACTTGTACAATTGGAATTCGTACATTTGGACTATAAACGATAATGATTAAGTTATAAATATATCAAAAAATATGAAAACATTTGATCGTGTTATACATATATTGGCATACAAAATTATCGATTTATTTTTCCATATTGTGCAATTGT
The DNA here is from genome assembly GCA_019022885.1 of Schlechtendalia chinensis. Lineage (NCBI taxonomy): Eukaryota > Metazoa > Arthropoda > Insecta > Hemiptera > Aphididae > Schlechtendalia > Schlechtendalia chinensis. The sequence continues at coordinate 13,601,171 of CM032343.1, forward strand.
AAAAATTGTTTACTGCTTAAAGTAAATCGAAACTATAAAATTATCGTTTTCATTAAGTCACTGCAGTCAATAAGTACTATTTTTCGAAATTATTCTATACTAATAAAATAATAGACATCAGTCTATAAGAAACTTGATGTATTTATATCCCAATATTGATCAAATTAAATTTAAAAAAAAAATATGTATGTATAAATATAACTTGACGGTAATATGATTGATATTGCTCAAGACATTATCGTATCAATTACCACATTGATTACCTTTACATAATTTGTATAGTAATAGAAAGATTGGTTCGGCATGTTCGGTAGTTGCGTGTCCGGCAAATCCGGTGAAACCTACGAACATTATCGTTTCATAACGAGCATATTTCAACGCGGTTAACGGCAGATCAGGTTAGACGATATTTGTGTACGAAAAAATCGAAATTATTTTTAGAAAAAAAATATTTATCAAAGTTTTGTTTTATTAATATCTAAAGCGTTTAAAGTCTGCGTTAACAGACTGTCCCGGCCCGTAATGAATAAATCAATTATTTACCTGAGAATTCTGAACAGGCGGTTCGGAATGTTTTGACACGGTCGTCAATGCAGTGGACTGACGACCGACGGCGGGCGTCCGATTCGAGTGATAATAACCGGCGTAATGATTCGGAGCCGACGAAACGGTCGACGGACCTTTTCTCATTGGCCAGTCGACGCACGACGGGGCACAGCAGTTGAACGGAACTCGTGAGTTGTTCACGGGACGGTTACTGCTGGAATTCAAATATCCGCCGTCGCCGACGAACGCCGGACAGCAGTTACGACAGGAGACGGTCGACTGAGCTCGTGGCGACGGCGACGGCGACGGCAACGGCGTGCCAGTGCGTCGATTCGCGTATTTTCGCGTATTTCCGTAACAGGCGAATCGGCACGGGTCCAACGTTGGACTCACGGGGTTGCAACCGACGTTCACGTGGCTTGGTAAACACCGGTCGCAATAGCAATTGTTCGACGCGATGTTACCCCCCGGTCCGTTCGCAATGGATTGATTCTGCGTCAAACGCCGGGCGTTCGCGTTCGGCGAGTTGTTGGCGTTCGCGTTCGGCGAGTTGATAGCGCTCGCGTTCGGCGAGTTGATGGCGTTCGCGTTCGGCGAGTTGATGGCGTTCGCGTTCGGCGAGTTGATGGCGTTCGCGTTCGGCGAGTTGATGGCGTTCGCGTTCGGCGAGTTGATGGCGTTCGCGTTCGGCGAATTGTTGGCGTTCGTGGCCGGCGAATAACCGTTATTTATATTCACCGATTTCCTGGTGTTCCTATGCAATGGATTACTGTTATTCGTGCTCGGTGGATTACTGGCATTCGCATACAGCAAGCTGTTGGCATTCCACGTACTACTAGTATTCGTATTTAATGAATTACTAGCGTTTTTATTTAGTGAATTACTAATATTCATACTCGGTGGTGGATTACTGGTATTCGTATTCAACGTATTGTAGGTATTTGTAGTCGGCGAATAACCGTTATTCATATTCACCGATTTCCTGGTGTTCCTATTCAATGGATTACTGTTATTCGTACTCGGTGGATTACCGGTATTCATATACAGCAAGTTATTGGTATTCCACGTACTACTAGTATTCGTATTTAATGAATTACTAGTGTTTTTATTTAGTGAATTATTAATATTCATACTCGGTGGTGGATTACTGGTATTCATGTTCAGCAAGTTATTGGTATTCGTGTTATTCGTATTCAGCGTACTACTAATATTCGTATTTAGTGAATAACCAATGTTCTCATTTAGTGAATTACTAATATTCATACTCGGTGGATTACTGGCATTCGTATTTAGCAAGTTATTAGTATTCGTATTCAGCAAGTTATTGGTATTCGTGTTATTCGTATTCAACGTACTACTAATATTCGTATTTAGTGAATTACTAATATTCATACTCGGTGGATAACTGGTATTCGTATATAGCAAGTTATTGGTATTCGTATTCAGTGTTTTACCGGAATTCATATTCAGCGAACTATTAGTATTCGTATTCGGTGAATTACTGGTATTTATATTTATTGGATTACTGGTAATCATATTCAACGAGTTAACGGTATTCATATTTAGTGAGTTATTGTTATTCGCATTCAATGGATTACAGGTAATCATATCCAGTGTTTTATCGGAATTCCAATTCAGCGAGTTACTAATATTCATATTCGTATTCATGTTCAGTGGATTACTGGTATTCATATTCAATGTTTTACCGGGATTCATATTCAGCGAACTACTAGTATTCATATTCAGTGAATTACTGGTATTTATATTTATTGGATTGCTGGTAATCATATTCAACGAGTTAACGGTATTCATATTTGGTGAGTTATTGTTATTCGCATTCAATGGATTACAGGTAATCATATCCAGTGTTTTATCGGAATTCCAATTCAGCGAGTTACTAGTATTCATATTCGTATTCATATTCAATGGTTTACCGGAATTCGTATTCAATGAGTTACCTTCGGTGATTTATATTCGTATTCATATTCAATGGTTTACCGGAATTCGTATTCAATGAGTTACTGGTATTCACAGCAATTGGAATCGAAGTTGGCACGCTGATTGGTGGCTGCGGGCTAGAAGAACTCGAATTGGAAAAATTGTTGTTGTACGGTGAAACGAATTTCTTAACAACAGGACCGCACGGAATGTCAAACTTGTTAGGCTCATTTGCGATGGCGCGAGATTTGTTTGGAAGCAACAAAAGTTGCGCGTTGTCGGGACTTTTCCGTTTGTGAATTACGTTCACGCTTTCATTATTTATACTGTAAGCCAATTGATTTATTTCATCCACACTTGAAGGTATCGTATTATTGACTGTAACCGGGAGATTGTTTTGAATCGTATTGGCGTTATCCGGCTCTGGTTTATCAATATAAAGCTGATGACCAAAATAATCAGAAACCGTAAAGTTTTTAAACGAATTACATTCTTTGAATTCAGGACGTACTGAAATTCTGGGAAACGATGGAACTGTTAATCCTTGACTTTTCCTTTTCAAAGGTACAAAAACGTTTCTCAATGCCTTTTTGGCGGTATCGGCAGACGACACGTTTTCCATACACGAAGCATCGGAAAACTCGAATATACCGCTTTGAACTGACTTGCTCGTTTTCAAATTGTTCATAAACAAATACTGACATCTTGTAACCTTTTTGAAGTACATGTATGCATTTTTACGTAATACCTCATTCTCGTTGACGTCCGTTCTTATACCGTTTTCTGTTTTGATAAAAACACAGAACACAACGAAACACCAATCTAAAAATGAATTTGTTAAAAACCAAGCTTCCCACAATTTCGCATTACAATATTTTATGTATTTTCTAATAATATTAATGAACACAACAAATTTTTGCTTGATTTCGCATGAAGGAATTGAAGACTTAACTGAGATCTCACGAAATATGCAAATAAAACAACCTGTGAGATATGCAACATTATTTATAGTATCATCCTTGTTAAACATACCAATGAGTAATAAAATTAACTCTTTAGCTCGTTCAAATTCAGTAGCCCAAAACATATCAGATTTAGAAATACAATCATTATCCACAAAAAACGTAGCCAAATCGTTAACTATTGAACTTTTAAATATATCATCATTTGTATTGATAATTCCACAAATTTTAGACTCTACGATAAAAACTAATTTTTCAAGTTCAACCGATTTATTATTAACCATTTCCTCACACGTATTATGAGTATTTGATTGAAATATTTCTTTATTAATATTACTTGTTTCCAATACAGTATATTCAAAACTAATAGCATTTTTAGTTGAATTTAAATCGTTGTGCAATTGATGATTTTCAATTTCTTCGTCAAGTGTTTCTGAGGCAGTTTTTGTAGAGTTGATCTTATCACGAGTTAAATTCAAATCTGTATGTAATAAGTCATTTTCAGTTCTTACAACGTTACTAGTTTCCGAAGTAGTTTTTGCAGAATGAATCTTCTCATGAGTTAAATTTAAATCGGTTTGCAGCTGGTTATTTTCAATTCTTACAGCGTTAATAGATTCTAAAGAAGTTTTTGCAGAGTTGACATTTTCTTGAGTTACATTTACATCGATAAATGTCTGATCTTTTTCAATTTTTACGACGATACTAGGATCCATGATAGTATTTGCAGAGTTATCTTTGTTATGAGTTAAATTTAAATTGGTGTGGAACTTGTCATTTTCAGTTCTTACTACGTCACTAGTTTCTGTAGCAGTTTTTACAGAGTGATCCTTTACTTGAGATAAATTTAATTTGGTTTGTAATTGATTATTTTCAATTCTTACAGCGTTTATAGATTCTAAGGTAGTTTTTGCAGAGTTGGCTTTTTCTTGAATTAAATTTAAATCGGTTTGAAATTGGTTATTTTCAATTCTTATAGGGTTCATAGATTCTATAGTAGTTTCTACAGAGTTTACTTTTTTTTTAGTTAAATTTACATCGGTATACAGCTGGTCTTTTTCAATTTTTACAACGATTCTAGGATCGAAAACAGTTTTTGCAGAGTTACCTTTGTCATGAGTTAAATTTAAATCAGTTTGTAACTCGTCATTTTCAGTTCTAACGACGTTACTAGTTTCCGATGTAGTTTTTGCAGAATGAACATTATCATGAGTCAAATTTAAATCGATTTGTAACTGGTCATTTTCAGTTCTTACGACGTCACTAGTTTTCGTAGCAGTTTTTATAGAGTGATCCTTTTCTTGAGATAAATTTAATTTGGTTTGTAACTGATTATTTTCAATTCTTACAGCGTTATAGATTCTAAGGTAGTTTTTGCAGAGTTGGCTTTTTCTTGAATTAAATTTAAATCGGTTTGAAATTGGTTATTTTCAATTCTTACAGGGTTCATAGATTCTATAGTAGTTTCTACAGAGTTTACTTTTTTTTTAGTTAAATTTACATCGGTATACAGCTGGTCTTTTTCAATTTTTACAACGATTCTAGGATCGAAAACAGTTTTTGCAGAGTTACCTTTGTCATGAGTTAAATTTAAATCAGTTTGTAACTCGTCATTTTCAGTTCTAACGACGTTACTAGTTTCCGATGTAGTTTTTGCAGAATGAACATTATCATGAGCCAAATTTAAATCGATTTGTAACTGGTCATTTTCAGTTCTTACGACGTCACTAGTTTTCGTAGCAGTTTTTATAGAGTGATCCTTTTCTTGAGATAAATTTAATTTGGTTTGTAACTGATTATTTTCAATTCTTACAGCGTTAATAGATTCTAAGGTAGTTTTTGCAGAGTTGGCTTTTTCTTGAATTAAATTTAAATCGGTTTGAAATTGGTTATTTTCAATTCTTACAGGGTTCATAGATTCTATAGTAGTTTCTACAGAGTTAACTTTTTTTTTAGTTAAATTTACATCGGTATACAGCTGGTCTTTTTCAATTTTTACAACGATTCTAGGATCGAAAACAGTTTTTGCAGAGTTACCTTTGTCATGAGTTAAATTTAAATCAGTTTGTAACTCGTCATTTTCAGTTCTAACGACGTTACTAGTTTCCGATGTAGTTTTTGCAGAATGAACATTATCATGAGTCAAATTTAAATCGATTTGTAACTGGTCATTTTCAGTTCTTACGACGTCACTAGTTTTCGTAGCAGTTTTTATAGAGTGATCCTTTTCTTGAGATAAATTTAATTTGGTTTGTAACTGATTATTTTCAATTCTTACAGAGTTAATAGATTCTAAGGTAGTTTTTGCAGAGTTGGCTTTTTCTTGAATTAAATTTAAATCGGTTTGAAATTGGTTATTTTCAATTCTTACAGGGTTCATAGATTCTATAGTAGTTTCTACAGAGTTTACTTTTTTTTTAGTTAAATTTACATCGGTATACAGCTGGTCTTTTTCAATTTTTACAACGATTCTAGGATCGAAAACAGTTTTTGCAGAGTTACCTTTGTCATGAGTTAAATTTAAATCAGTTTGTAACTCGTCATTTTCAGTTCTAACGACGTTACTAGTTTCCGATGTAGTTTTTGCAGAATGAACATTATCATGAGTCAAATTTAAATCGATTTGTAACTGGTCATTTTCAGTTCTTACGACGTCACTAGTTTTCGTAGCAGTTTTTATAGAGTGATCATTTTCTTGAGATAAATTTAATTTGGTTTGTAACTGATTATTTTCAATTCTTACAGCGTTAATAGATTCTAAGGTAGTTTTTGCAGAGTTGGCTTTTTCTTGAATTAAATTTAAATCGGTTTGTAATTGGTTATTTTCAATTCTTATAGGGTTCATAGATTCTATGGTAGTTTCTACAGAGTTTACTTTTTTTTTAGTTAAATTTACATCAGTATACAGCTGGTCTTTTTCAATTTTTACAATGATTCTAGGATCGAAAACAGTTTTTGTAGAGTTACCTTTGTCATGAGTTAAATTTAAATGAGTTTGTAACTCGTCATTTTCAGTTCTAACGACGTTACTAGTTTCCGATGTAGTTTTTGCAGAATGAACATTATCATGAGTCAAATTTAAATCGATTTGTAACTGGTCATTTTCAGTTCTTACGACGTCACTAGTTTTCGTAGCAGTTTTTATAGAGTGATCATTTTCTTGAGATAAATTTAATTTGGTTTGTAACTGATTATTTTCAATTCTTACAGCGTTAATAGATTCTAAGGTAGTTTTTGCAGAGTTGGCTTTTTCTTGAATTAAATTTAAATTGGTTTGTAATTGGTTATTTTCAATTCTTATAGGGTTCATAGATTCTATGGTAGTTTCTACAGAGTTTACTTTTTTTTTAGTTAAATTTACATCAGTATACAGCTGGTCTTTTTCAATTTTTACAATGATTCTAGGATCGAAAACAGTTTTTGCAGAGTTACCTTTGTCATGAGTTAAATTTAAATCGGTTTGTAACTGGTCATTTTCAGTTCTTACGACGTCACTAGTTTTCGTAGCAGTTTTTATAGAATGATCCTTTTCTTGAGATAAATATAATTCGGTTTGTAACTGATTATTTTCAATTCTTAGAGCGTTAATCGATTCTAAGGTAGTTTTTGCAGAGTTGGCTTTTTCTTGAGTTAAATTTAAATAGGTTTGTAATATGTTACTTTCAATTCTTACAGGATTAATAGATTCTATGGTAGTTTCTACTGAGTTGACTTTTTCTTGAGTTGAATTTACATCGGTATACAGCTGGTCTTTTTCAATTTTTACAATGATTCTAGGAACGAAAACAGTTTTTGCAGAGTTACCTTTGTCATGAGTTAAATTTAAATCAGTTTGTAACTCGTCATTTTCAGTTCTTACAACGTTACTAGTTTCCGATGTAGTTTTTGCAGAATGAACTTTCTCATGAGTCAAATTTAAATCTGTTTGTGACTCATCATTTTCAGTTCTTACGACGTCACTAGTTTTCGTAGCAATTTTTATAGAGTGATCCTTTTCTTGAGATAAATTTAAATCGGTTTGTAACTGGTCATTTTCAGTTCTTACGACGTTACTAGTTTCCGATGTAGTTTTTGCTGAATAAACCTTCTCATGAGTCAAATTTAAATCGGTTTGTAACTGGTCATTTTCAGTTTTTATGACGTCACTAGTTTTCGTAGCAGTTTTTATAGAGTGATCCTTTTCTTGTGATAAATTTAATTTGGTTTGTAACTGATTATTTTCAATTCTTACAGCGTTAATAGATTCTAAGGTAGTTTTTGCAGAGTTGGCTTTTTCTTGAGTTAAATTTAAATAGGTTTGTAATTGGTTATTTTCAATTCTTACAGGATTAATAGATTCTATTGTAGTTTCTACAGAGTTGACTTTTTCTTGAGTTAAATTTACATCGGTATATATCTGGTCTTTTTCAATTTTTACAATTATTCTAGAATCGAAAACAGTTTTTGCAGAGTAACCTTTGTCATGAGTTAAATTTAAATCAGTTTGTAACTCGTCATTTTTAGTTCTTACGACGTTACTAGTTTCCGATGTAGTTTTTGCAGAATGAACCTTCTCATGAGTTAAATTTAAATCTGTTTGTGACTCATCATTTTCAGTTCTTACGACGTCACTAGTTTTCGTAGCAATTTTTATAGAGTGATCCTTTTCTTGAGATAAATTTAAATCGGTTTGTAACTGGTCATTTTCAAGTTCTTACGACGTTACTAGTTTCCGATGTAGTTTTTGCTGAATAAACCTTCTCATGAGTCAAATTTAAATCGGTTTGTAACTGGTCATTTTCAGTTTTTATGACGTCACTAGTTTTCGTAGCAGTTTTTATAGAGTGATCCTTTTCTTGTGATAAATATAATTTGGTTTGTAACTGATTATTTTCAATTCTTACAGCGTTAATAGATTCTAAGGTAGTTTTTGCAGAGTTGGCTTTTTCTTGAGTTAAATTTAAATAGGTTTGTAATTGGTTATTTTCAATTCTTACAGGATTAATAGATTCTATTGTAGTTTCTACAGAGTTGACTTTTTCTTGAGTTAAATTTACATCGGTATATATCTGGTCTTTTTCAATTTTTACAATTATTCTAGAATCGAAAACAGTTTTTGCAGAGTAACCTTTGTCATGAGTTAAATTTAAATCAGTTTGTAACTCGTCATTTTTAGTTCTTACGACGTTACTAGTTTCCGATGTAGTTTTTGCAGAATGAACCTTCTCATGAGTTCAAATTAAATCTGTTTGTGACTCATTTAAATCGGTTTGTAACTGGTCATTTTCAGTTCTTACGACGTCACTAGTTTTCGTAGCAGTTTTTATAGAGTGATCCTTTTCTTGAGATAAATATAATTTGGTTTGTAACTGATTATTTTCAATTCTTACAGCGTTAATACATTCTAAGGTAGTTTTTGCAGAGTTGGCTTTTTCTTGAATCAAATTTAAATCGGTTTGTAATTGGTTATTTTCAATTCTTACAGGGTTCATAGATTCTATGGTAGTTTCTACAGAGTTGACTTTTTCTTGAGTTAAATTTACATCGGTAAATGGCTGGTCTTTTTCAATTTTTACGATGATACTAGGATCAATAACAGTCTCTGAAGAGTTATCTTTGTCATAAATTAAATTTAAATTGTTAGAATTGTATTTAATTGCACATGAAGAACGATCGCTTTTAGTAATATGATCAGTCGACAATTTAGAAAGTATTTTTGTTTGTCTGGAAATATGTGTTTTCTGTTGTATGCTTTTCACAGTCTTATATTCTTCTTCTAAAGTTTTACTTTTTAAATCTAAAAATATATGGTCATTGGTATTTGATTTAGATGTGTAAAAATTATTTTGATATTCTTTCAGAAGTTTGTTATCTTCTTGTAAGTATTTTTCACCAAATAATTCCATCATTTTTTTATCAATTTTTTTTTTTAAATGTATATTTTCATCCATTTTGTTATTATTATTTTTCACAATAGCGTTAATGTCTTGCTCTTGAGATATGACTTGCCTAAAATATCAATTTAAATGTTTAATAAAAACTAAAATACCTATAAATAACCCTTTGTAGCACAAGGCGAATCATGAAAAAACACCATTAGAGATTACATTTGAAAATATTTTTCTGAAAATTACATCAAAATTTAAAAATACTGTCAATATATTCAATTTATGCAATATGCAGAAGGTTGGGTTAGCATATTGTTAGATTAGCTAACAATTTATTTATTTCTATGGACTACGTAAATACACTTTCAACTATTAAGTGAAATTTATAATAAACAACATTTTAGTATGTGAAAATTAATTTTACATTAATTATAATCATGTACCACAAAAGTTGACCAACTAATTTATAAACATTACAGTAATAAAATTGGTTATGTATTTTACTTGTAAGTCTATATTTTATTTCATTTTTTAAAAATTAATACATTATTAATTTTAATCGAATATTTAAGTATTAAGTCTAATGTATAAGATTTAGAAACTGTACTTGTTAAAGAATACCTAAAAATTAATTAATTAACCTAACCTACCTGGCTACCTTTGGAGTAAAAATCAGTATACCTCTTGTGCAACAAATAAATACTTAGCTAATTAATACAATTTTAACAAAATATATTATATTTACTTTTTTTCAACTCTTAATGATGAATGTGATTGATTTTCAATTTTTACATATACTTTAGTTGCAATTTTTTTCATCATAATTCTTGCTTTTATTACATCCTTTGATACTTTGTAACATTTTTTAAATAACTAAAACACGAAATTCACAAGTTTATTTAGTTGTTAATTAATATTGTTATTAATTTTTAAATTCTAATCAGTATTAAATATAATAGTAGTTTTATTCAATTTTCTTAGACGATATTTTGAGCATTTTTCAACACTAAATAAAACCTTTTTGAAATAATATAAATTTTCATACGTAACTGACAAAAGTCAAGAAATAATTTTTTATTAGTTACTACTACTATAACATTATTTATGTATGCTGAACACAACAATTAAAATACTAGTTTAAACAGTTATGTAATTGTAAACTGTATATTATTGATTATTAGTTTCTTCATTACAAAATCGATACAAATTGTTCAAGAATAAAAATATTACACAAAGACCTACTACTAATGATATATATATTTTTTTAAAACATATTGTTTCTAAAATTAATGTACTTATTTTTAAAGTATAATTTGTATTTCCTTTTTTAAATAATAATTATACTCAAAAAATCATTACTTTATGAAATTGTAAGAGCATATTTAATTTAAATTAAATTTTTAAAAAATATATATATTTAAGTGCAAAGAAGAGGTCAAGAAACATTAATAAATTGATTATTTAAATAAAAAAAATTCAAAGAAAGATTTATGTAATTAATTAGTCTTTATTTAAATCCAGTAAAACATCCTAATTTTATGAAAAACTAACGGAAATTTCTACCCTGCACAGAGAAACACTGAATCATATATTTGTTTTCGGAGATGTCTAGCATGTTAATGGAACGAATAGTAAACTAAATAGTAAATAAAAAATACTCCGCGTTGCATTCCAATCAGTAGTGGTGGGAGCAGTGGTTGTAGTGCGGCAGCAGCAGTATTAGTGGGTGTGGGTGTAAGTGTGTGATGTGTGGTGAGAATGTGGATGTGACAAAACGGATATGGATGTGTGGTGTGGGTATTGGTGTAACATAACGCAAAATCGGTCACGAAAAAAGTCCAAAAATATATATATGTTAAAAGCTAACTTTAAATTACATGTTATGAATTATTTAAAATAATTAATTAAATGTTAACTATTTGATTTGTTTATTAAATAATTTGCCTAACATCTGTAAAATATATACACATTTATATAATCAACTAACTGTTTTTCATTTTTTAAGAACACCTAATTTTTTTAATTTAATTAAATATTATTTAATTTATAGTAGAATTATAATTATATGTAATTATATAATTAGTAGAATTATCTTTTAAATATAATTCAACATTGTTATTTTAAAATTAAAATCAATAGAAATTACTAGTACAACATTAAATTTCACCATGGCGAATTATACTAGTGCCTATAAATTCTTCATAGTACTTCTAGAGCAAAATCAAAATCAGCTAACATAGAATAATTGTTTGCTGATAAAGTTATTATTTAATCAGTGGCGGCTCGTGGGTAAAATAGTTGGTGGTGTACATTTATCAAATATTATATAATAGTCAATGACATAAATTAAAACAAAAACCATCTTATACTTAACTTAAATTTTATTGAAGTTTAAATATTAGTATAAATCTATAAATAACGATTATAACTAATAACAAATAAATATTATTCATTTACATTTTTGTAACTTAATTCTATTCTTTTTACTTTTTTAACAGAAAATACAATAATAACCTTTTCATTAAAATTAGAAATATTATTTTTTATCATATGTTTTTCAATTGATAACATGGATAAAGCCGATAGTCGATTTTCAGACATAGTACTTCGTAAAAAAGTTTTTATCCTCTTTAAAATGGAAAACGAGCGTTCAGTTTCGGCGGTAATCATGGGTATAGTTACTACAATTTTTAGAAGTTTAAATGTTTCAGAAAATATGTCAAGCAAATTATTATCAATAATAAATTTAAGAAAATTTACAGCTACTGACATATTTTTAAAATTATCTCGTTTATATATAACCTGTAGCTCAGTTTTTAATTTCAATTTCTCTAAAAATGGGTATGATTCAATAGTTTGGTCAAAGTAAAATTGAAGAAAGGTTTTTTCATAATTTTCAAAATTGGCTGGTAAAAATAAATTTTACGCAATAAGTTCAGACATATTTATTTTATTTTATATTTAAAAAGGTAGTAAAAAACACTCTTAAACAAAAGAAACGCTTTTTTCCTAAAATAAAAACATGAACTTACAAAACGAAAAAATATTAGAATAATATTATTATAGATCAGATAATTTATGACAGTGTTATCAACAACAATAAAATATAAATACCCTGTGTAAACGGGCATCGAACGCCGATATTCGTATCGCCGTGATATTAATTCGACGCAGGTAACACTACGACAAACTCGCTCACTACAGACCGCTGAACGATAAACGGAATACAACTCGTTTGTGCACCACCAACCGCCACGTTATCACACATTTTTTGAGTGTAGTGGGATTGAAACAGTCAAATGCGCATGCGCAAATGGAACAATTTTTGTTTGTGCACCATCGTAAATATTCGTTTCTGTGCTGCGCCGCGCGCTGGTCAGTTTTATTAATCTATGGCTAATCGTAACAATGTACGACGTACGCCTTACGGGCGTGTTGCGGCGTAAGTCGGTACCTCATATAATAGTGTATAGTGTACATTTCGTAGACTTTACCTATAGCCTATTGCCTATATATACACATTACTCAAGATAGCAATGTATTTCTTAATGCTATTTTTAGAAAAATATTTCATTACGAGTATTATATTGCCCTAAAGTATTTTGTATTTTCCAAAATTATAGGTGGTGCACGTGCTCCTGTGCACAATAGCACGAGCCGCCACTGTATTTAATGCTATGAAATATGGTATATACTCGTATATATACAAAACCTCAAACATAATTTTTTTTTTGTTGTAAAAAGTACAATAACAATCTTATGAGCCTTGATTAAAGGGTGGATTGATTCCCCTTGAGTTAAAAAAAATATATAAATATTATAGATATTAAAAATGAAAATAACTCACCTTTCCTAAACATTTTTGTTTTCCAGCCTCATTATAACAACTTAAAAAATCTCTGAAGGTTTTGTTAAGGTTTTCAGTCCTACAAATGCTTTTATACTCTGAAACGAAATCACGATAAAAATTATACACCGACATAGTTATATTTTTGATTCGACATTGACGCTATTCCTTAAAATATTTAAAAAGTCGATTTAAATTATAACTATATTTTTTTTAATATCTTTGAAGAGTTATGATAAATTGTTTTTTTTTAAATTATATTAATTGTGAATAAAAACTTACCAAAATACATTAATTTTTTTGTTAGGACAAAATGAGGATCTCCTGTGGATAACTTATGGTTATAAATTTCGACATGCTAAAAAAAAAAGGTTATATTAATTTTTTTTATTTATTTAGTATGATGAGTATGTGATAATCGACGCATTATAAATCGTTGTTTGGTATGTGATTTTCAAAAAGGATTAAAAATAATTTAAATACTTTTATATTTAGGTGAAATTATTAAATTAAATTTATTCTTACATTCGAACACTAAAATTACGCAAAATATTTTCAATAATATTATAGAGGTTCTACTTGATGGTGATCTGCTTGACGGTGGGAACCGCTAACTCAGCGGATTCCAGCTCGACGGCTCTGTCCCGTGGTCACGTATGATACTCGCTTAAAATATGACTTATAATACTAATATACTACTAATGCCGGGCTTACACAATGCTCAGTAATACACAATAATTACATCAATCATAGATGAACTAGAAATTGAATTAAGAAAAAGACAAAAACGGATATGGACAAAAAAATGGTTACTGTGAAGTGATACCAATGGTAACTCAATTGGTCTATTAAGAGAGTTTGCAGTAGAAGATCAAATGGAATATAAAAGTTTCATGAGAATAACACCAGTTCAATTTGAGTTTTTGTTAAAAAAAATAAGTCTTAGTTATTTTAATATTTTAGACTTAATAAAATAATTAAATCAAATTAAGAATATTAATATTAACAAACAATATTTATAATTTATATAACACAGTATAAGATGCGATGCACACGTGATAATACAAATATTATTATTAGACTGATTCATCGTAAATGTCATTATTGGTACTCTTAAAACTGATAGTTCAGGGCAATCATTTTTATTAGTTAATCATTCAGCTATTGCAAAAATAATTGATAATTCAATGTATATTTTGTGGCCTGGCGAAGTGCATCATGATGACGTCCTATTATTTTTAAGTGATGCGGCATCTTATATGGTGAAATCTGGTAAGGCTATTCAAGTTTTCTACCCCAAAATTATCCACGTCATATGTATTGTGCACGGGTTTCACTGAATTGCTAAAAAAATTCGTGGAAATTATTCTAAAGTCGACAAAATCATCACTAAAGTCAAAAAAGTTTTTTTGAAGGTAGTGTTGCAGTATTTAAAGAAAAATCACTTGATGTTTCATTCCCTCCACAATCCATTTTAACAAGATGGAGGACGTGGATACGAGCTGTGGTTTATTACTGCGAACACCTTGAAGTTTTAAAATCTATTATTGACTCTATGGATAAGAAACATGCAGTTTCTGTTGCTAACTCCCAAAAGTATTTTTCTGACGTCAGTATTGCTGCAAATTTAATATTTATCAAATCACATTTTGGATGTCTACCAGATACAATAACCAGTCTCGAAACAAAAATATTAAATATATTAAATTAATAAAACGTTAATTTAAAATTAAGACAAATCCCTGGTCCAATAAGAAGAATAGTTCAAGAAAAAATGGATAATATTTTGAAAAAACACACCGGATATCAACGTTTAATTAAAATTTTAAAAATTTTAAATAGTGAGGAAACTTTAATGGATGGTCTATCTGAAAACTTAACCATAAATGATTTGGTTTATTATAAATACACGTCATTTATAATACATTATTTTTATTTAAATTCATTAATTCTACAAACGGAATTAATTCCGTCGATGTAGAACGATTATTTTCGATGTTCAAATACTGTTGGCCGACAATCGACAATCTTTTCAGTTCGAAAATTTAAAAAAACATTTGGTAGTTCAATGCAATTTTCAAGTTAAAAATACTATTGACTTAATTATGTACATGTTTCAATAATTTTTACTAAAAACTAGGAATTTTATTTTTCAGTGTCAGAAAAAGAACTTTCAAATTAAACTAATTAATAAATCCATCATATTCATCCATAAGAAAATAATTATCAATTATTATTTGATATTATCAATATAATGTACCCGTTAATGTCCTACTCCCTAATTAAATCAATAAAAAGTTATTATTTTAAATTAAATTTTCTTAACAATTTTGTTAGAAAAAAATATCCATTTTGCATATTTTTAGTGCATATTATAGGGTTTTTAAATACAGAAGTGCTTGCATATTTAGTGCTTTTTAGAGCTACAATTCCTCTGACCTAGTCATAATTTAAGTATATAAGATTACTTTATTAAATAATTATTATTATGAAATTATTAAATCTAATTTTTTTTTTTGCCAATTCAATTAATACTTCATCTGTAGCAGGGGTAATTTTAAATTACTTTACATAAAAGTAATATGACCAATGAACATTTATTATTACGTATTAACTATTAACGTTGGAAATATGGAATTTTCGAAAATATTTGTTATCCGTTATTGAATATTATTCACTTTATGTACAAAACGTTTATTCCATAACGGATATTGTATTTAATCGTTGTTTAATCATTTTGATTTACGAAATAATACACATGTGAGATATTGAACTGTGTATTATTTAATCATAATGTCTCCAACTATTGTAGATTATACACATTTGGAAAGTTTTATTAAAATGAGTTCTGTTTCAATTTTACAGATTTTTAAACCGCAAAATACAATCACCGTTTCAACGACATAAAATTCTTATACTGATGAATTATCCGTAAGTAGTTTACTAATAAAAAAACAAAAACTTGATCAACTGGAAACTTGAAAATCAACTGCAAATTATAATGTGAGTTTTATCCATTCATTTTATAATATCGAAATTCTACCGGAAGGAGTGTTTCGATCGTTACAGTCATATGCTATTATGGATAGCAAATAATATCTAGTTGATACTTTAAAGGGATCATTTTTCGATTTTCTCAAAAACACCTAGAAAAAAACTGCATAGGAACAATTAAAAAAATTGTAAATTTTTTCCACATATCCAATTAAGCAGGTCAGGTTTTAAAGAACCATATAATATAATTCAAAGCCGTATTTGGGGGGGTTAAACCCTCTCCCCCCGAAACTTTTAATAGTTATAATAAATTGAATATATTACATTAAATTATTAAGGTGGAAACACACTATTTACATATCACATGTTAACCCGCCTTTAAACATAATTTTATCGTACACAACATAATCTTTTATTCAAATCTAGTTGTTGAAAATATATGATTCGATGTTAAACCTCCTCTTCCACTCCCAGAATATGTGTTCCTGCTTCTGCCTTGATATCATTATGCGTGAGTGCAAAACAAACATGGCTTCTAAAATTTTGTGAAGCACGTTGGGTAAAGCAATTGGATTGTCTCAGTTTATTTTATGATGTATATGAGTATATTTGTTTATCATTGGAAAATTGAGATTTAAAAAAATATTAACTTTAATGGAGTGAAACCTCACACGCTGCTACATATAATAGATATATAATAAATAAGTGAAAACTTTAGTTGTGAAACAGCTGCAGCTGTAAGTTGATAGTTAATTGTTTCTATCATTACAAAAAAAAGTTGATACCAAAGTTTGTAGTTTTATCAGATTATTGTAAACAAAAATTATCTAAATTAATATAATTTTTTTATATTAATAATAAATAGGTAATAAATGGCATATTATTAAAACCAATATATAGTAACAAGAAGACCCGGGGGGGGGGGGGTATATCTCTCTCATCCCTTTCGTTTGACCGCCACTGATACTAATGCATTGCTGCTGATGATAACGGTTTGTTAATATTGATACGCAACGACGGCGGCTGTTGCGATGTCTGCGGCGGCGGTAATGTGTGACGTCAGCGACAACTGTGATGTCCTTCGTATGTCTCGGACCGTGATCGGCGGTGGCTATTTCGGTAACGAAACAAATTACGTCCTACTTCGGTTCTCCTCGTGTAACGATGGCGTTGATCGTAATCGGGCGAAACTTGGTAGCAATAATGACGTATATGCTGACAGCGTTGTTCGGCGACGGCGCGTATAAATTATTTCCCTTGAATTAGTATTTTGTAGATTTATTCGTGTGGAAATAATTTAAATGATGTGTTCTGATATGATGCACTTTGATAGATGTTCTGAAGATTTTCTTACTTAATTTAAATACTTGTATATTTAAACGAAATTATCAAATTAAATTTATTCTTACCCTCGAACACTAAAATTACACAAAGTATATTTAAATAATATTATAGAGGTTCTGCTTGGTCGTATCCTTCTCGACTACTCGTCGGCCGTCACTAAGAGACCCATCGAGCTAACACCACCGGTGGGAACCAACTCAACGAATTCCAGCTCGACGGCTCTGTCCCGTGGTTACGTACGCCACTCGCTTAAAATATGATGACTTATAATACTAATATACTATTAATGCTATGCCACTATACAAGAAGTATAACTACAGTTATCTGTATTTTATTATTATTATTATTCATTTTATTATTATTAGCCGTGATATTATAACACTTGTTTACTTGTGAAATTTTAAGCAGACTACCTAATGTACAATTCTAATTTCATAACATATTAGGTATGTAAAAATATTTTGATCATTGACTATTATTCTTAAATGAAAGTTGGACATAGTCTGCGCACGGCCCATTGAATTTTCTTGCACCGATAAATTATTGTAACAACATTTTAAACATCACACTTCTACAACTCAAAAACGTCCATGCATACAACCCAAGCAGAATAAATGGAAAATATTTTTTATTTCCATTCTTTAGACCGATTAGGGGAATATATACCCTTAATAAAAACAAATTTATTTCTAAATTTAAGGCTAAGTGAAAAATCATTTAATTCTAGCGTCTTGTAAAAAGCAGCTACATTAACTAGTAAATCAAATTACTCGTTGCTATTACATTACTTGTTCTAAAGCTCGTTAATAACATACAAATATAATATTACGATCATTATGCTGGGAAACCTATCGTAATGTTGATGGACGTGACAATTATTAGATTGATTTATTTATCACTAAGCAATTTTTAATATAACATAATCTTATTCCAATTAAGTACACACTTAATAATCTTTTATTGCCGAATCTACATTTTTAAATTATTATTAACTAACAACGCATTTCTTCTTGCCATACAACGAAATTGTTTATTCTTCTTTAATCGTCTGACATATAAATATTACTAATTAAAAATATAAGGTTAATATTTAATATTATAATATTTATAAGTATGAGGTTAACTTATCTTTAAATTAAAAAAAAATTGACATTAGATCTTCATGGAGGGGAAAACAATTTACTTCAGAATTAAATTGATTTTTTTATCTTTTTTATCTTATCTATGACGGAATGATAATATAAAAATATTAAAATTAATTGAATACGTATGATAAACTTTAAACATATATACAAACCCTACCCCCCAAAAAAAGAAAAATATTTTTTAGGAACGACCTCGTGTGAATAAATAAATATTGTGTGGAAGAGGCACTGTGGATTTTGTAAGTGTAGTGTGCATGTGAGGATTGTAAATAAAACTACGGTTAATAATTTGTAAAACGGTATTTTCGAGCAAACCCATTTGCTTCTAACAAATCCACCGACGTGTACAGTCGGGTATATAATGCCATAAATATATACTATAATGAAAAATATTTATACTGTTCTAAAAACAGTTGAAACCCAAATAATCAATTTTACCGGGACACAGATATCTACCATATCACCTGAAAAAATATGAATCGATAAATATAGAAAGAGCATATACACGTATCATACTTTTTTCCACCATCACAAACAAGAGATAAACGAAGCAACTGAAAAACCGGATAAAATTCTTGATTATAATTCTACAAAGGGGGGCTTCGACTCAGTTGACCAAAAGTGCGCTAACTTCCACCACTAGACGAACACGGAGATGGCCGATAACTTTGTTTTTTCGATTTTTGGACATGTCCGGAGTCAACACATATGTGATTTATGCGACTAATAATATGAACAATGTAAATCGTCGAAAAACACGGATGGACTTCTTAGAAGCATTAGGATTTATTCAGCTTCTTAGAAAAACACCTCACAAAGAGAGCGAGAATTCAAAACCTTCCTATGGACGTGAAAGCTTTTCTCTCTTCAAACTATAAAGGACAACTATACCAGGACCAAACGATGTGCCTCCAAGTCGAACAGGTCCTTATTTTTTATATGGAAAACATAGGAATAGCAAAGTTACAAAAAATGTGCTGAATGTGTAAAATTCGTGTGCAAAAATCACAGTGACTGCGAGATAAGGTGCCAAGAATGTATACAGGTTGACTAAGTAGAAGAGTGATATATTGAACCGAAAACAGCTGATAACCCCATAAATCAAATTTTATTTTTTGTTATATAGCGATGTACTTACTTACCTTCGTTTATTGAACTTGAAACGCGATTCTCTGAAATTTAGTTACCTACAAACTTTAGTCCTATAGACAAGTCAAGTAATGTATTTATATTCATTCATATTGTGTACTATTTGAATATGAATTTTATAGAGAACTTTAAAAATAAGGTTACCTAATTGAAATATATTGGTTCCTGCAGGTGCGAATTCAGATTTATATTACGGTGATGGGGGTGGGGGGGACGAATATTGAACATTCAAAAATAAAATACCTGTCTAATGTGTGTGTGTGTGTGTGTGTGTCAGTAGTTAAATTGGGAAGAAAATAGTAGAGGTACTTTGAAAGCTTACGAAATAGTTGCGTCCTCAAAATACATTTTTATAAACGATATAGGTACTCGAAAAGTTCATGCCGTCTATCACGTTTACCAAAAATTCGAGCGTGGAAAATAAGGTTAATTAATAATGACTAAAAACGTGGAGTTTATCTTAATTCAAAGAATGAAATAAAGTACAGGTAACTTATAGCCGGATAGTCATATTATTTCGTCAATACAACAATATTATTTTATATTTCATCAGCTGTGAAAAAGCAAATACCGTCCCCCGCGTTCTTCTTTAAAAAAAATAGTAGAGGTATGATCAAATATTTGAAAAAATAGGAGTACTGAGTCCCCCTGCGCCCCCTTCACAATTTAACCACTGGTGTACGTGTGTGTTTATTGAAATGAAATACAAGCGTATACTTAACTGAAAAAATATTTTTGAGCTTGATAAGGCCGACACTGTAAAAATTACGACAATTCAACAAAATATTTAAGAAACATATACGAGTACAACGCGATAACTCTCATTACTGATTGCTATTTACTATCGAGTGGCCGTTCCTTCTACAAACATTGAACAATAATTGCTGGAATTTTCCCTAAACCTTATAAAATCTATTATATTATTATATTATATAATATGAGAATATATATATATATTAAAATTGAGACGGTCGTTCAGAGGTGGAACTAGGATTTTTGACACCCGGGGAAAATGTTAAAAATGATGTCAAATCTCCTATAATATTTTTATATTTTATATTTTTATTTTATATTTTGAGCCACAATGACTACCGGCCAAGGTTCTGTTTATAAATAAATAAAAAAAAAATTTTAAAAAAATGTTAAAAATTGTTTTTATTATAAACATTATAATAAGCTTTCAAACATTTTCGCCACCAAATTTTTACGCCCGGGGATCAATCCCCGTCTTCCCCCCCCCCTTAGTTCTACCACTGAGGTCGTTCATCCGTTTCACGACTGGTCGCACCGTGTTATTGCCATCGAGTCGTCCATCGTTATCACAAATTCTAAGAATAGATCAGAACGTATATATTGATTCGTGCGTATAGAATACACAAATAATTCAACATTTTTGCTGAGTATTTTTATTAGAAATTTTTTCCTAAGTAAAATATAGTCTACGGGGGGGGGGACAGCCACCCCTTCGCCTCCCACTAAATCCGCGCCTGGATTCCTAAATTTTTTTTTTGTATGATATTCGTTTTTATATTTTTATATTTTGATTACCAGTTCTTGAAATAAAAAATTTATTCCATCAAAGCATACCTATTATCAGTAATACTTTTGCGACCAATCTAGAACACAATCGAATTGAAAATATACATGAAATAGTAAAGAAAAGATGAAAAAATAAAAATGCGAAGATTTCCCCACTAGCGTGTACTAACGTATAACTAAGGGTTAATTGTATATAAATAAACTCTATTTATAAAAACAAATTTGTATATTTTAAGCTAAAATTTAAATAAAATATGATATATCTCAATCATTATCAACATCAAATAAAATGTTTATATATAATGCAATTTAAAATTTCAATATATATATATGTGTGTGTGTGTGTTTAGGATGGATATGACTTTCTTTTTTTTTTAACCGATTTCGCTTAAGACTACTAATTACTACTAATTATGATTACTACTTAATGATTCTTCGGCCTGACATAAATCATAATGGGCCACAACCAACAGCAACTCGCAACAAAAACATGTATATGATTCATCGTTTTTCCGTGTAGCAGAGAAAATATCAAGTACCGCGCTACGTTTTCCCCCCCTTTTGGTAATATTAAAGCAACTTATTTATAACAAAACATTATTTTCCTAAAATGTATAGTAATTTGATGCATAAATGACACATGTCCATGATCTTTAAACTCCGTAAGCATCTAGAGCAGTGGTTCTCAACCATTTTTTTTTATTCATATCACCCTTATCCACGAGAATCCAACATTGCGTCGCCTTAATATCAAAATATGAAACAATTTAAACTGTACATTTTAGAAGAAAAATATGAGTGCTTTGAAAAAATACAGTACGCAGAAAAATAATGATTAAATATTATTTTATTTTAGTTGTAGTGTTGAATAAACATTGACATTTTAAATTGCAAAAATAATAAGAAGAATATTGAAAAATAATATTGAATAGTATAAAATCTGAAAAATTAATGAGAAATTTAACCCTGATGGTTTTTACGAAGTCGGGGAATTCGAGGGATGATAGTGGAAAGAGCAGATCGAAGAGAACAGACAAAAGATAATTGTGACATTTATTGTGGTTATTGTAATTTTTACTAGTAATTAATGATTATGACTATAAGTATAGGATATGTGTTTTGTTAGTACGCCATACGAAATAAATAAATAAGTGGAAAGAACGAATGTCTTTATGACTCGTCGACTCTTCACGCGTTTAACGTAAACAATTATTATGTTGTTCCGACGGTGGTGGCGATTACATAACAACAGCGGCAATTATACGATTTTTTTCCCCTTTTCTTCGAGGATTTCGTATCACCTACACTGGATCCATGTCACCCCTATTGAGAACCACTGATCTAGAGTTGTATAATATTTTATACAATTACTATAGAAACTTATAAATGATACATATATACACTTATAAATTACAAACATATAAATTATAAACGTGAAATTTTTTTCCGATATGAAATTTTTTTTTCTTTCTTGAAAAATATTAATATTTGAACATGTACCCTTTCTGTATTTAGCGATTTATAAATATTTTAAAGTCAATATCGCAAGAACTATTTACAGAACATTGATAACGTTAATAAAACCGTTGATATTGATTTAAAATTATATATTTCTAGTAAGACTCGTTGAGGTGGGAAAGGAGGTGTTCGGATTCAATTCAAAAACGGTTATGTTTTCGTAACCGATTTGACTCTATTTTCAACAAACCAAAGCGAATAATAAACAAATAATAAAAACTAAAATGGGTTTCTCCTCTTTCCCCGACATCGGAAAACAATTATACAAATAATAGTTACAATATCATGCTCACTCCAGTGTTGTATTTACGGGACGGGCACAGGGTTTCCCCCCCAGAGTTTTTTTTTGTTGTTATTTGAAATCATTGGAGCAAAATATTTTAATTTGTTAACATTCAACGAGTGATTTTAATAAATGTGTTGACACGTCTTGATAGTTAATAATGATAAGTATTGTGAAATAACATTCAAAAAAATTAATTTAATCTATGGATGGATACACTGTAATTTTAAAATTTTCTGTCAAAGGCAAGCACAGCTGATATGTACAATAAAAGCCATGAAGGTAAGAGCATGCCAAATAAATTATTATTGTAATACCCAATTTCAATGTTTGAGTTTCGATGTCAACATTTCTAAAATATTTCGTTGTTTTATGATTTTTATTGGAATTATTACTTTAAATGTGTACAGTATCTTGTAAATATATTTTGCTTGTAATTGATAGAAATACAAACCTATTGTAACGGTGAAATTTGGTGTAAGTTCATGTGATTATTATTAGACCCCCCTCCAAAAAAAAAAAGTTGTAAATACGCCACTGGCTCGCCTAGCCCGTAAATATAAAATACGTCACTGAACGTTTTGCAACTCGTACGATTTGTATTATTAATTTTCTTTTTCATTCGGTGATAACGAAAAATACGTTTAAAAACTCGAAAACCGCGGGAAGCATACTAAGAAAGCGCGGCGCTAATCACACACGGTCATCGGCGCGTACCGTCCGGCGCGTTTCGGTTCGCGCACATAGAACGTCGCGAGAAAAGCGTACAGATCGTTGACTCGCACCGAAACGCTAAACTGTATTGCGAAAAATCCAAAAGGAAAAACATCACCATTTAACCGTAGTCGTCGGCCGTGGGAGGTTTGCGCCTTTTGACGGCCGCGACGACGTCGTTATTCGAAACGTGATTCGGAACGCACAGCGTGACGCCGGCAGATCTCGATCGATTGCACGCGATCTATGCTCAACCCCTCGTGACATAACCTAATCGCGTTTTGTTCGCCGCGCGGCGGTCACGTAAAACGACGCGGTTTGAATTGCGTGTGCGCGCGCGTCGTATACGGTCAACAAAAAACGGTTTTCGAATATGGAAACATCCGTCTCGTAGCATAAAGAAACAAAACAAAACAAAAACAAAGACGTTGCACACGTACCGTGCCGCCGGCGGCGTCGTCGACTGCGTGTTTCGACGGGTCAGTCTTCTTCATCTTCTTCGGATCGCGTTCGTCTGTCTCCTCCCCGCGGTGTCGCCTCTTCCGGGGCCGAGCACTCACGGCGTCGCGCACGAACACGTTCATCGGACGACGGTGACGGGCGCAAGTATTACGTCGCGGCACGCGATGGCCCGTTATTGTCTCGTCCGTACGGGCGCAACGCGAGACGCGGGCGAATGGAGCGAACGGCACGCGGCCGGCCGGCGTGTCGGAACGCGGAAACGCGCGCGCGCGACAAACGGCGTGACACTGCGACGGACAACACGGACGCACGACTGACCGGTCGTCGGCGGGTTGGACGGCCGGCCTGCGAGTGGGGCGCGTGTCTGCGCCGCGGGTCGGCGGGGCGCGCGGTCAACGGCGGGCGGCCGAAACGCGCAGCGCTCCGACCTGCACGGAGGCGGCGGCGGAGGTGGCGGCGGCGGCGGCGGCGTCTGGACGTTCGCACTTCGGTTCGGGCGGCCACGCGCGTGGAATGTCAAAACAAATACGCCGGTAAATACATCGAACAATGTTTAACAAAACGATTAAGAACGGCCCGCGATCACGCGCGCATTAACGCCACACACAAATATATAAATATGCTCGAGCGATTAATTCCGTTTTCTCGATTATTGCCGTGCTCCCCTCGAGTTAGTATTCGAGAACATACGGAAATGAGCGAGACGTCGAAATCCTTACCCGGAATACTAGCTGTGATTGTTGAATGTCGCGGTCGTTCGTCTGTTAATCGAGGGAAAGGAAAACGCGATGAATAATACGGCTGGTTCACAGTGTCGGTGCCGAAGTCGAAAACGGTCATATCACTTGGTTGGAGTGTGACCATCAGGCGCGGATTCGGCGGATTGGGTTAGATTGTGTTTCACTCGGGAAAAATTCCTAATAAAAATTCTGTTAAATGTACTTGTAACGTTACTGGCGACCAGTGCATTAGCAGAACGCAATTTTTCATCTCTACGGCGGATAGAAACATGGGCGAGATCATGGATATCGGACGATCGATTGAATGGACTGTCCTTATCACACACATTGGTTATAACCACGGCACACATATACACAGACTTTATTGTGCAATATTCGACTCCCCCTCCCCTCCCGTAATATAAATCTGAATCCGCACCTGGTGGCCACAGAACAGAAGAGATCCAAGGGTCCAAATTAATAACGACGGCCTGAAATGTCATGTGTATACACATTACTTTATCAACGTCGATCTTTTAGTTTGCATTCGAGTTTTGACTACGTACTAATGTTATTAAATATCGTTTTTTATATTATTATTATTATTATTATTAATATGATCTCTGTGTTAATTTCTCTTCTGACGTTCTTTCGATGTGTAATTTTTTTTCGGAGACATACGTAATTATGTGTAGTCATAATTTGTTTAATGATATGCACGCATATCATTATTGTAATCACAGTTAACAAAAACATTTTATGTATTTATGTCTCTATACGTATATATTCATATCGTACGTCGTTATTTCAATTTTTGTTCTAAATAAAAACATTTTTTTTTTGTATTTTTTTTTTTTTCACTTATTTTATGCCGATGATTTTTAGTCGAAACCAGTAGTAAATAAATATACTTTTTACAAGAACTTTATGTTTTTTTTATTTTGAAATACTCATTGGCTTTCTTATATACATACAAGGCCTTAGCAGGAACAAATTTCCTGGGGGGTGGTGGTGGGGGGCTGGGGTTAAAACCTAATCATATATTTTCAACTACTAGATTTAAATACTAGATTTTGTTGTGTACGATAACATTGTGTCTAAATGCGGGTTAACATGTGGCGTGTAAATAGTGTGTCTCCACCTTAAAAATTTAATTTAATAAATTTAATTTATTATAACTATTAAAAAGATCCGTGGGGGGAGGTGAACCTCCAAAACCCCCCCAAATACGGCCTTTTGTATACATATATATAAAGAGAGAGAGATGTTAATTTGTATATCAAAAATTATTTTTATTCTATTAATAATTAGTGATAGTTAAAACATTTTTTTTCATTTCCTTTTTTCTTTTTCTCTCTAAATAAAAACAATATTTAAGTCATAACCGTACATCGAATAATTTTCTCACGGACGTTCCAAATGAGAATGTAATGATTTATTACAACTTAAATGTAGTTGTAAGAAACTTTATGTTGTTAAAAAGAATAGAAATTTTAATATAAGATATAAAGTACACATCTCTGAAATAAGATTTAAAAAAACTAATCCAAATTCAAATTTTGCAAAACATGTTTTAGAAAATAATCATCTTATTACTTTTAATATACATAATGACTTAGAAACATTAAATGATATTTATATCAATTCCGTTTTGGAAGAATTACATATTTATAAAGAAATTAAACACAATAAATTTCAAAATGTCTTAAATATACAAACAATTTTAAAAATAATATTCTATGTCAATATATAATAGATAATATTAATTAATATCACACCATAGTTGCTTTCATTATATACACAATTTCTTTGCTTTTTAATATATTTTTATTATATAATTTTTTATTTTTATTTTCACCTAACTCTATGTCTTTTTATTGTAATATTCTTAATATTCTCTATGTAATTTCTGTCTTATTTCTTTATACAATTTTTTCTTAATAACTTTAATTTAATTTATTCTTCAGTTGTTGTATTTTATTTGTATTAACCTGATTATGACATTTTGTCGAAACCGGTAGTAATAAACACACATATACAACAATTTTTTTATTTTATTTCTTTTTTCTTTAATCAACATAATACTCATTGACTTTTTGTATATTTAAGTAAACATTTAATATATATATATATATATATATATATGTGTGTGTATATATGTTTGTTTGGGTGTATATATATATTTTTTTTTTATTTATTTTTTTTTATTTACGAGTATTATATTATAATTTTTAATTTATTTCTATTCGTTAATTCTTTTATATCATTCCTTTTTTATTTCTTTATTTTTCATTTTTTTACTTTTTTTCTTGCATATCCTTTTTACCCTTTATTTGTTTTTTCTTTTATTTTTACCACCATATAATTTAATTAGATTTACAGACAGAAAGACAATTTAAAAAAAGCATATATCATAATAAAACCAATACATTCAGGGGGGGTCAGTGAGTACTATGGTCCCGGAGCCTGGGCTCTCTGGGGGCCCGGAAAAAAAACACAATATATACATATTATTAATTTAAATTAGAAAAATAAAATAAGTCCCCCCCTCAATCACGACCATATATTTATACAATATTAGTACATAAATAATTTGATTTCTTACTACATAACTTTGTGTAACAATCTATATGTATAGATTATTTATTATTATTTTTTTCATAAGATCGGGCCACATGACGTCGGTAGGCGGGTGGGGCGGAAATTTGAAAATAATAATAATAATTTTTTTTATTATTATTATTCATAAATACTTTTTTAAAATGTTGATTTTTATATTAATTTACAGTAAATTAATGTACTTGTGTTTTAAACTTATTTTAGAGTAACTAAAATAACTAATATTTTATAGAGGTATATAACAGCAAAAGAAGTTGTGTACCCAATATTTTAGATTAAATGTTAAAGTTTATATTAAAATTATTATAAATACTAATATACAATAATGGCCCGGATTTATTTACAGTACCGTAGTTGTAAAATGCATGTGGGGGGCACACAAATAATTGAAATTGTTTATCAATAGCCGAATATTTTATTTTAAATCATAAATACCTAAAGTTATATGTTTGAAAATAAGTATGTTACTACCATCCGGTCTGAAGGACCAAAAATGGTTGGTATAAGTAAGTTACTACCAGACGATCGAAGGACCATAAAATGTATGGTAGTAAAAGTGAATTACTACCCGAACGACAATAACGTTAAATATTAAAACGTGAGAAATTAAACTAAGATTCAAGTTTTACAGCGATGTTGACACCACACTCCCCACTGACAACCTTCACCAGGAGAATATTCGACTATTTGCGTTCCCTACGTGCGCAATGGACGTAGGTAATGACAGGTATTCAAGGATGATTTTGCCTGATGAGAGCAATCAAGTCCTTGTGTGGAAAGACGTAATATCAACGATCACTAAAAAACGAGATTTTACGAAAAATAAAAAAGAGAAATAAATAACACTGTGTACGAGAAAATGAAATAAAAACACTATGTAACGTTATACGTAATATATTAACATATTAATTAGTGAGGTACCTCGTCGTGCCGAAAACTGACCAAGTCTGCCCTGGGTGGGTCTTGGACCAGTGTCGAGACACAACGAGAGAAAAGTGAAAACTAACAAACTTAGTAAATGGATGGTTCCTCGTTATGCCGAAAGCTGGCCAAGTCTGCCCTGGGTGGGTCTTGGACCAGTGTCGAGACACAACGAGAGAATGTTGACGACTGACAAAAATTGTGAGTGGCCCAACCCTCTTATGTATGGTTGGGACCCAATTAATTTTATATTTAAAATTAATTTCATGACCATATGGTCAGAAAAAAATGTATATAAAAACAACGATAAAAATATGTATAGAAAAAAAATATAACAAAATGTACGTTTCGTTTGTATACAAAATACTATACTTTTATGACGACGACGTCATCGTCTGGGTATTGCGAACAACGTATAGACGCATGGCTGTTGAATAATATAATTTATTTAAAATTGTTTTGTTAAAATCGTTTTTATACGTGACTTTTATTTTATGAGTATTTACTACTAGCAAGTAAAAACTAAAAAGTAGCTAAATATAATTTATAGTGGTCGGTATGACAATGATGTTAATGTCCATGAGAAAAACGTATTGGCTATGGCCAATAAAAAATACAACATTATTTATAACTATACTGTGCTGTTTTAACTACGTTTATATTTTATATTTCTTCTCTCCACAAATAAATGTTTACGAAAAATGAAGTAATATCGGTATTCAATATAATCAATAGTTGTAATGGTTTTCTAATTGACTTGAAGAATTTAGATTCCTTAAGTCTAAGTCAGGAAGCAATGAATATTGTTAATATTTATAGTCAAGATTTGGGTTTATCATTTGTCGAAGAAGTTGTACAATTCCAAAACATTATTAAAACATTTCCCAATGATGAACTTTCTATGAGTGGTATATTAAAAAATTATCAAACTCATCTTTAGAATCAACGTTTCCTAATGTATTTGTAATTTTATGTATATTTGCTTGTATGCCATGCACTAATGCAAGTGGTTTTTTTCAGTACTTCGGCGTCTTAAGAATTATTTAAGGTCTACCTTACACAAAATAAAACATCGTTATTATCATTATTATGTATTAAATCTGAATTAATGAGACAGATTAATTGGTCAAAATTATTACATAAATTTGTATCAATGAAAGTAAAAAAAAAATTATTTTGTTAAAATATATACTTATATATTATATAATTATATTGTATTATATTTTATTTTATTATTAATAAAATATTGTTATGCATTATTGTTATTATTATCATTAATTTTTTTAATTTAGTTTTTTAAATAGTACATTCTGTCTCTGCACCCCTACCATCCAGGGGATAGCTAGTATTGTATAAAAACGATAAAATGTTTATTTAAATTTTTTAGCCGACAATGAGCGTGTGTACCGTTACGAAAGTCTTCCGACCCGACCGCGATGACAATGGTCGTTTTCAAAAAGACCCTCTTGCAGTTGTACACAGTGGATCGATGTATAGCGATTTATGGTTTAATGGTAAATTACTTTTACAGACAGAGATGAGAGAGATAGACATCTTAAATATTCTACAAAATTGTCCGTCGGCTTGTAAATATAATCAACACAAAGCCGATAATAAAATATGACAAAATACGGGTCGAACCAGGCCAGTCTGGCATTCAAATGTCGTATTATTTTTACCTATATTTTTGAAACTATAAATTCTTATACTAATGTAATCACATAAATATTATCACCAATAACGTTAGAAACATAGAACTTTTATAAATGTGTATAGATCAATAATTCAATAAAGCCAGTATATTATAATTTATTTACTACTATACTATACTATACTATACTATACTATACTATACTATATCTAATAATTTAAATATGTCAATTTCAATACATAAAATAATGCTGATAATTTATTTTGTGTAATCGAAACTCGGAATCGGGTTTTTATCAATTTCATTTTTGAAAATGAGCGTTCTCTACGACAGTTTAACACTATTTACCAAATAAATACGCAATGCTATTTCAATGTTAGGAAAACTACACTATAAATAATTTTTTTCAATAATTTTTAAATTTTGTTCTATCGCAAACAGTTGTGGAAAAATCAATACATCGTAGAGCAAATCTTAGTTTCCGATAGCACCTACCACCCATATTATTGCAAAGTAGAAAATATACACAAAAAAAAAAATAAAAAACTAGTAAAAAGTATTTTTTTTTTAAACCTTCAAAATAAACAAAAACAAGCATTTTCAAATTTCATATTTGAAATCGTTGTAACATGACATAAATTTCCTGCTAGATTTAATATCAATATAAGAAATAAGCAAATGTTACAAGTCCCGAACCATACTAACATTAGTCATACTTACCTACGGAAATGAATTATCAGTACATCACACTACTTTAGCGGTCTTACATTGGCTTTTTAAAACTACCAAGTACATTTGTATGATTACGAGTATTGGAAAATAAGTAAAATCGCATACGTTTTATCTTCAAATTAATTTTTCAGTTCTTAAAAATAAAAATTGCCAATTTTATCAATATAAAAATAATTCATAAAAATAAAATCTTATCAATATGTAATAATATTTATATAAGACAATAATAAACAATTAAAATATATTATTATTTTAAGTTATCAGTTCCTGATAGCGTTGTCGTCATCGTAAAATATAATTTATGCTACAAAACGTAATAAAATTTCATTGTAAAAAAATTGCGATAAAAAACGTAAATATTATAAACAATTTAATAAACCGCACAATGACATTATACTGTAGAAAAATATTTGGTTATTTTTAGTTTGATGTTTATTAACAAAAATCTTCTAATTTGCCTGCTGCTCCGGATATAGAAGTATCCACGGCTTCGACAAATTCAACAAATTGCCCAACGGTTTGTACCGATGACATTGCTCGGTTCGCCGTAATATTAATAGACCGTAACTTTCTCCGCCAATCGTATCGCGTGAACCTCGTCCGGCTACGTTTAATGATTAAGTTTTCGTTTTTGGGGACGTGTTAAGAAAAACATACGAAAATAGATGCATACTGATAACCGGTACCGTCGATTTTATTGCACATTACGTATGATCTCATAGTATCTACCTAAGTTATTGTGCATGCGTTCATAAATAGTCCCGGGCCCTGCCTGTACGGACTGTCGACCGATTACCGATTGTTGAATCATTCGGAGTACCCGTCACCGTTTAAACAAAGTGAACGTGTATATTCGTGGAACAGAATTGTACCCGACTGTGCGTGCGTTATTTAATGTATGGACACGCCACTACGTAATGGCGTTGATTAAAATTCGATTAAATGAATCACATTATTAAGGATCAACGGGGAATTCGATAATGTTAGATCATTTTGTGGCGGCGACAAATCAATTAGCCCACGCCCGCGATATTTTGTTTGAATGCATACGCGAAATCAGAGTACCCGCGTACACCCTCCAATACATCCCGTCTGTTCACTACACCGCCGGCCGGTCGGTCACCGTTCGCGTTTTAAAATCGTGCGAAACGCGGTTTAACACACACACACACAATAATAACTTCGAGTTCCCGCGAGGTTTTTTATTCGTTAGCACATTACGTCCTATTTTTAAAAATATATCGAACAATAACTGTATTACCTTCGTACCGGTTATTAAAAAATATATTTAAACATATTCATAAATAGTAATCATCGCAATGATGCAGTAACTCTTCGTCTTTCCTTTTATCGGTGCGTTTAGCCCGTTTCATTCGGAACTTCGTATCCGAGGATATAAAATGGACGAGTACGCCTACATAATCGGCGTGAAATCGCGTTGCCGTTTGACGATCGCCGCGTCAAAGAGATTAAATTTCGTTCGGTTACCGTGTTCACCCAATAACGTCTATAACAACGTACATATATATATAATATGTGTAATACCATTATTTTCATGAAATGAGGACTAGGTTGACACGGCTCGTGTATGTGTAAACGAATCGTTTACACCACCGAGCCGATATTTATCAACTGTCCATCCCTTTCCGCAAGTAACGCTGAACGAAAATACTTTACCGCCGTAAATTCATTACGTGCGATCATAAGGTATTTTCGTCACCGGTACGCCGACGTAATCAGATAGCGAAATATTCCTATTTATAATAATACGATTTCGCGATACGATAATTAAGCATCGGCTATTGATTACCCGCAAATCGTATTTGGGTATTATAAATAGGAATATTATATTAATTAAAAATACGATTTCCTACGAACGACGACGATTTGGATACGTCGAACCGATATACTCGTCCAGTACGTTCGTAGCCGTAATAACGCGAACATTTGACATTGTCGGGAAGTCAAGTGTTTTCTGTTCTTACATTTTTTTTTTTAGTTGTATAGAAATATATATAGTAGCTAGTAACGCGTACCGCTCTTGTTACTGTTTTAGTTTATACAACTATTCAACGGTATTCCTGCCATCCTTACAACCCGTTACAAGGTCGACCGCGCGTGAATTAAAAAATATTAAAACCAGATGTGTGCCATATGCACGTTACAATTAGGTTAGCGAACGGACAGGTCCATTGATGTTTTGTACGAACGTATCGCGCGGGCGGCGCGTGAAAGAGTTCGTCGGGCAAACAACTTAGGTAAGAAACAACGGGTAGAAAAAAGCAGATAAAGTGTATGTTTGAATAGAATCGAATTGAATTCGTCGATTTTGTTTTGTTGCGAATACGTCCTATAACACTGTTGCTGAATGAGAAAAGGATCTTTATCAAACAAGGGGGAGGGGGCGTTTTAATTTTTTCTAATTGTAAATTACCGTGACAATTCAATTTTAAACGATAGTTTAAAGATATTTTACAAAAAGCACGTGTCCACCCCTTGTGAATATTCTCTACTATTATTAACATAGTAAATTCTACGTTTAATATAAACGTCGCGATTGAAAACTCTACGGAATTCGATATTGCTATACATCTAACGGGTGGTTAGACACATGACAGAAACAATAAATATGGGTGTGATGTCCTCTTAAACGTGTTTGATTTATCTTTGCCGGCATATTGTTAACCGAGAAGGATACTGCAACAATGAACCCCTAGCCTATTTAAAACGATAGTATTTTTTTAATGAAAAATATATTCATATACGGTCGTACTTACACCCGTTAAAGAACGCCGATTCTACAGGTCTGTATTATTTAATTTTATTGTGATCGTATTGTACATGCGTTGGAAGACATGACTTCCAAAATCAGTGACATGTCTAATGTTACTACGTGAGTATTATTGAAATAGTATTTTTAATTTTAATTCTACCATCATCAATGGTTATCGACTGTACTCAAAATAAAAATATTAAAATTGTACTTTTTATTTTTCGGGATATTACCAACACAAAAAGAGAATGTAACTGTAGACAAGGAAAATGTATAGCAAAAAATTGAAAGTATGTATTCCATTTAGAAAAAGTTTTTTTTTTACTCATTAAGCCAGCGGTTTCCAAACTGTGCGGCGTGCCTACCATTGATGGCGCGAGCACTTCACAGGGGAGGCGTGGAGTGAATATTGTACATAATAATTTTGAGAACTTTTATGTGGTCTATTTCCTTTAAAGTATTAGCTGCTAATAGTACGATACCCAACGTCATTTAAAAACTAATCATAGTACATTAATTAATAAAACACGTGATTATTTTGCAGCACACAACTACAGAAGAGGTTTAACAATTAATCAACATTTCATCCGATTCTTCACTACGAATGAAATTTTCTTCATATTCACTTTTAGGATTTTTGAAACAATATTAAAGACGAATATCCTGAGGTTAGCGACAAAGATTTGCGTACATTAATACCATTTACTACTTCACATTCGTGTGAGGCAGTATTTTTAGTAGTAGCTGTATTAAAATAAAATATTGGTCCAAATTCAACGTGGAAAAAAAATGCGTGTAGCAGTAACAACGTTTATACTTAATTTTGAAACATTAATACACGGGAAACAAACACATTGTTCGCATTAATTATTTTGTAATACTTATATAAAATAAAATAAATTACTGTTTCTTTTGAACATTAGCAAACATGTATTGGTAATAGACATGTCATGATGTTATGTTTGTACTCGGTTAGATCCTCTGGTCGGTTGTTTTGTTTAATAGTGGGCACTTCTTGTGGATAAAAAACTTTAATATATTTATAACTAAGAAATATGAATTTTATTAAAGAGCAGAATTTTGTAATTGAGTTAATTAATACTTGTCTTTATGATTTAACATTTGTCAATTGATTGGCGGCAACATTCATTATTAATTATTGTTTATGGTGACGATAGTAGTCATAAGTAATACTTACTTAAATAAAATGGTCAATAAATATTCTAAGTATTCTGGTTTTCAGGTCTACTGAGTAGTATACAAATAATTTCACACTATAAAATGCAATAAGATACAAAAAAAAAAAAAATTGCTTCTTTAAACAATATAGTGTACAGTTTTTAAATAGATATTAATTTGTATTTAAAATTGATATATTTAATAAACAAATAATACTTCAAACTTTTTACTAAGTTTAATACCATTTATCATCAATAAATTTGATGAAGAAAAAAAACTGTAGTAAATATTATGACATTTATGATAATCATCCATACAAACTATTTCAGAAATATACAAATATTTTTAATTATCATAAAATATAAATAATCATAAAAACATTAAGTATGACAATTATTACTAATCACATAATATTAACGAATTTGAGAATATGAAATGGGTGAATTTTAACCATCCACTTTACATGACAGATGAAATATAATCAATATTGAATACTTAGTTTGGTTTGTATATCATCAAGAATTTGTTGTAATTCATCATCATCGAATCTACCTTCTAAACTGGGTATAAGTGACTTGGCTTCATCGGCAAGTTGTGGACATAAGTTACCGATTGATGCTAATTCAAACTTGTGTAATTTTTTTCCGGCAAGTAGATTTCTCACGGCAACAATGGTTTCTTTGTTTTTGAATTTGGAACATTGTTCTGTATACGTCAGAGTTTTGTTAAACACTTCCGAGAATTCTTGTTCTTCTTCTGCGCTTTCGTTTTGGTTTTTGCGAAATTTCAACAACATATTGACCTGAAATCAAAACCAAATTAATCTAGTGAAAGGAGCATTGCTACCACGTACTACTTACTTCGGAAATGAGTAACGTTTCTGCATTTTCAAATTCTTTGGGAAATTGTAACAGCGCGGCGTCTTCGTCTACAGCCGCGTTCATATGTTGCGCCATGGCGATGAGATATAATTTATCGCGTTTACAATAAATGTTGAAACAGTTACACTGTCGTAGGATCACGAATTGAAAATCGAACTTAAAATTATTTTTACTCTTAAACCGAAACTGTAGACTGTAGATACAAGATTTTTAGTTTTTACCGCAAAACGTAAACATTAAACATGTAGCGAGATAACAACGATAAACGATAAGAGTTGATATCAATTGAAATTCAGCAGTGTAGCCAAATACGTCGATAATATGTTGCTGTCACCACATTTAATTCTAATTCCGAAATTCTGTATAGAATCTTGCATGAAAAGTACTATAGGTATAGTGGTAAAGTACGTTTCTTAAATTGTTATTGAATGATAATAATAATAATAATAATAATAAATTCAATGAATAAAGTACGAAATATACAATTATAATTAATCAATTTTACAACTAGTTTAAAAATTTAAAAACAATTGGTTTTGGAAAAACCAATAATCATTTTTAACATTTGTATGGATTCACTCGTACTCTAAAAATACTAATCAAATACACCAAAATCGATAAGTATAAAATGAATATTACAATATTTGAATAGATAATATACTGAATAATGCATTATACAAAGAACTCAAGTACCTGTTTATAAATAAACTATATGATTATATCTTACATTGTTTTACGTTATTCACGTTTTATATGTATATAACTTTATTCCGAACGTCAACGATTCAACTTTAATACGTGATTTTGTATAATGATTAGAATTTAGAATTATACGGAAAATCGAGGTTTAGTTTAATTGTAAACACTGTTGCGAGTTCTGCTATAATTGCTTACAAAAGAAAAAACCATAAAGTTCACGCAATTGTCTTATAGATAAGAGTATGAAACATGGTCATAATTTTTACGACTAGTCGAGTCTAAATAATAGGTATCAAAAGTCCTACGATATGTTAACATATCGTTTTAGTCGACACCATATATAATGTTATTATGTACAAGAATTACTTTTTACTTTCTTCAGAAAACCGTGTTATTGGCTGTTGAATGTTGTTTTCCGACAAAACATTATAGAAGACAATTTATATTTTAAAACTTGACAATTTAATACAACTACGATTAATAATATTAACATATTCTAATTACGTACTGGATTCTAAAAATATATGTTTTAAACTATTATTCCGTGTACAATTTATGCAAAACTATACGATATATATTAAAAACACTGCGTGCGTAACTTTTTGTTTAATTTGATTGGTTTGATTGCGCAGATGCATAAACAAAAATTATAAAATAATTTTTATCTTTTGTAGAAAATTTTTTTATAAACAAAATAATCATCGTAATCGCCAGCATTTATTTTAAAACGTGAACTGTGTATGTATGACAAAAATAAATGTTTATGGCGATTTTACGTCCAGTCATGCTAACGTGTTGCTTTTAAAAATTATCGGGTTGACTATGAATTTAATTTTTATAAACATTTTCTTTTTAACATACTAATCAATATAAAAATGAGGGGGGAAAATGAAAAATGTAATTTTTTTTTAAAAAACATACATTTTCAGCTTAATTGTCATTATTAATTATAATAGATATGTCAAATCATCCGTTTAAAGTATATACTGTATTTATAAAAATGACCAACTCCAAAAAAAAAAAAAATGTCTACACATCGCATCAGATAGATCGAAATATCGAATATTAAAATAAACATGAAATCTATTCTATAGTATTCGTTTTGAACCGACGACACCGGTAGAGATTTAAATCTACCCGACATACATCCTTATACATGTAAATTCAAACATTATGTATAGACATATTGTAACAAATGTATAATTATTTATCACCATATTTATTTGTTTAGGAACTATATAAGTACATCACGCCTAGAAAAAAAAAATGTCTCAGATATCGAAAATTTTGCAATCGTGCATTTTTAAACACAGAGTGGTTTTTGTTTTTTGTGTATAAAGCGTTTATACTTGAGTTCGATTAAATATTAGTGTAAGCAGGCAGATTATATTACCAGTACACCGTGGGAAAAAAAAACAAATATAAGGAGAAAAAAATCAAACGTCGTCGCTGCAACAGTGATATCTTTGCAAAAATGTATACTCGTACATTATACGTTAACTTACAACGTATTATAGCCGGCACCTGCATCAGTGCACTATTTATTGGAACTTAGCATGAAAATACGACAGTTTTAAAAGTGGCAACAATATATTATTATAATATTATCAATAAAAAAATATTAAGTGAATATTATAAAATATAACAGATAATTAAACTATACTTTCAACGAAATCTAAATTTCTAAAACGTTTTGCTTTTGTTTCCAGATATTTTTGTAATTTGTTTTTGTTTTCAACTTCGTATTTTAATTTTTTCCGTTATCTTTTTCTTTTTTGTTTTTGAATTGTATTTTGTTCATATTGTATTTAAAAAAAAAATAAAATAAAAACGTTCTTCGTTCACAGTTTTATTTTCTAATCACCCACACGTTAATTATTTAATGGTTAATAATCAATAATATATATATGTGTGTGTGAGTGTATATAGCGTATTATATTAAAATATAACTTAAAATGTATAACACATGTATCCGGCGGCTAACATATGATGGCGATGTTCAGTATCAGCCAGATAAATACTAATTAATAAGTGTACCAACGAAAACAAAACATGTTGCAGGAAGTTCGTAAAGATAAAACGAATAGGGGCCATGACTTCGGATACCTTGACTATACGGAGCATTAAATTAAAATTATAACAGTTAAGTCCCTGTACGCTATGTAACGTAGTTTTGTGGTCGATAATAATAATAATATGCCGCGGTAATAAAATAATAAAAACAATTGTTGCGAGCAAGGATAGAGGATACCATCTCTCTGCTCACACTAGATTATATTATAAAATAATCAAAAGCGTTATCAAGTGGACTGTATCGTTTGTTTTCTTTTAGTTACAATTTAAGTATCGTGTATTCGTCGGCTAGACGGTCACTAGACACACTCGACGGGCCCACCAGCGAGACGAGACAACACTCGTCGTTATCTGAACTCAAAGCCATAAAACGACAGACATCATCGAACGCATACAAACAACAAATACAAACATAAATAACGTGGGACGCAACAACAGTTCAAATATTTCAAATATAGCTTTTAGTCCTTAAAGACCAAAAAGCAAATAGAGTTGACTTTTGAAATGGCAAGATATTTATGCTGGAAAACATGTTCGCGCACTTTCTTCAAGTTTCAGTGTGACAGCGTGTTGTACTGTACAAACATCCGTAGATGGCATCATTTTTTCACTAAAATTGATCCGAGGAGTTTTATAAAATATTCCCAATGACAATATACGTTTGTGAGTGATGTATAAATATGTATAACTTCCACAGTAAGAGCGGTAATAATAAATGATGGATTTTACAAA
The DNA here is from genome assembly GCA_019022885.1 of Schlechtendalia chinensis. Taxonomy (NCBI): domain Eukaryota; kingdom Metazoa; phylum Arthropoda; class Insecta; order Hemiptera; family Aphididae; genus Schlechtendalia; species Schlechtendalia chinensis. The sequence goes on from CM032343.1 coordinate 13,640,458, forward strand.
GTGGTATTAAAAAGTTTCAAACGTATGTAATAATAAATAATAACATTATAGGCAGGTGTAACGATATGATATTGAACTTATGAATAATAAAATGATTTACAATAAATAAATTGTCTGTCAATCATAGATACCACTGTGCAACGCAATAATCCGACATATTATTTTCCATTGCACGAGGATTATACATGTTATTTAGGTGATATACGTAATATTCTCATTTGGTCTTATGTCGCGTGCACAGTGATGCATTTATATAGATCGTACTTATCCGTAACAAGGATTTAATTTAACTGATTGAATTTCGTTGTTTATGAATCATAATCGATCATTATTACTATACATTTTTATTCGACGTTAAACCTCAATTATTTAAACCCTCGGCGTTGACTTCACGTACAAGGTAAGAATATCGATTGATTAACGTACATATCCGTATGTATTGTATATATTGTTTTTATACAGAGGAAAATAATTCTTCGCAAACGTCAAAAACGGATGGATGGCAACTGGCAACTGGTAAGTAACATAAATACGTCAATTAATAATAACGTTATAATTACAATCGTGATTAGAGTTTAAAAAAAAATCGATTTTGAAACTCAGAATCATTTCAATAGTGACACGTTCTGTAGGTACTAGTAATAATTGTTTATTATTAATGGTTTCAAATTATTTTCATGAAATTTGTTGAAAAATACTTATCAAAATGTTTTGGCAGATCAAAAACACTCAACACGTATTAAATAATCGAAATATGGCCTTAAAACGTTTTTTAAATATGCATTGAAAAACGGTGTGTGTTATTTAATACACAATTGAAAACACCACGAAGCGTATTCTATGGTTACCTAGTGGCAATCGTTCACGAAAAATATGTGAATTCATACAAATCTGAATGCTAGTCATCAGAGTATTTGATTTCAAATGCCCGAGTCGCGAACGTGATAAATACGCTCTTACGGTGTACGTGTATATATAAATATATTTATTTATTTATTATTATGTATATATTTTGTTCTCAGAACTGGCTGGGAAATACACAATCAGTAACTACTGCACCAATTTCGAATAATCGAATAAAATAACGAAAACATACGCGGTCCGTCGTGTTTTCGTCGTTAATCAGTTATCCAAACGGATGTTTTTCGACAATCATTTCTACGAATTCACGGTTTTATTTTCCGTGAGTACAGAATCGATATTATTGCTATTGAATTGTCTTTAAGCGCATTTTACTACGAATGTTGTCGATAACAATTTATTATTATTATTATTATTATTGTAATCTCGACTAGTTGTGTTTTTAATTGAATTCACGTACGATTAATTCTTATTAGAATTAATTTTAAGTTGTATCGTCGTAAACAGACAAAGTAACCGTCTGTACATATTATATCCATAACAATATTTTATTTCATTCATTCGTGTTACATTATAGTGTGTGTGTATAAAAAAAAAAAACAATATTCTGTTTATTATGAAACTGGTATAGTTATATATATTGACTCGTTCATTTCTTACTAGAAACTATAGTAAAACCACACTAGAAAAAAAAAACCATAATAAATAACATTATTTTAAACAATTCTCTCTCGAATATAATACACTGTATATTTTAAATTTAACGACCGATAGTCTGAACAATAAATTGTTAACAATAACCGAACGGCACAGCTGCTAATCGACCTTTTTCTTTATCGTATTGACTTCGATTCTTTTGTGCGTGTGACATAACCTACGTTTCGAATGATCGAATTGGACGACACACGTTTTTCACCCGACGTCGGTTTTGGTCTGCCATACGATTTACTCTTCAACTCTCCTTATGATTTTTAAACCGGTCTCGTAAATTCGTATCCATCCCGTCACCCATTTTATGGCCGCGTATAACATTACCAGGAATAGAGATGTGAGATTCGTTTATGTGGAAAGACATTCTTCTCTGAAAATTCGGTTCAACGAAAACTATATAGTAAAATTATATTTTTATATTTCATAAAAATTGTATATAATAATAATCTACAATAAATGTTGTCCGTGCACGAGAACGGTCAGTTATCATCTTGAATGTCAGGTACTCGAGACGTGGTCACACGCAGAGACACAAATGATTTCAACAATATTATTTTTTGTCCTTGTCAAATTCGTAAATGAAAAATAACTGTACATACTACAATGGTGCCAAAGAAATGTTGAAATGGGATATCTAACCCGGGACAGACGGCCAATACCCCTCCCCACCCCCCGTACAATAGGTTGACATGTTCAACAAACATTATTTTTGATCTCTCCACGTGCGCCCTTATACATGTACGTAGATAAACAAAACGTATTACAATAGAAACTCGCGTCTCGTTCAGAATTTCCGGAATCGGAATCTTTAACGAATACGCCGCCACATGACATTATAAAATTACGAATCGAAAAAAATGTACACGTTACGTCTGGACCATCTTTTCCATTTCCTTTTTTTATTATATCGTATTCCTTATCAATCTCGAGGAATTTGTTGTTTTCAGGATTTCAATGTAATATATATATATATATCGTATACATATTCATTTGTTTTCATTATCACAATAATCTTATCGTTGTTTTTCAGACCACCGGCGTCGAGTATTATAACGGTAATTGCCATGAGTTTATACCGAAATATTTTTGTAGTACTCAGATTTTTTTCATTTATATATTGTATAATACTACAACCAGCGGCCACTCGTAGCTTGGACGACAGGATCCTCCTCTACATTTCCAAGTTGAAGGGAAGTAAAAATTATAATTTTATTTCGAAATTTATAAATAATTTAATTGTTTGTACAGTATTTTATTCATTTCAAGATCATATTATATAGCTGAGAAATTACATTTTGGTCATTTTAGAATTGGCATACAAGAAGGGATTCGGTGCAAGAGAGAATCGGATAGTTCTAGATTTGTTTATTTAAAAAATGCTGAGTGGCAGTAGCTCTTTCATGTCAGTCTTCACGAATTTCGATTTGATCATTTCTACACTATTATTTGAACACTATAAACTACATTTTGAATATTGACGATTTATGTAGAAAAGGCATATTTTATTATATAATTATTGTTTTCATAATAGTATAGGTCCTATACCATAGTACGTAATTAGATACCTACCATATACCTAATTACCCACCACACCATTATCTAGTTAATAATTTATTACATTTACTCTATGTTTTCATTATAATTAAAATCAATTCAAGCTAAACGTTAATAAACAATCATTTTTAAATTATATACCTTTATAAAATTATTACTATTTATTTTGCTTGTTAATATATGATGTTTCAATAGAACTAATTTAAATTTACTTAAGTATTATCTAATGTTTTTAAATATGTTCTGATGAATGTTTGTACACATAATGTGTTATATTGTATTATTATGTATCTTAATGATTTCCACAATACTTACATATTAACCTTGAATATTTATTTGATATAATAGTATTATAATTTCATATTTAATATTTGAAATTATTCATAGATTTAAAATGAAATACATATATACAGTACTTATAACAAATACAATATTGTCACAGTCAGATACTCACATAAGTACATATGTCATTGGTTATGGATAGTAGCACATATTTTATGTTACATAGCAAATATCAATATGTTACCCATATTACTTTTAGACTTTAGTAATATATAATCAATGCTAACAGCTCAGTATAATATCATAGTCTGGTTAAACTGTTCTTAGACATTGTTAATTTTTTTAGTCTATAAAATATAATCTATTGGTGACAAAATCTATTCAAAACAAACACATTTTCTATCATTTTCAAACCCACCACACGTATTATGAATATTTAAACGAAAAAAAAAGTTTGCAGGGTAATCATTTGTATATCCCATGCACAGTGTACATTACAATTAGTAGTGCTTAAACAGTGTACTTATGCAATTGGAATATAGACTACAGTTTGTAGATTAGAATTAATTTTTATCGTACAATTAAAAATACGATATTTCATTTATGCTATTTAATAGTGATACAAGACTATATTACTATATCAATGAGAGTAATTCCAAGTTCTGATTAATAAATTTAAGTAAACTGGCTACTGGTGTGAATTCAAAGGAACTGGTCTTTAAATGACTTTAAATCTGCTCACAAAGCATTCTTTTATAAGTCTACTCGCAGAGATAATAGAAGAATATACTGTCTTTGATGGCTAAAATAATTGATCAAAAAACTAATAGGACGTGTAATGAACAACACATAATTAACAATAAAATCAACAGTTTAATAAAATGTTAAAATAATTTAAATTTAGTATATAAAATAAAACTTTTTTTACAGGTTATTCCTCTATGACACAATCAATTTTATGACTTTAAATTATGTGTAGACAAACATCTATTTAAACAACAATGCATACAAATATTATATATTTTTGGATTTAAATTTTTGATAGTTAAATTAATGAGAATAGTGACCAGTAATTTTTCAAGGCTGGGCATCCGTTTTGTTGTCTTAATTGCACTGCGTACGGTAAAAGAGTTTCCAAATATTTTACTCGATCACTGTGAGATGGATGTGTAGACAACCACCATATTGTGTCTTTATTATTTGGATCGAAATTTTCCATTTTTTTCCAAAAAACTGGCGCTTGACGAACATCTATACACGCATTGGCTGCTAGCATCAATCCATACTTATCTGCCTCGATTTCCTGGTCACGTTCATAAGGCAACAGCATTGCTACGTTTTTAAGATAATGACCCATTATAAAACCCAAAATGGCTTCAGGTATTGGGAATACAGCCCATGTTATGGTCAACGGTATCAGCCAGAGCATTTCAAGTAAATGTTCTCGGCTCAAGCGTATTACGTGATGGTCAAGTAAACAGTGTGCGATTTCATGCGATAAGACAATGCCTACTTGCTCATCGTTGGCTACATTCAACAACCCTGAAAAGACTATAATCATGCCATTCGGCAAAACCATTGCATTGACTCTCGGATCTTCGACAACTATCAAAAACCATTTACGGTTTGGTATGCGATCATACGCTTTGTTCGCGTCGATTATCTTCATGGCTATGGGCAGCGTTCGTTTGTAATACGGATGCGATGGCTGAAACACGGCATGTTTGTTTTCACTCAACAGTTCGTTAGCAATGGAATTTGCCAGTTCTACCATCTGATGTTGCGTGAACAGAATTAACCGACGTTTCCCGGTAATCGGGTCGACTTCTATGTGAGCGGCGCAGTATACAACAAAGAGGCCGACAAGGGCAGCCACGCCGGCGGTTATTTGTTTCTTACTCTTGTGCACGTTGTACCAAAACGTTTGTTTCTCCTTTTCGCTCAGTTTCGAGTACCAGCGACGAATGCGTATGCCCAACACCATGGCGAAAAACTTTGCGACTGGACGCAATACAATGGCCATGATCGGAGGCAACGGCAGGCGGTTAGTCGGCGAAACGCTGGAAGCAAAAACATTTCCCGTCAGATGTACTTTCCCGTTTGAAACGCCGGCGGACCATTACGAACAAACCCGTACCTGAAATGCTTGGTGCACTGCAAACGAGTTCCGTATTTCCTTTTCGTCGGTACGGGCGACCGGTACGCGTTGCCAACAACGAGCGTGCGACGCGCGTTCGGCAGCGGCCCGTGTCCGTTGCCGTACGGCACGCGCAACTTGCGCGCCTGGGCGCGCAGCTCGCAAAAGCCACGGCGGAACATTATCGCGGAACCGCGGGTCCCCGGTGATGTTTAGGATCAGGTAATCGCGGCGGCGGCACCAAACGGTATTGTTATTTTCATTCCCGACGCGAATAACGTTCGACGCGACACAACACGCGACGACGTTCACGTTTCCGAATCGAAAAACGTTCCGCGACACACGTTCAAACGCGGTTCCAGCATATCGTTTTTATTTTGCTGACGGACAGACGTTGGATTTCGTCTTCCCAGACCGTTATCGTAACGTGCAACCGTGTCCGATGTCAAAACATTCGAAACGATTATTATTCGACGTACGGTCCCGTTCGGCGAATGTCGAGATAAGAACGCGGCGTGATAAGATAATGACAACGGCCCAATGGTCTTGTGATAAACGAACGGCACGAACTGAACGGTACGATTACGTTTCGTCGTTATTGTTTGTTGTAGTCGTTTTCGATCGGGACCGACCGGCTAGTCGACCAAGACGGTCGGACGATGTCGTTGCTCGTGTTACGAGAGGCAACGCTGTCGTCCGTTCGCGAATCGCTGTACGTTTGAAATCGAAGCACACGCCTCAGAACGCCATGCGCCTCGGAACGTTTCGTCGGTACGCGTTTGTATTGTTGGCGGCGTTTCACTTTCGGTGTTCAAAGTGTGACGACGACTCGTTTGACGAAGGCGAATCGTTTGCTGGTAGTTCAGTGCTCAACGCGTTGCCCAGGTAAGGTCCATCACCAGGTACCGGTGATCATTTTCGTTATACAAAACCGGTAACTGTAGGATTTAATTGAGATCAGAAGCCTTGTATTGGGTACGTCTAAACAGTTGTGCGTTTAAATATTTCACGGTTGAACTGTATATTTTTAATACAAAGCGCTATTGTATTTCGTCGTCTCCTAATTACTACGTACTGCAGGGACGGGAAGCATGAGACTGGATTGAATGTTGTTGGAGATGTAATTTTAAAAACTGTACACATTCGTCATATTGTGGTTTAAATACGTATGGCTTTTACATAAATCTGATACATTTTCGCGTTGTTATATTAATCATGTTTCGATGCAATATTTTAAAATGTCATATTTTTCACGAGATCGATAAACTTTTAAAGAATTTCGATTGACATGAATTATGAACTGTTGATTTTTTTTTTTAAAATTTGTTCATTGAAATGACCCTTGGGCCTTTGTCAATGCTTATCACAAATGGATAGTCTAGAGATCATACGATCTATTTATTTACTATGTGCACGATATTACCATCCTTCTCTAAGTGAAGACGTGTACGGACTTGTACTCCCAGTGGAATGGGTCCTAGTCGGAATTATAAACTGTTAATTTTTATCATTTTATTGGTGTATTATATTTATCATAATAATTATTTAGTTATGTCTGAATGAAAATCACTGTTTAATTTTATAAAAATTGTATTGAATTTTGCTTAGATACGTTTTGTACGATGTCAACATACCGGAAGGATTTAATTTACGTCGTGATGTATTCATACGAATGGCGTCTTTTATACACCATATGAATAATGTGTCTGATTACCATTGGATTTTGGTAATTTTTTTATAAATTTTACTTCCAGTATATTTAATAGATGCTTTTTATTATTTTTATATTATGTTTTAATCAATGTTATAGGTTTTGCCACCATGGCATCGTTTATACCATTGGAGAACATCCAATCTTGTACAAGACTGCCTACCGTGGAATTTATTCTTTAATGTAGACTCCATTAAAAAAACCACCCCGGTTGTAGAATTACACGAATTTTTTCAAAGTATGTTAATTTCACTGATGACTTACCTTATATTATACATTAATACAATTATTTGATGTAACAGTGAATGGATTAAGACCATTAGATGCACAGGTAACACTACAAGATTTTAATATGAAGTCGTATGAACAATATCCAGACTTTTCAGATAAATGGGAAGTAGCCAACTGTAAAGGCCATGTCCAAACAGAATTTTGGAATTTAAATAATTTAACTTTTACCAAATCCGTATGCATTTCATTCCAAGGAATTTCCACTTTGCTGGCTGACATTGTTAAAGAATTACAACCAAGGTAATTCCTATTTTTCTTTTAAATTATTTTTAATAATGTCAACGGTTTATGAAATATTATTGATTAATTGTTTGTTTGTTTATTTTTTTTTATGTAGAACTATAATATTTGATCACGCTGAAATAGCACTGCACAATTATTATGGCGGACGGGAATATTGGGCAGTGAGGAAAAGTATGCAATTTAGTGACAGACTGTATGACATTGCTAAGGAGTTCAAGAAAAATATATTGAAACACGATTATATGTGTGCGCATTTGCGCCGTAGAGATTTTTTATATGGCCATCCCAATGATGTACCAAGCATAAAAGAGACCACTAGACAAATTCAAGAGAAATTGAGTTTCTTGAACAATGTAGATACAATTTACATAGCGACCGATGCTCCAAAAATAGGTAATCAAATGTGTTTCTTGTTAAATAATTTACTGAATTTTTCATTAATGTAATTTATTGTTTTAGAATTTGAAGAACTCCGTGATTATTTGCTACCATATAAAGTGTTTAAATTTGAAGCTGATGAATACAATTTGAAGACGTACATGGATGGCGGAATAGCAATAATTGAACAAATAATTTGTTCACAAGCAAAGTGTGTGATTATTATTATTATTATAAGTTAAGATTGAAAACCGAATAAAAATTGTATAATTTTTAGCTATTTTATCGGTACGTCCAAATCGACATTTTCATTTCGAATCCAAGAAGAAAGAGAAATTCTTGGCTTTCCTTTAGAAACTACATTCAACAGCTTCTGTGGAGACAATGATAAAGAATGTACACAACCTACAAAATGGAGACTTATTGAATGATGTGATTCTTAACAATATTTTACAGTACTACAAGTAATTGTTATTCGATTTATTTGTGTTTCATACGGTTTTGATCACATTTCAGTTTGTTTTCTAGCTCCTTAGAAAACTCCAATACAAATGTTCCGAAAGTAAAAAAATCCATATCCAATAGCTGTGCAGCGTTTCTACGGTTTTTCGGGTTCAATTGCAGGCAGTATGTCACTATTTGCAACAGATGTATTGGCCATTCAGCATACACTTTTTGAAGAGCCAGAGCAGTGTTAGAAAATGTATAGGATTTAGACAGTGATCCCTGCTGAGGTTCTACGTTCAAGCTAACACCGTGTTTGCGTAGGTACTTATTGATAACTGTTAATTCGATGCTGTTGCAGTTTAGTATTTTAGCAATACCATGCAACTGATCGACAACAGTTTGTTCGGTGACCAGAGGGAATTGGTTGACTAATTCCGTGAACAAAACTCCTGTTGTTTTAATAATAACATGTTAAATTAAAAACGAGTATTTCGCTGTATGCATCAAATTGCACACATGTTCTATACATACCAACTGACCAAATATCTACTGCGGTATCATAATTTTTTGATTCCATTAACATTTCTGGAGCCTGATACCAAATAGTGCCTATCTCAGCACTCAGTTCCAATAAACCATCCATGCTAAACAATCGGGACACCCCAAAATCACAAATCTTGATTATACCGGTGGTTGACATCAGTATATTCTCCGGCTTGATATCTCGGTGCACGATGTTACGCCCGTGCACATAGTTCAGCCCTTTTAAAACCTGTCAACACGACGTCTCCCATAACCCCGATGTGTCCTATCTGATGGTTTTTGGCTTAGTTTTTCTATGACGAATACTTGGTACATGCACTCTTTGGTACAATCAACAGTTAGCACACCGCCATTCTGTTCCAAATACTTGTACAGGTTGCACAGCATGAATGGGAACACCATGTATATGTAACCATGGTCACGGAAAGCTTCGATCATGAGTACCACATGTTCGTGGCTCAGTATCTTCAACAGGCTTATCTCTCGCATGATCATATTGCAGTAGTAACTATGGCTGTACATTGTGTTTCTGAGCTTTTTCACCGCAACTGGTAGTCCAGTCGATTTGTTCAGACACTTCATCACAATACCGTAAGTGCCTTCGCCCACAATATCCAAATTTATATAATTGTTCATTAAAAAAAAAAAATGTTTAAAAAGCAATTGAAATTAATTCGCCCGACTATTATTGAACGAACAGTAAAAAATGTATTTCTATTTCACCATGGAAACGTTTCTGACCATTTGATTATAATGTTATCGGCTTGAGCAGAAATCGAATGTTGAATTGTACTCAAATTGTATTTTAAAACCATGTATATGCCTACATACTATAAGTGATAAGTAGTGTAATCAGTTTAAATACAGTGAAACCTCGATAACTCGAATCGGTTGGGGACAAAAAGAAATATTAAAGTTATAGAAAAAATTGTATGTACATATTTTATTAGATAACATAAAGACTTTATTTTTTGATTGTGTTTATTTACTTACATTATTCTAAATATATGTATGTACTTAGATTTATAAATATTTTTGCTTTAAAACAAAAAAGTATTCTATAGTAATATTTAAAAAATTATATTTAAGATGGTACTATTTTTAGTATAAATCGGTCATTGTTGATTGTTTTTTATTTTTGGATGTCACCACATTTCATTATTATTATTTTTTTTTAACTAGATTTAAGTTCTTACCCATGTCTAAACATAAATTCTTCATTTTCTGAGGAATTAATTTTTTTTGGGTGGAAAAAATTATATTTGAGCATTGGTATGAAAATAACTTGTTCCTAGGACAGAATAACATGTATATTGTTCTATTGTTTTGTTTTTCAGTACTTTATATTACTATTTTATGTATTAAAAATTACAATGTTTATATTTTCCATTACTACTATGTTACCATTTGCCAATGATAATATATTTCGTTGTCGTGCATCCTCTTTCGGATTCCGAGTTTCAAAAAAGTGTATACATCTACATACAAATTATCGTTATTGCAACTCGTCACGTTAACGCGATTGTACATTATTGAACATATATGAACTACATATAATAATAGGTCTATTAAGTCTTTTCTCCGATCGCGAAACGAATTCAACTAGATTAAACAACGGCAGCTACGGGATTTATATAAATTCCTCATTTAATGATAGACTCACAAGTTTTACGTTTTATGATGTACATAAGTACAAATTTAAATTAAGGATCGACGAGTAATCTAACAATTAACTAACCTAATCTAATTGGGTGTCATGTCCAGAGTGTTTATCGTTTACATTTCGCTGTAGAAGAAATTTATGTGCGTATTACCGTAGTTCATTTTGGTAAATTTAAATGTATGACAATATTTAGATCGATAGTATACAACGTTTCGATGTCTTTTATAAGTAGATGAGTAATACTACTCTCGTGTCATGTTGTCGTAGACAGTGAGATAGTCGATTAAGAATGATTAGAAATTGGAATAGATATTATTGCGTTTACTGTTGTCGAGCGGGTACGTCCCAGAGTTAAAAAGTTTATCTAACACCCAGTAATTAAAAAGATTTAATTGCTCAAATAACGTAAGTTCTCGGATACATTTCGAGGTTCAGAATATTTTTAAGGATCCACGTATCACATCTTTATATTCCTATACTTGATGAACATACTTAACTGCATCTTAATAAAGCATACAAGTCTTACAAAAACGTGTTAATTAGTTGTATTGTCTGTTAGAACAAACTTGGGTTGAATGATAAGTAGAGTACTGTGTTCTATTCATGCTTAATAGTTTTTCGATTGAATATTTTACACACATAGAAAAATCCATCTATTTAGACGGACCGACAGTTTTGTATAATTTATAAAGTTTTGAGTGAATATTGCTTGTTTGTCAATTTTTTTAAAAACTAAAATCCGTAAATTAATTTACATTTTATTCTAGTTAATGCATATATTATCAAAATTATGATCTTTTTGTTAAACACTGTTTATGACACTATTATAATTTGTTTATTTTTTAGAATTTGCCTAAAATGTTGCCTCAGTTTCGTGTCCTGGTCTAATGCGTTTGACATAAACGATACACAACCTACCTGTGTATTACAGCACTGATAGTCCTTTTATAATAACTTTGATACTTAAATGTCTTATTAAATAGATACCAAGTGTCAAATAAATGTTTTTATCAAAAACTATTAATATCTACTTACTCGCAGCAGACAAGGACGTTGTTTTCTTACACACTCTAAATTTAAATTAAGTATGTCGTAAGCGTGTAAAATATTTAAATGTGAAGTAGATTTCTTATGTTACCGTTAACTTATTAACTAAATTATACTATATTGTATTGTACTTGCTCTTACAAAATAAATTATTTAACTGTACTAAAATACTATTGAATTCATAAGGTTTTCGACTAATAGAAATGAAGTGGATTTAATGTCATATAAATATTTTCTGTCAGAGACATAGTTTTTACATGTGGCATATAGCTCATATTTTACATGGTAGCGGCTATCAAGTTGTCTATAATTATTCTCAAAATAATATGATGGTGTATACCATTTAATATAGCGAAATGTCAATGTAGGAATTATTTATTATTTATAAATTAATATTGTTTTGAAAAGTCAATATTATGTTTGTTTATGTGTATCGTTTATAATTATAATATAGTTTTGAAATAAAAAGTAAGTTGTTGCGTGTGTATTAGCTGATACCACTATGTATATGCAAAAGATATTGTTAAGTTTTAATGAAAATAAATATTATTGTTTTTATGGTCAACGTCGCGTTCACATTGCCGATTTGTGTACCGATATTATAAATCATTGTGCAGTTCCGTTAAAAAATATGTATATTAAATTGTATTCGATAATGGCGAAGTGCGTTCAATTTCCGAACACATACTTAGTTTCATAATTCCAGTTAATAGTCACATTCATACAAACTTGAGTTACCATTCAATATCATTCGCAGTTCAGTTACCATAACTTCAGAGTTAGTTTTTTTGTTGCGTTATGTTTTATTTTTAACAAGTTTAAATTAAGTTATCTGTAAAATACGATTCCTTTAATGCGCTTTTTAAATTTCGAAATAGCCAAAAGTCACATGAAGCGAGACTTGGTGAATAAGTGGTGAAAGGGGGGTGTTGTAACATTAGCATTCGATTTTTAGCCATTATGAGTCACATTATTATCACACAAACATTATGAGTCTTAATGCAAGATCCAAGAATCATTTTCCCACAATTCCGGTCGCTTTCTTCTTATTCGTTTTCTGAGTGTTGTCAATACTTGTAGATAATAATGTTGATTAACAGTCTGTCTTTGAGATTCACATTTAGTTATTATTATACCCTTTATATTGAAAAATACGGCCAACTACTTCCTCACGATCCTCACGAAATCGTTTGTGCCATTCAAAAACATATTGTTATGACATGAAAGTATCTCAGTATACATCTGTCAACAAACGAAAACTTTTGGTTGCAGATTTTTCGAGTTACACTAGAAATTTTAAATTACTACACTTCAATTTTTTCGTCTGGCATAATTTCAACGTACAACGCGAATATGATTATTTTAAAACATGCATCACAAGTGAACTACTGAACGTAGATTGACCAAACTGGTATTGTTTGGTGCTATGACATTCATAGCTTATAAATATACCAATGTAATTCCCTTATCTGTACACGTCTTATGGTTAGTTTGATAGTCTCTCTATCTAATAGCCATACTACTTATGTAAATAAAAATATTCAGATATTTACTGACAATTTAATAGTTGAATCCTTATCTGTTAATAATAATACAATTCTTGTTTAAATATTTATATGTATAAAAATAATATCTGTATAATAATATTACTGTTTATATCTAATGTATAAGTAATAGTTGAGCTATAATAGTTTTTTACTAAAAGCTAATAAAAAAAAAAAATAAAAAAAATAATACAATCTGTTAAGTATTACGATTGTTGATACTATAGATATGAGTATATGTTTTTTTAACTAACAAAATTCAGCGTGACATAACTCTTTTTAAAAACCACTTGATATACGTATATAAACAGTTCCGTTTACATTTTGATATTTCGGAATAATTGTTATGTAAAAATCGTAAAACATTTACAGAAATAGAAAATTTATGCTCGCAAACGAGCTTAATTAAACATGGAAATAATTAATCGACTATTACAGTGCTATTTCTTATTTATTTGACCGAGAGTCTAATTTATAATGATTGTATAATTCACGAACTATTTACAAAATTACTTTGTAATGTAAATCATCATATGGACAATAAGTAAATGAATCGTTTTTAAGCATGTTTTCTGATATCTATTATATTTATTGCTTGTGATTGTTTAAAATTATTGAAAATATAAACATATTCTTCATTTATAATGATGTCGAATACTTCTTCAGCAACACCGATAAAATTGAATACGTGGTCCGCATTATCTACACAAACAGATATGAGAAAAGAGTTATTACAATACCCATAATATAACGAACAAAGGTGTAATAACAATTGTCATCATTAAGAAATATAATCATCGAGAACGGCAGTGAATTCTAATATGTCTTAAAACATTTACTCAAACAGTGGTGTATTTATTAAAACGTTTTTGGTGTAATAAGAATGTTATGATTAGGGTTTTATAAAAGTTTAAAAATAGTGTCTAAAGAACGTGATTCTAAATTTGTAGTTTTAAAAATATTTCTCATGGAGGTGAAAACCCCTTACATTCCATCCCCATAATACTCAATAAAAAATAGTATGTATACATCTGTAAACATTTGAAAATTGACAATTCGGTTTCTGGTTAATTGTAGATTCAGTTGTTCGGCACTATTCATCCGCATAGCAAACAGCAGTAGCTTTTTGAATCTTAAACTCATTTCCGTCCAATTACTGCAGTACATCGCTAAGTTCATCGATTCTTTCTAAAATAAATTCACATTAAATGAATTAATCCATTATAAACGTTACGTCATATACTAACTAATATTAAGTTCAAAACAAGTTTTTATTCTAAATGAAAAAAAAATAGAATAAATAGTTCATAATTCATAATCTTTACATAATTAACTACAAATGTTATGAATATAATAAACAGTCGAATTTGGTTAACTCGGAATTGAACGGAGCAGTGAAAAAATTTTAATTATTCAAGAAAGATAAATGAACATTAAGTATAAAATTGAAATTAAAAAGTATTTATATATATAATTATTAATAAAATATAATAGAGCACTTGTGACTGTTTTATATTTAAATTTATAAACCCAAAATCACAAAAAATTGTACAGTTTAACCGCGTATACGTATTTCAACAACTACTTGCATTAACTTGCCATAAGTAACCCTATGCAGTAGTTTGCGCTGAAGATGACAACGTAGTTGTTGAAATACATATACGTGGTTAAAGTATATAATTTTTTATGATTTTGGGTTTATGAATTTAAGTATGTGTAATTATTATTTATTATTTTTATATCATTATATATATAGATATATAATATATATATATTTGTAGGTACATACTTATTTCACTATTATAACATTTTTTTTTAAATAGTAATTTTTGTTTGGAAATTTTTGCTATTGCAGCAAGGGCAGTGAATTCTTCGATTTTATTAAGTGCTAAAAAACGTTCGTCACTGACCTCTTGCTAACATTCAATAAATAATAAATTACAATAAATGATAAACTATTCATCGGTAAAGAACATAAACAATTGTACAGATTTTTTGGCCAATACTATAGTATAAGCAATAACTGTCTATAATGTCACCGATTTATGATATCAAAAATGTAACAGTTTTTAAAGGAAAACCTATAATATTTATAAGAACAATTCTTTATTATTTAAAATCATATCTTTAAAAAATAATATTTAATTTTTTGGCAAATAAATTTTCTTTAAGGCAAATGTATATTGAATGCATATAAAATGTGATTTTAGTGGAATACCTAAAAAGTAAAATATTTTACGCTTACTTGATTATCTACATCAAAAAATAAGGCGCAAATACAATATAAATGTAAAGCATATGTTGATGACGTCGCAAGAAATTTTATGTTCATTATTGATAATAATGGCGTACCATTTATATAATTCTAAAAAATACAAACAAAAAATATTTATCTAAACCCGTTTTTTAGAATTAATTATAATCCTCAAACCATTATTGTAATGCCGGATGATAATAATAAACTTAATGAATCTGAAAATATTTGAAGAAGTATTACTGGACGAAATATTTTATAAATATTCCGCATGTTCCTGAAATGAAAAAATTGTAAAAATGTATACGAAGTATAATGTACTAATGAAGTAATAAACATATGATATATATATTTTGTAGAGTTAGGTGAAACAGAAGGGCTACTGCAGCAAATGAACAAACTATAATTTTAAACGCAACTTACTTGATAACCATTTGTTGGTCCATTATCAAAATCTTGAAATCACGTATACACATTATTTCGTCATATTCGATCGTTTCCGTTTTATTATCTGCAGCATATTGTTAAATATGAGTGAACTTTGTGTACAAATTAAACATAAGAAGTAACTTGCCTGTCAAGTAGTCATGCATAAATCCAAAAGTACTGTAGGAATCAAAAATAGTTCTTAATTGATACGAAATTGTTACACAAATCGATATTAAAACTACATCGAGACCTAACACACAGTGTCCCCAAATTATCGTAAGAAACGATTCAATAAAATAATATGTTAAAAAATGTTCATTATAGTATTTATCGTTTACCGGAAAAATTAAATTTAACACGTTAAAGCGATAGTAATAGCTGGCATTTCCGTCGTTTAGTTTGATGTAGTAGTTATTGATAACAAACGGTGACAATAACCATAATGCAATAACACTGAGCCACAAACACCCGAAAATTGTCGAAAATGATTTTGATTTCGTTTGACCGATTTCTAATATTCGTCTATTGTGTTGCTTATAGGATAAGACATGTACGGATGTCAACTGTATACAATCCCAAATGTTACTCGAATATCGCACCGTGTAATAGATTTTCGAAATCGAGGAGACACCAGCTACGACTATGCCGATATATTCAACTAGTTGATTAAAATCGTAGTTGTAATAACATATTTGTGTAATGAACCACAACTGTACTATAGTAAGTATTGATATTTGAACGATTGCTATACATTGAAAAATATTTAAATTACAGAATTTGGGACCGTGCGGATTTAATAATTGGCAGAGGCCGATTATTTTCAGCAGTTGTGTATTGATCATTAAATGCTTTTCGTGTTCAAATCCCATACTGCTCTCGGTACCTAATTAAACATAACAATAGCAAGTTATTTGTTACTTGAAAAAAAAAAATTTTTAATTTTTGATTGATAAGTAGAGTGTTATGTCATATTCATGCTTAATAGTTTTTCGACTGAATGTTTTACACATACAGAAAAATCCACCTATTTAGACGGACCTACAGTTTTGTGTGATTTATAAAGTTTGAGTGAATATTGCTTGTTTGTCAATTTTTTTAAAAACTAAAATCCGTAAATGAATTTACATTATACTACAATTTAATGCATATATTATCAACATTTTGATGTTTTTGTTAAACACTGTTTACGACACTATAATAATTTATTTTGTTTATTTTTTAGAATTTACCTAAAATGTTGCCTCAGTTTCGTGTCCTGGTCTAATGTGTTTGACACAAACGATACACAACCTACCTGGGTATTACAACACTGGCAGCCCTTTTATAATGACTTTGATACTTAAATGTCTCATATAATAGTGAGTGTTACATTTTTTTATCTAAAACTATTGATATCTACTTACTCGTAGCAGACGAGGACGTTGTTTTCTTACACGCTCCAAATTTAAATTAAGTATATTGTAAGCGTGTAAAATACGTAGATGTGAAGTAGACTTCTTATGTCACCGTCAACTTATTAACAAATTTATACTATATTGTAGGCAGTATTATTTCAAAACGCTTTCCCTTACAAAATAAATTATTTAACTACTAAAATACTATCGATTTCATAGGGGTTTCGACTAATAGAGATAAAGTGGATTTAATGTCATATATTATACCTTAAATATTTAATATTAAATGATTTTTAGCTGAAATACTGTTTTACGCGTAGTGTTTAACTTATGTTTTACATAGCAGCAGCTACCGAGTAGTCTATAATTATTCTAAAAATAATATGATGGTATAAACAGTATAGAGTATACCATGGAGTATGAATATATTAAGTAATGTAGCGAAACGTCAATTTATAATGTAAGAATTATTTATTATCTATTAACAATGCTCGAATTGGAAAACATTGAGTAGTGAAGTACAATTGGAAATTTAAAAGTAGCCGTTCTAATGAAATATTCTATGTAACCTAATTTCTAACCGTATTCTTTTTTTTTAAATTAAAAAAATATCTCTATACAATTTTTAATCGAATAGTATTCTACAACATTTTATATAAATAAACCTTTTTAACCCTTTATATATAATTGGGAAAAGACACAAAACACATGTACCTTCCTAAACTAGTGTTATAATACCTAATATCATATCATGTATAATATCTAATGTATCGTATGTACAATAGGTATGTAAAACTCGTCGCCATCCGATACCGAAGTTCCAGTCAATAGAGTATAATTTACAATATTCATGGAAATACCATCACAGAATAAGTTATTTCTATACTCAGTGCATGTTAAGATAAGTACCCCGGCAGCGAATGAAAACTCGTCCGTCACGCGTAGAACAGGTATCACAGATAAAATAGAATTTTCAAGCGGTTCGACAATTTGTACAGTTTTATAGTATATCTGTGAGTAAATCTAAAAATAATTGTCAAATAATATATGAATAATATCCCGTGATCAGTGATATACAAGATAATAAATTGCTATTATCAAGTAGGTACTTGATATAGAAATAAGGTATTAATGATAATAAAAATATTAAAAATAATGATATAAAATATACAATTTTTTCATGATTTTTTATCTATGGTCCTCAGGTATACCGATTATAAGCGCTCACCCACGTTCCTTTAAAAATTGTAGTAAAGGGACGCTATTTTTTTTTTTTAATGTAGTGGAGAATCTCCGTCTCCTTGCGACATCCCCCCCTCCAATTCGAGCACTGTCTATAAATTAATATTGTCCCGAAAAATCAATATTAAGGTTGTATAATATATAATATTATATAATATTATGTTTATCGTTTATAACCATGATATTGGTGTTTAAATAAAATACACCTGTTAAAACGATATTAGCGATAAATGCCGTTTTTTAAATACTAAATACCTAAATTATTTATTTCATAATTTAATAATTAATTATTTAGGTAAACTAATCTTTTAATTAAAACGAGTTCTTAGATGTTTTATGTTAATTTAAATCCTTTGAATTTTTTATGAAGTTCGGTTTAGTTCGTGTTTATTATAATTTGAATAGGTTCAGTTCGAGTTCGTTTCGGTTTGTACATCACTACCATCAGTATATGTAAATGTAAATAATCAGATAATTACTAACAATATAATATTAGTATTCTTACCTTATAATAATCAGTGGTGGCGCTAGAGGGGGGCAAGGTAGGGGCAAGCGCCCTACCCAAATTTGGTTTCGCCCCACCTTTGCCCTACGTAAATTAAACACCAATATACTGATATTGCCAATCGAAAGCAATTTTTAAAATGTTTCATCATTTATTACTTCAGAATCATATTTTCAATTTCTATTTAGGCTTATAGTAGACTCGTAACTATTGATTTTCTACGATTGTCTTTAATTTACGGTTTATTTGTTTATCGTGCAATAAATTTAACGGTTTGCTGGTTTTCAAACGAAAAATAAATACACATATCAATAACGTGTCCACGGAGACATGACCCTCACCACATTGTTCATATAAACGTAATAATAATATTTTATTAAATTGAAAAATATGCTACAGATTAATGCTTTAATTCTTATCGATTTGGTTGATAGCTGGTGAAAACGAATGTTTTCAAATTAATATTTTATCCTAAGATATAAAAATAAAAAAATATGGTAATTGTTAATATATAAATTGTTAAATAAGTGAAATGTGTTACTTATCGCGGACTCTATGCGTTAATTTTTTATAGTAATATTGAATGTGTGTGTGTGTGATTGTGTATGTGTGTAGGTGTGTATGTGTGGAGGTGTGTGTGTGTGTGTTATGGTAACATTTTATTGATTTTAAATTTATTCTCCCCATTTCAATATCCTGGATACGCCATTGTGACATTTATTTAGCGCGGCAAAAAAAAAATTGCGCGCAGCGAACACACGTAGAGGACAAGCGCCAATTTTTATTCATTTAAGTGCGTTAAGATATCGTATTTCAACGATTCTTCTCGCGTCCACCACCGCAAACTGTACAACGATACGGTGGTGGTGGGACAAATTTGAATCGAGAATTCCGCCGAAACACAAGTAATCGTTGACGTATATAAAGCGAAAGACGATCACGCTCGTAGACACGTCGCCTGACGATTACCAAGATACCGTGTGTTGTAAAACAATATCAACCGTAAATTAAACCACTTACCAGACTAGTGAATAAACGTTACGTGTCGCGAAATTGCTCACATCCGAGCATAGTCTACCCGGTGAAGTCCATCGCGAGGAGAAAAGATACTTATCGTTGATCTACTAATTGAGTTACAACGTTGAGACGTTGTTAACAAATTTACCTGTACAAAAATGATGATATTGAAAAATGTTTAACTAAAGACAATCAAATTACATAGATGCTTGTCAGATATAGGACAATACCATCTGTACCCCACGGATCATACAATTATTATAAAAATATATGAAAATATCATATGCACCTTCGAATACATAAATACAATAATTTCATATGCCAAAACTAAAAAAAAAAAAATACAATATTTTAAAGCTTGACTTAATATAAAAGTGCGTGTCGATATCGCCTTCCAACCAAATTTAGCAGCGACCACCACGGCGAACTGTACAGCATCCCGGATATTGTGCGACAACTCTGCTTCACGAATTCCGACGAAACTAGATCAACTGACGACGTACTCAGAGAATACTAAGATTAAATGTACATATTATAATATACAAAGTCGATGTAAATGTACAAAAACTATTATATAAAATATAATACAATTACGGTACATATGGTCGCAACAAATTAAACGAAAACTATTGCGCGGAGAACCCATATGTTTTGTAGATCTTCACTAGGAACGTCATGGAGATGTTGTTGGCAAATTTATCCATTGAAACATGCCGATATTTTCAATTGTTTTTACTCGAAACAATAAAATCACATACATGCTTGTCAAACATATCAATTTACATAATACAGAATACTTAACACAATGTTAAAAAAAACATATATATATTTTTTCTTGTCATAATATATAAGAGCACATAAATAACGCATTTCGAAATATTTGAACTTATCAACCTTCACGAGCTGTACAACAACCAGGCAGGGATGCGACAATGCCGATTCGCCATTTCTGGCGAAACACTAGTAGCCGTCGACGTGTATTAAGGACAGTCAAGTCCGATTCGTACGATCGTTAATTTTTATTAAAAACTAACAAACGCAAGAAAACACAAGTCGACGGCATATCACCAGATTTTTTTTTTTGCATGCTACGGTATCGTTATTCGGCAAATTTGCACGTGTCCACCGCCTCGAGTTGTACAACAACCAGGCAGGGATGCGACAATGCCGATTCACCATTTCTGGCGAAACACTAGTACCCGTCGACGTGTATTAAGGACAGTAAAGTCCGATTCGTACGATCGTTAATTTTTATTAAAAACTAACAAACGCAAGAAAACACAAGTCGACGGCAAATCACCAGATTTTTTTTTTGCATGCTACGGTATCGTTATTCGGCAAATTTGCACGCGTCCACCGCCTCGGGCTGTACAACAACTAAGCAGGGATACGACAAAACGGTCTTTAGTCTTCCTAAAAAAACATGTTCGCGACAAACAAACTTCGACGAATTTCGACAAGATATATATATAGGTATATATTATTTTTTTTTTACTCGCGTAAGATTTCGTATTTCGACACATTTTCTCACGTTCGTTGATGCCTGCAGCACAACAACCCAGCTTTGGTGTGACTACGCAAAATCGTCAAATACGGCGAAACACTAATAATTATGAATGTGTACATGACATATTAGAAAATATTTGAATAAAATATTAAATGAATAAAAAGCACATTGGATCTGGTACGTTACGAGGAGTCAACGAACGCTCATAAACGGGTCGTCAGATAATTACTAAAATATCTAATCTTGTAAATGATCATAGACCGTAAAGGAAACCACATACCTGACTGATGAATTAACGAAAATGGGTCGCCAATCTGCTCATATCCGATCGTTGTCAGTCTCACGAAATTCATTGAGTGGAGAAACGATTCCATTCGTACATCTACTACAAAAGTTACTATATTTAGAAAAATGTAATAAATTTTTCGATGCAAAATACAGATATTGTTAAATGTTTCAACTCGTAACATTCTACATAGATGCTCGTAAGACATATGACAATACTTTTTGTATCCCACAGATCATAGTATTATTATATAATATCCACAGATCATAGGATTATTATAAAAAAATTATATGCAATTTCGTCTACGTATATACAACAATTATAATCGCGATTAAAAAAAAAACAATATATGTTATTGATTGACATTAAATATAAGTACGCTACAATTTTGTATTTCAACATATTTCCATGGGTTCATCGCCGCCAGCTGTACAACTACCAGGCGGGGAATCAAATACGCTGAATCGCAAACTCCGTCGAAACACTAGTAGACGTCGACGTGCATTAACGACAAAAAGTCCGATTCAAACAGTCGTCAGTTTTCATAAGAGTACATGTTCGCAGCAAGAACACGTCTACGACAATCGACAAGATTTTTATTTTAACGCGTAAAATTTTCTACTTCGACAAATTTTCTCGCGTCCACCGCCGCCAGGTGTACAACAACCCAACGGTGGTATGACAACGCAGAATCGCCAAATCCCCCGAAGCATGAGTAACCGTCGACGTCCACAGGAAATACTAGGATTATTAATTTAGAATTCTGTATGCATAACAAGTACATAAAATTTGGGACGGTACGATAGGCAACCTGAATACGCTCGTAGACTCGTCGTCGGACAATTATTAAAATACCGAGTGTAGTAAATTAATACGGACCGTTAAAAATCTACATACCTGACTTGTTAACAAACGTAAACGGAGCTGCTACGTAAACTGTTCATATCCAATCGTATTCTACCCGGCGAAATCCATCGTGCGTGGAAACGATAATTTTAATAGATCTACATGAAGTACAATTTTGTGAATTTTTAACGAATTTACCGATGCGAAATGCTGATATTGCCAACTGTTTCATTTCTAGAAAATCTACATAGATTCTTGTCAGACATATGACAATACTTATTGTATCCCACGGATCATACAATTATTACATAAATATATAAGAATAACATATGCGTTTTCGTCATTTTTTCGGAACGAATGCTGTTCGCCACAAGGGGTGCTTCTTGCCGGTGACCCCTTATGACTCGCGTCCGCCTTTATACAATAATCGAATTTAGGTACTTACGAATCTTATCCAAATAATAACAATTGTATTCAAATAACGTATGTATATTCGCAATGTAGCAATGAAAACGTACGGCATATACTAAGTCGAATTACAAATCTTAATAACGCACGACTTCAACGGGCGACAACCGGTCGTCACACGACGGACCGTCGCCGGTGTCAGACTGACTTTCATGAACGTTCTACCGCGTTCTATCGACGTCGTCGTTATCGCGAGGTCTGGCACGAGCTTCCCGCCAATACCGAACATACTCCTCCTTGGAAGATAGCACAGCTTCCAACATGATGAATGAACGGACATTTTGACATCCTTGCCCGAGACGTTGAACCGCACAATTCATAACGACAATTATACAATCAAAAAAGATTAAAAAAAAGAAAACTGACTAAATACAATAATGTAATGAATAATACATAAAAATAATGAATGCAACCGACTATAATAAATACTACAAAATAATAATACGTATACAATAACAAATACTGCAGTAATGTAATAAGCAACACCTAAACCACAATTATATTACAATTATATAATAAGGATGTGAACAAACTCCAATCGGTATGACATATTAAGGTGAACAATATCAAATATGAATAAACAAAATAAAAGAAATATATTGTATATATACAGAGTAGTGATGACTCTTAACAAGCAAGAATAATTAAGAACAATACTAAATATAATAAATGAGAATAATAATAATAATAAATGAATAAATAATAAATAACGAGTAAATTCGACATAATAAACAAGTAATTGATGTTTATTATGTTACTTAACGCGGACTGGTATGCGTCAATCATTTTTCTTAATAGGCTTATAAAGAATGTGTGTGTGTGTCGGTGTGTGTGTATGTAGGTGTGTGTGTGTGTGTGGGTTTAGGTGGGTTTGTGTGTGTGTGCATGTATGTTATGATAACATTTTATTGATTTTAAATTTATTCTCCCCCTTTAAATATCCTGGATACGCCATTGTGACATTTATTTAGCGCGGCCAAAAAAAACAACGACACGGTGGTGGTAGGACAAATTTGAATCGAGAATTCCGCCGAAACACAAGTAATCGTTAGGTGTGTTTGTGTGTGTGTTCATGTATGTTATGGTAACATTTTATTGATTTTAAATTTACTCTCCCCCTTTAAATATCCTGGATACACCATTGTGACATTTATATAGCGCGGCAAAAAAAACAACGACACGGTGGTGGTAGGACAAATTTGA
This sequence comes from Schlechtendalia chinensis, assembly GCA_019022885.1. Taxonomy (NCBI): domain Eukaryota; kingdom Metazoa; phylum Arthropoda; class Insecta; order Hemiptera; family Aphididae; genus Schlechtendalia; species Schlechtendalia chinensis. The sequence continues at coordinate 13,665,021 of CM032343.1, forward strand.
ATCGAGAATTCCGCCGAAACACAAGTAATCGTTGACGTATATAGCGAAAGGCGATCACGCTCGTAGGCACGTCGTCTGACGATTACCAAGATACCGTGTGTTGTAAAACAATATCAACCGTAAATTAACCACTTACCTGACTAGTGAATAAACGTTACGTGTTGTATAATTGCTCACATCCGAGCGTATTCTACCCGGTGAAGTCCATCGCGAGGATAAAAGATACTTATCGTTGATCTACTAATCGAGTTACAACGTTGAGACGTTGTTAACAAATTTACCTGTACAAAAATGATGATATTGAAAAATGTTTAACTAAAGACAATCAAATTACATAGATGCTTGTCAGATATAGGACAATACCATCTGTATCCCACGGATCATACAATTATTATAAAAATATATGAAAATATCATATGCACCTTCGAATACATAAATACAATAATTTCATATGCCAAAACTAAAAAAAAAAAATACAATATTTTAAAGCTTGACTTAATGTAAAAGTGCGCGTCGATACTGTCTTCAAACCAAATTTTGCAGCGACCACCACGGCGATGCTCTACAGCATACCGACTATTGTGCGACAACTCTGCTTCACGAATTCCGACGAAACTAGAATAACTGACGACGTGTTCAGAGAATATTAAAATTATCAGTACATATTATAAAATACAAAGTCGATGTAAGTGTTCACAAACTACTATATAAAATATAACAAAATTACATCGATCCTGGGACGGTACAAATGGTAAACCGAACTCGCTCTTAGACGCGTTGTCAGGCAAAAACCTTAATATCAAATTTAGTAAATTAACACCGACTGTAAAAAGAAACCAAATAATAACTGACTCGTGAACAATCGTAAAGAAACGAAACTGCTCACATTCTATCGTAGTCTTCTTGACGTAAACTATTGCACGGAGAACCCATATGTTTTGTAGATCTTCTTCACGAGGAACATCGTTGTGAAGTTCTTAGCAAAGTTACTCATTGAAACATGCCGGATGCTTTCAATTGGTTTTACTCGAAACAATAAAATCACATACATGCTTGTCAAACATATCAATTTACATAAAACTAAATATTTTACACAATGTTAAAAAAAACCTATATATTGTTTCTTGTCATTATATATGTAGTAATACAAAAAAATATAAAAAAGAAATTAAAAGATTAAATGGTTAACGGAAAAATAATAGGGAGTATGAAATGATATTAACTAACACGAGTCAAGGGGTGTGAATTCGAGAACCGTTTTGCCTGTTCAATAAGAAATAATAACAATAATTACATGCAAGTATAAAATAAGTTTATTACCTTTTTTGTCGTAGTCGAAGATTTAACTGTTACGGATTTCAACTCTCGCGGACAATTTTTTTATTAATTAACGTAATAACTTGTAAATCAAACAGAATATGAAAATGAAAGGTTGGGACGCCGTCTTTGACTTGATGCAAAGTCAGCGCCAAGGAATAAAGAACAACAAAAAAGGAGATTTCCACGTTGTAAGAAATTAGAGTCACCTAATTTCGGAAAACCGATCAATTGAGTCGTTCTTGATAAGTAAGCGTATACTCTCAGGTAGACAGAGAAGGTCTGTCTGTCGGGTGGACAGAGACGATCTGAGTGCCCTCTGAAAGCTGGAGGGTGTATTTATCGATATTTTTTAAACGACATATACTAAGATTTCGGTCCCACAAGGTTATCGCTTATTTATTTTTCAATTTTCTGCGAATTTCGCGCAGTCTAAAATTTGTTCGTAGTGTCACAAATCTGTGACCTTTTTGCTCACCTGATTAAATATGTGTGACTCATTTCGTTCTTTCTTCTTTTCTCTTCTTTTTTTTTTATATATTTAATATTTCTGTTATCGAGTATAATATTCTTTTGTTTCTTAAATTAATTGTTTTATATTAAAAATTATATTGAAGTATGATAGCGAATTTTTCTTTTGGGACTGAAATGTCTTTTGTGAATTATACAAATATGTAAAATACGCATTAAATTATATGTGTTTATAAAATTACTATTACTGTTCTTCCTATAGGGGATTTATGATCGGTGTTCCGCGAAAATTGAGCTCTAATATATTTATCAAAATATAAACTAAAAAATATGTTCATAATAAAAAGTAATACCGAAGTAGTTGTTAAATATTACAATTCATTTCCAAATAATTTTGGTTATGATATGAACGTATGTTATTACATGCATTTGTTAAAGTATAATCTATAAAAGTTTATTTTCTATTACATGGTCTCAGTTATGATATGAGTACTAACACTAGTACCCGTCGACGTGTAGTAAAGACAGTCAAGTCCGATTCGTACGATCGTTAATTTTTATTAAAAACTGACAAACGCAAGAAAACACACGTCGAAGGCAAGATACCATATTTTTTTTTTTTGCATGCTACGATATCGTTCTTCGGCAAATTTGCAAGCGTCCACCGTTTTTGGCTGTACAACAACCAAGCAGGGATGCGACAATGCCGATTCGCCATTTTTGGCGAAACACTAGTACCCGTCGACGTGTAGTAAAGACAGTCAAAGCCGATTCGTACGATCGTTAATTTTTATTAAAAACTAACAAACGCAAGAAAACACACGTCGACGACAAGACACCATATTTTTTTTTTTTTGCATGCTACGATATCGTTATTCGGCAAATTTGCACGCGTCTAGTCTTGTAAATTGTAATGATATGCACTCATATCATAACTGAAACCATGTAATAAAAAATAAACTTTAATAGATTACACTTTAACAAATACATGTAATAACATACGCTCATATCATAACAAAAATTATTTGGAAATGAATTTGTAATATTTAACAACTATTTCTCTATTGGTTTTTATTATGAACACTTTTTTTAGTTTAAATTTTAATAAATATATTAGAGCTCAATTTTCTCGGAACACCGATCATAAATCCCCTATAGGAATAACAATAATAGTAATTTTATAATCACATATAATTTAATGCGTATTTTATATATTAGTATAATACACATAAAACATTTCAGTCCCATAAGAAAAATTCGCTATCAGACTTCAATATGATTTTAATAGAAAACAATTAAATTAACAAACAAAAGAATATAATACTCGATAACAGAAATAGTAAATATATAAAAAAAAAGAAGAAGAGAAAAGAAGAACGAACGAAACGAATCACACATATTTAATCAGGTGAACACAAAGTTCGCAGATTTGACACTACGAACAAATTTTAGACTGCGCAAAATTCGCAGAAAATGGAGAAATAAATAAGCAATAACCTTGTGGGACCGAAATCTTAGTATATGTCCTTCAAAAAATATCGATAAATACACCCTCCAGCTTTCAGAGGGCACTCAGATCGTCACAGTCCACCTGACAGACAGACCGTCTTTGTCTACCTAAGAGTATACGCATACATATCAAGAACGACTCAACAGATCGGTTTCCGAAATTAGGTGACTCTAATTTTTTTCAACGTGGAAATCACCTTTTGAGTTGTTCTTTATTTCTTGGCGCTGACTTTGCATCAAGGCAAAGGCGGCGTCCCAACCTTTCATTTCTTATTCTGTTTGATTTACAAAGTTATTACCTTAATCAATAAAAAAAAAAAATTGTTCGAAAGATTTGAAATCCGTGACAGGCAAATCTTCGAGACGACAAAAAAGGTAATAAATTTATTTTATACTTGCATAATATTATTGTTATTTCTATTCACCATTTAATCTTTTAATCCCCTTTTTATATTTTTTTTGTTTTACTACAAAATGATCATGGACCGTAAAGCAAACCACGTACCTGACTGGTGAATTAATGAAAATGGGTCGCCAAACTGCTCATATCCGATCGCTGTCTATCTCACGAAATTCATTGAGTGGAGAAACGATTCAATTCGTACATCAACTACAAAAGTTACTAAGTTTAGAAAAACGTAATAAATTTTTCGATGCAAAATACCGTTATTGTTAAATGTTTCAACTCGAAACATTCTGCATAGATGCTCGTCAGACATATGACAATACTTTTTGTGTCCCATAGATCATAGTATTATTATATAATTTCCCACAGATCATAGAAGTATTATAAAAAAATCATACGCAATTTCGTCTACGTATAAACAACAATTTTAATCGCTTTTAAAAAAAAAAACGAGATGTTATTGATTGACATTAAATATAAGTAGGATCGATGTAATTTTGTTATATTTTATATAGTAGTTTGTGAACACTTACATCGACTTTGTATTTTATAATATGTACTGATAATTTTAGTATTCTCTGAGCACGTCGTCAGTTATTGTAATTTAGTCGGAATTCGTGAAGCAGAGTTGTCACACAATAGCCATATATTTTTTTTTTTTTTTTAATTGTATGATCCATGGGATACAGATGGTATTGTCCTATATCTGACAATGGCCCACCACTAGCCGGCGTGGTTGCCAGAATAGTGGGAGGGACGCTAGTCCCGGGTTGACCAACCGACGTCAACTTTAAACCTAGTCGGTGCCACGGGAGCGGGGGGGCCCCAGTGTACGCCGGACCGGCTTGCCGCCCTGGACACAGTGCCCCCGCGAGGTTGAGGTGCCTGTCTCGGCTGAAACGTGGTGGTTGTGGGACAAGCGCTAGATGGTAACTGGATCCCACTGGACCCAGTGGGGGGGAGCGATACCTACGAGGCACTTAATTGAGTCGCGACGCTCTCCCAAAAGGGTACGGGTTGTGAGACCCGGTGCTGGTGGTCCATCACGACGACCCGGTGTCTGGCCTTAATTGGTCGGGTGCCGCCCCTACCACACCCCTTGACTAGCTCCTCTGAGCTAATATAAGGTGTGTGGTCAGTAGGCGCAAGCCACAAACCCTGGGAACGATACATGTCCTATATCTGACAAGCATCTATGTAATTTGATTGTCTTTATTTAAACACTAGATGCTTCGCATTGTCGCCCAAAAGTAGCTGCAGTCTTTCCATCCTTTATGGTTTTTATAATTTTTTTATTTTTTTTTTTTATTTCGAGCCTCCGGCGCTATATAGAGATGGTCTAGCGGTCGGTCTCGTAAAAATCGTTCGCAGAACGTGGGGATTCGGTCTTCGCTAAAAAATTCGTATATGTGTATAAAATTTCGGTCGGGGAGCGGTGGGAGGTATGGGGGCACGTGAACTCGGTGTTCCTCCCCGCCATAGCTAAATCACCGGATCACTCAGTCTTTTTTACATCGTTTGCCAGACGTTGACATTTTTCATATATATATATATATTTTGCGAATGACAAAATAATAATAAAAGTAATATTAACAATAATAACAGTAACAGCAAATAACAGTAAAAATATATAATAATAAAATTCATATACGTGAAAAGGTGAAGGACAAATTTAAAGGATATGAATTCCGACAATAATAACAATTTTAAACGAAAACAGCATATATTATTTGTAAAATAAATAAAAATAAAAAATAATTAATTTAATCTATTATAAAAGTAAAACAATTTATTAAAACAACATCTAATATTTGAACGTGTTTGTACGATATAATTGAACAATAGCAAAACTATTTAATGAATAGTAAGGAAAACATTTTTTTAAAACCAACAATATCAGAAATAAATAATACTCTAAGACACATATTGTACATATATGTGTGTGTGTGTGTATCGTTCTAATACATATAGAAAAGTCACAAAAAAAAAAAAAATTAATATAACATATATATATAATATGAATAAGTTTAGTCATTTTTCTTAAATAAATATAATAATCAAAACAATAAATGGGTAACAAAAAAGCTTTAAAACATATCCCTCAAATAATACTAATATTACTGATAATCAAAGGCATATATACTTGACATCAAATATAGATATATAGATTGAATTGGGAAAAAAAATAAGGATAGATTGCCCATGCATCCACCATCAAATAAACTACTAAACATATATATATTGCATAATATGGTTTACGCCTGTACATTTATAGTGTTTTAAAACTTATAGAAAAGTCACAAAAAATTCATATATAAGTTTAGGCAAGGGACAAACATAACAGATATGAATTGCATCAATGCTAACAATATACAACTGATACGACATACATAATCAGTGAAAAAAAAAAATATTTAAATTTACTACACAAAAAATACTTTTTTGAAATATTTAATACAATTCATGGCATCATATATATGTGTGTTTTGCATAAGGTGTATGATTATATATATGATAAAACTTTAATGTTACATCCTGCCACTGTTTAAAGTATGACACACACATACACATGTATGTATGTGACGTATATCATACATACGATGATACTTATAAGTTATTAAAAATAACAAAAAGAAAAATACCCGACAGTCACTATTGCAGAAACCGGTGCGAATAGTAAGGGAACAGCACATAAATATACACCAAACCTATACATATTTATGTAAGCTGTGTTCACCGCTTTCTTTGTTGAGGAATGAAAACTGTTATGTGTTAGGTAAGAAAACGGAAAAGAAGCTCTGTTCCCATGCCTTCATCATCAAATCAACCACTATTCATATATAATGCGCTCCTAGGACATATACATATACAATATACATGTGTGTGTGTGTGTGTGTGTGCCTGTCTAAGACATAGAAAAGTCATAAAAAAATTAATAAAAATCTATAATTTAATATCTGAATAGGTTTAGGCATTTTTCTAAAATATGTACTAATCAAAACAATTAACATGTAAAACAAAGTTTTAAATCATATCCCTTACATAATACCAATAATAATGATAATCCAACATATCACATATATATAGATATAGCGATTGGATTATACAAAAATAATAATAATATAATATGTTATAAATTATGGTTTATGTATATACATGCATTTATAAAGCGTTACTAAGACTTTTAGAAAAATCACAAAAAAATAAAAAACTTAATTTAAGTTAAAATTACAAATTTCAAAAATTTAAACAATTCTAAATGGAAACAGCATATATTATTAGTAAAAAAATAATAACAATAATTAATACATTAACCTATTACAAATGTAAAACAATTTTTAAACCATCTTATATCTGCATGTTTTTGTACAATATAATAGAACAATAGTCATCCTATTTCATATTTTAAATAAAAAAAAAAATCATAATGTAATAATCACAGAAATAAATAATAATCCAAGACATATATTGTACATATATAAGTGTGTGTGTGTGTGTCTTTAAACATAAAAAAGTAACAAAAAAATAAAATAATTAAAACAATATATAGTTTATATGGTATAGTTAAAAAAACTTTAAAACATATCCCTCAACTAATACTAATAATAATGATAATGCATGACAACATATATACATATATATATATAGTGATTGGATTGAGAACAAATTAAGGACAGATTTCTTCCCCCTGCGTCCACCACCAAATAAACTACTGTATATAAATATATATATATAGATATATGTTATAAAATATGGTTTATATATATACACACATTTATAAAGAGTTTCTAAGATTTATAGAAAAGTCACAAAAAATTTAAAATGGAAACAGCATAAATTAGAAAAAAAAATACTAATAATAATAATCCAAGACATATATTGTGTGTGTATATATATATATATCTGTGAAAGTTTTGACATAGAAAAGTAACAAAAAAATAAAATAATTAAAACAATATATAGGTAACAAAAAAAAAAAAAAACAATTATTTATTCACCATAAGTCGTGTTCACCGCTTTCCTTAATGAATAAAAACTGTAATGTGTTAGGTAAAAAAACGAAAAAGAAGCTTTGTCCCCGTGTCTTAATCCTCAAATCAACCACTATACGCATAAAATGTGCTTCTAATACATATATATATGTATATATATATACAATATATATGTGTGTGTGTCTGTCCGAGAAGACAAAGTAACAAAAAAAAAAAAATAATAATAATAATAAATACTTTAACCTATTACAAAAGTAAAACAATTTTTAAAACGACTTTTATCTGTATGTTTTTGTACAATATAATAGAACAAAGTCACCCTCTTTCATGTTTTAAATTTAAAAAAAAAATTATAATTTAATAATCACAGAAATGAATAATAATCCGAGACATATATTGTACATATATAAGTGTGTGTGTGTGTGTCTTTAAACATAAAAAAGTAACAAAAAAATAAATTATTAAAACAATATATAGTTTATATAGTATAGTTAAAAAAACTTTAAAACATATCCCTCAACTAATACTAATAATAATGATAATGCATGACAACATATATACATATATATATATATATATATATATATATAGTGAATGGATTGAAACAATAATAAGTGCAGACTTCTACCTCCTGCATCCACCACCAAATTAACTATTGTATATAAATATATATATATATATATATATATATATATATGTATACATAAAACATTTCTAATACTTATAGAAAAGTCACAAAAAAATTTATATTTAAAAAATTTATACGATTTTAAACAGAAACAGCAAACACCATTAGTAAAAAAAAAAAAATAATAATAAGAAATACTTTAGCCTATTATAAAAGTAAACCAATTTTTAAAACATCTTATATTCATATGTTTATGTACAATATAATAGAACAACAGTCGACCTATTTCATGTTATAAGTAAAAAAAAAATCGTACACCAACGATCTCCGTAATAAATAATAATCCATGACATATATTGTATACACAAAAGTAACAAAAAAATAAAATTTAAACAATATATAGGTAAAAAATAGTTTAAAACACATCACCGAATAAAATACTAATGATAATGCATGACATAAAAAATAAAAAATAAATATATATATATAAAAAACATATAAAACATACATGTAGGTAATTCGATAATAATAAAAAAAAAATAACACCCGACCGTCTATTTAGCCGAAACAGGTAGCGAACGGTACACTCGTATACGTATGACTGATCGAAGCGTAACGTGTCTTTTGACGACCGATCGCCGACGTAATCGAAAGTCTACGCTTTCAGTTCGGACAGTTAGACCGGGAAAGATGGCAACAGATTTCAGACTTCTCGACATTCCGACGTGCTCACGTCCGACCCGGGCGAGCTTAGACCGCGCCGTATCGTCCGTTCTTCGACCGCCGAGCTCGAAACAATCCTACCGAACACACAATCGTTATAATCGTATGACTCTTATCGTTTTCGTACAATACACAAAGTCATTAAAGTGTTGTTAGCCAATGTATAAAAGAAATCGTCATACTCACGTTATCGCGTGCATCGTCCGAACGATAAGGACGCCGCGTAGAAGATCGACGACGAAACAGCATCCGTCCATCAAGCGTAGAACCGAAAAACATATTCCTGACGGTTCGTTCCGCGTAAAATCCGTCGAGTCGTCCGTTCGGAACGACCGTCCTGAAAATCCTGAAAACAAAATATAAGAATTACGACGACACGTAGACGTCGGCGTCTCGTCGTCGTCGTGTATTATACGTACTCGGCGGTCGGTGCGCGAAACTCCTTCACCGCGGACCGGAACCGGAACGATACGAACTAACACGGAAACGGTCGGATGAAAACGCCACTGCCACACGCATTATTCACTCGGTATTTTTTTAATATATAGACGTTGTCGGAGACGAATACGCGTACACGATATCGTACGTGACGGCGGTTCGAAAAACTTATATTATCGTTATCATCGTCGGGAACGATAACGGCGGTTGCGGCGGGAAAAAACCGCCGCCGCCGACGGAATATTTTGCGGGTGTTCATACCGTTTTGTAACCGAATCGTAGACTTAAATAGGTCGACACTAATCAACCGAATCAAAAATAATAATAAGACGCAAAACGATATTTTAAAACAAAACACTTACGTTTAGGTCGACGCCGTCGAGTACTCTTAGGCACGAAAACACGTAAACCATCGAGTTTCATCCGTAACGGCTCGCGGTTTGGTTTTACAAAAAGAAAAAAAAAACCGGTAAATCGCGAAAGACAATCGCGCAGGCGACGGGAAAAAAAGACGTGAACAAAAACGACAAACACGTAATAAATCTACGTAACGACGTGTCTGAGACGTATATAATACACAACATAATAATAATATTTATAATGATTGAAAAAAAAAATTTAATAATAAGAAATACTATTTCACTATTAATACTATTTATTAATACTAATTAATACTATTTATTTTTTATTATTAACAATTTACACTTATATATTTTTTTATTTTTATATCGATTGGTTAGGATAAAATATTTAAATTTGAAAACATTCGTTTTGACAAATTGCTATCAACCAAATCGATAAGAATTAAAAGCATTAATCCGTAGCATATTTTTCAATTTAATAAAATATACTATATTATTACGTTTATATGAACAATGTGGTGGAGGTCATGTCACCATGGACACGCTACTGATATCTGTATTTATTTTTCGTTTAAAAAACCGCAAACCGTTAAATTTATTGCACGATAAAAACAAATAAACCGTTTAAAATTAAAGACAATCGTAGGAAATCACTCAACAGTTACGAGTCTACTATAAGCCTAAATATTTAATTGAAAATATGAATTCTGATGAGTAATAAGTGATGGACTTTCGATGTTGTGTAAAATGATCATGTTGTGTAAAATAGGCGATCATTCGAATTAAACATTATTAAAAATACAAAAAAAACCGATCGGAATACTTTCGGCGCGACGAAAACTTTTCGGTTCCAAGGTTCCCACTGTAATGTCATAGTTCAACAACAGCGGTTTACTATTCGAGAAACAACGGACGGCCTTCCTTTATTTTTCTTCGAGGACTACGAATGATATCTCCATGACGTACACATCAATGCCATAAGTATACCGATTTGTTTGGATTCTTCACACTTTGGGTAAAATCACGTTTTGGAATGGTTTGAACTCGAAAATTCCATTGTGTGAGCGTCCAATTCCGAAAACGTTAATAAAGTTCAGTGTGTTCAAGAATACGGGCTAAACTGCATTCGTACCGAAAAAAAGACGAAAGTGCATATGTTATTCTTATATATTTATGTAATAATTGTATGATCTGTGGGATACTATAAGTATTGTCATATGTCTGACAAGAATCTATGTAGATTTTCTAGAAATGAAACAGTTGGCAGTATCAGCATTTCGCATCGGTAAATTTGTTAAAAATTCTCAAAATTGTACTTCTTGTAGTAGTAGATCTATTAAAATTATCGTTTCCATGCACGATGGACTTCGCCGGGTAGAAGACGAACGGATGTGAACAGTTAACGTAGCAGCTCCGTTTACGTTTGTTAACAAGGCAGGTATGTAGATTTTTTACGGTCCGTATTAATTTACTACACCCGGTATTTTAGTAATTGTCCGACAACGAGTCTACGAGCGTATTCAGTTTGCCCATCGTACCGTCCCAAATTTTATGTACTTGTTATGCATACAGAATTCTAAATTAATAATCCTAGTATTTCCTGTGGACGTCGACGGTTACTCATGTTTCGGCGGATTTCGCGATTCTTTGTTTTCATACCACTGTTGGGTTGTTGTACACCTGGCGGCGGTGGACGCGAGAAAATTTGTTGAAGTAGAAAATTTTACGCGTTAAAATAAAAATATTGTCGATTGTCGTCGACGTGTTCTTGCCGCGAACATTATACTATTATGAAAACTGACGACTGTTTGAATCGGACTTTTTGTCGTTAATGCACGTCAACGTCTACCAGTGTTTCGACGGAGTTTGCGATTTAGCGTATTTGAATCCCCGCCTGGTAGTCGTACAGTTGACGGCGATGAACGCATGGAAATCTGTCGAAATACAAAATTGTAGCGTACTTATATTTAATGTCAATCAATAACATATAGTTTTTTTTTTAATAGCGATTAAAATTGTTGTATATACGTAGACGAAATTGCGTATGAATTTTTTATAATAATTCTATGATCTATGGGAAATTAAATAATAATACTATGATCTGTGGGACACAAAAAGTATTGTCATATGTTTGACGAGCACCTATGCAGAATGTTACGAGTTGAAACATTTAACAATATCAGTATTTTGCATCGAAAAATGTATTACGTTTTTCTAAACTTAGTAACTTTTGTAGTAGATGTACGAATGGAATCGTTTCTCCACTCAATGAACTTCGTGAGATAGACAGCGATCGGATATGAGCAGATTGGCGACCCAGTTTCGTTAATTCACCAGTCAGGTATGTGGTATCCTTTACGGTCCATGATCATTTACAGGACTAGATATTTTAGAAATTATCTGATGACCCGTTTATGAGCGTTCGCTGGCTCCTTGTAACGTACCAGGTCCAATGTGCTTTTTATTCATATAATATTTTATTCAAATATTTTCAAATATGTCATGTACACATCCATAATTATTAGTGTTTCGTCGTATTTGACGATTTTGAGCAGTCACACCAAAGCTTAATTGTTGTGCTGCAGGTATCGGCGAACGTGAAAAAATGTGTCGAAATACGAAATCTTAGGCGCGTAAAAAAAATATATTATATAAATATATATATATATATATCTTGTCGAAATTCCACGAAGTTTGTTTGTCGCGAACATGTTTTTTTAGGAAAAATATAGACCGTTTTGTCGTATCCCTGCTTACTTGTTGTACAGCCCGAGGCGGTGGACGCGTGCAAATTTGCCGAATAACGATATCGTAGCATGCAAAAAAAAAAAAATCTGGTGACTTTTCGTCGACGTGTGTTTTCTTGCGTTTGTTAGTTTTTAATAAAAATTAACGATCGTACGAATCGGACTTGACTGTCCTTAATACACGTCGACGGGTACTAGTGTTTCGCCAGAAATGGCGAATCGGCATTGTCGCATCCCTGCCTGGTTGTTGTACAGCCCGAGGCGGTGGACGCGTGCAAATTTACCGAATTACGATATCGTAGCATGCAAAAAAAAAAAAATCTGGTTACTTTTCGTCGACGTGTGTTTTCTTGCGTTTGTTAGTTTTTAATAAAAATTAACGATCGTACGAATCGGACTTGACTGTCCTTAATACACGTCGACGGGTACTAGTGTTTCGCCAGAAATGGCGAATCGGCATTGTCGCATCCCTGCCTGGTTGTTGTACAGCCCGAGGCGGTGGACGCGTGCAAATTTACCGAATTACGATATCGTAGCATGCAAAAAAAAAAAATCTGGTTACTTTTCGTCGACGTGTGTTTTCTTGCGTTTGTTAGTTTTTAATAAAAATTAACGATCGTACGAATCGGACTTGACTGTCTCCTTAATACACGTCGACGGGTACTAGTGTTTCGCCAGAAATGGCGAATCGGCATTGTCGCATCCCTGCCTGGTTGTTGTACAGCCCGAGGCGGTGGACGCGTGCAAATTTACCGAATTACGATATCGTAGCATGCAAAAAAAAAAAATCTGGTGACTTTTCGTCGACGTGTGTTTTCTTGCGTTTGTTAGTTTTTAATAAAAATTAACGATCGTACGAATCGGACTTGACTGTCCTTAATACACGTCGACGGGTACTAGTGTTTCGCCAGAAATGGCGAATCGGCATTGTCGCATCCCTGCCTGGTTGTTGTACAGCCCGAGGTGGTGGACGCGTGCAAATTTGCCGAATTACGATATCGTAGCATGCAAAAAAAAAAATCTGGTGACTTTTCGTCGACGTGTGTTTTCTTGCGTTTGTTAGTTTTTAATAAAAATTAACGATCGTACGAATCGGACTTGACTGTCCTTAATACACGTCGACGGGTACTAGTGTTTCGCCAGAAATGGCGAATCGGCATTGTCGCATCCCTGCCTGGTTGTTGTACAGCCCGAGGCGGTGGACGCGTGCAAATTTGCCGAATTACGATATCGTAGCATGCAAAAAAAAATCTGGTGAATTGCCGTCGACGTGTAATTTCTTGCGTTTATTAGATTTTAATGAAATTTAACGACCGTACGAATCGGACTTGATTGTCTTTAATACACGTCGATGGGTACTAGTGTTTCACCGGATTTGGCGAATCGTCATTGTCGCATCCCTGCCTGGTTGTTGTACGGCTCGTGGAGGTTGATAAGTCCAAATATTTCGAAATACGTTATTTATGTGCTCTTATATATAATGACAAGAAACAATATATAGGTTTTTTTTTAACATTGTGTTAAATATTTAGTATTATGTTAATTGATATGTTTGACGAGCATGTATGTGATTTTATTGTTTCGAGTAAAAACAATTGAAAATATCGGCATGTTTCAATGGGTAACTTTGCTAAGAACTTCTCAACGATGTTCCTCGTGAAGAAGATCTACAAATCATATGGGTTCTCCGCGCAATAGTTTTCGTCAAGAAGAATACGATAGGATGTGAGCAGTTTCATTTCTTATCGATTGTTCACGAATCAGGTATTATTTGGTTTCTTTTTACAGTCGGTGTTAATTTACTAAATTTGATATTAATGTTTTTGCCTGAGAACGCGTCTAAGAGCGAGTTCGGTTGACCATTTGTACCGTCCCAGGATCGATGTAATTTTGTTATATTTTATATAGTAGTTTGTGTACACTTACATCGACCTTGTATTTTATAATATGTACTGATAATTTTATTATTCTCTGAACACGTCGTCAGTTATTCTAGTTTCGTCGGAATTCGTGAAGCAGAATTGTCGCACATTAGCCGGTATGCTGTACAGTTTGCCGTGGTGTTCGCTGCAAAATTTGGTTTGAAGACGATATCGACGCTCAATTTTACACTAAGTCAAGCTACAAAATATTGTATTTTTTTATTTTTATTTTTGGCATTTGAAATTATTGTATTTATGTAATCGATAGTGCATATGATATTTATATATATTTTTATAAAAATTGTATGACCCGTGGGATACAGATGGTATTGTCCTATATCTGACAAGCATCTATGTAATTTGATTGTATTTAGTTAATCATTTTTCAATATCATCATTTTTGTACAGGTAAATTTGTTAACAACGTCTCAACGTTGTAACTCGATTAGTAGGTCTACGATAAGTATCTTTTTTCCTTGCGATGGACTTCACCGGGTAGACTACGCTCGGATGTGAGCAATTTCGCGACACGTAACGTTTATTCACTAGTCAGGTAAGTGGTTAATTTACGGTTGATATTGTTTTACAACACACGGTATCTTGGTAATCGTCAGGCGACGTGCCTACGAGCGTGATCGCCTTTCGCTATATACGTCAACGATTACTTGTGTTTCGGCGGAATTCTCGATTCAAATTTGTCCTACCACCACCGTGTCGTTGTTTTTTTTGCCGCGCTATATAAATGTCACAATGGTGTATCCAGGATATTTAAAGGGGGAGAATAAATTTAAAATCAATAAAATGTTACCATAACATACATCAACACACACACAAACACACCTAACGATTACTTGTGTTTCGGCGGAATTCTCGATTCAAATTTGTCCTACCACCACCGTGTCGTTGTTTTTTTTTCCGCGCTAAATAAATGTCACAATGGTGTATCCAGGATATTTAAAGGGGGAGAATAAATTTAAAATCAATAAAATGTTACCATAACATACATGAACACACACAAACACACCTAACGATTACTTGTGTTTCGGCGGAATTCTCGATTCAAATTTGTCCTACCACCACCGTGTCGTTGTTTTTTTTGCCGCGCTATATAAATGTCACAATGGTGTATCCAGGATATTTAAAGGGGGAGAATAAATTTAAAATCAATAAAATTTTACCATAACATACATCAACACACACACAAACACATCTAACGATTACTTGTGTTTCGGCGGAATTCTCGATTCAAATTTGTCCTACCACCACCGTGTCGTTGTTTTTTTTGCCGCGCTAAATAAATGTCACAATGGCGTATCCAGGATATTTAAAGGGGGAGAATAAATTTAAAATCAATAAAATGTTATCATAACATACATGCACACACACACACACACACCTATACCTACAAACACACACACCTACACACACACACATTCTATATAAGCTTATTAAGAAAAATAATTAACGCATACGAGTCCGCGTTAAGTGACACATTTTATGTCTTATATGTGAAATTTTTTTTTTTCAAATTTAAATTTTTTCAAAACCTAAATAATGATTGCCATGGAAACAAACCATATGGGAGATTTAGGTTTTTTTCTGTTACGCTTTTTCGTGACAGTCCCCAGTGGGTATCTTAATTTAGGTAACGCTTTTTGTGGACACTTTTTCGTGACGTTTTTTTATTTTAATGTGCTAAAGTAAAGACATAAAATGTCAAAAGATGAGCAACAATTTACACTTATATTTTTTTTTATTTTTATATCTATTGGTTAGGATAAAATATTTAAATTTGAAAACATTCGTTTTGACAAATTGCTATCAACCAAATCGATAAGAATTAAAAGCATTAATCAGTAGCATATTTTTCAATTGAATAAAATATACTATATTATTATGTTTATATGAACAATGTGGTGGGGGTCATGTCTCCATGGACACGCCATTGATATCTGTATTTATTTTTCGTAATATATAATTTTAAAAATATTCATTTTTTGATCTCCTTTCTATATTAATAAAACATTTCAAAATCAAGTTTATTTAATACAAAAATATTTTTATTTATTATTGTAGAAAATTCCATATTATGTGATGTACTCTGGTATTGACATAGAGTGCCTATAATACGAGTATAATAATTTGATTTACAATAATAATGTATACTTTTATATTCAATTTGAATATAAATAAATGTTACACAGTATACACAATACACATCATACAGATCGATAACACAATTCATTTATTAACTAATACGTATATCTACAGATATTACACATAATATTTTAAAATATCAAAAACTGCAAAGGAGCGGAAAGAATTATCAGTTAGGCTTCATTTATATTTTACCACCACGTAGCCTGCACTGGCGGCCGATATATGCTAGCAAACCACAACAGTATTTTGCTGTTGTCTAAAAATAATTTTATTAATTAGGAAAAACAACGATTGTTGATGTGTTATCACTACCCACTCACCAATAAAACTATATCATTCCTACCTCGTTGCTTGTTGGTTTGTATGTTTTTTTTCTTTGTACGATTGTATTGTGTATAGTGAATCGACGTTTCTTCAAATTTGAATGTAAGTATTTATTTAATTTTATTACCTAATAATGCATAACTTATGATGTAGGTATCAGAGATGTTAATGCCGTATTTAATTTTTTTTCGGGGGTGGGGGCTTCATAATATATTTTATAACTTTTCGGTCTTTATTATACTGAATTTAATAAAATACTTATTTCGGAGGTAGGGGAGGGAATCCGGACCCCATAAATACCACTCGGATACGGCCTTGATAGATGTGTATGCGTGTAATGTATATACATATGCTGACTATGCGTATAATTTAGATAATAAGTAACCTAACCTTACGATTATCACAAGTAAATTACACAATTACTTATTTTTTATTTATTTAATAGGTAGATTTAACTAATAATTTGAATAATATTATTATATTATTAAAAATGATAAAAAGTCAGCGCACTAAAAAAAGAAAAATTAAAAATGAACTTGGTATTGTTGACCTTATAGAAAGAAGTAAGATAACTATAAACTAATCTCAGTTGCATATTATTAAAAAACCCTGTAAAGTTATGAATCAAAACAACCATACATTTTGCAGTAACATTTCTACATTTTCAATTGATAACAGCATACAAAATGTACCTGATGAACTAAATGTGTCTAGTGGTATGTCTCAACATTCTACAAATTTGACAATAAATCAACTTCCTGAAATTTCTTTTCAAGATAAATCTATAAAAGACTTCATAGCTGATTGGACAATTAAATTTAATGTACCTCATAATGCAGTCAATAGTTTATTGAAAGTTTTAAAAACGCATACATGTTTCAAAGATTTTCCTATTGATTCTAGAACATTAATGTCTACTCCCAAACAAACTTCTCTGCAAATAAGTCATGTTGATCCAGGCATATACTATCATTTTAGTCTAGCTGCTGGAATAAAAAGATATATTCCAGATAATATGATAAATGTAAAAATTACATTAGGTATTGATGGACTTCCATTATTCAAAAGTAGTGGTGCACAGTTTTGGCCAATTATGGGATACATAGAAGTTAAGCCACCTTTAATAAAAAAAGTTTTTCCTATTGGAATTTATTTTGGTTATGAAAAGCCTAAAGACAGTAATACTTTTCTGTCAGATTTTGTTACAGAAGCTATTAAATTATTAAACAACGGTTTAGTTGTAAATGGACTTAAAAGAAATATTTCAATAAACGTTTATTGTTGTGATGCTCCAGCCAAGGCTTTTATTTTAAAAGTTAAGAATCATAATGGGTTTTCTTCTTGCACTCGTTGTACAATTGAAGGAGAGTATTTAAGCAATAGAGTATGCTTTCCATATTCACAAAATAAAGCTACAGAGAGAACTCATCATGCTTACAATAATATTGTAGATGAAGATTTTCATATTAACCCTCAGTCTTTTTCAATTCTTAACCAATTACCTGATTTTGATTCAGTTAAAATGTTTTCTCTTGATTATATGCATTTAGTTTGCTTGGGAGTCGCCAAAAAATTACTGCTTTTATGGGTATCGAAAGGACCTCTGCATGTTCGTCTTAATTCTAGAAAAGTTAAAGAGTTATCAACATCATTAATGTCAATGAATCCAGGAATTGCATCTGATTTTACAAGGAAGAGTAGGGCTATTCAAGAAATTCATCGGTGGAAAGTGACAGAATATCGATTATTTTTATTATATACAGGGCCAATTGTCTTAAGAAAAATTATTAGTAATGATTGTTATACTAATTTCATGGCATTAAGTATATCTATAAGAGCACTTCTAAGTCCAGATTGTAGTTTTCTTTTGCCTTATGCTAAACGTCTATTAGTCTATTTTGTAATGACTTTTGAAAAAATATATGGTAAACATCTATTATCTCATAATGTCCATGGACTATTACATCTATGTGATGATTATGAAAAATATGGCCCATTAGATAACTGCAGTCCCTTTTTATTTGAAAACTATATGAAAGAATTAAAGTCATTAGTTCAAAAACCTGATAAACCATTGCAGCAAGTTATTAACCGATACTCTGAAATAAATTTGGCCAACAATAAAGATGTTCTTGTTTCAATGAATGATTATGACAAGCCAGAATTAAAGCATCCACATAAAAATGGTCCATTAACAAATAATATAAGTGGACAACAATATAATACTTTGATTTTTAGTCAATTTAAAATTAATATTAAATACAACAGAGATTGTTTTTTTTTTACTAACGATAGAAAAGTAGTTAAATGTATCGACATTGTTCAACAGAGCAATGAAATATTGTTGATAGGTAAACAATTTGAGATTTTATCACCATTTTTCTTTGAACCTATAAACTCAACAGTTTTAGAGATATTCGTGTTACAAAAATTGTCATTACGTTTGAATTATTGGAAATTATCAGATATAAAAAAAAAAGTAATGGTTTTAGAAAATATTATGGGATACTTATAGCTATACCTATCATACATACTGTTCAGTAGTAAAATAAATAAATTTTTGTATGTCGATGATGCAAGCAATGTAGATATTATGTTAGTATTATTGTAATCTACTTTTTGATATATTTTATGTTATAATTTTATTTCTTTGCGTGTTTAATTAAGTAAAATACTTATGTAAGTCAAGTTGATAAATCAGTAATGTAATTAAATATTTATTATTTAACTATAGCTAGAAAATAATTTTTTATATATTGATTTAAGATGTCGAAAGCACCTAGTTGGAGTGTTATTTATTTTCCTAAAGATAATAGTGTGGAAGCTGTACCAGACTTTTGGTTTGATAAGAACAAATCAATTTGTGCTTGGCCTGTACAAACTAAATTTGTAAAAAAAATGATTGAAAATTATCAAAAACCAAATAAAACAAATTTCACTTATCACACAGCCAGGAAGTTAGGAAGTAAATCTTATGGTAAAATTTAAGCTATTATTATAAATGTAAAATTATTTATTTTATATTGTAATATTTTATTTATATTCTAGCATCTTTAACTGAAGCCAGAGCTAAATTGCCAAGAGCTACCCGAAAGTCAGATTTATCCAGTACAGAAGAAGATACTATTAATATTAAAAGAAAAAAAAAGATTCTTAAGCATATCTCCAGATGTTACGAATACTAAAAGTAAAAAATCCATAGACAAATTAGTAAATATTTGCTCACCATCAAACTATGATGATTTCATGAATGAATGTAAGTATTTTGTATATAATAATTTTTTCGTGAAATATTTTTAAATTAGTTTTTAACTTTTATTGCAAGAATATTTATCTAAATGAATATTTTTTTGTAGTAGATTCTATTTACTAGTTATAAATTTCTTATTTTTTTATAGGTAGTGCAACAAGCAAATTAACTAATGAAGCAAAACATTTTCATAATTTTTATTCAGATTCAGTTGGCGATAATTTTGATACAGATCCAGTATGGGAATTTAATAAAAATTCTTCACAATGTATAAAAAGTAATAATAATTTTATAAATTTACCCAGATAAATAATTAATTATTGTTAAATTAATTTATTCATTTAAAGAAAATACTATTCAATAAGCACACAATGTTGTACAAGCAACAACAAAACCAATAATAATATAACCTTACAAATATATATTCTATAACCTTACAAATATATAGTGATGAATAACTCAAATTGATTGATTATAACACTCCTCCTCAATTTGAACATTTTGCAAATATGTGAGCAAGACTCCATAGTAAAAATACATACATCATAAAAATACATAATATTAATCAAACATCAATAATTATATCATAATAACATATAAATCAACACATTCCTATTTCATTTCTAAATTTTAAAAATAATTGTTTCCCAAGTGATTTTGTTAGAATATCC
Organism: Schlechtendalia chinensis; assembly: GCA_019022885.1. Lineage (NCBI taxonomy): Eukaryota > Metazoa > Arthropoda > Insecta > Hemiptera > Aphididae > Schlechtendalia > Schlechtendalia chinensis. The sequence continues at coordinate 13,685,941 of CM032343.1, forward strand.
GCCAGTTGTTCTTCAGATCTTAAATATTTTACTGTGACAACTCCGCTATCTACCACTTCTTTGATAAAATTGAATTTTATATCAATTTGCTTGAGTCTGTTATGCTTCCTGGGTTCCTTTATAAATTTTATGCATGATTGATTATCCTCAAACATTGTAGTAGAAGGTAACTTTTGACCGAGTTCTTCTAAAAGTCCTCTTAACCATATACATTCTGATGAAGCTGCTGTAAATGCTACATATTCCGCTTCTGTACTAGAAAGTGCAATAGTTTGCTGTTTGCGACTTATCCAACAAACTGCACATCCAAATATTTTGAATAGATATCCTTTTGTTGACTTACGATCATTTTCATCACCAGCAAAGTCTGAGTCACAGTATCCAACTAAAGGATCTGATGATTTGTTTCTCAAGTAATTAAATCCAAGATTTTTTGTTTCTGCCAAATACTTTAGTATTCTCTTCAAGTGAATCCAATGTTCATCAGTAGGATTCGACTGAAAACGGCTAAGATAATTTATTGAGTAACAAATATCAGGTCTTGAATGTACTAAATACATAAGACAACCAATCAACTCTTTGAATGGTTTACTTGTAGTTTGCCTTGTATTTTGACATAGTGACAGCTTTGCTTCCATAGGCGTTGATACAGATTTGCAATTTGACATTCCAAAACGTTTAAGCAATTTATTAATATATATATGTTGATCAATTCTTATGTTATCTTCATTATGATCAATTGACATACCTAGAAAATTACTGACTGAACTAATGTCTTCCATTTTAAATTCTGATAATAAATTTTTTTTAAGAGTTACAATTTTCTGTAAGCAATTTCCTGTAATAAGAATATCATCAACATATAATAATAAAATTAACAAATCTTCATTTTCAAACTTGGTATATAAACATGTATCAGAGTTACATCTTTTGAAGCCTTGTTTTATGATAAAACAGTCAAATCTCTGATTCCAACATCTAGATGCCTGTTTCAATCCATATATAGAACGATTAAGTTTACAAACCATATTACTGCTATTATAACCTTCTGGTTGTTCCATAAATAAATCTTCTTTAAGATAACCATTTAAAAATGCTGTTCGTACGTCCATTTGGAATAGGTGTAACTGATAATGATTTACTAATGCGAGTAATGTTCTCACCGTTACAATATTGGCAACTGGAGCATACGTTTCCACATAATCAATGCCTTGGATTTGAGAATATCCTCTTGCTACAAGTCGAGCTTTATATCTCTCTATTTCTCCATTTTTATTTGTTTTTACTTTATAAACCCATCTACATGATATTAGTTTCATATTTTCTTGCTTTGGTACAATTGTCCAAGTCTCATTAAGTGAGTGAGCTTCCATTTCCTCCTTCATTGCTTCTATCCACTTATCTTTATATTCATTTTTTAACGCTTCATCATAACTACAGGGTACATTGTTAACTATATTTTCAGCTGACATAGCTAAAGCAAGGAATGACGTCTCATAATCATTTAAGTATGAAGGTTTTTTAATTTGTCTAGTGGGCCTTTGAGTTTCATTGTCTTCAATCTTTTCTTCATTATTCTCTACATGCGTAGATATAGATTTTTTTTCATTATTCTCTACATGCGTAGATATAAATTTTTCTTCATTATTCTCTACATGCGTATATATAAATTTTTCTTTATTATTCTCTATATGCGTATATAAAGATTTTTCTTTATTATTTTCATCAAAAATCACATTTCGACCAATAATTAATTTTTTATTTTCTTTATCTAAAAGTCTATAACCTCGATCACTATAACCTATCATAATATATTTTTCAGATTTATTATCAAATTTATTTCTCATATGCTTTGGTTTATGAAGATACACCGTAGAACCAAACACTCTTAAATTACTAATATCTGGTGTAACATTTGTCCATAATTCTGAAGGTGTTTTACTGTACAAAATTGATGTAGGTGATCGATTAATAATATATGTTGCTGCTAAAACTGCTTCATTCCACATGGACTTATCTAGTTTACTATCGATCAACATGGATCTTGCACGTTCAACAATTGTACTATTTAAACGTTCCGCATGTCCATTCATTTCAGCAGTATATGGAGCAGTGTATTGTAATTTTATACCTTTTTGTTTACAAAAGTTAGTAAGTACTTTAGATGTGTATTCACCACCATTATCACATCTTAAAGTTGAAATACAAATATTGAATTTTGCACTTACTAAAGCTTCAAACTCTTTTAGTTTATCAAAAACTTCATTTTTACTCTTGAGTATATAAACCATTGCAAAATGAGTGTAATCATCCAAAAATGTAACAAAATAATTCTTTTCATTCCATGAAGTTGGAGTAATAGGACCACAAATGTCGGTGTGAACAAGTTCCAATACTCTTGATGCTCGTGAATGTTTCTTATTAAATGGCCCTCTGGACTGTTTGCCTAAAATACAACATTCACATTTAATATTGTTATTCATACGTTTATTGATCGTTAAGCCTTTCACCATTGATTTTAATTTCAGCATAGAATTGTCATTTAAATGGCCTAACCTTCTATGCCAAAGTACAAAATTATCATTATCACATAAATTTACACTCTGTTCATGCTGCAAATCAAACTTTAATTCATACAATGTTCCATTACGATAACCAACAGCAATAACTCCCAATATCATCCATTATTTGTACCATACCATTCGACAATATTATTTTTAAACCAGAACTTTCAATCTTTCCAGCAGAAAGTAAATTCTTTCTTAAGTTAGGTACATATAAAACATTATTAATTGTACAACACACAGCTTTACCATTTAATTTCTGTACTACAACAACTTTACCAGTTTTTGTACCAAACAAATTCGATCCGCTCTTGGCTACACCAATAGTGATTGGATTTTCTAAATTTTCTGAAGACAAGAAATATTTTTCATCATTAATTAAATGATCAGTAGCTCCAGAGTCTAAAAACTAAGTAATTTTGTTATTACAGTTATCAGTAATTTGATAACTTGAAATGTTAAAAGCAACATTTCTATCATTATTTTCTTCATGATTATTTTTAGTGTAATTTGCTTGTTTTTTTTTGGTTTCCACTTAACTGGTTTCTTTAAGTTGTCTGCTTTTATTTTTCTACAGTCAGCATATTTATGACCTGGTAATTTGCAGTAATTGCAGTTGAACTGAAATGAATTAAAAGCAGCATTGTTTGATTTTGAACTTAAATCTCTGGAATAATCATTATTTAAACGCTTAGTTTGTTCATCTAATATTCGACTTTTAACAAATTCTAAAGTAATTTTATCATTAGAAAGTGTTTCAATTGCTGTTACAACCATATTGTATGACTCCGGCAAAGTCAACAATAATAAACATGCCACTAAATCATCTTCTAATTTGGCACCTGATGATTTGACTTGTCTGACTAATTCATCAAATCTAGTAATATGTTCCTCCATAGATTCATCTTGAGAATACTTAGTTAACAACAATTTCTTCAATAAGTAAAGTCTATTAGATACACCTTTTCTTTCAAATGAATTCAATAACTTCTGCCATATTTCATAAGCTGTCCCAGCTTCTCTTATGTACTCCAGATGTGTGTCCGCGATACTTTGTACAAGAATAGATTTAGCCTTAAGGTCTTTCCTTTTAAATTCTTCTAATTTCCCAGTATCAATAATGGAAGTACTATCAATGGAAATGCATTCTAAAACCGCATGTTCAGCCAACAAAACTTCAATTCTGAACTTCCAGCAGTCAAAACCAACACCATTGAATTGTTTAATCACTCTTCTTTCTTCTATATTGCTTAATATAAAACTAGAAAGAAAAAACACTTACTTCCTGGGCCCATAACCTGTTAAATTAATTTATTCATTTAAAGAAAATACTATTCAATAAGCACACAATGTTGTACAAGCAACAACAAAAACAATAATAATATAACCTTACAAATATATAGTGATGAATAACTCAAATTGATTGATTATAACAATTATTACAATTTTTAATCGAGTTGATTAAGTATAATATTTATATTAAATATCTGAAATTAAAATTCTTTAAAATTCCTTAATAATATAAGTAATTTTTAATTGACATTTTTACTGGATCAGCACTCATTTAATATAACAAGTAAATTAAGAATTTGTCATTTGAAAAAATTGGTTTAACTTCAAAGAGATTTTACTCCATGATTAATTGAAATTGGTTTTGTTTTTTGTTAACGATTGATAAAAAATACAACACAAATGCTATTTTACATGCGAGGTGGATATACATAGTAATAAATTCCCATATCAAATGTCTGCTTTAATAATAACATACATATGTACATCTATTTTACTGATTAATTTTAATGTATAATGTAAATAGGTAGTATTTTTATTAGTTTATTTTTATGTTTTTATTTTATTAGAAATATTACATAATGAATCTAATTCATCCACTAAAAGCGGTTCTCATTTTAATACGTTTCAGTCAAAAAAAGGTAAAACGATTGACTTATTATTATTTTCTCATAATTAATAAATATTTTTAACAGATTTTGAAAAATATGTTTTCACAACACTTACACATATGAAATACGATATAAATAATATGATGAATGTCATTAATGTTACACACAAAAATGTTGAATCATTAATGAATACTTTTTCTGGACCAACTACAAACAATTTAGAATTGGCCAATTCCGATGTCGATTTAGATTCAATATTTCCAATTAGTAATGAGGAACAACTTTCAAACATTGAATCTAAAATTATTCAAGAACCCAAGTTCAGAAATACTTTGGTAATATTTTTTAATCATTTCTTGCACATTATTATTATTATTATTAACAAATATTTAACAATTTCAAAAAATATACAATTTAAATAGAATAAATAGTTTTGTATAAAATTATATAGTATTCAGTAATATACATAGTTATAATTCATGTTGAATTATTCCTGTATTTAAATGAATAATATGATATTTATGTTGTGATTACAAAGACTTATAAAGGACATATATCCTTATCTATTATTAAAATTATCTGTTTCTTTTTATAGATTTTATAAAGACTAAACATGATGATTATAACTTTATTTACTTAAACTGTATGATTTAAAGGAAAAAATTGTTTATTAATTATTAGATAAATAAAATATTTAAATAAATGTCATTATAGGAAAATTGAGTATTTCATTATATTGTTTATTTTTAGGTTTCAAAATTGTCTCTAATTGCAGTAGCCTCTAATTTAGGTCTTAGCATTCGTAGAATGATGACAAGAATGTTTGATGATAAACTCCTTATTTCTTATTCACTTATTGGATTTAAAAAAAAAGAAACCATTCACGAAATTGATGCTATACCGTATATATATAGGTAATATTTTAATAACTAATTAGTTTTCAATAAATAAAACAATTTTTTTAAAGAATATAATTTTTCCCTATTTAAAATATGTTTCAGATTCATTAAGAATGCATATAAAGTACAAGATGACCATAGAGAAAGAAATTGAAGTACCACTTGGTGTATGGTTATCACATGCACGGTTCAGAATGCAACTGAAAAAAGAAATATAACTATGCAATTTTAGTTTTTATTTTTTTATATGTATTTTTATCTTTATCTTTATTTTTATTTCTGCTTATTTTTATTTTAATTCCAATAAATATAATTAATATAATATGTTTAATTATAAAAATAATTATGTTTATTAAATTTATCATAATTACACAAACATTTAATAATATTTTGAATTTATACAAATAATTTACTTAGTTACAATAATTTATGTTTTTGAAAATATGCTTCTTAAAAATAAGAAGTATTTTTAAATATAATGAAATTAATGAATTTAAAATGTTATATTAATAACATTGTCTAAATATTATTTTGATAATATCACATTAATTTTATAAATGTAATATTCCTAATATATTATATTTGTAATATTATAAGAATGTGAAATTCGTGGACAAAAAATTTTCTGAGAATATTATAAGAACATTTAAAAAGATTTAGGGAACTTTTTGAGAATATTTATTGAAACTAAATATTTTTTATTTAACATTTTAAGAATATGATTAGAATATATTTATGCTATCTGGGTTTCGATGTTGTCTAAAATGATCATGTTGTGTAAAATACGCGATCATTCGAATTATACATTTTTAAAAATACAGAAAAACCGATCGGAATACTTTCGGCGCGACTAAAACGGTTCGGTTCCAAGGTTCCCACGAGATTTTCTGTTCGTCGACCGATTGCATTCGATTTCGATCGTTGACGGAAATTCAGTAGATCGTAGTCGGTTTTTGAAAATGAATTTATTTTGTCGTCTTGACCGTTATACTAACAGAGAATAGACGTAGAAATACGGACGTTCGATCGGGCAACATCGTGTTTTACGAAATCGTATTACGTTGTAACATAACAATTGCTTTGTCGTCTTCTTTTGCCTGCTGCGCATGGGATATGACCGGCGAATGCCGAAAACGTTATTCGAATTCGACGATATTTAAATGAGACGAAATCGTATTTAGACCGTTCTTTTTTGGTATTCATTTAATATCGTATTGCCGAAAAATCAGCCCTTTGGTAAATATCCAAAACCAGATACACGAACGATCAACTGCGCAACGGGTTATGTACCAAGCTAGAGGAATTTCAGGGCACTAGTTATGTATAACTTTGTAATTAGTAATTTTCCGGCTTCCGCGAGATCAACAACAGCGGTTTACTATTCGAGAAACAACGGACGGCCTTCCTTTATTTTTCTTCGAAGACTACGAATGATATATCCATGACGTACACGTCAATGCCATAAGTATACCGATTTGTTTGGATTCTTCACACTTTGGGTAAAATCACGTTTTGGAATGGTTTGAACTCAAAAATTCCATTGTGTGAGCGTCTAATTCCGAAAACGTTATTTAAGTTCAGTGTGTTCAAGAATACGGGCTAAACAGCATTCGTTCCGAAAAAAAGACGAAAGTGCATATGTTATTCTTATATATTTATGTAATAATTGTATGATCTGTGGCATACTATAAGTATTGTCATATGTCTGACAAGAATCTATGTAGATTTTCAAGAAATGAAACAGTTGGCAATATCAGCATTTCGCATCGGTAAATTTGTTAAAAATTCTCAAAATTGTTCTTCTTGTAGTAGATCTATTAAAATTATCGTTTCCACGCACGATGGACTTCGCCGAGTAGAATACGATCGGATATGAACAGTTTACGTAGCGGCTCCGTTTACGTTTGTTAACAAGTCAGGTATGTAGATTTTTAACGGTCCGTATTAATTTACTACACTCGGTATTTTAGTAATTGTCCGACGACGAGTCTACGAGCGTACTCAGTTTGCCCATCGTACCGTCCCAAATTTTATGTACTTGTTATGCATACAGAATTCTAAATTAATAATCCTAGTATTTCCTGTGGACGTCGACGGTTACTCATGCTTCGGGGGATTTGACGATTCTGCGTTGTCATACCACCGTTGGGTTTGTTGTACACCTGCGGCGGTGACGCGAGAAAAAAATTTCGAAAGTAGAAATTTTACGCGTTAAAATAAAAATCTTGTCGATTGTCGTCGACGTGTTCTTGCCGCGAACATGTACTCTTATGAAAACTGACGACTGTTTGAATCGGACTTTTTGTCGTTAATGCACGTCGACGTCTACTAGTGTTTCGACGGAGTTTGCGATTCAGCGTATCTGAATCCCCGCCTGGTAGTTGTACAGCTGGCGGCAAAGAACCCATGAAAATATGTCGAAATACAAAATTGTAGCGTACTTATATATAATGTTAATCAATAACATATGGTTTTTTTTTTTAATCGCGATTATAATTGTTGTATTTACGTAGACGCAATTTCGTATGATTTTTTTATAATAATTCTATGATTTGTGGGATATAATATAATATTATATAATAATACTATGATCTGTGGGATACAAAAAGTATTGTCATATGTCTTACGTGCATCTATGAAGAATCATTTGAATTGAAACATATAACAATATCAGTATTTTGCATATAAAAATTTATTACATTTTTCTAAACCTAGTAACTTTTGTAGTAGATGTACGAATGGAATCGATTCTCCACTCAATGAATTTCGTGAGATTGACAGCGATCGGACATGAGCAGATTGGCGACCCATTTTCGTTAGTTCATCAGTCAGGTATGTGGTTTCCTTTACGGTCTATGATCATTTTGTAGTAAAATAAAAAAAATATAAAAAGGGGATTAAGAGATTAAATGGTGAAAGGAAAAATAATGGGGAGTATGAAATGATTTTAACTAACACGAGTCAAGGGGTGTAAATTCGAGAACCGTCTTTCCTATACAATAAGAAATAATAACAATAATATCATGCAAGTATAAAAGTATAAGTTTATTACCATTTTTGTCATCTCGAAGATTTGCCTGTCACGGATTTCAACTCTTGCAGACAATTTATTTATTTTTATTGATTAAGTTAATAACCTTGTAAATCAAACAGAATAAGAAATGAAAGGTAGGGACGCCGCCTTTGACTTGAAGCAAAGTCAGCGCCAAGAAATAAAGAACAACTCAAAAGGTGATTTCCACGTTGTAGAAATTAGAGTTACCTCTAATTAGAGAAAACCGATATGTTGAGTCGTTCTTGATATGTATGCGTATACTCTTAGGTAGACAGAGACGGTCTGTCTGTCAGGTGGACTGTGACGATCTGAGTGCCCTCTGAAAGCTGGAGGGTGTATTTATCGTTATTTTTTGAAGGACATATACTAAGATTTCGGTCCCACAAGGTTATCACTTATTTATTTTTCCATTTTCTGCGAATTTTGCGCAGTCTAAAATTTGTTCGTAGTGTCACAAATCTGCGACCTTTGTGTTCACCTGATTAAATATGTGTGATTCGTCTAGTTCTTTCTTCTTTTCTCTTCTTTTTTTTTTTTATATATTTACTATTTCGGTTATCGAGTATAATATTCTTTTGTTTGTTAATTTAATTGTATTATATTAAAAATCATATTGAAGTCAAATAGCAAATTCTTCTTATGGGACTGAAATGATTTATGTGTATTATACAAATATGTAAAATACGCAATAAATTATATATGTTTATAAAATTACTATTATTGTTATTCCTATAGGGGATTTATGATCGGTGTTCCGAGAAAATTGAGTTCTAATATATTTATTAAAATATAAACTAAAAAAAATGTTCATAATAAAAACCAATACAGAAATAGTTCATAAATATTACAAATTCATTTCCAAATAATTTTTGTTATGATATGAGCGTACGTTATTACAAGTATTTGTTAAGGTATAATCTATTAAAGTTTATTTTTATTGCATGGTTTCAGTTATGATATGAGTGCATATCATTACAATTTACAAGACTAGACGCGTGCAAATTTGCCGAATAACGATATCGTAGCATGCAAAAAGAAATATGGTGTTTTGCCGTCGACGTGTGTTTTCTTGCGTTTGTTAGTTTTTAATAAAAACTAACGATCGTACGAATCGGACTTGACTGTCTTTAATACACGTCGATGGGTACTAGTTTTTTGCCAGAAATGGCGAATTGGCATTGTCGCATCCCTGCCTGGTTGTTGTACAGCTCGTGGAGGTTGACAAGTTCAAATATTTTGAAATGCGTTATTTATGTGCTCTTATATATGTAATGATATGCACTCATATCATAACTGAGACCATGTAATAGAAAATAAACTTTTATAGATTATACTTTAACAAATGCATGTAATAACTTACGTTCATATCATAACAAAAATTATTTGGAAATGAATTTGTAATATTTAACAACTACTTCTGTATTAGTTTTTATTATGAACAATTTTTTAGTTTATATTTTTAATAAATATATTAGAGCTCAATTTTCTCGGAACACCGATCATAAATCCCCTATAGGAAGAACAGTAATAGTAATTTTATAAACATATATAATTTAATGCGTATTTTACATATTTGTATAATTCACATAAAACATTTCAGTCCCATAAGAAGAATTCGCTATCATACTTCAATATGATTTTTATCATATAAAAAAATTAATTTAAAAAACAAAAGAATATTATACTTGATAACAGAAATAGTAAATGTATATAAAAAAAAAGAAGAAGAGAAAAGAAGGAAGAACGAAATGAATCACACATATTTAATCAGGTGAACACAAAGGTCGCAGATTTGTGACACTACGAACAAATTTTAGTTTGCGCAAAATTCGCAGAAAATAGAAAAATAAATAAGCGATAACCTTGTGGGACCGAAATCTTAGTATATGTCCTTCAAAATATATCGATAAATACACCCTCTAGCTTTCAGAGCAGCACCAGTTCGTCTGTGTCCACCTGACACAGTTCGTCTGTGTCCACCTGACATAGTTCGTCTGTGTCCACCTGAGACAGATCGTATGTGTCCACCTGACACAGATCGTCTGTCTACCTGAGAATATACGCACACTTACCAAGAACGACTCAACAGATCGGTTTTCCGAAATTAGGCGCCTCTAATTTCTTACAACGTGGAAATCATCGTTTTTTGAGTTGTTTTTATTCCTTGGCGCTGACTTTGCATCAAGTCAAAGACGGCTTCCCAATCTTTCATTTTCATATTCTGTTTGGTTTACAAGTTATTACCTTAATTAATAAAAAAATTGTCCGCAAGAGTTGAAATCAGTAACAGACAAATCTTCGAGACGATAAAAAAGGTAATAAACTTATTTTATACTTGCATGATATTATTGTTATTACTTCTTATTGAACAGGCAAGACGGTTCTCGAATTCACACCCCTTGACTCGTGTTAGTTAAAATCATTTCATACTCCCTATTATTTTTCCTTTCACCATTTAATCTTTTAATTCCTTTTTTATATTTTTTGTATTACTACATATATAATGACAAGAAACAATATATAGGTTTTTTTTAACATTGTGTTAAATATTTAGTATTATGTAAATTGATATGTTTGACAAGCATGTATGTGATTTTATTGTTTCGAGTAAAAACAATTGAAAGCATCAGCATGTTTCAATGAGTAACTTTGCTAAGAACTTCTCAACGATTTTCCTCGTGAAGAAGATCTACAAAACATATGGGTTCTCCGCGCAATAGTTTTCGTCAAAAAGACTACGATAGGATGTGAGCAGTTTCGCTTCTTTACGATTATTCACGAGTCAGGTATTATTCGGTTTCTTTTTACAGTCTGTGTTAATTTACTAAAGTTGATATTAATGTTTTTGCCTGAGAACGCGTCTAAGAGCGAGTTCGGTTTACCATTTGTACCGTCCCAAGATCGATGTAATTTTGTTATATTTTATATAATAGTTTGTGAACACTTACATTGACTTTGTATTTTATAATATGTACTGATAATTTTAATATTCTCTGAACACGTCGTCAGTTATTCTAGTTTCGTCGGAATTCGTGAAGCAGAGTTGTCGCACAATTGCCGGTATGCTGTACAGTTCGCCGTGGTGGTCGCTGCAAAATTTGGTTTGAAGACAGTATCGACGCGCACTTTTACATTAAGTCAAGCTTCAAAATATTGTATTTTTTTTTTTCGTTTTGGCATATGAAATTATTGTATTTATGTAATCGAAGGTGCATATGATATTTTCATATATTTTTATAATAATTGTATGATCCATGGGATACAGATGGTATTGTCCTTTATCTGACAAGCATCTATGTAATTTGATTGTCTTTAGTTAAACATTTTTCAATATCATCATTTTTGTACAGGTAAATTTGTTAACAACGTTTCAACGTTGTGACACGATTAGTAGATCTACGATAAGTATCTTTTCTCCTTGCGATGGACTTCACCGGGTAGACTACGCTCGGATGTGAGCAATTAGACAACACGTAACTTTTATTCACTAGTCAGGTAAGTGGTTTAATTTACGGTTGATATTGTTTTACAACACACGGTATCTTGTTAATCGTCAGGCGACGTGCCTACGAGAGTAATCGCCTTTCGCTATATACATCAACGATTACTTGTTTTTCGGCGGAATTCTGGATTCAAATTTGTCCCACCACCACCGTATCGTTGTACAGTTTGCGGTGGTGGACGCGAGAAGAATCGTTGAAAAACGATATCTTAACGCACTTAAATGAATAAATATTAGCGCTTGTCCTCTACGTGTGTTCGCCACGAGCAAATTTTTGATTGCCGCGCTAAATGAATGTCACAATGGCGTATCCAGAATATTGAAAGGGAGAGGATAAATTTAAAAAACCGAGCAACAATTTACACTTATTAATTTTTTTATTTTTATATCATCGATATAAAACATCGATGTATTAAGAAAAACATCGATGTATTAGGAAAAACATCGATGAATTAGGAAAAGCATCGATGAATTAGGAAAAACATCGATGTATTAGGAAAAACATCGATGTATTAGGAAAAACATCGATGTATTAAGAAAAACATCGATGAATTAGGAAAAACATCGATGTATTAGGAAAAACATCGATGAATTAGGAAAAACATCGATGAATTAGGAAAAACATCGATGAATTAGGAAAAACATCGCTGAATTAAGAAAAACATCGATGTATTAGGAAAAACAACGATGTTTTAGGAAAAACATCGATGTATTAGGAAAAACATCGATGAATTAGGAAAAACATCGATGAATTAGGAAAAGCATCGATGAATTAGGAAAAACATCGATGTATTAGGAAAAACATCGATGTATTAGAAAAAACATCGATGTATTAGGAAAAACATCGATGTATTAGGAAAAACATCGATGTATTAGGAAAAACATCGATGTATTAAGAAAAACATCGATGAATTAGGAAAAACATCGATGTATTAGGAAAAACATCGATGAATTAGGAAAAACATCGATGAATTAGGAAAAACATCGATGAATTAGGAAAAACATCGATGAATTAGGAAAAACATCGATGTATTAGGAAAAACATCGATGTATTAGGAAAAACATCGATGAATTAGGAAAAACATCGATGTATTAGGAAAAACATCGATGTATTAGGAAAAAAAACGATGTATTAGGAAAAACATCGATGTATTTGGTAGAACATCGTTAATTTTAAATTTTAAACATCGTTAGCAAATCCAATATGCTGGATTTTGAAATAAAATATATATTGTATATTTATAATAAATTAGGTTTTTTTTATCAAGAAAATATAAAAAATGCTATTGCTTCAGAAGTTAGAACATATCAATTGAAATTAATATATATATATCAAAGTTATATATAGAAAATGTATACAATATTATTAAAGAATATTACTATACAAATATAATTTCCATTATACTAACCTAACCTTGATTTCGGTAAAAAGCGATTATTAGGAAACAAAAACAGTTCGTTTTCTCCCCCCCCAATTAACATAAATTTAAGTCATAGAATGCCAAGTTATCTGGCAGCGACTTTTTTTTCGTACCTACATCCTACATCCATTTATATGATAAAACATTCATGTTTGTAATTCATCAACGACTAAGAAAACCTAATCGTTTCCCACGCAAACATAGCGAATAAAACACGTAAATTAATTACGCAAGTCGACAAATCGAAATATTTGACGTATTACGTAAAGACGCTGACAAACAAGTAGTGTTGTTGTTACTACGCTGTGTGCCGACGGTTTACACATAACACAGTGTACGCGAAATTTCACGAATCCCAATAACTTTTAAATTATAATACTATTGTAATACGTATGATCGTATCGGGAAATAATAATTTTTTTCAAAGACCAATCGCATAATATGTAACACCTCGTTCTATTAGAAATCTGTCAAAAGCAGCCGGACGACCGGCGTATTATTAACAAAAAAGAAATGAAAATAAATGCATGTTATTCCGACCGAACAATTTATACGTCGGGGAAAGACCGCCGAGAAAATAAATATTATACTCGTCTGTTGTTCGTCCCACACTCGAAACACAATACGCTACACCGCAGCGCGGCGCACGGGAATATCATTCCGTTAATCGAACATAGAGGTTAGAAAAATTATACCATCTCACACACACACACACACAAATTGTCGGCGAACTGATAACAGGAGTCGGGTTTATCGCGGGACGTTTATAAAACGTGTAATTATATTAATTAACCGTCGTCGATGTTCTCTTCTCAAGGCTCGCGGGCCCCGATCCGAGAAACGCGACGACGAGGTGCAGCCGCTTACCACACGCCGTAATCGGAAACGCGCGCAATAAAACAATAATCGTTAAAATATAAACGAAATCGTTACGGATTCGACGACGACGACGACGACGACGACGACGTGCACGGCATATCCCGCGATCTATACTACACGCCGCTCACGTGTAACCGGCCTGTACGCGGGAGGCGTCGGCGTCAAATCAGTCAACGCGCGCGCGTAAAAATGATGTAAAATATCGGCAACTGGCGTGTGTTCCCTAAACGGCCCGGGTCATGATGTTTTTATAATATCGATTACGTGTCGTTATTGTTATTGTGATTCGGACAAGTCACACCGCGGGCGTAGGTCACGGACGATGAGTACAGAACCGATACAAACGAAACAGCAATAATAAACGGGTTATGGTATTTTTGCTCTACTCACGTGTACGGTGTTTCCAAGTATCTGCGAAAAACCCGGTGTTGCGCCGGGTCACTGACCGTGCGTTTCGTTTTTCCGTCTGTATTCTCTCGGCGGCCACCACAAGAACGCGGAAAAACGCGATTTCTTTCGCCGGATACGAACGCGTCGTCGTCCGCGTGACAGAAGGAGGAATAGGAACAGAGCCGTCACGTCCGTCGAACACGTCCGCGTGCCGTCGTGCGATGTGTGAAACTGAATGACCGGATGAGTTCGACACTCGCTATTGTTAACTATAGTAGACGTCCGGACCAGCGGATTGGGCGTTACGGAATGATGATCGGAGGTCGTTCTTTTCTTTCTTTTTTTCCTTTTCCCCGAATTTCTTTATCTTCCACAGCGCACGCTGCCGCCGCCGCCGCCGCCGACAAACCCGTGCCGGGGTAATACCAGTGGCGGCGCTAGAGGGGGACAAGGTAGGGCAAGCGCCCTACCCAAATTTGGTTTCGCCCCACCTTTGCCCTACCCGTTGAAGAACAAACGAAAATTTAAATTTCAAGTATTTATGTGTTTGCTGTGTTTCATATGTTTCGCCGTGTGTAACTCGTCGTATTTTTGTTGATGTGCATTCGTTTAGATAATACACCACGGAATACACTACCATTTAATTTGATTTCGAAATTGATTATATTTTATCGGAAAATGCTAATAGTACAGTATTTTCTATGTATTTCAATAATTTATATTACACATGTACAGACGGGTTTTCACTAAAATCCATGATCAATTCGCCATGATCTTGCCCCCCCCCCTAGAAAAAATGTCTGGTGCCGCCACTGATAATAATCATATCTTATAAATCATTTATTTTCGTAGTGGTCAACCATCCAACAGCTGAACGTTACGTAGTTCCTTGTTAAAATAACTTAGTACATAAGAAATTCTGTTTATATCCGTATTTTGGTATTTCGGAATAATTATTATGTAAAAACTGCGAAATACCGTTTCAAAATGACGTACATCTATGCGAGGTTTGAAAACGAGCTTAAATCAATTTGGAAATAATTAAACGATCATTCAAATGTTACTGTTTATTAATTTGTCTAAAAGTTAAATTAACAAACAATACATAATTTACAAACATTTTGTAAAATTAATTTATTTTGTAAATAATCATGTGGATCATAAGTAAATAAATCGCTGTAAAATATATGATTCCTAACATCTAATATATTTGTGTTGCCATTACTGTTTAAAATGACTGAAATTATAAATACACAGGCTTTATTGTTTACATTGTTTTTGAATACTCCTTCACCAATACTGATAGTATTGAATACATGGTCCGCATAATCTACACAAAAAGATAAGAGAAATGAGTTTTACATAAATTATAATTCGCATGATATTATGAACAAAAGGCTAATAACAATTGTCGACATTTAAGAAATCTAATCATCGTGAACGGCAGCGAATTCAAATATTTCTTAAAATGCATATTCCTCTAAATCAATTAAAAAAAAAACAGTATACATACATTTGTAAACATTTCAAAATTGACAATTCTGTTTCTGGTTAATTGTAGATTCAGTTGTTCGGCACTATTCATCCGCATTGCATATAACAATAGCTTTTTGTAACTTAAACTCATTTCCGACCAATTACTACTGTACATCGCAAAGTTCATCGATTCTTTCTAAAATAAATTCATATTTAAAAATTAATAAATAACATTAGGAAAACGAAACATAAAATAATTTAATAAATCCATTATAATTGTTACAAAATTCATTGCATCTAATTCAAAGATTAAAAATTTATTTTTTAATGTAAATGTTTAATGTTAAACAGGAATACTTTTGAAATGATAAACCTCTGTTATAAGGGAACTGTTTACTTCATTTACTCATCAAAAAAGTATTTTTAAATGTAATATTTAATTTTTTAGCCCATAAACGTTCGTTCAGACAAATGTAATTCAATGTTCATTGAATGCATACAAATGTGATATTTGTGTAATACTAAAATAGTAATATATTGTACGCATACTTGATCATCGACGTCACTAAATAAGCCGCAAATAAAAAACAAGTGTAATATATATGTAGAGGAAGCCACAAGAAATCTTAAGTTTATTGTTGATAAAAATGGCGTATCGTTCGATACATTCTGAAACGTACAAACAAAAATAAATATCATTAAAAACGTTCTTCTCATAAATTATAATGATCAAACCATTATTGTTATGCCTGATAAGAATAATGAACACAATGAGTCTGAAAGTATTTGAAGAAGCAATATTGGTCGAAATATTTTGTAGATTTTTCGCATGTTCCTGAAATAAAAAAAAATTGGAAATGTGTATACGACCTATAATTTATTAATGATGTCACAAACATATAATTTCTATATTATGTAGAATTTCTCGTAGAGCTAAATAGGCTACTGTAGTAAATGAACAAATTATGATTTCACGAGTGACTCACTCCATAACCTTTTGTTGGTCCGTGATCAAAATCTTGAAATCGCGTATCCACATTGTTTCGTCATCTTCAATCGTTTCCGTATTAGGATCTGTAGCGTATTGTTCAATATGAGTGAAATTAATTAATATTTATAAACAATGAATTGAATTTTGTGTTCAAATTTAACACAAGTCGCAACTTGCCCGTCAGGTGATTTTGCGAAAATCCAAGTGTACTGTATGAATCACCAATAGTTCTCCACTGATACGAAAATATCATACACATCGATATTAAAATTGTATCAAAAACTAACGTAGAGTGGCCCCAAATTATCGCAAGTATCGATTCAATAAAATAATATATTAGAAAATGTTCATTGTAGAATGTATCCACTACCGGAAAAATTAAATTTAATACGTTAAGACGATAGTAATTAAAGCCGTTTCCAACGTTTATTTTGATATAATAGTTTCTGAGAACGATAGATGACATCAAATAAGATGCCACGACACAAAACCACAAAAAAGTAAAAATTGTCGAAAATGATTTTGATTTCATTCGACCGATTTCAAGTATTCGCCTATTATGATTCTTATAGGATAAGACATGTAAGGATGTAGAATGTATACAGTCCCAAATATTACTCGAATATCGGACTATGTAATACATTTTTGATATCGAAGTGACACCTGGTATGACCAAGCTGAGGTACTGAATTACTTGATGAAAGTCGCAGTCGTAATACCATATGTGTATAACTAACCACAATTGTACTACAAGAAGGATTAATATTTGAACGACTGCTATACACCGAAAAATATTTATACCATACATTTTGGGACCATGTGGACTTAATAATTGATAGAGACCGGTTATTTTCATCAATTGCGTATTGGCCATTATATGTTTTTCGTCCTCAAATTCCCTCGTTGTCTCCATACCTAATTTAACATAATAAATGCAGGTTATTTGTTGTTTAAACATTTCTATTTTTCTTAGTAATTAAAAAAAACAGGTCTGTTAGCAAATAAAAAATTCAGTGCTTCGATTAAATTTGTTCTGAGGTACACTTCCGAGATCATGGATTACTTTTATGGGCATCAAATCACATTGATATATTCCTATATTTGATCAAGTTATTTGACAGTAAGTAGGAACGCTTATTGGTTTGACAAAAACGTGTCATATATTTAGATCGAACATAAAAAACACTTTTGAAAAGATTGATGTGTAAAGTGCTCTTTTCTATTCATGTTTACTTTTGTATCGATTAAACGTTTTATTAGTGATGCTATGAACCGTTCGATTTTCGAACCGAACTAAACCGAATCCGGGGTGTTCGCTTCAGTTCAAAAATCGAACTCATAATTGATTTAACTGAAACTGAAATAAACACAAAGTAGTTGGTTTGAAATTGAACCATGGAAAATAAAATTCATAATAAATTTGTCTGGCAATACACAATTTTTGTTAAAACTTAAGAAAATTCGATTTTAAATACTAAATACCTGTTACATCAATTGTATGAATTAATAATGAGCTAATTAAGTTAATCATCTTTGAAATCAAACGAGTACTAGATCTTTTTAAATTAATTTAAATCCTTTGAATTTTTATGAAGTTCTGATTCTATATTTAAATTAAATAGTTCTGTATGGTACATGTTCGAATAAAAAATTGTTAAAGTTCGGTTCGGTACGTGTTTGGTTTTACGTCAAACATTTGGATTTGTTAGATCACTACGTTTTACACATACTGAAAAATTCATCTATTTAGACTGGCAAACAGTTGTGTTAGACTTTAAATCGTTAAGTCAAACTTTCAAAATATTATTGTAAAATTTAACACTATTTTGAATTTTGGGGTGCACATTCGATTATTTCTACGTTTTGAGAAGAAATTTTTTCCATTCAATCGATATGATCATTGAAATTAAAAAATATTGGGAGAATATTACATGATGGTCAAACATGGTGGTATAACATGCTTAAAAAATTTAAAACCCAAAGTCAGTTAACATTATTCTTCTAGTAAATGCATGAAATATTACAACTTTGATGTTTGCGCAAAACATTGTTAATGAGACTATAGTTTCGAGTTTTGGTCTAGTGTGTTTGATACAAACGAGACACAACCCATCTGGTTATTACCGTACTGATAGCCTTTTTATATTAACTTTGGTATTTAATATCTCATTAAATTGATATTGAGTTTAAATAATTTTCATTTAAAAGTTTTAATATCTACTTACCTGCAGGAGACGCGGACGTTGTTTTCTTATACATTCCAAATTAAAATTAAGTAGTAAAATACGTAGATGCGTTACAGACTTCTTATGTCATCGTCAATTTATCAACTAAATTATACTTTATTGTAGGTAGTATTATTTTCAAATGCTTACCTTTACAAAATTAATTATTTAACTATAATAAAATACTATCGAATTTATAGGGGTTTTGAATAACGGAGATGACGTGGAGTTAATGTTATACATTATAAATAAACATTGAATATTAAATAATAATTTTTATCACAAACCACATTTTCTACGTATGGCGTATAACTCATATTAAACAAGGGACTCTATAAATATTCAAATATTTATGTGGAGGCGTGAACCCAATAATATCGAGAAACGATTATGTACAGTGTAGAAATTATTTATTATTTATAAAGCAATATTGTTCTAAAAATTCGATGTTGAGTTTGTTTATATATATCGTATGAATATAATATAATGTTAATATAAAATATAGTTATTAGCTGAGTTGTTGGGTGTGCATTAGCTGATATCACTACGTATATACAAAATATGTTGATATATTTTATTTAAAATTAATACTATAGCGTTTATGGTCTACATCATCATGTGGATAATAAGAAATTAAATCGTTTAAAAAAATAAGATTTCTAATATCTAATATACTTTTGTTGCCATTACTGTCTAAAATGACCGCAAATATAAATACACGGGCATCATTGTTTACATTGTTTTTGAATATTTTTTCATCAATACCGATAATACTGAATACGTGGTCCGCATAATCTACACAAACAGATACGAGAAAATTGTTATATATAAAATACAATCCGAATAATATTATTAAAACGGGCTTATAACTATTTTCGTCTTTAAGAAATATGATCAGTCGTGAATGGCAGCAAATTAAAATATTTCTTAAAATGTATATTCCTCTAATCAATAAAAAAAAAAACAGTATACATACATTTGTAAACATTTCAAAATTGACAATTCGGTTTCTGGTTAATTGTAGATTCAGTTGTTCGGCACTATTCATCCGCATAGCTAACAGCAGTAACTTTTTGAAACTTAAACTCATTTCTGTCCAATTACTACAGTACATCGCAAAGTTCATAGATTCTTTCTAAAATAAATTCACATAAAATAATGACTTGAGAATAACATAAGAAAAACTTGATATTCAATAGTTCCGTGTGATAAATTTATTTTAATATTACAAAATTCATTGCATCTACTACCGAACAAATACTCGGTTTTTTATTTGAAATATAAAATAACTGATGCGATTTATTGATTATTCATATTTTTTTCATAGTGAACTACAAATGTTATGAATTGGATAAACTAATACTTTGGCCATTACTTTTGCATAAGGAATAATTAATTGTAAAAATTGTCGACATATATAACTATCAAATCTATAGTAAACTAAAAATCAATTAATTTTAAAAACACTCCTTTATTATTCATAAAAATTTTTTTTAAATTTTATATTTGATTATTTAGCCAATGCTCTATTGTTAAAACAAATGAATATTTTACGCATTTAAAATGTGATATTTGTGTAATCATATAATAATAAAATATGATAGGCATACTTGATCATTGACGTCACTAAAAAAGGCACAAATAAAATACAAGTGTAATATATATGTCGACGAAGCCATAAGAAATCTTATGTTTATTGTTGATAAAAATGGCGTATCATTCAAAATATTCTGAAACATATTAATGATATCTTATTAAACTAAAACTATTTATAGAATTAATTATAATAACCAAACCATTATTGTAATGCCAGATGATAATAATAGACCTAATGAGTCTGAAAATATTTGGATAAGTATTGCTAGACGAAATACTTTGTAGATATTCCGCATGTTCCTGAAATAGAAAATTGTAAAAATGTATACGATGTATAATGTATTAATGACATCATAAACATACTATATATATTATTATATATTATATATATGTATATATTATGTAGATTTAGGAGAACAAGGTAAGCTACAGCAATTCATGATGAAATTATTGTATATTTAATAGTATATGATATATAATTGGCGAACTACAAAATTACGCTAAATAACTTTTTGGACTTAAGTCGTATTTCTTTTATTAATAATAGTTAATATAAACATATAATTATGTATAGTATAACGTGGACGTTTTTGGAGGTGGCTTATATCCATTTAACAATAAAAGGATACACACATAACCTATGCACGTTAATTGGATATAATTGATTAATGAGGAACGGAATTTAGGTACGACGGCATATGGTTTATTTGAAAATTAACATTATAACTATAAACTATTTAGGATAGACAAAAAAAAAGAATTAAGAGAGTAGAATGAACCAATAATGAAGGGCTATAATTTCATTTACGACTTACTCAATAACCTTTTGTTGGTCTTTGATCAAAATCTTGAAATCGCGTATTAGTATTCCATCGTCATATCTGATTGTTTCTTTCATAAAATCTGCAGCATATTGTCATATACAAGTGAAATTAGGAAACATTTACAGATAGTTATTTGAATAATGTGTACATATTAATCAAAAGTCACAACTTGCCTGTCGACTGATTATGCACAAATCCAAAGGTAGTGTACGAATTAGCAATAGTCCTCAACTGATACGAAAATGTTACACACATTGATATCAAAATTGTATCAAAAATTAACGCACAATGACCCCACATTACCGTTAGTACCAACTCAAAAAAATAATGGAATAAAAAATGTTCGTTGTAAAATTTGTCGCTTATCGGAAAAATTAAATTTACTATGTTAAGTCGATAATAGTAAATGCAGTTTCCAATGTTTATTTCGTAATAATAGTTATTGATAACGAAAGGTGACAACAAATAAGATATAACGAATCCAAACCACAACAATGTAAAAATTGTCGAAAAAGATTTTGATTTTGCTCGACCGACTTCGAGTAATTGCGTATTGGGGTGCTTATAGGATAAGATATGTACGGATGTCATTTGTATACAATTCCAAATGGTACTCGAATATTGGACAATATAATACACTTTTGATGTCGAAGCGACAGCCCCTATGAATAAGCCGAGGTATTGAATTAATTGATGAAAGTCATAGTCATAATACCATATGTGTATTACTAACCACACCTCAACCGTGATAAGTATTATTATTTGAACGACTGCTATACATCGAAAAATATTTAAACCATACACTTTGGGACCGTGTGGACTTAATAATTGATAGAGACCGCTAATTTTCATCAATTGCGTATTGGCTATTAAATGCTTTTCGTTCTCAAATCCCATTGTTGTCTCCGTATCTAATTAAAATTAACAATATAAGGTTATTTGTTATTTGAACATTTATATTTTTCTTAATGACTTTAGAATACAGGTCAGTTAGCTAGTGAAGATTTCAGTACTGCAATTAAATAAGTTTCTAATGTTAGTGTACTAGATACTAGATAATCCGAGTGTGAGAATTATTTTGATGAGCATCGAATCCCGTTGATACATGTATTACATATTAATTCTTCACCAAAATACTTGACTGTAAGTGAGGTCTTACCAGTTTCACAAAAACATGCCGTCTAGTGGATCGTCTGTGAAAATCCTTTTGAAAAGAATGTTGAGTAGAGTGCTCTTTTCAATTCTTTTCTATGTTTTTATCGATTGAACCTTTATCACATACAGAAAAATCCATATATATAAATGGACATACAGTTTTATAAGACTTTAAATCTATAAGTAAAAATTGCAAAATATAACAATAAAATGATACACAACTGTGAATTTTTTCAATTTTGTTTTTACGCTATGTGAAAAATATTTTTTTATTTTACTCAGTTTCAGCACCGGTCTTTAACTCATTTGTATGAAACAATCAATAAATAATAAATCCGGTAATTGACGCTCTGATCGACTTTTTACATTGAATATTTCATTTGATTTTTATCTAAATCGATTTTGAGATTAAAACATTTTCATCTAAAAGGTTTGATATCTACTTACTTGCAGGACACGCGGACGTTGATTTCTTATACATCTCAAATTAAAACTAAGTAGGTTGTAAACGTGTAAGATATGTGGATGACGATTGTCTAATCTAATAATAAGACTTCATATGTCACCTTCAACTCAACAACTAAATGATACTATATAATTTATTTTAAGAAAAGAGGCTATTAACTATTCTAATTATTGATGTGGAGGCGTGAACCAAAACATTTTGAAAATACGCAGATATTCAAAGTGTGAAATTTATTATTTATTAAATAAATTTTGTTTTCAAAAGTCAATATGAAGTGTGTTTATGTTTATAGGGTATTATCATAATATTACTTTAAAGCAGTGATTTTCAACCGGGGTGACATGTCACCCTGGGGTGATATGGATCCAGTGTAGGGGTGACACAAAATTTTCGAAGAAATGAAAAAAAAAATAAAATCAAAGATATTCGCTCTTACTACTATCATCTTTCAAATTCCCCAATTTTATAAAAACCATCAGGGTCAAATTTACTCATTAATTTGTCAGATTTTTTACAATTCAATATTATTTTGAATATTATTATTATTATTTTTTCAACTTAAAATGTCAATGTTTATTCAACATTATAACTAAAATAAAATGTTTAATTATTATTTTTCTGCGTACTGTATTTTTTCAAAGCACTCATATTTTTGTAGAAAAAAATGTACAGTTTGAATATTTTTATATTAGGGCGACACAGTGTTGGTATTTCGTGGATAAGAGTGACACGAATAAAAAATTGTTAAGAACCACTGCTTTAAAGCGATAGTAGTAGTATAATACAATTTTTTTATTTTTACACTATCATATAATATTTACCAATAATGATTGATGACCAATTACCGTACAAAGCAGTATTATACCAAAATGTATTGTATGTATTTATGTGTTATATACAATTCACGTTATATACATAAGTAGTTATGCACAAAAATATATAAATATACGTATATTATTTTTTTAATTGTTTTCAATAATGGCGACGTACGTTGGATTTCCCGACGAATACGTGCTCTCCATAAGTTCAATTAACAGTCACATCCATACGAACTTCAGTTACCACTCAAGATCATTCGCAGACCAGTAACACTATCCTCTAGTTCAATGTTTACTCAACTTGGAAAAAATAAAACGACCAATTTAGTGCTAGTACCTATTTATTTGTCCGATAATCTAATTTAAAAACAATACATAGTTCACGGGCTGTATATAAGATTATTTTTTAATATAAATCAGCATGTGGATAATAAATAAATGAATCGTTGTAAAAGCATGATGTTTAATATGTAATGTATTTGTGTTGTTTGTGATAGTTAAAAATGAAAATATAAATACATTCATTGTTTACGATGATTTCGAATACATCTTCACCACAACCGATAAAATTGAATACGTGGTCCGCATAATCTACACAAACAGATACGAGAAGGTGTTTTATATGAAATACAATCTGAATAATATGAGGTAAATAAAAGGGCTGATAACTATTTTCGTCGTGTAAAAAATTTAATCATCGTGAACGGCAGCGAATTAAAATACATAGTTCTGAAAATATATACTGCTGTAAGTCATAATACTCAATAAACAAATAATATATATACATTTGTAAACGTTTCAAAGTTGACAATTCTGTTTCTGATTAATTGTAGATTCAGTTGCTCGGCACTATTCATCCGCATAGCAAACAGCAGTAGATTTTTGAAATTTGAACTCATTTCCGTCCAATTCCTACAGTACATCGCAAAGTTCATCGATTCTTTCTAAAATAAATTTACATAAAATAATGACTGGTTAATAATATATGAAAGACTTCCCGTCCAATAGTTCGGAGTGATAAATCCATTATGAATATTACAAAATTCGATGCATCTAATACCGAGTTAAAAACATGTTTTTGGTATGAAAAAAAAATTTTTGTTTATCCATAAATTGTTCATAATGAACAACCAATTTTATGAACATAATATACTGATATATTATATATTGGCCAATGCTGTCGCATAAGAAATAATTTATTATAAAGTGGTCGACTTATTGGGCAATCCAGTAACAATTTGTAAAGTATAACACTCTAGTATTCATGAGAACAGGTATTTATTATTTATAAAAATATAATAAAAACATAATATTGAATTTTTTAGCCAATAAATTGTCTTTAAGGTATATTTTGTTCGTTTAAAATGTGTAATTTGTATAATACTAAAATAGTACCATATTGTACGCATACTTGATCATCGACGTGACTGAATAAGACGCTACTAAAAAACAAGTGAAACGTATGTATTGATAATCCCACCAGAAATCTTAAGTTCATTGTTGATAGAAATTGCATACCATTTAAATAATTCTGAAATAAAAATAAAAAAATATTTTATAAAAACGCTCTTAAATTTAATTATGGTAATTAAACTATTAATGCAAAGCCGAATAAGAACAGCATACACGTGAAGTCTGCAAATATTTGAAGAAGCATTACTGATCGAAATATTTAATAACTATTTCGCATGTTTCTGAAATTAAAAAAAATATTATAAGTGCATAGACGTATGTATGAATAATGTAATAAATATATGATTTATATATATATTATGTAGAATTTGGAAAATCAAGTACGCTTAGCAATAATGAAACTATTTATGGTTATAGATAATAGTGTACGATATGTTTTCATTGAACCACAATATGATTCTAATGATTCAATTTGGAACTAAGCTGTTATTTTGTTATTAATGACAGTTAAGAATATACGCGTAATTAGTTGTAACATGGGTTTCATTGGAATAGTTTTGAATAGACTCAGGTGGGGGAAAATTTACATATAATCTACGCATATCCAATGGATAAAATGTATTACCAAGAAACGGATTTTCGGTTCGACAGTCTATTTCGTTTTTAGGGTAGTGACATTGTTGGCCATTAATTTTTTAAGATACACAATAAAAAGAATTAATCGGGTGTTATTAACAAATCCTGAATGGTTTTATCTTTAATTCGAAACTTACTCCATAACCTTTTGTTGATCCTTGATCAAAATCTTGAAATCGCGTATCCACATCGAACCCGCCCGTATCGCCGCGACCGATTCGCCGCTACGTCGAATATATTCGTGACCAAACTATTAACTACTAAGCATACTTACGTACAATAAATTCTGCATTTCATTTTTTTGATTTTACAATAATTTTAACGCTGTTGATGGTAGGTACACTGTTCTAACGAGATTAATTTTGATCCAGTATCTTTTAAGGGGTATACCAGGCAAATTACGCCAAAAGTTCCTTCTAAGGAGTCTTTTTGAATTCCCATATTACCAAACCGAATGGGTTCAAACTCTGTAGGTTTTCTCGGGTGGATATTTAACAAATAAATCGCTGACTATTCTAAACAGACTTAACACTATAGGGGAAGCTGAGGAGAAGGGGTTAGTTTTTGGAATCTTCATTACACGTTTAGTTTTAGTCGTAGAGCAATCGGGATACCATTACTGAGTACAGGATACATCTGTGTGTATCATACTAAAAATATACCCTTCACTTCGTTTTTTTGGTTTTGCTATAACTCCGGTACTGTTGGTGATAAGAACATCATACCAAAGAAAAACATTTTGATTTAGTGTCCTTTATGAGGTACGCCCAGCAAGCTGTCCCAAAAATTTCCAGAAAGGGATTTTTAAGTTCTGTCTTTTGTACATACCCTCCATAATACACCTGAATAAACCATTGTACTTATAGTGTATTCGGTACCTATACTATATTTGGCTTGTAAAATGTGACCACACAAAAGACAGAATTTAAAAATCTCTTTCTGGAATTTTTTGGGACAGCTTGCTGGGCGTACCTCATAAAGGACACTAAACCAAAATGTTTCCCTTTCGTATGATGTTCTTATCACCAACAGTACCGGAGTTATAGCAAAACAAAAAAACGAAGTGAAGGGTATATGTTTAGTATGATACACACAGATGTATCCTGTACTCAGTAATGGTATCCCGATTGCTCTACGACTAAAACTAAACGTGTAATGAAGATTCCAAAAACTAACCCCTTCTCCTCAGCTTCCCCTATAGTGTTAAGTCTGTTTAGAATAGTCAGCGATTTATTTGTTAAATATCCACCCGAGAAAACCTACAGAGTTTGAACCCATTCGGTTTGGTAATATGGGAATTCAAAAAGACTCCTTAGAAGGAACTTTTGGCGTAATTTGCCTGGTATACCCCTTAAAAGATACTGGATCAAAATTAATCTCGTTAGAACAGTGTACCTACCATCAACAGCGTTAAAATTATTGTAAAATCAAAAAAATGAAATGCAGAATTTATTGTACGTAAGTATGCTTAGTAGTTAATAATTTGGTCACGAAAATATTCGACGTGACGGCGAAACGGTCCGCGGCGAATGGTCCGGCGGCGAAACGGTCGCGGTGAAGTGACCCTATCCACATTGTTTCGTCATAGTCGATCGTTTCCGTTTTATTATCTGCAGCACATTGTTATATGTAGGTGGTTATTAGTTATTAGTTAATGTTTATAAACAATGATTTGAATTTTGTGTTTAAATCTAACACAAGTCACAACTTGCCCGTCAGGTGATTTTGAACAAATCCGACTGTACTGTACGAATCGCCAATAGTTCTGAGCTGATACGAAAATGTTATACACATCGATATCAAAATTGTATCGAAAAATAATTCACTGTAACCCCAAATTTTCGAAACTATCAATTCGATAAAATAATAGGTTGGAAAATGTTCGTCGTAGAATTTATCGTTTATTGGAAATATTAAATTTAAATAGGTTTAAAAAAAAACCTCGCGTGGAATAATTGCATCGTCTGTGAAAACACACTTGGGCATGAAATGATATTTATTTTGATTGTTATTCAAATTTGCTACAAATTTTGGCTCAGTTTTGTTAGAGGCTTAGGACTATTATGCTTGACACAAACAAATCAAAAAACAGTCTTCTTGGTTATTGAAACGCTGATGGATTTGATGTATTTTTCAACTGATTTTCTCTACATTGATTTTTTGTTTACAACATTTTCATTAAAATGTTAGACATCTACTTACCCACGGGTTACCGTGTCACCGTCAACTTAACAACTGAATTATACCATATTGGGTGGTGGTATTTCTTAAAAATGCGTCATCTTACAAAATTAATTATTTAACTATGCTAAAACATGCGGCAATCCATTTGAATTTTCGTTTAACGGGTGAGACGATGTGTTAATGTTATGTTTTGTATACAGCACATTTAATATGAAATAATGTTTTAGCCGAAACTTCGTTTTCTACGTGTGGCGTGTAGTTTATTCTAAACAAGGTAGCCTAGAACTATTCTAATATTGATGTGGAGGCGTGAACGAAAAACGTCGAGAAATTCTAACGTACAGCGTAGGAATTATTTATGGAGCAATTTTCGTTTTGAAAAATCGATATTACGTTTTTTCTGTTTAACGTTTATAACTATAATATTCTGTTTAAATAAAATGTACATTTTAAAATGATAATAGTGGTAAATTGCCAGTTTGAACATTTTGTATTCTCTTATAATATTTAATGAGAATGTATGGCGACCAGGACCGTGATAGGAGGGGGGGGGGTGCATGGAGTTACACCCTCCAAACTCGGTAAACAGACTTCTGAATGGCAAAAATAATAATTTTTCCGTTTTTCGTTTTGTTAGTTTATTACTATTAGCACGCGATTACCGTAAAATATTACTCTAACATGCTATTACAAAATAAACAAAGAAAAACATAACAAGGAATATCATAAAATCGGCGTATTGAGACATTGACGACGCAATGGTTTCGGTCCGGCGGCTTGTAACACAATCGTATTATTTTGTAAATTCGAGATTTTTTATTTATTTATATAACTAACCGATTGTCATTGGTCAATAAGCGTCGTACGTTGTAGTTCGGTACCGGTTTGTAATTGTATTCGTTCATTTCTGTGTTGTGTGCTGTAAGACGTGTTTGAAACACGTTTCAAACGTGTTTGAAATGTACGTGTGAATAACGGAAATGTCATTTTCGTCACGTTTCAAGTTTATGCAATTATCTAAATCACGATTTTCAAATACTTTCCCCGACGTTTTCAATCTTTCCATACGGTTGTTTAATGCGTTTTCGGTCAAATCGCATAAGTTTTTCCAGAAACCACGTGATTTATATTCAATTATAATAACACTCGGAGAAATGTCTACAGCTCAGTATTTAGATAAAAACACAAGATCACATGCTTCAGGAATCACCAACAAAATACTTACATTTGTCTTCGTAGTATCTTCAACATCTTTCATGAAATATGTTGTATACAAAATGAACATTTTTTGACTAAGTTTTGAAGTTCTTAACAAAATTGACACTTTGATGCTATTAAATAGTTTTACTGACAATGTCAATGATATTAACAGAGATTCAATAGACATGGATAATTTGATTGGAAGTTCTATTAATTATGCAAATCAATTAGGTATTAATCCTGAATCCGATTTCAACAAAATACACAGGAAAAGACTAAATAGTTAGATTCTAATCCAAGTTCTCAGGCAATATTTGACTTAAAAACATTTTATAGATCCGAGTTCAAAAAACTTTTTGATACTCTGACCACATTAACTTTTGAACACTTAAAAAAATATATTGCTTTTGTTCAACCATTGTTTAATCTTTTAAGAGTACCAAACATTCAGTATAAGATTTTGAAAATATAATAAAAATATTCCCTCCAGGATGTTTTGCATCCAATATAAACAATGACGATGGAGTTCATTCTGAATTTTTTGTGTTGGCTCATCGTCACAAGGATGCTAAAAAAGTATTGGATGTTTTAAATACAATATAAATGTTCAAAACTATTTGGTCAACTATGAACAAGATATTAAGATTAATGTTTACAGCTCCTGTTAGTACAGCTTCCAATGAAGGAGCGTTCAGTAAATTAAAATTGATAAAAAACTATTTATGATCTACTGTGAACACTGACCGTTTACAGAATCTGATTTTGTTCGATATTAACAAGGACTATTTAGATACGATTGATACAAAAGTTCTCATAAAGATGTAATTCTTTTTAAAACAACGTAGAATTAAAGTGTAAAAATGAGTTTGTTATTTAATATTTATAGAATTAAAAAAAATTGATTAAAAATTTTTAAAAATATAAGATTTAATGATACAATTTATGGTTGTTTTTTGATGTTTATTATTAATGACACTTTTTGAAGTTAGCAAATTTGTATTAATATCCCCTCCCCCATTGATTTTTGGTGTACCGTCACTGATGGCGACACTTCTCAAACAAACAGAAGTGTTGAAAACTATATAGATTTCATTTAAATTATTTCTAGTATTTGTCTGTTATGATACTTATAAGGTAAACATCAATTTATAGTCTCTAGGGATTTTACAACTTCTACAAAAATTGTATTAAGAATATTTTTGTTTTTTCCAGTATTTTTTCTGATATCTTTGTAATTTATTCTTTAGTTAAATTGTTCCTCTTCGACTACTGAAATTTTCGAGTCCTGTGAATGCATACATGACTTTTATCTGACACTGAGCTGAGAATAATCAAATGTCCGTTAAAATGCAGACAAAAATACTATTTCGTTGCATTTAGTACATTAAACTAGTGATGAAGTTACTATCTGACAACTTAGGCATATATTTATTATTATACATAACAGTAATTGCGATTGCACAGATTTAAATTTCACATTTAAACATTTTTCTGAAAATTTCAGTAGATAAATATTGAATAAGTAATAGTTCTATATTTATTTATAAATAGTCAAAGTAGTGGAATAAAAATGTATAAGGTACATTCTATTCTTTTACCTAAATTTCATAACATTACCAAGACATTTCTTATAAAAATAACATTGATTTTATTTATTATAACATGATGGTAAATTATATAAATAAGGAGTCAATAATTATCCATAAAAAATAAGTGAAAATAATTGACACTAAGCATTGTAAATAAATCAAATATGATAATGTTCACACAGATTTTATTTTTAGCAATTAAAATAAATGTCTGCTGCTTATCTATTTTTTTTACTACATTAATCTTTATCCAGAAATGCAATAACATATAAATGCAATTGCCTTCTTGATAATATAAAATAAAACATTTGTTTTAATAAAATGTAATTTTATTCTCATACAATTATAATTTATAACTGTTAAAAATATGACAGTGTTTACATTTAAAAATATTAAAACTACAAAATTATCAACAGTGTATCAATTGTAACGCAGGTACAGAGATACACATTATGTACATGCTGGAGTTGAAATTTTATTGGAGAATACTAGACATTTACTCTGCGCTTTGAGTGCTTTTCTTTTCTCGGGCTTTCTTACCTTCCAACAGTCCTCGTCTCTCATCATCCAACAATCTTTTCTTGACTTCAGTGATCACTCCAGTGCCAACTGTGATACCAGCTACACGCAATGTAAATCTCTGCCCTTTTTCCAGTACCATTGGTCTGATCATCTTCAACTCGACACTAAAACAATGAATTTGTATAAATATACGTAGAAATACTACGGCGATACAGTTTACACTTACGAACAATCTTCACCGGGCATAACCATTTCTTTGCCAACAATGTTTAATTGGCATGCACAATCCCAAGTTTTTGAGTACATTTGCAATTGCTGGAAAGGTACTAAAGGTTTGCCGTTTCCACCTTCATCTTTGGTCAACACATATACTTGAGTAGCGACGAAGTCTTGCATTTTTACAGTTCCTGGTTTGGCCAGCACCATACCACGTCTCAAGTCATCACGTTTCATACCTTTGATTAGAGCTCCAAGCTGATCTCCAGCTTGAGCCTCCTCCAAAATTTTATGGAACATTTCAATACCTGGAAATATGTAATATTTCTTATAATAATGTCCTAATGTGTATGTTATTTAACATCCGTAGGAATATAGATTTATTTGAATTTTTAAATAACATTATAATATATATAATATATTAATATACATCGCAAAAAATTACCAGTGACAGTAGATTTAATAACTTTGTTATAACCAACAAATTCACATTCATTTCCTTTTTTGATAATACCACGTTCTAATCTGCCAGTCACTACTGTACCACGACCTGGAATGGAGTACACATGTTCTACCGGTAACATGAATGGTTTGTCTAAATCTCGGATGGGTTGTGGAACATATTTATCCACTTCATCAAGTAAATTTTGAACAGCTTTTTCGCCTATTAAATAAAATATTTGTAGACTATCATCGATTTTGGAAGTATTGGGAAGAAAAAAAAGGAAATTAGTTTAATTATTATATTACCAATTTCAGGTTCTCTTCCTTCGAGGGCACATAATGCTGAACCTTTAATAACTGGTAAATTTTCACCATCAAAACCCATTTCAGTCAGTAGTTCTCTAATTTCCATTTCAACCAATTCAACCATTTCTGAATCTGCTGCATCTACTTTGTTAATAAATACGATAACGTGGGTGATTCCAATTTGTTTAGCTAATAGTAAATGTTCTCTCGTTTGAGGCATAGCGCCATCGGTTGCAGCGACTACTAAAATAGCTCCATCCATTTGATTCGTTCCAGTGATCATGTTCTATGTATTAACATATGGACATAAATATTTATAATGTTAAATAAGTATCATTTTGTTGAGTTCTATAGATTACCTTAATATAGTCAGCATGTCCAGGACAATCAGTGTGGCTGTAATGTCTATTTTCAGTTTCATACTCAACATGGGCAACATTTATGGTAATACCACGAGCTTTTTCTTCTGGCGCATTGTCAATGTCAGCATATTGCTTCATTTTAGCCATTTTTTTAGATGACAAAACTAAAAATTAAAAAAAATGTATAATTTAATAAAAAGAATAACTTCAACATCATTGAGATGAAATATAATTTCTTTTTTTATAAAATTACATTAATGAAATACAAGTTTATCAATACAATAGCAAAAAGAATTCTACAAGTTGTGACAATTGAAAATTTCAAACTACCTATCATTGATTTTTGATATATTTTACTTTTATAGACAAAATATTATCTCTAACCGTTTAATGAGTAAAGACATCAATTGATTTTCATTATTTAACTTTTTTTTTTTTAAATATCTAAAACAATCAATTATCAAGTTCGAAAGGAAAAAAATACGAACCATATATAAACCAATCTTTAATCTGGAAATACAGACACACTCTCCTTTATCAGAAGAAAATGGCTAGATGGTTCGGGCATGCATGGAGAGCGGATGGCCAGCTAATTAAAAATGTATTAGTCAACAAAATAAATAAAACAAGACCACTAGGATGACCCAAAACCCGATGGATTGAGATTGTTACCAAAGATTTGTCAGTGATAGATCAGAATGCAATCTTACAAACAGTGTATCAGAGAGATAGATGGAAAGAAATTTTGATGGCAGTGCTGGTCCATCTGAATGGACCATTAAGCTGACGAAAAACTAATTATAAAATTAATGGATGTCAGTAATTGATGACTTTAATTTCATTTTGAATTTTTGCATGTTCCTAAAAAACAACACCTACAATGTTCATCAATTGCAATGAAAAGTTTGTAACACATTGACATTTTAGTCATTACCTTTAGTGATGGCAGCCGTAAGTGTGGTTTTACCATGATCTACGTGTCCGATGGTGCCAACGTTACAATGTGGTTTGATTCTCTGGAATACTTTTTTCTCCGAAGGCGCTGCATACATCCGAGCGTGACATACTGCAGGACCGACGACCGCGGCGTTCCGCTTGCACAGTGTGTCTTTCAAGCATCTCTGTAGGGGAACATTGTACCTCTACGCAAAAACCGATCGGTTGAGAAATATCAAAAAAAAAAAAAACAAGAAAACAGTGGTTTACGGACGAGCCGTTACAATACTCACGTGTAGCGTCCGGAAGTATCTATTCAGCTGGGCGGGCGATTTGTTTTTCGGCACTGGAAAAAACGAAAACGAAATCGACGTGACATTAAAACGTGTGGTGCCGCGAACGTCGACGGGCGAGACGAATTAAACTTACACGTGTAACACATCAATTTACCGGTCTTCAGTATGGTGGCCATGATTTCGATCGGGCGACGGACAATCGATCAAGTCCAAAAAGCCGTGGACGACGTGTGAACGGGCGATAGGACTTCCTTCTTTCTATTTTTTTAATCAAAATTCGATGAACAGCGCACAACGTAATGCACTCGTTCGGCGTTGCGGCTCACAGACCTGTCCCCCGGATTCCGGCTAATGTTTCGCTTGACATGTGATTTCGGAATACATGGAGGAAGAAAAAACGACAATTGTGAAAACGATTGTTTCTCAGCCATGATGATTCTATGATAACGAACTGGCGGCAATACGGACGGGTTACGAATTATATTTCTGTTTAATGTTATAGAGTACATCAATATGTTTTATATTATTAAACTAAAGAAATATACAACCGTATACGCACCAAGAATATCGACTGCAATTTAAATGTTTTATAATTTACTCCTCCGCAATATATTTTTACAGTGTACGAATAACAACAGATACCCACAAAATAATATTTTTCGTCCACGGTTAATGAATATATTCGGAATATTGTCCAAGTAAACAAAACCACGTCGACCCGTAGCGTTTTAATTGGTTTGTGTGATTTAGAAATATATGACGAGACACGCGTCCTTTCCTCTGACCGTCATCAAAAGCAAAGGTTTCACGCGTTGGGTTTAGCCGTGCCACGCGCGTCCATCCGGAGTTACAAATATTCTTCGTCGACGTGTTCATACGAGATCGATTGTGTACTAATATTCGGTTTTTACGTATACGAGAAAGCCCTCTCCGGAAATAGTTACTACAGCGCGCGGCCACTTAAATTCTAAATATTTGACCGAGAAGCACGTAATATATATAAATACGGTCCGTTTCGAAATGTAATAAGTGATAAACATTTAAATCTATTGTTTAGAAACAAGTAAATTCGATAAAATATTTACGTATATTTACGCGTATATGCATAACAACGTCGTTAGATAATACGAAATACATTTCGAACGGACGATTTGATATTTTACTAAAATTTCACGTCTACGTCTATTGTATTGTCGTTTTTTCCTCTCTTTATGTTCTAAAACGTTCGTCTCCGTCAAAATCCCGTCGCGAGTATACTTGCGTTCCGCGCGGTCTGTATCCCGACGACGGCCACAGTCATGTTCAGAGAGAAATTCCAAGGAAAGTTGATTTCCGTGTACTACAGCATCGGTCACAATCCGCTGGCCGACTGGACCGTTCAGGTGCGTGTGTCGATCCGGTACAGCTCTGGACAGATCCCGTCCACGATACGCTTTTTCAAGTATCGAATGGTGTTGAAAATAAAAAACTCCTCCGACCATAACGAAATATTGAGCCGTTACGGGATAACGAGAAAGATCACAGCGGTTCCCAAACTTTTTCGGTTCTTTAGACTGAAAAAATGTTCCCACGTCTTCCCGTGAACGACGTCGAATTAAACATTTTAAAAATTAAACGAGTCGACAATTATTCGTTTTATTAATCGTTTGATTATTTTTTATTTTGATTGTGCACGACAGCGTAACTTGTTCAATTATAGCACAATCGCAATAATACAAATTGCGTAATGTATGTTTATCTATTACGATTTAATTATTGCGAACAACGTCGTGGTCTTGTTTTCCATTTATTAAACGATCGAAATCAGGAAGCAGTGTATAGAGTTACTGCTACAAGCTTATCTTTTTCCACACGGAGTTTGGACCGATTACCGATACTTGGATTTTAATACGGCTGGAAACGCTGATTCGCACAAATGCGGAGCAACAAATGGTATTGATATACGCAAAGCTTCGTCGTTAACTTCAGGATATTTGCCTATTATGTCGTTCTGAAATCCTATTTTGTGAATAACATTTAATTTATAATGAAGAAAGAAATGTCGATTAACTGATCTTCTTCGGTGGTTGTACTGCAATTTAATGATGGTTTTCCAATAAATGAGTTTTTAATCCAATTGTTTTGTATCTTCAAGAGAACATTTTAACAATTTTCACGAATTTTTTTTTTTTGTAATGGAAGCAACCGGTTTATCATACAATTGTAGAATTTGAATAGCTCTTTACCTTGTAAGGACGTATTGAGTAAATTAAAATTTTCACACTTATCATCGCGTATTTATGCTCTTATTAATTTTATTTGGTTTTCTTTTGTAAATTTGAATGTCTAGTTGAGTATTATTTGTTATGATACTAAAACAAAAAAAAAAAAAAAACTTTTTTTCATGTTACTTGTTCGAATTACTTCCGTGCGTTCTTGTCTACACCGTCGTATAGTGCAAAGAAGGAGAACTGCGCACCGTCCAAGACGACATGATCAAGTCGAACGTGCTTCAGATACAGTCGCAAAACGTGGTCGCGTGTTCGATAACTACTCCGGCGGATCCCAAAGACTCGCTGGGCATTCGGTTGCCGTACATCACGTTGCTGTTAAAGAACCTCGGCCGGTATTTCACGTTAGAAGTAACGGTGAGTCGTGCGTGTAGCGCCCCCCCCCCCAAGGCAAGGACTCGTCGACCGTAATTCGTATGCCTCGTTAAATCAAATCAGTATAAGAAACAAAAAAAGTCGTTCTCGGCGTCAAACCATTGATCGTTTATCATCAGATCTCGTAACGACGATCAAACGACGTTCGCGACCCGTGTTTGGCGGTTTCTATTTGTCCGTGAAACGATGTGTTCAGGTGTTGGACAGCGAGAACTTCCGTCGGCGTTTCCGCGTGAGCAACTACCAGACGAGCACCCGGCTGAGCACGTACATATGCACCATGCCGCTGTGCCTCAACGACGGTTGGAACAACGTGAATTTCGACTTGGCGCAGTTCACCGAGCGCACGTTCAAAACGGTCTACGTGGAGACGGTGCGCGTCCAAGTGCACGCCAACTGCCGGCTGCGGAGGGTGTACTTCAGCGACCGGACTTACACCGACGAGCAACTGCCGTACGAGTATCGGCTGCACGCGTTCAAACCGGCGCGTGAGAAGCCCAGAAGCACGTTGAAAAAGAGACGGCCGGTCGGCAAGAAGCCGGCGGTCTGACGAACCGAACCGGATACGGTGTAACCAACAATAATGTACGTCGGACGTTGTACTCGTCCGAGCACGTTTTTTTGTTCGCTACCGCCGTTATCGTCTCAAACGTTAGGCTTTTTTTTTTTTTCTTTGATTTCCCGACGTTCGCGACATCACAACCACTACGTGGATTTGCACTTGTTCGATATTTACTCGATTTTCTTTCTAATTTGTTTCAGGTTTGCCGCGTGATTGTGATTGCAAAAATCAAATGAATAATATAAACTGCGAGCAATGCATTTTCATCATTACGTATTAAATGTCCGACCAGTCGTATATTAGTGCGTGTAGTTGGACCAAAATCTTTTTATAGCAATGCGCTTAAAAAAAAAAAAAAAAATCTTAAAAAGAAATCATTATTCGACAAAATGTATGTTACGTTCAACAACGTCCGACGACGAATTTGTTGGACTGGGCCCGTTAAAAATTGTTATAGCGTATGACGCCAAGTTCACGTACGTTTTGCCAAAAGTTACAACACGAATAGTCAATCGACCGACTGTATTATTACTCGATCCGAGTTCATCTAAATATTATTATTATTATCATCGTAATTATCATCCGCTTTATTTAAGTTTGCGATGTCTGAATGTCCGCGCAGACAATTACATAGTTAATAACTGAACGACTATATGTTCCGCGATATTTAATATATATATAATATATAAATGTATATAAATGTGTATTCATTTTGTTATTGTGTAATTGCGATGTACATTTAAAACGTATATTTCTTGTTAACTTTAAATACGACTCGGTAAGTCGTCGTCACTGTTGAACATCTTTCTGAAAATCCAGTGTACACGGTGTCGGGCTGAAAACTATTCATCATAAATCGAAATCGGTTTACGTGTTTTTCAAAATTACTTGAACGATTTATGTATTGCACTATTGTCAGTATAGCTCAATAATAATGTGTGGGGACTAATGACATTAAGTTAAGCATGATAAGAAGACCGTTATGAAATTGTAATATAATAGTGTTTATTATTTATAATGGATGGTAATATAACTTAAAACAAATTGCAACAGTATAGTAATATTGTGTTATTAAATTACACGTAATAATCAGATTTCTAACAGTTAACATAGAACATATTACCCGTACCATCTAACAATTGCACGAAAAGGATATTTATTTAAAATAAATTAAATGCCTACGAGTCGCGGTAATCGTATACATTATTTAATGAGTATTCGAGTAATTCTCGTTTATCAAAAAATCAATTCAATTGCTATGTGAATTAACCATTGCTAAGAGACGAGTAAAAACACGTTCAACAAAGTAGGTACAACTAAATATTTGATTTTTACATTAATGACAATATAAGTATGATTAATATATGTAATTGATAAATGAAATATAAACTCTAGAGGAACGTAAATATTGTCCGATAAAAATCTAATGGCTAATATTGAGTAACAAACAAAATTAACAAAAAACATCCGGACTGATGATTGCTTTGTACGCACAACGTATAAACACATTATGCATTACGTCGAATGGTTAAAACTTGTGATTTCGTTCAAAACGTTCTTCGATTTCTTCGGTGTTGCCGACTCGTGATTCGTGCAAACCATTTTGAACGGTTATCGACTAAAAACGCGACGAAACTACCGGGATCAAAAGTTGTGCTATCATTTATCCACTCCCAAAAGACGTCCCGAACGTACGAAACGTTTGGTTTTCGGATCTCAAAAAATGGTTTTCAATCGTCGTCCGAGTATATACCGACGGGAACAACGTCGAAGAATTAAAATATAACGTTTCGAAATGTATTGAAACACATGGCGGATTGGTTATTCGAACAATGGTTGTTTTAACAGGCGTATTATATACATCCATGGACACGCGGGCTTACGCGGACAAACGCGAGACTATTTTAAAACGTCGAGAATTCTCACGCGTACATAATGTGTTTGTGGAAATGTAATCGAATGCGTCGGGGACGATTTTCGAACGGAAACGATTGGGTGTTCCGCAAAGTATGAAAAACAAAAAAAAAAACGTGAACTATATATATTAATATATTTGTTGTGTTTAAGTATATCGAAATTTGTAATTTTTTTGGGGTTGGCGCGGCTGGCGGGCGGACAAGGAGAGAGGGTTTGACGCGGCGGCGCGTCATCATTCCGAAGTGGCGGTGGTGTTGGTGGTGGTGGTGGACGTGGGACATTCGTCGATGACGTTTATCGAACACTCGCTGCCGTCGTTGGACGTGTCGCGCTCGTCGGTCGTCGTGGACGACACGCGGCTGCCGGGCCCGTGCACGTACGCGACGACCGGCCCGTATTGGTAACAGTAGTACGGCGCGGCAGCGGCCGGAAAGCGCAACCCGTTACCGAAAGCCTGGTAACAACCGGTCGCGGCGAGTTCGCCGCGGTGCAGATGATGGAACCGATTGTTTTGCTGTTGCTGTCGGTGTTGCAACATCAGCCGGTGGTAATCGACGCTCGCGCCCGCCGCCGACGCCTGCGCCCCGGTCATCGCGTGGCCGGGCTGACGGTAGACGGCCGCCGCCGACCCGTCGGCCGCGGTCTGCACCTCCGAACACTCGTCCCGGACCAGCACTTTGACGGCGACCCTTTTCGCCGGCGAACCGCCGCCGCCGCCGCCGCCGCCGCCGCTTCCCGCAGCGCCGGAGGAAGACGTCGTCCGGTCGCCGGCCGCCGGGACTTGCAACTGTTTGCGTTTGGTCTTGTACCGTCTGTTCTGGAACCAGATCTTCACTTGGGTCTCGGTCAGCTTGAGCGAGTGCGCCAGGTCGGCGCGTTCCGGACCCGACAGGTAACGCTGCTGGTTGAAACGCCGTTCCAACTCGAACACCTGGGCGCGCGCGTCGCAAGAAAAAAAGAAATGAAAAGAAAATCCGCTTTGAACGTCGCGCCGAATATATTTTTCGGGGACGAATTAGCAACAAAATAAACGGTTCCTGGGCGGTGTGTACGAGAGATACGGTCGAGACATTACCTGGGAATGTGAAAAGGCCGCCCGAGACCGTTTCTTGCGTTGTTGGATGTGCAACGGTCTCTCACTGTGAGTCCGCAGGAAACGCGAAAGTGCGCTCCGGTGGTCCCCCGCCCGATTGAACATTAGGTCGCCGTTACCCAACAATTCGATTCTCCTCTGGTATTCGACGTTGTGGAACTTAAACTCTTCTGGAACACGTAAACGATCCATAAACGTAAAATCATAAACACGCGTCGGAACGGCGTGACATGTACTCGAATGATACGTGAACATTTCGTTGTGATCAACGGAAAAAACATTTAGTTTCTTAATAATTATATGTATATAAAATGGACTGTTGTTTGGTAGTGACTAGATTACAAAGTGCTGTTGGTATAGCACGTGACCAGACTCTCGGGCTGCAATCCGCCGAGCCAGCAGGACCAATCCTCGACGTTAGGGTCGTCTTTACGGTGAGGGGGGGGGGAACGATTAACTTTTTAATTTTTTTTTTTTAAGTGGCGGGCGACCGTAGTAACAAATTGTTCGGCTGAACGATCGTTGTGAATAATGTAATACGGAATTCACTAGCGGTGCTTGATACTGAATCGGGTCCGGTAAAGAAAACATATCGTTGAAGAGTCTGTTACGAAACGATCAAGTAGTACGAATCAAAAAAAAAATGCCCCCCCCGGTTACGAATCGTCATTGTCGTTCTATTTACTTTTTTTAACCGCGTGTTTTGTAAATGTTACGATAATTGTTTCGGGACAACACGAAAGTCGCGTCGCCCCGAGCCGCGAAAAGTGTAATCGGTCTCGCGCGCGCGTCGCCCCGAGGCGCGAAAAGTGTGATTAGCCGCGTCGGCAACACGAGATTCGTTACCAAGCGCCGAGTGCGACGGCGAAACGTCATCAATCGAAACCGACCAATAAACGCGGCGTGCGTTACGCGCGACACGCGTTATCGTCGTCGTGCGCCGTACGACGTGACTCGTGCACGCGCGCGCGCACATAAGGGCATCGCCGCCGGCGGGACGGGGACACGGAAAAAACGTGCCTCGACGATTTGCATGATTGACGGGAACCGGCCGTACAAGCCGGTGCCACCGTCGGGACAGTCGGCGTCGGCTAATAGCGTTAAAAGGTTTCTCCGCGCCGTTCCCGCGGCGGCGCGCGGACGGACGGCGTGACGCCCGCACCACTTGTACGACGCCCGTAAAAAGTCGCCGGGCTTTCACCTTGACACGCGCACGGCCACGCGCCCCCCCCCCCCCGCCGCCGTTTCTGCGCGGCTAATGGACGTGGTGTTACGGTTTTTTGTTTTTCACTTTGTTTTTCACGCTTCCGTTTAATTGTCCGCGTCGCGCGCTCTCTCTCCGTCGGGACGAACGGACGCGATTATACACGTACGAGCGTTTTCCGGACGCTCGAACCGCGTCGACTTCTGCACGGCCCGCATAGGAGAGAGGGGGGGGGGTTTTTTAAATTTATTTTATTCGTTCCGCGTTTCGGATTCTCCGCGACGCGACCGAACAACACGCGTTTGACCGTTAAACAAACGCAAAACGGGCGGCGTGTGTGAGACGTCGTGTTTACGCGGTACGTTACGTGAAGCCAACACGAAAGTCCGGCAAACGCGCTGTCCGACCGACGAGGAGCGCGCGCACGAGTATTCAAAACCGCTTATTCACTTATCGCGCAAACGGAAGCCGGCGCACCGAATCCAACGTATCGTGTATAACGTACGACTTCCGCTCGCCGCCGCGCGTTTCCTTCACGCGCATATAGCATAACGCATCGGGACGAGGGGTTTCTTAACGCGGGTAACAACGCATTCGTTTCTTACATCGGTGTCTATTTTTTATATATATAAACGAGAGAGAGAAAAAACGTACACCTCCACGTTTTCTTACCATACGTGCACGTCCACTCGTTTAAGACTGCAAGTAAACGCTTACGCTAACCGAATCTAATGAACTGTATAGTCGTTTTATTCCGTAGACAATTATTGTGTTATCGAATAGACCGATGAAATCGGCGGTTATCGTTTAAAATATTAAAAAAACGGAGCGTTTTATAATTCCATCGAGTCACGTTGTACGTGTGTGTTCATACATCGTATATCGATGAATCCGTTTTTTTTTTTTTTTTTATAGTCACTTCAAAACATAACTAATTATACGACGAGACAGAAATGATCATCATCAAACGGCCGTTTCACTTGCTGGAGATTGAAAATATGATATTTTTCCCGTGTATACAGTAAAATGTTGAAATCTTTAGGACATATCGTCGACACGTGTATCACTTGTAGTTATAATAATTCGTTGTTGCTTATATACATATACCATACATATTTGTACGCAGCCGGATTCGAATTTAACGCGTCCGCAACCATTTGACGAGCGAAATAAATTGCGTGTCACAAATATATGATTTTATGTATATCGCTCGTATTAAATTTTACTATATTTTCATACGCGTATTTGTTTTTGTTTTGTTTTGTTTTGTCCCGGGCCATATAAGTCCGGTAAAACGTTAGTCACAATAACCATATCGGTTATATTGTCTTATATATATACATACACACACACATAATACATAATGTGTGCACTAAACGCAATGTTTACACTCGAAGGGTTCGATTTTATTTTATTTTGTTCCCTCGTTCTAATTGATTTAAGCTGTCGCGGTCGGTAATCAGATATATAATACTCGTACGTATGTATATATACGCGATGTCGGCGCGGGACGGGGACACGGCGGAGAAGAGCACTCGCCCGCGTTAATGCATCACTTGACTTCTAAACAAAACGTCTGCTTCGTGTGATGATCCGTTTGTTTGCGTCCGCGACGGGCCGCCGCCGCAGTTCTGTTTACCTACGAAGGGGTGTATTATCAATCGATCCTACCGGCCGCCGCGGCGTTCAAGTGGATAGTCGCGCGCGTGCGAGAATGACTGATTCGGTTTTTCGATTTTGTTTTTTTCCCGAGCGGGTCACCTACTCCAGACGAGTGTTCTGCGCTCTCGTCTCCGGAGTCGAAGGGACGCGGCGTAGAGGAAAACCATACGCGCGCACCGAACGAACGTCCATCTCGTTCCACCGCGCGCGCGCTTCCCGCCGTCTAATTGCAATGTTCGTTTCTCGGCCGTGTCCCGAATCGAATCCCGTCGTCCGGAGTACGGTGTTTTATCGTTTTTCCGTCGTGACGCGCACTCCGAAAAAACCACGTTCACGAAACGAGAGCGTACGCGACGATCGCCATCGCGCACGCTGTACCGCCAACGCACCGACGACCGTAGCACTAGCCGATGAGGTGCACGGCGATCGAGAATAACAATTCACGAGCAACAACAATCATAACATCAAACTGTTGACGCGGACGACGGACGTTCTAACCGGCGGTGCTGAAAGTGCAAACGAACTTAATCGCGCGCGGATCGTGTAAAAGCCTTTTTCATACGAACGTTTTCTTTTAGACGTTGTAAGTGTTTAACTATTGGCAAATGAACTTCTATTT
Source organism: Schlechtendalia chinensis (assembly GCA_019022885.1). Classification (NCBI taxonomy): domain Eukaryota; kingdom Metazoa; phylum Arthropoda; class Insecta; order Hemiptera; family Aphididae; genus Schlechtendalia; species Schlechtendalia chinensis. The sequence goes on from CM032343.1 coordinate 13,729,909, forward strand.
TAAAGTGTTGACTTGATTATATGAAAACAAACTATTTATATACGTTCGACCGAACGCGCTAGGTTAGCGGCGCGCGTTTATCTAAACCGTGTTTATAAATATATCAAATTAACAAACGTTTTAATTCTGTTTGTTTATTCTCGGATTGAGAATCATGTTTATGTTCAAACACGAACGTTTTAATTTTTCCACTCCGTCCGATATACCGTTGAAACTCAGCGCAAGTGCCCGCCGTATGCACATAACAATCCGATAAATGAATGAGCTGTATATCATGTGCAGCTTAGATAAATAAAATGAAGAATCAATCAACAAATTATTTAGCTATCAGACAAATGGCAAACGGTTCTACGTGAACACGCGGGAAACAATGACAATTGTCTTACGATTGAATGATAATAGAAAATAATTACTACGCCGTTTTTAAATATGTTCAACGGATCTGTGTAGGTTAATTTTAGAAACAATACCTGAAAGTCTCGAACCATACGTTTTTTAAAAGAAAAAAATGTTAAAACACGACGACGTTGTATACATGGATAATCATTCACGATATGATAAAATATAATTGCTTTACGTTACACAGATAATTTTTCGATTTGAAGAAGCAATAAAATGTATATAAAATGCGTATTTTAATAATAATTTAATAACATAAAATATTTTCCATTTGATTTGATTAGATAATTATTGACGTTTTCCAAGCGTTTGCATAATAATTATTTTCACTGGTTATAAAAACAAAACGAAAATACTCATATAGATTATACGTGGAGTATATTAATATATTCTATTTGAATTCGATGCATTCAATTTTGAAGTATACATCTTTTGTACGCCATAATAATATTAAGGTACTTCTTTGAATTGTGTGTAATCGACTTAGTTGATAAATGCTATCGAATTATAATTATATATTTGATTTTCAAGAGACATAATTAAAGCAGGACTTTAATGAAAGCAAATCGTTCGCAGCAATGAATGTAATAAAAAAAAAAAAAAAAAAATATACTAACCCTTTTACGTGAATGGTGGTTTAATTGTCAACTTGTTTTAAACTTTTATATAAAAACGAACTGAATTATATCCGGAATTAATTTATGTCTTAAAAATATTCAAAAATGTAAAAAATATGTTCATTAAAATTAATGGACTTGGAACAAGTAATTATTAGTTTACTTTTTTAACGTCTTAGGGCTCGGGTACAACAGTATGACGTTACAAATACCTAAGAACTTCAAAATATTTGTTTTACTGTAACAGTATATGAATGTAGACGGAATATGATTTTATATTATTTTATCTACAAAAATAGGAAAGTCGTTCCTGATTAGGCGATGAAATCGTTTGAATGTGTTTAATTTATTGGTTTTGTTTTCGATTTGATTTGCGCGTATTACCTGTAATATTTTAATAATTAGGAACATGTTTAAACACACGCGTAGTCCTAAATTTGAAACAAGTAGATACTTATTATTGTGTAATATCAACCGTACGCGTTACCTCGTATTTCTGTTAAATAATCGATACACTTTTCAAATATATATATATATTTAGTGTAGTTGTACCGACTTTATTATTATAAGTGACGCTTCAAAATATTGATTATTTTTATATAAATCGAGGTGATTCCGACGATTCGTACGATTGTTATTGTCTTGAACGAACAAAACAAACGAAAAAATGAGATTTCTAAAATCAATAAATCCGAACGATTCGTACGAAATTAGTTCTGGTTATGTTATCGTTTAAACGGCGCGCGACTTATGAATAACTTAATTCTACGTGTAACCTCCAAGTACGTTTGAGTATGTACCTTTTTTGTAGTTGGTCATGTCCAAGGCTTCGTTGTTCTTCGCGCGGTGTTCGCCCGAGTCGGCTCCATCGCCGCCCCCGTCTTCCCGGCCGTTGGATTTCAGTATGTCCGCTATGGAGAACGGAGTGAGATTTTTGTCTTCGGTCATCCGTGCGGCGGACGGACGAATCGCGAAAACTCGCGGACGGAGTCAACCGTGCGTGTGCGTGTGCGTGTGCGTGTGTGTGTATACAACGTCTATTGTTGAGCTCGTGTCGAGTTTGCCCGCGACGTGCAAAGTTTGCGGCCGTCCACCCACGTACGTGGCCCGACCACCACGCGAACGTATACACGAAGACGGTCGGCGCGTCCGGCGTGTGAGGGACACGTGCGCGTACGGACTTTGAAGCGGCTGTTGGCGACGCTCGACCACCGTGTGCGAGACCGCTGCGCGTTGTACGAGGGCACGCGGGACACGTCTTCGCGGTTCGGACGACGACGAACGGATAGCGCGCGCGCGCAAGGGATCTCGCGGCGGCGGCGGCGGCGTACGCAGAAAGGGACCGGCGTCCGTCGGGCCAATGGCGGCTGCGCTGGCGTCACGCGCACTCTCGCCGCCCTACGGCCGCGGGGGACCGCCCGCCCGACGTTCAGCTTTACGCCGTGTACGTGTACGTGTACGCGCGCGGTCGTGTCCGTGTCGGTCGTGCCGGCCGAACAGACGCGAACGTTGTTCGTTTATTTATTTATTTATTTTTAATTTTTTTAAATTTTTTATTCGTACGTCGCGTTCGTCGTAGTCCGACCCGCGCGCACGTAAATCGGCGGTTGAGATCCGTGAGAGAAAACGACCGGACCAAGACGCCGTTACGAAAACATAAGCCGATAACGTTGTTTATACGGAAACGTTCGCACCGCATCGTACCGGTCGGCACTCGGCAGTGATTTAGGCGGGAAGGAGGCATACATTAATCACGAGTCGTTGACTCGCCCTCTCCGAATAAAAATAGTTCATTCATTGTTTTACCTTTGTTAATTTTATCGTTTCTGTCTTGTATTGATGAAAAAATAAATAAAAAATAAAAATCGATAATACATTTCAATTAGCATGATAACACGTTATGTACGAGTAATGTTTACTACCGTCTGTAACTGTTTTCGTGAAATTTAAATAACACGCTCGATGGGCGTACGGTTTATTTAGATATGTCTACATTATAAAACTCTTGAAAAGAAATACGTTTTTACTCAATTCAAATAATAGGTGTTGTAACGTTTAGCGGGTAAACGCTAAAAGTAATATCTTACATTTTGGTAAAATATCACATTTACTCCTCAAGTGCTAAACGAAAAACTAATAATCTTATCGGTCGAATCGACGGTTTATGTCTTATCAACAATGAATCCGTATCTCATTGTTAAAACGTACTTAAAAAACGTTAATTAAAATATGTGCACGGTGAAGTTCCGGCAACTCGTACGTCGTATTTCAAACACCGTATCACTTCGGGAAGGAAGTAGTAGTGGCGAAATCGTGCTTTCGACCTCCCGCGTTATTCTTCGTCCCAAAATTATGATTATATGGAGTCGAACGAATTATCTGTACGGTTCGTCTCGAAATACAAACGGGACAGACAAACACATTAGTCAAGGATGAGAGATCGTTCAATATGTTATGTTGGTCCTCCTCGTTATTCTCGGCCCGTACCCGCGGAAATCATTACGTGCCGTACGAATCAAAGTCGTGTGCGGCGCATTTTAGCGCGCGTACGTGACTTGGCGCGACGGAAGTCGATATGCACACGCCGGACCTGCTACTCGTGTACGCATCACGTCCTCCATGCACATCGGTGTTGAGACCGGCGGCTTCCCGCCGCCGAGTCCCGCTGGCTTTGGCCAACACGCGTGTTTCTTCGTATGAAGAAAACAATCACTTGTTGCAATACACGTATCGTGCACACGGATACGACGTCATAACTTATGATACCGTTATCATAAGTGTACGCTTAACGTTAACATTTTCTTTAACGTTAAATTCATACGTCGTCTCCGAGACGACAGTTTCGCATGTCTGTAATAATTTTTATACAAACGGGTTTTTCGGCATATGCTCACTACAAACGTTTATACGGTTTTAGTCTCAGGCGAATATATGAAAAAACAATCTACATTTTATTCGTTGCCTCTTTATAAAAAAAAAATAAATAATGAATTTTCGATTACTCTATTCGACGTTATTATTTTACATTACAATATTCGAATAAACAGCTTAGTAGTGATATTTTATTCAAACACGTGTACCGATCCATATCGTCACTTATTATCCGAACAATGTTCATTCAACTACTGTATTATGTAACAGTATATTACATAAGTTGTATAAATGTTATTATTCTTTATTGCTGTGCGACGGATAAAGCCATGTGTATGTTGTGTACAGGATGTATTGAGAAGATTCAACATATTTTAATGGGGGGGGGGGACTTCATTGGAAAATTTTCAAATCATCATGAAACATTCTGTATATAATATAATATGCATATAAAAAAAAAATAATTTTAATATGACGGACGTTTCCTAAAAACAACATTATACACGCAGAAAAGAAATCTAATACACCCGCGTGCATACAACGTACTAGATAAACAAAATCTTATGCGCGTTTTATGAGTACTGAGTTACATGCGTGTGTGTGTTTATAACTTTAGGAGAGTGCTGCGTGTGGGTTTCATTCATGATACCGGAACCACTGCGATGACTATAATATAACACAGCATCAGCATTATATTATTTGAGATATTATCTCGATAGTCGAAACATGTAAGAATTTTAATGGTAAGCATAATATTTTACGTATAGAGTCGTCAAAAATAATTTTATCGTTAGAAAAATTTATATAATATGTATCTAGATTTGAATATTTATTTAAATTTTTTATTTCGTACTAATCTTTTTTAGAGTGTTTAAAAATTGTTAGAAACACAGTAATATGTAGTAAATACTTTTTTGTATTTGCAAATATATAGACAAACAATAATCAATATTAAATCAAACGTGCCGCAAATTCGTTTTTATCGTGATGTTTTGAAACTAGACTTATACTTACATTTTTAGATTTAGTGCTAGAAAAAAATAAAATCATATTATAAAAGTTCTTTAAAAGAACACGTTTTAGTCGTGATTTATATTATGCACTGTCTATTGATATGATTAATAAACTATTAGGTGTTTTATGTACATTTTTACTATGATAAAAATGATTTTAATCGCAAAACTATAAAAAATTAATTTAACAAATAAGTATACCTACTTTTGAATAAAAAGTTTTAACGACTAAAAATTAATAACTAATACAAATAATTCACTCGAAACTTAATACAATACTCGTGGCACACGATAAAAAAAAATCTTATGTTTATACTTTATAAGTAAAGTCGTTGCGCTTGACTACAGAGTGTTTATTGTTTTTAAAAAGAATTCGAAGGGTATTTTCAATATTCTATGTGATTTCGATGCATACGTTTATGTAAACAGTATACTATTTCACATAAACTAATATATGGGCACCGAAGTTACAAAAACCATGTTTTTTTTTTTTTTTTATTAAAAATATTCGTCCTTTTCAGAAAATATGTATACATACGTATTTAGTTTTCAGTATCTCATAACTGATTGATTTTTATACTTATATACAGGCCTGGCTAGGCAATCGTGTCTGGATGCGGGAAGGACGAAGTTATAAAATTAAATAAAAGCCTAAGCGAAGGGGGAAAATAATAAACATTGTAGAAAACATATTATTTGTATATATTGTATATTTTTCGGTGTCACAGAAAACACATTAGGGTGTTTTAAATGTACAGAAAAAAGTAACAATTGTCGTTTTAATACGTTTACGTCCTACTACATTATTATTAAAGTATGTAAGAAACAGTTTTAGAAATACGTTAAACCAAGACTTGGAAAATTATGTTAAATGTTTAATAGTTTGATTCTTAAATTTCTTTCTTTATGTATACAATCTATGATATTCTATTTAGTATTTATTTTCTATACATATTTATAGACAATATCAACAATTAAGTATACATAAATATACGCGTATGACTCGTACGAGCACAGTAAATCAAAACGATCAGTATCTGTACACGTTCTAATAATGATCATTGTTTTTTAAGCTATGATACGCTATGATATATAGCTAAGCGATATGTATAACATCTAATAAGTGGTTGAAAATTGTCGGATATATTATTTTATTATATACATGTATAGTTTTGTAAATGATTAATACGCTTCTTTAAATAAAGTACTTGAGAAGGTTTACGTGCTTTTTATATAGAAACATGTACGAGAGAACATTTTATAAGACATACCGAACTGCTACTATGCACGTGACATGTCTTATGCGGTAACTGCGGTTGAAAAAAAAAAAACAATAATCAACAGTCGAAGTGTTTTGAACACACTCAAAAATCGCCAGCTGTACACGTTTAACCGGACGCACTTGAGGCCGTTCCGACTAAATAAAAATAAACACTCGAGTACAAACCATCACTACGTCCACAATGTATTTACGAACAAGACGTTGCAAGCGTAATTGGTAAATTGGCAGTATATAAATATATATATTAAATTATATTGGATTCGCCTCGTATAGTCCGAGTCGTCAATAAAATCGAATTAGAGAGAGAGAAAGGTTTGTTTGGTATATACACTGTACAATATTTTTGTCCGTTGGCGAGCGGCGGCCGTGATTACAAGGTGACGCGCAATTATGCGGAAAATTTATGGGCCGAATTTCGGAACGAGAAAAGAACCAACTTTCCGATTTCGTTTAATTAAAGTTCTTTTGATCGGAGAAAGTTTAGTGGAACGAAAAAGTAAGATAAAAAAAATAAAATAAATAAAATAAGGAAGAGAGCTGCAAAAACATTTTTCTCGATCGTCGAGTTTCTTTCGCCGCCGCACCGCAGTCACCCGCCGTTGGTAACCGTCTTCGACTGAAAATCGTCTTTGCTCAATACACACACATATATATATATATATAAATCCGAGAAATCGTTCCCTTTGAACGTGGCGTTCGGAAACGTGACAATCATGTCTAATGATGTAATTAATTCCACGACCTGAAGAATCGGTTGCCCCCCCCCCCCGCAAGCTCATCTCTATCGCCCCCCGCTGATGCGTTCAATGATTCGACAAACTTTTCATCGGCTAATTTTTCATTTATTTCCGTCTCAACCGCCTCTTCGAGCCCAGCCCTCCGACGGCGAACACGTTCATCCCCCTTTTTTTTTTTTTTGCTCGTTTCATTCTTTCTCCCTCCCCCCGCTTACTGTACGGTCTATACCGACGATTTAGTCGGTCGTCACTAATTGGTCGTGGTTGAATAATAATAATAAAAACCACACGGTGTTTCACAGTTAATTTGCCATCGAAACACGTTCGCGAGACTGATTGTTACCACGCGCGCGATTTTCCGAACACATAATATTTATATTATAATACACCGTGCATTATATATATATATAAAATATATTATAAGCTCATCGTACGAGAAGGGTGTGTGCGCGTACAGTTTTTTAAGCGTTTAACGAGCCAAGTATATTTTCGTCGTGTATACTCGACAGCGAACAGAGACGCGAGAGTAGTGGAGGGAAAGACGCGCACATGTACTAATGTACGTTATTATATATTTTGTGACATCGCCGATTCGATTCGGCCCGCGGCACTGATGTGTACGAATCGTGTTGGAAAATTCAGATATTTATCTTTTTTTCTTACTGCAAAAAAAAAAGAATTATTAAAGGCGTCGACGACAATCATATATTTACAATGTGTTACAATACATACATATGCCAGTCGTTTAATCGTAACAACGTTGATTATAGTTCATTTTATAATCTACGCGTACGAAGTGACATTGTCGCAAAAAAGTATAGTTTCGTTAAACCGATCGTCGAATACATATATATATATATTAATGATGTTACGAACTGTTCGAAAATTGAACTCATAATTGGAAATATTCGAAGCGAACTAAACACGTTATAGTTTCAATATCGAACCGAGGAAAATGAAATTCGGTTATCGGAAAAATGTTCCCTGCAATCCGCGGTTTTCGATAATCAATTGACAATTATTTACAAACCATTCGCTTTTAAATAAAGAGCGATGTTTATTGTTTACAAAGATTTAAAGTGTTATCGATTAGCCTGACCGGTTTTCGGTGTTGGAAATGGGATACGAGCAATATACTATACATTATTCAAATAAATATTCCTAACACTACGATACGAATATTGTTTTGTTGATGTTTTCATATTGATTTGTTGTTGATAATATCGTGATATATGGAAATTAGTTATCGTGACTGTGGTTATAGCGGCAGTTATAGGGTTGGTATTAATTAGACGTTCGTTCGTGTTGTTGTGCGATTACCAAATGTTATTCACGTTCCTCAGACAACAGACTAAAACATTATGTAAGTATTCATTTACATTGTATTTATTTTAATCTCTCGATTCATATTAGCGCATATGATGCTGTGATATAAAAATCGTATTATAATATATTATACGCCAAAAACAGTTGGTTCTTTCGGTTAGTCACATCATATAAATGTATTTTTGATAAAGACGTTTCTTCCGGTGCTCAATTTTTTGTAATAACTCAAAAAAAAAAATGTGTTTGATTTTTAATACTAAATACCTACGTTATTTATTTTATGAATTATGAATTAATTATTTAGGTCAACCAACTTTTAAATCAAACGAGTACTTAGATGTTTTAAATCCATTTAACTTATTAAAGTTCTTATGACTTTTTATGAAGTTCGGTTCGGGTTCGATATTTAAATCGAATGGTTCGACTTCAAAAATCTGAGTTCGTAACATCACTAATATGTATTAATTATAATTAGTACGTATGTTTATGCACTTAAAAATGAATAATTTATTAAAACAAAATCAATTGAAATTTTTGTGTAAAACAAATGTTTTTATACAGAGAAACGTCAACTATAACTTAAAACAAAAAATAAATAAATTAAAAGGAAGTGTTGACATTTTGAACTTCATATGATAATTTTCTACCAAAATAAAACATATACAACCACACGTAAAACCACATGCAAAATCATAACGTGTGTGCGTATATATTTAAAAAAAATCCCCAAATAAAATAGTAGTGTTCATTTAAGAAAACACAATTAAATAATTCATAGTTCAAAAGAAATGTCAGATTTATTTTGATATCTGAATAATAATAAAATATACATAATAATAATAATAATAAAAATTACTAATTAACTCACTCAATATAATTGATTTATTATTATTAGAGTTATTACACATATTGTAACATTATCTTAACACAGGCTATGATGACTTTCACAATACTGTACTACAATATTATACCAACGAGTACCCCACAAAAGAACAATTTAGTGTATAATGGTAACACTAACGTATGTGCACATAATTATACGTTCTAATATATACGTATACAAAAAAAAAAATAATTTGTTCGACGAAAATCATAAAATAAGTAAACGTACGAGGAAAACTACGCGTTATATACGGAAAACCGATTGTAGAAAGTCATTAACGTGAGTTTTGGCGTTACTTAAATGGTGTAACTAATAACACCATAAACCTGTTCAAGTGCGTTTAAAGATACGAATTTCACCGTTTATAAAGAATCAATCTGCGAAAAACGAGTTGCTCGACCGTGTAATTTATTTCAGTCCACCGATTTTCGTCCGGCAGCGAGTGCGTAAAATATATAATGTATACTTCCCTTCCGTCTCGATTCGTAACGCGGATGAAAACATCACTGCAATAGTCGTTAATTCGTGCGCGTTCTCTTGATTTTCATAACCGTTTGATATCGTACACCATAAGCGTGCGCACAAGTAAAAACGTATATGCTTATTTATGTTTGTATGCTCAGACTCGGTCCGCTACAGTATCCCGTCAGAATGTTGAAAGCGTACTTGATGGTAATTACACGAACTAAGAATTTCGCTATTAACGGTATTTACGCGTTCGCTTCAGATTACCGTAAAACCGTGTAAATAATGCACATGCACGCGTGCGTTATTCGTTATAACATTCAGCGTTGATTGTCATCCGTAATATATCAATCGGTGGCCGCGGTCAGTGGCTGCGGCGGATCTAGAAATGAAAAAAGGGGGGGGGGCTAGACAAAAAAATGTACTTTATTTACATGTAAACATGTTGAAAAAAAGTTGAAAGAAAGTATATATATATATAGACAATATAGAGTTATTTTATTATTATTAGTTATTCCTAAGATTTAGGTACGTACCTTTTATTCTTTTATTCTGTGGTTCTTATCATGGTCTAAGAAGACTATACGTCAAGTGGATTTATAAATTATTCTTATATTGCTCTTCTTTATTTTAATTAAAATCAAAAAATTTGGTAAATTTTAAAAATATATTATCTACCTAAGGGAGGGGCTTCAGCCCCCATAGCCCCCCCCCCTTGTATCCGCCCCTGGTCAGCGGTGTACTCGATACGATTTTTATAGCGAGGGGAGCAGCGGAAACTTGGATCGTATAATCATAGACGTTCAACACGCCTATCTCCGTAACGTAACACCGGTATACAGGTAAAACAGTACAAGTTTATAAATTTATAGATAATACGGGAGATTTCCGAATATGTACGGATTCCGATTAGAACGCCGAGGCGATATAATTTTGTTCGGTCCACGCAAAATCAACCGTGTATTTGCGTTGACACCGCGACCTCGATGTTTGACGAACATAAATGCCGCCCCAGAAGCAATCCGAAGTGCACGAAAAACGATCTGTAGTAAAAACCCGAGTAATGAACAGCCGGTTCGCAGCGCGTGGAAAATAGTAGTAAAAACCCATTACCGTGACGTGGCGATGACATGGTATAGTGTTTCGCGCCGGACATAGGCGTGCGCAGACCTTGCTGGCAGGGGGGGGGCAGAAAAGTGTTGCCGCTTATCTATAAGCACTCGTTATAACCGCGGTATCGCTTGTGGTTGGCTTAAAGTTGGACTACACAAAATCATCGTGCACCGCGCCACTCTATGTTTACATATTATTCATTATATAAAAATATAAAATTATATTATAATGTTTTTTTTAAAACTATATTTGGAAGAAAACCTTAGCCCGCAGGAGGGGCAGTTGCCCACCCTGCCCCCCACCCCCCGTGCGCACGCCTACGGCGCCGAATATGTTTAACTGCCCGTGCCGGGCGACAGGACGGTCCGCGCGGTTAAGAACCGTTTTGCGGATGTGGTGTTTTTCGTCGACCCGATCGATACGCGTTTACAACACGTCCCGTTCATCCAAACGCATCGACGATCTCCCGAAATAACAATAGAGCGGTCGGACAAACTGTACGCGGCAAGCCAGAAACTGACGGTGGACGTCACTCGTTTCGCGAATAACATATCCTGTGACGTGATGTCCGGTGATCATCTCTGGATCGCAGTAACGTATACGCGTGTTGTGTTGCGCGGACTCCGGTTTTCGGCATCGCGGGAATCACGGTGACCTGAAAAAAAAAAAACAATACTCGTTTCGCCAGCGGATGCCGCGGGGCACGGCGGCGTGCACACACACGCGCGCGCGCGCGCACACATATTGTCCGTACCGCAAGGCACTTCTCTCTTTAGCGGCACATTGTCCGTGTGCCGTGGACTGAGTTAAACGCGCGCCGCGCCTGGACGGCACGCGGCCGGCCGTCCCTGCGCGCGCGCGCGTCACACGTTATTATCATAATATTTTCCGTCCTCCAATCTAAGTCCTATTCATCGGCCGCACAATGGGCCTAACACGACGGAAAACCATACCGGTGTAATTCGCAAGCACTTATAACACGCGGCGCACGTGAAATGACAATAAAAAATAAACCGTTTTTATATACGTGTTTGCAGCACTACTCGGTCACTCAAGTCAGTCGCACCTATCGCGGAGTACTCGCGCTTGTCCGTGCCCCGGCGGTCGACCACGGCGTTCTTTCACCCCTCGACAGAAGAGTTCAAACCGATTTGGGTTTGCTCGCCTTATCCGGTCAACATTTATCTTTCGCCTCCCTTCGACCGTATTAATTTTCAAGTCCCTTCTTTGTATCTCCGCCCGTGCCCGTTCCACCGACCGGTCCTAACGAGGATTGCTATTATCATTTTTTTTTTTGATGCGGTTCTACATTTTCAAGTCGAAAATTACTTCAACGCGATCAGATAGTGTAGTATGTTGTAATAATGACTTTTGCGCCTATCGCGGACGTGACCGACGTAACTTGTCGACCGATCGAAGACGCAACGGAACGTTGGCCGACCGCGAGAGAGGCGAACGCGGGGAAGTCGAACGAAACGATGTGACGCACATGACAATGTGAACGCCGCCGGTTCGGTCGGCGGGCAATTCCGGCGGAGGGGAACAGACGCGTGCGTACTGCGGTCTATCGGAAGAGGACGGATATTACGGCGATCAAATCTTATTGCCGCGCGTTTTCGTCGCGAACGTTTCCGGAAATAAGTCATGTTTCGGCAGAGGTGGCGAAAAAAAAAAAAAGAAAAAAAAAGGGCGAACGAAAATTGCTCGCCTTCAAAATCGGTCCCTATTGTTGTTGCGAGAAACACCGTTTTCCCGGTTTCAACCGTCACGTTCAGCGCGGTATATACGCGCGCACAGAATTATTTATATATATGTATATAGTCAACGCGTTTTTTCCACCTCCGGTTAAAATTCCTCCGAAACGGATTATTTAGATTTCCATCGACGACTTTTAACTGAATAACACTACACCTATATATACGTATGTATGTATACACACGCCAATCCTGTTACACCTGTAATTCGACCGATAAAATACATATTTGTTGTAATAATTTTTCATTGTAGTGAATAATTATCGATTTTATTTTATTACGCGCGGAGCGAACGGAGACAGCGTATTGTAGTGTTTGTTAATTTGTCTAGATTTTTTTTTTTTAGCTTGAGTACGTTACGCGAGTACAAGCGGGGAGAGATTTATGCCGAGGCGCGCCGAAAATAAATCACGAGAGAGAGAGAGAGAGAGTGAGAGAGACGCGGGCAAACAAATATTTATAGAACGGATTTACTAACCAATGCCTAAGGATTAAGTATATTTTACGAGCTCGAAAAGTGTACGGTCGGGTTTGTTTATTCACCGCGCACGATTGCAGATCACCGGTAACGATCAAGTGCACTGAGAAAACTGCCCCGGAATATCAGTCGGTACTTAAATTTCCGACGTTCCCGTCCGTTTCCTGGAGCAGCGGCGCGCACGGAAAGACCGTCGGACGGTTGTCGACGTATTCGTCGGTTTGGACGGGTATATTTTTTTTCAAAAACTCAAACCGCGATGCGACCGACTACTTTCGAGTACAACGATTTGGTTTCCGTTCGAAATATTATCACGCACCCGGTGTCCGTGTGACTCGGTCGAGGTCCTAAGGCCGAATTGAAAAATCGAGAGGAAACGATAATTTTCGTCTCGTGTAAATACAGTGAATCGCTCCGTCCTAAAGACATAAAACACCCGGGAATACGGCGGGTGCTGCGGGTCGTTAAAATAAAATAAAAAACCCGTTTCGAAAACGCTGTTTTGTCTCTCGGCGTACACTCGTACACGTGTATACAAATATGTTGTCGTGCCCGACACGCGTTGTTCACGGGACGTCCGCGGCGGATTGCGAACGTCTCTCCGGTTTTTCGTTACGATTCCTCCAGGACCAGGGACGCACACAGAAAAAAGTTTTGGGGGTGATTTTGAAAATCATTAATTGATAGTTAGAACTTTTTAATGCAGTATTAAACCTGTCTAATAATATAACATAATCTGTATAATATAATATTAAAATTGAATAAGTAAATAACCAAATATTTTTGTTTGAACACCCAAAACACCCCCCTGTGTACGTCCCTGTCCAGGACCGTTTGCGCGCGCGGTTTTCACGTGCCGCGGAAACGAGCACGTGAAAACCGAAACCAAACCGAAACGACAATGATAACGTCACGCTGCACGTCTGGCTGCACGCGGGGCGTTGAAAAACCGTTTTACTACGGCGGAGGGCAACGTTTGGGCCCGTCACTTGTCGCGCGGGTAGGAATCCCGTCTGGTCCGGCGCCCCCAAGCCCGCGTCCGCAGCTGGGCGGCCACTGTCACCACGGTCGTTCGTCTCGAGGGGCGACCCGTCGACCGTTTAACTGTCTGCTGACGGACGCGTACGGTACCGCGGGCGCGCGGTCGTTATCCGTTCGCGCCGTTCATTTGACATTATTATTATTATTTATTATTATTATTATTATTATTTTCGTGGGTAATTTCTTGTTTTTTTTCCTTTCTCTCCGTGAATTTTGTACATTGGCCATGACGCAGACGTGAGTAGGCGCACGTACGAAAAGCGCAGGGTGTTAGGACGTCACACGCGCGCCGCCGCGTCATCATGATATCCCGGGCACGGTCTTGTCGCGCGACACTCGTGTGCAGCCCTCCACCACCACTAAGTCCCTGACTGTCTGGGGGCCCGGGAAACACGCGTATATATATATATATAAATGTAAATGTAAAAAATATAACTTCTTTTTACTACGTAGTTTTACGTTATTTTTGTTTCGTAAGATCGGGCCGCTAGGCGGGACGTGCGGAAGTTTGAAAATAATAATAACAATTTTTCTATTATTCATAAACACTTGTGTTTTAAACTTATTTTAGGTCAGCTAAAATAAACTGATATTTTATGGACGCGTATAACAGCAAAAGTGTACCCAACATTTTAGGTGCCTTTTGTACAAACAGCAAAAAATAAACGTCGGAATTTTAATGAAAATCATTATAAATACTTAATGAGGTCGCGGATTTATTTACAGTACCGTAGTTGAAAAATTCATGTGGTGGGCCTCACGAAAATGACGATCAACCATTTATTTACGTTCCGGACGATCGCAAACGTCCGTAGAAAACGGTTTTTTGATTAAACTCGCCGCGGGCCGTTCGGATAAAGATCGACTTCCACGACGGGTCGAGTGATTAGAGGGAGCGCCAGTGATGTAGTCCTAAAATAATTTATGGTTATGCGCGAAGTACTGAAATATATAAAAAGTGGGGGCTTGGCCCCCACACCGCTCTTCGATATCTTACAACAACTTCAATAAATAAATTAAAATAAATTAATTGTTTATACAAGTGTTTAGGTAGCTACATTGTAGAATTTTTCTTTTTTTTTTTAATTAAGACCTACCAATTTAATTTTTTTAGCCGGTGTCTTGGTTGATATTGACATAGAAACTGGATTATCAGGATTTGAAGTACTCATCTGGATCCGGTATATCATTAAATAGTTTTTAATCCTGTAAAATTAAAAATAAAGTTTAAAATATATATAAACACTTAGGAATTATACATAAGTTTAACACACAACATACAAAAATAATTAATTTTCGATGATTTATGTCGAAATATTTCTATAATTTAAAACCACAGTTATAATTCAACACGCATAGTTATTTACCTATATATTTTAATATTTTTACTTTTAAATAATTACCTATCTAACAGTTTATAAAGTATATTATTGACTTACCTTTTCAGATCGTATCGTTCGTATAACAAATTTATCCATTTGTTACTATCGTTTTAACTATTAAACGATTTTCAATTATTATAATATTCAATACGACAAATGATAATACACAATTCAATACAGAATTAAATAAGAAAATCAAATCTAAAATACGACAGACGTAACAATAATATCATTATTATCACTTAGTTAGTTATCACTCAGTTCTAAACTCCCAGAAAAGTTATTCCAAAAATAGATGGCTGTCAACATAACGACTATCCAACAAAAATACCAAACCGCCAAATGACTCCACCGTGATTCTCAGTAATATTCAAGGCGCAATTTCATGGAACACGCGTTATCATTCATTTATCGTATGGAATTAAAAAATCGATTTATTATCAATTTTTCATCAACATTATTTATTAAATGTTTATTATGTTTAACGTGTTTAATTATTAATTTTTTTTTTTTTTTTGAGTGGGTATACACACATTTTATACCGCATACCTCCGGTCTTAAGTTTTTCTTTCGTATACGTGCTTCTTAAAATTTAGGAAGTGGTTATGCGACGCATATCCTCCACTACATCACCGGATGTAATATACCAGGTAGGTCGTTTAAAACGTTATATATGTGCAAATCGTTAAATATTTTAACATTACGTAGACGTCATCAACTACAATAAGTTTTTGCGATTTTTAATATATTTTATATCGTATGTATATATATCATGAAGTCCCATCAATGGATGGTTTCTTCACTCAAGTCCTTTGTCCATAAAAACCCAGTTAATTTAATTTAATTTACTTATCTTATTTAATTTAATTTACTTATCTTATTTTATTTTATTTATTTATTTTATCTTATTTTTCTTTTTCTTATGTAACTCTACATCATCACTTATACTTATTGTAAAAACTTATTTTTACAGATCGTATAATAACCAAATAAAAAAAAAAATGTATATATACACGCACGTGAAGAAATACGTTTCAAAACTTTGTTGGAACGTTGTCACAGATGTATAGTTTTTAATATCCGTAAAAACGAATGCGTTCGAGTACAACGTTGAAGTTTGACTTCACGTTCGGTTGATACAATACCCAACACCGCAGTAGTGGGGCGTCCCTAAAGGTGTCGCGGTCCGTTTCGTTCAACTCGTCGTCACGTCGTTACGTCGCTACGCGTAAATAGGTGCTTTGAATTGTAATTATGATTCTCGAAATCATAAACGTTTCTGAAACTGAAAATGATATTACAATTATATCGCGCGTGGCATACCAAACGAACGTTAAAAACAAGCGCATTGTTCTTTTTTTTTTATTGAAATAAGGGAAACGTTCATTCTGGCACGTCCAACAAATAAATACTAAAAATAGCGAATAATCACGTTTTCAAACGGTACCATTGGACAGTGTAAAATAGGGAAAAATCACGTGCAACTTTTGCAACACCATTTCAATGCAAAAATAAAATCAATGACATACACTCACGCACGTGGACAAATCATAATTCGTATTGTATTATAGATTTTTTTTTCCGAAATTATTTTATTTTGAAATTCCTAGGTGATTTTTCTTGGTTATTTTCATTGCACGTGAATGCCATATTACATCATTACAAAAATAATATTTTTTCGTTTAAATGATTAATAATTTACAAACACGAATCATTCCTGCACCGCGCTCTACTTGATTATCCGCAAAATCTATAGTTGAGTGGCACGCGTATAGATAGCGTTCTGTGTTATCGAAAAAGGGAAATCTTGAAACAAACGTTTCAAAACTCTTGTAATGAATTGTTCAACGTCGCATGTTAGTGTACAAAATGATATCACACAATAATTAAGAACGTATCGTTTTCATTTAATTCCCTTTACGGATACCCAGATTTGAAGTCGTTAGCCTTTTTTTCAACGTCGTTGTGGAAATCGGTGTTTAATATTTTTTTACTACGTTCAAATCCGACGTTATAAATGTTTGTATTTCTGAACACGTATGTTAAAAAATAAAAAAAATAAAATAAATAGGAGAAAACGTTCAAATTGTCGTCGGTTTTTCAGCTCTGAATTATCGTGTTTGACGTGACGAATACTTTCGATTGAATGCGGGGGTTTATTTTTTTTTTTTTTAGGACGTGCAGACACTGATACGGCAAAAGAAATCGATACGATAGACGAGGCTCCGAAAAAATAACACGGTCTTGGTGGCGTCGGCAAGCAACGTGCGATAAATCGAGAATGACGTTCCTAGATCAATGTCACGGTGCGTCGCAGTTGGGTTTTCGTCATGAGATTTTCAAAATGAACTAGACACCGTATCTAGGCACGTCGTTCTCGTCGTAACGCGAACTGTCGGCGTCCAACGTAATAAAACGTCACGTAATATTACGGAGTCCGTTTTTTATTTTTGCGGTTTTTCTACCGGGTTTATCCTCGAGGATGCCGTCGAAAACGGAACAACGCGTCGGACGGACGGAACACACGGTCGGGGGCGCGGATTTTCTGCAGACGAGCTCATCGACGGCAAAACGACATCACGCGTTATCGTCGGAAGGCACGTCCGTGAAAACGAATCAACGAAACGATTTTTCACGGTTTTTCGTCGGGAATACCGCCGCGCTCGGCCAAAAAGGTTGAAATGTTGTTATTGGATTCTCCGCGTCGTTTGCGCGAAGCGGACGATCACGCGAACCGGAGCTGTCAATTAATCGCGACGGACTAATAAAAACGATGCGGCGCCGGCGTGTCCGACACGTGGTCGCGTCGACGACGTGGGCGGTCGCCGCCGTGCCGCGTCGCGAAATAACAGGAACGCGTTTTCGCGGGGTTCGAAAACCCGAATCGCATGTTTCCGACTACCGGATTCAAATCTAATGGATCACGTTGCGGTACGATGAGATCGTGTCCAAACACGTGGCGTGTGAACAGCGTGTAGTCTGTACGTTAAGTTAGAATTTAGTTCAACAAACTATTAAACGAAATTCGGCGGGGGCAGGGTTTCGTTTCGTGC
Organism: Schlechtendalia chinensis; assembly: GCA_019022885.1. Taxonomy (NCBI): domain Eukaryota; kingdom Metazoa; phylum Arthropoda; class Insecta; order Hemiptera; family Aphididae; genus Schlechtendalia; species Schlechtendalia chinensis. The sequence continues at coordinate 13,748,323 of CM032343.1, forward strand.
GCGTGCATTTATAGGTTAGGTGACCGCGGCGGTGTCTAACGTACGATGTAATTGACGAACGAAAATCGTATTTTTCAATGCCGTCCTCCTCGTCTCACGTCCCCCCCGGTCGTAATTTACACGGCGAAAATAAAACGATAAATCGTATATATATATATTCATCATTCTTCGTACTCTTTTTATAACGCGACCACGTGAAATACATATGGATTCGTTTTAATTCGACACATCAATAATCTCGAAAATGATAGTTCGTATTCATTACGCGTGATAATTTATAATAACGACACCTGTTTACGATATAACGGAAAACATGTTATTTATTCGTAACACGCACACACACACACACACACACACACACACACCTACGTTATAAAAATATATCCTCTACTTCCGTAACAGTCGTAATACAATCGAAAAACGAATTAATGAACGACCAGACGAATATAAACGAAATTAAATTTGAGTGGTGAAAAAACGAAAAAAAACACGCTCGTTCGCGTCGGTCGCGTTCCGCCGTTCCGTCGTCCTGGCGCTCGCGTTGTTCCGTCCCGTCCAACGTCGCCTCGAGCGCGTACAACAGTTTCGCCACTACCGTCTGCAGCGCGTCCGCTTGCAAGTCGATCACGGCGGACGACAGCGCGGGCCGCTGTTCGGCCGCCCGTTCGCTCCGTCGTTCCGCCGCTTCGGCCGTCGTTCCGCCGCGTCGGCCCGTCGTTCCGCCGCGTCGGTCCACCGCGCCGACTCGGACAACGCGGCGTCCCGCCTCTGGGTCTCCGCCGCCGAACGCTTCGTCTCGGCCGCGGCCTCGCGCAATTTCTCCTCCAGTTCCAACATGGCCTTTTTCTTTCTCGTACAACGCGTCGCACAGCCCGGCCCCGATCCGCCCGCTTCTGCGCCTCGACTCGGCGTACAGCGAGCGCACCTGTTTCAAGTCCAGCTCGGCTATCCGCTCGCCGAACGTCGTCGGGTCACCGCCCCGGCCGTCGAGCTGGTCGTCGCCCGCTTCCGCCACCGACGGTTTCCGCTCGACCGTCTTCATCGGGCCGCCGCCGTCGCCACCACCACCGTCCGTCCTCCGGAACTTGTCGCACAAACGTTTTTTGAACCTCGAGCACGGTCCGCTCGTCGTCCGGTGGCTCATTGTGGAACTGACGTCGGCCGTTGTCTGAGTATTCGAACCGCGTGACCCGGAGATCCGACAGACGCGCGAGTTCGTAGTTAACAACAAACCGTAAACGAATGCCGTCGGAATTCGTCGAGTTTTTCGTGGTTACGGTAACCATCGGGTACACGCGTTTCGCGTGTTTTTCTTTTCATAAGGCAGCCGAGGGCGCACAGTTCACGATACCTACGTTTTTATTCTCAGGTCGTAATATCATTTGTACTTGAGTTCGATTTAATAAAGACACGTTCACTAATACTGTAACATTCAGTCAGTAAAACTGGACAAATAGCGAATAATTAATGAAGGGTGGGGTACAATTGTCCCAGGCATCACGTTTTTGGGGGCAGAAATTGTTAAGAGTTTTGAAATATTTGATATTTGATGTTTTATTTCACAGTTTGGAAAATAAATATTATTATCAGGCATTAACGCCCTTTATATGCCCTATAATGAATTGTATGTTCTTATTTCATAGTTATAAACATTGTAAACATTAACGTACTATTGATATCTACACGATTTACTTATATTATTACTCTTACATAAAATATTAATATACGTCTTAAAAGGGAAGGGGTTGTGTATGTCTCGGGAAATCGCAGTGAGGAGGGAGGGGGGGGAGGGGGCAACCGATAAATGTGTACCCAGGGCAACGAAATTGTAAATACATCGGTGCGTTTAATACGCGAACCGCGACGTTAAAACGCTGCCGCGTGGCTCGGGGCCGTTCGTAATAATACGATTTCGTCGGGATCGAACGCGCGGCGGCGATCGGTGTTGGCGGAGGGGGTGGTGACGGACGGAGGAGACGAGAAAAAAAGTACGAAATTATGTAAACGGGTGCTGCTGGTGACTAGAGACTCTTTGACGGACGCACGTAACGCCGCACTATAATTTCACGCGCTCGTCTCGTCGTCGTCGTCGTCGTTTCCATCAAAACGATATCTGTTCGCACGCTCATCGATCGCCGCTTGGTCGACGTGACTTCTTTTCACTCTCTGTCTCACCCGCCCCACCTATCGCCACGCCGTCCGCACGTACGCACACCCGTCCCGCCGTCGGTTCGCCCTGTAATAAGGAGAGGCGTTTCACGCGCGGCCGCGATGATCCGACGCTCGTCATAAATATTATCGTTGTTGTTATTATTGTTCGACGACGGCCGTATACGGAGCGGTCGTCAGAGAAATCCGAAAAACACGATTGCTGCGCGTCGTTTTTAAACGCCGTTGGCCATCCCCTCGCGACGTCGTTCTTCGCACGCGACACGTCCGATGTTTTTGATCGCGCGGCGGAAGATCCGCGACTCGTCCGCTGCAGAATCGTCGCGGTTTCAAGAGCGGTAAAGTGATCCGGTCACGTGCACCGCGCGCGGTGTGATAACGACCAGGTGGGCAATAACGTGGTTTTCTATTCCGACCAGACGGTAACGATTGAAAGCGAGCGCGACTCTAAGACACGGAACGGTTCGAGTTTAAAAACAACGAAACCGAAACGGCTAATAATAATCTTCCCGTCGCGAATACATGCGAATCGACGTGTTTAATGAAACGTACAGGCCGGCGACGAATAATTCTCGTCGATATCGACGGTCGATATCGTCTGTGCCATCAAAAAGAGAAGGAAAAAATTCCAAACCATAATTGGGCGAAAACTTCATATCCGTACACGACACTAGTTTGGCAAAATATCGCGTGTACAATTAAATGTACGCCGGGACAGGAACGGCAAGTACACAGGTGTGTACGAGAATCCTTTGCGCACGGATAAGTCCCGTACTTACGCTTGCACTACAGTTGTACTCTATATTAACACGAGTTCATAAGTTATACGACATTATTCTAAACCGGTAATATAAATAATGGTATATATTTTCTATTGTAAAATACAATTTCGAACAATTTGCTCTTATCAATTTTCAATTGAAAACATGTAATCAAATTGTTTAATTTATGTAAGCTTCCAATAACCAATAAGTAATCGTGAAGCGTGTATATGTTTAAAATCGTTTTTTCCGCATGTAAACTCAAATGAGTTGATTTACAAATTGCATAAATAGAAAAATTGTAAAAAAATAATAATTATAATAATGAAATAGCAAACTCGTGTGAAATATTGTCACTGTTTACAAACCTGAAACCGCGTATACACTAGTAAATAGTAACTAGGAAGAATTATGTGTAATGTGTATAAAACAATAAGTACATATATATATCAAATAGTTTAATAATAATAATTACGAAATATTATTATTATAACATTATTTCAAAATGAAACGAAATATCTTAATCAGATACAATACAGCTAAATTAACCTACAGCTAATTAAATACTTTTGACTTTTTTTTTACCCTAGTAATAATTTACTTTTTTCTAAGTAATTGTTGTCAATTATATTCTAATGTCGGGCGCCTTCTAATAGTCGCGTATACGGTGAAGGTGATCAGAAATCGTGTCCCATAAATCAAATATTCGCAAATCAGCTTATCGGCAGTATAACCGGTTATTTTTCGCATATCTATATAGTTTAACAATAATAAAATAATAGACATCGAATACTTTTTCAAGTAACTGCAGCTGTTATTTGAAGATTTTTGACGATATATCTTATGAAATAATAATCCCGTCGAAACATAATCGGATTTTATTTCATATTTTTTCAAAACAAAATCGTCGAGAAAAAGTTCTCTAACAGTATCGGTGAAACGTCGTAAATACATAACACTCTCAGTCGCGTAATTATATGCTATTTCGTCGAGTGTATTACTTTGAGCGAGTGAGAGAGAGTTCCGCATTACCGTTCAATATATATACATATATATATATATCGCGTACATAAAAACTCCAGAAAAAAACATTGAAACGAAATCACGCGCCTTATAAATTATATGATTAAACGTATGACGATGAATTATCGTTTCGTTATACAGCTGCCGGTGTTACTACGGAATTACGAGAAACGCGATTCGCATCCGGCGATCAATCGCAATGTATAGAATTATAGACCGATTGAGTCACGTAGCGCGCGCGCGCGCGCACAAACGTTCAATAAGAACGAATCGCGTGCGCGCATACCATACGTGTGGTACGTATACGGTTCGTTGTAACGGATTGATTATCGCGTGCGTACGTCCAGACGTAATACTTCAGCTGAGCTCGATCGATCGTCCCGCAGCAAAACGATCACGTGGCGATATAGTGTCCGTTACGATAGTTGCGCACACGACTGCGCGTACGGCAACTTCGTCCGGACGAGAGTATTTTCGTAAATGATTACACATTCCGTCGCAACGAAATGTGTACCCGATGAAACGGGGTAATCGTCCCCAGGGGCGAACGCGGGAGAGGGTTTTGGGAGTTTAATCCACCACTCGAAATTGACGACGATTTATAAAATATGTACGTAATTTTGAATTACCCTACATGCAAGTCATACGACCAATGAACACTTGTTATTATTTACGTGTTATTAACTATTAACGTTGGAAGTTTGGAATTTTCCGAAATATTTGTTATCCGTTGTTGAATGTCGTTCACTTTACGTACAACCATTGCGATTCACGACACACTATACGTGTGAATTATTATTGAGCTGTGTACCATTCGATCGTTATGCCTTCAGACTGTTGTGTTAAAATGAGTTGTGGTTCGATTTTAAAGTTCTTTAAACCGAATAATGCAATCAACCGTTCCAACGACTTCGAATTCATTATTATTAAACTTGTATAGAGACGTTGACGTGACTCGCGAAGAAGTTACAATCGATACAATGGCTGAATCGTCTCGAAGAATGGATATGTTAATATAATAACAATATTAGAATATTATTTACTCGTATTCAAAACCCCTCCCCAAAATTGTTTTCCTGCCGTTCGCCCCTGGTAGTCGCGCACACGGCCTAATACGACATCACCGTTTCCAAATGAAAGCATCAAAATAAAAGAAGAAGAAAAACGTGGTTGTATCGAACCGATATTTTCGAAACGCCGTGCGAGATAAAGTGCGCGGGGCTCGTCCGGACGACGGCGGTGACGTGGTGCACCAAGAACCGCAGAACGGAGGCACCGCAGAACGGGTACGCCGGCCTCCTACCAGCTGCAAACAACACACGACCGGTCCGTTTACCGCGGTCAACCAACCCGTTACCGCGATCGCGAATTTTTCCCCTCGACGCGTTCGATCGCGTGTGCGCGGTAAACGAAACGCGGTTGTCGGCCGACGAACGACAACGTAACGCGGGCGATCCGAAACCGCATTGGCGCGTCGAACGCGTTAAAGGAACCGCGGCAGGAAATAGCGCGACGATGGTTGAACAAAAAAAAAAGCGTTTACACATATATAGAAAAATTCGTACGATCTATTACACATATATACGGATATACGGACTTATTTTTTTTTTACCAAGGACTGAGCGAAACTGTTCTGAACGCAAAAACCATGCGCATCGTAATACTAACGTGAAGTAGCACGTTGTCGTCATTGCAATAATGTGTTTTCGTACTACGGAATGCTCGCAGCCGTCTCGTTTAAAACGGTCGTAAAAAAAAAAAAACAAATAAACAAATAAAAAACGATTGCGATTCGCGCGAACATCGTATGTTATAATGATTTTTACGCGAGACGATAAGTGCTTTATGATTATTATATTGTTTCATACTCGTTCGTCGATTTCAGTTCGCTTCGAACAACGTGACATTTCGACTTGTGTGTATATATATATATTGAATAACCGAATAACGCGTACACAACGGACTTGTCTCCGTGATGGAGTTTAAAGACGTAAAACGTATAAGTAAACTCAATTTACTACCCGAAGAAATCACCGACACACGGTTTTAGTGCAGTTTTTACTTGACCGGTGCAGCGACAGCGTGCAATAAAAACATCAGAACAGACATAATTTCCAATTTCAAATAAGCCGTCGTCGTTTATACATGGCGTGCGGGTTAATAATATTGTACGAGTAGTATTTACAGAAAAACGTATAAATTACTGGTCTGTTAAAACATAAACGAAACAAGTTTATACATGACATAATTTTAATAGATTCGTATACCCGTTTATAAATAAAAATGATAATGTTAAATTATGATAAACACAAACGTCTCTATTTCAATGAACCTTTTTTTGTCATGTTTTTGCCTACTCCACACAACTCGCGTAATGTGTATACCACACCGTACAATTGTTTTTATAGAAACGTATAAAATAATATAAATTATTTTTACTTTACTTTCTCTTATTAATCCATCGGTTTTTCTTTTTTTTTTTTTAAAAAAAAACGAGAAAGTTATTTGTGAGCAATTAAATCATTGATTTTACTATTTAAAATTTAAACGTCTTAATTTAAATTTGACGCGACTTTGAAAATCTTGAAAATTTCGTTTTTCATTTCGTTGACATTTCATGTCTAAATTATTAATTGAAAAATGTAAAATCTACATTTTTATAATAATAAGCTAAAATAATATTTTCAATTCCAACATTGGACTTACGAATGTTTTTATTTAGTTGCTTCTTTTATTCGTTTTTGTTATACTTAGTGCTTGCACGCATCCGTTATTAACATTATTTAATTAACTGTAGGTACATAATTTGCAATAAGACATTCGCTACAAATATAATACATGTACACTCGTATTCATATGAATAATTAGCATTGAGATGATTTGGACAGTTCTTTCGAATCCGTTATGATCGCAGAAAATCAATTTGTCAAAACAAACTGATTATTGTCTGTCTAAATTAAATTAAAAAAAAAAGCAATTATATCTACAGACTTTTTGTCTTTCTAATTTACAATTACAGTCCTAATCGTTCATCCGAATAGCCGACGATAATTAAAAGTCCTTTTAATGCAAAAATCACAATGGAACAATGAAATTATTTCGGCCGCGTGGCATACATATCGTGAACCAATCGTTACCGATCAAACGTTAACGCGTATTTATAATTTGGAAACAAAACACGTCGTGTATAACAATGCATTTCCATTACCATTTATACATACAAACAGTTTATTATTGTACTCGTCTATACATATATACACACGTATCAGGTATTAGGTACTAGATAAATAATATTACGGTTAAATAATACTTTTCCACGAGAGGCCCGGTTGATTAATGACTTTACGTCTTTACTTCCCCCGGGAAATTGGTCACGGTCTGACTAAGTAATTTAAAATCATACTTCAACAGTCCCTTGATGATTCGAAACTTTCTTATACACGGTGAAACGTGTCTACTAATGTACGGAAAAAACAAAAACAAAAACAAAAAAACGCTCTCGTCGGTGTACGTTAATGATCGCGTTCGTTAATTTGATTACAGGACCGACTTACGCGTATAGTGACTAACGTATATTGTCCGCGAATGAAACAATACCACTTTCTTAATGATATCTTAAACATTCGTAACTCGCGTTATTTTATTATACTGCGCGTGTCGTACGTACGTGGTCGAAACGGTTGTACATGTGTATACCGTCATTAATTACCAAATGCATATGCGATATAGGTAAAAATAAAGAAAATTGGAGAATCTAGGCTGTTTATACTCGTATAGGCTTGTACTAAATATGAGGTGTTTGAGAAAAGACGATTTTCGATGCGATCGTCGTTTCATACGAAATCTCGACGAGTTTTTAATGCGGTGAACGATTACGAGTCACCAGTTAAACTTGTAAAGACAACGCAAGCACGAAAAAAATGAAGTACTTATATATTATCGTGTAATGGACATAACCCAAAGAAAAATGTATTATCTATACACACGAAAGAAAGTGTTATTGCAATTTGCGATCGCACGTTATTCGAATTTATGTTTAGAACGTATTTCTGTTATAAATTACATTTGATGGATACGTTTAAAAAAAAAAAAAAAAATTAATTTAACATCCATTGCCCAAGGCGCGCGGTCGCGCGAATAATAAAACCGTTTAGCTACTCCATGCTTATTATTTATTATAATGACATTGCGGTTTCGCAACAGTAATCAAAAACATTTCTATGATTCATATCCGCCACGTTTGTGACGACCGTATAAGCCGTATCGTCGTTGTTTCCAAGTGGAAATTTTAGAATTTCCAAAACAAAAAACGTCTGTATCCACTAGGTACGTTCGAGAATCGAATGGAGCCAACCCGTCCACCGTCCAGGCGTCATGTACGGTTACGGACGAAACGGGATGACACACGCGCGTCGGCGTCGGACATCGACGTAGGTCTGACCGCGGCGGCGTTCCTTTAACAGCGGTTGTGCCGCGCGTTCACGGTCATTTTCGGTTTATATCCATGATTGCGTTCATTCATTCGACGGAGAAACGGTGTAAACGACGACGACGGCGGCGGCGGCGGTCATTTCGTCCATTATCGTTAATTTCTTGTTAACCGCGCCCGTTACACCGCGTTAAAATTATTTTCCACGCGATCCGTTTTTATCGGTGAACTACTACTACTACTACTACTACTACTACTACTACTATTGTCCGTTAATATATTACGCGATGGAATTTTCACCGATTGTCGTCGTACGATTTTTAATATCGTCGGCCGGCGCGGCACCGGCGCAAACGGGCGGGCGCAGGAAACGTGGTAAAAAAAAAAACGCCGGACACGCGCAGAGCGACGTGAACGTACAATACGTTTTGTTTACGCGTCCCAATCGAATATCGGGTCGGTTTATCATTTTTATTATCTAACGAGAGCGTGTGTCTGTTCTTGCGCTCGTGTTTACCAGCGCCGCCGCCGCCGCCTACGTGCGCGATGATCAAAGCCGGCGTGTCCACGTCCGTACGGGGCGACCGGCCGGACGGGGTCGGTGCGGGGGGAAGGGCGCCGACGGAGAAAGGAGCGGAAAGAGAGTGGGGCGGGAGAGCACGGTGTTTTTATAGCGTCTGCTGTCCAAGGATCGCCTCCTCGAAATGGAAATTTCGAACTTTTTTTTTTTCTTCTTTCCCCGCGTCTGGAAAAAAGCGAGACCACCCCGGGCGTTGTATACGTTACAAACAATAATAAAAACTTAGTGAAAAGGATCTGGTTTTTAGTGACACTATACAATACGCCCGGCGGGCAATAATAAGCGCGCGCGCGCGCGCCCGCCGACGTAATGTTTGTCGGACAAGCGGCCGTTTCCTGTCCTTGTGGCTATCATCAACCGCCGCGCGCGCGCCAACGGCGCGATCCATTACCGACCGGCAACGGACATTTACGACTGTACTAAATCTACGTTAACGTAATCGAACGGCGGACGGGGAACGGGAAAAAAAAATAAAATAAAAATAAAACAATAAATACGAGACGAAAACGGGCGGCGCAAAGCGGTGCCGAAAACGTGTGCGTTATGTATACGTACACGTGTACGGCGTCGGCATTTATGTTACGTGCCTGCCGCGAGTCCTGACGACGCACGTGTCCGCCGATCCCTCAGATAAAAGCACGGCCGTCGCCTTTGAATCGCGACGCGCGTAAACAACGAGTGTGTGACGACTGTGACGACGTTTTTCCGGTAAAAACGTGTCGGCGGGACGTGATTCGGACGGGTCTCGGACGTAGGTAACGCGCGTAAGTAACGGTCTCGCGCGCGCGGCAAAATGTTTTTTCGCCAGATCCACGCGACACATCTTACGCGTCGTGTCGAATGTTATAAGACTCCCGGCGCGCGCGCGCGTTCTCCGTCACGCACGAAAACGTACGAGCGTACACGCGCGGTCGAGGGTATACAATCGTCGTACTCGTCCGCCGCGCCGCCGAGTGCTCTCATAAGATTCTTATTTTTTTTTCGTCGACCAAACGGACCGTGTAACCACTACACGCACACACACGAGCCACACACATATGAAATATATTCTTATATAACACATAACGCTCTTTACCGCCGGCGCGGGTCGTCGCAGGCGAAAAAAATTCCCACACTATCCGGCGGCGGTATTTCCATTTACCGTTTTATATATATATATATATTCCTCTAATTACTTCGATACACGACTTATTATATTATTACTATATTAGTGTGCGTTCACACACACACACACACACACCCAAAGCCGCCGCCGACGACCGAGAACCGGTCTTAACGCGCATATTGTACCCTCGCAGCGGTCCGACCGATATATATATATATACGTGTAACGCGCGTACGACGAGCGAGTGTTTCACCGCTTTCGACCGAGCGAAATGACGCGCGTCTTTCTCCTTCCTCCATCGCAAAGCATTCGTTTTTTTTTTTTGTGTCCGTTTCGAGAATCGAGAGTTTCGCTTTTTTCACTCGACCTCGTGTAATACCAAAATCAGAAAGAAGACTTTAAATTCGGGTGTTACGCGTTACGTCGACTAGTTTTGCACTGGCTGTGTGAATAAAACGATCGATTTTATTTATTAGAGGATTTGCTTTAGGCAACGTGAAAAATTGGATTTATTATGTTATATACCAAGGCGATAATATTATCTCGTATTACTAAACGCTCATTTGGACGAAACGTGGCCAGAGTTGTCATAGACCGTTGTTACTCGACACAAAATTATACACTATATAGTATATATATACATATTTATTCACTATTTACGAAGCGATCAAATTAGCCAACACATTTTATTCGGAACACATATTAACGATTTCTTTGGCGCTTAAAAAACTTTTACAACGAAAACCTCTGCAACTCGTGTACGTATATCATCTCATATCAGTACAAAAGACACGAAATCGCCAGTGAAACAGCTGACCTGACGACCAAAATCGTCGGCGTTTGACTCAGTGCGGTAAAACGTTCGGAGTTCCAAACAAACGTTTGGAACCGACGGGCTACTTGCAAAATACGTGGTTGTCGAAAACTTAGTTGAAATACGATAAAAAATGTAATCGTTCGGATACACAGTACAAATGATGCACATCGCCTATAGTGATTACAGACATGTACACGATGTACACGTGTGTACCGATTAACACGAAACTCGCGGAGCTAATCGAGTTACACTATCGTCTACAAATATGAATCCTACGATTTGTGTTAAATGCAGTACGTCGGTCGTTATTATTCACGCGGCTGGCACGTTGCCTCGGTTAAAGATTTTCCCCCGGCACATTACAAGAACGGTTCATAATCAAATCCGTAATAATTCGTGCAGGCATTTCGCCAACACAGTAAATTTTTTTTTTCACGTATTATATGATTTCTGGTGCGTATATTATGTGTGTATATAAATTACAGTCCAAACAAACTCTGCGAACGTTGTTTCGTTAGTCGTAATAATTATCGCACTTGTCGTAAATGATTTAATTTAACTATATTTACGACACGGCCGTTCTGCACGAAGCGTATAATGTCGTGTACAGGGTGTAATATCCCGCAGACACGATCTCGATTGATACGTTGTTGTTAGCTGTGTCCGTTTTTTGTTTCCACATAAATTCACGTAAAAACGTCAGCCGAATGTCTCGTACGGCTAAAGATTTTAATTAAATTTCCGTTTAACTGACGACGGCATTAATGTATGATGTGTGACAGATGATTTCCCTGGGCGATCCAATACGTAACGGGCGGGTGTTCGTGTTTTATCGACCTCTTTGTTTTAATATAAAGTGACGTTAAATTAAAAGACAATTTCCGTTCGTGTTGTTGTAACGGTGCGCCAAAAACCGAAAACGTTTTATTCGTGTATACATTAACGTTACGATTGTACTTGATTTATTTCGAGATGCGAGCGAGCGTAATTAACGACAAAGAAAACCCGAAACTATTTCACAAAGCGCTTTGAAAACGTACCAGGCCGTATTACTCACGTCTATAGTTTAATGTTACTTCGTGTTTATAATAAAACGTTACGCGAAGAATAATATCATATTTTTTTAAACGTTCAACTGCACAGTCGATTGTAACAATCAAACAAATTGAAAACGCGCAACTGCATTACGTAGGATGTAAATCGTATACATTCGTAACGAATAAAACGTAAGGTACGCGCGTTCCGTTTGTATAAAACGGTTTTATTGCGAAAGATATTAGAAGAAATGTTAATAAATGAAGACATAAACGTTCACCGACGGTTTGTATACACAATCCACTGCAGTCACGAAACGACCTATCGTGCTCGTACAGTAGTTTTATTACGCCCCTTTAAACACGACGTGATATACGCGTGGAATCGTTTTATAGAAGAGATTTTATATCATTCGGTATCTCGACGGGCTGCTTAAAAAACAACGCGGTCTGTTGGAATCGAACCCGGACGGTTGAAAACTACGTATATTCAACCGTGCAAAACTTATACATTTATGACTATGATGTCGTAATATTCATAGAATCTAGTAGTTTGATAGTAATCCGTGCCCGTTAAATTAGCAGCGTTGTATCCGTTAAAATTTATATTTATAGATATATAGGTCGGGGTGTAGTAACGGTTCACGAGTACAAGACTCGAAATCGAACGGGAACGAAAAAAAAAGAAAACATATCGTCACAATCGGCTGTGATTTTTCGTCGTCGGAAAAAAAGAAACGCGAACGACATATTTTCTACTGAACAAACTTGTTGCGTTTCGTTTCGTTTCGTTTTTGTTTTTAAAATTTTATACACGTTCGACGATCGCGCGTTAAACAAATATCCTACATATTGTTGTGACGCGCGGTTGCCAAGAGTATTTTCGTCTTGGTCCGTAAAAAATAAACGAACGTTAGTTGTTTTAAACAGTAATTAAACAACAGATGTGCGCGGTGTGCGCCGTTCAAACATTATATAATATCGTGTCAAACACAATATCTCGTGTGCGTCAAGAGTCAAGAGAGATGGTGACGGGAACGACCGTGGAACAAAACGACAAACACCGAAATCCAATCGACGGAACGAAAAACATAATAATTAAAAACACCCCCCCCCCCTATGGGACAGGTACACGATACTTGGCGTGCCGGGTGTGTGTGCGCGCGCGGTAGCGGCGCCATCGATCGACCCAGCAGCACGAAGACGAAGACGACGTGCTACGAACACGCGCACACGCACAGCGCGTATTGGGTACGCGTTAGTGGGAAAAGACGTTCGAGACGATGTTTAAGGGCGCGCGCACGACTAACGAGCGGATCGTTACGGGTTTTGACGAGTGTGATTTTCGAGATTTTTTTTTTTTTTTGGTTGTTTTTTTAATTAAACCGAGAAACCCTTTGTGAACCGCGCACGTCGTTACGTGCGTACATGTTTACGGTGCGGCGTGGCCGCTGTTGTTGCGTGAGCACCGCACATCATCATTCAAACCCCCGTCACCGGCGGTCGTCTACGATTGTTCTCACGTGCGCGCGGTTAGTCATGTCTGCCGGCGATGTCGTCTCGCCGGGCCGACGTTGCCCGAGGTCCGAAATAAAATACACTCGCGCGGAAACCCGCGCGGGATAATATCCGTTCGCGTGTCTCGTGTTTCCGACGAACGCGTGTTGACGTGTATATTAAAAAACGAAAATCGCGCTGAAACTTCTCTCGGAGTCGTTGCGGGTTCGTGTTGGAATAGAATAAACACGAACGTACACGGAAACTGCTGAATATTCTCTACATTCCGCTAGGTAAATAAATGTAGAAACCGTAAACGAGCGGTTTATCAACAAAATGCTTACCCGGTCATCACCGCTAGACACATTGAAACGGGTCACTTGGTTTACCAGTGAGTCCGACCGGCCCGAGTGTATGCAATAACGTAAATTCACCAAAAAAAAAAAGAACACGCAAAACACGAACAGACACTCTTGTATTACGTTATTCGGTCCGGTGCGCGTACGCGTACGCGAGCGTACGAACGGCAAATGACGTGATCGCGTCGCGTGCGGGTACACTAGGGTCCTCTAGACGCGGTTCCGAAACCGGTGGGGACGGTCGAGCGGGTCTGCTCGCACGCTATTGGCTGCAACGGGGACGTTACGCGCGTGCGCGACTGATCTCTAGAAAACCGGAGGGGACAGTCGAGCGAGTCTGCTCGCACGCTATTGGCCGCGACTAATCTCGACGAGATTCGCGGTGACGCGCGAAAACCTTTTCTTGATTTTCTTGATCAGTAAATTTACAAAGTTTCACTTCAATTAAAAAAAAAAAAAGACGAATACACCGACTCTCGGACAGTGCGCGGGCGGTTGCCCGGGCCGCTACTTTTATAGGGGCGCTTTTAATATACGAATATTTTATAAATTTTAGTGTAACATTTATTCAAATTGACAAAAATATATCTAAATGACTAAATTATCCATGACAGAATATTGTGTTATTTAATTTTTTTTTATAGATTATACGATCTTATAATCATAATTATCATAGAGAATTTGTTTAATGGCGCCTTTCAAAAAATTGCCCGGGGCGTCAAAATACCTTGGGCCGTCCCTGCTCTCGGATTCGGACGCGGGACTTCTGGAACGGCGGCCGCGCGTCCTGATGTCGAATAGGCGCTAAGCGTACGCGAACGGCAGGAAAACGAAAGAGAAACGTGTATTTCTTTACGCGCCCCGCGACTAATTAACCGCCCGGCGGCGGCGGCGGCGGCGAACTGGCGTCGGCGGCGGCAGACGGGCGTGCGTAATGCCGGCGCGTCGTCTGCACGTCGAGACGACGTCCCGTCCCGGATAATCTGCCGAAACGTGGGCGCGCGCCATGAGTAGTGGGTACCGACGATTAACCCTTGTTTGTTTTCTTCGGCGGCGGCGCTCCGAGGACGCGCGGGCGGATGCCTGCCGGAGCAATAACAATTTTTCTTGTGCCCTCGTCGCGCCGGTCTCTCCTCGACGGTAGCCGACTTTTCGTCACCGGCGCGGCGCGCGTCACGGTCCGCGAACGTTCAAAGGGACGCCGCCGCCGCCGCCGCCACCGCCGCCGTGGATCGTCTCGTTATCATCGCGTTCCGGCGCGGATAATTGGCCGTTAATATCCGTGCGACGACGATTGCGCGAGTTCCTTTCGGTAACGCGACCAGACTCGGAGCGGACGGCCGGCGTCCGTGTCACACACACACGCGCGCGCGCGCGTACGGTTTCCAGGTTGGGATCGTGTACGATCGGTAACCTGTGGTCAGCGATTGCGTTGTTGGTACGTGGGCGTGTTCACGGGAAGGAAAAAACGGACGACCACACGCTCTAATTGAATTGGACGCGCGACCGTTGTTTTATACCGCGCGGATAACGACGCGTACGGCGCGCATTTCGTAATCAGCGTCGGCCAAACCGTCAGTTTCGCGCGCGCAAATCGATCAATTACGGGCATCGCCATAGAAATATATTTCGTGAAACGAAACCGAAAACAAATAGAATATACATTCGAAACGACGAGAAATGAAAAAGAAACAAATATTCGGCCTGTTTCTCGTTGCGGGTCAGCGTCCTGGCGTTGGCATTCGGTTTCTTCGTAAGTCGTGTCCGTCTCGTGCCGCCGCCATGCGCCGCGACCTAACGTTGCTCAACGACTTTCAGAACCTGGCGTGGTCAATGGTCTTGGTGAACGCGTCGGACTACAGGTCGCGCACCGGTAAGCGTTGTCGCCGTCACTCCGCAATCGTTTACCGCGCGCGTCTTTCTTCCTTTTTTCGTACCCGTCGCGAAACAGCCGGCTTCTGCCTGTCCGCCATCGCCGCCTGTCTGATGGCCGTCATATGGGCACTGGCCGTTCACGGCGCGATATGGGTAACCGTCGTCACGCGCGGCTCACGCGGCCGTCGTTCTACGTTCTGCGTTCCCAGGCGGTGTACAAGACGGTGCTCGCGTCCACGATACTGTGGTCGGTGTTCGTGGTGCTGTGGCCGACGACGGTGCTGATCTCGTGCGTGGACCGCTCGTGGTAGGTGTCCCCCGGTACCGTGTCGCGGCGTACGCAACGATCCGCGTGAGTGATCGCGCGCGCGTCCGTGTCAGCGCGCTGCTGGTCGACCACCGCGGCCCGGAGAGCTTTTGGCTGATGCGCAACAGGTACAACCGGGACGAGTCCGGCGCGAACTACGAGTACTACGACCGCGAGCCGCGCGAACCGTACGGCGACGCGCGGTACATGAAATGGACGTTGATCGCGATCGGCTTCTCGGCGTTCGCGTGTGAGTGACTTATTGGCTGGCACGCGTGCGCCCGGCGTGTTTTCTGAACGGGCCTGCCGTCGCCGACAGGTCTGGTGTTCGGCTCGTGGTACGTGCTCTACCACTTCTGCAAAGAGATCGGTCACGTGCGCACGTGCGGATGTTCGGCCGTGTGCGACGGTAAACCGGCAACGTGAACGCGGCCCGGGTTTCGGGTTTACGTGTCCGGAAACATAGTCCGCGGACAAAAACAATACACGACGCGCGTTTGTCACGGGCGAACGGAAATTTGAAGAAACTCTCGTGGTTTTCTGGTTTGTTTTATTTTTTCCGCGCGCGCGCGAGATCACCAAAAACACACTCGGCCGAATGATCGACGAATACGAACGGTACCGACTTACCGCTGTATACCTGGTCTGACCTGGCGTCGTTTACGTCGTGTTTTTTTACGGACCGTAACACTGACCGTTTCCGACCGATTAGCATTTCGTTAGTTCGAACGTACGTACGCGTGTTCCGTATGGGAATCGTTATTGATTGTAACTATATGATCGGCTCACGTCCACGCGCGCACAACGCGCCAGGACGATCAGACAATAGTATCTCGACGAACCGACGTTGTATAGCACGAGACCATTTCATACTTACCGTTAGTGTGGTTCGACAAAACACATATGCGATACCACGGTCTATACGATTACACGGTGTCCGAAACGCAAGACTACAAAGCGGTTTTACATTGTAAAAACGCTAAGATCGCTCACTCCTTGCGGTATACAAT
Organism: Schlechtendalia chinensis; assembly: GCA_019022885.1. Classification (NCBI taxonomy): domain Eukaryota; kingdom Metazoa; phylum Arthropoda; class Insecta; order Hemiptera; family Aphididae; genus Schlechtendalia; species Schlechtendalia chinensis. Next base: position 13,765,289 of record CM032343.1, read on the forward strand.
AAAACGTGCGGTTATGACTACCGCCGCGGTCGTTATACCGTGAGATACGATAACTCGCGTTTGTACGCGCGTTCGTTGTCGATAGCCTCGTCCGGTGTACGGCGTTAAGTTTTGAAATTCGTACGATTTCGCGTGTGAAAACGTTCGTGAAAAACCCCCGCGCACGAGAGAACACGTGGCACGCTGTTGTGCGGCCCGACGGAGTTGGTGCGACAAATTTTTCATTGCACCGCACTCGCCGTCATCGACGCGTCGTGTTCGCTGTTTCGCCGAACGGCTACACGATCTCGTCCGAATGAGGGATTCGGTAGGACGGGCTTGACCGAATACGCCCGCGGGACGACCGACGGCAGCTCACGGCACGACGGTACGATACCGCCGGTTGACGTCACACTCGGACGACCGGATTACCGTGTAACGGATTTTCAAACGACGGCCGTGTGAGACGACAAGGTTAGGTTAGGTTAAAAGCGGTCGCTTAACAGCCGGCATTTCCGCGACGGCGACCACCTCGATCCGTACTTAAAAAAAAACAAAAAACCAGAACGCGCGTTCAATCGGCGGATCCCGGATAAAAACGGTTTCACGTCGTCTTACGGCCGATAATATCCGTACGACAACGGACAAGCCAGAGACGGACGCGGGCGACCACGGGGACCGATCCGTGTCCAGAAACGACGATCTTCCCCGTTGATCGCGGACGCGTTGTCCGTACCCGATTGAGACGTGACGCGGACGATCACGTAAAAACGTACAATCGGTAAAAACTTGTCCGTTCCGGTCGCGAAAAACGAATGGACTATATCGATTGTCGCGTGCGTGCGGACGACACCCGAAAACAAAAACAAGACCCGGTTTACGGTGTACGGATTCACGCGGTGGACCACCACCAGATGTTGTTGTTAACGATTGACTTCATTAGCGCGGTGTATAATAATGATAACAACACGCGGTAAGACACAATTATATACGCGCACACGGAAAACTAGTTTGATAACGATACATGCATTGATGCTGGGGTAACGAATTGTGTAAAGCGGGCCGCCGGGAAACGGCGCGTATTGTTTTTTTTTGTTGACGACACGAAATCGATTAAACGCACGTGACGAGGGGGAAAAAAATGGGAATAAATCGCTTTATCGTGTTGGCTACGGATTCGTGTCGCGTTTGCTAACCTGTCTCGCGCTATGATCGTTCTGTTGCCGACGCCGTGTTTGCTCCCGGCGCGCGTGTAGACAGGGTTTACGAATCTCGATCTGTGAGTTTGAAAAACATCCGGGGACCAAAAATAATACAACGCCGAGTTATTTTATCGTTTCGTGCGATGTCGATATCTCGTAGACGGTTTTTTCGTTTTAACCGCACCTATTGATTTCGGACAGCGCCGTCAACGACGGGACGACAACCGAAACGACTCGCCCGAACCGTCTGAAAACGGGCGTGAACCCGACGCGAACACGACGAACGCGTTCACTTATCTCGGCCACTTGCGCGATAGTGACATACACGTACGTTCCCGAGGAGATCACGAATCGCTCGATAACGGTCGCGTGCGCGATCGCCAACAATCCCTGTAAACGGGACGTCTAGCTTCGGACGGACCGGCTGCACAGGGACCGTGTCCCGCGTTCGCGGGTTTCGCCTCGTCGCGCGATCCGTCAAATTGTCGCGCGCGCTCGCCCGCCGGTGGTCGCGTAACGTTTTCGGCTTGCCGTTCGTAAAACGACCGGACGACGACGGCCCCGTTTGTTCGTTCGCCACTGACCTCGAAACGACGATTTCAACACGGTAGGTTCCAAGCAACGTCCTTCGTTGGGCTTCGTCGAAAGTTTATTTCTGGTCGTCCTGAAACGAGTACGGGGTGACCGAGTACGCGGTGCAATACGAAAATCGACGTTTTTTTTTTTAAAAAAACTGTTTATGAATGATGATGAAAAAAAACTTGTTATTGTCGTTTTCAAACTGCCGCCCGATCTCACGAAACACAAACAACGTATACACCACATCGACTGTTACGCGAAACCGTGCACCGAGAAATCAAATTATTCACATTGCCAATAGCATCGTACACAGACACGGTGACTGCGGTACGAATCATTTTTTTAACCTTTTTTTTCGAGGCGTCGTACAGCGTGTCCCACGAACGTTCTAAACTCGTCGTCGTCGCGCACATCGCTTTGAACACAACACGATACACCCCCCCCCCCAACGATAAAAACACCACGTTCGATTTCGTATCATATCTATATGTCTATAATTGTATGTCGTAGATAGGTTTGTTTTTTTTTTTTTTTATACGTTCACGCGTACAAAAAACACGATAACAAATTAATAAATATCTAATTAGGTTATATTATCATGTATATATATATATACATATATGTAATCAAATGTACCGAATGAATAAAGTGCACAAAAATCTACAAAGGTTTTTTTTTTTTAGGTTTTTTTTTTTTTGGTTTTTTGGGTTAACGAAAAATCTAGTACTTAAGAAAAAATATATAACGAATAAAACAAATGTAACAAGCGCATAATATAATATAATATATATGTATATATATATGTATGTATGTATAAATAAATTAGTACATTTTATTATACATATTGATAATAATATAAAATAGTGTATAAACAAATTAGTAAAAGTATAAATGACGATTTATGTACACGGCACGTGAAAACGCACGGTAAGGTAATCTGAACGCACTCGTATATACATGTAGAAACACGATCGACGTTTGTGCGTGCACTCTGCTGCCGATAACGTTTTGGGGAAGGTTTGTTGAACAAAAAAATAAATAAAAAATAAAAAATAAAAATAAATAAACGAACAAACAATTATACAATAGTATTGTACGCGTATCGATTCGTCTAGTTTTTCGTTTTTCGACCGATTCGAGTAAAACGCGAGTTTCGCCGAACATCGTTCCCGGTAGACTGTTCGCGCGTACGACACCAATGATAATAACAACAACACGATTACTACGTAATAATAACCTTAACAACACACAAGCTACCTTAGCGAACATTGCGATCCCGTCCGCACGAATATATATTATGCACTCTACGCGTAAACACACTAATATCGAAATTGTTTTTAACCCCGTACGTCATAACGGATTATTTAGCACGGTGACAAAAGACTAGGACGCGTACACGAGTCGTCCGTTGAGTATATAAATTGCGTACGTACGACGAATTTCACACGCACACGCACACACACACACACACAAAGCCAAAAATAAATGTGTTTTAACATAGGTTGGGTTGGTTTTTTTTTTTTTTGTTTTCCCGAAAAGAAAAAACAAAATCAGAAAACCCTCTCGGAAACAATTTTGTTGATTATTGTTTGCGTAATCGTGTATATATTTATAGACAAATGAGATCTCGAAATCGTTGTATGTACAAAAACAAGAATTTCTCGCCCGGACGAAGGCTGCGGTGTGATAACAACAACGGACTCGGTCGCGTGCGTCGGAGACGAGGGAAAAAAAAAAAAAAAATAATGAATATTAAAAACACACTATTTATAGTATAAAGTAGCTATTTTTGTTTTGTTAAATATAAAACCGACGGGGAGGAACACTGTTTTATTTTGGTTGTTAACGGTTAACGGACACTGGACCTCGGTACGTTTTCCGGCGGTGCGCGCGAACCGGGCACTGTGTGTCACGGCCAGGCGTTTTTAAACGAATTTCGGACTCGGGGGGGACCGGCGAGATATTTTTTTGTTTCTGTTTTCACAAAAACGACACCGAAGAATTTGGCCGGCACGTCATCGCGCGTTAGGTTCGCGGCTGTGCGGTGCGGACGGTGCGGTACGCACGCGGCCCTCGGGTCCGGCGAAATCGGTGGTTCACTCGTCGTACTTGACCTGGTCGACGGGCGAGCCGCACGCGGCCGCCGGTTGCGGTTTCTTCTTCAGTATGCCCATGTTCTGGGCCGTCTCCAGGAATATCTTGTGCTCGCTGAGCGCCGCCAACGTCTCCCGGTCCTTCTTCTGTTCCTCGTAGTCCCGCTTCATCTTGGCCCGGCGGTTCTGGAACCACGTGATCACCTGCGCGTTGGTCAGGCCCAGGCTGGACGCGATCTCGTCCCGGTCGGCCGGCGACAGGTACTTCTGGTACAGGAACCGTTTCTCCAGCTCGAATATCTGGTGGTTGGTGAACGCGGTGCGCGACTTGCGCTTCTTCTTGGGCTGCGCCCGCGAGTTGAACAGGTTCAAGTGACTGGAACTGGTGTCTGCGGACAAGAAAACCGCGCGATTAGCAGACCGTAGCTAGGTTCGTTCGGCGTCTACGACCACCCGAACGCCCCCGCGTTTATGTTACCGGGACCCCCACACGAGTTTTCCAACTACGGTACTATGAATCCGGGCCCGCGTTCTGTGTCAGTGTTTTATAATAATCATTTTGAATATAAATCCTAACATTCAATCAAAAATATTGGGTACACAGCTTCTTTTGCCGTCATGCGCCTCCGTACAATATCAATTATTTCAGTAACACAGGTACACTGATTTACCGCGGTTTAATACGAAATTCAACATTTTTCAAAAAGTATTTATGAATAATAATGAAAAAAAAAATACAAAAATTATTAATTATTATTGTGAAACTTCCGCACGCCCGCCTACCGACGCCAAGCGGCCCGATCTCATGAAATGAAAACAACATACACGTGGATTGTTACAAAAAAAATTTATTGCAGTGAGAAATCAAATTGTCTACATACCGATATTGTATAAAGACACTCGTTTTATGTTTTTAATTTAAATTAATTACGCGTATATGTTATGGGGTTTTTTTTCCCCCGGCCCCCCCCCCACCTATTTGTGAGGACTCCGCGTACGACGGCTTGCAGGTAAATCAATGGCAACGCACCGAGACAATTCCCAAAACACACGTGTATTTACGAGAATCTCGGCAGCCGCAAACATGGTGTTTTACGTAACGAACGACGACGATCGCCATAAAACGACGCGGGTGGGGGCGAAGGGGGGCGCGGGTGGCGGTGTTTTTTAAAATTTCTTTTAAATACGCTCCGCATAATAATATTACGCTATACCAATATACACAGCGCGCCGTCGTTTGATCGGTGTTTAAGCCCGTTAAATGTCTCCTACTCCGACATAAAACATCACCGCGACTAATTGTTCAGACGAATAAATCTCTTCGGGCACGCACTACTCCCGAAGCCGAATCGCGCGGCGGCGGCCTGACGAATGTTGTAAATTTTACTGTAGCGATTACCATTATCATTATCGTTATTATTATTATTCCTCTTTCCGTCCCGTCCCGTCGGTATTTAATGCGTTTTTCGTCTCGTACATCTGTTCTCGCTCGCGCGCGTTAGATTCGCGAATCTTAGACCAAGGAGGCGGACGCGGTTTTCGTGAAATTACACGATTTCGCGTGCGCGCGCGAAGAAACGCTCGTATTCCGCAAGCATAAGAATGATGTTCGTTATTATTATACACGTTGTTAGGAACGCGATAAAACGGAACGTGACGTTTAATTACGAAAATCGTTCGAGACGCATACGTCGGCGTTTATTATTAGTAGAAAAATATGTAATAAAATATACAGAAGTGGAAAAAAAAAAAAACCGGTGACCGACACGGCTGCTTTATTGCTCTCTCGTACGGACACACACACACCAAAAAAAAAAAATAAAAAATAAAAACCCCGAGAGAAGCCGACCGAATTCCACGGCTAATTTGTAATCTGTGAATTTATACGAGAGAAGTATATAGGAATTCGTAATTTAACTAACGAGCGAACGACAAGCGACGTCGTCGTCCCTCACTCTCTCACTCACACACACACTCTCTTTCTCTCTCTGATTTAATAGCTAAAAAATATTTTTCGAATATAATATCGCGGCGAAGGCCGATGACGGCGGCGGCGGCACACGTACGCTCGAGTCTGCGGCGCGGAGGCGGACGGACTTTCACGGGTGCCCGGTCGACGCGATCAGTAATAATGATATTGTTACGTACAAGTCGTGTTTCCCGCCTTCGACCCGATAACGACACGGACACCGCGCGTACACACGACAATCGGACCCGTGGTCCGCAAAAGCGTCTTTTTACCCGCCCGGTCTCGTATTCACGGGCGTCCTTTCCGCCCGACGGACGATTGGTTTTTTACGCGACCCTATCGGTGTTTTTCTTATTTTGTTTTACGCCGACGATCGGAAATGCGGCCCGCCGTCCGCCGCGTCCTCTACGCGGGTCGTCGACGATTTAGCCGAATTGGCCGGGACGCGAGTCGTTTGATCGATTCGCGGGTTTTTTTTTTTTTTTTTTTTAGTGGCGCGAAACGGTTCGGTCCCGATCTGTCGACCGCCGGGACAGATCAGCCTGGGCGGGGCGGCTCGGAACGTCTCAGGCGCGCAAACGTAGGAACGGTAAGCGGTAAAAACGGTCACCTCGGCTAGGCGCGTTATCGTTCGCCAATTACCATTGTCGTCAATCGTACACGATTGTCGTTGCGTGCCAGGTCGAGCGACGTTCGTTTGGGTGGGGGCGGACGGTGGGTGGGTGGGAGCGGGTCGATCCGGGGAGAGCGGTGTTACGGCGCTACGGTAAGTTACGCGGTGCCTCGGCGGTGGGTAATAGCCGCGGGGCGCGCCGTCTGTGTCGGCGGCCACATCAAAGGTCCCGCGCATGGCAGGTGTGACTAAATAGCAGAGGCGGCTCCTCTGATCGTATCGCTTCTTATTACCGTCAAGACGGCCGGACCGCCTTCCCCTCCACGTCCCGCCGTCCGCCCCGCGACCGACCGACCGACCGACGCATTCCGGAGCAAGGGTTCTCAACATCGTGTTATTACTGTTACTGTTATTATTATTATTATACGTGCGCGCGCGACGGCTTTTCGTCGTGTCCCCCACCCACCCACCCACCCACCCACCAACACCCCCCCCCAACAACCGATCGGTCCCGTCCGGCTCGTAAATCGCTTCGGTCGACGGTGATTTTTACATCCTTCCTCGGCGCGCACGTCCGATAATCCGCCTACACGTGTCGTACCGGACGCGCGACGGCCGTCGTCGGAACGTGGTTTTTTTTATCGAACGATCGCCCCGACGGAAACCCGCAAAATGTCCGCCGCCGATAGCGATAATAATAACAATAACGGTAACGTCCGTTTTTATGTTGCCGCCCGCAAAAAACGAACGCGCGAACCAACCCGCCGCGGAAATCAAACGAAATAAAAACGGAAAATTCGCGCGCACGACACCCAGAGGAAGACCGATCGTCGTGATCGCGATTTCTATTTGGCGACGGTCACAAACGGGGGAGGGGATATGTATTAGTTTTAACGGTACGCGTATTAATAATAATAATAATAAAAAAGAAAATTAGATTTAATAATAATACAATTATTTGTGAAAGTGAACTTCTAGTTTCAGCACACTTGTAACACGTTCGTCGTATGTTTCATGTGTTTTGCGACGTCGCTAAATATCGCGACCGGCCAAGGGATTGTGGTCGTCTGAAATGATTGTATTTCCCGCCCGTCTATAACGTCGCGATCGTACTGCTCACGACGATAAAAATGTATTACGCGCGGTTTTTGGTTTTTTTTTTTTTATCGCGTCGGCGGGCGGGAAGGGAGGAGGAGGTTAGGCGCGCGCGCGCGCGCGTAGGTATACGTTCAGGTCGGGCGGCCCGAACCACAAAAGGATTCCCGCTGAACCAATTAATGACTCGGCCGTATTAATTAGCTTCAGTCTTATACAGTCTCGGGGCCCGTAGTATAGTTTGGAAAAAAATAATAATAATAATAATACGAACTCGCCGTAACTCTTAATGGTTTCGACTGTTGATCGATCTCGTTTCGTCGTCCTTTTGTTCCGAACACGTCTGTGGATCGTAAACGAGGTGCATACGGTACGTACCGTCTAATCGAAAATGTTCATCGTTACAACGCACTACGCGTTACGGTATATTGTACGTTATGTAACCTAACGAATATTATTATTATTGTTATCATAAGTGACGTGCCGACGTCACGCGCGTTCGTTTTTCGCCTATTGTACATGAATAGTTGCACGTGTGTGCCGCGACCGAAACTCTTGGCCGTCCGCGTCCGCGTTTATGGTCGCGACCCGTACCCGGCCCGCGCGATCGATGTCCCGCGGATGTCTCCGCCGCCGAGGACACGATCGTCGGAGAAGAGTATCTCGTATAAAAAATCCCCTCCCCCCCCGACGACGACGGACGGCGAGAGAAGTAACGCGTTATTTTATGTATGCGCGGCGTGTGAGAGAACGAGGCGATAGATAACGACATGATGATATGTCATTTCGTATACGGTTGTCGCGCGTACGTAACATACGACGGGCGGGCGGTATAGAAGTTACAACGGCGCGCGCGCGTGTGTGTGTGTGTGTGTGTGTGACGGGGCCACGGGAAGGGTGTCGGTATCATGTTTTCTAATAAGAGATTGAATTAAACGTGACGAGGCAATATTAGCCGGCGGCGGCGGCGGCGGTCGAGAACGATACAAAGCGCACCGCTAACTAGCACCTCCGGTTTCGTAATCATCGTCGGATTAGACTGTGACGAGAGGTTACCGATAATATAAAGTTTAAACGAAATCTGCCGATTTCCCCCTCTCGGCGCACCCGCCCGTCGACTCGACGCGACGCACGCACGCACGCACGCACGCCGGGACAAATTATTATAGCCGTCTCGTTGTCTTCGCCGCCGATACGCATATATTATACGGACGACGACGACGACGAGTGTTACGTTTCGGTACCGGATCGGTCGAGTCCGTGGTGGGAGAGGGTGGATGGGGGGCGATGGAGGTAACCGTAAACAATGTGAAACGCCGTACCGTGTTTTTGTTTTTTCGTCATCGTCCAAAGTCGTTCACGGGCGAATCTGCAACGCGCTCGCTCTTCAACGGTATTATATATGTATACCATACACGCGATCACGCGATTCGACCTCGCGGCTTTGGCGCACGAACACTGTTACTAATTAGTTTCCACTCTCGTCGCGACCCGCACGCCGCCCGTCCTACCCGTGCACTATCCAGACGCGCGCGCGCGCACACGATATCATAAAAACAAAACAATGGCACCGAAGAACGTAATCCGAATCTTGTTATCGACAGCACACCAACAACAACAACAACAACAGCCAAACGTTCGTACGATACGCCGCCGCCGGCGCGTCTAATCTCGGGGCTTTGCCGGGCGCCATTATCGTTATCACGGCCTGGATTTTCAAACGAACGAATTTCTCCAGCTACACACAGAAACCCGACGGACGATTAAACGGTTTTCACGCGACCGTAATGGGATCGAAGCGGAATACGAGTGTTAAATTCGACTGTCCCTCCACACATTCGAATCAATTTGCAACATCCCCCATATCCTTTTCCAGTGCCCTGCCTTAATGGCACAACGCGAAAAGCTTCAAGCGCTGGTTAAAAATTACAACATTCCTTTTAACACTCAATCTATTCTTTCCTCGCAACATTCTCCCATTATCCCTTCTATCATTTCTCTTTTTAATCAGACTGTTTATTTAATCTAATATTTTTATTGTAAAAAACAAATTTCTCTTATTTGAGTTACTTATTATTATCTCGGCGTATATATTGTAATTGTTGAAACTAATTGTTTTAACAAAGTTTCAAAAAAAAAAAAAAAATTCGACCGTACATCGCGTGTGATGTGAACAGTCCGGTATAGCCCGTCGAGATTTTTGAATTTTTTTTTTTTTGTGAACCCGGGCCCCGACGTCGAGTCACGATTCCGCCTAAGAATGCACGAGACGACACGGTATCGACAGGTCCGTTGAATCGCGCAAACGACGTATTTGTTCAACGAGAACGTGACCCGGTACGGTTATCGATGATAAATAGTCATTTCATTTTTCGGAGGACGCAATCAACGTTTCCGCCGACAACGGCTGTTCAGGGATCGTATATAAAGAACCGTCAGCGCAAAAGACTTGTAATGACCGTTTGTGCTGTCTACTCCTCCGTCCACGCGTGCGCGTACATGTACACGTGTACAAGATTGAACGTAATAATAACGCCGCGGGTGGCCGTTTAATTTACAATATTCGTAAAATACCGACTACGAATCTTCTTTTTCTGTATATATATACTTTATACTTTAAACGGTGAATTAGTTTGGGATTAAATTCGCCACGGACAATTAATCGGACGAGAGTCGTTTCTTCGTGTAATAACGTAATAATAATAATAATGATAATAGTAATAGTAATACTAGTAATAATAATAATAATAGTAATAACACGAAAGGTAGAAAACGCGGTACGCGGTCACCACCGAAAACGTCGGTCGGTTAGTGTACGCGCATAAATTTGGGTAACAAATCGTTATTAAAAAAAATAAAAAAATAAAATATATATCAACTCGGCAGCTGTGCGCGGAGAACCGGGTTCCGAGACGTACGGCCGTTTCATCCGCGTGCATAAACTATATTATTACGGTGTAGTATCGTATTAGCGCATTCGTTTAGGAAAGCCGGTAATTCGGTATTTTTTCTTCTTTCCTTTTCCGCGGCCGATCGCGTGCGACACCGGCGAACCGCAAGACGCCCCCCTCGTTATTTGACGATCTCGACGCCGCGCGCGCCGGACGCGATCGGCCGGAGAAACGCGCGAATACTCGTGAGTACGAAAACGAATCCGGGAAGACGACGAAAAACGGGAATGGTCGGCGACGAGTCGGTGAGAAAAAGCGGGTTCGAGTTCTGTTTCGCCGGTTATGCCGCGTCTTTTACGGGCCCCCTTTCAAAGGATTACACGACGTGTAAACCGGGGTATTTAGGCACCGTTCTCCCGGACGTTCCCTGCGATAAATCACCGTTAAGCCGGGGCGCGCGGAGCAGGGCAGGGCGGGGGGTGCGGTTTATCTCAAAAAAAAAAACAAACCGTATTTGTGTCGGCGCTCTCCTCCGTCTGCCCTACGCAGGGACCGGACGACAATAAAAGAAGACCACGGGTAACGTGCACTACGCGTACAGTATTTATTACGTGTAAAAACCACGTCGCATCTCCTCGGTGCCGCCGGTTGTAAATAACGAAATAACCACGGCGGCTTTAATTTTTACCCCGGTGTCGGGCGAGCGCGCGCGCGCGCCTCCGCGAAAGAGGTGTCCGGCACGGGGCGGGCGCGGAGGAGGCCACACACAAACACCCGAACCTTATAATCAAACAGCTGCCGCCGGTGCGCTGCTCCTACCTGACCTTAAATACCCACCCCACCACCACCCACCACCCGCCACCCACCGCCGTCGTATACAATATATATATATATATATATACGCGCGTTTCACCGGATAGCTCGCGTGCGTGCGTGTTTTTTGTTTTTGCCCTTGTTGACGGCACACGATTTTCCGGGCGACGTCGCGAGACCGCGTTTGACTTTACGGGCGTCACGACCGGGGTCGGCCGTTTCGCGATTTCGTGGTTCAGCGGTGTGCTGATAAATCCCCCCCCCCCACAGCCCTTTTTTCTTTTTTTTTTTCAATACCGTGGCTCGACAACGTCACGGGAGACGAAAAACGAACAAAAAAAACGAACACTCGACCGGTCGTTAATTTTGTGATTCCTATGAAAATTAATTCTCACCCGCCGACTTAACGGCGACGTCGAATCCGTAATCCCGTTGAAACCATTGACGTTTGAGGGGCACACGACGACAGAACCGCGGTACGCAGTGATCGCGCACGCGAAAATAAACCAAATACGAAACTTGGCCGCTGTCGAGAATGTTATTGACGACGGAACGTCTCTTAACCGACAATATATTATAAAAACATATTTATATGTATACAAATTAATTGGATTTCCGTGGCGGCGATGGTAATTATAGCGGCGGCGGCGGCGGCAGACGATAAATATTTTGTTTTCGTTTATTAATATTGTCCCTAAACAATGAACCCGTCAGCACGTAATTTTCTCTCGGCGGTCCCGTCGCGGACGCACGCACGCACGCACGTGTTTCTTCACGGGACGCGTGTTTAAAAATACGCGCTCAGCTCCTCTCGAGTAAAACACGCCGTGTGGCCGCCGCCGCACTAATTGTCTACGAACGACATTTAACGAAACGCAGTCCCGGACGAAGAGAGATTGATCGATGCCGTCCGCGAGAACGCAAACTAATTATCCACGGTCTCGTTGATACGCGTACACGTATTTCGGCCGGCGTACGAACAGGTCGCCGCGGCCGTTTTGTCGTCGTACGCGAAAGGTCAGGTACCGGAGGTTCGCCGTGACGGGGGCGGCTTCGGCTCCGGCGTCCGTAATTACAGGCCGGCCTGTGCCGCGTTCGCGCCGTATCGCCGGGCAACGCGCGTGTGCTGCCGATGCTAATGAGACTTAAATATCACGTCAAAACAACGCGTCCCTGGCGGTCCTCTCACGTCGGCAACACCCTAAAATGGTCGGTTACGCCGCCGACGACACCCTGTCATTTGCACACGCCCTTTGTCGCACCTTGCGCGCGTAACGAAAACAATTTCTTCTGCGCGCACACCACACACACACACACACGAGAACACACGGGACGGGACGGGTACGCGCGCGCGCACACGTATCACGTGCTATTATACGTCTCTTGGACGAAGCCCGCCCGACGCTTACACTGTAATTTATTTATTTTACGCGCGGAGGAAATCTCTGCCCCCCCTCCCCCCCATCACGGAAAGACCGTCAAAGGAAACACCTTTATTATTATTACCGTAACAACAATACGCCGCCGCCGCCTGTCGAAACCCATTCAACGCGTTATTTTATTTTGTTTTTGTAAAAAAAAAAAAAAAAAAATTTTCGTCTTCTTTTTATCGTCGCGACACGTATGTACGTACACAACAGCCGGCGTACGTATAAAACTTTTTTCCGCACGAAAAAAACAAAACCCAGTATGTCGGCGGCGGTTTTTTTTTCACGTCTCATTATATTCACTCCGATCGTCCGATGCTCTGTACGCGTACGGAACCCGAGCGAAATGACACCGGAGTCGAGAACAAATCGAATCCGGTCGGACCACGTCGATCGAATGATGTGAACAAGACGTTAAAAACGTTTAGACGCATGACGTTTATCATCGGTGGATCGTTATTATCCACACCGCGCGCCGGGACAGAAAATATTGTCTTATAACACTTGCAAGTCACCTCGGTAGTTGTTAATTGATTATTATTATTATTTTTTTTTTAAAAGATATTTTCACTGACACACAAAAGACAAACATAAAGAATAATACCCGATAGATTATGTGTGCGTCCATAAACTGAAATAAAGAATCATGCAATAAATTATATAAAAGAATAAATAATAATAATAAAGAAAAAGGTACGGCGTAAAAAAAAACTATGAAATTGATATTGACAACAATTGTTTACGAAAAACAAAAAAATTCGTACCGTCTGTAAAGGTCCGTAAAAGAAACGGATAAGTAAAGAAAAGTCCGGCCGTCAAGACGTGCCACGGCGAGAGCCGAATAAACAGACGAATACGAATTGTGAGAACAAGCGCGAGAACAGTGAGAGAGAGAGAGAGACGGAGTATTTTATATAGTGTATCATATTGTTATATGTCTATCGTGATTTGATAATTGATCCGGCAAACAGGTTCCCATGCGCAAGGTGAAATCCGGTCCTCCAATTAACGTTACAACGTTAATTCGGCGAGCTATAAAAAGAGCGAGGAAGGAAAATGTAAAAACACTGCCCACGGGAAAGCGATCGGTTTTTGTTTTTTGTTTATTCCTCCGGTTCGCGGGCACTAAAAAACTACGCGCCCGTCTCGAAACGCAACCGTTAGGGCCGCGCGCACATTGTACACGAATTTGTTTCGTATTTATTTATTCGATTCGTTAATGTATCCGTTGCCGACGTACGAACGTTTAACGAAATCCGGACGACAAGTCCGGGGATCGTTTTCGTACGTCAAAGTCACACGTACGAACAGATCGCACCCAGTTTGCCGCTAGGTCACATAGTATTTGGCAGGTCGAGATCGTTCGTGCGTGTGCGTACAAGTTCGCGGGAATCAAATTCGCGGCGGTTATTTGGTCGTCGTGAACCGGACGGGATCGGCTCGCAATTGGAAACGACGCGGACAACACGAACAAAAACATCGGTCTCGAGACGAAACGCCCGCGGCTCAGATCGTCGCGACACGACGTCCGTTCTCGAAACGACGGTCGGCAAACCGTGCTAGGTCACCGGCGCAACACACAATCGCACTTGATTATTCTCGATCCGAAACACGAAATCGTACCGCACGTGACGGGTTATAGTTTTCACACGTTACGCCCGTTCGAATCCGCTGATTCATCCGAACGGCGGCGATCACGGCGCGGCTCCGAGGGATCAATCACACGCGTGCCCCCCTCCCCGCCCCATCACGGTGCTCGGGGACTCGACGGAAAACCGGGGCCCGTTAATTAAACCGAGACGGACGGAACGGGGGAAACAAACGACGACAAGCCGATCGGACGACGCGTGCGTGTATGTTGGTATAGGCGCACGTTATCTATAAGGCCCGCCGATTATTGTTGTTACCGTTTTTTTCATTTTTATTTTTTTTATTTACGGGGAGCTCGAACGAACGAGACACGAAAAGAAAAGCCGGGCGGTCGGCGACAAAGGATTTCTAACGAACCGTCGATAATCGAAATCTATTCATTGCGCGCGTAGTTCGTGTGCGAGAGAATGTCCGTCGTATAAACAAACTATCGGGACAACAACGACAAAAAAAAAAACCGACAAAAAAATAAGAGAGAAAAAATTAATTAATTATTACCGTCACGTCAGTACGTGCATAGGAAGTAGTGATCGGATTTTCTTCTAGGTTTTTTCCCCCCCCCTCTTCTTTTTACGGATTTCGTTCCGATATCGACCGGGCGCGATTCTTTGTTCTTGGCCGGGCGACACGCGTGCGGGTTCGCGAGGATCAACGATCCCCGTAGGTCGCAGCGGTTCGTTTAACGTTGAAGTTTTCGTCGGCGGGATACGACCAGGAGGCAAACCGAACTCCGACAATTTCTGTCGTCACGACGTCGCGGCGTTATCGTTTCACTGCGTTACTGAGGGTCCATTTCGACAGCGACAAAACCGAACTCGTACTGCGTACGTAACGGAACAATGTGATTTGTACGAGTCCCCCGAACACTGTTGCGAGTTAGTTAGATCGATTTTTTTTTTTTGACCGAAACCGTTTATAAAAAGAAAAAAAGTAGTAAAACATAAAACGTTAACACCCGTTAATTCTCAACACGGTTGAAAAAATCCGATCGAGTTTTTCACCGATTCTATACATCATAATATAACGTCCGCACGCACATATTACGTATAATATAAACCAGCGGCGGCAGACGAGTTCAAAGAGTGAACACAAAAAATAATAATAATAATAACCTTATCGCTCGAGGTGGGTTTACGTGCGCGGCAACGACAGCGTATTATGTACGTAGTAACACGTATTGTATACGCGCCCATTGACACGGGGACCCGCGCGCGCGCGTCGTTACATTGTGTCTGGGGCGTCCCGCGCGTGCGCGCGCGCACAACCGAAAAGTACCGTCCGTTGTCCGACACGTACGCGCGCGCGCGCGTGTTTACGTCGAGGAGCACGTGAGGAATACGTCCGAGAAAAACACACGCGTCGTCGTGAAATTCGACGATTCGACGGTCTAACCTAACCGGTGTCACCCGAGGAGGAGGAGGAGGAGGCGATTTTCCGCGGGTTTGTCGAGAGACCATTTCCGTTCGAATGGTACCGAGTTATTCGGTTCAGAAACCAAAAACCAAATGAAAAAAATAACGCGTGTACCGGAAACCGTAGCTAGCGGGAAAACCCGTCTGTCCGTACGAATAAACGCGAATGAAGATTTCGAATGAAATCCGACGATACGGTTTTCAACGCGTGCCGCACTAACCTGTGCTGCCCCCCCCTGTTGCCGTGTCACCCGAGCAGGCGATTCAAACGGGTGGCCGCATATCGGTGTTTCGAAAAAAAAAATTTTAAAAAAAATTAACCGTATAGGAAAATCGAATTTCGAACATCGGAACAGAGTGGTAACCTTTTCTAAACAGAGAGAGAGAGAATGGTTCTTTTTCCGTCCGTAACAGTCCGCACATGATCCGTGCGGTTATTACCTAGTCGCCGACAGATTGCCCGGAAACGGCGGACGGCGAATCGCGCGGGGTTTTGGGTGACGCGGAGCGCGTTTCGGTTTTTATTTCCCCGAGGGATGAAAAAAAAAAAAAAAAAAAACAACCGAATCGGCGACGTTTCCGACCTAGACGTGATCACGTCTTTCGTCGCCCGTAATAATTTACGGCCGACAATAAATATACGTGCGCTCCTCCGTGGGGACGCGCCGTATTATGTATCCCGTCGCGGTCACCGATAGCTCTTCATTTGGCGCGCGGCTGACAGACTTATTGGTTTCGCGTCGACGACGGAGAAAGACAATGCGATTAAAGTCTTCCTCGACCCCCCACGCCCCTCACCGTTCGCCCGTCGAGCAGCTGGAACGTTCGCCCCGTCTCGCTCGTTTCTCGTCCCGACTTCCCGTCGCCCGACTACACGGTCGGCGCAGTCGTGTATATTTTGTTTTGCACGGACGCGGACGGAAAACGAAAAAAACGGACCGCGGAGGAACACGGCACGGCAATCCGCGGCGCGGTCGTAGATTGTTAACCGACGGTCGCGTCAGGGTTATCGTTATCACGACGATCGTTCGATATGTGGTCAGTCGCGCGAAGCGGGTTTCATTTGTTTGTTTGTTTGTTTGTTTTTTTTGCTAGTTTTTACGTCTTTCGACGGCGACAAAAAAAACCGTAGGAGTACGAGTCGCCGAAATGTCACCGAACGTTTGAAGACGACAAGTCGAATACTGTAAATTCATACGTATGTACATGGCCGTTTCTGGCGAACGCGAATGAAAACAATCGACCGGACGAACGTTTTCGCCCGGCGACGGTTTAGACGATAGCTCGGTTCGACTTCGAAATCCGGCGATTTTTTTCTTATTTTACGCATGCATTTATATCATGCAATGACATTCGTTGGTCGAAAAATCGTTATCATTATTATTATTATGTTATTACGGGGAATTGGATGGTCTCTATAAGGAACCTACCATTATTGGGTCCCTGAAGAGCACAAGGATATGTTGGGTGGCACATGTGTAGAGGTCTGAGGGAATGATTGGATCAATAACTAAATGGAGACCCGACACTAAAAGGCCTCGAGGACGCCCCAGACAAAGATGGGTTGATAGAGTACGGGAAGATTTGGGACTTCTGAACGTAAGAAACGCGGAAGAACGTGCAAATGATAGAGAGGGATGGAAACAATATGTTGTTGCGGCGATGGGCCTTAAAGGGCTGTAAAAGCCTAGAAGAAGAAGAAGATTATTATTATGTTTTGTTTTCTTCGCGAAAAACACATTGTCGGACCAACGATTCGTTTCAAACCGATTATCAAAACACGACAGAAAAACGAAGGTTTCTATGATTTCGGAGATACCGTAAATATTACGTTTTTAACTCGTACTACGCGTACAGATACGTTAAAATCGAAATTCCGGGCTGTTCCGCACGGTTGAGTTCGCCGTACTGACATACGACTTTTCAATCCGCCGTACACAATTTTTTCGTCAACGTTGATCTCTTTCAAACCACCGACGCTAACGATATCGAAAGATCGAATAAAAATCGATGTCAGGAACTCGATGTATTTTAGTAAAACGTCGTTAAATTTAATTCGAAACGCACAGGAAATGGTTGTTGTTTGCCGTAGTTACACCGAGGAGATCCCAAACATAAACTATAGCCGTCATGCCATCAGAAACCTTGCTGGATCAATGACATATTATATATTATATTTAAAATAAAAAATAGATATTATAATATATTTGACAAAGTTGTATTTATAATTAGAGAACGTAAAAATATTATTACAATACAAAGAGGAACCAAAAAATAGATTTTATTGTGTTTCCATAATAATATGTGTACCGATGGTTTCGGTAAAAAGCCGTTATTATTCGTTTCCACCCCCCCCCCCCGCCGTCGAATACGCCGCCGATTTTTACACGCCAGTACGAACAACCGGATAACAATAAAATAGTTGCGATGGCGCGAAACGCGCAGAATCGTTCGCACACGCGTACACGTTTCCGTTCATCATCGCGACGATAACGCACGAGCAGCTTTGACGCAAAACGCGACGAGCGTATGATTCCCATTTTGTTTTTCCCGTCCCATAGACACACCTTCTCGCGTCTACGTAATTAATAATTAATAATAATTAAAAAAAAACGTAAAAAAAAAACACGCGACGCATGTCGAGAGACCGACACGGCGGCGGCGGCGGCGTTAAACGACGGCCGCGATTAAGTAATTATAAATCAAGTCAAAATAAAAACGTTCGTCTCGCAGCAGCAACACCGCATTAACGATTTGTCGAAAGAAGTCCTTAAAATAACGCGCGCGCCGAGGACGTATTAACGACCGGCACAGTGTATACGCGCGTGGCGGCGGCGGCGATATTATTATTATCATCCGGCGGCGGCGGCGGCGGTTTGTCAACGTGTGCGCATATTACGTTTTTAAAAACAAAAAAATAACACGAAATAAAAAAAAAAAAAAACGCCCGTTGTTGCCGTTGTACGCGCGTTTAAAACATATCACGTTCTCCTTCCCGTTACACGTTATTAATGCACGTTCGGGCGGCGTACGAAAATAGGACGTACGCCGTATAACAACAATAATAATACGTTTCCAGAATCCGGAGAGTCGCCCCGTCGCGGCGCTAAATGTGCCGACAACTCGTTTGGCTCGGACGTCCAAAGCGGACTCGGGCGCACCCCCCCGTCCACCCCCCGTCCACCACTACCCCCGGAGGAGGGCCGATTAATCACGGAACGTCTTGTGAAACGGTCCGTGAAAACGACGTTTGCGCGAACGTGCCGCTCGAAACGTCGCGCGCACGGCACCGCCCGCGCGTCCGTGAAAAGTATTCCCGGAAACGCGGCCGGTCCGTCTCGCGGCCGACGCGTGTACACAGGTGTACATACACAATAACGGTACGGGTGCGTGTCCTTTGGCCCCGTCGCTCGCTCGAAACTCTGTCGGGCGCGCGCGTTAACGCGCTTAATGGACGCGGCATTATCCACGCGCGGCCGATGAATAGTCAATCTAAATTGATATCGCCGTACAAAAGGCACCGCCCGGCCCGTGATGATATTTGCTTTGCGCCTGTCGACGGTCCCTTATTTGATTGATGTCCGGCACCCCGCCACCCCGCCCGTCGCCGCGTAACGACGTTATCTTCGGCCGCACGACGACGACGACGACGACGACGACCGGACGCCACGGGGTCTGTGCCGGTCGTCGTCGTAAACACAACTCTCTCTCTCTCTCTCTTCGGGTACGACCGCTCCTCGACCCGTACGCGCTGGACGTGTGAACACGAGTGGGCGCCGTCGGAAAGACTCGTGTGACGTCGTCCACCGTCGTACGCACCGCGATCGTATTGGGCCCGGCAGAGTTTTACTGCGGTGCCGACACGACACAGCGGACTTGCCGTCGCGCGCAGAAAATTGTTGTTTGTAAAGTCCGCTTTTGTGATAAATACAAAAAACGGGTGTACGGAAAAATACGAGTGCGCCAAAAAGGAACGCCCGTACGACAACGAAATAAACACGCGAAACGAACTACAAACATTACGTTTCGGGAGAGTGTGGCGCGCGCGTCTTTTTGTACACAACACACTGACTTGAAGCCGCGCGCGCGCGCATTATCATCGCTATAACTAATGGCCGTTAAACCGTAACCACTACTACCGCTACCGCTACTAGATATTGTCGCGGCCTGAATAGTCCGCGTCTCGGTTTCTTTTTCTGTTTAACACGTCGTCGACCGGCCGTCATACATATTGCGATCGTAATTTTTTTTATACCGATACCGAAAGTATAATAATGATAATACTGTTACACGTATAAATAATAAATATACGTAAAAAAAATGACCGAAACGCATTAGCACCGTCCCGTCAAGTGCTAATTGATACCCAAACAGCGTGTTAGCAATAACACGAACGGCCCGTGGGATAACTTTGGTGTGCACCGCAACCGGTCTTACAGGTATGAAATCGCGTACGCGCGGTGGCGACGACGAAAACGAATAATAAATACAAAATGTAACCGACCGAAAAACCTTCAACGGCCGGCGGCGCAAACGGCCGGTTGACGGGTCGTCGGCGACCGGTAACGGCGCACACACCGTCACCGTTGTCGCACGCGGTTTTCGGACGAATCGCGTTTTCCGTCGAGCGCCGAAACGAGACGAGAAGAGAACGTGATCGTAAGCCGTGCACGGCGGGAGCAGGGCCGGATTCACGTTACAAGCCAAACAAACGTTGCTTACGGCCCGTAAAACGTCCGGTGTACAAAAATAAAAAATATGTTATATATGACTGGCCGACCAGTTTATGTATTTACTTATAATTTAAAAATCTATTTGATAGAATGAAAACTTTCAATTTAACATTAAGTCTTATTTATATTCGTTTATAAAATAACGAAATATAATATTTTGTTGTTTGTAGTATTCACTCCCTGCTAAATTTGGAGAAAGACTATATATAATGGAAAACAATAATCTTCATATATCTTATTGATGTTACCTATCTGAATCGTTTGCTTACGGCTCCCAAAGTACTTAATCCGGCTCTGAGCGGGGATGGCCAACTTTAATGGACTCCAGATCGACTTTCAGATTTATTAAATGACACCATTACATGAAATTAACAGCAGCCAATAACACTGGGTCGATGACGAGAATGCGTTTTTCATTTCATTGCGGAACGAAAATTGAAAAAATACTGTTTATTTACGTTATGAATCGAATGGTGGTGATTGTAAACGATTTTTATACTCGAGGATTAACCGGATAAAAAAAAACTCTTTAAAAAACTATTTTTTTTTTACGTTTAATTTAATCGACCTGGCCACATCCATGCCGTACAGAAGCGCCGAAATCCCCAAGTACATTTAGAAAGATATCGCCAAGCTAAACGTATGATAATAATCATTATAATCGACAAACTTATTATTATATGATTATGATAGAGCGTCAGCGTTTGATCCGCGTGCGTTTTTACCGTCGGTGGTGTCCGTAGTGAAAATGAATTTTAATAAACTAAAGACGTCTCACGAGGACGTAGTTTTGCTACGGATGAGATGTTGCCAGAACGACGTGCATTCTGTAGAACAAAATGTTTGAAAAAAAAATGGGATTAAGACGTCCACCGGGTTTGTATTAGTTGTAACACGAACGATTTGAAAACTGTTCGACTGTCCGAGTGGAACTCGTTTTGCACGTTCGCGATATGATTTTACATTTGATCGGTGTATAACGATTTTATTACCGTTTTGCCGCGTACGTCCTACTGATTGCCGCGCAAACGACAATTTTTAAATTCACGTGTTCGGCGCGAAACGGGTTCGATCGACTGACGCGTTTACCCGGTCGTACAAACGCGAACGATCTGAGAAAAATTCGGCGCACCGCTGCCGGCTATCAACGCGACCTCACGTATCCTCACGGGAACGGCGGCATGCACGTGTATCGCAACGTCGACGGGTGTCAAGGTTCGGACATACCTTGGTCCGGGACAAGGGTCGTTCGGCCGTTCCGGAAATACGAACCGCAGAGCTGCGTTGGTTCCAGCGGTTATCAAATAAATAAAAGTCGCTCTCGCCAGTTCAGGAGTGTCCGAACACGTTCGGTTATCGACCCGATCGATCACGAATAGGCGGTTCCGACGTCCGAGTCCGGTCGGTGTCCGTCGGCGAACTTGACCGTACCGCTCACAAAGCGTGTGGTGTCGACTACCGCGGTCTTACACGATTACCGGCAGAGGGGTGGAGCGGGGGGGGGGGGAACGTCACTGGCCAGCAGACACGTCTATATTTTACTCGGACGAACACGGATTTCGCGAAGTATTCGCGCGTTCGTAAAACGTTACGGACGCGGTAAACTGGTCGAACTGGCGGAGCGGGTATGACGGTGGGGGAGGAGGGGAGACGCGAGGGTACGGAGCTCCTCTCTGCCACGTTCAAAACGTATTAACGTCCCTTTACTACGGTTTTCAAAAGAACGCGGGGGAGCGTTTATAATCGGTACACCCGGGGGGGCCCGATGGATAAAAAATCATGAAAAAAAATCGTATTATTATAATAATACGTATTAATGCTGTATCCAGACTGTACCTGACTCGATGATGGCGATTAATTATCACGTACATCGCTTGTCACAGAATATTATTCATACATTATTTGACGATTATTTTTAGATTCATCCACAAACGTGCTGTACGACCGTTTCGAAAACGATTCGCCGCCGGGACTACCTTATCTCAACGTTGCGCCGAGTATAGAAATGACTTATGTCGTAAATTGTTCTATGTCCTCTGTTGAACACCGGTAGAGATTTATTCGTACAAGATTTATCCGTATAAAAATGAACGCTGTCCTGTTCAAAAATAAAACTGTACAGGAATCGTGTGACGTATTGGCGGTAAACCGGCGGGGAGGCGCGTGGGACATTCGTTCGGGTGTTTCGTTTGGAACGCCGTCGTCGGATTTCCCGCCGCCGCAGTATGTTCTTGACGTCGACTCGCAAAAAACAATATGGCAAAAAAGAAAACAATATGGCAAAAAGGAACACGCGCGAACCGCCGCCGTTGTGAAAACGCGTACGACGATTTTTTTTACGTCACGTCGTACGAAACAACAGCATGGCGGGCGCGCGCGCGCACACCCTTTCGGGCGGTAATGTTGCGGTACGGCGCGCGCGCGCCCGACGTTCAACGTACTACGGCGGCAAGGTGGGCGGACGGGGAGACGCGCGTGTGCGCGTCCGGGTTCCCATACACGCGGCGCGGGCTACGCGATTGTTATTGCGCCCGGTTGATAACCAATCGGGGTTCCGGCTCCGGGGTCGTGTAATCGGGTGGTTTGTTTGTACTGCCGCAACGTAATAATAACAATAATAACAACAACAACAACAACAACAATAATAACAGTAATAATAACGACGACGCGGACACGGCGCACGTAAAAGACGGGCGAAGATGGTAATCGCGCGGCCCGGATAAGGCGGTCGCACACATCCGTGGAAAATAATATTTATCGTACGCGCTGTTGCTGGCGTCGGGGCGCCGTTCTGATATCCGTGGCGTGTCCGACAACATTTTCGGGTTTTTTGTTTGTTTGGTTTTTGCCGGTCGTTCCGCGGCACAAACAAACGCCGGGCGAACGACTCGAACGAGAACGGAAATACGCGTAACAATAATAACAACGATCGGCCGAGCGATACCGTCGCGACGAACACGACATCGGTGCCTCGATTTAAATTTCTTTAAAAATGTTCAACAGCGGTAGAATAATAGCGACTCGACATTAAACGGTTCGGATGGATCAGCTGTCGCCTTGTCGTGATGTTCGAAAACGTCGACAAAACCGTTATCGATATCGTAACCGTTACTGTTCTGGTATTGATTCGGTCGAATTATATAGGATATGTATATATCGAAAAACCTATACCCGAATATATCCACCGGATTAAATCGGGAAAAACCAATCGTATGATCAAAAAATAACTATGCGTTGAGCAAGAGAATAGAAAGCTTCTTGGGTGGGTGGGGGGGAGGATTCTGTCGTACGCCACTGACTGGCGGTCGGAAACGTAACGCGCGAACGAAACGCGAACGCGCCGGGGGGCGCGGTGTCCGACGCGCGGCGCGCGCCCGGCAACAACGCGTACCACGTTCGGAACGGGTAACGGCGACGATAACGTGGAAACGTGTACTACACACCGCACCGCACCGCTTTCGGGTCGCACGATTTCTAATAGTGGGCCGCCGCGCGCAGGAAGCCGCGCGTTAATGGTCGTGTGCGGTCGGAATACAAATTGCTCGGGAACTCGGCCATTTTGTAAACTCCGCCGCCGCCGTCGCGCTCGCGTCAACACCCTTACGGGGTTACGTGTTTTCGTGTTTTTCGTGTTTTTTTTTTAATGCTAATTCCACGCTCCGAACGACCGAGCCGCGGTAATTACAATATGGCCGTATTTATAAATAATAAATGGTCGGATTTCCACTTTCTTTGCCGCCGCGACCGTATCGAACGTGATTCTCTCCTACTCCACCTCCGCCCGCGCACGCCGCGAATCGACTGAAGACTATTAAAAAAAACACACGAGCGGTATTGTACAAACATCCGTTTCATTATGTTCACGACCGGCACAAAACAACCGCGAATTAAACGCGCGCACGTGATGTGTATCAAGAAATGTATATTCAATTCAAAAATCTATTGTACACGTACGCGTATATTATTTACTCGATCGTTTTCACGTTCGAAAAGCGAATTCCATTATGCATGCGTAATCCGTCGGCGTGCAAGTGAAAACGACGAAAAAATCATTACACGTTGTACGGTACGTTTTTACCATAAAAACAAATCTAATAACCCGGCTACGTCGGGCGACGCGCTGTCGTCCGTCGGATTATCACGTTGATCGGTCGCGACGGTTATTGATCGCTCGTGTTTTCCTCGAAACGACAATAGTTCCGAGATCATTTGTGTCGGATATCGTGGACTCGGCTTTCCGGGTTATGAAAAGACGCGTACGACGCTATACAGTGTTTCAAGCGCGATGCGTCCTATATATATATATGTATACGTATATACACCGCACACGGCGTTCTGGTTTTAAAACCGTACGTACGTACGGGGTCCGTGTAACGATCGCGCTTTGCGTCACACGCGAAAAAAAGATTTGTCGTCGTTCTCTTCCGACCGCTCGCACGAACACTATTCACACGTCAACACGCACTTGCAACGAGACCGCTAAACTAATGTCGACGAAGATTGTGCGTCCTCCACACAGTCTACGGGCGGTTTTGACGGGACCGCGTTGTGTTTAACGACACCGCCGCCGCGGCATCGAGTGATATGTCCTGTCGTTGCGCGGGACGGTGTTGTCGAGTCGTCCCGTACACGTCGTGCACGCGGTTAGGTGAAACCGCGTGTATATTCATCGTTTTCACGGGCGTTCTCCGAGTGGACCGAACGTGAATGATTGCGTTCGGAAATTGTATGGGCACGAGGTATAAACAAAAAAGAAAACGCCGAAATCGTTAAACGTTTATGGGTAGGTTCGGTACGGTTCACACACACGAAACCACACTCACACGCGCGGTCGTTTTACGCGTATAACGTTATCGAAATATTATTAATGAGTTCGAGGCGTCGCAACAATAAATTTAATTTCCAGACCCTATTTTTTAAACGTGATCCTATATACGCGTGTGTGCGGTTTAATTGCTTCCTGAGTTTTCATTAGCCCCGAAAACTCTACCCGCCGTCGGGAGACGGGATGAATTATCGCGAAATAATAATCGATTAGGTCAGACGGGCCGCGTTTAATACGCGCTTGTATAGCCAACGAGTGTCTACCCACTCGTGCACGATAAACGTTTGAAACGACGATGATGCACGGACAACACGTATTACGTGAAAGCCATTGCTCGACGATAACTACCGTCGAATTAGATAATAGCCTCACGAAACGCAGATGGCTTTACGGGGGTTTTATTATTATTCTCTTCGAGTTTTTATTAAATTAACGAAAAAACCCCCTCCCCCTAGAAAACGCCTATGCGCACGGTCATTAATACTCTGATATCGGTTAAGGAGTTTGGTAATTGATTAATTGACCGTATTTACGACCGCAAAACGACCTCGCTCGCACTATACGAACGTCATCCCCGTGTAAGTATTTTTGAAAAAATCTACAAGTGCGTATACAAAATTTACGGAGATTGTATCGCGTAATCGATGATCTTCTGTAGACGTGACATTTTTCTATAAAACTCCAGGAAATTCCTTGAGTTTAGTGAAAAGATGATTATCACCGGATCCGGACTGGAGGAGGGATGGATGACGATATCCGGTCTGAAGGATTGTCGAATGAGAAATTCCTGGGAAAGACGCGCGGTACGATGCCAGGCGTTGTCGTGAACGAGGCTGACGCTACGAACTTGGCATTCCCTTACGGCGAATGTTTATGGTTTTTTTCTCCGTCTCTTAAGGGTCCCGTAATAGGTCGTGGAATTGATTTCACCTCGAGACACGAACCGTACCGGCAAGACTCC
The DNA here is from genome assembly GCA_019022885.1 of Schlechtendalia chinensis. Classification (NCBI taxonomy): domain Eukaryota; kingdom Metazoa; phylum Arthropoda; class Insecta; order Hemiptera; family Aphididae; genus Schlechtendalia; species Schlechtendalia chinensis. The sequence goes on from CM032343.1 coordinate 13,791,531, forward strand.
TCTCCTGTCCCAAAACGTCGTGGCCATGATCTGTCGAACCGAAGGAGTGGTTTTGAATTTCGTTGACGTTGGTGAAGTCGCGTGTCGCTACTGTAACGACTGTATTTTTAACTCGAGAGTGTTCGAGAAATTCACGAGTGGCGAGCACACGATTTCGTTTGTGTTCAGGCGTGAACATTTTCGGTACACACACCTTGCACGCGGCTTTCCGCGTCCCGACTTCGATCTCGCCCAAAAGACTCGGAATGGTGTCAGATAGAACCTCGTCGAGGTTGTCCGAGTCACGACGGACGGCCGCCCGCTTCATTCGTCATCACGAGTGTCGGCTTTCTCATCCAAGAGGATGGCCATTATCAGACAAACATGAGGCAAACAAAATAGCGAACTGCAGTATGACCGCGTGTAAGAAAAAAAATACTGTTTCCTACACTATTTTTGCTTAAGAAAGAATTTATTTTTCTTGTACCAATGTAACCAATGGTCTTATACCTATAAATATTTGTACCACATTATTCTCAGCTTGTTTTAAATTTTGTGATTTTAATAATATATATAATAGGTGATTAATTTTCGTCACAGATTTTAAAATTAATTACGAATAGCTGCAAAAGGACATTTGCTAAAAAAAACGTTCCAGATTTAATAATAACGTTAAATTAATCTATATTTTACTCTCCCAAATATGGTCACACTGCACTTCGCTATTTCGCTTGCTTCATATTGCTATACATACAAGTATATGTTGAGTGTCTCTCTATATTAATCTATGCTCTCTTCTTCGAACGACCTTCAACCACTTGGTAACGTTCCGACACGTTCCCGACGAACAATCGTTTGACGCACAGTCAACAAAAAAAAAAAAAAAAAAAAAACGGATAACGGACCTACGGGAGTTGGAGGCGACAGACGTGAATCCGTTCAGCGCGGATCGACGCTGTAACCGCCGCGGTAATCGGACCGATCCATGCGACCACTCACGTTCGGGACGATATCCAAAACCACGTGCCAGTCGCAGAGTGTCTCGTACGCCTTATAACGGTGTCCCCGCACGATATCCACGTATAACATACGTACGATATTGTAAACGTAGCTGAGAATTCGCGTTTCGCGCTACGCGGGCAGAGAACCGTGCGGGGTTTTGTCGTCGTCGTCGTGCGATATAAGTATAGTCACACACACGAGCGTTTCATACACGACGATACAAATCGGTCACCGGCGGTTTATTACCGTTAAACACGAATGCGCCACCCAACGCTTTTTGCTTTTGTCGTATGTTCCCGTAAATAGCGACCGTTAAAAAATAAAAATTACTCGTTCCATTCGACTGTTATATACAGCACACGCACGCACACAATATGTACGCATACACGTGTAAAGTGATTATTACGTAATATGTGTTTGACAATCAAACGCGATACGGCCGAAATACCGAATATTATAGTTATTGCGCGGAATACACAATAAATCGTGGTTAACGCACATAAATTATGTATATTAAAAATAACGGACTGCCGTTGTCCGGCGGTCGTACCGCGCGAAACTGGTAGCCGATTAAACGACCTCGGTGAAACGACGCCATTAATCATAATAATAATTCAATAAAAACTATAGTGTTTGAATGTCGTAAGGAGGAGAAAAAAACTTTTTCCGCCCGAAACTTTTTACAATTATGCTAATACCGCAAATATCGCATTTAAATTCATTGCCCGGCGTAATGTGACCACCGTAGTAGTGGTGCGAACCAATAACGTGTGGGAGCCAACGGACAATTTCAGTAAGAACACCAACTACGTTGCAGAACCGAAACGAAGAAAAACGTATAGCGCGAAATTATACGCCACGTAATCAGACTAATTATAAAAGGAAAAAAATAATCCAATTTAAAAACACGAAAGATTCTCTTACAAACGTGTTGAAATTAATCACCACGCGGTAATTAGAACGTTGTTTGGCGTACGTTTATACACGCGCGAGATCTACGGAGAAGATATTCGTTTTGTTTTTTTTTGTTGTTATGTTCAATTTTCAGCATAACGCGCTGGTGTTTATATCGAAAATATTTTAACGAATCGACTAATTACACGAGATAACACGACGCAGCGAAATGTCCGACGCCGAGTATAATTCGATAACGATTATTTTGCATAACGATAACACACTCGGACGTCGTGTTTGTGCGCGTGGGCGTACATCAAACGGGCGTAACTAGGCATACGCGTACAACGACCGCACACGAGAAATGTATAAGAAAACCTGTCACGCGTTTCTGAATTTTAATTGGAACAAAGAAAAACAAAATAATAATTACAAAAAAAAGGAAAAGGAAAAGGAAAACAAATGCGAGTCGAAAAAAAATACGTGAGTTTACGGACGAAAACGGACGATACACGCGCACGTATACAAAATGTGCACATAATCGGGGGAGACTCGGTGCATTTCCGGAAACGAATGAAATCTAAATTGTATGTAATGTACACGCGGGGGCGCGCAAGACGGCGACGGCTTACGCACGTATATATATGTGTACGTGCACGCGGCGGGATATCATTAAAGCGGAACGGGCGTAACGAACCGCCTTCGGGGAAGGGACTAAGTATTTTCAATTAGTGTGTCCATCGGTGCGTATTAATTTACATGGCTGCACTCTTCCGCCGCTCGCCGTCCTCGCTCGCCCCTCGTCCACGTAGTCCCCTCCCGTCGTAGTCGCCGTATACGTATACGTACATATACACACTGTGTTTGCGTTGTGTTTCACGACGAGCATAATATTATTATGTACAAAACGCGTCGGCCCGCGTGTGCGTTCGTATATATAAATTCTTCGGGTCGCACGCCGAAATCAATGCGCAGCTGTGTTTGTTTTATCGGCCTCCGAAAGCACACCGTACGTACGTATATATATATATTTTTTTTTATAAACGATACGCGACGCGCGTGTACACGTACGCTCTCGTTTAACAGCACATATATTTTACACGGCGTTGCCGGCAGGTCGTCTCTGTCGTCGTCGCGTAATTAATGGCCTTTCCGTACGAGGACGACCGACGAGTGATTATTTACGCGGTACGAAACGGATTTTCGGTCGTTTCGCGGATAGCGGAAACCGGACGACCGGCGGTGGTGGGAAACGCGAAGTAAATAAAGAAAAAGAAGAGAAGAGAAAAAGGAAATGACGTACGACAATAAATGTTTTAAGGGATTTTTTTTTTTTTGTCCCTCTCGATTTATCGTTGTAGCGTCCGTCGCGTCGTCGGCGCGCGAAACGACCGTGTTTATCACCGCCACCCGATTCCCCGTGCGAATTCGTTTTTAAAGCTCCGCTGAGCTTTGTTAGCAGACTCCGACGCCGCACTATATCGCGTTATACACGTAGGTACGCGAGCGCGAGCGGGGAGCCAAAGATACTCCGGCGGTCACACCCTCGCAAACTAGATTGCGGGTTAATCGTCCGGAAAATAGCCTGTGCCGAGTGAACACAGACGACGACGACGACGAGGTATGCGGCGAGGAAAACCTATTACGTACGTACACGTCCCCGCGACCCGACTGCAGCAGAGACCGCTACCGCTCCACCGGGGCCTCGTGTCGTCGTCGTCGTTGTCAACGTCACCGTTTTCCGACCCGTTGTTTCCCCGTTAAACGCGTTTAACCTAACCGTCTCCTCTCTCTCTCCTGTCTCACGCCTCCGTCACCATGACTGTCCCCGTACCGTAACGATGTAGTACGCCCTTTGACAAACAATATACGCCGCCGACGACGCCCTCCGTATATATATCGCATACTCGACTTTGCGCGCGCGCGAGACCAATTGGCAATTCGGAAATCGCAATAATCTCGGTGACGCCGCATACTTATCGGGTTCGTCGTCGTCGTCTCCGCTCCGGTGCGCACGGAACGAGAGAGAGAAAAATCCGGTCCAACGCTTTGTTAGTGTCCGACGTGATGATGGGCGACCCTCTCCCACCCCCGTGAAGACGAACAAAATATACATAAAAAAAAAAAAACGCGTCGTTTCTCCCTCCCGTTGAACTCACGATTTCTATTTACGCCCGATAAAACACTTAAGTTTTATAATTACGACGAGTACGTTTTCCCGTCAAACGGCTAAACAGACGTTCCGATTCGATACGATGTCCGTTGAATTTTTACAATACCTCACGCCGTCACTGGTTTATTTCCGACCCGGGGGATGTCGTAAAACCCGGCCGTCGACGTCGGTCGCGTTCATCTCAAAGACCGCGACGGCGTCGGCAACAGGGTTTCAGGAAAGAACAAAAAAAAAATTGTATAATATCAGACATATTCATTAGAACGATAGGAGGGATCCGGAGTGCGTCGCCGCGGTCCTTTTCACGCGTGTTTATACCGTGAAGTCTCGAATTTGCCATCATCATTAATATTATTGTTGTTATTGTTAAGGGTTGTTTTTAACGATTTGTACACGTTCTTTTTCCTTTGATATGTTGCGCGCACGACATTATACAAGAGACCCGCGCGCCGCTTGATAATATATATATAATATATAATAGTAATAATAATAATACGATATAAAAAATAAAAACCCGACACGGCCGGCGCGGCCGACAATTACAGTCCATTTACGAGAGATATTACACGAGACAAGTCTCGTAAGTAAGTAGTATAATATAGTAACGACGGCTACGAAATATAATATACTCCTATTAAACAAATCGAATGACAACAACATTACACGCGTTTACGTCTCGATTAAACCCGTCTTCGGCCGTCAATGACCGAGCGAGTCTACCGGTTTAATATATATATATATATATTTGTAACGTACAATATAAATGATAATAACACAACGCGTGTTGTTGTTGCTAATCGTCCGGATTTCTTGTTTTTGTCCGTAATCGAGATTTGAACTATTTACGTACCAAATAAGATAACCTCAGTCGTCCGACACTACTACTACTACTATTACTACTACTACTACTAATAATAATAATAATAATTATTATTATTATTATTATTATAACGATCGCAGCTCTTGTGTTTCGGACGACTATATACATTACGTTCTACGTGTACGTCGGTCGTCGGCGGTGTTCATTACAACGAGAAAATAATACTCGCCGTCGTTTTCCGTGTGGATATTATAACAGAGTGGCCGACGACGACGTATACATAATACAATATCGTAACGAAATGATTAATACACGAGACGGCGGCGGCGGCGGCGGCGGCGGTTCATTAGGATTAGGTAGCAGATCAATTTGTGTGCGCAAACGGACGCCGCGGCCTGTTTACACACTGTGCGTGCACGTGTATGCGCGTAAACGACTCCACTCCGTATTATTTCCTCCGGTTATTGTTACAACTCGGGTTTAGTGATGTGTGTGTGTGCGTGTGTATTACACGTGGTTTAATTTTTTACGCGTTACTTTAATGATAATAATAATGATAATAATGATAATAATAATTTTCTCTATACCACCAGCGCTTTTGTTTCTTCGCTGCTCTCGATCGCCCATTCCCTCTCACTCTCTCTCTCTAGCACTATCGTTCACCTCAGATCGGGATGATTAAAGATCTGAAACAAAAGGCCTCGTGTGTTTGTGTGTGTGCGCGCGCGCGCACAAAAGTATTATTAAATACACGTCATTTTGCGCCCTCTTAAACAAAATAAACTGATAAAAATATAATAATAACGTCGTTACGACGACAACGTGTTGATATCGAAACGAGCGGTTCTTACTATAATTTTTTTTTATACGCATTGTGTTCGTGATGAATCACCTATACATACATATATACTGATGTATATAGATTGTTTTCACGAGTAAACTTATCTTTAAAATCTCCGTCATTAATGTCGGCGATCATTTTGTTTTTCATTTGGTACACGGAATATTAGATATCCGGTGCACGCGCGTTAAGGCTTCTTTCGGTTTCTCATACGTTCTCAAAAACTAAACCCGAGTATAAACCACAAACAAGTACACACTCTCCTTATGGAACAATAGGTACGTATATGATGATCGTGCGCTATACGCGTTAACTAAAACGTGTTATTTTCGGGAAAACCGCATGTACGCGAAACACGCGTCAACTCTCGGGTAACTTATGAAGTATAGTGCGATTACACACTGTTTTACGAGATTTAATTCTAATCCAAGACGATGCGAATCGTATCGGAAAATACGATTATACTTATCGTAGTCGTACACGAGGGCGGCCGTGGGACCAGGAAGTAACAACCGACTGTTATACGCGGTGCAGGTGAACAGCCGATTGTAAATTGCTCGAAAAGAAGTGCGTCCATTGATGTACGGCGTGCATTTCGGCCGCCACCGACCAATAAGACGGGGTTCGGGGACGGCGGAAAACCCATAAATACGAACCGTACCCAGTGGAAACCGACAGAAACACATAGGTGACCGAACAGGTGGGCCGGGAACGCGGGCTGCGAGCGCGATCTCGATTGTTTTCGCTGGTGTGCGTGCGCACGAAGGAGTGCGGCGAGCGATCACTAATAATAATACGCGAGTATTATAATGTAACGCGCGGTCATAATCGGATCTGGGTAGACAATGGGTAATCATAATCATTAGCCGACCATGAAGATTTCGTCGGTCGACTTCGAGACTAGTGTTTATCCCGCGCCCTAAGTAGTTAATAACACAGGCCGACGTGTCCGAAAAAAAAAAAAAAGGACGGGAGAGTAAGGAGACCACAAAGGAAAACGCGGACGTCGTCGCGAGGTAGGAGAAGACCCGACGGACTCTCCAATTAAATTTGCATACAATGTGTTTCCGAGTGTTTCCCTCATGTTGTTATTATTATCCGCGGTAGATAATACGACGGTTTGTGTAATACGAAATTCGTGTGTGCCGGCGCAAAGTTAATTACACGCCGGCAAACTCGATATAGTTTTTGTGAACGTGAGAGGGCACGCGGACGACACATATCGGGTACGCTCGATTGTGTTATCGGAAATAATCATATATTTGTGTGCACGCGACGATAATAACGACCGAAAAGGTTGGCCCGTCGATCATTACGATATTATACATCGTATGTATAGTTACGTGTGTGTGTGTTGATCTGCTTACGCGACTGAGGTATGGCGAAAATTCGACGAGTATAAATGTAAATGTGTACGCGCGCACGTGACTTTTGGAAGCCGACTACATGCAATAATGATAATGATAGGAACGAGAATTAGATCATTTCGTTTGTTCTGCATACGATGACGTACATATCGTCACTAATCACGTTAATCAATTACAGACTAGGCGTGCGCATAACATACTCTCAGCAAAATCCTTTGTAACAGAGTGAAATTATTATTATTATATTACCTATATAGCGTGATAAAAACCTGTAATCTTGTATGACTAAAAACGTGTAAAATCAATGCGATTCGTCCGAGAACAAATACAGAATTTGTTTATTCGTAGCATTAACGATTTCTATGATATGGCCCGTGGAAATTGTATTTGATCGTATTGTAATACTGTTGTGAGTAAAAATATATATATACATATAACTCAGTCTTTCTCCGAGGGAAATGTACGATATATAATGCGATTACGGTGGACGATTATTGCATAAACGTCAAAACGAATGTAAATACAATAACAACAAACGGAATAAGAAAACGAAAAAAAAAAAACTAGGCCAAACGTTTTAGAATTAATATCTGGGGTGTAAAAACGAATTGAAAAATTACTAAAGTATAACTAATTCAACGCCCACGAACTCGGTCGTTACGTGATCGGACGCTATTTATCATTATACGTATATGTATATATATATATTTACGTATACTATATAATGTAAAAGAACTATTAAAAACATCGCATGATAATTGCACTGGAAACGAGGGCAGCGTATTTAACACTACAACAAACTGACGTTAGAAAAAAAAAAAAAAAACGTGTAAATTTTTTTCTTTAACAGGCGGCGGCGACGTATATCATATGCGTGCCTAATAGTTTCTAAACGCGATCCTCGTCGGAATGATGTAATTTAAAAATTCCACGACGAAAAGCAAAAAAAAAAGCAAAAAAAAAAAAATAATAATAATAATAATAAAAATGTATACTACACGACCGTCGCCGGAGCGGTCGGAAACAATTTTTTTTTTCCGCCGGAAATCTCCGACGTGGACCGCGTCAGCGCTCAAAAACAGTATGATCGGGCGTACGACGGGCGCGCGCGTCGACGACGGCGTGGGCGTCCGGCACACGAGGATATGAAGTTATTAAAAGAGTCCGAAGATCGCGCGGTCCGGATAAAGACACACGCGAGCGCACACGCACCTAATACTATTATGAACGGTGAATGCAACGTACGAAACATACGTACGGACGGACAATATACGGTAATAATAATAATAATAATGATAATGATAATAATAACGCGTGTATAAAATGTAATAATGTATATCGATGCCGCGAAGAAGTCGCCGAGGCGGTTTTTAAATGTGTATACATATATATATATAAATATATACGTGTGCATCGAATGAACGAGCTTGCGGAGGCGCTCGCGGTGGTGGGGCTCTCTGTCAGGTTGTCGGTACCTTTGAGACCACACACCTCTGCCTTCCAATTAGAAGGTGCCGGTCCGGCCACTCCTTTAGGCCGACGCCGACAACAAACGCGCCGGCAAATCGTACGGATTTCGTTTCGTTTTTCCTATACCCTTGTACGCGAGAGGAGATATTATATACTTGTACATTTTCTGTGTGTGCGTATATATATATATATGTGTGTATTATCTAACGCGCGCGAGCTCTGTCGTCCGTTACGCTCATTACTCAATGACCACCGCCGCGAAGCCGACCGACCGCCTCTGGCCGCGAAACGCACCGCGCCAACACCATCATCACCATCAGCAGCAGCAGCAGCAGAACTAGTTTTTAGTCGAGAATTTCCTTCCACGTGCATTTTTTATATATTTATTTTTTTTCCGATCGCAAACTCAATTTCATAAATGCGTTTTTTCGCGTCGCGTCCCGAGACGATTTGTAAATACTCGAAGAACAGACTCCAGGGAAAATGACATCCCGTACCTACGTGCGTGTACATACCGAGCTGGTTAAAACAACAATATATTTTAATACCTATCGTAATGACAATGCGTGTGTGACGGACCTTACGCGTACAACACGGGCCGGTCATATTACATTTCACATTCACGATTGGGATTCATCGACTTGAAAAATAAAACACGAATTATTGCGTTGTTGTTTACTACGTATATAACAATAATATTAATATTGTTGTTATTTGTCGATATGCTTAGCGATTCGGTATAGATAGAGCCTACACGCATTTTTTACGACCACCTCGTACTATATTTTTTAATTCGTGTAATTTATTACGGCTATTCATCTCGAACACCGGTAATTACCGTCAAATATATATATATATAAATGTGTGTGTGTGTGTGTACATCACCGTGCATAACGTGCAGCGTATATTATAACGCGTCGCATTGTTCTGCGATTAAATTGCCGACAAGAACAACGACGTTATTTTCTTGTTTTCGAACGCCAACGAATTGTTATTAATAAAATTACACCGTACGAATTTGCTGTACTAACACGAGATAATTCGTTATCAGCATTAAATATGCAGTCACGTCGTCGTCGCGTTCGTAAATACGCGGCGACACGATAATAACGCAATGATGACGATCGATAACCCAAGGATCGCATATTTTTTTATTCAATTTTTTTTTTCTCGAACGATGAAAGTGGAACGTTCGTTTTGGTTCGGGACCCTTGTTAAAACCACCGGGGTTTTTGACGGATGGCCAAATTATATTATTTTCGTATCCAAACACGACGATCAGATGAGACGGTAGATTGTAAATAATTAATTAATTTCGTCCCACTGCGAATATAAATATACCGGCGCTCTGGTAGAACCCTAACGGCTCGGGCGATAAAACGAAAAACCGTTCGTTTTCGACTGCGAACTGAACGAGCGTATATAAATATTTATATTTTTTTCCCCCCCAAACAGACGTACCTTTATCGAAAAGCGTATGACGATCCGTCGAAACCGAACGGATACGTCGTACGTTCCGGAACGCGCAGGCGATCTCTAACGAAGAGACGACCCCCCCCCCGGCTCACTCGGATCGAGATCGGTGGCGGAGGTGGACCGACTACCGGCAGCGGACCGCGCCGCGGGTAACGCGCAAACGTTATCGACGAACGCCGTGCACAGGACGCGAGCGCACAAACACCGAAAGCCACAAAACGGGTACACGCGCGAACGGGTCGCCGCTGCGGTGGCTACCGACGTGAAAGCAATCTCCGTGCGCGCGATACGCGTCGAACAACGTTATACAGGCGTGTGGTATGCGCATGCGCGCGCAGACGCACACGTCGACACGACCGTAATGAAACAAACCGACAAGCGATAGTACGTGCGCGCGCGTGTGTGGGAAAAACGGCCACCGTCACCACAACGGTGACGATATAATAGCAATAATAACGATAATTCGGTGGTGTAACGTGATGGCCGGGATCCGTTTGGTTCGTGTCGATAATCGACTTCACACGGCGTACACACGCCACCGTTATAAATTGTATACACGACGGATACGCAGTCGACGACGGGACGGGACCACGTTGTTTCACGTGCTGTTGACCGCCACGGTCTACCCACCTGACGCTTCTGCGGCCACGGCTACCGGTCACCTAACCTCGATAGTAATAACAACGATATTATTATTATTATTATTGTTTTCGTCTAATGTTCTGTGCGTAGGGCGCCTTTTACTCCCCCTTCCGACGAACGAAACTCAAACCGCACGTGTTTTAAACGCGTGTAATATCGGACCCGTAGGTCGTGCCGGCAGCAGGCTCACACGCGTTTCGTTGCGGTTTTATACGTTTTTTACCGACATTACTTGTCGTGCCGTGTTCCATTCGGACGTATAACGTACGAAGCCACGATTTCGACGGAAACGCATTGAGACAAGATCGGAATAGATACAAAAAACAAAAAAACTCGTCACGATTTACGCGCAAACGCGAAATCGATTTAGCTAATAACGGTCAATCTTTTCATTTAAACCGCTAATGTTTGTATTTAATAACACAACAAGAAAGACATTCCGTCGATAGAAGAACCCTTCAGAGCCCATTTAGTCGTTTGACTTGGCTAGTGATATCAGTTTAAGAGATCTCGACACAGCCGCCTTTCCAGACGACGTGGAGGATTGTCGGAGAGTTTGAGTGAAGATGGATGAGAAACAAGAGGATCGTGATGGTACTCCAGCAGTCTGGAGTGAAATCCGGTGTAGTAATTTTTGGCTAATCGTTTCTATTTTCAAGTCTTTATTGTAGTGAGTTATTAGTTACGTTCTAAGGGGCTGAGGCAATAAGACGGAGGGTGCTGGACCGAAAAGCTTGAACAATGAGAGTCTGAGACGGTTCGCCACTACTACAGATTTGCATATCGTAAGTCCAACTTGGTTTTAGTGAAGATTTGTTTGCTATCGATTTCGTATGAACTGATAGTTTGGATTTGTTTATAGGACGAAGTAGAAGGTTTTACGTACTCTTTAGGTGTGGACCTCAAGTTAGTCGTTTGTCGAGCATAACACCTTTAAATATTTCACCCGCGATGTATTAGGAATATTTACACCATTCAGTTGAAGAGAGGAAGAGCGTTTTTTCAAAGTGTGAATGGTACTAGTAATGAGTTTTCTGGGTTTATTTTGATTCTCCGACTAAACTGAACGGATGCTTATGAAATCGAGATGGTTTTGAAGGCTAGATGATGCTTAAGTTGAGTCAATGTAAGAAATGTCACATTTACCAGAATGAAAAATCAAAAATAATTTAACGTAAAATATGCTATAACGCGAATAAATATAAACATTTTATTATGAATAGGGACAATAATATAAATATACATACTCGTATAATATTACTAGAAATCAAAAGAAAGTTGCAATTGTTTTCAAAGTATAATTTTTTATTCCAGATGCGTAAAACAGATGTAATCTTCACTTTAAAAAAAAGAAATATATGTATGTTACTAAGTAAAATAAATTGGTGAGTGAATTCGATTATTTGAGAGGTTACAAAATACGCGGATTTTAGAATTCAATTGGTTTTTATTATCATCATTATTATTATTATTTATTTACCGTCACTTCGCCACCGTGTCAGTGGAAATTACGTGAAACGGAACAATGTTCAACACATTAAACACTCGCAGCCAAACGACATAAATTTCACTGTTGGGTCGGTGTCGAGGGGTTAAAGTTTGGAGGGATATATAACCATCAGGACCGTCTAGAAACAGATTTGTTTTTATTACCCCGTTTTGTTGGCAGAGGGACGACGAGATCCACCGGAGGATTTATTAAGCTAAAATCCAATGACGTACCCCTCGTCTTATGCGGCAGCCGCGCGATACGAAAACAGTTCATTAAACGTTTGCTTTAACAAAGCCGACAATAATAGCAATCACCATTACATAGCAATGAATTTTGTTGTACTTGGAAATGAACAAAAAAAAAACCATCCAATTTTTAATCTTTATAGATATACGATCGGACACGAAATGTGCAGTTGGTCAAACTAAACGGTAAAAGAAAAATTCTGACGAATAAAAGAAAAACGTGTTTTGTATTTTTCGTTAAGAAACAGAAATATTGTCGAATTGAATAATCATCAATGTAAAACCGCGTATACATAGTATTGCGATTACAGAGAAATTAGACATGTTTTGTACGGCACAGATCATATTTAAGACCGTCAGTGATGGTACGCGAGAATTGATCTCGCCGTGTCCGCGGGGTGTACGTTTACGCAGACAAAAAATAAAAATAAATTTAAAAAAAAATATTAAAAAACTAAAAAAAAAATGAACAAGGCGCGATTTCGAATTCGCGTTTGATTGACGGAAGGATGCGGTCTCGCGTTGAACTTTACGCGCGGAAAAAATCGATAAAACAACCCGACGGAAGGTAAAACATTCTGCTTTGTCGCGAGACTGACACGTTGTTCGCGTGTCGGTTATAATTTTCTGGCGGCCGCTTAGCGAGGGTAAAATCGATACGGCCCCGTACCTCGAACGCGAGCATATAATATCGTCGTCGTCGTCGTCGTCGTGTAATAACAATAACGATTTAACGCGACACTCTACAAACACACGCGAAGTGCGCGCGGGCATTGCAGCAATCACACCGTTCAAATCGTTATCGTGATCCCGAACGGCCGGCCGCGATAAAAGCGTGCGGGGGAATCGCACGGGACTCGGAAAATATATCAGTGGCGGTCATGTCAAAGTCTTGAGATGGGGGAGGGGACGAGCTCAAACTCGACTGTGAGCTAACGATCTGCTCCCTCTAGATCACGGAGTTCAACCTTCGCGTTATCGGTATCGGAAATTTATGGCTCGAATTGATTACGGACAACATGCGGATATTTTAATTTGGAAAAAACGATCCACGTACCCCTTGCATTAACACTTTGTGAGCAGGTCTGTATTAAAATCCTTCCGTTTTTCAAAAGTGTAGGCTAGGTATTTTATAATTTAAATCGATGCGTTCGGGTATCAAAAAGTACGCCGGAATAAACAAACAATACGAATGTACCTACTATATGTGGCCAGTAGTTAACAAAAACGAGTGTAAAGCGACGAAAACTTCCAGGGGGGGTGGGCGATCCTACTATCGCTCGACCTCCCCACAGATATCCGCTACTGGAAAATATTCACCGTCTTGTTTTCGAAACTGCCGTTATTGTCGGAGCGACAAAACGTTTGTGGCAAAAACACGACGGGGTCGAGAACGCGCGCGCGTAATATTTTCGAAAAATTATTCACGAGAGCGTCGCGCACGACTGTTGTTATAGTTATTATTACTATTATTATTATTATTCGTATAATGGTCTAATTGCAACGGTATTATATATTTAGTCATCGGAACATCATTAATAACCGCGGTACACGGGAGGTGGTAAAATGTGAACAACCACTACTACCAGTACTGTTACGGGGGGGTAGGAATACATATATATATAGAAGAAAAAAAAAAGGAGCGTAAATATAAAATTTGAATCACAAGACCGTATAAATTATATGGACACATGGACAAGGACCAGAGGAGAAACGTAAAAAAAAAAAGCCGCGGCTCCGGAACATCTGCTCCTTGTCCACCTCGCGCAGTAACGTAATTAAATTTTCTATAACACGTTACTTGGTTATTATTATTATCACTTTTTTTTTTTCGTTATTAATACGTCATATACAAATAACGTTTTAATTATACACGGGGTCGGGGGTTTAGGCGTTATTTATTGTTGTTATTACACGGTGCGCACAACATCACGACGCGCGTTGCGTTAACCTCCCAATGACGACCGAAGTCTCGTGTGTGTGTCTCTCTCTCTCCCTCTCTCTCTCTTTTTTATTCCGTTCGCGCGTAAGCAAAGAAAACCGCCGGAGCGACGCGCGTAAATATAACACGGGGTGGTCCGCGAGAAGGGCGTCCGCGGGACGTCAAAAGGGCGGTTTTATTTCTCGCCCAAACAATATTTATGTGCGCGACGTGCAAGACGATCGTTTGAAAATGTTGTCCGTCCCTTTTTTTATACGATTTAATACGTGCGCGCGCGCGCGCGCGTGTACGTATTGTCGCGGACGGGCAGTATCACCCGCGCACTTGGGTTTTTGCCTTTTTCTCAAACGATCTGTTCAGACGACCGTACAGACACGTGATCTGTACAATTGATTTGGCCGTGGAGAACTTGGACGTAAACCCATCGAATGGCGCAGACGCTGGACCTCGGAAAATCCTGACGGATCTGATCCAGTAACAAACCCATCGACCAAACACGACCGGGATTTTAACCTGAACCGTAGAACGCTTAAACGAACAGACCGCGGAAGACGAAAGATCGATGCAAAGACGAGGACCCGTGCAGTCTGTGAATGTTTGCGGGTATCTAACCTCAAACAGTGTTCCATACCATCACTCAACGTCTTCTGTACGCGTTCAAAGGCACCGTGGCGTTTCGAATCACGGAGCTGTGGAATGGACGGAGAACCTTAGATAACGTTCGCTTCGAACTAAACACCCTAGTCACTTTGATTTTATTAATCCTGTTGACGTGGTGCTGGGTACCGTCGATAATATTAAATAATAATCAGCGATTCGAAAATGATCTATTCGGACGTTCGACCCGAGATGCATACGACCGACTCTTGACGCGTCATTCCGCCGAATGCCACAATAATTGCAACGACCCGTTGGTCGGAAAAATTATTACAAGTTTTAAATGTTAATTAATTATGTGTGCATTGTATTATTCGTAGCTATTTTTCGTATCTAGCGAACGTGCCGATCCAGTGCCAAATATAAATAAAAAGTTTTAATAACAAAAAGTGCGATCGTTCGAATTTATTACAAATAAAATATAAATCACATTCCCGCTCAATCGAAAACACGTAGATTATAACCTATTTTTTTCTATTTAAGGTATTCATTTTAACTGTTTACTACGCATTTTATGATCTATGTTAAATATTTACATGTTTATGTTTTTATGTCAAAACGTTAATTAATGTGTTGCTCAACATGCCGTACGCCAAATAAATAATAAACGGAGAAAATTAATCGCGTCCACCATTTTTTTTATATTTTTGTTTGGTTTGACATTTATTTTATTAATAATTTTTAACGAGACTGTTTTTTTATATATATTTTTTTAAATATTATTTTATATCTCTGAGCGACGGCGACGGACGAAAATGAGTGATCGTGGTTTATTTCCAGAAAACATTGTACCTCGTTCAAAAATACGATTTCCTATAG
Organism: Schlechtendalia chinensis; assembly: GCA_019022885.1. Classification (NCBI taxonomy): domain Eukaryota; kingdom Metazoa; phylum Arthropoda; class Insecta; order Hemiptera; family Aphididae; genus Schlechtendalia; species Schlechtendalia chinensis. The sequence continues at coordinate 13,807,350 of CM032343.1, forward strand.
AACATCAACACATACCGACGAAAATTCGATTTTTCCGTTGCGTTGTGATTTCGAATAATTGCGATATTATATCTCCAACTATACGAAACCATACGTTTTCGCACGCATTCTTAGATTGTTGTTCTAAAATGGCTATGCAGTATAGTATTTTTTTTTTTTTACGATAACTCCGTACAATTAACCGCGTTATTATAATTGTTACTGATATTTCACTATACGATTACATCGAACCGGCCACCTAAATTTACGAAGACAGAGTATAATTCTGGCGGTTGGTCGATTTTCTCTTAAAATTTCTCTCATTTACCTCGAGACGTACGTTCCCTTTAATATGTAAAATCATGCATATGTATATACGAGGAGGAAAACGACTTCGTTACATTTCGCACACAACACCACGGCGAATATATTATCAGAAGAAAAATTCAATACTTTTCTATCGTTTTCCCAAATGTTTTCATCTATCTATGATGCAGTGCGCGCCACAGAAAACGACGGCATGCGAAATACGGAATGAATAGGAAATCGTTTCTATCGGAAAATAATATGTGTATACACCATACACTTGATGTTCGTGTTGTGCAACGTATTTTAGACGGACGCGTTCTACAGCGAACCTCGAATACGTTCGCAGCGAAATCCAAACGCGCGACACGCATCATATATAAAAAATTAAAAATACCTTGAAACGTTAAGACAATAAAACCGCATTAACAGACGGAGGCGACCGCGACCGCACGTCGTGTTGCGGCGATACAACTGATTGCGGACGACGAGTCCTATATAAATACGTGTCTCGAAACGTTATCCGATTAACATTTGTCGAAATGTACGTACTGTACGCGTGCGTAGAAAACATACGTTTGGCTCGACGTGCCGGCGAAATCAAAGCGGACGGACGGGTGGGGAAAGTCATTATCAAATGTTGGCAACGGCGTGTCGCCGCAGTACACACCGTAAATACGTATGACTTCGCGCCGGACGATTTAGCGAATAAGTTTCTTTGGAACTACCATCACTACTACTACTACTACTACTACTGGTTGACACGTAATATTATATTTGAAGAATTATTACTCGGTCGGATGTTATTATTAGGAATATAGACCGGGTCGCAAGCCGCAAGTCTCACTGCAACGTACTATATATATATATGTTTTTTTGTTTTTGGAATCGATTTTCGTTAATATTAAAACACGTTCCGTTGCGGATGTATACGTCTGTATACGACCAAATGATAAGCGCGCGCGTTGTCCTGCTGATATGAGTTATAAAGTTAAGAATGAAAGAAGGGAAAATCGTAAGAAACGTGCGCTTACCGGCCGCGGAAGGGTCGCCGTGTAGTTGATCGAACGTCTTGCTGGTCATCTGGAACAGCGCGTCCAACGGCGACGAGTTGTCGTTGTTCTTGCCGGACGACGCCTGTTGTTTCCTGGCCGCGGCCGCGGACGACGAAGGGTTCGACTGGGTGCAGCTTGCGATCTCCGGGCTGGTGCAACACTCGCTGCCGTCCGTGCTCGACCGGCCGCTGGTGCACGTGGACGTGTCGTAATCGGCCGATTTCGGCCGGTGCTGGTGGTGGTGACTGTAGTGCTGATGGTGTTGTTGTTGTTGTTGTTGTTGTTGTTGTTGCTGCTGCTGCTGGTGATGGTGGTGGTGGTGGTGATGCTGGAGGTGCTGTATGAACAGCGAGTGCGGGAACAGGGCGCCGACGACGGGCTGCCGGTGAGCGGGCGGCGGCGGCGGCGGCGGCGCGAACGAGCTGTTGCAGGGCGGTTGGTATTCCTCGGCCCACGGTCTGACGATTTTCGCCGCGTCTTCGGGGCCCGTTGCGGTGGCGGTGACGACGGCGGCGGCGGCGGCGGCGGTGGCGGCGGCGGCGGCCGGCGGCGTCTTGCAGCCCGCCGAGGACGGTTCGTGGCTGAGTATGTCGGCGATGCTGAACGACTTGACGCGGCCGGCCGCGGGCTGCGGGCCGTCGGCCGTGGACGCCGGCCCGTCCGCGGCCATTGTCCTGCGACCGTGCGGCGTCGTGCCGGCGGCGACTGCGGCGGCGGTCGTCGTCGCGTCCACGTCGTCCGCCCGCGGTTGCCTGTGCGCGGGCCGCCGTTTGGCCGCGTAGTTTTTCCGGTCGCTGATGCCGTAGCTCACCTTGTCGATGGTCACCGTGCCCAGCTTCTTCAGCGGTTCGAAGTAGTCGGACGACGACGAGTCGGACGCGTCGCCGCGGCGGCCGTCGTTGCCGTCGTCCTCGTGCAGCCGCGCGTAACACTCGGCCGAGGCGGGCGGCGACGGCCTGCCCACGCTGATGTCGTCCATGTCGTCCGCCGCGGCGGGGCTGCGGGGCGGCGATCGGCACCTGACCGCGGCGTAACCGGCCGGGTCGGCGGCGGCGGCCGTGTGATAACCGCCGTAGTAAGTCTTGTTGGTGGCGCGCAACGCGATGGATTTCATGCTATCACGCGCGGGCGTCCGGGCGCATCGACGACGGGGACACGTATACTCGGGATTCGAACGGTATTGCCGGACGGACGGACGGCGAGAGGAAAACGTCGACGCGGCGGCGGAGGTGGTTGCGCGCGAGAACGGTGCGCACGGACGGCGAGTCCGCAGTGTAGTAATCCGACGGGTCGGTCCGCGGCGGGCGACGGACCGCGGCCGGCGGTTTGCTAGGCGGGGAGGCAGGGGGCGGCGCCGGACCGGCCGACCAATCGTCGAGCTCGAGCCACGCCCATCGATCGGCGACGTCACACACACGCACGTCTTTTAGCGGCTAAATTATGTTTTTCTTTTTTTTTATGCGCGCGTGTTCGTGTCGGTCGCAGCCTCCGCCGCCGCGTTGACCGTCTCGCGTCGATTTATCTCGGACGTAATTTATTAACGCGGTATACTCCCTCCCTCCTTATGCCCCCACCACCGCCGCCGGTCACTCGCTCGTCACTACCGTCGTGTGCGTCGGCCGCCCCTCTCCCGAACGCGTTCCAAATAATTTTTTTTTTCTTCTTTTTTTTTATTATTATTATTATTATTATTGTTATTATGCTCTGTCGCCCGGATGCCCGTCGTGCCCGCCGTTTCTTTTTTTTATTTTCCGTCTTTCTTCTCGCACACACACACACACACACGCGGTGTTTTTGAATAATATTAATAACGCGCGCGCGCGCGCGCGCCGTAGTGACCGCGGGGTGGGGAGGGGGGGGGCGTGCGGGACGGGCTATCGTGACGCTAACTGGGTGGCCTAACGAGTATTAGTCGCGTCGTCTTAATCGTACGCGGCCCACCGACAAGGCTTTTTCGTTGTTGTTATTATTATTATTATTTGTACCCGCGCGTGTATTAATCGGTGTTGATGGGGGGGGGTTCCCTCTTCGTTTCTTCTACGTTATCGTGCCGTACGGACCCGACGTGGTCCGACGACGGACGAACGGACGGACGCGCGCGCCAACGGAAAAACGGATTTTTTAACGGCCGAACGTACAACGTTTTATGGAAAACGAGTGATCAACAATACACGCGGACGTTAATAACGCGACGTCTATGATTTATAGACGCGCCGGAACGGCCCTAGTCCCGATTCGCTAGGACCGTCGGATCCGGACAGGCGCGGATCCAAGGGGGGGGGGTCAAGGGGCGATCGCCCCACCCGTAGACTCTTGTTAAATTTTTTTATTAGTATCGTTTTATAATTCTAACTCTTATCTATGATACTATAGAAAGACAATTTAAAATGGAGTTGTAGCTATGGGATTTTTCGGTGTATCGCAAACGATTTCCAGTAAAACGGTTTGGAAAATATTTTATTATTCGACGTTGTTTTGATTAAGATGCCCCCCCCCCGTAAATAAGTTCTGGATCCGCGCCTGGATCGTCCTGGATCGTCCTTCGTCCGAGCGAACAAACGATGAACCGAACGCGCGAACGCGCCACGGATACGATACGATTTGGAAATGCCGATACCGAAACGGTTCTTGTACCACCGTTGACGGATTACTACTACGACTATTACTATTGCGTCGTCCATTTATCACAAACGCGACGCACAGGATGCCGTATGGACGATACGAGACAAATTCGCGGCGAATGCGTTTTTTCAAACGTCGAACCACGTTAATCATGTTTTTACGGTGCCGGGTTATCGGCCGAACAATTGCCGAGTACCCGGTTGTTCGCGTTGTTCGCCGGTAGAAAACGGTACGGGCGTTTTGCCGTGACTTTTCTCCGCGCGCGCCCACGTTACTTCCCGGCAGCGGCTTGTTCTCGGACGCGCACGAACGATTCGTTCAAACAACCGGCTCGCCGCCACGTGCCGTTCCGTTTCGTGCGAACGTTACTGTTCCGTACGGGCAATTACAAACGGTGCGCCTCGCGTACACGTCCTGACCCAACGGCCCATCAGAAACGGGGACGGGCTGAGGTCGGCGGTCCCGGGCGGAAGAAAAAAAAACACACAATATTTAACATATTATTAACATTTAGTCGGAGAAATAAAACGAGTCGTGCCGCCCCGGTCACCACGTCTTCCGACAATATCGGTACATGAATAATTTCATTTCTTATTACACGATTTACAATCCGTGTGTACGTTATTTGTATTTCGTTAAGGCCACTTTCGCGATCGGTGGGCGCGTGGAACTTTTAAAAAAAAAGTGTTGATTTTCATATTAAACCGCGGTAAATTAGTGTACTTTGTGTTCAAAAACCTATTTCGGGGTAACCACAATAACTGACATTTTATGGAGGCGCATGAAGCCGTGTACCCAATATGATTTTATGGGTATAAAACAGAAAATCAAACGTTAGAACGCACATTGAAATTATCATTATAACTACATAACGTGCAACGAGGGCCCGGGTTTACGTACGGGTTTATTTCAAGCGGACGGCGTACTTTCAAACCGTTCGAATCGCGTGTGATCGAGTGTTGTAAAAATCGAATTACACACCTCACGATAACATTGAGACGTTCAGTCCACGTTGTTCGTACGAGATCGTCACGACCCGGTCGTTTTGAGCTGTGCTACGTTCGTCGAATAATAATCACGGCACTACAAGCGCGCTTTCCATTCTCCGACCGATTCGGGGTCGGCCGTCCGACAGCCTTCGACTTGCGCTTCAACCCCAACACTCGCCGTACCAGCCCTCTTAATATCACGCGTCCTTACCGACCGACCGTTTTTTGTTGTTGTTCGGTTTCCCTTCTCCCGTAGCCGTTTTACGCGGTTCTCTAGCGTTTCGTCTATGCCGTCGAAGCACGTATAAACACGTTTGTACCAGTGTACGACTCTGTCTTTCTAATAATAATGATCGCACGAACTCGCGCCGAAATAAACTACTATACCCAAAATATATTTACGAGTCACAATGAAAATCATGTAACAACGAAATATTTTAGACGTTTTGACATCGAAACTCAAACATTGAAGTCGGATGTTACAATAACGATTTCGTCGGCATGCTCTTGCCTCCACGGCTCTTATTGTATGTATCAGCCGGGCTGGGCTTTGCCGGAAAATGTTAAAATTACAGTGTATCCACTCATAGATTAAATTATTTTTTCTAAACATTATTCCACAATACTTATCGTTATTGTTAAACTGTCAGCACGTGTCAACACATTTACTAAAATCACTCGTTGAATATTAACAAATTAATATTGTCTGTTGTAACGATTCAAAATGACCACGAAAAAAGCCTCGGGTGGCGAGCTGGTGGAAACCCTGTGCACACCCCGTAAATGTACACCACAGCGTGAAAATCGTAGTGCATAACACGTCGTGATGGAAAAATGTTTAAAAAAAAAAATAAAAAATCGCACACACGGCCACGTTAGAAACGGAAAACGTGAAGTCTCGGTTCGATCTCGATTCGTCATTAGCCGTGTACGTCCGGGATCTCGTATTTAATTATCGTGCATCGAGGGCAACGTTCCATTTGAAACAGTCGATTCGATTTTTTTTGCCGTTCGCGATTGTTTCGTACACGTGGACCAACGCTAATCGCGTTTTTTACACCCGTCACGCGTAATTGCGTTTACTCGGCTTAACTGGCGGCGACTTTATGCAATCGAATATGACGGCCCACTTGCGCGTTCCATCGTACAACCACAGAATAAATGAAATCAGAACGGACGCTGATAACAAATTACACGGTCAATACAGGATGTCACGAATTTGTCGGTCCGCCATATCGTCGGAGTGCCTGTTATCATATCTTTTTCATTACTCTGTGTATAAACTTAGATTTCTCAATCGCGGATCAAACGTCCTAGCATAAAAAATATCTGTTAATCATATTTTCAAATCAATCTCAGCCATGTATTTTATAAATAATTACAGTTTTTTTTTTAAATAATATTTTAGTTACAAATTAATAAAAATCGAATGTGATTCGTTTATGTGATTGTAAAGACCATCAGGTGACGTTGAAAGGTTACCACGAGCGGTTTGTTCTTCGTCCGAGTAACTGTCGAATCGGCCCAAACGAAAAGCAAATACGGAACAAATCTTATCTGGAGACCGACGGGCAAGCGGGATTCCAAAAAACACGGCGGCGCGATTTCGTTTTCCGTCAACACGGTCGGCAACGCGGTTGGACAGTACGTAGTTAACGAAGTGTGTACGTGAACTGTGTGCAGCACATCTGCAGCCCAAAACCGTAAACGTCAATGTAAAAGCGCGTCTCGCGAAATAAATCGATTAATTGCCCGCGAGTCTGCGGGGAAATTAATGACGAACCGATCGGATGGTATGATACTACTGGTCTAGCACAGTACTGTTTAATCGTCGCCGCAACGCCGCACATCTGGGGTGTGTCGTGTGCAAATAGATCCTATCGAAATTAATCGAATGGGGGGGAGGGGAGGTTCTTGATCGTGTAACGAAAACGTAATCGTTTTTTAAACGTTTCCAACGGTTTTCTCTGCGTGTTTTGCGTGTGTGTTTACACGTTATATGGATCGGGAGCGAAATAGACGCGTGTCGAAAAAAAAGTCCATCACTGCAAACGTTCGGAGAACCCGTTCGACTTATTGACAAGACCATTCGAATAAAATCATAATCGTTATTGGTTTTACAATGACGTTTAACGTCCTTGTAAAAACCGTAAAAACACGTGTGCGCGTGTGTGTACACGGCGATCGTTAAATTATACATGTATGCGTGTGTTTACCTATACGTTTGCCTGAAACCGTAAATCACGACGTGTAAAATAAGCTATACTTACAATAATTTTTTTTTATAATATAAACATAAATGTCGATGTATAGATCGAAATCCGTATTTCTTTGTCTCGACCGTCCCCGAAACTCCTGGCTTGTTAATTATTCGAAAAACGGCCGAAAAAACCTTCCCCGGACGAGATGCAATTCGAGGCGTTTGAATAATATTACAACAAGGCGGGGCCGTACTCAGCGCATCCCGGGAAAACTAAGTCTTTTACGGTTAGGCCTGGTTCTCAAACGAAAAATTTCTCTAGATATACACGAAAACCAATAATGAAATGGTCTTGACGTCGAATATCGTCGCGACCGTAACAAGATTCAAGTAGAACGTACACTATACATGTGAACGGTCTCATTGCAATAACACGCGGATTACGGGGCCCGTCGAGATTTTTAATTTTTTTTCATCCCTTAAAATCAGGACGACCTGACCGAAATACCCTGCAACGAAGACGGTCGCGTACCGTCACGGCGGCTGCGTAAATGTTTTTGGTCGCGCCGCGTAACGCTCGACGGCGCCCAGTTCCGCGCGTACGGTCTCGCGTGTAGAATGTTCATTCCACTCGCCCCACACGTTCCACACGCCCCACACGCATCGGCAGCGTCGAGGCTGTCGAAACATCAAAGGTGTTACCGGAGTAACGTGGACGTATTTTTTTCTTTTTTCTCTCTCACTCGAAAAGCCGTCGCGACGTTCGTTCCCGACCGGGAAATTGCCGTATTAACGGTTATTACGAGCGGAGGCCGTGAGGACTCACGCCGTAAGTACGATTAATTTTTTCGAAATATCCCTCGTTCCCATCCCCCTCCGGACATCGTTGCGCTTGGGGAGATACTCGTCCCGGGGCGAGTGAGCGCGAGTGGGGAGACGGCCGGAAGTACACCAGGCGAGGCGGCTGGCGGCAAAATCACCCTCGCGCGTATACATAAAGACCAGATAAATTACGGCTATGAGATTGGGTACCGCGGACGACTGAATAAATGACTTCAGGGGAATAATCGATCGCGCGTCTGTCGTCATCACGACCGCGTTCAATATCGCGTCGATCATTTTTATTTACTTTACCTATGCTTCGAACAAAAAAATGGTCAATCAATATTAAACCACTCGAAGTCTTCAAGCAAGATCGTATTACTAATTATCACACAACGTTTGTGTAATTACACGTGAAACACCAGAAAGCGTTACTATCAAACGGACCGTCCGGACACACATGAATATGAATATATTATGATCGTCCGACTGATCTGCCCGGCCCGCCCACTCAAATTATAATTATATTAGAGCGTGATGATAAAGAAGGAAAAAAAAAACCACGCGCAGGCAGTCTTCATATTGTTAAACTGTTAAACATTAACAATAAAAAGAACTTTACGGTGAAAATTATTATACTATTAATAGTGTATACCTAAACTGTCAGTTTAAATATATATATATATCATGTTATTATAGCGGACGTGAAATATATATATTTTTTAATGTGTTCGCAACTATTATTATTTATTATATGATAATACGAGTATATATATATATGTTTAGTAGATTATTGCCTGTACATAACGTGTACACACGTCAATAATATTATTATGTAGATAGTATCTATTATATAAGTGCATTTGTACGTTTGTGCAGATATTTGATGGGAATCGATACTATTGATTACGAAAAATAACAACCACGTCGGTTCAAAAGTTATTTTAAAAGTATATTAAAAAAAAAACCCCACACGATGTTCAAATACCTATACGTATATGTAATAAATTAATATTGAAACGAACAATATAATGGTAACAGTCGATACCGTGAAGATTATTATAATTATTACGGTGAAAAAGGGAATAACGTTTCTCAGTTGTTTGAGTTGTTTGTTGATTTTTTTGAAAATATTTAAAACCGTATAACTTCTATTTATATTTGTCTACGAAAACTGGGGAAAAAAAAAAAGAGAATACAACATAAGAGGAAACGACGTTGGTGACACTCGGATACAATTAGTTAAAAGACGAACAATATTTTTAGAAAAAGAAAAAAATAAGACTGTATATAATAATAATAATAATATATAAGTATGGGAAGCACATGTACTAACGTGACGAATGTTTAATGGGGCGATTTTCATTAGGTAAACCCGAGGCATATTATTGTATAACTGTTTGCGGTAGGTATCCCTACTAATTTCTTTCATTGAAACATTCCTGTTGCTTCGTTCTCTTTTCTCTTTTTTCGGGGTATTTTTTTTTTTTTTTTAGTTCTTTAATGATATACCACGCCGCAGTAAACAGTATACATAATACTCGCATTTACATTTAAGTATCGGAATTATGTAAACTTTTACGCATGAGTAATATTTGAGCAACGTAGTGTGTTAGGTATTATAATTGTTTATCAATGTGTTTGTAGACGTCTTCATATCCGGCATATTATTAACATTGTATAAACAGAAATGTAAAAATGTCGTAAAACATAATATCGAGATCGTTCGACTTCCGTACGTTTAAAACGTACTAATTTATCGTAACGATTAACAGTGTTGCGTTATAAAAACAAACACTAGCCTGTTACACGGTCTGTACGTAAATCGCATAAAAACAACAGGATATAATTCGTGCGTTTATAAACAATAACAAAGGACCGCGGTCTGTTTCGACAAAACGCACTTAAAAACCGCTATAGAATTTATGTAATATGATAACGCGAGCCGTTGTCACCGCGAGCCGTTTATTTTCATGTCGGGCATATTGACATCGTCACGGCGAAAAACCGATAACAGATCATTACAGCGGCCGCGCATGCTCTTCGTACGAACCGACTGAAGTTCGATCGAAACGGAGACAATGTATGAATTTCATTTAATTCAATAAATGAATTTGAACGTTCGGATCTATATTTCACACAAAAAACGAAACGAAAACACGGGAAACGCCGTTTTAGCGAGAAGAAAAAACCGTTTTTCAAACTCGTCGTACGGACACCGCACGTTATCCCGGAGAGTCGACATCCGTACGTGTGACAGTGGATCCCTCCCACCGGTTGATTTTTTTTTTAGTTTTTGATATTCTCGTTTACAACAGCTAATAAATGTGATTTTACGAAGCGCTCTAGTTAAATAAGTGAATATACATCACTCCCCGACTAGACGAAATCCTAAACACGCCATTCTGGTTCCGACGTTCTCGCCGGGACGGACCGCGCGGGCAAAACGGTCGTGATCGCGTCGACGAACGTCGTCTCAAACGATAATTCGCCGTGCCCCGGTATCGTCGAATCGGTCCGATCAACCGTCTGGCGTGACCACTACCGGTACGGCAGCGATGTTTAACGTTAGTAATTGTCGTATACCGTGTTCGGAGAGGTGCCGTGCGCGTTCGTATTTAGCGGACGAAGTTCGGACATGATTGTGGACGTCTAATATACACAACGCGCGCGCGCGCTGCTGCTGCTGCTTGCCTGCTAAAGACCGGTTCCGCGGGTTTTAACTCTTCGTGCGCGTACGCGTTATTATCGTTATTATTATCATGTATTATTTTATCGTACCGCGCGCGATGGCGATCCGACGGTAATCATAATAATAATAATAATAATTACACACGATTATATGTGTGTGTGTGTGTGTGTGCACGTAACGTAACTCGCATTATAATTGTGACGGACGTGACGGTTAATTAATGCGCACGCGTACGATTATATTCGATCGGGGGAGCGCTCGGAATAATAAAAAACAAAAATGATCAAACGCCGCCGTCCGGTTTATACAATAAACGTATTCGACGATTTCGTTCGTCCGGTCTTGCCGGATATTAACGTGATCAAATACATCGATTTCGTTACGGCACCGTGTACCCGGGTGGGCACGTACGTTTCAGGTTATGTCCGAAAATCACAACCGACGGTTTCGCGGTTTTCTATACGCGCCGGCGACAATTGCGACGGTTTATGTTCCCATTGCGGTTTTGAGCTTCTCCGTTCAAAAACGATTTTAGGACGCAACGCCGGCACGCGGTTAACCAGTAGGCTTAGTCAGTGACCCGGACGCGTTTTCGTTAACGGGACCGTCGCGCCGACAGTGAAACGTATTCGTCGGTCCAGAGATGGCGTTGCTCTCCGTAACTCGCCCGCGGCACCAGTTCGTAAGTCGGTTGTTTTTCGATTTTGTGTAAACGTATGTCCCGTACGTAGCTTCGTTTGCTAGCCTGTTTGCATGATTCCGGTGAGAAATATATTCGGAATAAAAGTCAAACGGGAGATGTTCAGCTTTGGTCGGACGATTTCATCGACTATAATAGCTCGATTTCATAGCCGTTGAAAAACGTGTAAAACCAAAACCTTAAATAATTAATAGTTTTCGATCAGTATTTCAGGAAATCATCCGGTAAATGCAAAGTCTACAATTTATGTTTCATACATTAACACCTTCGAAACACGTAAGTGCGGAAGGTCTATAAATACATATATCAATAAAAGCGTTGCGGCCTCTCAAGAAACCAAAAAACAAACGTTACTTTATCTTGGTTTACAGTATTTGTACACAGTTATCCGATTAGTTGTCGAAATCTAAAACTATTGACAATAGGCCATTTTTGGTATTTCAATTTCATGGTTTTGTACGACTCGAGTCCGCGTGTCGCCGTCACCGCGGTTTTAACTGTATGGTATATTATCGATAACCGCGGTAACAGTCAATGGCGCCGACACGATTTCGACTTGCGGCCGACATCCGTTCAACAAATAACGGAAATCAATAAGACGGTCGGTCTGCAGACTGGGCAAACACGAATACGTTGTCACCAAAAAAAAAAAAAAAAGCGCGTATCGATCTCGTGTCGTTTTCAAGACGCAAATAGTATATTTTCGTTTTCATTTTTTTTGTTAAGCATAATCATAAAATATATGGCGATCGACGACGTTCCAACGATCGGATCCATTTGCATGTAAGGTTTATGCAGTTCACGCAGTGGTTTTGAATTGTCGTTATTGCCGTTCGTATTTGTTATTTACGTTTTCCCGCCGATGTGCACGCCATTCGTTTGTAAACGTTTAAATTGAAGGACCGTACGTTCCGATCGACAGGACGGATTTTCAATCGACAACAACAAAAAACCGTCCCCGAACGTCGTTGTTCGTCCGGTGAATTTCCAAGTGTACGTGCGGGAAGAAGTCGTTGACCGACGATCAACGATCATTGATGACGCGGTCCGGATTACGGGCGGCGACGAGAGATCCGGATCGTTCAATTTGCACTTCGAATCGGACTGCGATCGACGTGATGACGCGGACGTCACGACGCGACACGGTTCCTCCTATCCGGACGCGCCAACCCGGAAAAAATCGGTTGCGCGTAAAAACACGCGGTGAACTCGACGAGCGCGTTTTTCTTCGTCCTCGACTCGTTGGCGCGGCGTTCGGACGTCCGTACCCGCGCGTTTGTTTCCGGTCGTTTGCCGTCCGACCGACCAAGATCGCGCTCTGGCACAAGATCCACGGTATGTAATCCCGTTTCCGCGCGGTCCGGTGGCGTGTTCGACTTCAACCCAGGCCCTGTTTTTTAGTGAACCCCGACGCAAAGTGTGTGATCCGAAATTGAAAGTGTGCACTACGGATTCGAGAAGTGTGTACCCACTAAATACCAATAAATAAGACTACTGGCTGGATAGTAGGTAGTACCTATACAGTACAAATTTTTCAAATTTTTAAAGAAGAATTTTTTTTTTTTTAGTTTTTCTATCAGTTATCATTGACGATAGTCGACTATCGTGAATCTGATATCAGCTGCGGTTTTTGTGTTTTCGTGGTAGATTAATTAGTAGGCTTTGCCCCCCCCCACACAGTTCTGTATTACTGTACTCACATCAAAAAATGTGTCGTACGAATCTTTATGAAAAATAGGGGCTGCTTCAACCGCTCCCTAATGGTACATCCGACAGGACATGGTCATTGCCGTTTGATAGGCACCGGACGACAATCTAATTTCTTCGTCCGTGTTTCAAATCGGATCCGAAACCGACGACGTTTTCCCAGACACGCGGCACACTAAAGCGGCCTGTACACGCGGTCAAATTTGTTTGTCGAACTTCATGTTTTCAGTCGAACGAAAGCGCGTACGATCGCGGACCAACAGGTCGAATAAATCCGCTTAACTTGCCCATACTTTTTCGGACTTCTCCTTGCCGCGAAGTGACGTTCGCGTGTTGTCGTCGTCTTCGTGTCGTTTATATACAACGATGAGTAATACGGATAAGGCGTGTCTGGCACTGACGCTAGCACACCGTGTACGACGAAAAAGAAAAAAAAAAAAAGGTCGGCTGCAATGGTCTGTAAAGGAGAGCGGTCGAAATCACGCGATAAACGCACGCACGAAAATCGTCAAACACGCCGTCAATGAAAATTTCCATCGAACACGTTCGCCAAACGAAAATTTGACAAATGATTTGATCACCTACACGGCGCACGCTTCGAGTCTTGGCGGGACGAACGAACGCTTTTCATCGAAAACGCCCGCACAAACCGTTCAGCGGCTGGTACGTTTCGAACGCGTATTGGGTCGCTTTCCTTTGATTTCAAGTAGGTCTTCGGCGCCGTCGTCCGCGTCGCCCCGCCGCCGTTATCTGTCGGCGGGCGGACGGCCGAGTGAATAAAAAGACCGTGGCCGCGCCGCGGCTCCCCCGGACCCGACGGAACACGCTCCTCCTTCGGCCCGCGCCCATTGGGGGTTCCTCCGCCGCCACCTCCTCCACAATCGGCTCCTCCTCCTCCTCCGCCGCCGCCGCGGCGACGGTCCGGGAACGACCACGCCCGCGCGTCCGAACGGGCGAACAAAACACGTTGACGACATGTGCGTACGTCCGTCACACGCGTCACGCTCGTCACGGCGTACGGCCGGCGGTAATACTATATCGCCTTTCATCGTAAAATATAAGTAAAAATCAACACTGTTACAACTATTTGTAAGTAATTGATAATATATTTTTTTTTAAAAACTAGCTCCCCCATGACCTTTAGATCCGCCACTGCGCGCCGAGTACGTACGCCAAAGTGGATGACCGATGGCTGTGGATTTTGGACGGTTGGTGGGTGGGTGGTCTGTGGGTCATACGGTATTGAAGGTTATGTTGAGGTTATTGGTGCCGATAAAACGGTGACGAAAATTAACGTATTTTTGATAGCACATTGTTTTATGTATACGTATATTTGCTATTGCTGCCACGTTCGTTTAATTTAAATACAAGTTGCATAAGAACTTTTATGTTTCTCGTCGATAAAACGTTAATTTGAATTCGTTTGCTTGTCATTTCTTTGGTGCACATTTTTTTTTTAACTGTTAATACTCCAAAATGTACTCGGGTAATAATCGATGATAAGTCGCGAGCGTCTTTATTTATACTTGCTGGGCCGGTTAAAATGTTCGCCTCACCCTATTTAAAACTTTTGCAAAACATTCATGTTTTATGGCTAGTAACGTTTTATATACATTTTAAACAATACATTTCTTCGTGTATTTTTGATCGGTTTGAAAAAAAATTTTTAAAAAAAAAATCCCGAGGAAATGAAGGGACGGCGTAGATTTCCTTTCGCTTGTAGTCAAGCCAATTACTCGACCCGCCGCCGCCGTTCGCCGTTCGTCTTATCTCGTGTGTTATCCGTGAACACGTAACGTAAACGCGCCCTAACTCTGCGCCGTCTGGGCGGTCACGCTTTTCGTTTTGACGGCTTCTGCGCGCGCGAACAAAATATGTACGGTTAGGTTGGCCCGTTGTCGTTCGGCCAGAACGAGCGCTCTCGTTGCGAATGCAAAACGCGAAAATACAAAACGATTTCGTTGACACGCCGCGATCGAGATTAAAACCGTATTCGCATCACTCAAACACGATTGAAACCGATGACAACATACGGAATGTGATTTCTCGAAAACAATTTTTCGACCGAACAAACACGAGACGGATAACGGACCGGCTATCAGCGGTTATAGTTCGAAACGTACGGGTCCGGCATGGGCTCTGTCGCGTCTGGACCCAGGCGTTTCGCTCGTCCTACAACGGTAATTCTATGCGATAATGATTTCCACCGTATTTCATAAACGATCGTAACCCGACCGACGCGACGTTCAAAACATATTTCGTGCCGCTGCGTTGTATTAATATATATATATTTATTTAAACAGGGTGTCTAGACGATGTGCCGAATATATTTAAATCGAATTTCGCCGTTTTTATAATGACCGCGCGCGCTATTTAAAAAATGAATAATCAATGTATGTGAATAATGTTCCAAGATTATAATTCGATGGTTACAGCAGTAATCGGATTAAGTCATGTTGAACAATATTACTTGAAGTGATGGACTGTGTCCTGTTATCTCTTTTTGAAACAACCATTATCACGAGGAAAAAAACGAGCATCGTTTTCGTAAAAAAACAATTAGAAAATATACGTTGTAATCCGTTCGGTACGTCGAGAAAAGCATCGCGAGCGCGATAATAACACGGCGCACGCAAATATTCAAAGTTCAAACGTACACGGTCGAAACGCGCAAACACTGAAGTTGTGTGCTAGGCATGAATATTCGCCAATTTCGTATTCGTCGATACAATAGCATTAATCGATCGCGGTAAAAAATAATCGTTTTCGCGAGGTTTTGTGTCGAACGATTTCATTACCAAATAAGTTCCGTAGAAAAATACGCGACGACAACGGTTGGCCAGACGCGTTCGGAAATTCGAAAACCCGATCAAAAATGCGATCCTCGACTTATCATGTGATCTGCCGTTGTTAAAAATTATAACGCCTCGTGTTATTACGATCATTGTGATCCGAAGCCACAACGATTAATCATTGACGGATATATGCATATTACGCGTACAATAGCTACAAAACAATATAATTAAATTATCGTACGCGGGTGCCGTAGACACGACATAATATAATACCTAAAAAAATATATATATGTACGTGCAACGAGTGTTATATTTCATCGCGTTCGAATCAACCGAGAAACAATAACGCAATCATTAATTCGACCGCAAACGTGCATTTTTTTTTCTCAATTCGTGTTCATATATATACCGCGAAAAAACGAATAAAAACCCCCACGGATTTGTACGCGAGTCAAAAACTGATTTTACGTACAATAATAATATAAACCATTATAGGTCGTACGAAACAAATGCCTGGAAATAAAATCGTGTTTGTTACGAGAAAATGAACACGGTTTCGTTATTAGACGACGAGGACGGATATTTTTACACTTCGTATTAAACGTACTCCGACGGCCAGTGTGTGTGTGTGTGTGTGTGTGTGTACGTACACGGATGCTCGTGGCAAACGTCGTTGGTGGCAAATGTGGTCCTTCTAAATAATCCGTGTTATTATGTAGACGGTACGCGTACGCTTGTTGCTTTCACGTGGCTGTGTTATCCGATGTATAGAGAATGGAATGTAAAATAAATAAGTGCGCGCGTGTGTCGGTATCAAAAAATATCCGTTTCGATTAATCCCGAACGTATAGAACGTATCGCTACCTGTATTTTTGTACGTCAAATGTAATTTCTTATATATCTTATGGTTGTCTTATCGTGTTTGTCAATGACGTATTTTGGCTTATTTGTGTACACGAATCGATGTCGAGTTGGAAAATCATCGTGCATGTCTCTGTGGAGTTTAGAAGAAAAAAAAACTGAATTTAAAGCGTTTTTCTATTTTCCGTGTGTTCAATACGTTTGGGGGCCCTACGATGAAATTACCTTATCAATGTATATATATAAAGTATGTATATATATATGTGTGCGTGCGAGTGGATTAAATTAATAATAGTTGTAAGTTATCGCAACACTATGGTCGCGATGACGACGAAACGTATTCCGACGTTACGAGATAATTATAGAAATGCGCGATCTCGACCGCACCTTTCCGCCATTTATAAAACAAAAAACACCCTAAATGTGTTAAACCGGATATTGAAGTGGTGGTCGTGCGTAATGTGTGTACACTGCACCGATAACCGGGTACAGCACGTATATTATATCATTATGTCGGGAGGACCGCCGCCATAGCCTATTATTTATTTATTTATTATTATTTTTTATTTTTTATTTTTTTTGATAATGACTTTATGATGGAGTGTATAACGCTATACATACATATATATATATATATTAGTTCGTGTTATATATGGCGCGCGAGTGTGACGAGTAAAAGTGGATTGTATGTTACATGGGAGTTTCTAAAAAGGAAATGGTATACTATTGATACGTGTCATGTTCGTTTTATAGACGGACAAACACGTCTCTATATGTGTACAATGATTGCTCGTCATACCACACACACACATACACACACACACACACACACATATATATATATATTGTTATGAGTTATATACGTCTTACGGGATTTCAAATTCAATTTCCAGAAGAGATAAAATCGTCACTCTAAAAATAACGAACCGTATTATTATAATAATTTGAACGACTATGTATCCCGTAGATGGAAGTTATACCACGTCAAACTATATTTGCACGTAAGGTAAAAGGGGAAAAAACTATTTATATATATATAATTGAAATTATTATTTATTGAGGCGTGGGAATCAACTCGATTGTTTTGTTTAGCTAGACAAATATGATGTAAAATAGTACGGTTCTTAAACGCTGTTTTATGCTACACACACATATGCGCATTGTATATTTTGAATGTTTTTTTAATTCAAAAATAATTTTGTATTTCTATATCGTTTACGCAGTCGGTAGAAATTATTGAGTGTGTAATTGCGATAAATATAGACATCATATAGGTACACGCGCGAATCGAAAATATTGTCTTATTTATTTTATAAGTCGATAAAATACCACACATATCGAGATGGCCCGTAATGTATGTTCTATACGTTTTAATATTCTGTATTTAATTTTTGTAATATTCATTTTCGATACAGTTTGGCACGAAGGTTTACTTTACAAATCAAAATAATTTCTCCCGATAAAATCTTACTGAACATCACTTTCAAATTCGATTCGGCTCTTCGGCTTCTATAAAATAGACCAAATCAATGCAGACGTTCCCCGAGATCTACTTCTCGAAAAACACTGGGCGGAGGATAAGGCTGTTATCAGTAGATAAAAATCCGGAAACCGCATCTGCGAATTTATAAGCCCACCTCAGTTCGATGTCTGACTGGAACACTAATTGGCACATAAATCAGTACGTACGACATTCACATTAAGACACTTCTTCTGACCCACGGTGGTTTTTTAAAAAAAAAATAACGTTCCTATTATTACGTCTAGAACTGCAGTTAGTTACTGTTAGGGTTACACCTCGATAAACGCTTGACCGGGAATAATCATATTCGTATTAAGAGACTTGCTTTAAACGCTCGTCTTCGTGGCCAGTACGTAATCTGCTCGTGAACAATAAACAGACACAATTAATGACTAAAACACTGCTAAAACCATTATGGATTCGTGGGCTCCAATCGTGGCGGGGCTCCGCTAAAACATTCTGCACAAATGTGATTCTGCGGTTTCAGAATATAACTCTTGGGAAAATGTTTCTCTTTATATCAAATTATGCTCGACGCAAAGATGTTTCGACGAAAACAATGACAGAAGGAGCTGCACCACTGGCTACAAACGTTCTCACAATCACTACAATCTCCTCATAAAAAATTAAAAAAAATCCTTCACATAATAATACGTACCCGGCAATTCCCGTCGTCGTCTAAAAAAAGACACCGGTGTCGTGACTTAAAAAATAAATAATTAAAAAATTATATATTTATGTATGTGTGTATATCATTATTTCTTCATGTTTCTTCATGTTTGCAAACAACCTTATCGTGCATGCTTATTGTGCTTTCCTGTGCAAATCGTCAATTGTATATTAAAGATTTAAAACGGTATACCGATATTACTGAAATGGCGTCTCGTGTATTTGTGATTCATCAATAAAATTATTGAAAGGAGCTACAACGCTGGATTTAAAACGAGAAAAAAAATTCGTTTTCCACGCTTACCCGCTTGTACACGCTTTGACCTTTTGTATATTTTTCCATCAAAACAATGGTGCGTGTAATGAATATAACATCCGTCGAGTTTTACGATTTGTCAAGTTTTTTAATGCCGTCATGACTGTATGTGGACGGCCCGAAGAAGCCTTGAAAACCGAGCCGAACAGCGCGTTCAAAAGATTTACCCAGTTCTAATTACGTATGCCGCGGCACGAAATGAAAGTAATTTTTAATAGGTTTTCCTCTTATCCGTGTTTTATATAACAACAATAAAATGTCATTGCGAAAAGTCACGGTAATTAGTCGAGTACGAAATGTCACGTTCGGTTCCACATTACGTTTCCCGTATAAATAAGTAGTAATAGCTCCGGCCTATATATATGAAGTATATCTCTATACGACGTCCGAACCGATATGGCACGACGTTGTAATTTAAATTGCACGAATCCGGCACGGTCAGTGCGAATTTACGCGCGTACGTACATATATAGTATATGTATAAACACGTGCGCGCGCGAGAGAGGACAACGATTCGAACCGACGTTTTATGGATGAAACCGTTCCACAATATTTTTTCCGAAATTCCGCAGGGATCGACAATCCGGGAACCCGAATAGGAGAATAAAAATACGAATCAATGTCCACAGCGTGCACTACAGCTGAAGATTGTCGTAAACATTTCGCGTCGTTTACGGTGTCGGGGGCGATTACAAAATAAATATATTAATAATCGATCGTTTCAATCTCATTGTGAAAATAAAAGAGGGCGTCAGCACATGTACGTATACACACGCGTACAAAAGATGAATGGGGATAGTTATTACAACATTTTGCGATCTGCAGTGGCCGAAAATTCACGCTACCCGCGCGAAGTCCATTAAACGTCGATTGAATCGGATCCGCGTAAAATCGGTTACAATTTTCCTATTCAACGGTCTCTTTCTCCCCTTTTTGATTTTCACGCTGACCTACATGTATACGGGTTGTACGTACATGTATATATATATATATGTATTGAGGTAATAACACTGAAATAATAATAATAATAATAATAATAATAAAACCGTATAATGGTCGCACTCGTGCCATGCGCGAAAACGAAACGGCCCGTGTACGTATGGCGAATCGTTTGTATTAAAAATAGCTTTAACGCTAATGTAGTTTCGAATTTTTTTTTTGGCACGTCAAGCGTCCCAAAAGAGATTTATAACGATTCCAAAGAATAGTGTGCAGATGGTGTTTATTGAGTCGTCGTGCAACTGGAGTCTGCTGCAGACATTAAGGTAGCGCCTCTAAGACCAATTGAAACGACGATAATGCGTTTCGAATAAAAGACGTCGTCATTCTTCTTCACAATACGGGGGTTTTTTTTACATTTGAACCACAAAAGAATCAAACGATACAAATGTTAATACCAAAACAAATTAGGTATTGCAAAAATACAAATTTAAATTTAAAAAAAAAAAATTATAATATTTCGTTAGTTGAATTGCTTCAAACGATCTGTATTAATAATTGAACAACCGTATTAAATATTTGATGAAAAACGTAAATTGTGAATAATGACATTTTCTCAAATTTCGTAACTTTTTTTTTATTAAAATGTCTGTGTTAAAAAATAGAGATGCCATCCAGTGATAGAACCCGGCGTTAATTATTTATTTCATTTTTTTTTCTCTCTAGTTATAATTAATAATAATTCTTATTATTTTCTTTGGAGCCGACGAGAGTGATTTCCAAATAGTGAATTGGACGCGAGTTCAAAATGATTGCAAATCACCCGAAATCGGGTGTGTTTTAATCGGAATTATTACTACTGACAACTGCAGGACGTCGGGTACGATGAAAACACGTTGACCGTTATTATGAGCGATTCTAAATGAATAGAAAAATATAATGATTGTTTTAGAATAATTGATTGTATATTTTTTCATAAAAAAAAACTTTTTTAATTTGTTGTCGAAATTCCCATCGTGGACAATTGATTATCCTCAAACTACTCGTTTACGTTCAGAGGAAGTAGAAAAATAAATAAAAATGAACTATTCCGATTATTTTATTTAAAATAAACTCAAGTTATTCCATATCTATATTATATACACATACATGTATAAATATAAAATAAAAACTATGGCCTCAAACGTTAGCAAACAATGGCCAGCTACGCAATTTCCGCCTAAACGACAAAATTATAAACGAGCGTAATATACGTAAGGTCGTTAAATTATATTAGACTTATTTTAGGTTCGGAATCAGCTATATACGAACTGTAGTTTCTTAAATTAAAATCAATTTCGGCAGAGTAATTTATCCACAACAAATAATAATAACACTCGTAAACCCGCAATCGCGTTAAAAAACACGAAGAAGAACAAATATTATTTCGATAAATATCATATGGGTTTTAATGAATACAGCAAGTCTACGACATCGTTCACGTAAGTAAATATTAAAAAAAAACGATCGTATTACTATATATATGTACTAGAAAACAATAGCTTTAATTATATATATTATCAACAAATCGAAACGTGGCGAAACATGGCAATGAGGTTTTTTTTTTGTTGAATTAATAGTTTTCGATGGTTTTATTGTGTAATTTGCTCGACACGACGCGTGTATGTTTTTCTATTATCAAAAACAAAATTACGCGTGTCGCTATTGTTTTTTCGCCGCGACGATCATTTGTACGGCGTCGCGGGGGGACGGGACGGAAAAACAGACCAAAACAAAAGAACGATGAAAATTTCAACGAAAAAAAATTCACGACGGCACTGCACGGCGACGACGTGAGAACCCGTCGTCCATACCCTGTATACCGTCAGGGACCGCGGCGAACAACAAAAAAAAAAAAACCCGCGTGACGAAAAACGATCGAAAAACGTTCGACGGAGTGGCTGATCGTAAAGTATTCGTCGGGTCCCGCGCCGGTATTGTTGCGCCCGTCGGCACGGTATCGAGTTCGCGTTTGAGAGCAGATGCGCCGGTTGGAGGTGGTGCCCGCCGCACCGATTCGGCAAGGTCTCTTTTAATCGGACGCCAAATTGAATTGTCGTCTAATTCGGGGTGACGGTTTTATTGAGTGCGGAGTCGTTTTCGAATACACACGCACGCGCACGCGGGTATCTGGTATATAGTCGTCCCGTGCGTCCCCGGGTACGGTTTTGCACTCGCCGGGTGATGACTGCGCGATTTCGTCTCGTCGACGGCGATACACGTGTACGTTTATTATTATCGTTATTATCGTTATTATCGTTATTGTCGTTGTTGTCGTTGTCGTCGTCGTCGTCGTCGTCGTCGTCGTGTGCGCCGCGCACCTACGTTCATACCGACGACATCGCTTTTATCCGTCCGATTTGTTACGATACGGCGCGGTTTTTTTTCTTGAATTTTTTTCCCGTCAGAAGATCGAACGCCCCCCATTGTCGTGGTTTTCTACGCAGCGCCGACCGTTTTGACGGGAGACGCCGTCGCGAAAAAAACGCCCCATGGGTGGCCGTCGTAAACGTCCACGCGCTACAAACGGTCCCCGGGTGTCGTTGTTGCGGACGCGCGCAGGCCGGTCGCGAGACCCGTCGAAACGAAACACAAAACGGAACGACGATAAATATTCATTACGCGCGCATAATTATTGTCCGTCCGACTCCGTTATCGATTTGTTAAACGTTGTTTAGCCAGCCAGAGTTCTTTAAAACAAAAATCAACTACACATTGTTCAATAGTTCGTTGTAACGGGCGTCGTTCAATCGGAAATTCGTTTCCCGGCCACAAGTCAATTACATTCAATTGGCCGGTGGGTTTTGTTCGGACGGTCGTCGCGTTGTCGTCGTACGAAACGTCACGTCGAGGCCGCGGCGCGCCATACGGATTGTTGAAAAGAGCGGCGTTTCGTTTTTTTCTAACACTCAAGGATACGTGGTATTATTTATATACGGTCTTTCGGTTGCACGCTGTTCGACGATAAAACGTCACACGGTTTTCACGTAACATGCCGGTCGACATCAACGTAAACTACCGCGGAGTAGTCGACTCCGAGCCAGCGCTCGATTTGGAAAACATAAAGTTGGCGGAACTCGATTGGAAATTTAAAAATAGCGTTCCAAACGGTATATTCTGTATCGCGAAATAAAAATATACATGATAACAAATCGCCATCATCGAGTAGGCACTTGATCCAGCAATAATAACGTATCAATAATAATAGAAATAACAATATCAAATATTTACAACGTTTTCATCGTTTTTTTTATCCACGGTCCCCGAGTATACCGGTTATAAGCGTTCTTTTGAAAACCGTAGTAAAGGGACGCTGATTTTTTTCAAATGTAGTAGAGGAGCTCCGTCCCCTCGCGTCCTCCATCCCCCCCCTCACACATGAATCTTTCAACTACGGTACTGTAAATAAATCCGGGCCCTCATTGTATATTAGTATTTACAATAACTTTATTAATATTGGGTACACAGCTTCTTTTGCTGTTATACATACCTCCATAAAACATCAGTTATTTTAGTCTCCCTAAAATAAGTTCGAAACACGAGTACACTAATTTACTGCAGTTTAATATAAAACTCAACATTTTTTAAAACGTATTTATGAACAATAAGAATAAAAAAAAAATTATTCACCACCCGCCTACCGACGCCAAGTGGCCCGATCTGATGAAATAAAAATGATATACACACGGATTGTCACACAAAATTATGTAGTAAGAAATCAAATTATTTATAAACCAATATTGTATAAAGATATGATGACCGGCACGACTCGTTTTATTTTTCTAATTTAAATTAATAATATCTATATATTTCCCCGGGACCATAGTACTCACTGAGCCCTCCACCATCCCTTTGTCGGAGCCCTGCTTCGTCGTGGGTCAACAAAAAATGTTTCGGAAACGTACGTATCGTTTCCGTAAGATTGTCGAACACTCGACAACGTTGTACGGCGTCAAATGACGACCGAATGATATTTCAAAGTAAAGGAATGGGAATACGAAAAGAGCACAAAACACGACGAGACCGACCAGAGCTGGTAGCAGCGTTTGTGTAGCGCCGTGCAGGTTATGCAACCGGGTGGGCCGATTTGTCTCGCGCGCCGTGGTGGTCCTCGTGCATTGTGCCTAATCATCCACCATTATTGTTGTTGTCGTTATTATTATTATTATTATTATTATACGTGTTATTCGTATTATTCGTATTATTATTATTATTATTGATGTACGGCCGGCGTGTGTATACCCATCAGCACCACGACGCTGCCCCACGGTCATCTATGACTCTATGTAATCACAGCCGCCGACCGCCAGTGTGTATTTCTTCACGCTTCCACGCGTCATGTCCACAAACCTAAATTGGTTTATCGACGCTGTTTACTTACAAAAAGAAAAAGGAAAAAAAGCGTATAGGCAACATAATGCGGTATATAATACATTAGTGATACACACACACACACATATAAAAAAAAAAAGACATTCACACAATAACCAACACTGCGACTGACGCGAACGATATACGGTATGCGGAATTTCTACGGGTAATTGATAATTGTATTGTTGTGCTTACGGCGCGTCGTTGTCGTGTACGGTCGTGCGGATTTTACAAGGACGACCAAAGTTCTGTGTGTGTGTGTTTTGTGTGAAAAGGGTTTGCTGTTCGAATACGGCAAAAGCAAAACGAAAATTGCCGTCAACAGACTAAACGTTTGAGGTTAGGTATCGGTTTTTTGTGTTTTAAAAAAGTCGAACTCCTTACTCCGTCCGGTCGGTGTCCCCTGGAACCGCGGCGTCTACATTGGGATTCGGCGTTTGAAACGCTAACCGTCGAATGTGCCGGGAAGAATATTTCCGAGCGCACATCGCGACGACCATCGGTTTCGGGTGTACGCCCGTTACGCGGTATCGCATCGATGGACTGAACACGGCAACGCGTGCCGGGCATTCGGCCGAGCCCGTGTACCCTTTCCAGCGAGAGGCGCGACTCGGTATCACGCGTGATGCCGTGATACCGTTATCTCCAACGTGGGGCCCTGCGTCTGTCCACCACGTTTCGGCCGGGGCGGGCTCCTCGACCTCGCGTGACACTGTGCCGGGGGTCGTGCTGATCTTGGCTGATACCCGCCCTGTTATGTACTCGCGGAGTCCGTTTTCGCGGATACCGTCGACGTTTTGACAGTCGGCCCGTGTCGCCACGAGCTTACGTGGTCGGCACGGCCGTTCGGGTAAACCCTTGTCACCCGACCTCTCCATGCCCGGCAGAGGTCACCTGAACAGCACACGCTAGGTGTCATGTTGACGTTGGCGGGTCGGCACTGTTCTTGTTCCCGAGCCACGACGTTGTCGTGCGGAGTGACGTGTTTGTTGTACGATACGGTTCACAGAGTTATACTACCCCATACCGGTACCCGATCCAGTGGCGTACTTTAGAGGGGGATAAAAAAGGCATTTGCCCCCTTCCCCCGCCCAAGAAACATTTTATTCTTTTGATTAATGCGTTTGCTGTACACAAATCAATATTAGAAGTAACGGTTATGATCACATTAGGTCACGTTATCGATAACTATTTTATCGACGTTTTCAAACATCAAGACAGCCGATGTTATCTATCTCAATCGGGTTAAAATTTAAAATTGATATCTACTCTCGTCCGTTCACGTTAAGTTACTAAATTATCAATCGCTATTGGACTTTTACATTAAAATGATTTTAAACACTTTAATATTTTGTCCCGCCACACATAAAAACGTTTCGCGGGTTACGCCGCTGACCCGGTCGCGCAGAGAAACTCGAGTGGTCGAATCACCAAGACCCTCGTCGTTATTCGTTTCGTTTCGTTTCGTTCGGTCCGTAAACGGCGGGCAACAAACAGCATATACACATTTTTTTATCGGTTGCGCGCGCGCGCGCGCGCCACGCTGATTTGTTGCGATACCGCGTTTCACGGTCCACACGTCCCGGCGACAGTGTAATAACAGGTTACGACGTTCGGTGTAAGCCGGTACCGTGCCGTCCGTCCGTGGCGTGTTTGACTTCAATCGCGGTGGTTCGTGCCGGCGGCCCGTAATCGTTCGTCCGACCGAACTGTATCGGTACCGATCGCAACCGTACGTTTTTATTGCCGTAACTTTGCCGACGAAACGATCGGTTTTGATGGAGCCTACGCACGTTGCGTGTGCTTGTCGGTGTCGCTGAGACAAGTACCGTTTTTTTTTTTACGTGTGAATACCGGACACGCGCTCGGCAGTTTTGCGACCGCGCTTCAGAAAACCGTCGCGGGCAATATCGAGAAACGCGTTCGAAAACGGCACGATTTTCGTTTTCCAACCTAACCGTTTTGACTTTAAAGCGTTTTCATCAATATATTTTCCGGTCAAACCGAGTTACCATTTTTTTTTTTTTTTTTTTTTTTACCAGCAAATCGAACGATACTTAATATTTCTCTAGCGTGTTGAATCGTTTTCTACGAGCAGAACCGTTGTTTCGTCTATCGGCGTTATTATAATCTCGTGTCACGGGCATGTGTTAAACCATCCCACCGCGAGCATTATATTATTATTGTACTTTAATTCATATCGGAGTGAATAAATACCACGATAAAAGGTCACACACGTCGTATAGCATCGAAACGCGTCGAACCCACCGCACACGTTGTCAAATTTGATTTCTTTTCCACACAGGAAACCCGATAAGTCGCATATTGTTATTTTTATTTTTTATTATTTTTAATTATCTCCCGTGCGGATCTTCCCGCGTGCAGTCAGGCGGTAGCCGTCAATAATAACAATTATAATAATAATTATTAATCGAAAAACGAAAAACAAAAATCAAAACCCGAGGTGACAGCAAAAGAAGAAGAAGAAGAAGAAAACAATGTAAGGTAATTAGTTCATCAAGAACGAGTCCCCCGGCAACAGTACCGAACACCGCCGTATCGCAACACAGAGCGAAGGTCTTCGCAATCGGCGAATTAAGTCGTCATCGCACACACACATCTGCACAACAGACCGTACGGACAGACGTTTGCGCCCGCTGCCGGGTTAAAAAACTGATTTGATCTCGACGCGTGTGGTATTATTTTATTTCTTAATTTTGGTCATTACAGACGTCATTATGTTGCGTAATGGCGAATGAAATGATCAAGCCGAATTCTTTTTATTGTGTTCGCCAAAACGACAACCCGACGCATTACAATGGGACCGCGCGCGGTTAGGTCGGGTGTTGTCCGGACCCTGCGGACATACAGACAGACGGTGGCGTTAAAATGAAATAAAAACGCCGTTCCCAACAAAACAACGCGATACCAAATATACGTGTACGCTGATTGTTGAAAAAACGCTCGTTGCGTGTATACACACGTATAATATTATTATGCCGTATAGGTGTGTAACCTTCGGTCATCAAATTCATTTGGTATTTTCGATATTTTCGAAGTCGAGTCTATCGAAAATTCACCACCGAAACAGTTAACCGCCAAAACAAGGTAGACCGTCTACCGTCACGCGGACCAATAACGTTCATTCCGTTTTTTATCTCCGAATTATCTAAACTAACAGTCGGTTTAGTTTTCCGAAGTCGTCTATCCAAAACTCGACGCACGAATTATAGACTAGCCGGCACGATCGCCTGCGCTTTGGTGGAAGAGAAACGAAAATGCCGCACGGCGTTCGGAAGTAAAACATCGTGTATTATCGATGTAAACGTGTCACTTTCCGTTACGCTTACTGCGTTCTAACTTCGTGCGGTAATTAGGGACCAGGGTAGAGTATCAATTGTCACGCACTCGCGTTTGATATATTACACATAATGATAATAATAACAGACGAATGTTATTGCGGTCGTTCGTGTGTGACTTTTATAATATTGTTTATATTACGAATCGATTACGGGTTTTTCAGTTTTTCGTCGTAAAAAGAACGGTTTTTCCCGTACGTTCCAGCGGCACTGCCGTTGGGATTTTGTACCGCTAAGAGGTCCGCGTAGTTCAAACATATACCGACGTCGACCGAGACTTGGAGATTGACTTCGGAACGCGTGATCTCGCGAATCGCTCATGGTCCGTAATCGAACTGTCGCCGAGTTAACGTCTATGAAATCAATAACCGTACGCGACGCATCCGGACGAAGACGAAGGCAAAGGCGACGCCGAAGACGAAGGCGGCGTGTCTAGGCGTGACCCCGCGGCGGCCGTCGCGTCGCGGACGTATTGGTAAAAAATGTTTCATTTCCCGTGTCCGCCAGCGATCCGTGAACGTTTTTACACACGTTCCCCAGAATCGCGCGGACTTTTATTCACATCATCCGGATATTTTTGGAAATATTAAAAAAAAATTTCTATACTAAAATTACAATCCAAACAGCCATATAGACAGCAAGTAAAAAAAAAAACACGAAACAACTAATAAGAAAATATCAATAAATTCGAGAACAGCCAAATGTCAAGTATTGAGTTTGTAAAAATTATGACATTTAAACGTCAACCACAAATTAAACGAATAAGTTATAACTCTTAATATAAATTGATAAATAAAAAAAATCATTTTTGTGGTGTAAGCCAGTTCACCTTCTCGCGGTGCACCCCGGGTAACTCTAAATGGACTGGGACGCATTCGGGTGATACCTTTTCGCGGACGCGCTCAAGACGTTAAAAAAAAATGATCATTTTGGGACGCACTCGGCGGGACGTCCCCTAATTTGCCGCCGACCTTATGCCCGTCGTCGTACCCGGTGACGGTCGGGGTAAATGGGGACCCGGCGTGTATTGTTTTGGACGTTCGGCGGAAAAACCTTATTCGCCGGAAGAAGAGTTGTCGACGATTGTTCTTCCCGTCGTCGTCCTAAGACGCTCGTCGGACAACGAAACGAAAAACGGAATCGGTCGTCGCCACACGGTGTCGCGGCGAAGGATCGGCCGTTACCGGTCGAAGCCGGGCGGGCTAGGTGGTCCGCGGACGACGTGTAGCAAACGATTATCAATGAATTATCACGCGACTTGTTAGTGAAAAATGTTGGTCATAGAGTTCGGATGACGGGACCCGGGAGAAAACGATGCGCGTGTTTGTCGTTTTTATAGAGGGTGTGGGCGTTGGGAATAATAACGGTGCGCCCGCCGTCTTCAGAAGGGCCACTGGCCTGCGACGAACATTGAATCACACGCGCGCGTCGGACCAGATCGATCACCGTCAAGACGCGAGCGCGCACAATACGAACGGCCAGCGTGATGATGATGTCCGCCCGGTCGATCGGAACGCTATCAAACGCGCGCGCGCGTCGTCGTGCCGCGCGTCACGTTATTGTTGTTACGCTTTTGTGTCCGTTATTGTTGTTCGAGTGGCCGTGGGCGGTCCCGCGCAGCCGCCGCCGCCGCCGGCCGCCGTCCCAGTGCGAACGGTCGTCCGTCGCCCGATTTACGAACGGTTTCGAACGGTTCGTTTTTCCACCGGACGCGACAAACACCACGACAGAAAATGTTGATTATGAGGCAACGTCTTTCTTTTTTTTTTTTTTTATCACCGCTCCGCCGTTGATTTTCGATGGCGACATTCATTAAAAATCATCTGATCGTTGCTGTTGCCGCGGGGTTAAGTCATACCGAATTACCGCGGTAAATCGAAACTGGATTCGCCGTGGACAATAGGCCCAGTGCCCGGTGTTTCAGCTTCTAAAATCGAACGGTGAGTACGTTTAAGACGGTTTCCTCCGCCGGGTCGCTTCGAGTACACGTCTAAAAGGAGGACGATTGGACGTAGAACTTTTTGAACGGACCAAGTATAAACTGCTGTATTGGTGTCATTTTATGACACCAAAAATATGTTTTAACACGTTGTCCATACGACCATACTTTTTAATTAACGATTTCGTCCGGCGCTCATAAGACCGGGTCAACATTACGGTAGGTCCCCTAAAAACACACTCCCCCCTCCCCCCCTCCATCCGAACAACCTAATAAACCTCGAACGACGCGGACGACGCGTAAATAATATGTATAAGCACGAGGAAGAAGCCGTTTATTGAAGTGAAACTTCTTCATAGAGAGTGCAAAAAAACAAAGATTTTGTGTCACGTTACAACATTTTTTTTCGTGATTAGTCGCGCATGCGCGTCG
This sequence comes from Schlechtendalia chinensis, assembly GCA_019022885.1. Lineage (NCBI taxonomy): Eukaryota > Metazoa > Arthropoda > Insecta > Hemiptera > Aphididae > Schlechtendalia > Schlechtendalia chinensis. The sequence continues at coordinate 13,837,664 of CM032343.1, forward strand.
TCTCATTTTAGTTGCGGCTAATAGCGTGCGAGCAGACCGCTCGACCGTCCCCACCGATTTCACCACGTCTAGTGCATCCGTGCACCCGCACGCGCCGCGATCACGTCATTAGCCGTTTGCACACGCGCACCGTTCCAAATAATGTGAGCGAAAGTGCCATCAATGTCCTGAGTCAAACCACTTTTCGTGTGTCATTTTCTTTTCTTTGCTTGGTTCACATTACTACATACACACAGGCTGGTCGGGGACATGGGATCGATAAACCGAGTAACCATTTTCAAAGTATCAAGCAATGGTGACGACCAAGTAAGCATTTTATTGATAAACGTCCTCGGCTCGTACAGTTCCCGTATTTATTTACCCAGCGGGACAGAGAATATTCAGTAACTTCCATATTAATGTGTTCAACCAATACAAACCTAATACTCTATCGGTTAGGTATGACTGTGAAAGAAGCTCCATGATTTTTTTTTTTTAACGATATCGTATCCGAGATAAAAATACAAAAATATACACACATATTGTCAACGTGACACGTCCGATTTTCACGTGTTTCAAAAGCTTTGCCGACTACCGACACGTTGTAGCTGCGGAATTACTGTACTGAAATGATTTATATATGCTCCTATGACATTAAACGAATGTTGTTAAATGTTCAATATTATCTGGAATATTAAATTTATCGCGGAACGTACGTATCTAAATTATGCGACAGCGTGTCGTAGTTAATTTTTATTGTTGTTATTGTGCGCGTTGCGTGTGATCGGATAGTTCAATAATGTGCAAGCAGTAAAAATCGAAAATGTTTATACACGTATTTTTTATTATACGCGTATAGGTCAGGCAAACGTTCAAACACTCTATTCTGTTCCGTCATACGATAGTAATGTCTAGTAAATACATTTTTAACATTGCGACGATTCTCTTCTGGTTCAACCGGAACCTAGAAAACACGGCACAATATAAAATCAATATTTGCGGATACTTGCGGATGTTCGATATATGACCGTGAAAACTCTCAAAGAGTATTAAGAGCCAGATAAAAAAGAACAAGATGCATGTTCATTATAATTGTCTGGGGACGTGGACGCGATGACATGATATATTTGAGACTAATAATTATCAAACAATAATAAAATAATACCAGGGGTACTTAAAATCAATACTCTCGGTGTGTGATTACTATTCGCTACACAAGAGCATCTCGCCGACTTGTATGAACGTGTCGAAACAGAGTGTCGCCAACGTGTGACCGATTTCTTCGAGAAAATCGATAATTTAACTTTTAAAAAAATTCATCGAAATGTGATTTTTCGGCGAGTGTTCTTAAAAGATCTAAAATGTGTTGTAAAAACCGAATTACACTCCGTACCTCGCGAGCGGTGGATTCGATAAAATCTAAAAAAAATGTTGAACAAATAATATTTATTTTGATTTCGATACTATTTTTTTAAGTTGTAGCTTTTCGTTGTCCTTTACAATCACAATTGAAATCGTCTATAGAGAATATTTAAGTTGTATCTATAATGGCTTAGTTGTTGTTTTCGATTTACTTAAGCAAGAATATTTCCTCTTTTCGGTAATCGTATGAAAATCTTCAGATCCAATTATTACTTTTGGATTACAATTGAATAGCTAGACGTTGTTACACAACGATAATTATAACACAAATAACTACTGTAAAAAATCAATTGATAATATTCTAAATTATGGTTAGAAAACATACTGTAAGGACCAGGTTATGACTTTCAAGGAGTATTGTATAGGCAATTCGTAACTCAATTTCATCTCGGTATGTGTAATAAACGAAACTCATGTTTTAAAACATTTTAAAACCACTCAAAACCACAAAAAAAAAAAAAACAAAATCGATCGATCCGAATCCGTTGCAAAACGTTGTATGGCGCGCGCGCCTAATGAGTTAAAAACGTGAAAATTTCACGAAATGCGGAACGCCTAGACGCCCCGGAAAACTCATCTCGATTTCCGGTCGAAATATTCGGCGACACCAGAGAAAAAGAAAAATTGCTTTTGTCCCTGTACCGCGGGCGGCGACGAACGAAAACGTGTTCGCCGAGACAACGAACGGCGGACGAAACCCGTCGACGAGAACGATCACGCACGGCGGCGGCGGCGGCGCGTTCAAACACGTGACGTCCGTACGCCGCGCGGGTGTTGACGTCCTTGCGCACGTCGGCGCCCGCGTGAACTACAACGGGCCGCGTCGGGTTTTAAACGTGATAATTATTTTTTTATTTATTTTTTTATTTATTATTGTCGTCGTTGTTGTTGTTGTTTAAGGACCAGATAAATTGTCGTGACCGCCTCGACAGTTGGCCACCGAGAGCCGGTGTCCCCGCTGTGCCGCGCGCGCGCGCGCGCGCGTATCGGCGTCGACGTTACACCCCCTTTTCGCGTAAATAACCGCGTGTTCGGGACGACGGCGACGCGACGAACAATAAACAATAATTATCGGTGGCCGGCACCGGAAACCTCGTACACGTACGCGCGGCTAATTTGATATCTTTATGTTCGTCGGGCCGCGGCTACATGGGTGGTAGGTAACGTTTTGTTCCGCGTCGTCCTGCCGAGTACGCGACGTGGTGTCCGCGCCACGCGTGGAGGGGGGGGGTTGCTCGCGCGTCTGACGCGTAACGGTCTATCATTTACATGGCTCGGGTGTTTATACGCGTTTATTTATTTATTTCGTCGCGTTTTTTTGGGGGGGAGGGACGTTTAAAACCACTACGTAAACGTTTTCGCTAAACGAATCATGAAAACGTTGTGTTATCGATACGTTATCGCTGCATTTATCATCTCGCGTATCGCTCGTCGCGGAATATTATTCGCGTGTTATTTGACGATTATTTTTAGATTCACCCACCGACATCATACCGTGAGACTGTTAAAATTGAATTGACGTCATTGACTATCATAGATTTTTTTTTTTTTTTTTTATATAAGTTGTGATAGCATATTCTCATATAATCGATTATTATTGTTCTCATTTAAATTCAAATGCGTTTATTTGTAAAAAAATGTTGTAGAATACTATTCCACTAAAAATTGTATAGAGAAATTTTTTCAATTGGAAAAAAAGAATACGGTTAGAAATTAGGTTATATATTAGACACCCACGGTTTTGTGATGTAGAATATTTCATTTGGAACGCTTTTTTTAAATTTCCAATTGAGCTCCATCTCTTTATATTTTCCAATTTTCGAGCGTGATTTTACACTTACAGGATAAAATGTTTGAAAAAACTTCTCGTGACCCACGGTTTGAGAAACGCTGCTCTAAAGAAATTCTCTAATTGACGTGCGTGCGTGTTTTTCCGACCGGATTCTAATCTATTTGACGTGTATCTTTGATATCCCCATGGCGGATCTCTCGATCGCGAAGAAAAATTACGCCGACAAACCGTTATAAAATTGAACTTGTTTCTTTTCTTCGGTAAAACTATATCAACCAACATTTAAACGTGATCCGTCTGTTGTCGACCCGTGTTATATGAACACCATTGTACATACACAATATTATGACGACGAAACGTATCGTGTACACTTAAGTCTTCAAAAAAAAAAAAAAAACTTGCGAAAAAACGTCGACTTTCACTTGGTGGTATCGTGAAGGAGTTCGTGACAATTTATCATACTGCAGACAAACGAAATGACGAAAAATATGTTGATCGTGTTGACCATCAATATAAATCGATTTTTATGCGCATATGATTCTAGTGGAAAACGTAACGTTTGTTGTTATTATAAAATGAATTCTATACGTAGAATTACTATACTAACAGTGAACGCGCTTGACTTTGCTCCGGATCCGTACGTTACGGATTCTAATCGTTTTGGGGGTTGTTATGCGGACGTAGACGTGAAGCGAGCAATCGACAGTGTGTGCGACAACACACTCGGCCTGCACGTGTAGCAAAAACGACGTTCGACGATTTTCGTTTTGTCTCGAACGATTCTCCGCGCTCATTTTTGGACCGTAACACTTTTGTAATTTATCATTTCGCCGCGGTGTGTCGAATTTTTGCTTTTCAATCTTCGTTCCGATGCGCGCGCCCGGCAGCTTATGCGAGTCAGCTGGCCGGCGAGACGCCGCTCCACCACGCCACGCTGGTTAGATGAGGTCGAGGTTCTCGACGGATGATTTGACAGGATTGTCGCGGACGTGATCCATGAGACCGAGTGCCACTAATAACGTCGACCACGTTTATATAACAAACTCGTCATTGACGTATATATGTGTGTGTGTTTTTGTTTCTTTTTCGGAGAGCATGTCGTCTCAGATTTCAAACACGGTCGGTAATATTATTACACGGTTTATTTCGTTTCGCTCGTAAACGTGCACGTCCCGACGTTCCTGCGAGATTTATTCACTTGAAACGTCGTCCGTTCGGAACGTTTATATTTCACCGGATAAATATAAATAGACGGGGACGTTGTACGATAGTTTTTGATTAGTTGTTGTTGTTTTTTCATCGGTCATGGATTTCGTCGTAGTTTGTCACAGACGATCTGTTGTACTCGCCGAATCGAAGCGCGGCGCAGAAATGACGTGAATTGACGATTTCGCCGTTAAATCATTTGACAACGGACACTCGAAAAGTGATCATTTATTTATAGACGAAACCATGTCGGAACCGTTTTACGTGACGACGACCGAGTGTTATAATAATTGTTATTATTACTGTTGTTGTCTCCGGCGGATTCGGTCCGACGCGGTTTTTGTGGCCGACGATATTTCGGGGAGGAAAACTCGCGCGTGTATAAATATTATTTAACGTGTACGCGTCTATGCGGTTCTCGAAATAGCTCGCAAAGCGTTTCGGTCCCAAACGAACCGTTATAATGACGTGCGCAGGGCGCGGCACAAGTCCTCGAGTGTAAAACAGCCGACACAGCCCCACACGTAAAGCACACACGCGCGTGCGCGCGCGGACGAGGCCAAGTGCCAACTCGTTTTCCTTTATATTTTCTTGTTAGTTTTCGGTTAAACGAGTCCATTAGTAAACGTCATCGGCACGCAACATCAAATACCCCGGGGGGAAAGAAAAAAACCGAACTCGTCAAACGATTTGAAAAACCGCTTTCGAGTGCCAGTGATAAATTGTGTTTTAAATTTCTCGCCCGTTACTTGGAACCCTGTCCAAAAAAAATATATATATACATATACAAGTATATGGTTATCGTCCGTGTCTTTTGTAAATCATTTTTCTTTTAATTAAAAAGTAAATAACACGTGTTGACTATTACATGAAACTACACAGTGACATCTGTGACATACGTACGCACCGATTTCGTTTGAATCGCCTTGTTGTCTAAATAAATTAAATTTACAACAAAAAAAATAATAATAATAACAAACCACATCTTATTATTATTATTATTTTTACGATCGGCGGAAATTACGTGTTACAGTGTTACACTATACATAAATAAACTTAAAATTATTATTAAAAAAACAAAACGAATCCCAATACGAAATTCGTCGTTGTTTATATTTATACATTTAACATTGCGGTCTGTGTATAACAATCCGGAAATTTTCGTATATTTAGACTGGCGTGGTTTGGACGCCACGGCTGCCGCGTACACACACCACTCGTATGTATATATATTAAGTATATACGTCGTTATACACGACTAACCTAACTACGAGCTCGTCCAGATTATGTGGACATTTTTTTCCGGTACAGTTGTGTTTAACGATCCGCATATCCAATTAAGTAACTCTACAACAGTCAGCACGTCCTTTGAAGTGTTACGAACAGCAAAGCACAAGAACAACAAAGCCTTAACGGTCTGGACGGTGTCCCGGAATTCGCACGACACGACACACGGGGACATAGGCAATTCAAAAAAAAAAAAAAAGCCGTACTGATATTGATTTGTGCCGAGGCCAATTCGTATTTATCGATTTGCAAAAAAAAAACGGCTATAATCAAAAAAAAAAAAAAGAAGTTCAAAACTGTTAAACGGAGCAAGCACGCGGTTACGAACGGTCGACGGCGATGTTGTTTCATTTCGAACGGGAACAGAACGCCATTGTCGTGATGCCGAAGTCGATACGCGGTCGAGACCCGCGAGACGACAAGCCGCGGGTTTCTCGTTTGATCATCTCCGACCGGGCACGTCTACCGTTCGTGAACGACGGCAAATGTGTTCTCCGTTCGACTTCAAACTGCGTCCGGCCGGATGCGTCTTGCCGACGGCATTGTTGACGCGTCCAAACGTACGATCCGTCCGATACAATCGACGCCGTTATCGGACTCGTCGGCGTCCAGCTCGTTTGGAAATTTAAAAATAACCCCCCCGAATGACATATTCTACACCACGAAACGGTTCACCATTAATAATACCTAACCGTATTATTTTTTTTTTCAATTAAAAAAAATTTCTCTACACAATTTCTAACGGAACGGTGTTCTACAACATTTTGTACAAATAAACGCGTTTAAGTTCAAGTAAGAGTAATAATGTGTAAAAATCGATTCTGTATTAATACGCCGTCATAACTTATAAAAAAAAAAACTATACACGATAAAACCGAATTTTCAAAACGGTTCGCCGAACCGACGACGACAATTTGTGCCGGCACGGGTTTAACAGTCTCGCGGTATTACGTCTGTGAGTAAATCCAGACATAATTGTCGATAATATTCTGCGCAAGATGATTAATCGCCATTATCGAGCGCGTTTTAACGATTTTTTTTTTTTTTTTTATCTACGGTCGTAAGCGCTGGCCCGCTTCCCCTTGAAAACCACTGGTGAAGGGACGTGATTTTTTTTAATTTTTTTTTTAACGTACCAGAGGGGCTAGCGGCGGCGGCGGCGGCGACAAACGTCGGTAAAAATAATACGCGTCTGTCGTCGAGCGGACAACCGTAACAGAGCCATCCGTACGGCCGGGGGTTTGAACGGAAAGCGCGAAAAAAACGAAAAACCGAGAAACCGTGAAACACGTCCGTTCGCACGTTTTTCGATTTGTATTCGGTCGGCGCGCAGAACACAAAACCAACATTTTATCTAATTGCCTTCTGGGGGTTCACGCGTATTATTTATGGCGCGCGCACGGCGTTTCCCCGGACGGTTGCGCGCGTTTACCGTCGCCGAACGTCCAAAGACGTGCCGACGACGTCGTCTTTCGACGGCGCCGGCCGACCACCGCGTGACGGACCCGGCTCGTCCGAGACCCGAAGGGACGCACGCCGCGGGTAACGAGTATTCGGGTCGATGGGACGTCGTCTCGGCCACGATTACGTGTAAGGCCGGGCGCACACTGATAGAGCAAAACTGTTCCGATCTAGTCGAAACATTTTGTTTCAAACGGCTCCGAACAAATTTCATTCATACTGACAAAACAAAACCGAACAAGACAAAATAATTTCCGATTAATTTTTTGTTTTACATCAGTCGTCAAGATGAGTTCTGATGAAGATGATGTTGTTATACCGCTTTTGTGGCAATTTTTGTTAAATAGTGAAATAAATGAAAAAAAACGTAAACGTAAAATTTTTCTGGATCGCATCCCATTTTAAAATAATTATGAAGTATAATTATGAAATATTTATGAAGTATAGTATGAGAAGTATCAAGTAAAATCATAAAAATCTGTGTGACACCAAAACAACGATAGTGTTCAGTTGTAAGCTATTCGTATAATAGACTATTTTATACGATTACTTAACATTTTCGTATTTTGCTCGGAGAAAAAATAGAACCAGACCGAACAAGACCGATCATGCTTCGTTTTGTCTTGTCGTGTGTTGATGTTGACTGATTAGTGTGCGCGCGTCACTTACTTTACATATGTTATAATTGCCTACAAACAGCTCCGAGCTGCTCCAAGCAGCTCGAAACAGTTTTGCTCTATCAGTGTGCGCCTGGCCTAACGCTCGTCAAAATTCGCGCGGTGAACTCACACTTGGCCCTCGCTTGGCCGTCGCTGCGTGTCCGTGGACACGTGAGTATCGCGGACGGCCGCCGACAGACCTTAACGGCGTGTCGCGCACACACATATACGTGACGTGTTTGCGGGTGAGGAGAGGGGGGGTCAAAGGGTACCGGACACTCTGTCTAATCATCCGTTGTCTAGTACTGACAATTTTTTTTGGTTTTTCGATCACACCGGCCAGAAAATTTTTGAAAATCCGCTGCCGTACACGTGCCATGCATACGGCGGCTATCGATTTGGTTTTGTGACATTTGAGTACGCCGGGTTTTGTGGCTCGCGCCTACTAACCACGCGCCTTCTGTTAGCTCGGAGGAGCTACTCAAGAGATGTGGCAGGTCAGCATCCAACCGGTTAAGATCAGATGCCGTACCTTTTCGGAGGAGCGTCGCGCGACTCAGTTAAGTGTCCCATTAGGTCTAGCGGCTTCTGGTTACTATCTAGCGTTTGCCCCACAACCACCACGTTTATAGATAAGCACCTCAACGCTGGTTTTGTGGCGATGGACACACGAACGGTCCACGTACGTATTTTTATCAGAGGCGACGTTTTAGGAACGGGTGACTATAACTATATTACGACGCGGATACCGGTATCTCCGTAGCAGATATCATCAATAGACATTCAGAGATCCTATGCTATCGTCCGTTCAAATAACGACCGTGTCAACTCGAACGATCAATCACGTAATCGTGCCCGTTTCTTGTATACTTTTTACACGTTTTTTTGTTGTTTAGAAACAATCTAACCGAATGTGAAACGTCCGTGTTTACATTTTAACGGCCGTGTACGTATATAATTGTATTAAAAAAAAAGGAATCGCCTTCGTAAGACAAAGAACTAAATCCGTCGCACACGGCGGTCATCGTCACGGACCGCGATAATCACCAGACGGTGGTTTTTGAGTAAAAACTTTTTTCGATACGAAAAATCCACGTGGTCCCTATTTCACCGCGATATCGATACGCTTTCCGCGTTCCGTTGTCCGTCCGTTGTGCGCAGGCGCGGATCCAAGGGGGGGATCCCCGTAGACTCTTGTTAAATTTTTTTATTAGTATCGTTTTATAATTCTAACTCTTATCTATGATACTATAGAAAGACAATTTAAAATGGAGTTGTAGCTATGGAATTTTTCGGTGTATCGCCTAAACGGTTTCCAATAAAACGTTTTGGAAAATATTTTATTATTCGATGCGACAAAATGAGGATTAAAGTTGTTTTGATTAAGATGCCCCCCCCCCCCGTAAATAAGTTCTGGATCCGCGCCTGGTTGTGCGTGATCAATCAAAACCGAAAATCCCGCGAGTTGGCCGACCGGCGTCCGTCCGACTCGTTCCCGAAACCAAATCACGCACGAAACGACGACGACGATGCATACCGCGACATCTGCCGTTGTACGTGACGCACGCCACTGGCGCTGCCCGCCGAACTACACGCGAACCGCGGCACGCGCTGCGTACGCGCGCGGGCCACAGATGGCGCTGGCGATTTAAAACACGGGACGGGAAAACGTCGAAACGTCGGGTATCGTCCCGTATCGGTGTAGCGGCAAACAAACAAAAAAAACCTCCCAGACAAACAAGCAGCGACGATAACTATTCCGCATTCCCGCAGACGACATTTCGGTTTGGGCGAGAAATCCACTAGGACTTAATAACCCCGACAAACGATCAGTATCAAAAGAACAATAAAAAAATTAATAAAGTGTTTAACGCAAACAAGACATAGCGACCTCCCGGATCAGAATTGGACTATTCGGTGCCTATCAAATCCCAAACATACGTATTTATAAAATAAAATATTTATTGTTTTATATGTATACGTTTATTAAAGTTAATATATTCATAATTAGCAAAACGTATACAATATTACAGTATAAAGAAAAATCTGTACAAATATAATTTATTGTGTTTCCGTAACATGCACTTATTTGGTTTCGGTAAAAAGCCATTATTAGGAAACGAAAACCGTTCGTTTCGCCTGCCTCCCCCCACCCCCACCCCCCCTTGTCACCCGTAAATTGAAGTCAAATACGTCTTGTGACGTGGTTTAGACGGCCGTCGCCCCGTCGAGTTGAAATTAATCATCGCTACGAAGCCGGATTTCTGAGGTCGAACCATTCGATTTATGTATCGAACTCGAACTTCATAACAAGTCCAAAGCATTCGAAATTAATTTAAAACATCTGGGTACTCATTTGATTTAAAAAAGGCGGGTTACCTAATTAATTAATTCGTCGAATAAACAATAATAGGTATTTAGTGTTTGAAATCAATTAATTTTTTTTTTTTAATTATAACAAAAAATCGGTTACCGAAGGACGAATTCGGTACGAATCACGTTTTTCTCGGTTCGTCCAATGTCGCTGATTGTTTTATTGTTTTCAACAAATATGTATACGTGTGTATTGAAACGATGGCCGCGTTCATACCGTTTTCCCGGACCGAATTTACATCCAAACCCGGTCAATAACTACGAGTACGTCAGCAAGTATATCGTCATTGGTACGGGGAATGGTCTCGTGCGTTGTATAATGTACACGATTTTTAAACAGTTCGATCGAATCAACATTAAAATAAATCTATGGACCACGGGACACATTTTTGTATAGAAAACAAAAAAGAAAAAAATTCCTGAACGCAGTGTAGGCACGTTTCGAAGGGAACGGATAAATACCGAAAACACCATTAGACACGATAAAAAAAACAAAAATCAAAAATCAAATTGTTTTCAGCGTAAAATCTGTTCGGACACTACGTGAGTCTATTGTTATGTCGACGTGTTATGTTTTAACTAGTAGCACGGATTAGGCGCAAAACAGTCGAATCCATAGTAGTCCGAACGCGACGGATGACAACGTTAATTTATCAAGTCGAATCGAAAACGACTGCGGTCGCCGAGTAGACGAACCATTTGCTAGAGTCTTCTAGCGGCCGATTTTCGACACACACACACACAGTATATAACGGTTGACGATTGTTACGTGATGTTTTCTTACGATTTTTGTCACGTTATAGTAATTATAATAATAATTACGATTATTGTGAATGATCCGAGGTCGGATTAAAACAAAAAAAAAAACTTTAAAATAACCTTTTATACGCCGAATCTCAATGACGTCCGACTAGCGGTGACGTAACCTCAAAACACCTACGGCCGAACCGACGGAGACCGCGCGGGTCGAACTGTTGTGATTAAAACGTTCGCGGACGGTCGTTTCCCGTTCGGTAACATCGCCTGTAATCGATGGGTCGTCGGCGTCTGCACGTGTAGGTCTACATCATCTGGAATCCACGATGTCGATATCAATGTCGGTACGTGTGGTTTACGTTGCGACGTCCGAAGGTTTTTGAACGGAGGTGAAACGATCGAATTTTTAACGCCACCGTTCAAACGTGAGAAACGCGAACACGAATTAGCAGCATGTTCGTAATAATAACAGTGGATGGCGTTCCGATACCGTATAACACGTTCGTGCCACGCGAGCTATCGCCGACCATATCGCAGGAAATCTGAATGGAGACCACAAACATTGATAGGACCGGTCGAGTTTATCGTGAACTCTTGTAGCGATGATTGGATATATTATCGTTGTATGGTTTTCTGTTTTCTGTTTTTTAAATTTACGTTCGAAAAAAAAAATCAAAATCGAAACCAATGAGAACGGAACGTTTACACACTTACGGTGAAAATATATATATATTTTATTATAATGTTTTGATAATTCTATGGCACTGATGGTTAGTTGCTTTTAGTTACGTACGTTAGACCGAACAGAAAACTCCAATCACGTTATCTAGTTCCTTAGAGACTGTCGTTAAAACTCGGTTTGAACTATTTATTTGTCGTTCTATTACTGGTCTCGGCCAGAAACATAATCACGAGATCACATTTTAATTGCTCGTACAACCTCGTACATGTCGTGCAATTTGAGTTCTCATATTTAATTTTTTTTTTAATCAACATGTATAGCCGATATCTGTCGTTGTTTATAAATGCGATCTATATGAAATATAAAATCGAAACGAGATTTTTACAAAACATAATGAACGACACGATAATTACGCAATTAAAATGACGACGACGCGGTGAACGAAAAATCGTGACGCTACTTCGATTTCCGCATTGGAAACGGTGTACGCGAGTCGACTATTTATTGTTTGGCCATATTGCATTGTTCAAAACTGTCGCGGAGGTGGAGATAATTCGATTTTTTTTTTGCGTAGGCGCGGACGAAATTTTCCATCCGAAGGCTCTTGCTGGAAAATTTCACGTTTAAAAAACCGCGTGTACAACGAGACCGTATAAGATGGGAAACGACCGGCGACGTTCGCGCAGTTGACATTTATGAAGTTCAGGGACCGTAGTCTGTTTAGTCGAAACAGTTTTCCAATTTATTTAATTTATTCTGTTCCGTGTGGACCATTCGTCGTCCGTATCGTACAGCTGATCATTGCTCGTGCGATATCCATTAACGTTTCGAATAAAGTAAAAACGTATAACGACTTTGACTTGATCGTCTATTTTATATTTCTCAATAGCTAATAAATAAATATAAAAAAAAAATGAAACCGACTTCAATACAGATCAAGCAAATAAAATAGGGTTACAATTCAATCACACTTCTGGTATAGATTTTCCGAACTCCCTATACGACTAATATTAGCTGTCACATTCAATATTTGTACGTGTAGAATTATATTTATATGTGTGTGTGTGAGTGTTTGTGTCATTACAAACTATCTAAACGCGTATTAAAGAAGAACATTTTTCCAATTTAATTTGTCAAACTTTACTACGTGAAATGTTATGGAATTTAACATTTGATTTTTAGCAATCACATAAAACGCATAAAGTATAAACGTACGATATAAACTTTTATAGACATTGACCATGAAAAACCAGTGTATTGAAATTGATTGTTTGTTAATGATCATATTCGATATTCCCTTACAACAGTCAATAAATAAAAAACTAGTAGAAAAATGTTGTTTAGTCAGCTATATGGTAAAAACGAAAAAAAAAAATATTAACAGATATTAAATTTTCGTTTGAGTTCATTATTCGTCTATATTCGACGTTATCTCACGTTTAGGATATCGGGTACGTCCTGGCACCTATCTCTAGAATCTTATACACAACATACACACGTGCATATGGTTATTAATAAATACTTTGTTCCGTTGGATTATTTGAGTTGAAGTGTGTTGACCCGAGTCCACACAATGAAAATAATATATTTATGTGATTTATGAACGGTTGCACATTTTTTACACGGAATCCGTGCAACTTGGTGTTCGTGCATTTCATTACGAAAATTACACACGAGTGAACGAAACGCGCATAACAATTATACTTATTATTGTTGTGACGGCGTGCGATTATTTTAATTATAAAAATGAACATTTTACACTTAACTCGGGTACGGTTATAGTAGTATGTTGTTTTTTCTATCATGACGAAGTCGTATGCGTATATATATATATACATACGGTACGCACGATGTCACATATGGTAAATTTCACGAGCACAACAAGTATTTATCGTTAAAGTCGTTACTACATTTTAACGTTGTTGCGAACGATCGTTCGACGTTCCCGATGGAAACGTCCACACGCACGTTTCGTCAATGATGGCGGACGAATTCGGATTGTTCAGAGAAACGCCAGCGATACGGTTATGCAAACGGCGTTTTCGCGCGCGTCGGGGCGAAAAAATACGCGTACGGTCCCGGATAGACGACTAAAAAAAAATAAAAAGGGGGTGGGCACGCGTTTATACTCGTATATATATATAAAAAAAAATTTAAAAATTTGTAAATAAAAAATAAAACCGCTCCACGGACTTGTGCGCGCGCGCGCGTTCGGATCGTAAATCTTGATTATCGGATGTTGACGAGAGGGCGCGCGAGAGGTGTTTGGGTGGCGGCGGCCGTTGCGGAGACTAATCGCGTGTAAAAACGAAGGGCGCCCGCCCGGTGTTGTACAATGTGTCATGGTGGAGGCAAAAATACAATTAACCGGTCGTCCCGTGGATACTCGCGGGCCAATTACGTTGTGCGCGCGCGCGTATGACACGATGGCGGGAGTTATCGCGACGACGGGCGGCGGTGGACGGACTACGAGGAGGATATGGGGGGACGAGCGAGCGAGAGGGAGACACGTTGCCGGAACGAGGGTGGCAGGGGGGATGGGGTCAGGATAAAAGTTATCGGTATTAACAAGGGTATGGAAAAAAAATAAAACTACACACACACACGCCTACACATATACATATATATATAGAGAGAGAGAGCGAATATAAAAAGCGAAAAGCTTACGGACGACGAGGAGGAAAAAAAAAACATATATATTTCAACGCCGAACGATGAAATTCGTGTGAAAAAATTTAACACCGTTATTATTGTGTTATGCCGCGTGCACGGTACGTTTAGCACTCGGGTATAAAAACGATTGTTTTTATTCAAGCTATTGTTCCGTAGAAGATTTATTCGCTATTTTTCAAACATTATAATATTTTTTTTTTATTTTTGTTTTTGACGGTATAATTGGTTTAAAACATACGGAACATAAATAAATTACGTTTTTGGAACAGAATGCACCGCGTACACGTGTACGTAATTCGTTTGGAAAAGAGTTTTTTTTTTGTTATATAACGCATAACTTGTTTGCGGTGCGTACGGCATAAGAAGAGTGCACGATTCCATGTGAAAAGTGAATTGTTGACAGTGTTTTCGCCGAACGTGAGTTTTACAATTGCAATTTATTATCGGCAAGGCACGAGAACAAGCGTAAGAATACACGTGTTCGGGACAACGTCGATGTGTTGTGATGTTACGCGAAAAAGTTTCGGGCTCGCGGTCCAAAAAAAACCACGCGAACAACTAAATAAACGTTAGACACGCGCGTTCAAATAATAATAATACGTTTTATCGGAATACGGAACGATAACAACCAATAATATTATTGATTTCACATCGGCTTTTAAACATAAACGGCGTATACAGGTATAGGTGTACGCGTGTACACGTATCGCGCATATATTACGGGGAATAATACTTAGACGCTACTAATGGACTGGCCCGTAAATATAAATGATAAGAAGAGTGGTATTATAAAACGTCATTACGGTTAAAATATATTTCGTGTTTGTGTGATTGTTTTAACAAAACGCTTAATATATATATATACACACACACACACGTGTGTGTACTTATTATCTGTATGTATACAAAAAATATATATGTATATGATATAAGGCGTCTGTCGGATCGTGGAAGCAGCTGTTGTTGCTTGTCCGCGACGACGTCTCGTACAACGCCGAGACAAATTAATGGGACCTATTTCTTTACCTTATTTTATATTTTTTTGTTTTACGTCTGCTTAAATAATAATAATAATAATAATAATAAAAAGTATAAAAAGGAAACGTCGGGGGAACTGGTTCCGATAACACAGCCGTTAAACATATCGGTGCGACCGACTCGGGCCGAGTACGGCGAAAACGTTCAATAGAATTACGCGCGTTATGGACATTACGGATACGCGACGGAAGGTTTTTTTTGTATTTTTGTTGTTTTGTTTTTTTATGTACGACACTGCGTTCGCGAGCAGCGTCCTGTGTGTGACGAGCTCGTCGTCGCCCGTTTTCTTCGTATCAAATCAATCGACCACGTATTCGCTCCGAATTAATGTCTGAGGGGTATGGCTATTAAATGACGAGACCGTCGAACTGGCGATAAGTCGGGCACAGACAAGTGAATAGAATCGGTTTGGTTAACGTACAAACAATACCGGTTTAGTCAGTCCGCGTCCGGTGTACTTATGAGCGGTCGGTCGAAGTGACCGTGTACTTCGAAATGATGCCAGACGAAAAAATTGAACGGCGTATTAATTGAAAATTGCTAGTGAAACTCGGAAAATCTGCAAACGAAAGTTTCCGTTCGTTGACAGATCACGTGTTTCTGAGTGGCACACACGTTTCGTGAGGGTCGCGAGGAAGTTAATGACCTAAAGTCACGTCGATCGTATTTTTCGACATGATTGGTGTAATAACGACTCAAGCACAGACCGTTAATCAACATTACTATCTGTAAGTATTGGCAACACTCAGATAACGAGTAACCAGAAAGCGGCCTGAATTTTAGGAAAACGACTCTTGGATCTTGCATCCAAGACAATGCGCCGGCTCGTAATCTGTAAAGCAGTTTCTGGCCAAAAGTCGAACGCCGGTGATACAACATCCCTCCCCTCCTCCTGTTCGCCAGATCTCGTTGCACGTGACTTTTGGCTATTTTCGAAATTAAAAAGCGTGTCAAAGGGAACATATTTTGAGGCAATTGAAGCTGTAAACACAAAATCGACAGGGACGCTAAAGACATTGCAAGAAAAGGATTTCCGGCATTGCTTCAACCAATGAAAAATACGGACGGAACAATGTATTAAACGCGTAGGGGAGTGTGTAAAATGAGAAAAATGTTAGATAATGATTAAAAATTGTCGATAAAAAGTTTTTAATAGCGAAAGTCTCCTAACCTATTTTACCTCGTCACGTCCCGTCCCCGAACGAGTGTACGTGTGTACGTGTTTTTTGTTTTTTTTAGCACGGATGCAACGCCGTGGGTTCACCGCGACACGTTTGGACGCGCGCGCAGAGTTTTTTCGTCAACATTGTATGTTTTTTGTCGTTCACGTTGTATGCAGTCGGTCAATCACATATGCACTTATCGAATATACCGCGCGTATGATATTGCGCGATGTACGAAAATGCGAGACGAAAATTATTCCATTGCTCGACCGATTTTCTTGGACGATTGCAGATTTACGATCTGGCTACGTTGGGAATACTATTTTTTTTCGAGAAATCGGTATACAAACTACGAGTGTTCTGACACAAATTCGTAATCGATTTCGATATGCGAGTGTATTGCGTGTTAACTCCAGTAAACGTTGTATGTAAAATGTGTTCTTTGATCGCGTCGACGAACCCGGGAAATTTCGAAAGGCCCACGTCCGTAACCTGTTTTTACCTTATGGATTACGAAACGAATTGGTTTCTCGGACACTGTGAATTATCGGCTATAATTTCTATACCGTTTTTATCGGTTCGGCTGTGTGTGTGTGTGTGTGTGTGTGTGCACGTGTTTTTTTTACCGCATACAACTTATGGAACGAGATCGACGTTTTCAATTCGATCGCGTACGCAACACTGTAAATCCATATCACACGGTAAGAGAAGTTTAGCCGTCTGTTACTGTGTGGGAATCGCGCGTTTGCGTCCGTCGTTGTGTCGTCGTCGAACAGCACGGCGACGATTCGGTGCGTTTCGCGTCCCTGGACACGTTACACGGGTCTGTCCCAAAGGTTCCCGGGACGAAACGACGGAAACAACACGACGTAAAAATATAAAAAACGTTTATTCAACGCATACGTTATTCAATGTAGTCCACTCGCACTTCGACGCAACGAACGGACCGTGTTCTCGAGTCTTCCGTGGCCTTCTGAAACGCTTCAACCTGGAATGATCTTTAGCTTGTCGGTTACAGCTCTCTGGATGTCCTCGACGCTCTCGAATTCATTCCGTTTCAACACGAATTTGAGCTTTGGGAAAGCGAAACAGTCCCGGGGGGAAGGCGGGAGGCTTAAATCCGGCGATCTGTTGACCTATGGCGGCGTTGTGTGCGGGTGTCATTGTCCTGCGCGATGAAAAAAAATCACCATCTCTGAACTTTTCGGGACGAACGCGCGCAACGCGTTTCAAAAGTCGCCGAACGATTGATTTTGGAACGTTCAGCCCCTCGGCAGCTAAACGGCGTGTTGTTCTTTTTCCTTCAACAGAGCAGCAACACGCGCAATGTTTTCATCCGTCTGTGTTGTGAAAGGCGACCACTCCCGTCAACCACACCATCACAAGACAGCTGTTTTCATTTAAACACGTTCGTTTCCATACGCTTTCTGTAACGATTCGAACGGATTTCTCGCGGATAAATCCGACTTTAAAACAAAATTCGATGGCCGCACGGCAATTGTCCGTATTCGACTGGTAACCGATCGACACTGAACGTCTTTCACCGAGACCACTGTCAAACTGCGATAAACTGCCATCGAAACGTGGCACGCGTGTTCATGAAGTGTTCTAATATCCGAAGTTTCACGGGCATCGCGGCAACTGTTTTCATCGCTTCGTCCCGGAAACTTTTGGGACAGACTGTGTACACGTTGTTCGGTATCGCGTCCGACCGTTTTCGGTTTTGTCATTTCTTCGGGCGTTATTGCCCTTGTGCCGCGACGTCAGCACACGCTTGGACGGCGACGCGGGTTCGCCTCCCGATCCCGTCGTCGGATATTGTTTATTATCGTTACTATTATTATTATCATTTTCGTAATTTTTTTTTTTTTTTTAATATTTTTTGGCCGGGGTTTGGAGGAGGGAAACGAAACGTACGTGAGACCTGCGACGGACAACCGGCCGCGAAGGGATACGGACGCTATAGCGCACACTTTACGTGTAATGATATATGACGTGTGTATACAGATAGGTACATACGATAATATTATAACCGCAAACGGTAATGATAGGTTTTAGCGCACGGAATCGTTAGCGTCGTTTTTTTATATGTATATATATATATATTTATTATTATTATTATTATTTTTTTTTTTGGTTTTTGTTTCAGTCGTAGAGTATATTACTACGGTACGGCACGACATCCAATATCGTTATAATACGTCGACCATAATCAAATGGGCTGTATCGTGTATTTCATTTCGACGGGTTTCCTTCGCGTATTCAAATATAATAATAATAATAACGATATAATGATAACGATACTGTTTTTTTTTTTTTTTACCTCTTGCGAATCGAACGTGCGAACAACTCGTTAAAAAGTCTGTTCGCCAACGTTATCGTATACACGTCGCGTCATTAAAACACCATTATTGAGCCACCATTGACGAACGGATAATCCACTGTCGGTTTTACGTGACCCGTTCCGGTGGCCAGGCCAACAAACACCCGGGGAGGTCTATTCGTTTTGGATTCGTTGTCGCCCCCGGGATAACCAACGCGGGACGTTCGCGTTCCCCGGGGGTGACTTATTGCCGGGTTTCGGTGTTCGGACAGCACTCTGACGGAGATTTCGATTTCACCGACGAACGGAATTCACAAATTGTCACAAAAAAAAAAAAAACGTTTTACACGGTCGGCAACGCGTTCAACTCCAAATTCCTCATCGCGCGATCGTTTTATCTTACTCGCGGGGTCGTACGCGGACGTACCGTACGTGTGAATGTGCAAATTATTGCAAGTAAATTATCACTGCGTTCGTGCGGTCCGTGGTTTTTTTTTTTTAGTCATATTTTCGGACCACGAGTCGCGCAGTTAATGGCGTTGTGGGTGGTTTTTTTTCTCCGTACACAATACCCGTGCGTTCAGACGGGATCATAACGCAAGTATATATATATATACATATTCGATCGGTATTATTCCTTTATTCGCGAGCAAACGTGAATCGCTAGTAAACGTCTGGGATAAATGAAATCGTTGAATAAATAATTTTAAGTGCGGATTTGGTAGCAGAAAAAACAACTTACATCGGCTTGCTGTACGAAAGCCGTCGAAATTAAATTAGATTGTAAATAAACTCTGTTTGGTGAAATAAAACTGTGTATAGTCATACCAATCCGTATAATAATAATAATAATAATAATTCACGAGTTATCAGAATAATTTTCGAATGTAACATACACGCGCGGGCACTGCTAGCTAGTGCGGTGGTAATAAATATTTCAACGATATACAAATGGAACGCACGCAACGGTTTTCGGGTTGAAAAAAGCAATAAACATTTTTAACTCGGCCGGGTACAACCCTATTATTTGATGAAATTAACATTGTAATTACGTCCAAGTCGGCTCAAATTTGAATATACTATTTAATTCGAGTTAGAAACACATCGACTTTCAGGTGCATTTGGTAGCATTTCTTATTCGTCCAGAATCGAATGTAAAGTAATTTCTGTATAATTTTATAACATGTATCCGAACAATTTTATTCATAAATTAAAATTCCTTAAATATTTTTGACTCATTGAAACAAATAGATCTTCGTGCTTGTTTACCGTTTAATAATATAATACGATTTCATCAAATAATAATAAGTGTTAAGATAAAAAAAGAAAAAATTAATAAATTGTTATTTAAAAATATTTTTAGGCTTCATTTTTTTCTACATTTTTCAACAAAATTATAAAATCACGAAAATGTATACGTCTATTCATAAGTTATAATATTTACGTTTTATCATCGCGTAACCATAACGTATACAATTTACATAATAATTTTATTTGTCGATCAATTAAACGGATGCGCATTTAAATAAATTGACCTTGTTCTTTGTTGCATAATTTTGACGATTTTTTTTTTAATTGCAGCTGTACGTCAGAAAACAAACATTAAATCCATTGGCGTAAATTATCGGGATGTAAAACATGTTCAACAGTAAATGCACTAATTCACCAATTATTTTTCTCTCGATAATTATTTACAAGTTGTTCTTAAATATTAATAACCACTAATATTCAGTATCGATTTAAACGTGTTTAATATGGCCAGAAATAATACTACGCGCATCCATTGTTGAAATAAATACGTAACGCTGTGGTTTTCAGTTATGGTTCAACAATTTCGGTCGACACTATTGCGGGTTTGGCTAATGTAAATGTCATACAG
The DNA here is from genome assembly GCA_019022885.1 of Schlechtendalia chinensis. Lineage (NCBI taxonomy): Eukaryota > Metazoa > Arthropoda > Insecta > Hemiptera > Aphididae > Schlechtendalia > Schlechtendalia chinensis. The sequence goes on from CM032343.1 coordinate 13,858,357, forward strand.
TCAAGTTTAGTAGATGTAATAATAATATAATAATAATAACAATAATAACAATAATAACAATAATAAATAATAATAATAATGATGATAATAATAGTCATCCGGTGAGATATATAGCTTGAAAAAATATAATTGTTGTGTCGTCGTGAAGCGCAGATGATATTTGTTATCTCAATAAAATGTCAAACGATTCAGTAATATTTTTTATTCAGACTTATTTTACTAAAATATTACGTCTCAGTAAAAAGTTAAATAATAATTACTGGTTATTTGATGTTTCTTTGATGGCGTCGACATTTTTAACACGGTATATAAATTATTAATCACATACACTGTAACTTGCAGTCGTCACATTTAATACATTATCATTACCTAGTAGTACTCATATTACATTTAAACTTATTATTATTGTTATTAGTATTCATTAATAGTGTATCTATTTTATTTTTCGTTTTATATCTAGTAAAATGAAAGTTTGTATTTTATAAGTTTGCCAGTATTTACGCATTCGCGTTTCAGTTTTAGTTTTAAGTAAAAAATTGTCAAATTTACTTAACATTATATATACATTTAGGCGCGAGTTAAAACACTATTTAAATACACTTTGTTCGGGCTCGTTAAATATTATAATATTATTGGCGCGTACGCTGAGAATACGCAGGTATAAGAGTACTCGGTACAGGTATAAATATAATATAATCTAATAATGTTTTTTTTTTTTTTGTTAACTATGTACACTGGAGTGCGTTTTCTTAGAAATTATTTACTCAGTCCAGGCGAACGATATTCTAAATGAAAATGATAAAAGTCTGGCCGACACAAAACCGATCGTGTACACCGTACACAAAATCGAATTGTCGAATAATTGTAATGTGATTTTCCGTACGAATTGTCCGCTGATATTTTGGTCGCGTGTGTACCGTAATATAATACGTAATAATGGTGTGCTTGCAACGGCTTTTTTTTCCCGATTTATCCGAACATCCGTACGATTTACGTACGAGCTTCTCGTGTAAAAGTCGCAACGTAAAAATCGTAATTAAATCACGTTTACCGTGCGCATCATTTACATACGGTTCGCGTGCGGGTCGTTTGAACAAATTGCCGTACACCGCCGGCACGTGTACGCAATGGCTGGCAAGTACGTGCAGGTAAAACGAAAGAGCACGCGTTGTTTTCATTTCGTAACATTGTATCCGTCGTGAACCCACGCCATTGTAAACGACGGAACGGTTTTGTTTTTGTACTTTATTTCCTTTAGCGAAAATCATAAAGAAACGTTGAATGTTACGAATGTGTATGACGTGGATAATAATAATAATACTCCGGCGGTAACGCGTCTCAGTTATACTACCTATATAAACGGCATTATGATGCAATTCCACAATACGACTATAAAGATTTTTATCATTTATTTTTATTTTCGTTTTTATTCACCGTAGTACATTTTGTTCGACTTTCGCACAATTCAATCGAGGAACGAAACGCGTTTGTTTTATACGCGATTTTGTTCTACTCGAATACATTGAACGAACGGACGTAACCTTTTCATAATTGATCGTGAAAATGACATATTAAAAAAAAAAAAAAAAAAACCAGGAATGCGGTAATTACGCGCTGCGTTTCGCGGTATACGCCTGTGACCGGTGCCGCATAATTTATACCGGACTCGCTGAACACGTGTAGGCAAATGTGCCCGAGTTCGCGTTTGGCAATCGGTGATATTTATCGCGTTCGCCCCGACAACGCGTTCCGATCTCGGCTGAAAACGATCGCGTCATAACTCACGCGCCGACCGACCGTCGTCGTGTTATTATTATGCCCGTGCGGCGTGCACGGACTCGATTTCAATCACGTTTCGGGCGAATAGTTAATGAACGCACCGACAAATCGAACGTGTGTTCGGCCGTCGCAAACCGACCACCCAGCTTTTGCACGTGTGACCGCGCCACGACGGTTACCGTCTGAAACGCGTGTGGTAGGTGTACGGTTACGGGGGCCTATCGTCTGAGCCATCATCCGGCTGCAGCATCGCCGCGCTGTGCCGCGCGCGTCATAAAATATTGAAAAACCTCGCCCTCGCGGTATCGGCGCGAAACGGCCAGAGCACCGCGTTTCCCGTTGCCGGAGGCTCATAACGCTAAAAGCATAAGACAATGAAGATATTGCCTGCGATAAATCCACGATCCGCCGTATATTCCGGGCACGTAATCCGGCAAACAAAAGAAATTACCGTTTTATTATCAAAAGTGGCCCGCGTAAATGTTTGATGAACATTGATGTGATTGGCGGCGGCCGAGTCGTCCGTGTTTAAAATCTAAATCCACGTCCGCTCGGCGCGCGCCTGCGAATCGACACGTCTCACTCCGTACGCGGTGTTAATGGTAGATAATCGTGTCTCGCGTGTGATCTGGACGTTAGAAACGATCAAATCCGGTCTGGACGACACACACGCGCGCACGTGGATTTTTCCACTACGGCACTGCAAACGAATCCGGGACCTCGTCGTATATTAGTATTCCAAATAGTTTTGAATATAAACTCTAACGTTTGATTTTATAGTTTTACAAAAGGTACCTAAGATATCGGGTACACGGTTTCTTTTGCCGTTGCATGCCTCTATAAAATATCAGTTATTTTAGTCACCCCGAGTGCACTAATTTACTGCAGTTCAATACAAAAAATGTATTTATGAATAATAATAAAAATTAATAAATTATTATCAAACTTCCACGCGCCCCATCCGCCCCTACCGACGCCGAGTGGCCCGATCTTATGAAATATAAATAATATACACATAGGTCGTTACAATAAATTATATAGTAAGAAATCAAATTATTTATTTAACAATATTGTATGAAGATATGGTTACTGCGGTGGCACGACTCGTTTTATTTTTCTAATTTAAATTAATAATATGTATTATGTTTTTTTTCCCCGGGACCATAGTACTCACTGACCAACCCCACCCCCCTCCTCTTTTTGTGGGGACCCTGCGCGGTTGTACGTACGTCGGTTACGAAATAAACTGCGTAAAACCCCCGGCTTTTCCGGAAGCCGGAACGCCGTCGGGTGAAGTACGGCAAGCACGAGAATACTCCGACGAGTGCCGTAAGTTACAAAACCCCCGTCGGAAACCTAAACAAATATACGTGCACTTGGATACTCATCGGGTACACACGAAAACGGGGCAGCGACGACGGAGTTAACGTGTTTTTGGAAGACGACGTTGTTTTATGTACACGCGGACAAACTGTTTTAACGTGTACGTACGTTGCGGTACCGCGGTAACCGTCTCGTTTTCGTAATAACGACCGCGGTCTCCGTCGTCGTCGTCGTCGTCTGCACGAACCCCAAACTATTTATTATTATTGTTATTATTATTATTATTATTATTACTGTTACGATCGTCGTGCGCGTATAACGTGTACAGTTATGGCGGACGTACGAGAGGGCGCGCGCTCGCGTAATTGTCGTGTAATGGGGAGCCTCGGAGACAACGGCGGGTAAACGATATCGTGTCGTTTTGGACCTATCTGGTGTACAGGTATACGTACGTGTACAAAACGCACCTATCTCGTCGTTAAGTCGTCAAACGCCCGGGGGACCCGCGACGATAAACGCTAATAAACGGTATACGCGCGTTTCCCATGGACCGCGGGCGGTAATCGACGTTAAGTCTGTGATTACATACGCCGGCGGGTAACGTTTCCCCCCATCCCCTTTATATCCGTCGCCGTTCGTTCCGTTTTGCGTTTCGTCGGGGGGACGAATTTCTCGACGGTCCAAATTACACGGTGACAACGTGTGCACGGGAAATCGACTACGGTTTAATTGCTCTCGTATAGTACGACGACGACGACGAAAAGAAAAAATAACGTGCTCGGCCGGAGAAACGTATGCTCGAACCCGAACAGATGGAAACTGACTGGTACGTATATATATATATGTGTGCGTGCGTGTATCTGTATTTGACGGGAATAATAGTCGGTCGGAACGTATATAATGCACGTGTGTGTGTGTGTGTGTACACCCGCAACGTCGGATAAGACAATGATAATGATAGCTATCAGCAACAATGTTTCGTGATGATAGTTTGGAGTTATATGCGGTTTGTGGTTTCAAACGAACCATTATTTTCCAGATATTATGTACGACGTATTTTTTCCAGTATCGCTCGGAATGTGTTTTTTAATAAATTACAATCCGTTCACGTATTATTTTAACGACGACGTGATTTCGTCCGGTTCAACGTCAGCGGAAAAATAACCGCGTTTTAATAATATTCTCTCTTACGTAACACGTACACCAATCGGCGGCAATCAATGCTCCGTTTTGTCATATCACATTACACATTTTTATTATCGACATTTCGTTATCGTTTCGCGTATCAACGTCGAACGATTTGTTCATTTGAAAACCGCGTAAACGATAATACGAAACAATTTCAATGGCTGTTTAACCTATTTCCCTGGCGATATTCATAATTTATGACGAATCGTGATTAAAAAAACTATAAACTACTTTTTTTCTCTTTTTTTTTTTTTTGCCCAACCGTTCCGATCGCTTTCGTCGGAAACTTTCGAACGTTCGTATTGTTCACACGAGAACATTTCACAACCGGCAATTTGCTCGCCGATCGCGTTTTAGCAATAACACAACGCGGGTCGCGTCTGGCCGGTAATTACGTCGCGATGGAAACGAAACGAGTTTTATTAACGACCTACCGGCACGAGCCTCGAACCACAACCAAAGGTCAACGTCGCCGAACGGATGATGATTCGACTGCGCAATCACGGTCGGGGCTTCACCTTGACGACCGGGATAAGGTCGCGATTCACAGCTTTGGTTTTTAATCGAAACAATACTACTAATAATAATAATAATACTATCCGGATGAAAATTAAATCCAACCGATTACCGTCACGACAACGATATTCGTGTTTTCGTCGTGAATTTCCCCAGACGGGGGGGGGGGGGCAACGAAATCCCGGTCGTTACGCGTTTGGCGTCTACGTGCGCACGTGAAGTTAGCAGCGCAAAAGTTAATGGTTTTCAATGAAAACTTTCCAACAAATTTGTTGGACGTTTCTTCCAAAGTTATAGGCTTTTTTACGTCAGCGGCGCGCAACTTAAAAAAAAAACAAACCTCACTAAACCCATCCAACACTGTTGTACTCGATTTGTTGGTCATTGTTGGAAAGGTCCGAGCGCGTCCAAAGAAGCGCGTCGTGGAAAGGCCGGGTGGTAATGTAGAGGATATTTTCAATAGATACGTACGAAACGCGCGGTGTAATGCGTCCAGTGACTTTTAATTGTGACCGGTCACCATTCGGTTTTGTTTCGTAACTATTGTAACTGTAACTGATGACAGCCACCAGTCGCTACGGAATACTCGAAATAGTATATTACATTGCCTTTGTGTCGACGTTCCCCCCCCCCCCCCACCATTGTTCGTTTTGACTAACAGCGACGCCGTTGTCGCGGTGACAGAGTGACGGCTACGTGACTTTTGGCTCATCACTGTTTCCGACGTCGTTGAAAACGATATGTCGACGAGCTGTGTAAATAGGTATGCGTACAACCAGTAATGTATTTAGAATTTTGTTACCCTAGTACATATTTATTTGTCGCCCCCCCTCCTCCTCACCACTAAAAAAATACTTTACCGAGAAGTTTTCTGAGACATACTAACAACCCCTTCCCTTTTATGACATACATTAATATTTTATGTAAAAATAATAATAAATAAATTGTATAAATCAACATTAACATGTTTACGATGTTTACCACTAAAATAATTTTCAGATTCATATTTTCTATTACACAATATAATATGTAATAATCGTCATGAAAATCACGTGTAATACCAAATCTTGAAATGCCGCACTAGGCACCCCAAATTCACCTGACCTAACGCGATACCCGGCACACGGTATAGCCAGCGATATTCCCATCGATTTGTATCCGTTTTTTATGATCGATACTTTGTAAATATTAACAAAAAAAAAAAACATTCTTTTTTGATTTCTTTAGAATACGATGAAAATCGATTATTTAAATAAGTCGACAAAAATTATCTTTCGTATCTTACCTTTTTCCTCGTCTGGTTTCCGTTCGTTCCTTGTCACACGGACTCGAGACTGCCGATCTAATGTTAAGTAGCATTTGCGTACGGTCGTGGACCGAAGTCTTCGAACATTAAATCTGTTCAATGGTTGAACGAGTCCGTTAGATTCATAATCGGAAATTGTAGTTGGACTGGCATCGTCGGTTTCTGTTTTGATTATTTCTTCGATCGCCCGTAAAACGGAAAAAAAATATTGGCTATTCGAACCCGTTGAGAGTATGCGTAGGTAGTAGTCAGAGCCGTACTCAGCTTTGCCGGATCATTTTGTTTTTGTAGGGTGAGGCCCGATTTTCCAACGAAAAATTTGTCCAATTATACACGAAAACAAATAATTAAATGGTTTTGACGTCAAATATCGTTGCAACCGTCACGAGACGGGAGTGGAATATACGTATTATTATTATTGTTCGCACTGCGAACGGGTTTAAATTTTCATTTTTCCAGCGCGCGGCCCGCCGACAGTGTTCAGACTATAACATTCGCGTAGGGGTTATAATTTCGCAGTCGCGACGCGTTACTACTACGTAGCGACCGATGATCGCTCGACTACGAAATTATAACCTCTAATAATTCCGTGTTTTCAAGTAATGTTCATTTAGTTGCGCTAGTCATGGTCACAGTGTCGCCGAATTCTCCGAATCCGTGCGTTTTCTTCGCGTGCGGCGACACTGAGAAGAGTTCATAATTCGCGTTAATTGGGTCCCCGAGCCCGTTAAAGCTGGTAGTCTGTTATCTCTCGTTTTTCGGCCGTTCGGGTGATGAGCCCTCGCTTTCAGATTCGTGTCCGTTTTTCATCGTCGTGCCCCGTTCGTGCAGTTTTTCGTTGTTTGTCGGTTTCTTCGTGTTCACGAACCTGTTTCCCGTTGTCAACGTTTTCTCTTATCGCCGCGTTCCTGCATCTGCGTCACGTGGCGGTCCTGTCGTTGTGTGTCCGTAGTGGGGAAAATTCGTCGTCGTGAGTGCAGGTAAATCGTGCATTTGGTCTAATCATATCCAATTTAATCCAAGTCAATTTTAATCTAAACATATTTCACGATCGTAATTGGAATATTATTTCGCATAGCGTGAGCGCGACAATTAATATACTATGCATCGCGTGCGACGTAAACACTATCTGTTTGCATATCCGTTCAACGTGTCCGCTTATCCGTCCAAACCCGACGTTTAAGTACGTAGCTGTAACAACAGTCGTTTTCGAGCTGACGTTGAACCGCGCTCGACTATTTGTCGTATTCAGTTATTATACTATACAGTGCATCGTATTAATTTAACTCTAAGAATCCGCAATTTAAAGCCGAAACAGTCTCGTCGCAACGATACGCGGCTGCGAGCTCCAGCCGGGGGCCCGTCGAGATTTTTTTTGGTTTTCTTTTTCTTTTGTAGGCTCCTTGAAAATATGCTTAGGGGCCGGGCCCCGGACATTGCGGCACCCGAGAAAACCGGTCTGAACGCGGCCGCCGGCAGTAGCGTGCCCAACCCCGTGGCGACCGTGTGGGCTGAGTGGGTGTAGTGCTGAAAATATAATTACGCGCACGATATCAACACACAAACACGGCGTGTACATTTAATACGGAATACCGTATGTTGTTCGTTTTTAGATTTGTGTCGTATATGTCGTACGTGAACGTTCGTGGCACGGAGTGTGCACGTAACGCGGCAATGTCGATAAACGGCGCGTAATCAAATCCCGTGCGCGTACGACCCGACGGCAAGTCGTAACACACGAGACGACACAACCGTTTTTCCGCGGTCGGTCCGTTGGATATTGGATGTCTTTGATAACGAAAAACGAATTCGGGGGGGGGGAGGGGCAACGACGCAACCGGCGAACAGGGGGACGAGGCATCACGGCAGGTACGATAATAACGCGTGCACGAAACGTTGCTCCCGCGCTCGCCCTCGCCGGAAAACCGAACGGAATATGTTAATCGGCCTCGTACGACAACAACAACAATGGTTATGGTAATATTTCGTTTTCATTTTACTTAAACGCTCCGCTCGGATTTCGGATTGACGCGTACGCGCAAGAATTCATGTACTATATTTTGAAGAAAAACGGCGGCATACCAAAACGGCGGCGGTTGTATATATTTGATATTATGATTTTTATAATTAATCAATACGTCGTCGCTAGCGCGTACTCGACACTCGTCACAGAATATTGTCCGTCAATTATTTGACAATTATTTTTAGATTTACATATATACATATATGTGGCGGCACAACGTCGTTAATTGGCGAACCGTTTTGAAAATTCTATTCTATTAGTCGTGTTACACCCTGCACAGCGTGAATACATTACGCGTTGTCAATCGAACTCGAATTCAAATGGGTTTGTTTGTATAAAATGTTGTCGGATTATCAAAAACTGTATAGTGAAATTTTTTTCGTCGCGAAAACAACGAATACGGTTAGAAATCACGTTATATGTTAGCGATTTCGTCATTTGGAACACGCTATTTTTACATTTCCAACTGAGCTCCACCGCTATATATTTGCGAATTCGAGTATTGACGCGATCTGGTATTCATGTGTCGGTCGTCTGCGTGCCTGCGAAAATACTTTCGGCGCCTTGTTCGCGAAATCCGTCGGCCGGAGGGGGAAGAACGACGACAGCGAAACGCCGTATTCCATCTCGTCCCCGAGACTTTTGTTTTCAATTTTTTTTTCTTTCGGAAACCGTGCGTCAATATAAAACGACTGTACGTGTCATGGCATCGCGGCACGGCGTCGTTTTTCGGGACGTTCATAAAATCGTGAAACCGAGAGGAACGCGTTTAAGCGTAGTTCCGGAATTTCGCGTCGCCGTAACTCCAAACGATCGGGTGAACGTTCGATTTGTCATTCGACAGCCCGTGTCTTCCCTATCCGGCACCCGAAGCCAAATAATTATAATAAACGCGTTCTCTTGCGCCCCGTCGATCCGTATCGATCGGCGTCTCGTGTTGTGTCGCGACGCGACCGCGCGCCAATCGAAATGAAAAGCGACGAACGTTTTCGACGACTGTTCGTCGCGCAGGTCCGATGAAACCTTTCGATCGTATCCGGTAAGACACGAACCGTGTTCGGTTTCCCGCCGGTAGACCGATTTCTTATTCCTCTCGTTACGCGCGGCTTTTTATTACCGTTTTATCGGTCGTCGTCACGTTTCCGTCGGAAGTCCTCCGTAGCCCGGAAACCCGAACGGTCGAAGAAAACGATCGCCCGTCCGGGCACCGGTCTCATTAATTTCGCGTCGCGGACGTCAAAACGCTCGCGGGTCGCCAAACGCGCGGCCGACCCGATCGCCGTCGGGCCACCGCGGCGGTCAGCGGACGGGCGGTGTGCGCTTTGTCGCGGACGGGACGCGCGCGCGCGCGCGCACAGGACCGCGGGGTCGCGCCCGAGACGGAAGATCCAAACCGATGCGAAACGGCCGCGCGAACGACGCACGCGGGAAACGCGACGCCGCGGCCGCCGCTACGAGCGCGCGCGGTAACAAATCTAAAACGCGATTGCGTTGCCCGTGTCTCTCGGCGGACGCTTTTCAATTCGATAAGTCTAATTTTATTATCGCGAAGGGCGCGCGTCGAGGGACGGCGGCGGCGGCGGCGGCGGCGGCGCGCGAAACGAACGGGGTCCGGTTTATTATTATTATTATTATTTCCGTTTTATCGCTCCCGACGATTGCCGCCGAGCGTTTTGCCGCGGAACGCCGCCCGCCGCCCACAATCGCGCTACCGCGCGCCCGTCCCTAAGACCTCGGTCGTTTTTTATTTATACATACACGCGCGCGCACGCACACACACACATATATATATACACACACATTTGTTTGTTCGGGGTTTCTTTTTTTTTCCGTTTCGCGTTTTACTTTATCCCGTTCGGTTGTTCCCGGCCGATCCCTAACGTTCGAGCGGGTCCCCCGGGGACCGACATCGCCTCGTGCGCGCGCGCGCGCGCGCGGCGAACAATACCCGAAAATTACACCGGGATTCGTTTTATTTCGTTTTATTTCGTTTTTTCCGAACGGGATAGACTTTTAAATAATTCCGCGTGCACTTTAGAGGTCGGTTGCCGGCGCGCACGGTGACAGCTTTATGGGTTCATTCGATACTCGTGTGCGCGGGGAAAAAAAAAAAATAAAAACCCAAGAAAAAAATCCGCTTAAATGGCCGCTGTTCCGGATTTAATTCCGTCGGATTTGACCAATAACCACGCTTTCTCGTTCTCCTATTTTATGTTTTTTTATGTTTTTTTTTTTTTTTATCGCGCGCGGTCGTGACGGCAAAAAATAAAAAATAAAGCTCTACACGCGTAAAAAAAAACAAAAAAAAAACAGCGAGAGCGATATTCGTTGTCCGCGTTTTTAATATTTATTTCGAAATATCTCAACGGCTTCGAAACGTCCGTTTTTTTACTCACTCGTCGCACGCCAACTAGCCATAACAACTACGTGCCCGCGACGCCGGTATCAACGCTAACTCCATAGGCGTAGGGTGATAAAATGTGTTGGAGGGAGGGAGGGGTTCGTAGCCCCTTCCGCACAAAAAAAACATTTAAACAGTGTCATTGACATATTTGCAACCCCCGTAATACATATTATGTTTTCACACGAAAAACTGAAAACGATAAATTCTATAGGCATGTACCATAAACAATAATAAATAATAACACGAAACATCATAATTCATAATTATTTAATTAATAAATATTCGATTACAACGTTAAAAATAATATTTATAAATTTAAACGTCTGTTTTGTTCATATCTAAAATCGCTTTGGATTGAACATTATTAGATACATCTATTTCGTTATTTAAAATGGCAACAGACGAAAATCTATCGCGGGTCATAGTGGATCTTGCATGTGTTCTAATTCTTCGCAATGTGCACAATGACCTTTCACACGATGCTGAAGATATTGGGACGGTTAGCGCGAAATCTAAAAGTTTGAAAAGATTTGGAAATATTAAAATTACGATGTATACATTTGGGGACAAAAATTATTTACACTAAAAATATCATTATCAATATATAAAATAATAACAATATATTAAAATAGGTATAAACAACGAATCGGTAAATTATTATAAAATATTTTTATAATTTAAAGACACTAAAAAACCCAGCCCTTCCTTCCCCTTAAATACTCCTACGACGAACTCATAGACATTCACGAATCTTTTGACCACCGGGGAACACTGGGGGAGGGGAATGAGGCTGATTTTTCAACATGAATTTTGATCATTGAAAACATAAGTCATTATTTCAGGATATAAGTTCACTTTATTAAATTATTAAATCTATTTCTTTTTTTTTTGCCAATTCATCCAATACTTCATCTGTGACAGGAGCGAACGCAGCACAGCCCTTTTATTATTTAATTTTTTTTTTATTATTATTAATAAATAAGTAATAAATGTAAAAAAATAAATCATAGAATACATCCCCTCACCCCCCTCCCATCCCACACAATTTTACCGCAACTGGTCATGTGCACGGTGTTCTCGAAGGAATTGCGTACGGAACATCGCTATAACTTTGTTGTTACGAGAGAAAACCCGTATTAATGACACGTCAACTTATAAAAAAATAAAAACCCGTCTCGCGTTATTATTACCGTTTATGATTAGAACAAAAATTCAACGGCCGATCCGACAACGTTGACTTTTAAAATACAACAATAAACAATAAACTCGTCCGCCGAATTATATAAAAACTATTTGACGGTTGAATTTAATTTTCGGTTGACTGATTTCGTTCGTGTCTGATATCCATTTGAACTTTGTCGAACAATTACCGAACAGATGTTGTGTTGAAACGGTTAGCTCGTTATTAGATTACGAACGCAGTCTATACGCGGATCGTTACGACGACTCCACCCGTCCACTGTTTATCGAACCTAATTATTTCGAAATCGTCAGACACCCCGTTCGACGCGATCGTAGACATTATCTAATGAACTCGGTTTAAAGTACATAGAAAACCGTACGTAGAAAATTGAAACGGCGTTGTTACGTATGCAAAACACATCGTAACGGTTTTCGCGACGATTTTAAACATTCAGTACGTTCTTCGCGGACAAGAACAGGCAGTTCGAATCGACGATTTATTTTGATCTGTTCGATAGACCGATCCGTCTGATTTGGTTTTTTTTTTGTTCGATCGATTTCAATATCCTACGATATTGTTCAATATTACGTTGTATTCGGAAACGGTTGGAATTCCATTCGGGAAAAATGATCACGACGGTTAGGACTTATAAACGCGTTCCGCGCAACGTATGCACGCGTTGCTTGTTCGTACATTGCCGACGTTCGGTCGCGTACACGCGGATAGCAATTTGTAGGACCGGATCTCTGCTGTAATTGTTTCGTCCGCATCCCCGACAATCTAAAAACACCGTGGCAAATGCGTACGTAATTATTGCTAGATGAACTTTATCGCAATAATATACGTGACTTGCGTGGTTTCCAGACGGTTATTATTATTATTATTATTAACGTTTTTTTCTTTCTTTTTATATTGTTATGATGTACGATGTTAGTGTAATAGGCGTGTTTAAAAAAAAAAAAAAAAAAAAAAAAAATAATATAGCGGTATCATAAATGAAATACACGCCGTTTGTAACAAAACAAAAAACTAATTTTAAGTTTTCATATGTGTATGTTCATGTATGTAAAATATATGTACGCTATTATGACGTTTGGCGGGATAATTGAAGCGCGGAAATACAATCACGCCGAACGATATAATTCTTTTGAGACCGTATGTTTTCATGGTAATATACACTACGTGAATGTTAGGCGACCGGTTGCACGCGCATTTCGTCAGTTATAGTAATTAAAAATCCACCGGCATTCGTTATTCGTGTTTCATACGCGTACATGGGAAAACCGCGGTGCACTTGCACCGCACACGGGTCGCGTAGAATTACATTCGAATTTCCCGCAAATCGTGGTTCTACTCGTATTACGTCCAAGTCGAGTTGTTATCTTATATTTAATACGAACATTACGTCCGTAGATTTCGAATCCGTATAAGATCGTAGCTCGTCATTTATGTATGTGTGTGTATACGAATATTGATATGCCGTCGTAACTCGAATTACGATTTTAACAAGTCGTCGAGTAAATATCAGTCGGTATTAATCGTCCACGAATCCGTGCTTACCGTACTGCGCGTAACGCATCAAACTTCGCATGACTTCGCGAACGGGCTCCGTCCGTGTCGAACACGTCGCCTGTTGGCGTGCGACCGATCGGTGGCGAACGCAGCGGGGGGTTTTGGAGGTTAACCCCCCCCCCCTCCAACCCCTCTCGGTCACCGAAATTTAGGTTGACATATAAACTATGCAAGTTATTTTGAATTGTTTCACATGAACACTTTTTATTATTTACGTATTAGCTATTAAAGTTGGAAATATGGAATTTTCGCAACAAATTTCTTATTGAATATTATTCGCTTTATGCACAACACGTTTATTCCATTGCGGACATCGTATTTAATCGTTGTTTAATCATTGCGATTTACGACACAATATACATGTACAATGCAACTTCTGCGACTGTTGTGGATTATACACACATTTGAAATGTTTTGTCAAAACGAGTTCTGGTTCTTGTTAAAGTTCCTTAAGCCGAAAAATATAATCGCCGCGTTCCGACGACTTCAAATTATTTATTATTAAACTTGTACAGAGACTAAATTGCCACGAAGAACGGATGTTTTATTATAACAGTCATTGATAAAACTCGAATTTGGATTAACGTTATTTACTCGTGTTGATATTCTTTTTCAAAACCCCCGCCCAAGTTTTTTTTTCTGCGTTCACCCCTGGTCGACCTCGACGTCGGACTTCCGTTTCGCGGGCATGCCAAACACGATTTCCAGACGCCTAGCTCGAGTCGCCGACAATGGAGAATACGCTTCGTATTTGTACGTTTCGAACCGCGTAAACATATTTGCAAACGTTAGTACGGCGAATGCCTAAACCCGACAAAGACGCCAATAAAATTCGCGTCGGCAAGGAACAAAATCAAATCGAACGCTGTCCCTAGCGTGCGTGTCGTTTACGGCCATAACCGGGTTATAGCGTTGGGGGAGAGGGCGGGATGCGGTTAGGTTAGGTATATTGTCACTCGCTCGCGCTCACCGAGTCCCTCGACGATCACCCGTGCCGCCGCCAAATCCACGGCATTCCACGACTTTTCGAATAACACGACGAAAACGGGTCGGCAGAGACGGCGAGGGAATCCGCCGCGTCGCCGTTATCAATGGGATATGGGACGTGCGTCGCTTTCCGGCCGGAGGATTCGTTCGGCGCGTTGAAGCACGGGTCTCACATTAGGTTACGTTAGGTTAGGCAGCCGCGAATTTAGAAAACGTACATTTCCCCGACCCCGACCCATTTGGATTTTCCAATTTTTTTTTATGCCAACATTTTAGCACGTAATCCGTATGAGAGTTTGTATGCCCATTTCCGGAATTTGTACGGCACCGGAACCATGAAAAATAATCGATTTTAGTATGGACGGAGCTGAGGAAACGTTTCCTCGGATCCACACCCACTGTAAAAAAACAAAACAATTCTTGGATTTTTTTTCTATCCCAACGTTTGGTACGTAATTTGTGTGAATTTCTACGGCGTCGGAACCGTTACGGTAAGCCTTCGATCGACTTGGATGTAACCACGAAATAAGACGGCGAATATTCGTCAGCGCCCGGCGAATTTGAACGCGTTTGAACTTTTGGTAACCGGCCGCGGTAACCAATAGATCATGTGTATCGCTGGCACGAACCGGCATCGTGGTCGCACCGCTATCGCCACGGTTGCCAGTGAGTACCTAGCACGTGATCTCTTGTTTATTGTTGTTAATAATTTGTAAAACGAACGAATTAAAGTGGAATGGAAAACAAATTATTTCGTTTTAATAAATATATTTCATCCATGTTCGTTGGGACGTTACGCCAAAAGACTATTCGTTCACATATTCACTCTTAAAACGTTTCTCATATGTTTCTGGGTCCTCTTTGTTCGGTTTTTGAAGATATGCTCTTAATTCTTCTCTTATTTGTATCCACGGCCTAACCCACCGTCGTTTCTCATTGTGGTTAAGCTGGTTAAGCATTTCCAGAGAAAGCTCTCCCTCACACTCTCCATTGAACAACCGGGTTAATTAGTAGTTGTTTACGGGAACCCACAGACGACATACTTGTCGAATGTAGAATAGCAAACTAGCAACAGCCGCCAGTGCTGACCGGGTTGCCAGCCGCTGCTTGCTGGTGCTACCCAACCTAACCCAACCTAACCAGCCTAATGTGACCCGCGCTTTATTGCACCCAAAACAAGCGTATTCCAATATCCTCGAGGGAGTGGGTGGGGTGGGAGGGGAGGGGGACAATCGAGTACGGGCCGTGTTGTGCGCTTTGTGTTATAAACCATCTCTTTTATCATTGTTAAAATTCGCACGCCTTTCCCCGTGACCGAAAACCACCCTCGGAATAACAAAAGTTATTAGCACCCTTACGGCCCCGCGGCGAACACGACGCGTGTAACTGCGCAATTGATTATTATTATTATTCTTCGTTTTTCCTCCCTCGTTTTATCAACCGGATCGCGGCGGCACATCAGACCGCCGCTGCACTGACGTATCCGCGCGCGCGCGCCGTACTTAAACTAATAACGCGATGTTTTCTCCTTATCGATTCGAGAACGCCGCGCAAACGTTTTCATATTGTATTACGTATATGGTTATTTATATTTATATTGCTTTATGGGGGAAACCGTTCGCGATAATATATAACATCGTTTCGCGTGTCTGTTTTATATAATTTTAAATTTTACGCATATGCGTGTAATAAGTCAAAAATGTTTTGTTTTGTTTTTGATTACTTAAAGTACAGCGTAATATTATATTATGTATAACGTGAACACTTTCGTCCTCCTTCCCTCCCCCTACCACACACACACACACACATATATATATATATAATTTCGATCAAACACTTACATAGACGACAGTAAGTAATTCATCGGGAATCGATTATTTTATTAGTCGACAGAGAAACCAAAAAAAACCATAGTCTTCATTTAACGCGCGTAAACGCGTCGGTAATTGTTGCGTGTACACTATCAGAAACGACGAGTTTTCAAACTAACCGTACGAATCACCATACACGGCTTTTACGGCAACAATAAATAACGTACCGTCACAGACGCGTATCAAAACTTTACCCGACGTTTTCAAGTTCGATTACGCTACACGTGCAGTTTCCCGTGCAACACGTACTCGACTGAAAATCGACGACCAACCGTCGGCGCGCATTATTGAACATGAACTTTCATCGACGTTTCAGAGAACCGTGTCTCGTTACACCGACATCACACAACCAATTATTGTTTTCGTAAATAATATTTATGTATGTACGTTTTGAATGGATATTTACGTACAGTCTGTGTGTACACCTGCGGTCTACCAAACGTTTTTCTCCTCGATCGCGTATCGAAATATTACTATGTTTTCTCTTTTTTTTTTTTTTTTTTACAACAGTTTTATGAACGACGATCCGGACGAAACGAGACTCGCTTGTGCACACAAAACATAATAATAAAACGACGAGCCAGCGGTCTCAAACGAGCGGAATAACATTTATAATAATAACACGTATTACTGTATACACACGGACCGTTTCCGGGAGGTTTTTTTCCCCGTTTTTTCATTTTTTTTTTAATCGATTATACGAAGATTTGAGTCGGGTAGTCGACACGGCAAGTCGACCGCACTCGTACCGACGACGATACGGCCACGGAGATACACACACACACGCACACGCACACATATATATATATATACTTATGTACGTATAAAAAAATAACGAGCTAATCTCGGCGTGTTCTCCGCCCACCGCGTCGATGTACTAGACCATTTTACCGCGCGTCCGAGTAATTTATTTATAATATTATGTAACACGATATGCGGCATACGATATGACGTTAGTGGCGGGTTAGAAAAAAAACGGATTTTAGCGACGAGTATACAGTGTAGTGATATTAATATGGCGGCGACTAGTCTCCTCCGGAACACGGTCGACACGACTACGCTCCGAACGTTTTATGCTCGCGAGCCTTTAAAACAAAACAAACAAATAAATTGGATTCAAACGATTCGCCGACGAATTTGTTCGTTTCTACGCGTGCCCGAACTGATTGCTCGCGTAGTAGTCGAAACGACTCAAAACTGGCGTTTAACCATTCGTCACCTAACGACATACTCAACAAAAACCGTTTTCGTCCGACCCGACGCCGGTGCACTGCAGTCACCAATTGTTGTCCGCTTTGTAGTGCAATACGAACGATAATTAATGCAGAGCCGTGTTCATCCGAAAAAAATAACTTCGTGTAACTAATTGTAGATTAACGGTATGTTTTTGTTGTCGACGGGCCCAAAGAAAACATTAGGCTCCCGCCGGATGTTCGTGATGATAACTGCGAATCAATTGCCAAGCCGCTTCGTCCGCAACGTAAAAACATTGTCGTCGACACCGGTTACCGCTGGCTTTCGACGGGAATCCGTAAAAACACGATGTGAACGATTCCCTCCCCCCTTCCCCCTCCCACTTTGGCGCGTCTAACCGTTTTTGTCGGACACAAGTCGTCACGTCCGAAACACGGATACCGTACGCGCCACGACGACCGGAATGTTATTGTGACACGCGTGGATACGTGTTTTGTTTTTCTCTCTCCGCGCGACTACAAACACAATGCGCTTCGCGGCAAGTGAATCCCGAACGCTATAACACGTTAATCGCCGACGACGACGACGACGACATTACGGGACGCGGGCGATTCAACGTACACTCGTAAGATATCACGTCTCTGGTACGGTGGGACGCATTCGTCGGACGACGACGACGACGACGACGACGATAATGATGATGATGATATATACGCAAAACGATACCGCCCTATCATTACAGATCGTTTCACGCATTCCTCGCGCGTTTCCGCCGCGTACAATACACGACCGCGTCGTGTCTACCTTATCCACCTTATCCCCCGGACACGTTGACGTGACGTCGCGCGATTCCCGTCGTCGGCGTCCGTCATCCACGACTGTTACGATCTACCATCATTCGTCCGTCCGCTCATTTTGTCCGATACACGAAGGTTATCGGTTTATATTGGCGTTTTTCATAAAAAAAAATTGTTTTTTTTTTCACGGTGACGGTTTCGTAATTAGTTTTACAAAGAGCACGACGATGGTTTTTTTATCCCGTCTCGCTGTGTTCAGCACGTTCACGAACGCATTTCGTTACTTTTACTCGCGTTTGATTTACCATGACGGGCGATCAAATCACTGGATTTGTCTACGAGCACATTACGAATATTTATTGTACCGTGCGTAATACGATCAATTATCTGTACAGTTTCGCCGACTTAAAGTTACACCATTCGTAAACATGTCTTCATTAGACGTGGTGGTCGACTGAATCCAACTCGAGTACAAATAATGTTACGACTTCCGAATGATAACGTAGGCGTCCCTCCGATAGTTTCGGGTCACTTCCAGACCACTGGTCGGCGGTGTTTTGTTTGAATAATATTACTACTTGTTTTTGAATTTTTGGTATTCGGTTTTTTATTTCACAGTTTATATACAACGCCCTGTACACACCCTATAATGAAATGCATGTTATTATTTTATAGTTTTAAACATCGTAAACATTAAAAATAAACATTTATAAACATTGACATAATATTGATTTATATAATTTATTTTTGTTATTAGTTTTACATAAAATATTAACATATGTCTTAAAAAGGAAATGGTCGTGTATGTCTCGGGAAATTGCTTGGTAAAACATTTCATTTTTTTTTACACGCAGTAAGGAGGTCAGTGAGTGGTGTTTGGGAGGGGGGATGGGACAACAAAATTCTTAATACTTCACCGTTCACGAAGCACACGATGGTTAGGTTAGGAGACGTTCGGTCTCGGTCGATCGGCGGGAAAATCGAACGCGACGACGACAACAACGTGGGTGGGGTGGGTGGAAGGTAAGGGGAAATCGCGCACGGTTGTCGACTGCCCGACGGCCACGGAGACAGCGGCGGCGGCGGCGGTAACTGGTTTCGGGCCCGGTCGCGGTTGGTAGCCGTGCGCGTTACAATGGCGTCGTCCGGTTCGTACCCCTTTCGCCCGGTGCAATTGCGTACGAGACGGCGCGACGAGAGCGTAAATAACGTGACGTATTCGTATCACGCGTACAGAGTGTAACACTCTCAGGCCGCGGCTCATGAGGTCGGAAAACAAAAAACAAAACCCGTATTATCACGTATGCACTTTGGGGAAAATAGAAATGCGTGTAAAACATTCGTGTACCGAACAATAGGGTATGCGTACAAAAATATCGTCGTCCTGTCCGTTTGCGGTCTTCCGTGCACACCATATACGAGTATATACATCGAACAGGTGTCGGGTACGCGTGGATCGTATACGATGTAATATGTCTTTGGGATTCCCGTTCTACTGTGTAGTTATTTACACGTGTATATAATATCATATACTCACCGGGGTTCGCATGATATGCGATCGACTTGATTTTCTTTTTTTTCGAACGACGCGCCACGGAACGAGTATTGTACGGCATTGTAATTAAAAGTGTACGGACGTGCGAGGTTCTCAACCCGTGTCGAGTTCATATGAAAAAAAAAAAAAATGTTGGTCGAGTTAAGATTAAAAGTTTATTAGAAGAAAAAAAAATGATGATAATAATAATAACGACGATAATGATAAAAAGGAAATATCATGAAAGACGAGATAAGAGTTTCCCTACAGTATTTAATATTATATCACGTTCATTTCAACCCAACGCTATAAAGTTTAAACATTATTGTACAAACACCGTAGTAGTATTTTAAGTTTCCCCCTATACCGTCATTGTTAATTCAACTTAATTTAGATATGTTTGTATAAAGGAATAAGTGACTATTATTAAGTTATTATAAAGTTTTCGCCAGTGTAAAAGGATAGACGTTTCAAACATCCAAGGTGTACTATGACATGATGTAGTGACAAACACGTTTCTTATTTTTTTACAGGCGAGCGTTTTATACGAATTTCGTGATAAATATTTGACCGGTTCTTTAAATTTATTTTTGAAAGGCATGTTAAAAAATTAATTGGAGTATATATCAAAGATAAGTAAATTGAATAATATATTTTACGGCCGTAGATCTAAAAGACGTCTTAAGAACAAAAGTTATGATGTGGTAAAATTATTAATGAAGAACATAATGCTATACTTTTTATAAAACAACTTTAAAAGTCTAAAGGGTGCCCACTTTTCTTTGAGCGATATAAAATGTATTAAAGGGCTTTAGCAGATTGAAAATAAAAAAAACAACAACCGTAAAGGTTCTTCCTCTTTTTTCTTTTTCTTTTTTGTTATTATTATTACATTTAAACTTAAAACAAGACAACGAATAAAAGAAAAGAAAAGCAAACTACATTTGAACGGGTATATGAAATTGCCATCTACCTGCACGATATACTCAAATGAAAAATATATACCTATTTATTTTCGTTACAAATTATTATAGAGCGTTCACGTATAATCGATTGTTGTGTATATAACTACCATTTTCGGTGGCGTGACTTAAACATTTTGGAAGTTTTCAATGGCCCTTCGTATATACACGCATATTAGTGCCATTAAGCTGTTCAAGTAAAAAACAAATATTAAAGTAGTAAACACGAGTAATTTATTAATAATATTATTATATATATATATATATATAATATATATTAACAACACAATTTATTGAAAATATGTAAAGTTTCTAATATACGTTATGTTTATACTTTATAAAATAATCAAACTACAAAAAAAACATTAAAAATTACTAACGATTATAGATATATATATATACATATTTGGTTTTTTTTTATATGATATTTAATCATAAATATCATTTTTTATTCGTTATTGACCGGAATAGTCATGTTGAGCATGATGCGCGTCGCGGATGTCCGTTAAAAAGCAAGATCTTTCAATTATAAAACTATTGAGAAAAATCATTTAATGTGCTAGTAGGAAAATTCGACGTGGTATAAATACCAAACGTGTTAAACTGTTAAATTCAAACGAATAATTAAATGTCAAATCGTTTAAAGTTCAGTTGTTTGTGATGGTAGAAAAATTAGTCTTTTTATAAATCGAACGGTCACGCGGTACTATATGCAATACGTGTATGTAATATGACGTCGAATGAATAAAATATGATCGTCTGTAGTCGTGAGGCTTATTTCGAATCACCATAAGAATTTAATTAAACCTTTTTTTTTCTTCCAAAAATCAATCGGTATAGATATAATCCGCACGTGTGTATACGTAGACCGGCCAGCATACGTAATCATTGCGCTATATTTGAACGTATCTAAAACGGCTGTATCAAAATGACGATGATGATAATAATAACAATAATAATAATAATAATAATAATTATTATTATAGAACCGTTCACGGATATACCTGGTGCTGCGTTGCATGTAGAAACGGATTTAATGGAATCCGATTCTAATTGTCTAGTTAACGCGATACCACGGGAGCAACTGCGAATTCTATTTTAAGAAAATAAACTTTCTTGCCGTTCATACTTAACCCGATTAATACGTAAACAGTGCGCGAATAATTTATGCACATCTAAATCAATGTAATTGAACGGGTAAAGCGAGTGCCACGCGTAACACAACTGTTGCAAAACATTTCTTCCCCGTCCATATCGCCGGTTCCTTCGCTGTCACTGCAGCGCTTTATAATTATTGAACGGTTTTTATTCTTCGCGAACCCGGTACTTCCGTAATTGTTTCCAAAGTAATACACGCGCAAATCTCGTTTGCGAATGTACATGTATATATATATATAGCTATACGCATTTCGAGGACTTGTATAAAATGTGTAAGTGCCTAAAATATATATATATAAATGTGTACAACGCGTTTATCGTACTTGATGTATTACAAAAAGAAAAAAAAGGTAACAGAATAAAAGGGTTTTTTTTTAAGAATCTCCAATCAGCTTAAGCATTCAGATCGTTTTTCGTTCATTCCGTAACGGTGTACCCGAATGAATGACATTTTTTCTGATTTATCCGCACTATACACAGATAAGTCAACTTCCGAAATCTGACGTCGACAAATATATACGCCCCGTAACAGGTGCATCGATCACGTCGAGCCTGTCAACTACACGTCCGCGTTCGTGTATTTCCACGTTTCGATCGTGTAAATAATCGGAAACGTTGTCGGATATTACATTTCGACAACTGCCGGTCGGGTCAACGCCGTCGAATAATTGTCATCGTGATTATCGTTTCGTTTAAGATGGTCGAGCCTTCTTGTAAATATGTGCCCGTTGGTGCGCATGGTCGTGTACAAGCGGCAACGGGATCTCGGAGTCCCCCGGTCTTGGTCGGCGCTGTGTCGACCGGCGTCCTCTGCCTCGGCCCTCGAGTAGCACCACGTGTTGATATAAGGTTCGAGGTATGTATCCTGACCATTAGGTCGGGAAGAAAACCACGTTCTCGGTGTGATTGTTTTGTAGGAAGCGCCGTCGCGGTCGAAATTTCCCGTCGAATTCATCGACAAACTTAACCGTGTTTACTGGTACAATTTGCCGTCGCATATTCAACGATAATGATAATAAAAATGAATATCTATTTCTCCATCACTTTAATGCGTTTACGTGTATAAACCAGTGCCGTGTTACCGTTTACGTGCTGAACAGACTGTGCGCAGCTTAGGGCGAACAATTCCGATGGGATGGCACATTAAGTAACTCGTTAAGAATTATTCATCGTTTATTCGAAACATCAAAATTATAAATATATATTTATCGGAAACTATTTGGAAATTAAATAATGACATACAATATTGGAATGAAATTGTACTTGCAATTGTATATTTTTAAAAAATGGCCGTAAATACAAATAAAGACTGAGAAAATGAGCTCGTTAAAAAAAAACAAAAACAATTTGTATTTTTACAAGAATATTGATTTTTAAATATATTGATTGTTTAGTTTTCTATTAAAGTGTCCAAATTTTCCCTCGAATTATAATACTGATTTATTAATCGGACTAATAATTTAATTGAGAATGTAAAATTGCGTTGTAATTTTATAGAAATCAATTTCGTTTGACATTCAATACTATATTGCCACTTGATTTTAAACTCAATATTCGTTAAAAAAATTTTTTTTTATGAACCAATTAAAACCGTATTCGTTCGTTATAACATTGTTTTTACGATTTAATTGTCTATCGTTTCGAGAGCGGGGAGAATTTTACGCGTTATGGGCGAAACGCGTAAATCACGTGATATCGAAAATATCGATCCGGTCAATAAGTGAAAACCATAACGACAAGCGGCAATACGTATTACGTTTGTCGGTTTCGAAGACGTACACGCGTTGTTTTAACCCGTCGGAAATCGCGTCGAATCGCGCGACCTCGTCACACCGGTTTACCGTGTATTCCGACGTCGTGGAAAGTGATCGCGACCGTGTGTTTGCAAACGGCTTCTTTCGCGTTTCAACTGTCAGAGACGTGTTGTCGAAAACGCCGGGTTTTCGTTTGGACACGATTTCGCGAAAAAAAGACAACGAGAAATTCGAGGGAAACCCATCGTGACCGTGAATCTCGTGTTTTTTGTCCGGGTTTCTCTTGGGCTTCACGACCGAAGACGGTCGCCCGGTCCGTCCCGTTCGCCGTGAACGGTTTCGTGCGTCCTCGGACGAAAGCCCGGGAGAACGGACGGACGTCTGGTGTTCGTAACGTTCGGATGACGGACCGCTGACGATCGCGACCGTGTACACGATACCGGGGACCAGCCTCGGCCTGACGAAACAATCGGCCCCGACCGCACGCGATTCAAAAACGGACGACGCGACCCGCTCGACTGGACGTCAGTATTCGCCGGGCGTATCGATTGTACACGCATACGTATCCGACGGCCGCGTTTATTATCACGCACGTCCGTTGTACCGTGCGCGCGTGCGTGCGGAACAATTCCCGAGACGGTCTCCGGTTGATAAGGGTGCAAAATGATTTGACGGTTCCCCTCGCGACAAACTTTACTAAGTCGTTTAGCCATTAACCGATCACGAGACTGCCCTAAGACCGTAAACACATATATATTATGCATTGAAGTATAATGCGATGTCGCCGTTAGTGAACGAGTCGCGTGCTTCGCGTGCGGTACGTATACATAATTTTAAGGGTTATGCGATTTCCCGTCGTGTACGTGCGCATACAGTGGTCGAAGTGGCTCGGAACAACTGGAGGGATGCCTATATTTTTATTCTGAAGTCGTTATATCATTTGTACCCGAGTTCGATTTAGTTATTAATAAAGACATGTTTACTAATACTGTAACTTACAGTAATACTAAACTATTTAATATCATTGTAAATTAAATACTAATAAAAGCAACGAAATGCATTAATGAACGTGCTAAAAAATTTATCAGAATTATTCATAAGTTGTAAATTGTATATTTATTTATTTGTTGTATTCGTATTCACGTTTTCTTATCAACATAAAATTATGAGAAATGACGTCTAGGTTTACTAGATTTAAGCGTCAAGTGGTCCAATTTAAATGAGATAAAAATACTTGTTTCGTATAAACGAAAGGACAAAACAAAACAAAACAAAATAAATAAACGTCGTTGTACTCTTGTAAAACTAATTGAAAAATCATCGTGAAAAAAAATTACAATTTTATGAAAAACACCAATATAAATCGATAATCTCTGTATATCGGACACAATGAGTGGACGGAGATGAAAAATGTAGACTATAATAAATGGAAGAATGCCGTCCCCCAGTATCCTCCCCATCCCCACTTCGACCACTGCGTGTGTGCGTGTGTGTGTACTTATATATCCGTTCTAATCGTAGAAAATACGGTTATTGTTCGCGGCGCGCGTAATATTTATCGTGCGCGAGCCGCCATCGAGCCCGTTAAAATTATACGATGGCTGCCACGCTGCGGCGGCGGCGGCGGCGGACAAGTCCGCTCCGAGTAATACACGAATTATAAACACACTGAACACGGCTATTACTCTACTTCGTTGCATCAATCGTCTCGAAATGTATGACGACGTGTTATGCTAATCGAACGCTAAATGAACGATTTTTTTTTTTCAAAAACTGTTTTTCCTTCATATATATATATATATATAATGTAAAAACCTTATTTTCGTGCGCAATGTCAAGCGTATAATAAATAATGCGCGCCTAACGTCATTATAACAACAACAATAATAATAATAATAATAATAATAGTGCATACGTGAAATACGACGATAACATCGTCGTTGTCGTTACGAATACATTAGACACTAGAAATTCTCGTATGATTGTAAAATGCGGAGACATTATAGCGTTTATATAATTGTTTCGTGTGATTAAGACGATTCGTATTGCGTTCCCGGCGCATGTTCAAGTTCAAATTTATCGTTACAATATTATTCTGTAATAAAAAAAAAAACCTCTCGTAACAACATCGCCGTGTAGTAGGTGATGGGTCTTGTACATTTACCTAACGATTCGCGCCAGCTGCTGTATCGTCGCAATTTAGTCGAAAAACGGACATTTTTAAATGCGCACGTGCCGTAGCTATTATTATTATTAATCGTGTTGAATCGAATTTTACGTGTCGTTGAAAAGTACACGTATTATGATGCACGCCGATGTACAAAAACACGTACAAAAATATATCAAATTAAAATTATTTTTTTTCTTTTCCTTTTTGATGACGTAATTTATATGTACGTTGATAATATTTCGGTTCGTAATATGAATATCAAACTGTCAAACGTCCACACGCGACTTCAACAAAATTTATACAATATTATCACGATGCATTCTATACCATTATTATTATTATTATTACCGAACGCTACGGAATAGCTCAATTATATTAAATTTCCGTTTTTGATACGACCATTATGAATAAATTACATATCATTTGTTAATATACGTGTTTAATTCATGTACGTGCGTATGAATGTTTTAAAATTATGTAATGACGTGGTTAGTTGATAAAATATTTAAATTATTTACTTAATACTCGGTAAAATACGTATTATTATAGTTTTCGTTTTACCGACAACAGTTTAATGTTTATGTTCTGTTGAAATAATCAACCGAGAACGCCAAAATCAGATTCAAATAAATTATTTCGAATATTTCTGTCGATCATGTGTTCAGTGTTGGGCGAGATACGCTAGAAAAAAGTATCTCGATACTAGATACAAGATACATTTATTTTTAGTGTCTAGATACAAGATACAAAATACTTTGGTAATTGAGAAAAGACACTAAATACCAGATACATGTATCGGAGATACAAAAAAAAAAACAAAACAAGATACTTGGATATTTTTTATTTCATCAGAATTTAATAGAGTAGAAAATGTTCCGTCTAAACATTTCGGAATATTACCAACGGTACTCGTTTGATTTTCCATAATTTTTAAACTACTTATTACTGCGTCTACACAGACGAGTCGTCAGTAAGTGAAACAACGCTGTAATTTTACTTAGATTGGGTCGGACTACTATAATAATAACTAACCGACCAAACAGGTCTATTCGGCGATAAGCCATCCACAATCGCTATTATCTTGTATTACTGAAGTCATGGTAATGATAATTAGGAAAAATGTTTTTAAATGTAACATCATTATTGTTGAACATATCTTGTATCTTAGACAATCCTAAAAGATACTAGATACAAGTAAAAAAAGTATCTAAATACAAGATACAAGATACAATTGTATCTCAGACATGTATCTTAAATACTGCCCAGCCCTGCATGTGCTACGGACACGTGCTGTGTTCGTGTGTTTGTGTTGGCAATGTATAAGAATAAAAAAATCGTCGATCCAGACTACGTTTCGATGTACGATCTCGGTCTGTACTACATCGGCGTGGGACGGATCACGTTATTCTTCTCGCCGTTAGTGTTGTCGATCAGATTGCGAAAAATCCGATGCACTATGAACGAACTCGAAATTAACTTCGAGTTTACGCGCGGGACGGTAGAACAATATGGTTTGGAAAAAAATCGTAAATATAATACGAAAATCGTTGTAACGATTTCAATAATAATTCGTCAATATTCTTCGGTGTTAACGACCACCACGCGACGATGGTTTTGGCTGGAAACGACTGCCTCGAGAAACGCGAGTCGTGTCGAAACGTGTACGAATTCGTTACCGATCCTGACCGCGCGAACCGTGTCTATAAGATCACGATTAGTTGGACGTGTATGTTCGTTTAATAATCGTACTATTGCGCAAACCGACTGACTACGTATCGATTTCGAAAACACGTACGTGAACAAACATTTCATTCGTTTGAATATTGTTCAAGTTATGACTTACGGACGCGTTCGAACACCGCAAACGTGTTTTTTTTTTTTTTTCGTAATAATTGTCTAAAATCGATATAGGTATTGTAATTGCTGTTTTTCCGAACAACTTTCATATTCACTAAATTTCATTTCTAAAATAATATTCCTGTCTATCGTCGATTTGATCGTTTGTGCTGTGTATATGGCAAACGAAATCAATATTTCTTAATAACAACCATGCGAGTTTTTTTACGAGACTACTGATCATTTGATACGCATTTATTGAACAACAAATAATACTCCATTGATGTTAATTAACGATATCAATTTTTATAGACTATATTTAGAACAGTACGTAAAAGCACAGAATCGCAGTTACAGTGATAACTACTAGGTCAGAGGACTTGTAGCATTTTTCATATTTGTTTTACTCAATCAAAAAAATAGCCGAGTAAGAAACAAATACGCTTTACGCTAAAACAAAGTTAGATTTCTAATTTTTTTTTTTTTATTTAAATGCATATTTTGAGTTTTGTTGGTTTTTAAGACATATTTTTTCCATTTTATACTTTTTGAGAAATATTAAATTTTTATATTTTTTGTTCTTTAATATTTTAATCATCACTGATAACAAACTAATTTGGAGCAAAACGATGTTTTTCGTGACATATATATACACACAATACAAATAAATTCGTTTTAAATTACTGTGTTTTCTATAAAACATTTAAAATATCCAACAAAAAGAATCTAATTAAATTTGTTTTGTGTTGGTACGCTTAAAAACCACATTCTTACTTTTAAAAAACCATTCGTTTTATTTCAATTACGTACCAAATGTATTAACTTGTTCACACTAATAACTAATATTAATTTAAACGTACGCGATTTTCGTAATTTTTAAAAAAAAAAAATTATTTAATTTATTTAATAATTAAAACGTCTCGTATTTTACTGTATTCAACATGATTCTAAAGTCTCAAGTAATTTGCCAAAGAGGAGAACGGAGCGTGTGATTAAATCCGTTCATCCCCTTCCGTCATAAGCACGCCACTGCGGATTTAAAGTTTGAATGATAAGAATATAAAAAAACGTGAACATTTTTAGGAATGCACGTATAAATAATGAATTATTTCGTGTACATATCGTTTCGGATTTTCACGGAGAAGAAAAAATTACGTACTCTAAACAGGTTTTGTACATTTGCACTTAAATTTCTAGCCGTTTACGTATTATATGCACGTTATAAAAATATAACCACACAACTATTTACGACTTGCATGTATACGACTTACATAGTGCTTGCACACGTTAAATGAATTCTTTTCGATCCAACACGCATACGTATATGTGTGTGTACGAATTTAATATTTTAACTCGCGTGATGATAATTTGTCAGACGAAAACGCGTGGATCGGTAACAGTGTTTCGAGATTTAATTCGTCGGTCACAGTCGTTAAACACTGCCATTTCATTGTCTTGCGGCAATCACGAGATACGTCTGGACGTCTGCGGGACGAGGTAAAGAATAACGCGGAGTACGTACTCGTATAATAATAAAATGGTAGTCGGTCCGATAGACATAATTTCCCGAGCGTTCTCGTCACGCGGCAGTCACACGGTAAATACCGCGCGTCCGCAATCCACACGACTTGCACGTATATATATATATATACGTTATATTCGACAAACGGATAAAAAACAATAAATATAACACGATATAGTTCAAAACGGGGTTTTGTTTTTTCGTTTCTTTGGTTTTTATTGCTTAACGCTTCACCGTGTTTTCACGTAAATGAATTCCAAAACTCTAAAACACTGAAACGGTAGTCAATATTTTCTCCTGTTGTGAATCGTAACAAACCAAATGAATACGTGTTTTTTTTACACACCACGGAAAATGTCCGATCTGGGAACGTATAGTGAAACACGTTGCCGCATTAGACAGAGGCGTGCCCAGGACCAACGTTTACGACACCTCTCCGTCGTCCTTCTTCCCGGTCTGCTACGATTTACAAGTTCCGTAACACAGCCGTGTTTCCGACGTTGCCGTGGTCTTTTTCCTTCCGTTGTTGCCTTCGTGTGGGACTTCAACGTCATCCCGCCGTGCGTCCCGTTTCACACACACGTCTGACGAACCGAGCCGCGTTTTTCGGGATTACCGGAGTTTATTCACTAAAGAAAAATCAATCGTGTGATCGTACGAAACGATGCGCTATATAAGTTACAGTAATAGCCGCTCGTTAGGAACACGGATAATCGATACAATCGAATTATTGAAACAGTTATAGCGATTATCTGGCGATAACCAGTGTAATTACAATCGTATGTCCGCTGTCGTTACATAACGATACGGAATTCCACCGGTCCAATTAATTTCGTACGTTTGTACTGTTCTCACGGTGAGTACGGTGCCTACTCGAGCGCGCGCTTTATCGCGCTGTGACGTTTTAGTTCGGCGTCAGTGTTTCGTCGTTCTAAAAATCTGATGAAACGTCTGAGCGCCGTGATCTTAAGCGCGGGAGAGAAGTGCGGCTTGTCGGACGGTGCTTCCGAAAATTAGTTTACGTCACGTTAAGTGAAGCTTATAACGGATACGATCAATACGGTCATCCTTACATCATCCGAAAGCGTTCGTCGCGAGCTTCCACCGTACTTGAAACGGAGATAAAAAGCAGCCAAAAAAAATTAATCGACTTTCCGAACCGGGTCGGCGGGGTATCGAACGACGTGGAACGGCGTGTGTTCCGCCGCCGCCGCCGCGAAAGTTAATCCATGACCGGTAACCGTACACGCACCTGCCGGGAACACTGGTCGGGCGGCTACGATCACGGTCACGGTTGTTAGGTACCGCAGACAAAACGCGCGCGCGCCGGCGTAACGCGTCCAACGGAGTATCGTCCGCCACTAATCACGAACGTTATTAGAACATACCGCGCACCGCCGATCGGCACGTCGCGACGGACTTGATAACACGTGCACGTCGTGTTGCGCGCAACACCCGTCTCGTGTAATGCGAAACGATTACTTACCGACAATTAACCGTACGCGTACAAGGATGTATTTTTTTAAACGTTAATTAAAATCTGGCCTAAGAACGACGATTATAATGACGATTATAAAAAAAAATAAAAAAAACGTTCGCCCGTGTAACGTGTGCGTATATCGTACGTTATTAAACGCAAAACAGCAACCGTGATATATAAAATAATGTTGTTTTGTCCTCGTCCGTTACGTCGCGTGGTGGTGGTGATGGGTGTTTTTTTTTTTGACGACTAATTTAAAATAAAATACGGTCGTAAAAGTTATTTCCATTATGAACAAAACCAACACAAACGCGTCGTGGTACTATATACCGGCGTGTTGACAATCTTTGTTCGCGTAATAATGATCGTAGCAAACCAAACGTAGTTAATATGTTACGATAAGAGATATAGTTGAAAAAAAAAGACGAAAAACGATTCTAGAATAAGCTATTGTAGTCGACGAACGCGATAAATATCGCACGCCTAATCGTATTACGTTTCGAGTTCTTGAAAATTTTAATAAACATTTTCCGTGTCCAAAACGATGGAATGTCGAACGGTTTTACCTGCATTCTTGTTGTTGTTGTTGTAATTTTCCGATTGTTTTGAATTACGCGCTTGAGAAAATTTCTCCCTAAATTTTTTTCGTTTATGTACAAAATATAATTTACTCTCGGTTTAGTTGTCTCTCCCTTCGCACGTATTTTGTGTACTTAAATTTTTATCTCAATTGTTAAATCATAAAACTGTTATCAACAACATTATTTAGTTTTGAAAATAAACATTTGAATCTGCTTACACCACATAAATCGTGTAATAACAATATGACGTGTATATAAAATTTAAAAAATATATATATACACGTATAGAATAATATTTTTTTTTTAATATATCACAATTATTATTTTTACCGCCATCAAATACGAGTAATTATTGTATTTATTTAATATCATCATTAGCGCAATTCCAGTTTTTTTTTTCTGTTTTATTAAAATCTTAGTCTGTAATATTTAATATATACCTTGTGCGGTATATAGTTATTATTTACCGTCCAAACACGTTTACACGCAGTCGCTATAGTTATTGCGGTTTTATATATAATATCAAATACTCGTACTGCGCAGCACGGTAGTGAAATCAAAGAAGAATATACGTTTCGAAATTTCAATCGGTTTCGTACGAGACACCAACGTTTCGGGGTATGGACGACAAATGTTCAGCAGGTTCGCCCGACCACTCGACAGCTCGTTCAAGGTAAATACGCAATCAACACGGCCGACACGACGTGAAACGCGACATTTGCCCATTGTAAACACGACGGACATATAGGACCGTATAATGCACGATTCCGTCATTTGATTAGAAACGTTCGGCGGAAACGAAATCAAGCGTCGTCGGATCACGTGCGCTCGTTCAGAACGCGAAAGCGTCAAATAAAAAAATTTCCCTAAAACCGTCGAGAATACTGTTACGTATGCTTCGACGCGGGCGCACGCAGATCAATTGTCGTGCGCGTCCGGACACGTCTGAACGTTGAGACAATGAGATACTCAAAAAAAAAAAAACATATTTCGTTCCCGACACGGCTTTTTCGCGTGTACCGCCTGACCACTGGCCGCGCATAGAAATTATCGATCTCTCAGCACACGCGCGAAACGCCTTATGGTAGAATCGAGGTCTGCGACAAAACCGAAACGCTATCGTCGTAATATCACGTATCACGCGTATAAACGCCTCTGAACCTGAGGAATTGTTCTTTTATTTGGTCGACGAGTGGCGGAGTTGCGGAAATTTTTTCTCTGGAGTGCGTGAACGTGCTTCCGTGGTTCTTTTTTTTTTTTGATCGTCCGCCCTCTCCCCCCCTGAAATCCCGAAACGAGACACTATATCCTGTTGTTGTCCGCGCGCGCAGGAGCCTGCAAGAGGACATCGAGAGGGAAATGCAAAACGTGGACGCGTTTTTCGACGAGATGATATCGAACGACGACTACGACTGCGACGGAACGCGCGACCGGGTTCCGGGCGGTAGATGTTCGGGCGGGTCGGACGTCCCCGGAACGAGCCGCGCGGCCGTCGCCGTGCGTCGCGCCACGCCGTCCGCCGAGTCCGTCGAGTTGATGCGTGAGAACGTCGAGCTGTTGGACGCGTTCGCGGCCAACAACGAGACGATGGTCGGCCTGTGCGCGAGTTTGCGGACCGCCGTCGAGACGTTGAAACGAACGTCCCGGCCCGCTGGTGGCGGTATGTACGACGGCCAGCGCCCGTGTGGCGAATCGTTTTTCCTGTCGTTTTCGTCCACGTCCGGTTTCCGACCGACATTTGTTCATAAGAACCCCTCCCCCCCCCCAAACAATCGACGCCGGTACGAACAGCTCCAAAATTACTCGTCGGCCGCGTGGACGTTTGACCTAACCGCGACGTTTCCGCGACATAAACCTCTTGGTGCGCCCGATACCGTGTCCAGAGTTCGATTCGACGATTTTGCGAATGGGTCGGCGACGTAACTGTTTTGGATTTCGATCCGAAAACAAATCCAAGTGTGCCCACACGTCCATATATTGATTAGGTAGAAAAATCACGGATCTTTTCATTTTTCTTGTCTTCCTCTCGTCCGAATCGAAAATCTGGTACGCGAAATTCCCCCCCCCCCCCTCCCGGTGATATTGTTCAGACGACGGGGCGTAAATCGAATTGATCGTATCGATACTGCAGCGACGACGGCGGTTTCGCGTCCGCACGACGACGACGCGAATGAGGACGAGGACGGTTTCGAGGCGATTTCGGAAGGTGCTCCGAGACGAGACAAAGACTGCTGTCGGTCGGCCGAAGACCGTCAGGCCGATCGTCCCCAACGGTCGTCTTGCCGCGGTGACGTGAGCACGGACGAGCACGATCGGTTTTACGGCCGCGGCCGGTCAGCCGCGGAGTCCGACGAGTCCGTCGACGCGTGTCCGGGCGAACGGCGAACAAAGTAACGCGATTCGCGACAATTGGTCGTCTCTTGGCGTCGTCCGTTTTCAACGATTCGTTTCCTTACCCCGGAAATGGAGACGCGCCGGTGTCGGGACAGCGAAACGAAAACAATCACGGCGCGTAATTCAAATATCCGCCAAACGTCGTCTCGGGACGGTCCTCGGGTCCAGACCTCTGTCCCCGCCATCCCCCATCGAGTATTTCTAAAGTGGAAAATCGTGATTTTGATTATTGATAACAGATCATACGTCGATTAGATTTCAATATGAAACAAAGTATATATTATTTTTTTGTTTTGACGGTACACGTTAATTTTTAATAGCAAAAAGCAAAAGCTATTATTTTTGTTGTTGTATGGGTTTTCATGTTATGTGCCGTTACACGGTGGTGGGGAGGCTGGCCCACTCGTAACGCGCCGTTTTAGAACGTGATCGTTTTACGGATGTTCTGGGGCGTCCGCCGCAGTGTTCGTTTTCGAAAACAATTGCGAATCGTCGAGACTGCGATCCGAAACGCTAATAGAAAAGTAGTAATCGTTAGAAAATCCGGGGGGGTCGTTAAAAACCGCCGATTTATTTCGCCCTCGGATCGATCCAAACGATAACGGCGTAACGGCGCGCCGCACACGCCGGTCGTTGTTAACAACGGTTTGTCGGCCGAACGACAAAAGCCAACCGGGCCCCGTCGCAGTGCTCGATTCGGACGTTATCGAGTAGCGGTGGAGCTCGGCTGGGAATTCCAAAAATAACGTATCCTAAATGAATTATTCTCTATGACGAAACCGCGGTAATATAATAACCCGATTTCTAACCGTATTATTTTATTTTTATTTCAATTAGAACAATTTCCCTACGCGGTTTTCAATAATTCTACAACATTTTATACAAACAAACCCATTGAAATTCGATCGAAAACAATAAACGTCGTAAAAATCGATTGTACGACAATGCGCTATCGCGCAACGTACGAACGAAAAAACTTGTAATGTATTCACGCACGACGACCACTAGGGCTCATTCGGGTAAATGATAGATTCGTTTCACGTGGTTTTCAATTCAAAACGAGCCGTGTTTGATTTTACAAATTTTCGCATATTTTATTTATTTTGAGTGTTGAAAATTATTTTGGTGAGCAGGACAAGGCCACATGTACATCGTAGATTAATATACTTAGATTAAACATACGCGATTTAGATGTGAACAGTGTAGGAAACGGTTTGTGCGATGTTCCTAATTTCTTACACGCGGTCATACTGCAGTTCGTTATTTTTGGTTGCCCGACATTTGTCCGACAACGGCCACCCCATGGCGCACGCCTATGACGCATTTACTTGGCGTTTACAGCGTGCCGTCGTCGGTTTCGTCGAAGGCCCGCGCCGGTCAACGATCGTTCGGTCGCGACGGGTTCGCGGTCTCCACGTCGTCGGACGCATCGTCAGCAGACGGGCCGTTGCCGACGTCCGCGCAAGACTTCATCGTTTACGACGACGACGACGACGAGGACTACGACGACGACGACGAAGGCGACGACGAAGAAAACTCGGCCTGTGGATACGACGACTCGCAGGATTACGCGGACTATTGGACGAATGCCGCCGACGCGCGCCGAACAAAAAAAAAGAAAAAACCGTTGTCGTGTCCGTATAGTAAAAACGATAGTATGTGAAAGCCGGGAACGTATTCGCTATATGTTTGCGCGTGACCCATGGTCCGGGAGAGCCCGAGGAATTTTCCGTTCGATATTGATCGCGAATTATCTGTCGATGAAACGGATTGCAAATCAACCTCGTCTCGCGTAACGTGTTCGACAGGAAAACGTCGAAAACGTCTCGTCCGTTCGCACGAGAACGACTCCAGTCCGCTTCGTCCCGACGACGAACTGTTGAATTTTATCGATCGCCGCTCGTGTTTTATAAACGTAACGATCGACAATGATTATGAATTGTGTTCTGTCAACCTAAATGATCTCCGATTAGAGAGGTATTGGCTCGGCGGAGAGTTGAGCTGGTTTTCGTTTTAGTGTTTTTTTCACTTTAGAAAATATCCGACTGTATAATTGTGTGGTTACGGTTCAAACAGTTTAATAAACTGCACCGTGTATGTATGTTTTAGGCGATCTGCAATGGTCTGCCAGCAATACGTTTTGTTAATCAAAATTATTTTGATGACGTTTTTGGCGTCGGTACAATACGTGACCCTACCAATGGGCCTACGGAACTTAAACATTTGTTGTTTATACAAAATTACGATATATATTTTACGTGGTCGAGAAAATTATTTATAATGCGCGTCATTTCAGTTGTAAACTACGAAATAATAGTCATAATAACAATATAAAAAAAAAAATTAACATTTTTAAACTATGGACTCTGTGATTTCGTGTTTACCGATGGCACATAATATGCGGAAACGGTGTTATTTCCTTTTATCGAAATATTCAACAGACAAAAGCATGTAAAATACAATATATTTATGTAATAATATGCCGCGTGCACATAAACACGTACGGTAAATAATATACGCGTACTTTTAATTTTTTTTACGTTTTCCTTTTATCTTATCGTTCGATGTTATCAAAACGTGTTACGTGTTGTACAAAAACAATATTTTTCTATAGCTCGCCATAGTTGTTCCGTTAATAATTTTGATTGTTTCATTATTTTCCCCTCCCCCCCTCCAACATCATCATATCGTATTTGAATACAAAAATAACTCAATTTTTTAGTTTTACAACCATATACAAACAAAACGACGAGTTATTAGAATAGTTTTTGTTTTTAATATTTGTATTATTATATCTGTTGTGCGTGTGCATGTGATTATGTATAAGGTTAGGTATACAAATGTCAAACGTAATTCAATGTAATATATACAATAACCGTGCTTGCGTATTGGATTCGCGAGGGGACGCGTACTTATATATTACTGTGAAGCGAACAATCTTTTGGTTTGACAACGATATATTTTTTCTTTTTGTCCTGTCAGTAAACGCTTTTTCGTGTAGGATGATCGTTGTACGTATTAATCTTGTAATACGTTTTCCGAGCTTACGTATGAAAATCACACTTGTTCAAAACGGCCACGTCAATAACACTTGACCAATATCATTGATTTTTGCGATTCCTTGAACATTTTCGACAATTGGTCGTTACGCGTAAAAAAAACTATTCGAGAAGATGGAAAAACGTGTGAAATAAATCGCCAACCAGATACAATTCGCTACTGAAAAGTAACGCGTGTAAAGATCAACGGAGCACTCCTTCTGCACAAAAAAGTGTTGACAGACGAAATATCAAAAAAAAAAAAAAAAAAGTATATCAAATAAGAAATTATGTAACTATATAATATAACTCCTAAAAGCGAAATAAAATAGTTTTTGATGTTATGATCTGACGACGTGAACGTACATTTCCATAGGAATATAAAATATTATTTATAATTTCATAATTGAGCAAGTATATATATATATATATATACGTACAAGAAGTAAATTACGATTGAAATTCGAAGGTCATATACTATTAAAACACGACAAGTTTAGTATTATATAATGATATGTTTCATAGGAATAGTTTCTCGTACTCGTATTTACTATCTATGCGCTGCAAACGTATGCAGGTTTTATGCGTGTCGTTAATATAATAAAATATAATGCCTATATTATGTATTCTCAAAGTGAATAACTGGAGATTTCACGTTTATCTCGTGTATAATAGCTAAAAAAAAAAATAGATTAACGTAATTAGACGATGTCATAATAATAAATGATTAAATAATAAATAATAACCAATTATTCAACAAAAAAGAATATGTATACTGGAAATTATAATATAATATAATAAGTAATTACACAACACAACGTATAAACACACGAGTACACGTTTTATTTGTGCGCGTGTTATTATATATTTCTATGTATTTTTTTTTTAAAGATAAAATCTAAACAATCTGTTCATAAAATAATAATAATTACAATTTATAGTGAATAAATTATATTCTGTAAAAAGAATTTAAAACACCCAACACGCTAAATATTAGTACATAATTATGTTGTATTATTTATTATTGCTCAGAGAAACCTTTTTACAGCTATACATAGCTGGCTAGGAAATTACATTTTTTTTATTTTTTCATTTCCCATTTCATACATACACACACACACACACATATATATATACACACACGAATGCAGTCTCGTACAATCACACGACGGTAAAACCGAAAGAAAAAAAAAAACAATTCATCCTCTCCACTGCAGCTATGGGTACGACGCGCATTATAAAAAAAAAAAAAAATAAATTGCTTTTACGCAGACGTTAAATTATATTTGATATTATAAGAGTATTATACGTACGCGCAGCATACTATACTTAAAATAAATGGAAATTTCGCAGTAAATGTCATTTAAAAACGCAATCTTAATTTCGATTAAACCTTTTCGATTCGTGTTTAATTTTCTATGGGTGCTCGTTTATAATAATAGTACGCTATGTATATTACGTACGGCATAACGCGGAGGAAGATTCAATTACACGACCAAAGCGATCTAAACGCCGGGACCATCCAAATGTATAGTAATCATCGGTAATTTTGTGTTTTCGATAGAATAACAGTCGGCACTCGGTTTCGACCTTGGGATAATATTACACTGTACCATACGCGTAACATACGTATTAGACGCGTAGTATACGTGTGTATACGTGACATACAGTCGGATGAGACTAGACGTTAAAAAACCATTATCCGTCTAAGAAGTTTTCGAAATAAATACACGCACACACACACACGCACGCACACATTAATACGTAGGCCCGGATACATAATTGGTTTTTCGAACGTATATTATACGATACGGCGACCCTCCTATAGCGTCTTTACATATTACACGCGGACAGACCGGCAATAAACTTTATATCTGTTTTATATATATATATACACTTGCACTATAATATCGCTTATCTCAATAATAATAATAATAATAATAAAAACGTTATTAACCATTTACTCGCGCGTTCAGACGTTTACCGTCTTCGGGTTTGTTCACAGCTCTATACGCTCCGTAATCCAAACCGACACACGAAATCCGTCGTCGCCATCGTTTACCCCCCATTAACAACCGGAACGTTCGTACCTATATATATATATATATACGTGCGCGAGCGTACAATTTTTATCCGTCGACACCATATATCAGCTACGAAGTCGGGATTTTTTCAAAGGGGACTGGTGGTGGTGGTCCTACAATAATATGAAAATCCGATTCGTGCGATAAAGATGATTTTCATTACTATTTTGTTTTTTTTTTTGTTTTTAAAATTATGTAAACGTACAGTCGATATCGAAAACCGTAAAACAAAACAAACCGCAATATCGATTATGAAAAATCTAATCGACGTTCCTTGTCTAGAAATACTCGATGGGGATCCACCGACTCGGTTGCGCCACTGTCATTTATGTTAAATACACGTAACGAGACAATCGTATTCGGTCGTTTTTTTATTAAATGCGTTTGTTATGACGGCTGTGCGCAAAACGCCTTTTCGTTTCAGGCGTATCGTCTATTTTTAGGAATACGCGAAGCGAGCGTTTTTTTTTTTTTCAAATTTCCTTTTTAACCGAATTCAACACGTGTACAAAGTACAGTTCCAATACGTTCAAACGTTACGATTGGAAATGCGTTGACCGACCGAAAACGACCGTGAACCGGCTACAGCGTTGTGATTACCACGTGGACCAAACGTTCGTGCGTTGCGGCCAGCGCGTCGTCCATGGTTCGGATCGTACCGTGTGCGCAACAAAACGGATCGCTCGTGACGGCCGGGGTCGGGTTGTATTTACGTCTCGACAATTGATAATTCGACGTTAGCCGTACGCAATTCGACCGGTTGACGTTATTCGGGCCACGCGAACGTTCACCGGTAATAACCGTCTATAACGCTCGTCCGGAAAACGGCAATCCGATCCGACGTGCATCGGCCGTGACGTTCGGGTGGTCGACGCGCGTTCAAAGACGGACGGCGTCTCGGAACCCTGGAGGCGCGGGGCCTCGTCCGAACATTTATAAACGTACGAACCGATCGGGTCGATTTTTTTCTACGGTCAAAGACGTGGCACGGTTGTGTTCGCTCGCCACGGTCCGTACGCGTGAACACGCCCGGGGGCCACGTACGAGCGAGTGGGAAGCGAACGCTGCTTCAAGGGCGCAAAACGGTTCGACGACGGCAGGAGCCGCGTGGTTCTGTCGTCGTCGTTCGTTTATTCGTCGAGTTAACGGCGTCAACTCGTCCGGCGACGGCGTTAACAACACGACGGCGTTCGGCCGAGAACGAGAGTCGGCCGGCGTGAGAACCGGCCCGCGAGGAACGACCGGGTTGATTTTCCCGGACGCCGCGCACCGTACTTAACGTACGGAAAACAATCATAAAAAAAAAAACAATAACATTCTTGTTTTTGTTTTTGGTGCGCGCGAGGGGATCGCCGCCGCCGCGTCGTTTAAATGGGTTTTAATATCGCCGTCCGTCCCCCTTCCCGCCGGCCGGCCGCCGCGTCGACGTGTACTCTGATTTCCCGCGGCGGCCGTGCCCGCGCGACCAATGCGAGCGCGGCCGAGGCGGTGCCCGGGCGCGCGCGCGGACGCCCATCCCGACGGGCGGCGACGCGAACGGCCGCGACGTCGCGTGTGCGCCGCCCGGCCACTCGCAGTCCGTCGCGCGCACCGTGTCCAACCGTGTCCCACGACGCGCAACGCACACTCTCGTAGCCGCCGCTTCGTCATTATCCGTCCGGTCTCGTCGCGCGAGATGCGCCGTTCGTCGCGTGTCCAATAAGTAGTAGCAGTAGCCGTATTTAGCAGTCGTATTCAGTCGCGCGCGCACAAACGCCGTTTCACAGCGGACCGGCACCGGTAGACGGACCATGGTGGACGAGACCAAGTGCAGCTCGGCCGAGGACGGCACGACCACGGACGAGGACCGCGACGTGCGCGTCGATTCCGCCGATTCGGACGGCGAGCTGTGCATGGACGAGGAGGACGAGGACGACGTGTCGCCCACGTCCGCCGCGCCCGGCGCCCTCACGTTCGGCATATCCCGTCTGCTGGCCGGCGGCGTGGGCGGCCGCGGCCGCGACGAGGCGTCCGCGCGTTCCGCGGCCGCCGTGTCCGGTCCCGCGGAGGCGCTCGCCTCGCTGTACGCGGCCGGCCACCACCATCACGCCGCGGTGTTCGGCCTGCACCACCATCTGCACCAGCAACAGCAGCAGCACATGCACGCCGCGGCCACCGCAGCCGCCGCCGCCGCCGCCGCCAACGCCGCGGCCGCCGCCGCAGCCGCAGCCGCAGCCGCCGGCCCCGCCAACAAGCCGGCCGACGACAAGACGTCGTACATGCAGTACACGGGCGCCGCGGGCGTCATCAAAGTGCCCGCGCACCGGCCGCATCAGTCCGGCGGCGCGCCCGGCCCGATGCCGTCCCCGTGGGCCGCCATGGACCCCGTGTCGTTCATGCAGCGCAACGCTTTCCTGTTCGCCGCCGACAAGAACAGACTGGCTGCGGGTACGTTTCGTTGTTTCATGTTCACGTTCTCGTCCGTCCACAGCCCTTGGCGTAAAGGGCCTGCGCGATATAACATAATAACGTTTAACAACACCATTTAGTGCGGGGGTCTTTTTTTTTTGAAAGTCCGTTTTATCATTTTCCAAAAAAAAAATTGTACGTCATACATTCTGTTCGAAATCGAAAACCGTAACGTCGCTTGTTCGCGTCGATTACGTTCGTTTAATGTCCACCGCTGAAAACTCACCCACCCGGTCCTTCGGGGTCTCGGTCAGGCCCTGGAACGGGGCAGTATTTTACTTTGTTGTCGGTAGCCTTCGTCCGTCCGTAACAACGTAAAGTGTACTGCGTTTGGTGCATTTTTCAACGGTACTCTCGTCCGAGAAAACCTGACCTGGTACCACGGTACTACGTTCGTAGTCACCGGTTTTACATCACGATCCGGTCGATTACGTTTTCTCGGCCGATCGCGTAAGTCACGTCAAAACCGCCCGGCCTAAAACACGTCCGAAACCCAGTAGGGTTTTCGTTGTCGCGACGCCAACAGACGAATAACGTTACGACTTTCGGCTGGACGCGTCAT
Source organism: Schlechtendalia chinensis (assembly GCA_019022885.1). NCBI lineage: Eukaryota > Metazoa > Arthropoda > Insecta > Hemiptera > Aphididae > Schlechtendalia > Schlechtendalia chinensis. The sequence continues at coordinate 13,900,023 of CM032343.1, forward strand.
TTCGAGAAACGTTCATGCCGTCGAGTTTTGATGTGACAAACGAGTGTCGAGTTGAGCTTATGAATTTAGAATAAACGATGACCCGTGTGACCGTACGCGATGACTTGTGAACGAGTGTTACATAATCAGTTTTGGGGGGGAGGGGACAGCAGATTTTTTGAGGGTTTTGTTTGAATAATATTACTACTACTCGTTTTTGGAACATTCTTTATATTCGACGTTTCGTCTCGCAGTCTGGAAAATAAAATATATACCCTAATAACGAATGGCGCGTTATTATTTTATAAACATCAACATCACATTGATTCGTTTATTATTATACTTTTACACAAAATATTAATATATACGTCTCAAAAGGGAAGGGATTTTTTTCGTTCGTTTTTTTACACGCGGTTAGTGGATCAGACGGAGGGTAGGGGACAACAAAACTCTAAATACATCACTGTACATGATAAACATCGTGTTCCGTACCGGATCGTTCGGGAGATCGTAACGAAACACAATGTGTTTAACGGCTAACTTCGTGTATTATTACGAGCCCGCGAGTGATACGTGGATGTGTCGCGTACGGACACGGCATCGACTTATAACGCGTGCACAATAAACGTGAATAAGAGTGAATTCGCACACGTTTTTGGGCGATTTGACGAAAAATCCATTATACTCTCTCTCTCTCTGACACGTGTCAAAGAAAGACGGCGAAAGACAGAAATCGAACGTTCGCTGTCATTTGTGTGTGTCGTCGTTGATTGTTCGGTGGGTATCGGTTCGATGACAACAACATTAAGACCTCGTTGAACCACGTTTACCGTTCACGCGCGTATGGAAACAAAAAACCGTTTCATATAAAAAAGATCGTACGCTTCGGAAAGACTTTTTCACATTTGTCGTCGCATCGGTTTTCATTTCGAAAAAACGTTTTTAGACGCGTTAATTTGTTATGTACGGGTTTCTTACCGAGTTTTCAAGATCACTACAATCACGGATCTACGGATCATTCAATCGTAATCGTGTCGCAACAAAATCAAGACGACTAAATCAGTGTAGGCCTCACAACATAATTGACACGATATCGAATACTGATTACGCAAAAAACAAAAATGAACGCGGCCCTCCTCCGCACCGGGTCATGATGATGACGACGACGATGACGACGTAATTGCCATTAAGTACAAACAAAAACCCCAAAGATCATATTTGTGGGCGATTGGCAATTGTTTAGCCGGTGTGACGTCAATCTATCGTACGTTGTTCGTTATGTTTTATCTGTACATTTTTTATTTCTATAAGCAAACGTACAATCTATACCACGACGTTACGATTTGTTCATGACGAAATGTCGTTCTAACGAAACGGTTCCGGTCGTAACGGGTCCGACCGTGTCCTGCGTTACTAATACGTGTCGTTCGTATGACGTTTGGACATCTCGTTATCTCTCCGACAAATCGATAACGGAACGTTTCGATACAATTGGTTCTCGCACGCGCCGTGTCGATCATTCGAACAGCGGCGTGGCGAACCCTTTTTTCCCTAACGCCCACTCGACAAAAACGACAAATAAGAAAAAAAAAAAAAAATGTATGGTTTTTAAAACCTAACCTCTTTCTTCTGGCTTTTGTCTTCTTCCCGTCTTCCGAATCCCGACCAACATTTTTCGCTAACAAGTCTAACAGGAAGAACGAGGAACGGCCCGTGATCCGTGAACCGCGTTTACGTGTTCGCGCGGAGACAGACGTCCGTTTTTCCATCACGTCGCCGCCACTATAACGAGTACCGGGGTCACATACCACACAGAATTTCGTCGCCCCGGGTACACGTTTATTTGTTGATTTCCTGACACGTACTAACGACCCCTGCCCTTTTAAGACAAGCGTTAATATTTTATGTATAAGTATGATAATAAATGAACCGTACGATAAATCGATATTGTGTTTGTTTTTGATGTACACGGTGTTTACAGCTATAAAACAATCAGTGGCGTAGCCAGGATTTCTTCAAATGGAGGGCCAAAAAAAAAAAAATGATACAAATAACATTGAAATAACAGGGTTTTTAATTTTTCAAATATTTTTAATAATATTTTTATTTCGTTCAGTCCAATGTTTGTATCCTTCTTGGAGATCTCTTTATGAAATCTAGTAAAACGTATTTTTCAATATCTTCAAAGTCTATATCATCAATAATATGTTTTACGTTATTGTCATCACGGTTGTAGACAGTTACTTAAGGTATCAGATATATTGTTTATCACGTATTCTCATCGTAATATCATTCAACTTTATACCGTTGTAACAAAACAAAAAAACATATAACAACTGAAAACGATAACATACAATTCATCATTGGCGTACGTACTGTCGTACAATACCCGTAACAATATTTGTTTTCCGAACTGTCGAAGAACAAGTAGTAAAAATCACACGAAGTATCGTACCGCGGAGTCGTGGGTGACGTTTTTTACGAACGATTTCCCCGTACGGTGGCGACACGAGGATCCGTGAAGATTTTGGCGAAAGCGCCCCCCGGGGCGGACGCCGTTTTACGCGACCTTTGGGTGTGTGCATTGGAAACCGCACGTGGCCGACATAACAAAACACCGTGTTATATTCATGCCTTCAATTTTTTTTATCGTCACGTCAATAACAATGTCGTACAAATCCATACCAAATAACGTACTAAATATCTGCGTAAAAATTATAACGAATTTCAAAATCGGGGGGGGGGGCGGGGGCGACATGCACGTGTTCAAATTGTCTGTCGGAAACGCGCCCGTCGAGTTTCTCCCGTTCCGAAACGTCTTACGCGAACGCGAACCTAAACGTTATGACTCACGAACGGTTTGTTGTTATGGTCCACGATCTAGTGTTAAATCTTGAATCTCGGCGCGCGTCGAAATGTTATTCGATTGTTCGACGGTAAACGACACGTCGTCGAGCGCGGTCGACACTCAACGCGACGGCTGTTTATATTGTCCTCGTACCGAGGTCCATCACCCTGGCCTTTCCATTTTGGAAAAAAAAAATATTCAAAATTATGTAATATCGTTTTTAATCATTTGTAACCACCATAACTTTTTTTGTAACCAACCCTAAACCCCTTGAAAATGGATTTCCAAATGGCAGGGCCAGGGTGACGGACCTCTCGTACCGGTTTCTCAATGCGAAAACGGGCGAGTGCAAAAATCCAAACGTCACCGCATTTACGCGTGAAACATTTTTTTTTTTTTCTATTTAAAAAGTTGTCGATCGATCGATTCTAAACGTCTTGGTTTCTCTCTCTACGCAGCCAAATCTTTCAATTGTCTTCATTTACGTTAGCTAATCCGTCCGACCTTTTTCTCGCCGACAGTAACAGCTCATTAACATAAGTCATTCGTGGACGCAGAAAATACGCGTTTCGAGCCGGCAGATACGGTGCCGTCGTTCGTTATTATTTTTTATTTTTTTTTTCCCCCCAAAGCTTCTCTCACGACCGTTCTGTCGGTCGGTGCTTCGGATAACTGTTTGCGTTCGCCTTGCTGAATACTTCGTTCAACGGGTCCGGGTCGTATGACGAAAACGGGTTACAAACACTCCGAGCGAAACGCGTATGCAACGCGCATAAGTGCACGAGTAATATATTATACGATAGTCGGTTCGATAAAAAACGAGAGAAACAAACGGTCCGCGGGACTACGCCGCCCGTGCTCGCTTGAAAACATATACGTGCCGCCGACTATAACGTGCGTAAGTAAAACCGATAAATCACGCAACACACGCGCAACTTCCTCGGATTGTGCACGCGTATTTTTTTATAATATCATTGTACAATACACGGTAAGCAACGTCGAGTCCGCGGATGACGTTCGCGCGCGTCTGAAATGTTTGAACGATTTCAACTCGTTACTTTCGTCGGCGTTAAATATTTTATGAAAACACGTTTGTTCGTTTGGTTTTTTCCCCTCGAAGCGTCCGGCGCGGCGCGCCGCTAAAAAATTGTAATTACACGAACGTAAAAAAAAAAAAAAACACACGAAAAAAACCGGCTGCAATTTTTAACCGTATACAATATGGCCGTGGCAATACACACGTACACGTTAATAGGTTTAAAAACGTCCGTTTCGCGAGTTGTTTTGCGTATAACGTAATTTATACTAATGGCGGTCCGGTTAATTAACGTAAACTGTTGTTTAATCATTCCGTTGAACGGTGTACGTTTCATTTTTACTCTTTCTTTTCATTTTTCCCTTTTTGCTCTCGACTTATTATCGTTGACAACCATTCGCCGTTTGCCATTTGTATACGTATATGTATTTATATACGTGCACATGTATATGTATGTTTATAGGTTTGACCGATTTTCGTTTGATCATGCGCAAACACTTAATCGTCTGTTGTTTCGGTTTCAATTCATCGTACGTTATATTATTATTATTATAATTATGTGTAGAAATGCAAAATAAAAAAGTTTCCCTTTTTTTTTCTTCTTAATGTATTCGCATTTTATTCGGACATCTAACAATAATAATAATAATAATAATTAAACATTTCTGTTCGAACGGAAACCACGCGGGTACTTAAAAATAATATATCGTTTTGTCTTGTTAACAAACGTGTATGTCCTCGTGTATATTTGCATTTTTTTTTTTTTAACTGAATTTCAAGTAACGTTGGTAAATACGTATATATATATTGATGCATATTCCGAACATAATTACGAGACGATCTTTCACTGCCGAGACCGACAAACGTATATATTTGAAGACAAAAAAACCCACACGGAAAAAGATGTTTCCTTCTATAAGCGTACCGATTTTCGCGGATAGAAAAAACAAACAAAAAACTACACGTCATTCCGAAACGTCTTCGCGACGTTACGGCTAGTACGGACCGATCGTTCGCGAATCGCGTCGGTTTCGATTTCGTCACGGGAAGTCGTTGTATTATTGCTTCCACGCCGGGAAAGGATGTTCTTTCACAGGAAGATTTCAGCCAATCTTAAACGAAGAAAAATGACGAAAACCCTAACCTAACCCAACCTTACGGGCAAACGCGAGCGGTCCCGGCAGACGAGGTCGGACGGCCCGTTGCAGGAAGCCTCCCTCCGGTAAGGAGGTTAAAAAGACGTATGGACGGAAGACGGACGGAGGAACGTGGCCAGAGGGGCAGCGAGCGTCCCGTGAAACCTCGACGAGCCGAGAAAATGCACAGTGTACGCGCGTGTTCGAGACAAACGGTTTAGGAAACCAAACGGGATTCCGATTTCGCGTATTCCGATTTCGACGGGCACGTAGCGAGAACAGACGTTTTCTGTAAAACGCGCGCGCATTAAATATTAATCGGTCTCACGGCGCGCGCGCGAAATAAAAAAGCAACGGCCCCGTCAAGAGAAATAAAACGAGACGACGCGTACGAATGGATTGCGCGTCGAGAACACGTAAAACGGCCGCGATGGTCGTCATAATGGTAATAACGACCATAAACCCGTCCGGCATTCCGTTCGTAACGCGTCCATCAACTTCGGCCCGACCGAACATAACCGTTTATAACCGCGTTGTCGGTATCGATAAAAAAAAATTTTCATTTTTCAATATCGTAATAAATCGACACCCGTAAATAGCGCGTAGGGGGATTTCGCCGCGACGTGTACCGTATAAAATCAAAAAAAAAATACTTACTTCCCGCCCGATTCGAACACGGCGTTCCACGGGGAAATTTTTTTTCAATTCCCGGACTGGACCGGGGAAGGGTTCGCGCCATCCCCGCGCGAAAGAGCGTCGATAAGAGAATCGCGCGTCGCCGTGCAAACCAACGTGGCGTTTACTCGTTTCGCACGACTTTGGATTTACCGTATTTATCCGATTGCGTTGATCGCGCGCGAGATCGATCCTTTTTTACGTGACGGACGTCACCAACGCCGAACCGACACCACGTGTACGTTTATCGGTTTAAAAAAAACGCGTACGTTCTCGACGTTGTCCGACGCATATTTTATGCAAAAAACGTATACATTCAAATGGATTTTTTAATGATCAATTTTTTTTTATTTATTTATATATATTTATCCGTACACATAATATGTCTACACGTGTTCGTTCAAAATACAAAAAACATGAACAACGAATTAATGTATACACACGCACGCACGCACGCACGCATATATATATATGTGTGTGTGTAATTGGTTTTTCACGTGTGTACATATGACGCAAACGCCGTTGGTGATCCTACAAACACGATGTTTGAATACAATGACGACATTTCGTTCGAATGAAATGTGGCCGTGAACCGTTTGGTCTGTCGGTAACCCCGTGCGCCGCGCACAATATTACACAAACCGGGTAAATCACGAATATCGGTGTTCCGTTCGGAAACGCATTGTGCCCGGACGAGGTAAGGCCGTTTCCGTCGTCAGCTCTTGTTCAACTCGCACCGCTGCACGACGGTCGGACATAATTCTTGTTGTTCTCGCGCGTTCGCTAGATTTTACGGCGGTTAGGTTAGGAAAACGTGTGTCCGCGGCGGTCTGTCGACAACTAATCTCAGGAGTCGGAGCTAGGAGAAATATCTAGCCGTTCAATCATCTTTGAATAGTCTCGACGGGCATACCATTAAAAACTTACCCAATCTTTTAAAACTCAGTGATAACCGATAATACGTATATATATACACACACAAGGCGTGGATCTAGGGGGGAGCAAGAGGAGGGCCCCCCTTGGGAACCATTTAATATTCAACAGTGTCCGATGATGTACCCAGGGAGTACTGCTAATACAGTAAAACATAGGGTTAAAATGGGGGGGGGAGCCGCTCGAATCTCCCGTGGGTTCGCAACTGAATTTCGCCTCCCCCTCCCCCCACTTAGACAGATCTTGGATCTGATATATTCACAGGAACACATATTATTGAATTGAATGGAATATCAACTTTCGATTTATAGATAATGTTTCCTTTTTTTTTTTTTTTTTATCGCTTCGTTAAGAATAATATTTTTCGTTAATCGACACGATTCGTCAAAAAAAACAAAAAACAAAAGAAATCCTATACAGGACTGTCGAAACCATTATTTCGTAATACGAATAGGTATGGTTACATTTGAAATAAAAATAAATTGATCGTTAAGTAATCATTCAAACGACGTTCTGACGAAATATTACACAGTTGTATTTTTATTTTTTTTATCGCGAACACGAATCTTCACTTAAAACGGTTTCGTTGCGTTATAATATCTCATCGTTAAAATACATTGAAAATGTCACTCGATTACTTAATTACATCCTCCGTACAAAATAGTTACGCGTCTGTCTATATGTGTGTAGCGGTCATGACGACCTTGCGATAGGTTGTCATTCTGCGCGGTAAGTATCAGTGCCTCGTTTAAGACGCACGTCTAGTGAAGTATTTTTCTTCTCGGCGAAATCTCCTCGACGTGATACTTACCCAGGCGACGCTCAGCCGATAAAACGTCCGTTTCTATAGCGGAAAAATGCATTTCGTTCTTCTTCTACTAGGGACGCATCGAGAATATAATGACATTATTCAACTGTACGAATTGGCCTAAATTGGTTTGAGACGACAACGCGTACGGTTCACGATCGAGTCCAAAAACATAACGACCACATGACCAAATTCGCGACGACGTAGTCGACAGTTTACGCGTATAAACGTTCCCGTGTTCGCAGATATGTTATCATAAGTGATTTGGCGCCGCGAACCGCGGAACGCGTGTTCGTCGGGCGTCGTGCAGAAAACGCGGTGCGACATTGCGGGAAAGACTTCGTCTTGATCAAGTCGAACACACACACGTATATGTATAGTCCCTTTTCGTTCGTTTGCTGCGGTCGCGGTCTGACGGACAGTATGGTTTGCGTTTTTATTCCGCGGACGACAACAACAAGTCGGCGTTTCGTATCGGCGGCACGCATTGATCGATCGTTATCACTGGAGTGATATTTCATGAACGGTCCGTTCAAATTTCTCGTATAGCACCGACACAACCGTTATCGATTTACCGAATAATCCCGGACCACGCGCGATCTGTATCGCCAGTGCCAACAGGTCTCTGAAAACACAATTCATAACATCCGCGCGAGCAAATCGTTTTATGTTTAAGTTCGATACGTACGAAATTAGTTGGTGTGTGCGAATAAAACTAAAACAACCGTATCGTCCAGCAGTTATAAATTCTAGATAACATCCTGCTATTTTCATTCAGTGTACCCGTACTCGTATTGTACGTTTGTACTTCCCATCCCATAATTATTTGTCCGTCGATAAAAACATAGAAAATACTTATAACACTTTACCGTTGTATATTTTTTATTTTGTGGAAATATAAAATTATAAAGTCGTTGTTTTATATTGTACTACGGCTAATCGACAATAGTTGGAATAGGATAAACGAAAAATGAATAAAAATTTATCGCGCGGCGTCCGTTTTATGACGGAAGCTCTTGGGACGATCCGTTTCCTCAGGTTTCCTTCTGAACGCGCGGCATTAGGTGTGCACGATTTTCTAATGTTTTTACACGGTTATGCCGTCGATGTGTGTGTGAAAACGTAATCGCTAAACGCTGACGAGTGTGTCGAAGGGAAACAGAATAATACATTGTGCACATCGCTCGTGTTACAATCGTGTAATTAATTCGCGCGGTCGGCGGCGGTGTATAATCTCACGAAATTAGATTTAAATTTAAGACTATACGCGTACACTCGGAAAAAGGACTACTTACACCAAATGTGTGTGTGTGTGTGTGTGTGTGTGTGTGTGTGTGTGTGTGTGTGTGATGGAGAGACGAGACGGGGCAACTCATTTTCACGGGCGGCGGTGGCCCGTTATGAAATGAAACTTTTGGCGTTCTCGTCGTTATAAATGCGAAATGCTTTGTCAAATATTCACGTGGCGCGGTCGGAGGTGCTGCCGGTGTCCCGTCCATCATAATATTCCACAAGCCTTCACGCCGCCACCTCGCGGCAAGTGTGTGTGTGTGTGTGTGTGTGTGTATAAGACGTCAGCCCGACAAACGACCACGTCGAAATAAGCAAAGTTAAAACAAAGTGACGGTGTGGGTTCTCTCCTGCGTCTTTTCGCGATTCTCTCGCCCTCGGCCCGAGACTAAGATCGATCTGCCCTGCGAGAGCGTGTCGTGTATTGTACGTGCGTTTCTTCCACACCCCCCTCCCCTTTTTGTTTTACTTTTCTCTTTGGATCTTCATATATATATATATATATTAAATCGAAACCGTACATTCGTTTAATCGTACGCATCTTCCGTCTATGACATTTCGTTACGCGAAACCGCTACGTTTTTCGCCCGTCGCGTATAATAAATGTATATTGTATATGGTTTTGGGTTAGTTATTAAATTTTTATTCGGATTACGCGCAAAGGTTTACAACGCGGACGAATTTATATTTAATAACTCGCGTATGTACGTGTGTATGTTACACATAAAATGTATACGAACGGTCCGGGTCGGAGGAGAGGCGGTCATGATTTTCGCATTGTGTATGGTATCGTTTTTATCGCGCGTCCCCGGAGACGATAATAGCGGTAGGTAATATCCGCGCGCACGCGTGTACACCTACACGCTATTATTGTATTATTGTATTATTATATTATATTATATTATATTGTATATATATATACGTATACACAACGCCGTTTGAATTATCGTTCCGACGCCGCCGCCGCCGCCGTTGTTGTTTATCGATCCCGTACGCGAAATATGGCCGACCGAAACTTTGTATATCGCGACGGCACGCACAGAAAAAGTCCGCCGCGGCGTGTGCGTGTGCGCTGCCGTCGGGACGAGGGTTTTCGTTTTCGTTTTTTTCTTAACCTCTTAAACGGTCCGGAAAACGTTACGGTTGATGTCCGAGTCGATTTGATACCGTTCGAAATGCGCTTCTGGATCGAACGTTCTGTCCGTTCTCGCGTTTCCGGATACCATGTCTGCCACATCGACCGACGACGGTCCTCGTTAGTGGACCCGAAATGAAGGACGACGTACTAATCGCGCTATAAGACGATCTTTGCCGCCGAATCGTTTACGGATTGTAAAACCGTTACTCTACTACCGGTCTCTTTTGTCGACCGACGGATAACACGACACTGCGCGCACAAACCGGTCGTTATGTAAATGGCTTCGTTTATCGATGAATACGAATGACGTTTCTGCCGTCATACCTGACCATACCGCGTATATGCGTGTTTTACGCCTTATCCGATTAAAGTTCCATGCCGTGACTTTTCACCAGGCCTACCCAAATGTCCGTTTCCCGCGAAACCGTTGTTCGGTCGTGCTTTCCCACAAACGTCTCTATATTCTTTCCAGTTCATTGTCTTCCACACATCACTCGAACCCCCGATAGGTTTTCCGGGGCGGGCAGACTACTACAAATTTTTTTTTTTTGTGTGATAAAAAACCGTGTCGTGTCGCGGAAACACGCACCGACCGTCCACGATGACTCTGGATGTGCGCCGACGCGACTCTGTCACCGCCCACGCTTCGACGGCAACGTACACGCGAGCGTGGCGGACGTGTTGTAAAACGCTTCTCTGCCGCCGCCGCCGCTGGTTTTTTACGCGCGTTTACGGACGCGCGCCTCGAAATTAGACGATTTGTTTCGTCGGATCAACGTGATATTTTTCGTTTTTATCGCGCGCAACGGCCGTCGTTAATCCGGCCGCGCCCCTCGCGCGACGACGCCCGACTCGCATAACAGAACCGAGCAATTACATTAAAGGAGGGCTGCGGGAAATGTGAAAAAACGTTTTTATTAAAACCCGTAAAAAAGAATAACGAACGTCTTGGAAATATGCCGGTACGTCCGAAACGTAATGACCAATTAAAACTAAGTGTGCGCGCGAGTGAAGTTTTCGGGTTTTTTTATTGTTTTCACGGCCGCGCGCGCTCGCAAAGTCGCCGCGGCAAAAACAACAGTCTCGAAATAATGAAAAACGAAACTCGGGCGGACGGCGCGGCTGCGTCGTTATCAGCGGGTTAGTCGTTTTACCATCCATCAGCGTGACGGCAAAACGGTTTGGACGTCGAACGCTCGCGGGAAATTAACGATTCGCGGACGCCGACCGGAACTTGATCGATGATAACGGGGGGGGGGGGGGCGAAACCGATATGTACGTCGCGGGACGCCGACCGAGCGTCTTACGACGACACGTGCGTTTCGAAAACGATCGAAAACCCATTATTCTCGGTTAACGCGCGCGGTTCCGTCCGCCGTTTACCGGGAGCCGGGGATAAAAAAAAGATCGCGATTTCGCCGACCCGTGATTCGGCGGGACGCATGCGCCCCCCGGTCGCCTTTCGCGCTTGAACGTCCCCCCGAGCGCCACACCAGAAGCACGCGCGCGCGGTTGAAAATAATCGTAATAGATTGAACGCGTACGACAGTATACTTATATATGGGGACGAATCGCGTGCGCACGCGATCACCAAGACGTATATAATACGTTTTTTCGAAATAATGATAATGACGCTGACGAAAATCCCAACCTTTCGTGTCACCGCCGGCGTCTACACACGTTTCCGGTCGCCGGCGTGCGCGGCGGCTACGTGTAATATAAATACACGCTTACGGTGAGATTATCAATTTCTCGGCGCCAAAGAGATAAATCGATTTCTTTTTTATATCGTATTCCCGTTTCCTGTATATATATATATATAGTCTCCGAAATTACAACAGACATATTAAACACGTACACCGGCAGCGGTCCGCGTTTATACGACCAAGTGTTGCCGTCGTCGCCGTGGTAGTAGTTAATTTATCGTATTATTAATATACACACGCACGCACGCACGCAGCCTATCCGAGATAACGGCAATAAAGAGCCCCGAACAAAAAAAAAAAAATTTTTAACTAACGGTATACAGTGATGCGTGCTTATAAATATTCAACGGGGGAAGTTTTCACGTCCCGAACGGTTTTTTAATCGATCGGCAGACGCCTTCGGCGGCGGCGCCACGTCCATTATCGACCAAACAAAAATCGACCGATTAATTTGAAAACGGACACGTTGACGTTCAAAACAACGCGGTTTCCGAAATTTGTCGTCGTGTTGTTTGTTCGGGGGGGGTTTTTTTTACTTTACTTTTCTACGATTAACGGACTCGACGGTGTACACGGGATTACCGTCATTTGCTTATGGCTCGTCTCGAACAAAACGCTTCTACTCAGGCTCGTCGTTTATACAATCGATTAGTTTTCGACAGTCGAGAAAAACGACAAAACCATATATACAAAATATATTTGTGCTAATAAACCGTTGAGGTTTGTGTGCGGAAACCCTATCGAACATGTTCCTTTGTCGTTTTCAACCGAAAAGTTACTGCACGTTTGAAGTCTTTGAAGTCGTTAATAAAATCGAAGCGCCGAACACGGAAAGGTTACATGTCATGTGTGTGTGTGTGTGTGAAACATGTTTTATACGGTAAATCCGTTTTCTCGTTTAAAATGTAAACGCAATCGGATAAATCTACGTGGATTTACGCGCGCGTGTAAATATATATATATGTGCGATAGGCCCGGGGCAGGATTTTTCGCGATTGGAAATGGATAAAACGATAAAAAATATATGCGACGTGACTTCGGAGAACTTACCCGAAGTACGCACATACATCATTGACTGGAGCCGCTCGTATACAGCACGCTCGCAATAGTGTCTCGGCTACGTATGGAAAATAAGACCGGTTTTTAGTTCACGTGTTTGCTTGTGATTTTCACGATTGTACGACGATCGCGCGTACCTACCAAATACGTTTTAAACGTTTTTATCACGTCGACTGGAACAGCTATAATTTTTCCGAACGTTTTCGCGCCCGTCGTCTTGTCATTCGTTGGAACACACAATAATATCGCAAACGCTGGGCGCGTTCCCGAGTCGTGCGTCACGCTGATACTGTTGTCCGTCGTTTTGTTCCGTTATCGGTACAACGTACGCTAATTCGTCTTGGTTTCTTCACGTGAAGATCGACTGTCGAATCAAACGCATTGATCGTTTTGGATTTAATCGATTAAAAACGTAACGTCGCTGAAGACTGAACGACGCGATAAATAAATACACAAGCCGATCGTTTCTCGGAGGCAGTGTTCGGACCGGCGAAGGATCGCGGGATCGTCTCGATTTTCGGAACGCGCAATCGGCAAACCGTCGGTTACGAAAAAAAATCCGCGCCAAGTTCGAATGCCGACGGAAGAAAACGCCGCGGGTCGTTATTAAACCCGTTGTTGTCGTTTTTCGAACGTGATTCGCCCGGGGCCGGCAGCGGACGAAGACGACCGTTTAATTTTTCAAAGCCAATTAACAACGTTTTCGCGATATTTTATTAAGGGTTCGGTAGGAGTGGCTCTCTGCGCGCGGCCAGGGGAGCGGACGGCCGGGAACGCTGGCTCCGCGTGATAATCCGTTTAGCGCGGGAATAATTAATCATCCGGTACACGGGGCTCCGCACGCCGCACCGGTCTTACGCAGATGTTCGTGTACGCATATACACCGTAAGTCCAAAACACCGTCGTCGTCGTCGAGGAAGTTAATTCGTTACCGGACGAATTTCCGAAACGATTTGACGTCCTCCGTCGCCCCCCCCGTCCTGATCGTCGGTTTTGCGGAACGCACGCCGCCGCCGCCGCGTTTATAATATTATCATCTCTCGCGCCAGAGTTTGTGTTTACTAATTCGATTAAGCGAGTTCGTCGTCTTCAGCTGGTTCTCCCTCTCAGCCAGCCAGCCGATCGTTACGCGGAGACCGGCACGGACGGCGAGAACGACAAACCGAATATAAACCGTTATATTACGTTATACGCGCACACACGCCTTCGAGAGAGGCTTTTCGCGTTGGCCGCGGCAAACGAATTAACCGAAACTACGCCACCGTCCGCCAGTCGGCGTTTTTCACAGCGCGCGCGGATATAACGACGGCCGCCGTCGTTCGTCGCAACCGTCGGCCAGGTTGTTGCACACGAACGTGGCGACGGTCGCGGAACGGACCGCGTCGAAACCGACGGTGCCGCCGAATGTCGCGGCGTTCCACGCGCGTTCGCCGGCCAGCGGATTCGTCAGGATCGAGTTCACCACCAGACTGTTGGCCATGACCGTGACGGTGGGCAGCGCGCCCCGTCCGGTCTTCTCGGTCAGCATGCCGGCCAACAGTTCCACGCGGTCCACGTGGCCGTACAGCGATTCCAACGTCCGCGCGGTTTCCCGGTCGCCGGTCAGTCCGTAGAAGCTGGCGTACGGGTACAGGCCCAGCCGCCGCCGGTAGCCGTTGAAACCCTGCACCGCGTTCTCCCTGGACAGCCTCAACAGCAGGCCGGCCATCGGTTCCGTCGCGTCGCCGCCGCCGGCCGTCGTGCCGAACTCCCCGTCGACCATGCGACGAACCGTCTCGCCGATACCGTTCGCGATCACTTGCCTGGAATCAGCGGCGCGGGTGGGGTGGACATTTGTCGGGATTTCCGTACGCGTTTTGTTGTCCCGACACACACACACACCGACCTGTTGTTGCCGGAGAACGCGGTGCCGCCGGACGGCCACATGGCGGTCAGCAGCAGTTCGATCGGCGTGGCGGACCCGCCGGTATCCGCCGGCCGGCCGTGCAGCACCTCCGGCCTGTGTCTCAGCGACAGCGAGTGGCCCGCGCGCGCGTCGAGCACCTCGTTCATCACGATCGCCATCATCTCGCCGACGATTACCCGCCCGGCGGTGTCGAACAGCTGGCCGTCCGTCCACGCCGGCCATTGCCGTCGCAACAGGTCGCACACGCGGTTGTGTTCGCGGACCCAGAGCGCCGCCATCGCGAAAAGCGTCGGGCTCGCGTTCACGAGCGGATGGCCCACGGCCCATTTGGGCGCGCCGTTCGTCATGCCGTTGTGCTGGTGTTGTTCGCGGAGGAACGCGGTGAAATGCCGGCCGCGAGAAATCGCGTTTGCTGTCACTCACCCAGTTGGACTTCGACGCGGCGCTCGCCGGGAACAGAATCGTCTTGACCCGTTCCGCGAACGACAACGACGGCGGATAGTCCTCGTTGTTCAGACGTTCGGTCTTCAGTTTTCCGTCTGAAAACGATCTCAGCTCCTTTTTCGTCGCCTCGTCAGTTCCGTACAACTGAGAAGCAGTCACCTGTGCGACAAAGTGACGAACAGACGGATTTTCGACGCGCGTGAAGTTTAACTAACCGTTAAATTGAAATCGGCGTCGAAAAATTGCAAAACAAAATACTGGTAAAACGCGTCTACAAGTACGTTCCGACGTATTGGATCTGGTTCGAACCGGCCGGGTTTCCTTTGGACGATCTTACTGTTCAGTAAGGCCAGTGACGGCAAGTTTTCTGGAAAAGAATTAAACCCGTATGAAATCGACGAGTTACATCGGAAGGGATCTGACGATTCGTTTCTAAACGTCCACGAGAACGTTTTTAAATTCAAGAATGTCATGGGATATAATGATCATTCCATAAGATATGTTGGGTTCGGTTTGTGAGATTGAACCCGGTTAGCGAAAGCACTCGGGTTCACATTCCCGGAGTGGCGACGCTGGACAACAGTGAACGTGATTACTGTATGACCCCGTACACTCCAGCGGACGTGTAGGGAGTAAAATCCTGGCCATGTTCTTTTCCGAGCCGCTGTCGTAACGACGTTTGTGGACGTCGGTGAACATGCCCATCCTCTTCACGTTGTTTCGATGAACTGAAAACAAATCGAATGCAAACGGTGTCGTCGGCGGACGGCTCGTCCCCGCCGGACGTACAACCGTAGACGGCCCTCAGCCGGAGGTCCGACGTGAACGGCAGAAAGGACCACCACATCGCCGGCCTGCCCGTGCGCAGGTTCGCGTCGACGTCGTCGAACACGCGCGTCAGCCACGAAATCGTCACCGGGTACGACGGACCTGCGGCGGGGGAGTCGGTTTAGAACGTTTATAGGACCGTTTGGAACGCGGTCCCCGAGTACTTTGCGCGTACGGCTGGTCCGTGTTCGTGCACGTGAGACCGGTTTCCGTTTTGTCCACCGGTCCGCCGTCCGCGCACCTCGTGACGTCGTACGCGCCGCAGTGCGGTCGAACGTCGTCTGCGTGCACGTCGAAACGACGTTGAAACACGCGCGCCTTCGCGAACCACGGTAACCTGAACCGTACTCACCTGTCGGGCCGGCGGGAAGGTACCACCGGTAGATCTCGACGGGCACGCACATCGCGACGACCGAGAACGCCAACAAATTGAATTTCATCCGACCGCCTGAAAACGGAAACGACCGCGCGAGTTCGACCGGGTCCGGGACCGGGGTCGGGGTTAGTTAGCGTGGTCACTCACTCTCGTCGTACCAGGCGCACGACTTCAGCGCGCGCCGCAGCACGTCCATCTCGATGGAAAACGATCGCGATCCGATTGCGGTGACAGAACCAACGCGTTGTTATTACACGTCGAACGAATGAAATAAAATTAATTTGTCCACGGGGACCCGGCCGTAGACATTGTGATTTGGTCGGTACGGAATTTACACAACGTTTGTAGCCGGCGTGACGGAACGGTAGTCACGACGATGCACGTGCATGAAATCGTTTCGAGTAAATTTCGATTCATTTGAATACGATTACGCGCTATCAATACGCGTACCGTGGACACGATTGTATTTGCTCAAGTTTCCCGTTGAAAACGGAGCCGAACGATTACAGTATTTTTTGTACGTCCGTTCCGTTAAATATTCCGATAAGTGTTTCAATGAAACGTGCTTCTGAGGGGGAAGCTCCGTTTCGGCACCTGTAATCGTGTTGATCTGATACCTCATACGCGTGTCCTAGGCGCAGTTTCGTCGGACGACCGTTGTAAACCGTGGTGTTGGCTCATTAATATAATGCGTTTTTCGTTTTGATTTCATCACGCGAGCAGAAGAAATTCATTAAAAAAACCCGACTCAAGTGTTGTTCCAAATGAAATATTTCCGTCCGAACACGATGGTTAGGTTAGATCAGAGTAATGTTATTATTATCACACCGAAATAATGTACGTATTATTTTATTGACCCGACGACGAGCACGATGGCACGAACAATTCGAGAAACATTGTGTCACGACAAACATAAGTATACATAAATTGTCTCGAGTCCATCAGACTTGCTCCGGCGGCTTTCGTCACGCATATTTCCGCGTATGCTACTGAGTAAAATATGCATGTTTTTTCGGGGCTGTATTTAATCACGCGGCGGAATGTAATTTTGTGCGTTTCATCGTCCCACTCGGCTTTTATGTTAGGTTTTTTTTCCCCCGTGGGTCATATTATTGTTTAAAGTTTGGACCGGATTTTCTTTTCTTTCTCCCCCCCCCGCCGCTTATCCGGACGATGTTGTTATTTTTATTATTGCGTAAAGTTTCTCTTTCCACATGGTCCACGATGGTGATGTATAACGGCTATTCACCGTACATATTTTGTGAGCGCGTCGGTAGACGCGTCTCGTATTTTTAAGCGTGTATATATTAAATATATGTATATACACGGCCGGTAATATATTACGTACTTAACTACAATATTATAAATTACAATAAATTGTTTATACACGCGGAGGATCGTCTCGTGACGCGGCGCTGGAAACAATGATGCGGAATCGTGTGCGCTGTCTTATCCTCACGATGTTTCTTTGTATGAAACAGGGGCGAAAAGCGTTCATAAAAAAAAATCCTATTCGTTTTCATCGTCATCCCCTCACCTCACCAACCACCCTCCCCGCCACGATTCGAGTGCCCCCGTGTAATTTCTCGTAATGCACGAAACGTCATTATGACGTCGCGGCGTTCGTGTTTTTTCGGGCGAGGGGGAAAAAACGAACGCACAGGAAAGGGCGACGCCATTGGACTTTTTTGCTCGATGGGCGCTGTTATGTAAACGACGAAACGGAGGGGACGTGAAGTCTTATCGTGTGCACACGATCCAGCGCGCCGTTATACATGTGTGCGCGCGCGTTATTAAAACAACACCGGGGCCCGTTGCGGTCGTCCGTCAAACGCGTAAGGAAATAATTGTTTCGACGACAAATCGAGTTTTTCGGCGGCGGCGGTTAAGCGTATCCAGTCGAAAATATGTTCGTACGCGAGAATACGTGTGTGTGTGCGTATGTGTAGGGTCCCCACTAAGGGGAGTGTCGGTGAGCACTATGATGGTCCCGGTAACAAAAAACATATCATTAATTTAAATTAGAAAAATAGTACGAGTCGTGCCACCTATCCAGTCGCCATATTTTTTTGTTCTATTTCAATCCATGTGTATATTATTTGTATTTCGTAAGATCCCGGGCCACTTGGAAGTTATTAGTCTTTTATTATTGTTGTTCGTAAATACTATTTTTTTAAAAAAAAAAATATTGATTTCTATACGAAACTGAAGTGAAACGAGTGATATTTTTTAGATGTGTACAGCGGCACGACAAACAGTGTAACCAAACGATTTTACGTACCTTCCGTCAAAGGTTTATCGGTCTGTGTGCGGCGCCGTGGTATCACGTACACTGCGTTGTCGACGATCCGGTTTTTCTGATTTTTCGTTTGTCCGTACACAGCGACAGTAATATATTGTAGCCGACGCGCGCGCGTCGAACAATCGGCGTACGCTGTTCGTTAAAAACGATCGATGGCGTCCGCGTAGGGGACGGATTGGAAAGCGAACGAATGTCGAACACCCGCCGACACGGACATGCGCGTGCTTCGGATTTATCGCGTCGGCGTTTGCCGGTCGTTTTCGACGACCACGGTCGCGGTTACCGCGCGCGTCGGGGTTCGCGACAACGGCTGCGGCCCGGGACCGGTTCGCGCGTAAACGACACGCGTCTATTTTCACTCTTTCGCGTATCCCGCAACCGGCCGAACGGATTTCCCGTCGACGATAAAATAATAACGTTACCGTTGCCCCGTTATCATCGTCATCGTTATCGTTATCGTTATTGTTGTACGCGCGCCCGCGGTCTCGGCCGTCGCGCACGCCGTACCGAGGCGGGGTCCGCGGCGTCCGTCCCACGGGCGCTCGCGCGGTACGTCGAAATCCGTGGCACGGTCGTCGTCGCGTCGCTCTTGCCACGCCCCGCCCCTCCGTCCCACTACCGCCGCGCGCGCGGTCGTTTCTCGTCATTGTTCTTACGACGCGCGCGCGTTCCCGCTCAACGGTCGTGAAAAAGGCTACCGCGGTCCGAACGGGAAATCTCCGCTTGTTCCGACTACCCGACGGAAACGCCTTCCTGACCGTGACCGGGTATCAACCGCCTGGTCGCGTGATAGATCATATCCCGCGAAACCAATCCGGGGCCAAACGTCTCATCGTCCGCGATCGAAGTGGATCGTTGAACATCCACAGTTCGTGAGTAGATCTCTCCGGGAAAATCATTTCCCCTGTGGACAAGACGCCAAGTACGGAACAACAGTCGATCAGCCGCAGGGACCCCACAAATTGAGGAAAGGGGGTTCAGTGAGCACTATGGTCCTGGTAACAAAAAAACATATCATTCATTTAAATTAGAAAAATAAAACGAGTCGTGCTACCTACCCAGTCACCATATCTTTTTGTTCTATTTCAATCTATGTGCATATTATTTGTATTTCATAAGATCCGGGGCACTTGGAAGTTATTAGTTTTTTATTATTGTTGTTCGTAAATACTTTTTTTTAAAAAAAAATATTGATTTTTATACGAAACTAAAATGAAAAGAGTGATATTTTTTAGAGGTTTACAGCGGCACAACAAGCAGTGTACCCGATATTTTACGTACCTTTTTAGTAAAAGGTTTATTGGTTCGTGTACAGCGGAAAATTCATCTGTTGGGGGGGAAGGGACCTGAACAGCCGTGCTACAAAGCAAAGCGTAGGTACGCAAGACTCACGCGGGTCGTGATACGTTTTCGGAAACGTCGATCGGTGTCTCGCGCTGAGACGATATCGGCGGTCACGAACGGAAACCCGGTAGACCGTACGGAACAGGAAACGTAGGGACCGACGATAACGATTTCGGGGTCGACGGGAAAACGTGTAGGCCGAACAGACGTCCGGACGGCCGGAAGAGTGGACGGGTCGCACGGCTTGTGGCCGGACGGAAAGAACGGTCCGAGAACGGTTGCGCGACACGGCCACAGACTGTCCGGGAGGTTCGAGACGTTACGTACGAACCATCGAGGCGAAGGGATTTTCGTGCGGCAAAAAGCGGCGTGTAGCGTTTTAGACGGCAATCGTTTCTTGCGCGAGCAAACCCCGGGTCTATTGGAAAGTATCGCCCGTGTGCGTACGTATGAATTGCGAACGCGCGTATAGGCCGCCGAATAATATCTGTGCTCTCTGACGGGTCGTAATTTATACGTTATTATTATTATTATTGCGAACGCGCGTGTAGCGACGCCAACACGGTATAAACGTACACGCGGTTGCAGGTATAAAAAAGGAAAAAAAAAGCGATACTTTACGGTCGCGATCTCCCAGGGGTTGTAGGGCGCCGCGGCCGCGAGTTATTTAAATACGACGGGCGGTCGTAAAAACGGCAACCGATTCGCCCGATCTCGCGCAACGCTTCCGCTTCCGATTATTATTATTATTATTATTATTTTATACGCGAGTATTTTTATTTGCCGCTATTTTCATATGTGCATATACGCACGTACGCGTACGACTGCTGGGCCGTGTGGTGGTGGGGGAGGAAAAAAAATTATCGTTCGATATTTCGTACGCGTGTACGTGCTCGTTTATACGCGTATGATAATGTGCTCGTGTTCACGCGCACACACGCGTTTTTATGCTAATGGCTTACCCGCCGCCGTCTATGCGATATCGCGTCTAAGCCGTTTTACACCTACATCCCCCGTACGGTGTACGTGATATCGATCTCGACGGATCTTAATTATTATTATTATTATCATTATATTCGTACACGTACGTGCGCAATGTATTTTTTTAATGCGATTGAAACGTGTTTTTGAATTTGTGTTTTTGATCGCTCGTCGGTTAAACGTTTTTGCCGAAATCCTACGCCAAGAGAATTGTTCGCCTCGGCGTTTGAATGAATTTTAAGTGTTCGTTCGGACGCGACATGGGTTTTTTTGAATTTTGAACGAAACAGACGCTTATAAAAATTAAGAAAAAAATAAAACTAAAAACCCGTTTACCGATGACCAAAACGTACAAGTCCATGAAATATCATTCAATATGTGTACTTTATTATGTATTCACGTGTCGAACACAATTAATTAAGAAAACGACTCCGGGCAGCCGTAAGAGCGCGTGTTTCTTTGTCGCGAATAACACGTACATACGCACAACGTATACACGCCAGTGATAACGATATATTTGATCGAGCGTTATCGATTAAACGAAAATAATTCGGATCGGTTATGTAATCGAACTCGTAAGCAAATTTATTATTTATACGTACTAATGATAACGTCGTTAGTGTCGATACGATATATTTTTTGATACTGATAATCAACGTGTAAAACGAACGGATACGTAAAATACGGTCAAACATATAATAAAATGGTACTGTTATACGTCGTGTACTACACCGTAAACGCATTTAAAGTGAAACTTTTCTTCTCTTATATATATATAATTACCGGTATGGATACATATATATATATTTTCTTTTTTCGGAACATTTTAGAAACCCAATACCGTGAAATCTCTACGGGATTACTACTGCATCGTTTTAGTTTTCCCTTTTTGCGGCGTAAGCACGGCAAAGTTGAGTCATTTATCAAGTTTTGAACGCAACTTAAATATAATGAATAAAAACAAAAAAAAAAAAAAGAAAGAAATACGCATTTTACAAGATTAAATGTCACACGAGTTTACAAAGTTCCTACGACGACGACGACGACGGTGACGTGGAGAGACCCTCCGCTCTATCACTACCTCGGTCACGCTGCGGGGCTATCCTAAGAAATCCACATCGTTCTTAAAGTCTTAAACGTATATAAACACTCCGCGTTGCACGCGATTCTCGAAGCCCGTGCGGATACGGGGTGACTTTTATGGTGAACGATCTTCGAAATGAATTAGATTTTCGTGTGGGGGGCATAACATTCGATATCATTACACACGCACGCAAAAGAATATATGTTTTATTTTTTATTTCGACGAGTTATTTGTTTCGGGTGAATAATCATATATTCTCGCGCCGAATGTGTTCCGATCGTTATTGTCCAAACGTTATAGCACGGTGCACCGTACATACGTCTAACAATGTAATTGTCGGTTCGGTTTTATTATTATTATTATTGTTGTTGATTATTGGTTGTACAGGTTGCGCGGGCGGATTGCTCGGTGCCCGTCGTATCGGACATCCGTACCAGAATCGGACGCCGCCAAAGAGGAAAAAGCCACGGACGTCGTTCACGCGCAGCCAGATATCGCAGCTGGAGGAGAAGTTCAACAAGCACAGATACCTGTCTTCCGTGGACCGCGCGGCACTGGCGAAAGCGCTGAAAATGACCGACGCACAAGTCAAGACTTGGTTCCAGAACAGACGCACCAAATGGAGGTGAGCGACGCACAAACTCGGACGCGATTTTTTAACGCTCTCCTCGACGCTCTCGACGACTAACCCGTCGGACTCGTGTGTGGTTTCCGGATAGCGTTCATTCGCGTGACTGACGTTTTGCATTCCGTCCGTAGGAAATACGCGTTCAACAATAAAACGTCGATCATAGTACATAACGTATACTATTATTAACGTTTTCACGTGGAATCACAAACGTGACATTTCGAGAAAACGAAATATCGGACAACGGTCCGATAATATTACATTTTATACGCTCATATGTAACTTATCAATACGTACGTGTATATATATACACGCGTTTACACGACTATTCGATTAACACATTTTGTTCAAATACCATAATTTGTACCTATACGTTTATGGATAGATATATATAGATGTATACGATTTATTAAATCATCGACGTGATCGTCAGCTATAAACTCGTGTGTGTATACATATATTATGTCGATAGCACGTATACTGTAATGTATACCAACACAACGCTCGCTTGTTAATAACGTTAATAATATATATTTATACCGTAGAGAATCGTTCGGAAACGAGTACGGGGAATAATTATTGTACTGAAAATCAGTTTTACATAATCGTACGCGGTCTGTTCGATCGGACGTAACGCGCGCGTTATGTCATTATTATTGTACTCGTCTGACAACACCGGTAACCACGTTACCGTGATTTTAACCGAAACTCGAATGATACGTCGAATCGCGTGTCGTTGAACCGGAAAAGAAATATTTACGCACGTATACGCGAAAATCGTATAGGAATAAGACCGATTAGTTGAGAGGTGTAGCGATACAAAGACGTATTTGAGGGGAGTAACAGGGACGATCGCCCCCTCCTCCCCCATAGATATAAAATGTTATTATGTTATTGCTAAGTTACAAAACTATTGATTAGTAAAAAAAAAAAAAAGATTAGTAGTAAAAGTTATCGTGAAGTCAGCATTGCATAGATTCATATGGATTCATATGTCAACGTTTTATGTCAATGAAGATCGGCGAGTGCGATGTTACTGCATCGGGATTCATATCACTGTGAAATCGTAGGCTAGTCCGTCGCTCACGTGTTTGTTTATAAATTATATTGCCGGTGAGTGTGTAACAACTAGAGGGATTGCAATTTTTTCGTGAATCTTTCAAATCACTAATACTAAGAATATCGAAAGATTAAATAAAAATCGATGTCAAAAACATCAATATATTCGGAAAAACATCGTTAATTTGAAATATAGAGGAAATGATTGTTCTTTGCCATAGTTATAAAGAAAAATCGATAGAAATACAATTCGTTATGTTTCGATTTCGGTAAAAAGCCATTATTAGGAAACAAAGACCGTTTGGTTTCGCGCACTACCCCCCCACTATAAATCGAAATCAAATACGGCACTGTAGCGATGAGAGGTCCGCGTAAAATTAGTTGAGATGTCAAACGCAACGTAAAACGCACGGGTAGGACATATACATGTCTGTGTGTTGGCCACGAGTGTTGCGTGATCAGAAGTAGATTGTCTAACGTGATCATTAACGTCCCGATAACACGCTCTCGTATGACTTAAAATAAAACACGCCGCGGACGAGACCGGTTTGTCGTTAAACGACGATCGTCGGACGCGTTATCATAACGAATTTTTCGCACCTCCATCCCCTCGCGGTTCCGCTGTCGACGACCCCTTTCCGCACGAGTACTTCGGTCGCACTTGTGCCCACGATAAACCCGTCGTCCAGCGACCGCGTCCCTCCGGGTCGTACCCGACTGCGTTATTGACATCGACCCCGTCGTGCCGGTCGCGCGCGCTCGGACAATGGCCCGACCAAAAAAGCGACAAGCCGACGCGTTTGTTTTCATTAAATTTCTATTTCTGTTTCTGTTTTTTTTTTCAACCGGTCGTAGGACGAAACAATGAGTAGTGAACGCTCGCCGTAGTACTTAACGCGCCGGTGACAATAACAATACGTACGGCCATTTGTTCGATTTCGACGACGAAATCAGACGCTACACGTTCGATAATAAATGTTTGCGTACAACATATATTGTACTGTACGCGTGTAGTGACAAATCGGTCGGCCAAACAAAACGTTATAATATAAATTCAGTCGGCGACGAAAACGCGATAAAGACCGACGGGACAGAGGAGGGCGTTATATTACGAAACGGGAACGGGAACGGGGGCGGTGGGTGGGGGGGACCCGAGTCCATTAGAAGCTTTTAAAATTCCTGTCACCTTTTCGGGCCGCTATTAAGTGGTTTTAATATAATCATTTTTTTCGTTCGTCTTCTTGTTTTTCGTTTTATTTAATTACACGTGTTATCCGCGCCGACGGTTAATGCATATTTCGTGTAATAGGTGGCGCCCCCGGCGGATAACGCGGCGCGAACCAGTTGCCCCCCGCGTCCTGCGCCCTCCAAGCCGCCAACGGTTACCACCGTATTCATAACGTTTTTAATACGTCGCCGTTATATTAACGGCCGTGTGTTGTACGCGCCGCCGTTTTTACTACCGCCTTACAAGAGTAAACAGTGCCGTCCGTTCCCCGGCTTCGTTGCCCACCCCATCCCACCCCACCGACCGCCTTGCTGCGCGCACCAAACAAAAAACGCATTTTCCGCGACGTCGCGTGGCAATCCGGCCGAAATCACCCGTCCCGTGTCGTCAATAAACACGTCGATGTACGTCGATCGCAAAACGTAAAACAACGGTTTATGTATTATGTTATTGATTTTCGCGGGTCGACGAAAAACGTCGAGTGCAAAAACACTGTTTCAAACCCTCGAAAACCCGCCTGCCGAAATACGCCTCCGGAGGCCGGGCGCGTTACCGACGTTACCGGCCGTAAAAATTCACCGGACGCTACCAAAACGGACGTGACGAACGCGCGCGCGGCCGGTGAACCCGTTTTTTTTCGGTGGACGACGTCGTTTCGGTGGAACGGCACCGGCGAGACGCGTACGATGCGATAAGCGCGCACGGCGCCGCACGTCGGGACGGTTAGCGCCACCGGACCCGTCTTCCCGTCTTCCCGTCTTCCCGCCGCCGTCGTTCTTTTATTTACCCGTCTCTTGGCGTGCGTGCGTGCGCGCGTCATTCTACGCACGCGAACACCCGACCGCCGCCACGGGTTTCTAGAAAACACGAAAATAAAGACGGATCAGTGTGTATGTGTGTGTTTTTTTTTTATGGTATTAACCTCGTACGGTTATCGTGTCCGCGGCAGACGGGCGCCCACGCTGACGAGATATCGTAATATTTATACACGTATTATATCCAATTCCGTACGTTTTGAATTGTTGAAATTGGCCATGTGATCCGTTTGAAATGTCGGATGGTTTTCACGCGTGACGTTCGCCTGATCGTGAAATCCGTGAAAACGACATTGTGGAACAGCCGTCGACGATTTCTACTCGGCCGATTTATGGTTTATTAGTCTTCGCGGGATAAATATGTTTCTACGGACGGCCTTGCTTCTGACGCGCGCGCACACGACGCGTAATAACACCACTTAGGCCCGATGTAAAACGACACGCGAACGTATATCGATTAATAATTTAACCGCGACGACAAAGTGTGTTCGTGGCGGTATTTTTTTTTTGTTGGTTTTTTCATTTTTTTTTAATTAAATCTCCGAGGGGTTGCTGACGACGATAACAACGGGCCCGGTGCGTTTACGAAAAGCGTTTGCGAAAAGTACTTACCGTAATTACTAATTAATACGTCATACGTACCGCGTCCGCGTGCAATAATAACGATAACGACGATACCGTTTCCGTCGGTGCAGCCTTCACGTTTCGCGAACGAACAATATGACCGCGTCGTCCCGTCCGAAAGCCCAATAGGGTGTTCCGGAGTAAACATTACTTAGTAAATCTACGGTAACGACGGTTGTCCGTCCGTGTTACCGTCGTCGTTACGATTGCGGCGAAGGTTTGATTAAGATTCGCGTACACGGATCGACGTCCGTCTCGTCGTCGTCGTCGAAACACTCGGGGGAGTTCGGTAGGTTCGACACGATCCGCTTGTCCGGAAAGAAATAACACCGCGCCGGCGCGTTTGAGTCACATTCGTTTCGCGCGTTTTGTAGATCCCAAACGAGACGGGCGCTTTGCGACACCTCGCCCGGATGTCTTTAAACTGTACGGAAACGTATTCGTTTCGACGGCGAACCAACTCAAGGCGTAACGGCACACACCGGTGTTTGTCTCGGCGTTTGACCGTAACGACGGAAACGTTCCACGTTTTTGGTAGAATAATTAAAATACAAACACCGTAGAACACGGCACGTTTTGCGTTTAACGGCCTAACCTGACCGGGGGTGAAGACATGAAAAGACGCCGTTTTTTTTTTTTTTAAACGTAATGAGAGAAATTTCTGCTATTTTATTTCCATTATTAGTCGGACGGGAACACATTTTCGCGGGTCGACGCGTGGCGTGTAGTAAACAGCGTGTCTCCGCCTTCAATTCGTCATAACTGTTGAAAATGTTCGCGCGCGCGAGGGGGGGAGTCGGGCCCCCCAAATACGGCCTAGGCCGAGCCGGTTCGAAACGCGCGCGAATAAATAAAACACGCGGTTTCGCACGCCGCGCGGTGGGCACTCGACGGCACGCTGATTGACGTGATCCGTTTACGGTTTTTCGCGAACCCGTGACGTGGACGTGGACCCGTGCCGAAAACGTAAACGACTAAACGTCACGTTCGTAACACGCGTGGCGGCGGTGGCGGTTTTCCTATACACGAGTACCGACGTCGCGCGGTATAGGTCCCCATTTCCCTCAAAACCTCAGTCTCTCTAGATGGGCAACTTACCAAACCTCCCGCGGTCCAAAACACACTTTCGACGGACTTTTTGCACATCATAACACACGCTGGTATAGTGCCGGCTTCGGGAACTTTCCGTCCGGTCCGGGAGCAAATGTCTTGTTTCAGCTTCTGCTTTTCATATTTTTTTTTGCTCTCCCATTTTACTTCCGATACACGTCGCTTTCACTGACACGCACAAACGACAAAGTCAATTCACGCCGATACGCGGACTGAGAATGAACGCGATCCAGCGCCGTTTGCCGTCAGTACGGAACGTGCGTTCGTTTTTTGTTTCATCCGACGGGAAAACCGCGTTTAGAACGCGATCGGAAACGCCCGTGTCCGGCCGTAGGTTTTTTGCGCGGCGTACGCGCCACCGAGACAGAATCGCGCGGTTATCGTGTCGCCGCGGGCCCCGTTTAATATTTCATCGGACGAGGTCGACGCGTCCGTGTCCACGCGCCCGAATCCGCTCCGACGTTTTAAAAACGGCTGAATTATTCACGACGGGCTTTTAAACTGTCAACTCGGGCCGCGCGGTACGCACAACGTTTCACGGTTCCCCCTTTTTTTTCTTTTTCTTTTTTCCCCCCAACCCCCATGGGGCGCACATCGTAACAGACGTTGTAACCCGTCGTCACGACCGATTCGCAGCGCCCGAAGGCGGTAGCGAACAAACACAAAACAGTTCGGTGTTTTGTTCCGCCGCCGCCGTGCCCAACACGTCCGCGCCACCGACCTAACCGTATTCGGTCCGTTCACGAGCAACAGGTTTCTATCGATAGATCCGAACAAAAAACCACCGCCGTCCGAAATCGGTCCGAAGTCGGTCTCGGTGGTGGTCTCCTCGTCCGCGTCGTCTCGGTTTCGCCGTGGAACGATCGCGTACAACGAGACTTTTTCACTCGCAAAAGTGAATATATTTTTTTCCGTTTTTTCTCGGCTCAATACAGACCGTGCGGGTCGTCCACGACTCCCAGCACGGTCAGGTCTGCCAGTCTGTTCGGCCGATCGGTCTGTTCTCGATGCCCGGCCCTTTACCTTCCGTCGTAGCACTGACCACGCTTTATTACTCGTTGTTTCGTTCTTTCTTCGCCCGTGCTCTCCCCGGCGTTTTCGTTTCTCCCGCGGCCAAGTCCAGTGTTACCACTGTTGTGCTCGGGGTCGGTTCACAGTCTTACACCCACGTCCGAACTTCGGCTACACGAACACCGACTGTTCGACTTGGACCGGACGGACGGTCCCTGAACGCTTGACGCGGACGCCGGAACCCCTTATTGATCTCGCGTTTAACGTACTTGCGCGGTCGTGTTGCAGACGTCACATGATGGAGGAACGAGAAGCTCAACGACAGATGGCCACGAAGATGATGCAGTCCATGATGGACGACCGGGAGGGCGGCGTGAGGCTGGGCGCGCTGCAGGGCCTGCAGGCCTGGTCGCCGGCCGCCATGTCGCCCGGGGGCGCCGGGCCCGGCGGAGTCGTGGGCGCGTCCGCGGTGGCCTCGCAACCGCCGCCCGGACACTTCTCGCTGTCGCAGCCGCCGGTCGCCTCGCCCATGTGTTGATCGGCGTGACCGCGCGCGCCGTCCAGACGGTTTTTTTATTTATTTTAATTTTTTTTTCCGGTTTTTTTTTGTTTTTTTAATGTAGCTCATTACGTACGTACACACGTCACGCACACCGTCGTGCAAAAAACGATTAACGAAACAATAACAAAAACCCCCAAAAAAAATAATAAATATATATATATATATGTATACGTGTGTGTGTGTGTGTGTTGTAAAAAACGTGTGATAGTAATTTAGTCATATTATCGTTGTGTACAGAGATTCGTATTTTTATGTCGCGCGTGCGAACTGTAATAAAACCGTGTAACAATTACGATTATAACGACGTACGCTCGTGTTGTCGAATCTTAACGCACGGAGTGGACCGACGTGTTCACATAGATATCACAATGTACAATTGATATATATATATCTATATATCGTGTTGGTTTCTTTTTTTTTTTCACGTTAAATTTTTCATTTTTCTCGTTGTCGCGCCGATTCAATACGAAAACCTAAACGACCCGCGTGGTGCACGCTCGTCGACGTACCGTTTTTTACACCGTCGTCGTCGTTACGCAACATCGTACATTGCGTGTGTACATGTATATATATATATTGTATCGTGTCCATCGTTGAACGCCAATATCATTATCATCGTTTTATTATTATTATTGTTTAGACTTTAGTTCGGTCGTCGGTTCGGACCCGTTTTTCCTATCGCGAAGCCGCCGCGCTTGCCTTCCCCGTCCGCCCGTCCCTTAATGTATATTTGTATTATTAATTTTTTTACCGCGTCGTGATCGGTCTCCGACGGTCTCCGACGGACTCCGCGTATCGACCCCATCCGGTGCCGTCACGAAACAACCGCGTGTCTGGTGTGCCCCGTGTTATCCAGACGTGTGTCGCATGCCGCGGCGAAGCGAGTGGATCGTAACGTTGCAGTGGATGTTGCGTGTCCGAGTACGTGGTACACCACGTTGTATATAGTCATAGCGGAAAACAGAGGCATTGCATACATTTCATTTATACGTTCTTCAAGCCGTTTCTACGTCGTGTACGTCTATATATATATATGTATATATGTGTGTGTGTGTCGTATCATATAGCAAGCTGATCGGAAATTCGTGTCACACGATATGGAGTTTTCGGTATGATAGGTAAAAATATCAAAAAGCCTCAATTATCTCAACGTCACCCGGTCGTGGAACGGATCCGAATCGCACGTCTACTTCCTGATATATAATATATCTAGATAGTTGTCCCACACGCCGATACGATGTGAATTTCTAACCTAACCTTCGTTTCGACGTGGAAATATTTCATACGATCGTCGAGCGCAAAACAAATCACAAGATTTTCGTTCTACATTTGTAGGAACGACCAAATATTGTGTCATAGAAAACCGCTTAGATTACTTAACACATAACACGTAGACTATGACGTTCAGATGTATTGATAAAACGAATATTATCATAAATGTGTCATACGTATATATATATATATATATCAGATATCTCATGAAACACGACCAAAAATCTATACTATGTTTTATTTTTGTTTTATTTTTTTTTTTTTAAGTTATTTAGCTTATATATATATATATGAAGGTATGAGCTGTAATATACGTACATTAATGTATACTGAAGTCATGCCATTTAGTTTTATTAGTACGAGTTAATATACTAACTACTTTTATTTTATGTTTATTTTGTAAACGATCGTCGCGCATATTGAGTTGTACATGTGCTTAATAAACTATAATATGTATGAGAAAACGTTATGTATTTCTTATTATGTCGGCAAAAATTACGACAGTTCCCATAAACTATTATTGTTATTATCATCATATGGAGATTATACACGTGGATACGCGCTTAACGCGATACACGGTCGCGACTTTGTCAGTTTTCGTGATTTTTCTTTTAAAAACCGTTGCTTTTCCAGTTTGTTACGGTCGATCAGTATACTGCACCATTATAATTTTTCGAATTCTGAAAAACAAAAACGATCGGACGTTTAAAACGCGCGCGCGGACGACATCGTCGAACACGTTTTATGAGTGGGGGGCATACCGTGCATACACGTAGGGGACGCGTTCGTTTCTGACCAAAAAACCAAAAAAACGACTCGATCTCGATCGCCGGATTATCTATGACGTGTGTGTGTGCGCGCGTGCGAGATTTTCGAAAAACCAAAGAGAGGTAGCCGACGGTTTTACGACGGCGTTTCGTGGCGCCTGCGCGGTCGTAAAATAATAACATACAAACAGATAAAAAACACGTTCGCTTCGGGAGCGGAAAGGGCGACGAATTAGAGACTGACCGACCGTAAAAATAACAAATAAACATGTGTGCGTGTATAGAAAAAAATCACACTCGTGCGCCAGAGGGACCGCCCGCCCGTCCGCCCGCAAACATGTATATATATATATATATTTACTCGTCGCCGTTTTTTTTTTTTTAACGTGCACGATGAAGCTGTAATTTATTGATATCGTTTGAACCTCCCCGCGCTCGCCGATAACGCGTTTGCCGTTGTCGTACACGACGGCATATGATACGCGACATTTCGCCGGGAACCGTGACGACTAACCGTTTCGTTCCGTACGTGTGTACTCGCGTACGAGAATTCGATTGTTTAGCGTTACGAGCGGACAATGTTTATCGTCATGTTTTCGAATAGTAAAAACGTAAATCGTCCAACGAATCCGTTGATCGCCAGAGAATCGAACGGAAGTAATAATGTAACCGATCGATACTTAATAGAAACCAAGTCAGACCGGACAATATTGAAAACTGCGGTCGGCTACGGTATTTGAATACAATAAACGTCACGTCGTGAACAGAAGAAAAAAACAGTCATCGGGTGGGCGAACGACATTTGTTCGTCCTCACCGCCGTCTAACGGTCGCAATCGTTTTTTTTTACTTCGGTTTCGGGTCACTGCCAGTTTTTGTCGGTACGTCTTGACCGGCAAACGGATCCATTCCACGGGTCGTCGGGAAAAATCGCGTGCACGGCTCACAAGTGTGACACTTTTGAATCCCCTCCCCCCCCCCATCGGAATTCGTTATCGTTAACATTATCGTCGAACGATAAACGGCCCGACGAACGTCTGATGACGCGGGCGATCTGACGGCGGTCGTTCGTTACTTTTACCCCGTGGCCGATGAAAGTACACATCCCGTTCGGCGGACGGGGACACATCGATTCGCACAAAAACAATTCCGCCTTCGGCTTACACATAATATCGCGGACACGCCGCCTCGGCCCAACGTTAGTGTCGTATACGAACGACGACGTTTATCAATATCATTCGATCGTGATCGGACGTCGCGTCGAAAACGAAACGAAACGAGAAATCGGCGAATGAAATTAAAGTGTGTTCGCGTAAAAAAAAAGGCGAACGTGAAAAACGCGATCGGCCTCCGACCGACGGTGGCGAAATGTAAAAACTACCATTCTGAGGGGAAAAAAAAAAATTCGTTCAAAGTGACGTTACTTGTCCGTCCTATTTTCTCGCGGACGCCACCGTAACCGAGTTACGGGCAACGGACGAAAACGACGAACACTTTGGTCGACGGGGGCGCGAAAACCACCCTCCGCGATTAGCGTGCCGTTTGTTATTGTCTGTACGAACGCGTGCTCGATAACGGCAATGACAACGATAATAAAAACCGAACCACCACCCCAGTCTACGAAATCCGATAGCCGTGCGACTCGACGAACACGCGCACACCCACGTATCTGTACGTGCCGCACGGGGTAGGGTTACCTACGCGCCCGTCCCTACTACGCACGTCGCCGTTGTCGTTTCGAACCGCTTCGCCGGGACGTACGACGATTTTCGGGAAATTTTCGCAAACAAATCAATGACGAACGTCCTCCAAACGTCGCCGTTGTCGTTTCGAACAGATCCGCTCGACGATCGCGTCGTAGACGAGACGCCGGCACGCGTACAACTCCAACGGACATGATGAAAACCTCGCGTTTTTGCAATAACGACGGACGACACGTGTTGGACTCGTGTGATGCGCCCTACGATTTGACGTTCCGATAAGTGAAAATACCGTATTTACAAACACGCGACGGGGGGCGGCCGGCAAATCGTTTCTTTTCGCCCGGTCAGATCCGACGTTATCAACAACAACAAAAAACGCTTTGTCCCCTGTTGTTCGCGCGTTTAGATTGAACGGTCGTTGATTTCGCGATCGTTTTAATTTTTAAATTTTGCTTACGTTTCGTCGTCCGAACCGAACGAACGCGCACCACGACCGGGGGTTTCATCTCGATTGAAACGGGAGACACGCGTTTCGACGCGCAATAACCGATCCCGCCGTACAACACGTCGTATGCAATAGCTATCACGAATAGCTGGAAAGCAAGACGAGGACGAAACCCCCCCCCCCCCGGTTGATACCGTTTTTTTGTTTGTTTTTGACCGACGAGTCCCGGTCGCGTTTTTAGATTAAAAACCGGTTTCGTTTTCGGTCGGCGGAGACGTCGTGACGTTACGCTCGTGTTTCTTCGCGTTATCGTCGTCGTTATCGTCGGCAACGCTTTTCATACACGTTTGTTGAACGCGTTGTTAGTGGCCAACTCGGTAAGACCGAATATTTCAACACGTATACGTTATTTCGTTTTCGCCGGATTTGCACGAAACACGCGCCGTTAATTTTTTAACCGAACGACGTTACAACGAAACGCGTATTAATTGTTTTGTGCGTATTGCGTAGTCGTTTTTCATACCTCGCGGGAATCGTCGTGCATACGGATTCGAAAAGGTCAAAGTTATTAAATAAAATTAAAAACACACGTTTAAAGTGTTTTCGATCGACAATTACGAACCGTATAATAGTTCGGAACGTATCCGTTACAAAAACCAAATATACATATACGGCTCTGACTCGAGCGATTCGTATATTCCCCGGCTGTTATTGAATGTCGCGCGTTCTCGGTTTCGACACGATTTTAATGATCTCGAGGGAGATTACAATTGCACGGTGTTCGGAAATCGAAAACGCCGCGATAAAGTGCAACCAACCAAAAAAAAAAAAAAACGAAGAAACCCGTGGAAAAGACGGCGCACAAGGTTTTCGGCGTCTTTTGAAAATATCAATTTAAAACCGCGCACAATAAACAATAATAATAATAACAATAATTGGGACCCTTTTGCGCGATACTCTCCTTCGGCGCGTACACGGGAATCGATTTGATTTCCGTTTTCTACGTCCGTACCGTTCGCGATCGTTAACCGATAATTGCGTTTCGGGGCGCCCCGGACGTTATTAAATATCACGTCTTGCTTGCCCGTACGAGATGACTGGAATACAGGTACGCAAACAGGTACTACACACGACTACCGGTGTTTTTTTCTTTCGCCCTCGTACGTGTTGTTATTATTGTTTTTTTCTATTATTATTGTTATTATTGCTTGTTCGATTTTACGTCGGCGGCGGATCTTTGTCACGAGAGGACAGGAAGTCGATCGGCCGATATTTTGTTCTCGCCGATCAAAACACAATGCGCAACGATGTCGCCGTGCTCGCCAAACGATCGTTGAACAATTCGATTACGCTTTTGGTTTTCATTCGTACGTGCCGGTGCGTTTCGATAGCGTTTCGCCGTGCGCGAATCGAATTCTCGAACACTGCAAACTCACGTGTCGTTATCAAAACGAATACCGTCACGACGACGGGGATAAATAGGCCGGACGTGATTTCTTTCTCTGCACGGCGTCTGAACGATTGAATCCAACTGTACGTTGAAATCCGATATCTTCACGCACGGCATAAAAAAAAACAAAAAACAACATTTCATAACAACGTTATTATCGCAAACGAAAAGTACCTTAGTTGTTTATTTTACGTATTTCAATGTAGGATTAATATTCTATTTAAAGGTGAAATGAAGTTTCTTGTTTTAATTGCATGTTGTTGTTGTTGTTGTTTCGACTTAAAAATCATACCGGTATAACGTGTTCTACAATCGATAGTAATAGTATTAAATGCATTTCCTCGACAGTAATATTTAGAATATTAAGTAGACTTAGTACACACGTGTATATATTAACTTTTATGGGAGAATTATCTTAACGCGTCTAAATTTACCCGAGATATGCGTCCGTGACGTCGTCCACTACATTATTATATCGGCGTAGAGTGATTTATTGTGTTTTTTTTTTAAACATTACGAATCGTCATGTTTACGATGGCCCGGAAATATACGATCAATGAATAATTCAATTCGCTACTAATTTCGCGTTGATTTGACGCCGGAGAGGGACCAAGTGGCCGTCACTCGCGAATTTTTTACACGATAACATTTGTCAAAACCCGTTTACGACCGCGGTTCAAAAATATCGAAAAAACGAAAACCCGTGATAAGATCTGTGATCAAACTTGAAAACCGAACGCTTTTAAAATGCGCGTCACGCCTAAAGGTCAAGTCTAAAGAGCACTGTTCTGGAAGTGGAGCCAACAACGACGAGCGGGAAGTAACTCGTCCCGGACGGTCGGCATAGATCCGGGGAACGAGAACGGGCGAACGCGGCCGGTTGGACGGACGTCGCCCGTCAGCTAACATGCTCGTGAGCGACCACAAAAACCGTATTGGCTTCGTTGCGTTTTGCCGAGGCCCGCGCGTTCGTTCTGGTCCGTCTTTTGAAAACGCGTATCGTTTTCGGCCGGCACGAGACGTCCGCTCCTCCGGAGTCAAGAACCGGCGCGCGACGTCTTGTCGGAGGACCTCTTAATTTGATCAAACGGAGAAGACGAAAGGTAACGCGAAGACACGATATCGTCGCGTCCGTAGCGTACCGACAACGGTATAGTATCCCGACGCGAGGGTCCGGCAGATCGGTAGAACGTTTGGCCGGATTTCATAACAGATTTTTGGTTGCGATGTGGTAAACGGAAGACGGTGCGGAAGCATTTTTTCTTCATTTTTTTTTTTTTGTTAACGGCCACAGGAAAAAAGCGTTTCGAATACCGTCGATTATTATGATGATACAGTAGACCGACCCCGTCCCGAGCGAAGCGACGAGACGTTAAAGAAACTACCCGCTCTTCAGGTGATTCCTGCGCGGTTTCTTAATTCGATTCGACTCGACAGCCGACACATCTGTTTAAGAATGTTTCTGTTTGTTTTACGCGTACGGTGTGTGGTGTATTGATTTCATGCGATCGCAGTGCAGACGAACGCGCTTAACGGACGGAAATTATGACAAGACGGGTAAATCACAAGTGAGAATTCACCAACGCGACAATACGGTATTGTCTTACCGGCCGCACGTAGACGAAACGGACGGCAGTGGCTCTCGTTAACAGCGAACGTTCGGACGGATAAAAATACAATTTGTCACGCCCGCGATATCGTCGTCGTCGTCGTCGCGTGGTCGGATCGGATTCAGACGCCTCGTGTATTCCGGTGGTCCGGACCGTCGGCTGGCCCGACGTGACGTCGAAAGGATTGCGTTATCGTCTCACGTGCCTCCGATCGCACACACACGCCCCGTTCGTCACGAACACGTGCGGTTTTGTTGCGCGAACACACAAACAGTTGGGGTACCCCAATCACACGCCAAGAAAATTCACCAGTTTCTTTATTTAACTACGCTACGATAAGGTAACTCGACATGATTGAACGCGTCTACTACTTGGTGCTGCACAGTTACAACGAGGAGGAGCGTCAACGTTGAATCTCGAATACCTTTGAAATACAACAATCTGCCGAGGTGAAATTAGGACAACAAAATCCGATTCGAAAAGCGGTTTATTTTCATAAAACACAGAAAAAGGTATTTTTAACGATCACGCGCTAAGGACAATTCACCGGTTTTATTTTTTTTCAAGCTACGACACGGCAACTTGTCGAATTCGAACGCGTTTACCAACTCGTGACGTACAACAACATAGCGTTGGAGCGTCAACGCCAAATCACCAATGCCGCTGACATGGAAATAAAGTCGACACACAAACAGCTGGGGGGGGGGGGGGGGGGGGGGGGGGGGGGGGGGGGGGGGGGGGGGGGTACCCGAGCGTTATCGTTCGGCCGTCCGGGAAAACGCTCCGCGTAATCAAAACTGGACATTCCGCGCGGATACTGTCGGTGGCGTGGCCACTATCTCCGTAGACGCGCACGTAATGTACCGACCGTCGATAATCGTTTCGTTTATTTTTTCCGGGTCGCGTCACTGATGACGGCACGATGGAGGAAGCGCTCGTCGTCCTGGGAATAAGTTTTAGTTAATGAAAATATAAGTGGATAAAGATTTAATCGAGGCACATGTGTCCCCGTCCGGTCTCCTCTCCCCGTGTGTGTGTACATCGCCGGCGTCGTTTATAATAGAATTACCCTCGCGGCGGAGCGTGTGCCGCAGCAGTTGATTGTCCGACCGTCGTCCGCGAAGGGGGTTAGGGGACGGCCGGGCGTTCGTCGTCGCGGCGGCGAGAGCAGTCAATTTGCGCGCTCGATTGTTTCGTTCGGTTTGTCGTTTTTCCGGCGAGCCGACCGACGGCTGTGAACCGTTTCGCGAACAGAAAACGTCGGCTTACGCCGCGGCGGAGAATAAGAAGAATAAGACGTCAGAGGTAGTCGTCAGAGGTTAGGCGAGCCGCGGACCGCCCGGGACGGCGAATTGATTAGCGGGCGGCACGCGAGTCCCCCGGCAGCAATCCGCTCGTTTCCGGTGCGAAACACACGCGCGCCGCAGAAATAAATAATACGCGCGCGTCGTGTCGCGGACGGTCAGGATGAAAGAAACGGGGACCGGAGCCAAATTGCCGGTTTCGCCTACGCCGGGCCTGTTATTTCGCGTCGAACGTCCGCGGCGACAGACTTCCGGGTTGAGTGGGCGAGGGGCGGAAAACATAACAAATTAAATCGTCCCGCGACGACGACGACTGTTACGAGAGACGAATGTCGAAAACGCATTAGGAGTTCGGTATATCGCCGACCGACACGGGGGTTAGGTTTTTATAACCGCGTCGATCCGGTTACCCGTTTTTAATGTTTATTTTACATTTCACGAACGACGCGCGTTGTCTTCGAATAACGCGTTTCAAAAGACGCCGCGACGACGATTGCGAACACGTCCGCGAACCAGGGACGTATTTAAGAGGCTTTAGCTCCCCCCCCGGTCGGCTATTTTTCTATTTTTCGTGTATTTTTCCGCCGTGCGAATGATTAAGACGGTGGAACGGCTTCGTTTTGATAGTTCGGCGGCATTATCAAATGTATGTACAGGGGCGGACTGGCAGGGCGGGTAAGAGGCCATACCCGCCCAGGCCCTTTAGACGTTTTGTACTTGGGCCTCAAGCTATTTGTTTTATTATGGCCTATTGGCTTACACAAAATAATATACCTGATAGAAAAATTATTACGATATTCTAAACGATTTTTAACACGAGTATTTGTTATCTTTCACATATCACACCGTAATCGTTGCCAAATGTCGACAACCGAAATCGAAAAATCAAAATTTTTGTGAATTATTTCACTTTTTTTTTTTAGTTCATTTTTTTCGAAGTCGGTTTTATTTTGATCCAATAATTTTTTTTATGTGATACATTATCAAGTTATTTATTTTATCAAGTCGCTTGTTTGTATTAATTACGTTAGTTTAAGGCCTCCTAAAAACTTACCCCCCCGGGCCTTCAGAGTCTCAGTCCGCCCCTGTGTATGTATATTATTATTAGCGTTGAGTGCGATGTTACTCACATTTTCAATCAATCAATCGCTACGTATGATTACATGTGCTCCTCCGTATGTTTCAAACCACCGCCTTACATTCAGACTTAAAAATACTCGCTGTTCGAGAAGAAGCCATAAATTCCTATAAACTTTTCCGCGCCCGTCTTGCGAACCACTCTAACCCTTGCTCTAAACTCTGAATCCATTCCCGGAAATCCACCAAGAAGGTTAAAGCGAAACCGGAACCGCGATCTGAAACAACTCTCTAGCCAGTGAGTGTTGCCGCAGGGGTGATTACTTCGTCATGTCAATATATGTAATTCCTCGAACATGCTTATTGTAAAATTTTATTTATAGATTGTATGTACTGAAAAATAAAAGTTAAAAAAAAATAAATAAATATTTTAACATTTCGTTCGTACGACGATTAGGTTGTTTCATTGTTTTTTTTTTAATAAAATGTCGTTCCGTCAAGCGATTCGTGATATGAAATATATTTTTTGGGCGTGTGTGGGCTTTTCAGCCTAGCCTCACTGTATCACTCCTTTGAACACCCGGGGACCGGACGGGCGATTACGGGAACGATCGCCATTTGACCGGTGTCGCGTCGTCGTAAACGGGTCGCGCGAACGGGAGACGGGCTCGTTTTCGCCGGAACGGGAAACGGCGGAACGGCGGAACCGGACGGGGACGACGATACGGTGTTCGTAATGCGATTATACACGGCGAGAGAGCCCGTTGTCGTCGTCCGGGCAAAACGGACGATCGTGTGTGCGCCCGCGACCGGTCTCGCGTCATCGAACGCTTTCTCGGGACGAGTGGAACGGAAACGGGGTATCCGCGGGACGCGACGCCCCGTTATTGAGTTATAACCGCGTGGCCGTGCGCACGGGGCCCGTCGGGATTTCGATTGGCTCGTCAGAGACCGTGTTTACATTCGTTATTGTTTCGTCCTGTTCGTTCGTTCGGTTCGAAGGGTCCCGGCGAAGCGGTCGCAACACTTTCCTGGAGTTCGGTAGTGGCTTGACGGGAGCGTAGCGTGTCCGGACGATTATTTTGGGGATTTGCGCGCGGAGGGGAAAAAATGAAAACAAACAGAAACCAGAAACGTTTAACAGACGATAAAACGGACGGAGACGAGGAATTATGGTTTAACGTCGGACGGAATATTAGAACCGGGGTTTGAGATTACGGGGACGGTTTTTTCGCATCTCGTATTCGACCGTTTCCGTGATAACCGCGGGGGGAGTTGGTACGAGTTTAAGACGGGACTCCGCCGTTCGTACGGACAGCGATTTCGTGTTGTTTAAAACGTCCAAACGTTTTTCGCACTACAAAATACATTTGGTTCGACCCAAAGGGGGGTCGTAGACAAAATTACATTCTCGGCTTGAGTAGAGAAAGTTGAGAGGTAAAAGCAAAATATGAAAAACTATTCAAACACAACACATTTAGCGAAGAGACGATTGCAAAGGGTGAAAAGCAGGAAATGATGTGAATCAATAGAAAACATCGACATGAAAAAACTAGTAAGAAAACCCGGGGACTTATAAAGAAATTAAATGGAGACCAGACAATACAAACGTCCTTAATGATACCTGTCCGGCTATAACGAGATGCCGCCGACCAACAACGATAAACAAAATATTTATATTGTCTGTCAGGAATTGTCCCACTTGAAATTTAAAAGAGTGTAGAACTAGAAAGATCAAAACAGTTAAAAGATGAAAGACACCACACGTTTAAGTATGATGCTAAAAGAACAAGACTTAAGTCCCGACAAAGCTTTATTAATTCGACGATAGAACTAAAAGACCCTCCAGACCAAGCTAGACTACAAAGATGGAGAAATAAAGCGAAACTAGACGACCCCATCCGACCTACCACCTGGTATAGACCTACACAAGGAATCTATGGTAAACCATTAATAGCTTGGGAACTGAGGTCGCAAGAACAAGACCAAACACGGTGAAATGAGGTCTTAATAGTAATGAAGACGACAAGTGTGAATGCGGCTAACAATAGACAGATGAACGCTTACTCATCTGTACCGTGAACCCAACACAGTACACCAAGGACGATCTAGCACAAGTGAACAAAAATGCCATAGATGTAGCTACACATTGTCTATAATATAAAATTTGACAAAGTTTCCGACCATTAATATTATTTATTTATTTTGACTGTTGTATACATTATTTACTTATTTTATATATTTACTACCTATTTTATTACTAACTGTGAACTATTGGTAATTCTAACCGGACACGAGAAGAAGATGTAGAAACTATCACAGAAATCAAGTTCAATAATTTAAACAAACATTAAGTGTTTTGAATAATAAGTGTTATATTTGTCATTTATCTTGTATTATTATTATTATTATTATTATTATTATTATTATACTAATCATGTGTATATTATATATAAATACATATTGTTCAACAAACATTTATATACACGTCTTGATTTGTGAATAATTAGAGTTCGTGCAAAATAATTTTATTTTAGATGTTTACTTTACTCATCAAATTTAAAACATAATTACTAAAAAAAAAAAAAAAAAAAATAATAATAATAATAATAAAACGATCCAACTAGAAATTGTTATTTCAGTATTATAAATAATGATCATTAAGAATAAAATCCACAGCCATTTTTGATCATTAATCCAATTGTCGAATGTTTGTTGGCATAATTACAATATTATGATTACTGAGAGAGAATATTAAATATTCTATTGAAATAATAATTATGATGATAATAAAAACGGTTGAAAAACAATTATCAACCAATAAGAATTATTAACATTGCAACATTAAAATTGTTTCAAATCCAAGACGACAGTATTAAATGGTCAAACATTATTATTGAGCAGCTCTATCTTAAAAAAAAAAACAAAAAAAAAAAAAAAAAAAAAAATAATAATAATAATAGAAAAAATGCATCAACTGACAACACAATAAAATATGCTAATAACAACATTAATGTGTTACAATTCTTAAAACTAAATTATTTTTATATAAGAAAATACAATAACAAATGCGTTCGTTAAAATTAAATTGTTGAATGGTCTTCAGGAGAGGACATTTTCTTTGTGTAACACTAAATTATTAATATTATTCTTAGGAACAGAATATTCGAGGGGGGGGGGGGGGGGGAGAAAGAAATGTATAATAAAGCAAAAGATTAAAAGGGAAGAAACTAACGAAGTCAATTAGGATAAAATGGTAACATAAAAAATAAAGATGTATCTTCATTTCTTTGGAATGTTCGGGACAAAGAGGGTCATTCAGGGGTGAGGATAACACAAATTTGACGGATTATAAATTTATTAAGACTGCATAACGATCGGAACTGGTCCGATCGAAGGCTCCAACGTGAACGGTGTCACCTGGTAGATGAAACATCGATTACACACGCGCACTGGCTTCAGATGTCCGAATCTCGGCAAAGGAACCGAATTGGAACTGCACCGAGAGCAGAATACCTGGGACGGAAAACCGTTTGATGAATAAGAAAATTATTTTCATTCCCTAAACTGAATATGTCATGTGCTCACTTTGCCACAATTGCGACAATGGTGCCGTCTTCGGACGACGGTGAACATAGCTTTGCACGACATGCACACGGGAGCTTCGTTGTCGGGTACCCAGGCTGGTGGAGTTTCCGTAGAAGCAGACGATGAAACATCACTGATCATAGTTTCACCCCTCCATACCAGTGCTTCTTCACCGTTTTCAATCATCACCGCCGCCGAGTTGTTAGCGTTGCCAATCACTTCTGTTATGTAAATTCAATCGTTTAGAAAAACACGAGCGTACATTTTAATAATTTACGTTCAAGAAACACACCTGTGTCCGGCTGACTGTCACCGGTGCTGCAGTTT
Source organism: Schlechtendalia chinensis (assembly GCA_019022885.1). Classification (NCBI taxonomy): domain Eukaryota; kingdom Metazoa; phylum Arthropoda; class Insecta; order Hemiptera; family Aphididae; genus Schlechtendalia; species Schlechtendalia chinensis. The sequence continues at coordinate 13,942,475 of CM032343.1, forward strand.
GAATTAGACATGAGAAACACCGCTTTGAGTATATTACGCAAGTCTCCGGCAAAATTTGTTTGCAGTTGATCGGCCACTCCCGAAATGCATACAAATAACCGATGCAACAAGTCTTCGTCCGATCTAAACGATTAATTAAATGATAACAAAAATCAAGTATGAACAATGTTTGCGTATAAAAATAAAAACAGCACAGTTTTTTACCGGAATTTGGCACGAGCTTTTTGTCGACGTAACGAATAATTGCAGGAACTGTCTGTCGACGTACTGTCAGTCACACTCTCGTCACTCTCATCGGCTGATGACGTCGTGCAACTAGAACAGCTCGAACACAATTCATGTTTTTTAATCCTGAAACACAAAATAATAACAGGCATAAGTTTATTACAAAGATGTCCAGCTGAAAAACACTGTTAAAATAGATATCCTCTTCAATAAATCACAATTTTTATGCCTGAAATATTTTATTATTATACATACACTGTATGTCAGTTGTCAATTGAAACTTAGTAACAAGTCATACCATACATGATGTTAACAATATTTCTCATTCGGCTAACACACGTTTCATTTTACATCACTGTACAAATACTTACACGGGAGGTTTGGCATTCCTATTGTTGCAGCTCTGGATGCGGCAGATTTGCATGTTAGACGACCGTCTGTTGTTGGTCGTTTTGCGCAGTTCTCGCCAGCTTTTGGAGTACTTGGTCGTGACAGTGTTGTATTCACAATGGTCAATTTTGTCCTGGTGAATCAGCTCGATGCTGTCTCCCGACGTTTTCTTCCTCCTGTGATGACAACACCGGTTAGATGATTGACATTGGACAACCACAGCCATTCCAGTGGCCACAGGCAGGCTGGTATCGCCACCACATCTCTGCTGTCCTCTTTTGCTATCAGCTGATGAAGATGACGACAGTTTCCAACAATTCCACTCCTTGCAGCAGCACACATGATATGAGCTTGACGACGGACATTCCGTTTGCGTTGAGCTGCTGGACACATTCGGATGGTACTTCGGCAGCAGCGACTCGTTCCCATTGGTGTCCATGCCACTCTTCTTGACCAATATTTCCGTCAAGACTTCCGTGGCCGTAGCCAAAGACTCGGTCAGATCAGAATCTGGCATTGAACCAGACTCTGGACCCTCATCGTTGTTGGAAGTCGCGTTTGACGAAACGGGACAATTTTTTAATTCGTTATTATGATGATCGTTCTCATTTGATATGATCGACGATCCAAAAGACTTGCCGCGATGTTTGATCGACGGATTGTTGTTGATCAAATCTTCAGGAGGCGGAGGCAGTGATGATGACGGGAAACCTTTGACACTACAGTGCTTTATTGTAGTGCAGGGGGTGGTGGTGGTGGTGGTGGTCACGTTGTTATCCATTACTAGTTCCGCGGTACTAGACGAAAAGCATTCTGAGTCATCGTCGCTCGTCTCTTGGGATCTAAAAAAATGAGGAAATCAAAACATGCATATATATATATATATATGAGTTAGATACCTATGCAGGGATTTGATGGTGGTAACTGTACATCAATCGTACACCACGGTTTCAATAATTTAATTTTGAACTTACAATATCCGTTGGTTTTTGGCCGACAACTTCTCATCAAACTGAACCTCGTCGGATGAACACAACATTCTCTCCAGTGTCGATAGTTCCTTGTCGGACAGGGTCAGGAGGAGCTCTCGGATTTTCATCAATAACGACTGGAGTACATAAAGAAAGAAAAAAATGTATATATTACATAATAGTAATATTGGTTTCATTAATTTCTATACAGCGTAAGTTATAAATATAATTATTAAACTTACTCGAAATGGACGGAACATATCAGACATGTTGGTGGCGTTTTGGTCGAGAGATAGAGGTGACATGTAAGGGTAAAACAGCAGACCAGACACGATGGCCAGACGAGGAATGGTGAACATGAGGGCTGGGTCGTAGTCGTCGACCATTTCTTGAGTCAAAAGACCTTCTACCAGCGCTCTAATAGGGACAAAAATATACATACATTATAAATGAAATATTGAAATTCAAACATAAGGTAAAATATGTATTTAAATTTATAGGAAGACGAAAATTTAAAAAAAAAAAAAACTAATGACGTTAAAAATGTATTAATGTTATTAAATTATCGCATTTTATAGTAAAATAATTAAGCTTAAAAAATAAAAAATAAACTTCAAACCTATTTATTTTTATACTATATTTCTCTGTTTATTAACGATACAAATTTATACGATTATATTAATATCGTTCGTTATGTGCGTTCGTTTAGGGATATAACATTATAAAATATGCATTGATACAACATGTGACCTATCGTACATATTTTTAAAAATGTTATTTTATTGTCGATATCTAAAATTATTGCAATAATATATTGATTGTGCAAAGTTAGATTAGGCGAGTTTATAGTATTTTTGTTATTTTAAAGTTAGAGTACCAGACGATAAGTAAACCTGCATGATTATTAATCGCGTAGCGTAGACAGACGCGAAGAAAAAAAAAAAATAATTATCGATTTTCGTTTCTAGAAGATATTAAAAAAGTCTATAATATCTATAAATTAAATTTATTGTCATTCGAAACGATCGTCGAAAGTCGTATAAAATAATAGAACGAGACACCGCGTTTGGAATACACTCCGTTATGATAACGGTTTCACGTTCAAAATTTAAACCAGACACGGTCCCGTCAATGAACTAATCTATTTCGATTTTCGGTACATCCGCCGGGCGACGATGCGAAAAAAAACAACAACAACAACGAGAACGAGAACAATTGGCCAAAAAAAAAAAATGTATCCACGAAACAAACCGTAATGACGGAGTTATATTCCGAAAAGAAAATACTCGTTCGGCATTATTTACACACTACCCCCGCCTCAGTTATCTATTGCACTCCGCGGATTTTCATTCAAATATCGTAAATTCGCACGATAATCGTCCTCCGAAAACATAAATCGCGTTCATTCGCGAACGACACGTATTGTACCAATTGTCAAAAAGTTAATAATAATAATAAAAAAAAAAATCGTATTTAAAATTCGCGAAACAAGTCCCCGCGCGCCACCAAAACGGCGCGAACGACGCGACCGGACTTACCTCTGGAGCGTTTCCGAGAACAGCACGACCACGAGTTGCTGGAGTTCGTACTCGTGAGCGGTCTTAACGGGCACCATGGCCGACACGTAACGCAACTCGAATTCGGCCAACAAATGGTCGAACGTGCACAGCGACGATATCAGGCTGCTCAGGCACGGCGGCGTGTGATCGCTGCAAAGACTCGCGTCTCTCAACAAGCCGCGGACTTTCTCCAGCGACTTGGTCAGCGCCCGGGCCAACGGTCTCATGGCGCCGCTCTCGGCCTCCCTGTTCATGATGCTCGATCCCGCGGACAGACACTTTTCGGACAACATAAAACAAAAAACGCGTTGGTCGTCGTTGACAGTGGTGGTCCGTCCGCGCGAACGTTCGGATCGCGACATTGTTCGTCGAAACAATACAACGACAATTATTATTTGTCAACGTGCCACGGCGATTCGAAAGTGATCAATAATCGTCGCGTTCAAAAAAAAAAAAAAAAAACGATTGTCCGCGACGTCCGGTTTATTATTATAACAATTCATACCTCGTGTTCAGAAAACGCAATATTATAGAGAACTTGTAGAACATTCGACTGAAACCTCGCAAGATCCCAAACGATTGTACGCGTTAAAATCCAATCGGTGTAAAACTAAAATAATATCGCCCCGGCACGTTCGAACGTTTCTAAATAGCACGTCCCGCGAGATTATCTGTCTGCAATTTTCGCAAAACAATTAATCGCTGTGGGTTTGTGTTCGAACTCGACGGGCGACAATAAGTCTGAACTCACGTCTATACGAACACGAGCAGAGTTGACGCTTGCGCGGGAAAAAACAACGAAACCAACTCGAATGTTAATTCGTGCCGACGCACACACGACGATACCGCCTCTCGATCGGTCCTTCAGATTTCGTCCATTAGCGTTTATTTAACCGACATGCTTGGAACCCCCAAAAAAACCATTTCGCGCGTAGGGCGCTGCTTTAAATTGGCAGACTGCATGGCGAGAGAGTAACGTGAACTACGTTCAATATAAACGATTATAGCACACGTCAGGTTTAAGAATCAAAAACAAAATAAAAAATTATTACGCGTTACGCGAATGAAGCGAAACTTGTTTCACGTGGAGCATTAGGTTTGTGTTGGAACAAAATCAACAAAAACGTTACTAGATATTCTCGATTCCGCCAGGTAAATGAATATAGGAACCGTACGAGCGGAGGGCGTTTATCGACAAAATCGCTTACTCGGTCACCACCGCCAGACACTTCGAAACGGGTTATTCGGCCAGCCCGGATGCACGTAACAATGTGAATCGAGCAACGAAAAGAACACAGAAAAAACACGAATAAGGTTAGGTTAGGTTAACGGCCGTGGCACTTTTATACGATATTATTCGGGCCGGTGCGCGCACGCGAGCGTACGGACGGCAAATGACGCGGGATCACGGCGCGTGCGGGTACACGAGAGTCCGTCCGTCGACGCGGCAACGGGAACGTTACGCGCGTGCGCGACTAATCTCAAGAGAACCGGCGGGGACGATCGAGCGTGTCTGTTCGCGCGCTATTGGCCGCGACTAAAACGAGACGACGCGCATGCGCGACTGATCTCGAAAAAAAAAAAAAATGTTGCGACACGCGCGAAAATCTTTTTCTCTGTGCCGTCTACAATGAAGTTTCACTCCCGGGGCCGACCCGAGGTATTTTGACGCCCCGGGCAAGTTTTCGAAAGGCGCCCTTAAACAAATTCCCCATAATAATTATGATTATAAAATCGTATAATCTATAGAAAAAAATTAAACAACAGAATATTCTGTCATGGATAATTTAGTCATTTAGATATATTATTGTCAATTTGAATAAACGTTACACTAAAATTTATAAAATATTCGTATATTAAAAGCGCCCCGGACAACCGCCCGGTTCGTCCGTATCTTGGGCCGGCACTGTTCACTCCAATAATTCTAACGCGAGAATACTATGCGTGCGTATTTATATATAGTGCAACAGCTACAATCAACCGATCGGATGCCGGACAAATTATCGTTCATATTCGGTTTAAAATCGCGCAAAGTTTAAGTACACGCAATTATTACCGCCGTTTTCAGTTCGCCCGAATACGCGACACGACTACACGATAACAACATTATCTCGCTCATCGTTACGACACGATAACGGCAATAACAGTAACAATATAATACACAATTACCTCGGCGCCAAACCACAACTGGCCCGCCAGATTATCCTGAATCACGTCGTCCGGGAATTTGACACGAAAATCGCGACTGGCGCGTTCGCCGGGTATCAGCTCGTCCATGATTTTAATACAGATCGTCAACACCTACCATAACACACAATGCCGGCGTGTATAATTAACAACAACGAAACGTTTATTTAACGTCGTCGTCGGGAGGACTTTTGGACGGGAGTTTGTACGCACTTTGTCCTGGCATTGTCGCAAATGGTTCACGAGGGCGGTGCACCGTTGCGGGTCTTTTTTACCGTCGAAACTGTCCAGTTCGGCCGCAACGGCGTTCAGTTCGTCGTCGGCGAAAAAAAATTGCGCCAACAACGAACGGTCTCCTTTCTGAAAGCAACATTATAATTTTATTATTACGTGACTATTAATGTTACACGCGGTTTGATAACGGATTTCACACGCGTGCACGACGTTCGTGTATGTTCGAGATAGTTTTTTTGTTTAAAAAAAAAAAATAATCAAAATCACGCACGTTAAGCGACATTATACGTAATAACATGTGCGGCGCGGAGTTTACGTAATATATTTATTCATATCTGCGAACATAATTTAGACTTTAAAAAAAAAATATAAATTTTTTTTTTTTGTCTCGAACTCTCAATAACGAGACTACTCATCATAATAATAATAATGTCCTGTTCAAATGGATTTATGCGTCATTATTATTATTTGTTTTTTAAACTACTACTTATAATGAATGATAATGACACGAATACCAGGTGTCGCAGCGGTATCAATAATAATAATAATAATAAATAGTAACGTGTAACAACATAATTAGGATGTGGGTGTAGCCAACGAAACTATATACGTACTTAGGCCTAATATCTCGTCGTTATCGTTTTGATGCATATAATATATCTGTATGTTACTATAATTTTTGTTACAAATAATTCTGTAATAAAAGCCGAACATCATTAGCATGCTTTCTCCGTGATAAAAAAATAAAAATAATATCAACTGAACAAACAATACGTCGTAAACGGATATTAAAAACGATTTCCTCGGCGCGGCGCATAACACGGCCATTATATCAAGACGAAAAATCAATAACGCGATCGTTTCGAACGGTTTTATTTACTATTAAAAATAATACGGACGGCTCGTAACAGACGTGTGTCGACAATTTCACCGGGCGACACGCCATTTAAAAAGCGCACAGACATAAAAACACGCGATTGCCGCGCGCGCCGGACGTTCGAAAGGACACGCCGACGAAGAAAGTACACCGACGGGATGAAATCGGATAATGGAAAGAAAACAAAATTCCGATAACCAATCCGTTCGGACCGTTGCGCCGGCCCCCGCGCGCGCCAACACTTTCACTTGGCGCCTGTTTTTTCCCGCCGCTTCTTCTACCTTCTTCTTCTTTTATTCATGGCCGTCGGCCACACGCTACACGCCCGCGTCATGTGCTTGCGCGGCAGTACTGACCACCGTCGAGACGCTCTCTAATGACACGAACGACACGTATACACACACACACATTCCCACGTGACGCGAACTCGTTACTACCACACAGACTATATGATAACAGATGGATCACTCCGTCAAAATCTGTTGTTCAGAAAAATAAGGTGTCCTGATTGGATGCGACGTTATCGATGTTAGTAACATTCGCAAAACTAAATTACTGTACAGATATTTTAAAATATTATTGTATATACTTATTATCTATGTGTCGTCATGATCATGAAACAACAGAATATTTATTTTGAACGTATAATATTTATTTACAAATAAATATAAAACAATTATATAATATAGTCCGTGTTACTATCTCCTCTCATCGTCGTCGACCCGAAATCCGGACTGTCGCGATTGATAACCGTTAACGTGCGCGTTCGTATATCGTGCGGCGTGATTAAACGTCTGGGGGGGGAACCGTTTCGCAATCCGTTATCCGCGGTACGTTACCAAAATTACCGTGTTGTTTACCCCGCTTTCCGCCACGTTGTACAAACACGGCGCGGTCCGTCAAATGTTTATGTTTTTAAACGAACCGTTATGGTCTCTGCGCGAAAATCGCATATTCCGAACCGAGTACAAGCGCTTGTGTACTCGAACAAAAAAAAATAAAAAAAAGATAACGCTGAATAAAATAAGTATGTCGTTAGTATAACGTGAACATATATATATATGTATGTATACAGACCACCATTATTATGGTATCCGAACGCGCGAGATATACATCGAATGTAGGCTAAGGCTGCTGTTACTACTGCTATTACTGCCGCACGTATATACGTGTAGTATCGTTAAGAGCGGAGAGGAGGGCTGAGCAACACGCTTTCTTGATTCGCGCGAGAGATATAATACGAAATTTTCCGGAAAATCGAAAAAAGCGGTTCTACCGCCGCCGTCGACACGACACTGCACAGGCAACGACGACAACGGCGTATCTAACAAGAATAAAATTATCGTTCAGTCCCCTCTTGCGTTATTATGTAGCCGACCGACTCGCTGGTTACACGCTGTATTATTATTATTATTATTATTATTATTATACCTGTTGTTGCAAAGTGAAATTTTCCCTTGAATGTTTTTGTGAAATCATTTATACCGGCGCCGTCGTTTTATATCGCACAAAAACATAACGTAATTTACATTATTCGTCTGGTGTTTTATGATGATCGTTTTGAATAATGTTTTTCTATATTTCCAAGCGTGCGTGCGTGCGTGCGTGCGTGCGTGTGTGTGTGTGTGTGTGTGTAAACATGTATGACGTAGTGGTATATATATATATGTGTATAGACGTGCGTGGACATTATTTATTATAGTACTGTAATAGACATCAAAAACAGGTATTTAATTATATAAAATATATAAACAAACGAATAAATTATATTATTATTATTGTTATTATATTTTTTTAAATAAATATGTTGAAAAAAAATACGTTTTTCTACGATAAAAACAACAACCACGCTTACAGACATCAATAATAAAATCGATAATGTACGATTTATAACAATAACGCAACAAGCTGATGACCAAAAAATATTCAACAACCGACAGACGAAGATTACAAGACTGATTATATACATTACAATGTATATAAATCAAGATCGACGAGAACATGATTTGCGTATATTAGTACTTTAGTAATGCGTCGGGTGTTATAATAAAAAAAATACCACCAGTAAATATCAAAACGCGAAAAAAATTCAACTTCACGTTCGTCGGGATCGATTTGATTATCAACATGACGAATATATTATAAACAAAAAATGTCGTATAAATTCTATATGAATGTTGTCTAATGTTTGTAGAAATACATGATAATAAATCCTTGGCAGATTATATACTAGGATTTCAACTACTCGCCCATTTGGCCCACCCAAACTCGATTACAAGCTTACTAATTCCTATTTTATTATATAAAAAGAGATTGACAACACACACACACACATATATATATATATATATGAATTTGAAAATAATGAAACCGTACAAGTTTCGTTAATGAATAATAATATACAAACTCCCAAGGTTTTCGTTCATTTATTTTGTATACATTTACAATAATTGCATTGACCATATAGTACACGAATCGTATTAAGTCACGTTTTTTTTTAACCATGAGACAAATAATGTGTTTTACTCATTTCTTAATATTTTTCAAACTAATTTTCGACTGGTTGAACAAACTAAATTCGTTTTACCTAAATTACAAAATTACTTATAAACGCCTCGTATACACAAAATAAAAACCATAAATAAAAAAGGAACTTGTCAATCAATTACCTATATGAAAATATATATAATCAAATGTACTTAATATACTCATATCTAATCACGAAACGAAATTTTAAAATAAAAATGCTATAAATCTAACGAATTTACAATTAGTAGATAAACTATAAATTGTTATTGAAATAAAAAATGTAATTATTTCAGATAATCGTTTGTCTTAACAAAAACGTAATACCCATTATAACACATAGGAAAAAAAGCATAATTATAAATTTCACATACCGATATAATACATAGCGTGTTTATTTTACGAATATTTTTTCGTCATAAATGTAATAAACTATAAAAAATTTAATAGATTTCATTAGTGAAATGCACAATATTAAATGTATTATAAAACAGTTATATAAATATTATGATTTATGACCCTCGTAGTAGACAAATGCGTATACAGTTAAAAATAATAAATTAATCGATGAAAACCTCGTTGTAAAAACCCGGAATTATAAAAATTTTCGTGTTTTTTTTTTTAAAAATTTTTTTTTCTAATAAAAAAATAAGTTATGTCTTTTAGACCTTCGTATTTTCGTATAATCAAATACTGAACCGGCTACGCTGCTGTGTTATCGGAAACCCGGAACCCGTGTGAGTATGTCGTATCTAATAATGGTTGTCACACAAGCGCAGTTTTCGTTTGCAAACGCGTGTGTGTATATTTTGTAGTAATCGGTACACGTAGGTACTTGTTTTTATGAGGTTGAACAAAAACGAGCAAAACGCGTAATAAAAAATAAAATAAAAATAATAATAATTAAAACAAGACGTTTAACAAAATAAACGCATCTATATAACGTCAATCGACAACAGGTATATATTTATATATATATGTACCTATAATGGGTATTTACATTTTTTTTTATGAAAAAAAAAACTAGTACTCTACGTAACTGCGCATTTGTTCCAAAGTAGGTAAAACAATTAACATATTACAACAAAACAGCCGATGTGTGATTATTATCATTTTCTGCTAAATGATGCGTGTATATTGAGTAGATAACTCACCTACTTACGGTGGAAACAGATAATCTCGTTTCGTCGGCTAATAGTATTACAACGTTATATAAATGATTTTCTTGAAAATCAGTTGTCCAAAATACGATAATAATATTAACTGGTGAGGTCAAAACAAAATTGCAAACAATAACGTAGGTTAAAAACGTTAAAATAAAACGTATTGTATAAACATAATAATGAGAACTTAACGAACGAACACATCGACTGTTACGGAACAGTTAAACAAACACCGCCGCGGCACGTATTATATTAATTGTTAATATTGCTTACTGCGTGTGTATCTTAGCGGTGGTTCTCCGATTTTCGTAATAATAATTGTTTCCGCGCCGACATCACGCGCAATACCGAAGTAAATAAGTAAGTAGGGTAATAAGTATATTATTATTGTATGGACAAATAAGAACGCGCGTGTTGTTTAAAACAATAGTACGCCCGTAGTCGACGACACAGAGACTCCGAAGTACACGAGCACATCTACTTATAAAAAATAAATAAGATAATTTCACACGTACACATATATATTATATATACACATTGTTGTACGTGTACACACATTTGAGTCGTTTGACAGTATATATACGGTTTCCGATATTGTTTTGTCCAACTTCAGTTACATATTATATACATATACGAATCCCTCATTGACGGCTATCGTGTTTCGGCCCTCGTGATTTGCATCCGTTTTCTGCTATATACAGCATTTTTTAAAAAAAAAAAATGTTTTTTGTTATCTGAATTACACAATACAAACTGCTGAGAAACAAGGATAACGATTAATAAAATAACAAAAAACCAGAATACTCTACGCATTATGATCTTGAATTATGTGCACGGTTAAGATAAATCATATCATTGGAAATTGTGTTTAGCGCAATCATTGAAATAATAACTTTATGTTCGATTTTTGTTATAACGTCATTATTATGTGTTATAATTTATAATATAAATTTGTGTTTTACTTTGTGGATTATTTGAAAATGAAAAAATAATGATTCCTTTGTGAATCGTAAAAAAACTTAATTTGACACACTTCTACTAATGGCTTTCTCTCTTATTTTGTAAAAGATAAGAAAGCCCCAATCTTCCCATCCCACTAGTTTTGGCACGTTTAAAACTGATATTATTCATTATAGTTATTATTATTATTCTATAGTGCAAATGATTAATGAATATTATAATTTAATTCATTAAAAAATATATATTAAAAAATAATAAATAAATCGAGCAATAAAGTTTCGTTTCAGCAGTAAAATAATTATTTCGATTAAATGTACACGGGTTTATTTAAACAGTGAATAAATATTTAAAACCTAATATATTAAAGAAATACACGTGTAAAAACATTATAATGAAGTTTAACGCTATTTGTGCCATTTAGTAGTTATTAATTTAAAAATGTAAATACATTTAAACTGCGACTAATTAACTTACATTGAATGCAAATTGAAATAATTTCTTTTTTTATTAGCTAATAGTTATTGCGATTAGTGTTATTTTCAACATAACTGTATAAATAACTACACGGCATGTACATTTTAAATGATTTTAATACACAGATTTCGTCGTTATTACTAATGAGTAATGAAAAATAATAGTTACGTCATTTTCCCATTTAAAAATAAAGTAGAATATGAGTTTTAAAAACAAGAAAACTGATACCGAATTATCTTTTAATACTATATAGTAATAGCACGTTTATAATATATTGTATTCCGATATTCGTATTCCCTATAGATATATTATAATTAGTCAGAAATACATACACAATGACATTATAATTCTGTAGTACTGTAAATGAAACGTAACACAATGAAAATCGCAATTAAATATGTAAAATATTGTGACTGGCTCGACGACCCAATAATGCTAAAATTTTTGCCCGAAACAACAAAAATTAAGTTTTACGAATAATATCAGAGTGCTTATGCGTTATAAAAATGACGTTGCCAAGTTAATATTTTTGTATATAGAGAAAAACAAGAAAGTAAATTACATTTATTATGGAAATTAATAATTATTCACAAAACACATTAAATTAAACGATGTACAAAAAATGTCTTATTGATTAAAACAATAATAATACAATACTTACACAAATGTTATCACATTCGTAATGCATTTTTGTATTGTTACTATTATATACTTATCAATTGAAGCAAAGTGTAACGAATTAAATATTATCTGTATTTAATAACTCCTTCGTATGAATTGTGCAATCAAAATTGTTTTTTCACGTTATCTCTAAGAATTTAAGTTACAATAACAAATGCGTCATTTTAAGCCCTTAAGGATTGAATTCATTTCAAGATACATCAATTTGTCAATATTATAGTTTTAGAATAACTTCTACCACATGTAAAATCTATATGCCTCGTTTCATATTCAACGTACTTCGTAACAAGGAAGGCATATGGTAAAGACAGGACGTAATATATTACCGAGACTTGCCTCGGCACATAACATAAAAACAATGTACCTATTTATTAACGGAACTGTTTTCTTTTTATGAAACAATTTTAGACAGGTATACAATTAATTATTTATCAGTTTGTGTAAACATGATAAATTAATAGCTTCCAAACCTTTAACGAGTTTCCTCTGACCTTTCACTCACCACAAACACTCGACTTTGTTTCTTTATTATAAAAAAGCTATTTTAAAATTTCTTATTATAAATGTCTACGTTATATATATATATTTTTTTTTTTTTAATACGATAAAAGAAAAATAAAGTAAAAAAAACTTTTACTGGGTCCAACCAAGAAAACAAGTCGTCATATATTATGGCAAAGTAGCCTTCATTTTAATTTTATACAAAGACTAAAAATGTATTTATTTAGGTGTTGCATGATATTTATATTTTTATTCTAGACAAATTTTATTTTTAAACCCTATAATACATTTTTGAATAAAATGGAAACGAATTTTATTTAAATAAGAATTAACTTAAACTTATCAAATTAACCTTCGAATTTTTTCGCGCGTCAATACACATCTTATATTATACCATAGAATTTAGATTGTAGGAGGATTGTAGACATATTAGACTACATTCAACTTATGTGTAACCTTGGTGTTACGATAGTAAATAACATATATTAATATACGTTAGATGTAACTAAAGATTTACAATGTACTATAAAGATTTTGTTTATTGAGATATAGAAAAACAATTAAAAAGTTATTAGTTGACATGACATTTTGCATTTACAGTCAGGTAATTAAATTCACAAATAATGTAGATTACTTCAAAATAATAATGTTTCTACTCAAAAACAAATAAAAATAAGTAGATTAACAGATAAGGGTAGGTCGTATATGCAATTTATATACTTATTTCGGTATAATATAATAAATAGGTTAGATAGCCGAGTATACAAAATACCTACGTTTTCGAAATTATTAAGTATAATAATCAAAAAAAAAGTATTTAATTAGATTAAATTATCAAAAAATGAAACGCAATTCGTTTTGTCCACTGCAAATATTGAAATTTACTAATCAGATATTCTATTAATTGACAAAAATTATTTTTCTAAATATCAACAACATTTTTTAGTAATTTAAGTATCTATGAATGATAAAATTAAGTCCAATTATTAAATATGTCAATATTGAAACAAAGTAAAATTATTCTACTAATTCATTAAAAAAAATTTTCTGTTATAATAAGTTATTGCACCTATTAACCTTAAAATTACATGAGAAGACAAAAATACATGGTCATTTCCTTACAAAAAAATCTACCTAACTGTTTTAATTGTCTTTTGATTCGAAAATATATTGGTGTGATCAAGGATATTATTTCTGTTGTTGGTTGTCCTTGTATGATAATCAATTTATGCACTTCAAGATGTCTACATGAAAATAAATCATTGTCTGAACATTATTATAACACATAATAAATAAATATACTTATTACTTATTATTCTAAATGTTTGTGAAAGTGTTTTAATAGGAGCATTAGATTACCCAAATGTTAAATCATGCAACATAAAGAAAATTAAATAAAAAACGAACACCGTATCTAAAAACATATTTTATAATTATTTTAAAAATATTATTAAAAAAAAAACAATAAGATTTTTGCGCGATTCAAACCTAACCTAACCTATATACTCTGTCAAATATACACCTTCTACTATAGTTTCAAACTTTTGATTAAGTACGAATGTAATTAGATAGTTAAAAGTTCATAGGTATGTAGTTATTTCAAACATTTACAACAAAATTTTAATTTTTCTTTGCTAGAAGTTTTTTCATAATAACAAAACCATATAAAAAAAGTATAAAACACAAGTATTAAAATAAAAAACCTAGATAAAAACATTAAAAAAAAATTTAACATTTTAAACCTTTAATAAGTTACAATTAAACGTTAAACCAGGTTAATTTATTTTAAATCAAAAAAATCATTTTTCACTTAATATTTAAGCAATCATTGATTTTTAAGGAATAAAGATAGTCATAATAATTTATGTAGAAAACCATGAGTTGTCCTTGAGTATACATGCTTTTGTTATTTTTGTTTCATATCAATGATTTAAGCATGGAATGATTAATCATAATATAACTTTATTAGGTTCTTAGTTATTACAAATACCCATACACAGCTGTGTATATGTATATATAAATTATAAAAATCAAAAATGTAACAACAAATTTCACATACCTACAGATTATCATTTTAGCTTATCGAATTGAACATTGTGTGGATCAATAATTATTAATAAAAAATTATATTTTTCATACGTAATACCAGAGCCAACTCAAGGGCAGTATCAGTAAGAATGGGATTGTTGTTTACACTTTAATGTTTTAAAAACCTTCAACAAACTTCTACAGTTCACTAAAGTTAATTTTTGAACAAAAAAGAAAAAACTATGTTTTGCTATGAGTTTGTTGAAGTAAGTGTTATATAATAATTACTAAACTTTTTAATTTTAAAGAAAATTAAATAGCAATTGTTTAGTCAAGAAAGAGTATCAATACTAACTTAGCATTATCCAGCATCTTTAAATTACATATTAGATGTTAAAAGGTCAATAATTCAGACTAGGTAGGTACTATTTAGATTTCAAAATCCAAATGTTCAATTATAAATTACCGTCATTTATTCATAATGGGAAGAAATAAAATATTTTAATAATAGGTACTATAAAGAAAAAACTCAAAACTTAGTCGAATACTGAAAATTCAAGAAATAATTATAACAAAATAGTAATATAATGAATAAATACTCGGGTATTATTTTCTTGAATTTTACACAAGTAATTGAAATGTAAAAAACAATTCCAAAGAAAACATAAGTTTAAAACCAACTCTTAAAGAAAAAATATTTTTACTAATCTTTGAATTATGTTTAAATAATAATACATAACATAAAAATAAAATTATGACTCATATCTATTTGGTAGAATTAAATGATATCATTTATAATTTGATGTTATCACTATCTACTAGATCTACCTATCTAAATTGTTCTTAACAATAAAAAATACAAATCAAAAATGGGAAATCAAAACGATTTTTTGGTTAATTTAAAAACAATAGTACTAGTTAGTACACAATCATATATAGAATTTGGTATTTATAAAAAATGTAGTGATGACATTTTCTGATCACATTGTAGAAACTTGAAGTTCTCAGAAGTATGTTATAAATGCTTTAAGATTTAAATTATTCAAATAAAACTTAGCATAGGAACTAATAGGTCATAAATGACATATTTAAAACACACAACAGACCCATTAGATAAATAATGAAACTTTAGGAAACTGATAAAATAAATGGAATAACTTATGAACTAGATTTCATGGTTTCATTTTTTCAATCAGTAAATATACAAATAATTAAATTATATGCAGTAGAAGTAATGAACTGGTGCATAATTAATTATGGATTAAACTAAAATTGAACAAAATTTAATATAATTGACATTTTAAACAATAAATGGTTTATTTAATAAATAGGTATACATTCAGAAAACACACAAGGCTATTTAGCTGGTCATAGCTAGAGCAATACAATCGTATTATAATAACCACAGATATATTGGCTAGGTTAGGTTACTTACAGGGTAATCAACTTCTAGGTACGTATTATTATGTTTTACCTTCATAAATTTGTAAATTAATCATTATTCAATGAAGTACGCACCAAAAGTTTGAAATATAAAAATATTAGATTTCATAGAGGTTTATCAGCGCAGCAACTCGTAAGTAATTAATGATAGAAATAAAAACTATTCCTATCAACAAATTACCGATACTTATGAAAGGAGATAGGTATTTGTCTGGGTATTTGTATCGGGTGAACCGTAACACAACAGCCAACGGATAATGTACACGTCACAGTGTAACGTCCATAAAAATTCTTTGATCACTTATCGCGGAATTATAACAGACACCAGCGAATAACAGTAACAACAACGATAATCGGCCGGCACAAAGGCTACCACACCACTGCGGACGACGACAAGACATAACACAGTCGTCAATTGTGTGGCGGCACAGCTCGGGTTAGGGTGTAACACGTTCGCCGTTTGTACGCATAAGAGTAACTAGAAAAACACATTGGCGGGTCCACTCACTTTTGGCTTGTAAAACCATTTCCGGAAAGACTCCATTTGCCGGACGGCGGCGGCGGCGGCGGCGGCTGCGGCGGCAATGACTTCGGAGAGGGGACGGCAACGTGCGAAACGACGAGTGTTCGGGAAACTGTTCGACCCTGTCAAATAACCGCAGGCGGAGACGGCCACGACGAGTCGTTCCCAAACATTTCGGCGGTGTCGTACGAGCACATGTGGACGGACTAGGAGATCTGGTGCTGTTGCTGTTGCGCGGCCACCGACCGGGTGCGGAAACGAGCGGAGAGACGACGACGACGGTCGAACGGAGTGCGGTTAGCGACGGGCCGCGGGCGCGCGCGTGTGTTTTTCTTCCGTCGCGGATACAGACAACGCAAAAACAGCGACAACAAACTACGGAGAGAAAGAAAACAAAAACAAATAATAACAACAACAACAACAACGCAACGCCGTACGGGACGTGGCCAACGACGCAGGCGCGCGCGCAGGCCGATACGCTACTGAACTACACACACCACACCACACAGGTACGATTATCGTACGCGCGGCGGCGGCGGAGATCGCGACCGTCACGTCGCGGCGCGCGTGCGCGTGCGGTCGACGGTCGGAGTGGGGACGGAGCGGCGCGAATAG
This sequence comes from Schlechtendalia chinensis, assembly GCA_019022885.1. Taxonomy (NCBI): domain Eukaryota; kingdom Metazoa; phylum Arthropoda; class Insecta; order Hemiptera; family Aphididae; genus Schlechtendalia; species Schlechtendalia chinensis. The sequence goes on from CM032343.1 coordinate 13,959,832, forward strand.
GAAAACGCCGTAGCGGCGAAAAATTACGGAAAACGACGAAGAAAAAAAAAAGAACGTCGTCGTCGTCGTTCTAACGTGTTATCTCGTCGGCGGCCCGTTCTTCCGCGTCCGTTCCGCGGTAACGTTGGCACGACTGCACAGCGCCGCCGGGTGCCGGTCGCCGCGGACAGATGTCGCCCGCCGCGTCGTCCAACGAACGTAGTCGGTCGGCGGCGGCGGCGGCGGCGCGTTCGCGTTGCGTAACGTTTTCTCGTAGACCCGTTCGTTGTGTTACCGATCCACGGGGCGGCGGTCGCGACGCCGCCCTTCAAACAGTTTTTCGAGTGCACTCGAACGAAACAAAACGTTTTTACGGACACGATTCTCAGACGCGCTATCAAATAATCCGTGTAATCCAACAGCGTTTGGAATTGGGCGGAAAAGGAAATACGTGTGGAACGAGCGCTGTTGGTCGCTTTCCGCGCGGAGAGAGAAAATAAAACGAAAACTACAGGTTGTAATTGAAAAAATAAAAATAAAAATACACGCCGTACGGACCCCGGCACGACCGCCGTAATGGATAATCGCGGTGACTTTACACCCGGTCCCGGCAAAACACGTGTACACGTTACACACAATAACGAAATCCGCCGCCACGGACTCGTATCCGCGCAGTTCCTGTTACAATAATAATATGACCCCGTAGACGTATTGTGAAGGACGCGCCGCGCGTTCCGTCCGTACCGGCCGGACACGCGGAAATTGTGCCCGCGCCAAACACGAAACGGACGCGGTGGACGTTTTCGTTTTGAATCGCGTACAAACGGTTCGTGACGTTATATGTATATATATGTTATAGCTACGATCGCGCGAACACCCGAGTGGTGGAATACGTTACAGACGTCTCGTCGTTCAAGTGTTCGAAGGGATGAATACGCGCGGCGGCGTGCCCAGGAATTTTCAATGGGTGGGGGGGGGATGTTATAGGTAAATAGTAATAATACATTTTAATGAATTGTCACGGTAATACCAAAAACTCAAACGTCAAATGTTTCAAGCTGTCCATAATCGTTTCTAGCTCATAACTGTGTACATTTGTAGATTGTTCTATAATCGAAATGAATTTAAATTATAACACACTAATACCAAGTTGTTCAATTAACATAACACCATTAAATTGAAAAAAATTTATTGCGTGTTTAAAAATAAAATCAAAATACATGGAAAGTAGATTTCAACCGCCTAGCTTTTGTACTTTTTTGCCATTAACTAATAAAAAGTATTAAGTAATGACTCTAAAACAGCTCTTATAACTAATAAGTTGTTTTCTGTAGATCAGCGAAACAGACGATGGAGGGGGGGGGATATAACCTCTAACCTCCCGCCCTCCCTGAGCACGCCACTGAATACGCGTGTACGACAAATAACTTGTGCACGAATCGCGTACGCACCGATTACTCCGTTCTCGAATCTTATCATGTGCGCACGGATGGCTCAATACGTAACGGCGACGGCACGTCGTTCGCAGTCCCCGTACACGCCGCGTGTGTTTAACGACGTGTCTTAGCGTTTCGGCGGACGTTACGTAAAAGTTTGCGCGACATTTCGAGCTCCGTCGGCCGTCCTTCCGGCAATTGCAAATTTACCCGTCTCCGCGGTTGCCCGTGCGGAATGATAACGCAAAAAAATATTGGCCGGCGCGACCAGACCGGTATTTTTTTTGTGCGAACAAAACGACATAACGTCGTGACAACATTCAAATGAAACTGAACGGTTCGCCGTGTAAAACGGACTTGAGGTACACGCGTCTTGACGTAAATATCACACACACTCATGGGCGCCCATTGGGGGGGGGACATGTCCCCCCACTTGAAAATAAGTATAGTTGCTAAAATTGGTATTTTCACATTGCCATTGTAAAGGTCGAAGTTTTATTTCTGTTTTATTTTTTTAACATAAATAAACATATTTTAAGTAATTTTATATATATATTAATAAGCATTATTAATATATTTGTTTATTGAACAAATTTCCCTTCTGTTTCTTCTGTGATAATACAACAGTGAAGATACAACAGTTAAATATAAATGGTTTAATTTGGTATGATTATTGGAAATTAAAATCAATATCATACATTGATGAAATAACACAAGACTACATTAAATTATTGAACCTAACCTTTTTTTTTTAATTTTTTTTTTGCTTATCAAAAATAATAAATTATTTTGTCCCCTCCCCCCCTAAATATTATCCTATGGGCGCCCATGCACACACTCCCGTCTGCGAGCGTTCCGAAACTCCGTCCCACCATCGCTTATCGTTATCGGTACTTATTTCGTAACTGTCGATGTTGGGCAACGTTATTTGCTACGGGCCCCCCGTACGCGTGCGTTCGAATTCAACAGACGTGCCTACGTTACGCTAACCACGTAGTCCGACGAACTCTTTCTCTGCGCGTGAACGTGAATCCTGACGCGCGCGCGCCGTTGTTATTATGGCGGGAAAATAAAAACGAAAAATCAACGGATTTGTCTGCCTCGCCAAAGCACGGTCTGCGCCCGCTCGTTCGCTCGTACGTATCCATCGCAAACGTTTATACGATATCATTGCGAACCAGGGACGTACACAGGGGGATGTTTTGGGTGTTCAAACAACCCCCCCCAAAATGTTTGGTTATTTACTTATTCAATTTTAATATTACGTTATACAGATTATGTTATATTATTAGACAGGTTTAATACTACATTATGTTTGTGGACCGCTGGCTAAAGCAATATAGAAATTCGTATACTTATTAAAATAAAAAGTTCTAACTTTCAATTAATGATTTTCAAAATCACTTCCCAAAACTTTTTTCTGTGTACGTCCCTGTTGCGAACGTTCGTTTCGCGCCGATTCGTTTTGGCACGCGCGTATATTCGCACAGGCAAACACACGCGATCGTTTTAATATACGCAACCGATTCCGTTGAACAACGACCGTTCTCAACCGATCGCAATCCGCATGTCATATCTGCGATGTATACACATGTATAATGTACACGAGTGATGAATACATACATCGAAATTAGTTCGTCGAAATTTTATTACACACCATGTAGAGATAACAGGTTATAACACGAGTTTTGTATACAATGGAGACGTAGGTATTTTTTTTTTTTAAGAAACGTTTATATTTCACAGAAAAATATTTATACGTTAATGTGCATCGTTGTTATGACCTATATAAATAATAGATGAAAATATGTAATACATCATTGTGTAATAAAACGGTTATACGGACGTGCATTTATTATTTCGGAATGGGTTTCGTCGAACGCAGTATATAATAATGGACCGGATAAAGAATAACGTTTTCGTATGTTGAATTGAAAAACATTACTACGTCACACGAAATTATCGTTTTTCGATAGCGCGTGACGGGAAAACGACGAAAATTGATTTCGTTAACGTACGTGGTGAATTGTCCGAGACGTGTACGGTCGGCTTTTCGTTTACGTGTTGACGAAAAAAAACCCGCCCCCGTGCACTGAATCGCCGAGGGTTGTTTCGGTTTGACGGCGGCCGGAGTGAACGTCGAACGCGCGAAGTCCCAACCAACCCGTCGGGAACATAATTTCTTCAGTAGGCCGTCAGCCCGACGGATTAATAATCAAGCATCGTTAGTGTGTCGGATGACAATATAGTCCAGGGCGGACTGGCAGGGCGGGTAAGAGGCCATACCCGCCCAGGCCCTTTAGACATTTTGTACTTGGGCCTCAAGCTATTTATTTTATTATGGCCTATTGGCTTACACAAAATAATATACCTGATAGAAAAATTATTACGATATTTAAAAAGATTTTTAACACGAGTATTTGTTATCTTTCACATATCACGCCGTATCAATCGTTGCCAAATGTCGATAACCGAAATCGAAAAATCAAAATTTTTGTGAATTATTTCACACTTTTTTTAGTTCATTTTTTTCGAAGTCGGTTTTATTTTAATCCAATAATTTTTTTTATGTGATACATTATCAAGTTATTTATTTTATCAAGTCGCTTGTTTGTATTAATTACGTTAGTTTAAGGCCTCCTAAAAACTTACCCACCTGGGCCTTGAGAGTCTCAGTCCGCCCCTGATATAGTCTATAATTTGTTAAACGTTTGAGCAGACGCGTTCATGCGTATTTATTGTGTTATTAGAATAGATGTCATGCGTGCTAAATCGTTTTTTGTTTTATTGCCGATGGGAAGACTGGACATTTTTTTTTATAATATGTCTCTAATAAAAAAAAAGAAAAAAGACTGGAACATCTGGGTAATTTGGCCGCTATGGGTTACAATGAAGCAGAAATAAGTCGATCAAAACAATAATTGTCCGTCGATCAGGACAACGACAATGGTTACATAAGAAAAGACCAAGGACATAAGAAATATTATTAAAAAAATTATAGTTTCATTTTTTTTTTTTAACCACCAAACATCCTTTTACTATCGAAAAAAATATTTATACCTAGGTAGTTAATTTACTGACTTGGCCATGAATCATGAACGTGACAAACGTCATACCATATTTCTGTTACAGTTTATATTCCAAAAATTAAATGTATATATATAGTAAATCAAATGTTATCTAAACATTATAATTATTATTATTATTGTACACACAGCTTATTCTATAATTTAATAACACAAATGGAAAAAAAGAACTGAGTCATTTTCTTTTTTTATCATATTTTCTTTCTTTTTTTTTTTTTTTTGTAGTGTGTTTTACAATAAATTACAGAACTAATCACTACCTAAATTTAAAAAAAACATACGAATAATTATTATATAAATAGTTTATATATATTTATTGATAATTTGATATTTGATTGTAATAAATATAACGTACATAGATCACATTGAAAAATTTACTAAAATACATTGTTTCACGTGATATAATGTTGTAAAATCAGATTGTTTTAAAAAAAAAAATGAGCACTAAGTACATAAACCTATACAATAATTAACAATAGTAAATTTTTTTTTTTTTATATAAGTAATATACAAAAGTAAGTACATATATATATATTTGTGTGTGTGTGTGTAGTAAATAAGTAATACCAAATACAAACAGAATTTTGATATTAATATGTTGTAAATGTATTGACGAACGACTTAGTTATTAAATACTGCACAAAATTATTATGACGCATAATGTCGCATTTTATTTTTATCTCAAAATTACAATACGCAATATTGCGAGTTTTATTCATATTGTAATATAAGTCCAACAAATGTAAAAATACGCGAACATGAAAAATTAATCCCGGAACATATACAGTGCAGTGCTTGTTGAACTTATTATGGTCTATTATACGGATAATTAAATACAATAATATATATATATATAATATACTATCTCAGTATTTTTATAGAATTAAGTACGAAATGCTTATATAAAAATTATTCAGTCTATTAAACATTTACATAGATGTATAGGCAGTCAATAGACTTTAGGCGTACGCTGTACGTCGTACACAATATTAGATAATGCTTAAAAGAACATTTATATTTTCATAAACTCTATCGGATATCTTATAAGTTTTTTCGTTTTTGATTGCAATAGAACTTTTGAATTTGTTGTCGGTCATGTGATACGAATAAATATGACTGTCCAATACGTCGTCATCATCGTCTAAAACGAATATCAGACAAATCAAAAATGTTATACTTCATACAACGCGTTAAATTATTATTATTTTAAAATCGTATACTATAGACTATATTTCAACGACAACCCCGAGAAAACTTTCAACCCGTGTAAACTCTTTTTGGAATTATTTTGGAGACTATTATGCATTTTAAAATAAAGATTTGAAACAATTGGATAATATAGTAGAATACCTATTTGGAATTCCTAGCAGGATTCGTCTTGCCTATAGGAATATTAAACGGGAAATGGGTTTTTTTTATTCGTACCTGGAATGGTGTTATCTAAAATGAAACCAATTAATCCGCCAATAAACGTTCCGGAGGACAAGTACACGAAACCAATTTCGTTTAAGGTCTCATACTTAGTGTTAAAGAAGTGTTCGTGTGTTGAAACATACTTCGGAAGCGCCTGAAAATAACAAAAAATAAAAATTCAAACGTCAACACGCTTTTTAATTTTAAAACACAGGCCAACATCGCATTTACCAGTCCGAAAAACAACGACATTCCGAGAATAAACATGTTCCTTATCGAGTTGATATTTACGAACTGCAAATTGGACAGCGCTGTGAACATTCAACGATAACGATTAAAACGAATCACAAACACGACAAATGATCGTGATCGCGCGCCTACGCGCGTACGCGTTACTAGGAAAATTCGATTTTAAAATTAAATTTGCAAACACAATCGACACTCGAGCGTTGTGTACTCGTGTGGTACGCACACGCGGCAACGAGGTTCGGGGTACTCGCCGACGATTTCAATTCACACTTGCCTACAGTTGTGATTAACGTGAGTAGTACGGTCGTCACTGCGCCGAGCACTGGATCCGGCAAAGAGATCAACACGGCGATTACTTTGGTAAACGGCGAGATGAAAATCATCATGCAGCCAGCGTACATCACCACTTTTCTGCTGCACACCTGAAACACGCGCGATGGAAAACGATGGGCTAAACAATATTTCGAAACGATCCAAATAAACCTAAAAAATTTCGTCCGTTCGACGACATATTTATATGGTATATTTCAATCGACTTTAGTATTTATAATGGAATTTTTTTTTTTGAGTTTACAAAAAATTATTATCGTACTGATTGACTCCGTTGAATATTAGCTATTCATCAGCCCACAACGCGTTATAATTGTTAAAATTATAATATGTAAAAATAATGTAAATTAAATTGTAATCGTGTATGAAAACTGCAACAGCCGCGCCACATGAGTAGGCAAACTAAAGTACCTACACGCATGTGAAATTGATCGATGATATTGAAGAACATTCGAAATAGACAATTTTTCAGTTATATAGACACCCGTCTACGACCATTAAAATGATTAGTATATATTTAGTCGTCCATAGTAATTAGTTTTTAATGTTTTTACAGAGAATTTATAAATTATTTTTTTACGACTATTATTAGAATTTCGCTTATTGTGCATACAATTTGGACTCGAGTGATAAATGATAACAGTCTCGTTTCTCCATTTTTTACTGAATAAAAATAATGTGTTATTAATTAATTACCAGCCGTGCAAAACATAAGTTTCTTATTTCATTTATTTATATGTTATATACTTTTTGTTTAAATAGAATGAATAATTTTTTTATTTTAACAGACATTTGTTCATCGAGAATTAAAGTTTAACGAATTTGTGTTTTCGGTTAAGTTGTATTTTCAATACATTTTAAACATAAGAGTTCTTAGTCGCTAAAATAATAGTATATATTGAAAATTTTATCATTAAAAAAGGTCAACAAATAGATAATATTGGGATATACCTACTCCTGTAAAATAACATTAACTACAAATCATTTTATTTCTATTGTATAACTGTCCACTGTTTATAAATTGATTATAAGTTATGAAAACAATTATAACACTATACGTCTTAACAACGAAATTGTATAGATTTTTTTAAGGTTTAAGAATCACTAGACAAATATTTATCTTTAAAGATAATCCGTCAATTATATTAAAAAGAAAAAAAAACACATTTCCTTCAAAATTCTTATCGCAATAATTATACTATTCCCGTTGGGTTTTATTTTAATAAGACAATTACATTAGGCGTTGCTTTAATCGTTGTTATTCTTGTTCGTTAATAATGAATACAGCACACGCCACTGTGACGCATTTATAACTACGAAATCCTGTTGCAGATTGCAGAATCTAATTGTATCGTATCATAATACATTTATTATATGTTCGCCGAACAATTGTTTCCCACGTATATATGTTGAAAAAAGAAACGTCGTTTCGACCGTAAAATATACTTCATTACGTTATTAATACACTCGTATTTTCTACGTGAACCGTCTGTTGTCTGTACGTTGTACCGTGACCAACCTCGTGCACAACGCACACTTACCCGCGTGATGCCGATGTTGCCCACGTTTTCGCTGGAGGTGCCAACACCGGAACCGATGCCCAAGAGACCGGCCAATATCGAGCAGATACCTTGAACGCCGATACCTCGGTTCACCGCGTTCTTCGGGGGCAACGTTAGGCCTGCAAATCGATTACCAGTTGTACGCGGAGGCAAATACTAAGCATAAAAAGAATAGTATACTCACCGGAAAATTTCGCGCACATATAATAGCTTCCCACCGACTCGACGATACTGGTAAAAAGTGCCGGTAACATGGAGACGATCGAAGACAAGCTAAATTTCGGCAATCCCCATTGGACTGTAAATAATCGAAACGCGTACAACGGTCAACGGATTCGATAAAGGCTTGGCCGAACGAAACGGTTAGTCATAAAACATTTAATCGGAAGTGTACATAATGAACGTTGCAGATAAGATGCATGATAAACATTTATTTAATCATCGTGTTTGGAGAAGAGCGACGATTCATTTGTAAACGAGAACTACGAGAAATAAGATTAATGTAATAAATATTGATTGACGACTCGAGATTTTTATGTTTGAGCATAGAAATTCACTAAGCGTTATATATATATATTTTATGTGATATGTCATTGTTATAATTATTTTATATCTTTTTTATTGTTAAATTTCAGAAATTAATATACATCGCATTTACTATCATATATTAACTACTAAAACTCCATAAAGGTCATGTCAATATTATCTAATATATGTAAACATATTAACGTTACGATATACTGTTAAAAGCAGTTCGAACGTATATAATTCGAATGACAAACATTATCTATGAGTTCGCAAAGGTGAAACATGTACCCGACCGGTCGCTTCGTGTATAGAACCGTGTCGTAAAAGTTTTACTGTAGATAATTACATGGATAAGGCAATCGGAAAGTCTGCGCGTTGTGATACAGTCCAGATTTTGATTCCGTGTTCGCCGGGTCCGTCGGTAACAGACTGTTTTTGTAGGTCATGTAAATGCACGAAATCCACACAATGCCCACGCTAAGTAATATCTAAAAAAAAAAAACGCACACACACACACATATGACATGACCGAACGGTTTATACTCGACGCAGAAACGCGTCTTCTTATGTTATTATGTTCAATACGAAATAGGGTGTCTTACCGAAAACATCGCAAACATTTTCAACCGTACTACGGCGCATCCATTCGTTGTTGAATAGGTTGGCACGGGAATGGCGATTTTTCGCATGTACTGGGAAAACAACGTCAGAAAACCCATCGTTCTAAGCAATACAACCAAACGTGTTATTATTGGAAAACGGACGAAATCCCATCAAGGTCGTAAAAAACAACTCGTACGCCAGACGGCTATACGGTTGGAAAAAAATATATTGCACATTGCGTGCTCTGCAGCAACCCGTGCAAGCACACAACGTTAATGTGTTATTAATCGCACACCGCCAACGACATTACCAATCGAAAGGAAACTATGCGCCGGCCAATACGTTGAATATTTTTTTAGAAACCATGCTGTACGATCGTACTAAAAAACACGACGATTAAAAACGATCGACGAATTCAACAAATTTCTATTAAATATCATTTTAATGGAATAGTAACGGTTTTCGGTAGAAATCATTTGTGCTCGAACATTCTCGCGTGACGTTCGACGAGAACACACGCATATACTTATATATTAATGTCGACGTTATAGTGTACGTCATCGTGTACGCATTGTCGATGACAATTATAAATAATAACCGAAATGAAGTCATTAATCGGAATCGTTTTGTTGTTGTAAAACGGCGTATACACGAAAATAACGTTTTGTATTCGATTCTTGATCGTTGTGGGGGGTGGGAAATTCGTTCGGGGCGTCGTTGCAAGAGCCCGCGCGCTACACGACACTCGAAGTCGTACTATGTCCGCGACGTCGAAGTATTTATGTGCGTGCTTACGCGATAGCCGTGGTCCAGTTGCCCGACATGAGGAGTATCCCTTTTTCGAAAACCGACAGTCCGACGATGCACACGGTCGGCACCACGGTCAGCGGCGTGATGTATTTCAACGCCTTGCCGACGAGTCCTGTCCATAAACACAAACACAAAATATCACAAACAAACCAAATCGAGTTACTCGCGGGATTCGGACGACGCGCGAGTCGTCGACAAGAAAATCGAAAGTCACGCGTTCCGAAAAAAAAAATGATTGATTCAATGATTGGAAACGAGTGGGAAACACCGTCAAGAATCGTCTACAACAAAATCGAATCCACCACTTCCTCCGGTTCGTTTCAAAACTCAGAACGCGAACGTAACCCCGGTGTACTCAATTCGTTACCACGGAACCCTATTATCTTTTGTTTTTGTCGTTTTCCGAAGACCAAAAAAAAACAGCCATTTCCGGAACGCGTGGACTTTTGATCTTAGCCTGTTGGTTGGTGTGCGGTGCGCGCGGCCAGACGATTCGTTTTCGTTCATGTACCGCAGTGGTTCCCAACCTTTTTGACACTACGGACCACTTGGATAACTTTCAACACGTCACGGACCGCCATCATTTTTAGACATTATTTTTTCCCATAAATAATAAGAATCAATTTTTTCACAGATATTAGAATTTACGTAACGATCGTCGGCACGTAATATTTATAACACGCCCAAAGGAAAATTGAAATATTCTAAAATTTTATAGGTATGCCTCGCGGACCATAGGTTGGGAACCGCTGATGTACCGTGTACGACTGCATCCGCGTTACGGATACACACACATATAATTCTGAGTTCATTGAAGCACATTCGCGGATTGAAATTGTATTATTCGTGTGATTTTCGGAAACATTCATGTTGTGATTTTTATTTTGCTCACGTTTCGGATGCTCGTATCCTTCGTACCAGCGACGGCACCAGATATTTTTTCTAGGGGGGAGGGGGGGGGGCAAGATCATGGAATTTAGTGAAAACCCCGTCTATACGGGTGTGTTATAAATTATTGAAACACACGGGGAAAATACTGTGTTATATTAACGTTTTCTGATAAAACATAATCGATTTCGAAATCAAATTAAACGGTCGTGTATTCTGTGGTGTGTTGTCTAAACGAATGCACATAAAAAAAAATACGAAGAGTTTAGTTAAAATACGAAGAGAAGGTAGGTTAGTCCCCCTCTAGCGCCGCCGCTGCTACGTACGCGGCCTGTAACGGTTCCGAAACGTAAGAAAAACAAACGCGGCAATTTGCGAAAATCGCACACGAGTATAAACGCCATTCAATTTCGTCCTCGAGCCCCGACGGGAGAAGAAAATCCGAACAATAGTAAATAAATATGGAATATTAGAGAAACGCAATTTTGATATCGCGGCGAACAGTCGTCATATACAATAATGCTACACGCGTGCACGTTGAGACATGTGAAATTTTAAAGTATTTAATTATATCGTTCACGGTCACAGCGACAGACTTCTAAATAACTTCTCGATAACAGAGTTCTTCGTGTAACACGAACGGCCCCGCCGTTTTTTTTCAAAATCGTCTGAAAGAAACACTGTTGCGTGTCGAGTACGAACGCGATCGGACGTATGAAAGGAACAGACGCTAGTTGGTTCTATTTCTTCGATTTTTTTGAACGGACAAAAAACGAAACGATTCAAAATGTGCGAAATACGGTCGCAAAACGTTGTTTCGTTTCGCCGGGTATAACGTGAACGCCCGTCGAAAACGCGAAACGCTAGACAATCGACGGGATTCGCGCGAACACATCAAATAGTATAAAAATAAATAAAACACGTTTGGCCGCGCGGACGCAGGTAGTACACCGGGGGATTCGAACACGAATTCTCGGTTTCTCGGCGGAGTCCCGGTTCGGATTAGGTTTGGTTTAGACCAGTAGTAAAACCTAACCAGCTCGTCGCGCCGCGCTCACCGCAGTAGCCCAGAAACATTTGCAGCACGCCGACGACGATTACGGCGCCCTGGACGTTCCGGACGCGGTCTTGCCACTCCGCGGTCCTGGCGTCCGGGCCCATCGTGAACAGGTCGACGTCCACGGGGCACCGCCATCTCTTCAGGCCCATCGTGGACAGCGCGCTGGCCATGTACACGAAGCCGACGGTCTGCACGATCGGAAGCCTGTGTACGCACGCGCAAGACGAGATGTGTTATCCGCGGTTTTTGCACGACACACGACGAACGTCCCGGCCGCTTACCTGGTGCCCACCAGGGCCTGGAACACGGTGCCCACGCCGGCCATCATGACGGCCGTGGACAGCATGTACGCCTGGGCCGGATCCTCCGGCAGGACGCAAAACTGCGGCGCCAAAACGTTGGTCACGAGGATCAAGCCTCCGACGGCGGTGATTACGTTCTGGGGAAACGCAAACGCGGATTCACAACGGGCGCGCCGTTATCATTGGCGGCGGCGTTACGACGGAAACGCCGTCGGAATAAATGGGTTTCTAACCGAGACGTGATATAATAATAACACGTGTTCCCGGACCGTCCGTGTATAGCGGGCACGTCAAACACGCGGCCCGCGGTTACCAATGGTAATGGACAAGATAAAAAAAAAATTATAACAAATCGATTTAATTTAAAATTATTAATATGATTTTGTAATTTGTAATTTTGTAAAGAATAAAATTGAAAAATTTGTATAAAATATATTTTTTTCCGTTAAATGTTTGTGAGCGGCCCGCGTAGTAAACCATTCAATATATTTGGCCCACTTGATACAATGAGTTTGAGACATGCCTGGTGTAGAGTTAGTTGGTCATATTTAATTTTCGCGCAACCGACCTGAATAACGTAATTTGTTTTTTTGTTTTTTCTTATGGTTTTTAAACCCGCGGTGCGTATGCGATCGTATCGGAATCGAAAATAATTGGCTGTAATTATGTGTAATCAAGAATTATTTGTTTGTGTTTGAACGGGTGTTTTTACATTCAATGAAAAAAAAAAAATTGTAAATATTCTGTTTGTTTACTCGAGAAACGAAATTAACATGTCACGTCGAAATCATTATTTTTTTTTTTTTTGATCGCGTAGAAATCAACGATTTCAGTAAATAATTCCCGTCGGTTGTTCGTGAAATATCACGCGAGAGTCCACGTTCGGACCTAGGGGGTTGGGGTGTAAGAGTGGCGCCGTAAACAACTCGTAAGTCGAACGAAGCGGTTCGAACATTTGCGTTCTTGCCGGGGCAAACCGAACAAAACCGCCTACCCGGCCCGTCCGAAAACAATAAATGTCTCGATTCGCTTTATTAGAACGTCGCCGGAAACGTTTTGACATTTTACGTCTTTACTTTCGGCACATTAAAACAAAAAACCGTCAAGGAAAAGTGTCCACCGAAAAGCGTTACCTTAAATTAAGATACCCGTTGAACATAAAATGTCTCACTTAACGCGGACTCGTACGCGTTAATCATTTATCATTTCATTCGGGTAAATCTAATCGACCGGCTTGAATTCAACCGATTAGAAACTTTGAAGGAGGACTGAATAAAGCCGATCGAGCCAATTTTCTACCGGAACTGTTGCGAAAAGCGCAGTGGCGCCTTACACACCTGTAGGGCCAGGATCGCGGCCGTGCACGCGGGCGGGTCGTCGGCGACCGCGCCGCACCCGTCCGGCAAGTTCTGCTCCGCGTCCGGCCCGTCGTCGGTGTCCGTGGCCACTTGGATCGCGGCGTCCATGTAGCGGCCGGCGTCCGTCTCGTCCTCCGGGCCACGGGCGCGCTGCTGCGTTCGGACGGACTCGGCACGAGCGAAATATTATCGTGACGCGCGCGTGATTACGCGTCGGACTCCGCACTGACCTGTACGCCGGGCGTTCGACACGGCAAACACGTCGCGAAGACGTGCCCCACCCCCCCACCGCCGCACAAAGTGATTTTTTTTTCATCCGATTCAATTGCGTCCGTCGACTTCGTTTCGTTATCGGCGATCTTTGCCCGACGTTTGTACGCACGCACGCACGCACGCCGAATGATTTTTCAACGTGAACTTTGATCGTCGAAAACAAAAGTCATGATTTTACGATATCAGTTCGCTTTGTTAAATAATTAAATCGTTATTTTTTGCCGATTCACTCCGACACTCAGATCCGTGGCACGGCCCTTTTTTTGTTGTTCGATAATATTATTATTATTATTGATTATTGATAAATATGTAATAAATAGACTGTTAAAACTAACGCATAATAACAAAACGTTCCTGTGCTTTCGGTTCGATTTTAAGCACGTCGGAGTTTGGTCGGTTAATCAAACTTTGACCGACGCCTATAAAACACACACGGTGCGAACGGCACAACGTCGTGTACGTGCGCTTTGCGAGCTTCGTGGCGTGTTGGGCATCTCATTCGTTATCGACGCATTTATTCACGCCTTGTTTGAACGCTCGTAACTATTTTCAACGCTACGATATGTTCGACACGTTTGTTTTTCTTTTCTTTTGGATGTTTAGATTTCCGTTTGTGACCATTGAACCTCCTCAGCACGCGACTAAATCGCTCGTGTATATTTTTACGAAACAAAGTATTAATACCAATTTTTCGTGAAAGCATTCAAATGCGGATCATTCGAATAACACATAACAACCATGTATATATTATATATATACGTATTATATTTTCTTTATTCGGTAATTTATCGATGTATGTTTAACATGTCTGGTAAAATCATTCTAAAAGTTATTTTACTAAATACGTTAGACACACATGAATAATTTAATATTTTATTCATGCGTATGACTAGGACGAGACAAATGACGACTAGAATAAATCATTATGCGACATCCAAAAGATGCTTGTTTTTTTTTTTTTCAATAAATGTAATTATAATGGAATATTTTGAATAAAAGATTTAAAACATATGGAATAATTAAAGTTCAAAAAATTAGATTGCAAGTAAAAAATATATATGTTAAACAAAGGAAAAAATGATTTGAATTTTTTAATTGAATATCCAATATTATTTGGAAGGTTTTCGACCCAAGTTTAAACCAGCTGGGCCCAGAAGGTTTCCAGCTGGTCCCGGTAAGCCGAGTTGTTCTTGATACGACTTCAGAATATGTTGAAAAGCGTTCACGTCTATGTCGACGGGTTTGAAATTTTCCACGTCTGAGAAATCATCATTTTCACTGTCTGAACATCGAACTGAAGGGTCTATTCTGACGGTTTTCTTAAAGAAAAAAAAAGTTAAAATAATAATAATACATTAACAGACACAAACAATAATAGTCAATTGATTACATACTTTTGGTTTATCTTTGTCACTCGTAGGTTTCTTAATGAAACTACTTCCTAGAGACGTGGATGCTAGCTCTTTATCCATCTGAGCCATATAACTAGAGATACTAGGACCTGGTTGATTTCCTATTAATCAATAATGTTAAAATATAAATGGAAAATTATTAAAAATAAATTGATTAAAAAGAATGACAGATATTATTACTAACTTAACTTATCAAATATATTATTATTATAATAATGTTCTGACAAATATATTTACTTCTCGACAATTTGTTAACTATTTATATATAGTTTCAATAAACAATAGGTTATTTGAGATATTTTAAAGGAATTTTGACATGCTTATAATTTTATTGACAAACATAATAATATTTTAAACTTTTAACTGAATGTGCAATATGTTTACGAAAACCCTTTCTGTGATGAAATTAATTTCTTACCAGATATTAAATCATCACAATCGCTGCCATAAGAGTCCATGTCAGAACTACTTGACTCGTCCCAATTGTCTTCTGGTATTTTAAAATCTAAAAATAATAAAATGAGTAAAAATTACTTTAATAAATGATTTAATTAAAATCATACCTAAAATACTTCGGAGTGCAGCTTCATATTTTTCTGGTTCAAAATTTACATTACTTTTCTTTTTCTTTTTTTTATATCTAATGGCTACTGATTCTTTGTCATCATTTGTAGGACGCATTACGTCAGGACCACAAACCAATAAGTTCGAAATCTTCTCGTTATCAGGCTTTTCTTCATCGTCAAAATCAGAGGAATCGTCACTATTTTATAAAATTTCGCATATCAATATAATTTACACACATACATATACATTTTTTTTGATTAGGCAGATACAGATTTTGATAGACATTACAAATAAATATAATAAAATATATATTTGCCTTAAATGATTTTTTGAAAAATCAGCTCCATTAATATCAGATGCCTGATTCAAAAAACTTCTAATTTTATCAGTAAACGTTGATGCCAAATTTGATGATGAAGATTGTTCAAAATTTTTTAATCCAAACTTTTGTTCCAGAATACGATCTAAATCAGATGGTGATACATCTAGCCACTTTTCATCGTCAGCTGGTTCGAGATCAGTAATATCGTTTTTCTGCTGTAATAGTTCGTCTTCGGTAATACTATCTAATATACTTTTGATTCTTTGATTAATTGATGGCGATGACAAATATTCATCTACATTTGAAAGGTAATACTCTTTAGCTTGATCTTCTAATAATTTATATCCATTTGAACCTTCATATAAATTCTGTAAATAAAACAAAACTATTCTATAATATTAATCACATCTAAAATAAAATGTTTAAAAAAAAAATTATCTGTTTATTTCAATTAATGAGAACTATATTATTTATCAACCAAATTAATTTTAAGTGTTAAAGTAAAAGTTAAAATGATTAGTCTTTTAATAACAATTTTAAAAATATTTGATTTTTCGATAGGTCTGTAAATAAATAAATTTGTATCCCAATATACATGTATAATGTAATTATTAGTTGATTAACGAATAAATTAAATAACGTTTTTATAGATTTAGTAACCTGCTAATATATAAATAAATCCCCTGAATTTTGATAAGATACATTTTCATTTATAATTCTACCTTAAAATATCCTTTGTCAGTCAAAGAAGATTTGTACTGGTGCCAGCGTTTGTCATAAGTTAAATCTACAGATGTGTCCTTGATAGTTGATTTTGCTTGACTGACTAATATTTCAAATCCGCAAGCCTTAACAAAATATTAACATATAAATATAATACATATTTGTTAAAATTGATTAATTTATTATAGAAAAAATACTTATTATTGAAGGTATTATAAGAATAATATTTATTTATTTTTATATTTAAAAACACCAGATGGCATTTTAAACAATTTTTAAACTCAAAATCCTGATACAAAAATAATTACAATTTGTTTAAATATTATTAATTTGGTTCGAACTTAACTAAATACTTTAGCTGAGAATCATATTAAAAATTATTTCTAGATTAATTTTATTTTAGTAAAAATAAAATGTGTTAACTTGCTATTTTCATTCCTGTAATTTGTGCTTTGTGTTGCGGGTGGGAGGCATCAACTAAATCCCAACCAGCCCTTTTTTCGGGATTGAATTTTTGTTGGACAAGCATTGCGTACAAACATTTGGTCATGGTCACTGTACGCATTACTCTTTCTTTAGGAGGAAAATTTCTGAAAATAATAATGTAAATAATTGCTAGTCAGACATTTAAAATAAAACAAAAATTACTTCATTATACGACAAGCTCTAACGTCCAATGGATCTCTATGACAAAACGCTAAAACGGCCGGTGCTATTAAACTAGGTTGTTGTTTTAATAAATACGCTACACCAACAGGTAAATAAGCATGACACTTATGGAGGATTTCTTTAATTTTTTCTGGATACCTGTAAGAGAAAATAACGTCATATGAACTGTGTTTCATTGGATTTGAAATGCTTTAGTATTTTACCCGTGCAGGCGAGATGATATAGCAGAATTGACATCTTGAGCAGCTATAGTGGCAGTGGGATACTTTGTGATCTGTTCTAATGCTTGTGAAACGGTGATTGACTTTTTATGATTTGCGCTAGTCAGTGGAATAATATGTACATCGCCATCGCTTATATAAACCTTTAAAGATAATTCATTGGCGTATAAATTTACCATAAATTACAAATCACTTATAATTACCCTTTGATCACAGTTATCGGGATTGGCCCAGTTAGGCAAACATTCTGCAGCTTCTATCAGTAGAAATTCCCCGTCAGAATCTATAACACTAAATCAAATTGCAGACAATGAAAAATCACAAATTAGAATAGACAATATCCAGTAAATTTATTAATCATCTGGGAAATTAGGGGAAGATAAATTAATGAACTGTAGACAATTACGATTTTTGTTTTCAGTTTGCCTTTCCATAGACTTTTAACAGACATACCGAGCGACGAGTTCTGGATACTCCTTAGTAATTTCTTTCAACAAATAAACAATGAACCATTCATCTTCGATATTATCTCCGTAATGAGACACTCCATACAGATGAGATGGCAATACTTCTGGAAAACGTAAAAAGCAGAAAAACCATTGAGAATAATACATTTTATTGGAAGAAATCGTGTTAATAATAATACGCGTTACCATCGGACGCGTCGGGAAACGATTGTCGCAGTTCCGCTGACGGACAAAAACGCGGAATCAGATTGAACTGATCCTTATGCCATATATACTGATCGGACAGACGGTTGACCAATTCCAATACCTTCTTGTTCAAGTGATTTATGTGTTTCACTAGTTCTTCAGCATCTTTCTTATCGTCGTCCGCGCGCACGAACAGAAAATACTCGACAAAATCATCGTCCCTGACCGTTTCTAGTGGACAGTCCATCGGACGGGTTTCGGATAAACAAAACCACTCGAGTTTCCAACGAATCGAATTCTCAACGTACAAAATAATCGAACGGCAACACAAAAAACACGACAATACCACTGCGTCAGTGACTAGCGTGAGTAAACAAGCGTCTAAAGCCGACCGCGAGCATTGCGCACATTGTGAGCAACTGTCCTATCACGCTATCGGTTGTGGTACGTTATCACTTATCAACATACACGTCACTTTTCTGCTCGAAAAACATAGAAATATCCACTGTAAAATATATTTATAGCTTTTATTATCATCTATTATTTATTGTACTGAAATATTTACTTCAAAATTTAATGAATGTTTTGTTTTGTTTTAAAACAACTAAAACGATGATTTTTTTTTTTTTAAATTTTTTTTGTCAACAATTGTTTCTTAAAAAGTCAGTTTAGTTGGCTGTGCAGTGAAAACTTCTGTAAAATATCTATTTATAATAAATGTACGAAAACGTGATTTTATAATCCATAAAACGTAAAATATTCAATTGTAATCGTATAATGTTTTTAAATATAGTGTGCGCATGCGCAGTATTGGACGTGCGTTCTCCCACTCAATACGTCGCTCACAAAAATGCTGATAAAAACTAATTGATATAATACAATGCCAGTAATCGTTAACACAGAATTGTGTTATCGCGTACGGTCAGGTTGTCGGATCGATGATTTGTTTGTCTTCTAAATTTTTCCGCGTTCAGACGGTCGTAGATTTCCTGCATTCGTCGCATTAATATGGTTGTTCATAAAGTGCCTATAAAGCACATAAACGATGATCAGCAAATACAGCAAATGATGACTCAACAGCCTACCGGTTTTCACAGGTCGTCTAAGCCTGTACCGCTTGTTCGGCAAGCTCCGGTTTTCGACTTGGAAGTGATTACCAGCGAAAATTTTGTCCCATGGGTATGCGTGTAGCGATTCGATTGAACGTCTAGACGCGTTTTACATTATAAATCGTTTTTTTTCTTTTTTAATTGTAGAAAAATACGTTCAACATGCGTCAAGCCACTCTTGCTAATATTATCGACGTGGCTAATGGCAACGACAAAGCAACTACAAAAGCGGCTAAAATGCGTGCGAAAAATCTGGTAAATGCTGCCAAATCTTTAGACTTGTTACGACAAAATTTACAGAATTCCATTAATAAAGACATTGATAATGTCATTAAAAAGTATTTGACGGTGAGTGGTTGCTTACTAATCGTTTTAATTGATATTGGTATGTCGATATTTCATCGTTTTCATGAGAGTAACTTTTCAGACATACTTTGGCTTGGCTATTGACAATGTAAAAAATAATTTGGGTTCAAATTGTGTAACTGAAGATCACGTGAGAGAAGTATGTCGAACAATGTTAGACGAGGCCAAATTGATGTACTCAAATCCTCCGTTGTCGGGCAGCAATTCACCATTTAACACGGCACAAACTACAGACATGTTAATCGAATCGCGATTCGCAAAACAACATTCCAAAGTATTTATAAAAAAAAACTTGAGTTTGGGATACTGAATGGATAGTGATGGCCATTGAATAACTGTAGTATAATATATTATATAATTTTTGTTTCCGCAGAACAGATCTCTACTCAAACGCAAAGAGCCACCAGTTCAAGAAGCCGAAAATAACCTATCTCCCACTGTTGAACAAACATCTTCGCAGACGCAGCTAGTCAAATTTCAGAGATTTCAGTCTGCTTGGGATCCAACGAAAATTCATTCTCAAACATTGTTTGTGCTGGCCACTAAAGCTAATAAGGTAATTTTTATACAAAACTCACATTATCGTTTTAATTGATTTTCATATTTTGTATTGATTCTATAGAGAGGAGGACGTGCGTATAATAAACATCCAGAACTTTTTCAATATACCATCGACCTGGAAGATCGCGAATGGCTGATGAAGCAGAAAATGTTTGTGTTACCACCACCTTCACCAGCAAATTCAACTTCAATATTATTATTGGATGATGTCCAATTAATATTGAGTAGTGTGAACTACAAGTAATTATAGTATTTATATAATTACATTTTTAACTAGAGATGAATTGGGACAAAATCGTTAAAATACCAATTTTGTTGTAGTTGTTTTCATGTACTGAAATAAATACTCTTAATTTAATGTTAAACATTTTGTTGAAAAATCAACTAATTTGCGTGCAACTTAATTTAATTCATTAAACAGATAATATTATAAATAAAAATAATAAACAATTACATAACAAATCACAACAACAACAGTCCAATCTGTTTCTGGTCAAATCTTCAATATTAAAACAGCTAAAAAATATATTTATTTGATTATATTCTATAACTGTTTTTGTAATTTTATTTTTAAACAAATATTTTAATTATCAAGCTTTTTGAATAAATATTTTAATGACCATAATAATTTTCAGAAATAATCCTCAAGATCTCAAAGGGTTTGAATTGCCAGAGTTTATATTAAACAAGGTACGGTCTACAATGATTCTCAATAAGCCTCCTGATATGCAGTCGCCTCAACAAATTATTATCACGGAAAATGGTGAAATAGAAGAACAAGCAGTATGAAAATAAATACTTGTTTTTTATTATTGAAATTATATTTGCTTGTTTTACATACAAGGATTGTTTTAGGCATGTAGTATAACTTTAAATGAAAATACTAACTCTTCGATAACTCAATCAGCGGCCCATTCAGAGTCGAGTAGTATAATAATTTCAGGTAATTGTTATACCTATTTTATAAAAACAGATTTTTCATATAAATGTAAAAAATTAATTTCCCATAAAATAATGTAGTTTTTATTGTTTAATATGCTATTTCTATTCCAAATGTTACCTATATTAAACAGAAGTTTAGTTTATTTTCAGAAATTAACCATTGCTTTATTGAAATGTTATAAAATGATATGATATATATTTTCAAGGCATGAACCTAATATGCCAAATTACTACATTTTTTTCCAATTATCTTTATATTAAAAATTAGTAGTTTATTTAGTTTTAACCTCTTAATTTTCATAATCGGTGGATGATATTTTTTGTTGTGTTATTTCCCAAAACAACTTGTCCACACTTGTGATCTTGTTTAATTTTTGCTTAAATGTTATATTGAATATAGAATATTTTAAAATACACTTAATTGAATTACTTATTTTTTTAAAAACATTATGATCAGCTAATTTTATGATTATGATTAGGGACTTCAACAACACTAGCAGAAGCATTGAACATGCTCGAATATGGTGAAGGATTATCACAGCACAACGAAATTCCACATTCATCGCCCAACAATAATTCAGGATTGGCGACCACACATTCCACCCTAACTGCACTTTTAGCTGCTGAGAATAGTTTTATGCCCAATACCAGCCAAGCCAATAACGTACAGTTTGGAATGTAATAATTGATTTCTTTAGAAGAACACTTTTAGACTTATAATATTTATTCTAGTCCTCTTTTGTCTAGTCATGTGAGTTTTAAATATGAAATATCTCACCGAAAACTATAGTTGTGTTATTAATTAATTTTATTACGATCGAATATATTATATGAATTATGTGCAACTGTATTATAATGTTTCTTAATGTTTAAGTATTCGTTTTTGGCAATTTATTATGATCTTGATTTATTTTCTGTTATTTATTTTATTGGAAAATTTAAAACTGTATTATCTAACGTTTAAACGTTTACATCATGTTTAGTTACTATTTGCTAATCATAATACTAACAAGTGGTAGACAACGTTTAAAATACTATTAAATGCAATAAATATCGAATGATCTTAAACAAATACTCGTCTTAGATGTTTAGATTTTTTTAGGGAATTCTTGTAAATGTTATTCATTAATATAAGAAAACATGTACATTAAAAAAAATTTCTGTGTTTTAAGGATGTTGACATACTTGTGTAGTTCTTGAAATTAAACGAAATTTCGAAGATATCATTATGTTGCACGTTTTTGTATATTAATAGTTTGTTAAGTCAAATATCGAGAACAACGATAGACTACTGACTAACGACGCATTTATGGAGAAAGTTCTAGTTCAATAATTATTGCGTCAATCAACACGAGTAAGTATTCAATGTTGGATTGCCATTAGCAACACGTTTCACTTACACGCAATAACGTGGTTGTTCGGAAGAGAGAATGGAAGGGGTTTTCACTCCTCATCCAGAGAATTTTTTTAATACTTAAAATGTACACTGTTTTTATAAACTCATATAAAACCCAAATTATTTCATTATGAAAAACAACGGCCCTCCTTCCATCCCATCAAATTCTTTTAATGAACATAAATATTTCGCTTACACACGCATAATAACACATAGGTTATACTTATTGTTATAGCTAGGGACTTATAGGAGTTAGCATGTTTTCCATTGATCATTCAAAACATAGCCAGGTGATATAGAAATTTGTTTCATTTGTTTTGTTTTACTTTTTTTTTTTTTCTTTTTTGCGTATTTTGCATATTTTGTTATATTTGCATTTTTTATGTGTATGTTTTACATACATTTTGAAATTAGAATTAAATTTGTCTTTAAAAAAATAAAAAAGAATACACGTATATTATTTGCAAAAATGTTATTTGATGAAACGAGTGCGGGCCGTGTGTCTTCCCCATTTATTTAGTTTGAGATATTATAAAAATCCGAAAATATTTTATCTACACACGGACTACATTTATAGAGAGTACGAGACGATCAGTCGGCGTCGGTTCGTCGTAAACACATTTCCGTTGTGTGTGTTTTGTCGTCGTCGTAATATTGTCGGGGGGGTTTTTTTTGTTGTAAAAAATAAATCAGAGATGTCTAAAACAAAAGAAAACACGTATAGTCGCCTACATTCTTACGTATCGGAGTTCGGAAGTTCGGTGTTCTTTAATTGATAAATCAGTACTAGTTCGTAAACTTTGTGAAGTTAAAATTAGTGCCCATAAACGTTTTACTGTTTCACAACACCTTAAAACCGAAAAGCATATTGGGTCAGTTAACCAAATCGATAAGCCGAAAATTAGTCAACGGCTTCTTGAACTTAATGTACCGATCAAAAAATCCGGTTACCTCATTTTAATGTACTTTAATTTTAATTTATAAATAATTTTTCCACTATCACGTATTTATTATTTAATGACCTAGTCCCTAATTATTATTAATGATTTTTTTTTTTTTTATAATAAGCGCATGTTATCAAAGGCGTATTTGAGGGGGGGCGATAGAGGCGATATCTCTCCATCCCCCTCATAGACATAAAATGTTATTATGTTATTGCTAAATTACAAAAATATTGATTAGTAAAAAAAAAAAGATTGGTGGTAAAAGTAAAATAGTTATCGTGAAGTCAGCATTGCTATGTAATAATATGGATTTATATGTCAACGTTTTATATCAATGATAACAGCGAACGCCGATATTACTGCATCGGGGTTCATATCACGCGATGAAGTCTTAGCCAAGTCCGTCGCTCACCTGTTTGTTTATATACTGCCGGCGAGTGTGTAACAATTGAGGACGGCAATTTTTTCGTGAACATCATTCGTGTCTTTTTCAAATCACCGATGCTAACAATATCAAAAGATTAAATAAAAATCGATGTTTTATTTGGAAAAACATCGATTTATTTTGTAAAACATCGTTAATTTTAAATTTAATTTGAAATGTAGAGGAAATAATTGTTTTTTTTTTTGCCATAGGTACATCGGGATAAATCGTACGGACACCGCGGCGTTATGAAACGCAAAGTCCAGACAGACAGCCGCACGTGCTGTACCTCCCGGCCGTCCGAACGCGCGCAATATTCCCCCAGGGGGTTTCCCGGCCAGAAGCGACGGATTTCGACCTAACCCGGTCGCGTCGTTGCGATTACCCCAGTGCGATAACAGTGCGAAAAAACGGAAACCGTTTCGCCGACGGTCGCGCTACGCACCGGAAACGCTACGGAATCACGCGGCAAACGGTTTTTACACGACGAATAAACGATTGAACGGCCGTGGTGGGACGGCGTTCGATTAACGTCGTCGTCGTTACGTCGCGCACGGCGAAAACGGTGTTTTGTCGATGTGGTCGCTGTTGTTGTTTTTTCCTACCCGTAGACGTGAGGCACGCGCGTTTGACGAAGACTCAAGACCAGGGACGTACACAGAAAAAAGTTTTGGGGGGTGATTTTGAAAATCATTAATGAAAGTTAGAACTTTATTTTAATAAGTTTATACGAATTTTTATATTTGCTTAGCCAGTGTCCACATACATTAATGTTATGTTAATTAACAACTGTATTAGATAATTTAAATTCATTTCGATTATAAACAATATTAAAATTGAATAAGTAAATAACCAAACATTTTGGGGGTGATGTTATACACCCAAAACACGCCACTGCGTGTACGCGCGTTTGCTCAAAACGAAAGCGCGGTAAATTGACGGACGGGTTCGTTAAAGTAAATACATAACAGAAATCTGTATGCATCGGAAAAGGCAGGAAAAAAAAATACGTCTCTCGTCGGACGGATCGTACACTCGTCGCGACTGGATAGAAGACAACAGCAAATGTTTTGTTTGTTTCTCGCATGTGGATTTTTATTTATCGGCCAAAAAAAAAACCAAAACAAATCGAATCATACAGAGAGAAAAAATCGTGCGTGTAACATCTTTCAGGGTCGTTGAACCGACAGAGCATTAGGCTCGTATTGGAACGAAATAAACAAAAATCGACATGGACGTTACTAGATATTGTCCGTTCCGTTAGGTTTAAACGAATACGGGAACCGTACGAGCGGATGGCGTTTATCAATAAAAGTTACTTACGCGGTCACCACTGCCAGACGCTTTGAAACGGGTCGTTCGGTTCATCAATCCCAAGTCCGGCCAGCCCGAGTGCACGTGATAATGTAAATTGAGCGAAGAAAAAAGAACGTTCATACACGTTGTTCGGCTTCGGTGCGCGTACAGACGGCAAATGACGTGGATCACGGCGCGTGCGCGGGTACGGCCGAGCGGTTCGGTCGCACGTTATTTTGGCGGGCAACAGGAACTTTACGCGCGTGCGCGACTGATCTCAAGAGAACCGGTGGGGACGCGCGCGCGCGCGACTGATCTCGAGTAAAAAGTTTCGTGACGCGCCACGCAAAAATCTTTTTTGTTTGTTCCGTCCGTAGAGAGGTTTCACGTCAATAAAAAAGAAAATAAATAATGAAGAATCAACAGAGAAAAACAATGAACCCAATGCGAATACTGATATCCGAATACGGGAGGCTGACTACGAGACTATCGATCACAGACGCGTCCGCCCGCAACCTACCCGGCCGCTCGACCCCGGCGCACGCAACATTTCCGGACCGCCTTCCAAAACGCGTATGCGGGACACGTATGCTTCGACGATATGTCGTACAGGTATGATTCGTGTTTCGGTTTGGCACGCGCGTTTTTCCGTTCTAATCCGATTGAGTTGTGCGGTCCGCGAGGATCTCGGAATACCGAAACCCCTGGACAGTGTAACGTTGTTTACGTCCCCGGAGTTGTCCGGTTATTTTTCCGAATGTCCCCCGACGAACTTTCACGGGTCACGACGACAACAACGATGACAACGTAACGTGTACGCGCCGCGGTGTTTTGTTGGGTTTTTCGCTATTTGCTCGTGCCAAGCGAACGGGAGGCGTATATCGCCACGCGACAATAATATACGCGCGGAACGAAATAGAACGTGCGTCGATGTATTTGGCTTTTTTTTTTTTTATCGGACCGGTCGATACCACCCTCGGTTACGGTTTATCGTGTTCGCGCGTTTTCCCATTCCTTTTGACGAATCCGCCGACGGCCGTCCGTCAGTGTTAACGATTGTGCGATGACGTTGATGAGACGCGAAGTGTTTTTATGCTCGTATTATGAGTATTGTGAAAAGTGGCCGCGAGTGGCTCGCACGGAGCTTTTCGAGATAGGGTTCTCCGAGGCGAAGGACGTGCCGGTTTTCGTTTGGGTTTTTCGTCCGGTTTCGTCAGCGGACGCTTTTTCGCGCAGCCGACCGTTTCCCAGTCCCACGCGTTTTTTATTTTTTGCCGGTCGTTTTCGATCCTGACGCGCGGGGAAGCCAACAGGGACGATCGGAACGACGCGTCGAACAATAGGCATCGGACTGGACGCAGTCGGTTGCCGGAACGTGGCGCGTGTGGACATCGTCCGGGCGCACTTGGGCTGTATATACAAAAAACGAAACGCGTCGCTTGGCTTCGGTAACATTTGAATTCGTCGTCACTCGGCGGAACACGATTTTCGTGTTTGTGTTTAAAACGTTGATTATTCGTCATAATTGATTTAACGGAACGGACTCCGACGCGTCGCCCCCCCCCCTCGTCCGATTAATTATTCTACGTCGGTGTTCGAACGAGGAGCTCGGGGACGTATTGTCTTTTTCGACGTACCTGCGAATGACTAATATTACGATGTATTATTGCAAAATCAATTTGTACGTGTACGTGCGATTGACGGAGTCTGTGCCAAAAAAAAAAACGTGCGATCGATTAAACAAATCATTGCGCACAGTGCGTAAATTTTAAAAAACTACTAATCGCACAAGGTTCGTTTCGAAAAACAGTTTTACGTACGTTTCGAACATCTGTTATCGGGTATTCGAATCGTTTGCCGGCGTATTCGTCGTGTGTCACGGTGCACTCGTGAGCATCTAAGAACAGTTACAGTAATAACATTGAGCACAATTGCAATCTCGTGATTCTGTACGGCCTACAACTAATCATAAAATCCACTTATGTAGTCTCTATTCATTAAAACTTTAGCGAATAATCCGCACGAGTGAAAATACCGCGTGTGTCGTGAACCAATACACATACATGTATCGATGTGTATTGTATAAGTATGAAACGGTTGTAATGTAATAATCGAAGGTCCAATGCGAACTCTTAATCAAGTACAAGTACGTAATTGAATTCGCCCACTAATAAAGCAACAACCTCTCGAACGATGTTTTCCGGTCTTAGCAGTCGAATTTCGTCGTGAACTGTTCGTCGAGACGTCGCTTGACAAATGTTAAAAACCATGTCGCGTGTTGGCGATTGTACGAGTGTATTGATACTATATTCAAGGCGTACGCGGTGCACTGAAGGCGCCCGTTCCAAAACCATGTCGTGCACGGTTCACGATACGGATTCATTTTCACCGTAGTCCCGCGCGATTTCCGTACCGAACAAACATGCACGAGCACATATTGTTCTGTGCGCGTAGTTCGGCGAACCGTTTCGCTACTCTAATAAACCGGCAAATATCGTGTGTAGCGTTCGTTGGGAACAAACAAGGAATTGCCGCCCGTTCTCAGCAGAGTTGTTTACAATATCCGTTTCAGTAAGTCCGTCGATAACGACGGACTCGTTACGGCGGCAAGCTGTCCGGCGGAACGCTGTCAAAGTAAAAACGTCGTTTCGCGTACACGATCGAATGCAAACACCGCAAATAAAACGTTGGATTTGGTCTCGCGACCGCGTTCGCCGTTAGTCGTCGCATCGTAATGACACCGTTCTCACCGTTAAAAATGAATAACGTTTCCTCGCCGTCTGGCGATTGTAAAACGTCGGAGCTTCCGTGAAGTCTCGTCGCGTCCGCCAACACGGTGTACTGGTGGGGGGGGACAGGCCCGTCGCTAGGGTACAAGCAAGTCATGCGTCGCTTTGGGGCGGCAAAATTTGCATTAGTAATTTCGCACGGGGTCTCGTGTTTTGTAGTGCCGACACTATCCGTGTACTACCTGTGCCCGAAAATCGGCATTAAAATTTTTCGCTTTATCGGCGGCAAAAAATATCTAGCGACGGGCCTGCGCGCGATTCAAGACTCGGCGAAAACTGATCGCGAGCGTATATTTATCATGGTTTTTCGTTGTCGATCCGGTCGAATCGTGTGCGTCATATCGTGTCAACGATGATGAGTTTATATTTCAATTTGATTTTATTCTTATTTATTAGAATTTTATTGATTTTTTATGTCCACTCGCGTTTCAATCGTTGATATATACGTTTAAAAAAAAATATATATATATATATATATTTGCGACCAGTGGCGTGGCGAAGGAGTGATTTTGAAGCGGCCGCTCCTAGTTCAAATTGGGCGGGTGGGTGGTGGTCGGTAGAATGATTATGAATAAATCATTATTACTCGACTTATTAGTGACAAATTCTGGTTAGAATTTAGAATATAGAACTCGGACGAAAACAAAAGTCCGAAAGTATTTAAAAAACGGTACATATATATATATATATTAATTATTGGTCGTTTTTATAGAGAATGTGGTTAGATTCCGTTCTTTGTCTTTAAAAACGTTCGCCACGCCGCTGTTTGCGACGGATTAATGCACGCAATTTAATTCGCATCGCTTTTCTAAAGAGTCTATTTCGGTAAATAACAAACGCACACATTTAAATTGCCGAATCGTTCTCCGTAAAATAACTGTTACAAAATACTTAATCTCGTGGTGTATGTTTGAATTATATTATAAATTTACGATAGTCACAAAACAAAAAAGAAAAAACGGTAGAAGAAGCGACTCGTATTGTACAAAATACTCAATTATTTTGCCGCGTCGATAATATCGTGCGGGTTAATCAGAAGCGTATCGATAAAAATAAATAAAAAACTGCGTCAAATTACTATACGTCTAATCATATTTCAAAACTTACGAGTTTTTCCGTTCCTTGTCTATTGTTGTATTGTTCTGATTTCGTCGTAAACGTCGCGTTGTGTTATTTGTCGTATTGTATTATATATAAAAAAATAGCACTATTATTTCCCGCGGCAATGTAAAAACGCAACTAATCGAAATCATAATTCAATGGCTATTTATTTATTTTCTAAATAGAAAACGAAAACCCCCGAGCCGTCAATTGAAAACCGTATAATATTGAAACCGTACGATTCGCCGTGTATTTCGTACGGCGTGTAACAAGCAGGTAAATTAAATTACGAGTGATAAGGTTAATACTTTCGCTTGTAGTAACGATATGCACACGTCTTATTTGAATTCGGCTAATAGCTACAAGGTTTTAAGCACGTTATGTACTTTGTACTTCACTGAATCACAATAAATACGAAATATTGCGCGACTAAAAAAAAAAAAATATAAAAAACTAAGATAAGAAAAAAAATTACGTTTTGAAAATTGCCTCTGATATCAGATATGAGATCTAGAAGTACAGTTAAGTGCGTAAAAACAATATATTTTCAAAAGTCAACGGAGGAGTTCGAACACCTTAAACTCCCTCCCTTGAGCACGTCCATGCGTGCAGTTGTTCGAACATATTAACGTTAAAAAAAAAATCCCACGACACGATGGACTGAACCGTTGCGATGGATCTTTGCGGCCGACGTGATATATTCGTGTGTTGCGAGCGCACAATAACGTGTGTAGTGATCGCGGCGAACGCACGAAATGATCGATATATATATTAACCGTACGTTTTACTCGTATTGACGTCATTTAATGCTCTTATACATTTAACAACATATTTAGTACACGGTATGAAATCGAATTCAACGTGCGTCCAGTAGGCATTAGCCCGTAATCGTGTCGATGTTCGGTGTTATTGAACTTGTGCGAATAAATCGGACGCCGTAACGTTAAAATACACAATATATGTATATTTTCAATTTCAAATTATAGTAATATGTGTCTGGGCGTATAATTATTCGTACGGTTTTCGTAATAAAACGCAATAGGAAATGACTTATTTTTTTTTTTTCGAATGTAGCTTGAAAAACGCAGTGTATTATTCGACACACTTAAATACATAATGAGCGTTCTGCTCGAGAACATTGCAGCCGCGGAGTGAACGCTATAATCGCCGCGGAGTATGTAAAACTTGTGCCATTGCCGCCCGGTGAAAAAAAGTTATAATTTTAATCGAATGTATTTCTCGATAAAAACGCGACGTGTAATATAATAATAATAATAATAATAATATATATATAGTGTGTACGGTTTTCTGTTTAATCAAATTCTGTCGAGATTGTTGAGTCACAAGAATCAAATTAAACCGAACATCGTATGTTTTGATTCGTGAACGCGTTCACTTTTTACGCGTGTACACGTTTCGCCGATGAAATTATTAGAATATACAACGAAAATAAAATGCATAACATTTTACACACGGACGGTTATAATGACATTTACGTGATTCGGTGCGTTATAATGTGACTTGTCGTTCAATGACTAGTTTCCGACACTCACTAGGCGTGTCGGAATATACGGCAGACGATTATTTTTTAATATATCGTATAAAGTGTTATTTAGAGAAACAAATATATGTATATAATTTTTTAGATATTTAAAAATAATTATCCAAGCAAAATGTAAAAAAGTAGACAATAGCTGTCGGTTGTGATTGGAACAAGTCAAAGAGTGTAAAGGTTCCGAACAGGTTAAAATGTATTTTAACGAATTATTTCGCGTCGATGTTTGCCGGGTGAGCGGTGCGGGTGGGGGCGATGAGTGTTTGTTGAGAATTTTGATTTTGGGTTCAATTTTTAATGTCACGCTACTGAGTATATATAATACACATATACTATATACGCTCGACGTACACGGGATTTTGATTTCCTGCGAGCTGCTTGGACGGCTTGGACGGAGTGAGAAACGAACAAGGCAAGTGCAATTATCTACTGCGTAAATGGCAAATGATGGAAACGCCACAATATGACTGCGGCCGGACACAAGACAATCGGACACTTACCAGAGATGTGTCCACGAACAGACGATGGACGCGATGGAATGGACGAACTCCGCAAAGGCGGCGAAAAGCACGAAACTATACACTACATCTAAAGGTAGAACAACGGACAATCGGACCAAAAACGTCCGCGAACACGTCAAACATTACATTTATGTGTCGAAAACAAATTGACAAAAAAATTAAAAACAAATCGTGTGAACAATTCAAATTGCGTTCATTGTGTGATACTATCTCTGTAAAGCTGCAGTGTAAAAACACAATCCAGTTATAAATTCGAACAAATACGTTATAACGATAGTAATTAATTCAAGTCGGACGTGTCTTGCCGCGCAGTTAACAATAGATTGACAAAATGATTTTTAAATAGCTCGTGTAATACGTGTGTTATCTGTTTGGCGGACGTTTTACGTTAATTAACCGTACTATAACAATCGGTTTAGGCGGAACCCATTCGGCCAAAATTACCTTCCCCTCCCCGAAAGAGTTAACTTCACATTACGGCCGAAACAGATAAAGAACGTGCGTCGGGTATAGCGTGTAGTGTTTATGTTTTACCGCGAAATTGAGAGCGTTTTGTTTTCTCAAAATTTCCCTCGCCCTATCGTACAAACGCCACGTTGTATTCAACCATACTTCGAGTACGATATATACATTGTTATTGCGCATGTTAATTTCAAACACGACAAATCCTACGGCGAAGAGCATTTTATAACGGGAACGGTGTGCGCGCGGTGGCGTATTCATAAAAAAAAAATCTTAACTATAACGTAACCATAACGAAACGATCCGGGTTTTATATACGGTTTGATTTGACGACGGGAACGGTTGTCGACAGGAGTTTTTAACAGACCCGAGCCGAGACTGTGCGGTCTGAATCGTCTGAACAGAAATCTAGTCTGACAAGGCATTCGTGTTTAAGGAGATCGGAAACGGGTATTCTTCTGTCTTTGTCTGGCACACGCGAAACATCGTGAAACGGACGTTTCGTACATCCGACGTATCGATCGAAACCTAATAGTGCGTTAAGAAATTCGAAAACAGATCTGTACCCGACGGGTCAAGTGTACTTGAGGTCGACTGTCCCACGTTTTTAATTTTTTCCCCATAAATCCATCCGAGATTGATCGAACAAATTTAAAATAAAAAAATTGCCAATATTCAATTTTTGAAGATCGACAAAAAAATTCACGACGAATTCAAATCCGTTTTCAGAATCCTTTTACCGTTAGATCGATCGAGTACGTCGGACGTCTATTTCACTGTGTTTCGCGTGCGCAGGACGAAGACAGAAAAAACACACGCTTCCGATCCCCTTAAGGTGTACGTGTGTGTACACTCGAAACACTTGGTTCGTTCTTCGAGTAATATATATATATATATATATACGTGTGCGGATCATACGACGCATAATTCGTACGAGAATTACACACGGCGCTACTGCAGTGCAGTCCGCCGTCTTTATATGTACACGTATATGCGGAGAGCTCATTTTCCAAGTCCGAGTCGGCAAACGCGGGCCCAGCGAGAAAATCGTGACTGTAAACCGAATCGCTCGAGTAACTATCGATTTTCTTTGACTCCCGTGCTATTATTATTATATTTCAGACATAGTTTTCGAATTGTGTTTTTTGTTGTTGTTAAAATGCTTGTTTTTACGCGCCGGTTCGTCCGGAAGAATGGTCAGTGTTTTTTTTTTTTTAAAAAAAAATTACAGATCTCGAGAAATACAAACAATTATTGTTCATTTTTTTTTTTTTTTTGATTTTCTATTTGTTCATAACAGTTTTATCTCCGTCTTTTATTCGTTATAGTTATATCAGCTTTAGACTTCTAAACGGCGATCTATGGTTTTAATTATAAATCCACAAGGAATTTATTTTTATGGAAATTTACACACGTGTTGATTTTTGAAATACGAACAATATTTTCCGAGTAATGAGCATTTTAATTTAAGCCGCGGTGAAGTGGAGAGGCACTGTAGTAGATATTTTAGATTATTATCCGCTCGGAAACGCTTTATCAACAATTTTCTAGACCGGTATGTCCCTTCTTATCAGTGTAGTTTTAATCACTGTCCGATAATAATCAAATATAAATTTAATAATATGCGTTCCATTATCGTTTCCATTGAAAAAACGCGACTACAATGATCAAATTTTTAATTAATAATTATTCGTAAATGGAATATTGATAACCGAAAATGAAAAATAATATTTTTAATTATGTGTTTTGGTTCTTTAAGATAGCGCAGCAAAAATTATAGAACGTCATTTGAAAATCGTATAATTTATTTTAACGTATAAGGAGTGAAAATATCTATGAAAAATCGCTCTGTATATTATATTTTTCGTTGAAATAATCTTATACCTCGTCCCGTAATATCCTTTAAGAATGTCATCACCAAACAATACCTGCATCAATATATTATTAATGCATATTTTGTTATTCTAATCGCATGCTTGGATTTGGAACAAGTAGATTAAAATTAAAATGAATATATATATTTATTAAACATAACAAATTAGGAGTTTTCACTGTGTTCCGGATGAAATTCGTAATATTTAAATGCATCGTATTTTTTCACTTATGTTTAGAGCATAAAAAATATCGTTGTTACTCCTTCGTGTGTGTCGATTTCAATCAACATCAGACAAACGCGAGATCGGGAATCGATTTTAAACAATCGTTTTATACAATATATTATCAAAACACACATACAGAGGTGGTTAAAATAGGCACACAATGATTTATGACTAATACACAGTCGGTGGCACATTCTATATTTTTATGGGGAGGAACGGTTGTTATTATTTAATGTATACAACGGGCGGTGGTCAATAAAGTTATATAATGTGATCAGCAGAATTTACGCGATGCACCATAAAGAAAAATATAATAAAACTAGCACTTAATCTAGATGATTATTTTCTTTATGGTACGAAGAAAATCATAAAACATTTTTTTTTCTTTGGCCAAATGGATACAATGACATTATTGTTATGTTAAAAAAAATATAGATTACATAAATAAAATTATATTAAAAATATATTAAAAAAAAAAAATCAACAATACAATATGTAAGTCAAGTGAATAAAAGAGTAATATGTTCTTTCTATCCATATTATATTATAAAAGTAAGTTTAATAAATTATTTTATTTTATTTGAACTTCTCAAATTAAAATAATTTATAATGTTTATTTCGAAAATTAATTCTTTTTAAGACGTTTAATTTAATTTAGAATTCAAATGATATCACGTATTACAGATTTTTTTTCGTTTTTACTTTACAGGTTTTTTACATGGAGTTTGTATTTGTTAATAATATATCAATAATATTTTTCAGCTAAGAAGTTTATATTTTGAAACTATTTAACAAAATATAACTTCTTCTTTTCCTTCGCCTTTTGTCCCAAAATTATTTATATATATATTTGAGGTCAGCCACTCTAGTCCTCAACTTCCACTTAATTCGATTTCCCACATTATCAACAGTTACACCAAACCAACCCTTTTCATATCACTCTTATTCACACAAAACCACCTCTTTTTCGGTCTTATCCTTTTTCACTTTCCTTTTATTGACGTTTTCTATGCTAAACTCATTGCTTCTGTCTCTTCGTCTCTTCTTAACACGTATCCGATTCATTTTAACAAAACACATATTTGTGTAAAACTTAAATTTATTATAAAATTATAAAAATAATAATAAAAAAATAATAAGAGATCGCTTTTCTAAACTCTTACATATGTCTCTGTCCAAGCAATATACGGTCATATTTCACTTGCAATGAAATATGACAATATATATTTAAATTATGTCACGGATTTCGAATATTTCATATTTAAAGCTAATACAATTACAAATTATTGTTACAATAATATAAGTTAGTTGTTTAAAATATAATTTTACATTTTTGATTACAAATCAATATAATTAGCTTACATATATATATATATTTTATATATAATAACAAAACGAACTGAATCACGTGTTTTTTTTTTTTTTAACTGTGTATGTATTCATAATAATAATTTATAATACTATTGTGGTCTGATATTATTTCTTAAAAATTCTTATTATTTATTTAAAAATATTATTCATTGTTGATAAGATGTTAAGTCCAACAGGTCAAAATGAACGTTAAATTGTTTTTAAAATATTACACCATTAAAATAAGTATAATACACTAAATGATACACATGGATAAATTCTTTTTGTTAATATATATATATATATATTTAGAATAACGAAATGTTTATAACTAACATGATATAAATCAATGGTCTTTAAATCTGTTTAATAGGTTATCGCTGTGTTTTTGACGGTTGAGTTTTATACACACCAATAATAATATATAAACTCAAAATGTACAAGGATATTATAAAGGACTAAATAAATCTGCTACACATTACTGTACATTAAAATCACTGTCATAAAATAGACACTGGTTATACTGATATACTTGTAATAACCTTCAAATCCACTATTAGTTTATACGTATATCTGTATAGATAGGTTTAATATACACATTAAGTATTATAATTACGTCATGAAATTTCGCTACGCATATGCGTTATCGGTTTAAAATCCATTTTTGAAACGTTTGCGTCTCGCGTGTACAATTCTGCAATTTACGTGTTACTAAATATTATTTCCACAAGAATCGTAATAAACAGCCTATTCCGACGCGATAACATGTAATATGTGTCTCGTCGTCGTCGGAGAGCTGGACTAGGACTGGTCAGTGCAGACTGGCGAGTACAATCTTTTATTTACGCGTACATTTGACGTCACTTAACGTCATGTGATAATCATTTAATGATATATATATATATGTTAATAAATTCGCGGATCCACCGGCAGGCATATTAAATGCATTAAAGACGATTTCAACTAGTAGTGAATAATTGAGCTATAAACTTACGATTATACGTATACGCGAGCACACGAAATGAATGTTGTCGGTAAAACGTATTTTGATGTTATTCGCAGTATCCTGACATAAATTCTCCAGTAGAAGCAAACAAAATAATAAAACCGAAATACAAATGTCCGTGACGTTCGTGCGTAAGACATAAAAATAAATTCGGCTTGCCGCAAACGGTTATTACGAATCGAGAAACGAGATCCCTCCGTTTGCGAATTCAGTTCGAACTTACGATTATTTAATATCTAAATTGCAAGCCGTGCAAGGGCTCATATGATTTGTTTTCCGAGACCGCGTACGGAGCGTTTTCTTCGCGTGTCATTTACCTATATATATATATACGTATTTAGTATTTAATAAACGTGTATACGCTGTACGGTTAGGGATTATAATATATTCACGGAGATTTGTATACGTGTACTAACATACTGGAACGAGCCGGAACGTCAAGAAAAGCAATTAGATTAATATAACAATGGTGATTGTGTATTATAATTTTCTATCGTATACGTGTGTGTGATATAATGTACTATTAGGTTGAATTTTAATTGCGTATTATTCTTTTTTCGTCTTTACAAAACGTCGAATACAAAAGAACGGCTACAGTTAGGTATCCAATACGTGAGAGGAAACATGTCGATTTGATCGAATTCATTCGATCCGTTGCGAACGAAGAGTGATATATGCGAATTTACGCCAGTTCGTTATATAATGAAATGATGGTTCACTTCACTCGTATGTAAAGTGTTTAGCCGAAATAATTGTGTGTTTTTCATTAATATTTGAATTGATTTTACAATTCTGCGGAACGTATAGGTAGTTATGATAAAATCAAAATGTACTCAATTTTGTTTATTAATAGACCACGAGTATACTTTTAGGACTTTTTTACAGGAAGTTATACGATCATTATGTATACATATATTTTAATCGATTAGTGAGAGAAAAAAAATATAGGTATTATCACTTTGTTGTTGTGTTTATTTGTTATGATCAAAAATAAAATCAGTTTAATCGGAAAATAATTACTTTGTTTGTGCGTACAGTTTTTTCAGTTTTGCTTAAAAACATAAACACACGTATGAAACCACGCGGGTTTATTTTATAGATTATATGTATTAAAAATGCTTAATGAATTATGTACTAATCTAAAAGTGAATACGTGTTAAATATATTAGAAATAAAAACGGGAACTAAACTGAACTTGTATTAAATATTTAAAAAAATAATAACACACTTTAAATCTGATTAATACGTATATAGTTAATGTTTAAAATCACAATAAGTTGATTAATGTGTTAACGACGAATTAGATAATTATTAACAAATATGTATATTACGTTACACGTATTACAATAATTAATAATGTTTTAAAGTCTAACAAATCTGCATATCATATCATCTCACTTAAATTATTGAACGACGAACAATATATATTGTACGTATTATTTATAGATTCACAGCGAAGTAAATTAAATTTTTAATTCAAACTGTACGAGACTACTGAATCCTTTTAAAATCAAAACGTAGAAGGATTATTTTTCAAAGTCAAACTTTCGCGCGGGTACTAAGTGTATTTATTGTTATTTTGATTGTTGATACGTCTCGTGGCGAATCGTACATTTCCCGCAGGTATTTCTCAGTCGGCGTTCGATATCGCTGGTCGATAACCGTTCGAAAATTGTAAATTCCCTTGTCCGCGGTCTCCTGTTCACCGTTTGTTCGCCTCGGCCGCTTTCCAAGACCGTTTGCGTACGGTGCACGTTTTTCGCAGCTCCGCGGAGACAACGGAAATCTTACCCGACACAATATTGACGTCGTGCGTTGCACACAGTGATGATCGTACGACGCACTTAAACCAACGTTAAGCCGAATCCCGGGACACGTGCACGTGTAAGACAATGGAATCGCAATCGCGCCGAAACGTGTTGGCGTGAACGCGCGGAATGATCATAACGGCGACGCGTTTTTATTTTGCGACGCGACCAGTCGTCGATCGCAACAGCGTAAATAATGATTATTGCGCTGAGAATGAGTTCACGTGTTTTATGTTTTGGAAATCGGCGTTTAATTTATCGCCAGTGGATAGATAATTCGATTTAATCCCGCGCGCGAGTCTCCCGTTTTACACGGTCTAGGTAATTTGTTTATTAATTTAGCGGAGCGCGAGCTAACAGGATTTTTGGTATCGTCCTATGCGTGTACGCTGCACGCCCGCTTTCCACTCTGTAAACGGTATCATAAATACGCGTTAATACATCAACTGTTTAATTAATTTTTTTTTTTTTACGGGCAATATATCCTCGTCGGTTCCAATCGGCACATTCCTCCGCTGACAATGATTTTATTCCGAATTACGAGTGTCGTGTAAATAGGTTGCACGCGTATTGTACATAACAGTATACGAATTCCAATGCTTGTAAATCGAACGAAAACCGACGAGTATACATTATTATGTGACAAAGATATGTTTACGAAATCGGTGAACTCATATTTTGGACGTAAGAAAAACAATAGTCGTATGAATCGAGTTCCTCCAATGTTCCGGCGTGATTTTTCTCTTGGATCGTTTTTTGTAGGACATTTATCATTTTGGATATTTATCACGCTCGTATGTTCCGCGATGAGATTTGGTTAGCCAAGGCTATAAATAATGTGCAAGTTTATACCTCGGAACGGCGTCTTCGTAGAGACGCCGAAGAAGACGAATCGTCTCCGACGATGCTTTGAGTTCTGAACGTTGCGGCCGATGTTGGATGACGTTCCATTTAGTATTGTCGCACTAAAACCATCGTGAGACGACTGCGGGCGTGTGGGTGAAATCAATTTATCGTTGACGTTAACCGATACATTTACGTTGGAAAATCGGAGC
The DNA here is from genome assembly GCA_019022885.1 of Schlechtendalia chinensis. NCBI lineage: Eukaryota > Metazoa > Arthropoda > Insecta > Hemiptera > Aphididae > Schlechtendalia > Schlechtendalia chinensis. The sequence goes on from CM032343.1 coordinate 13,999,060, forward strand.
TGTGCCATTCGAAAGCGGCTATATTATTGGCGATATCATTCGTCGTACCTCGTTTAAATACAAACGATAACAATCATAATAGCGACTCGAGGAAATAAACTCGCAATAAAATATTTCAAAAATTAAACTATTTTAAAACACACGTTATTGCATTATAATACACATATCTATACACTAAACGATATTTCATGAAATGCATTTGTCTGAAATGTATTATCCAACGGGATCCTATAATACACCCGAGCGAAATCGCCAAAATACAATTTCGTTATACGGTTAAAATTAAAATCGTATCGAAATACTCTGGTTTCCAATAAAATTTTAATTGCGTTTTAAACACGGCTCGTGATCAAATTCGTATTCATACGAATATAAATCGAATAAACTCGGCCGTTACTTATAAATACGCTTTTAACGAAATCATATTGTTAACAATAGGATAGTTTCTCGAATTCAATTTTCGGTTTTGGCATGAAACAATAATACTACACCTATTGTGTATTATTAAAGAACAACGTAAGCCATTTTACACCACGCACTCCGATCATTTCCGTTTTATTTTTGAAATCGTGTGTTTTATGTCTATAACCGAAGTGAATGAAATACAGACAATCAATGTATATTTTCATTGATACTTCAAAATCGGTTTTTAAATACAAGTATTTTTAGTAGCTTTCGTAGTAGGATCGTTTTATCCGTGAACGGTGTTAGTAAATAATGAAATAATAATAAAACGTGAAAACCAAATTGTGAAAATCGACGAATTATTATAATTTTTAAAACGGTTTACGCGCCTGAGGTATGTTACATAAATCCGAATTGTATACAACGTATCTCCCGTCAGTCGTCCAAGTGTCTGCAGAACATGCGAAATGTGTACCACATGCAAGCACATGAGTATAAGATATTGTGGTTAACCGTAAGGAAAAAAAAAAAATAATCTTGTGAAGTAATAATACGAACAGGATTTTTTACGTTTACATTCACCTCAGACGTACGAATACGGGAGTCGGTTATTATTAAAAAAGAAAAAAACTGTAGGAACATATTATTATTCGTTGTAACTCGAAATATTACACGGAATACAAAACTGAAAAATTCTGTATACATGATGTGTACAACTCGTAGATGACGTGAATACTATGTTTATCGAATTACCTAGTAGGCAGTTTCAGTTTTCCAATACAAATTGATTTTTTTTATTCGATTTTAAATAACACGATTTTTTTAAATGCCTATGTAAATTATATTTGTCGATAATCATATGACCGATACTATAACCGACGATGATTTAATACGGTTCACGTAGTCACATAGACATCGTGTCACGCGAAAATGCGTAGAAAGGTAAGTCGATGTTTTTTTTTATTCGACACTTAAACATCCACGGTAAACAAATGAGAATTTACCATGGGGTTCGTGGTTTTAAAAATATACACTCATGAGATCGATATGTAGTAACACGTTTAAATCTTAATGCCATTTTACAGGTCACTAAATGTGTCCGTTGAGCGTGAATGTAATTTCGAACGAATTCGTTTACGGAACGTGTAGACAGACCTCACGCTGTATTTATTCGTTCTTTCCTCTCAGGACGGTAAATTCAATAACGAAATTCAATACGTTTCTCAGGTTGACCTTAAATCGCGTATTACAATATTGATGATACGCCTATGATTTTATTGTTACCATGCAAACGCGTGAGATAAGTGTACAAATAATTTTTTTATTTTCATGATGTTACGTGGGTTATACACACACACACACACACACATATACGCATGTACAGATGATACGATTTTCGTTACGGAAAATAGCAATTTTTTTCGCAAGCCGTCCAATAGCGCGCACGAGTCGTCAATCACACTTGGAACAGAAGACGACGGATTTTCCAAAACTTACACCTGGTCAATCATATGGTATTTGTTTTCGCGCGAGTACGTTATCGACGTGATAATAAAAACGGGCTTAAACTCTAGCACGTCATCACGACGATTCGGAAAACGTGTTGTTATCGTTACGCGTAATTCAACGCGAAGGAATTCGTGGTGGTTGGTGGGGGGGGGGGGGGGGGGGTTAAAAGTGATACGACACGAACTTATTGCACCGGATCATAAAACGAAATGAATTGATGTTACCGTGTCGAAAATATACGATGACATCCGAAAATCGTCCACGGATCACAATCCACGCGATGCGTACCGCAAGTAAATTTACGATTATTTACGAACTCCGGTCTCTCGACCATTCATTGCCATACGCGTTGTGTTACACACATTTCGATGATGTGAGCACCGATTGGTTTTCGAACGGTTTTTTCGAGTTTTCTTAATAAAATACAACGCGTCCGTTTTTACTGTTTACGTTTAACGATCGCGAGCTTTTGACTGACGCAAAAGTTTTTCGTACGCGCACACGTCGACATTCAGTACGGCGGTGTGCGTGGTCGGCGATTTTTCTTTTTCGAACAAGTTTACAAGTTTTGTCTGATTGTTCGAATGAATATAAAGTATTTTCGGGGCGCAGGACAGAGGGGAATGTCGAAGCTCCATAAAAGCGCACTTAACCCTCATAAATCCCGTCATAACCCCGAGCCTTCTGTCGACGTGTCTTGTTGAAATCTGGAATCTCTGACAAATGTTCGGCGCGAACGCAAAACCATTTGTACCGATTGTCGAAATCCAGCGAACGATTATCGATTCGAGCCGCGCGACGACGACGAAAAACAAACGCCGGGAGCAGAAGAGCGAACGAAGGAGACGAAACGGACGGACGGACGGACGGTGTCAACGGCAAACGTACGGATTATCACGAGACCGTGCGATTCATCTGTTTCGTTGCGGAACGGACGGGATACGTTGACGGCCGGCAGTTCCCGCACATCGCGTACAATGCGAAGTCAACCGACGCGGGTGTTAAAACGGTGCCGTGCAAACGAAAACACTAGAAACCGTTGGGTTTAGGTCCTCCGAAACCGCCGGCGGTCGCGTGTTTCACGGTTCAATTCGGCGTACGGTGTCGGAACGGTCGAACGGAACCGTAGACAAAGGGCACGGCGAAGTTTCTCGTTTTCGGCTCTGGAGACGACGGTTCGGTTGTCGTTTCGGGACGGCACGTTGTTCGCGAAAAGTCTGGAAACACTCGTCGCGATAACACTAAAAATTGTGAAAACGTACCCGAAGATGGGAACAGAAAACGATCGGGCGGCACGGCGGACAGATGGGGTTGCATGTGCTATACATATACATATATAATAATAATATCGACTGGCGTGTCGTTTCGGTTGCATATACGCATTAAGGACGCGGCGGTGGCGGCGGCGGCGGCGGCGGCGGGACGGGCGACTGCGGCGGCGGGTCGGGCGCACGCGCTCGCCCGTGCGTTTCCTGTGCGAACGCATCCGCCGCCGCCGCCGCCGCCGCGCGCGCGCAACGCGCACACGCACGCGCGCCGTCACGCACACGCGCACGCGCGAACGCACGCACACGGACGCACAAGCGCGCCCCCCTCGCGCCTCTCCGGCCGCCTTTCCGCATCGTCGCGGGGCGTCGGAGGCGACCGGCGGCGGCGGCGGCGGCGGCGGCGGCGGCGACGGTCCCCAGTCACTCGCCGCACCGCTCAGTCGAACATATCCGTTTAGCGCGAACGCTCGGGAGTATACCGTGTGCGTCAAAAAAGCACACCTCCCACCAGTAGTGGTTAGTCGTAGTTTGCAGGTACAAAAAAATAATAATAATAATAATAATAATAATAATAATAACGACAACAAACAGCAATTAAATAAAATAAAATCAATCAATTAATTTCAATAACAAAATCGAAAAAATTTAATCAATAAATAATATTTCTGTTTCAAACACATTCTCGTCCGGTAACGCAACGACGCCGTCGGAAAAGTGAATTACGCGTTTCGTTTGTGTCCGCTCGAGATCCGGTACCGTTACCGACACGACCCGCGGGTCGTCGCCGTTCTCGGGCTTCGCCGCGCCACGTGAAAGACCGCGTTTCCAAACCGCCCCGTCGTCGCGCCCGCCGCGTCCGCCGTCTGTCGCGGCCATCACCGCCCGGCGTTCCGACCAGACACCGAACGGACACGAACAAATCGATACGGTGATTCGGGTTACGCGCGGTTCCGCCGTCGTCCGTCGTCCGTCGTCCGTCGTCCGTTGTCCGTTGTCCGCCGCCGTCCGCCGTCAGCCGTCCGACCCGAACGCACGTGATCCGCGCGCCGCAAACACACGAAACACACGCGGACCGAAATGGAACCGCAGGGCCAGGACGCAGTGACCGTGGCCGCAGAGGTGCCCAACGACCCGGGGTAAGTGACATCGCGAGTCCGTCAACGTGTGACGCGATACGGACCACCCCGGACTTACCTTATCGTCCCGCCGCCCGAAGGGCTGGCGAGGCTGCGGGCGGGCCGCCGGTCACGCGAGGGTATCGTCTCGTCGAGTTTCCCGTCGGTACCCGTCCTTACACGCCCATCAACCCGCCCGGGAAGTAACGGCCCCCCCCCGTCACCCCGAAACGTTTTTGGGAAACGCCACGAAAGAAACCAATTGGAAACGAACCCCGCGCCGGCGACGGCGGCCTCAGCGGCGGCGGCGGCGAGGGGTGCCGGGGTTGGTGACCATAGTGTTTACGACCGCGCGCCGGGGGGGACGGGTATCGATTCCGCGGTCCGGCCGAAAGTGCACGCGCGCCTACACGACTGTGTCATTCGGACGTGTCGAATGAAACCGAACGAATACACGACGGCGACCGTGACCCCCGGTGTGGCACTACGCGAGCGCCGTTGCGGTAACGTGTCTGACGGCAACGATAAGTTCCGCGCGTTGCCGAACGTCTTTGGCGCGATAAGAGAAACGGACGAAAGTGCGCGCGCGACACCGTTTGAAGCCGCGCGTTGTCTTCTCTTGATTCGCCTCGCACGGCACGAACCCGACAAAGACGCGGTCGTTTTGAACGGACGGCGAATTCGTCTGTCAACCAACACATCCGATAACGACCGTTCGGAATCGGTTTGTTGGGTGTCGGTATCGATTGCCGGAAACAATGGCGCGTTTACGGACGGCAACGTCTTCGGGGGAATTTCGGGTAGAGGGGGGGAGGGGAGGAAGAAGAAAATTGTAATTCCCGTTAGAAATGTAAACGAATGAAAAAAAAAACTATCGATTTCCCAGCGATTTCCGGAACGAGACGTTATTTGTTTTCCGGGCAAAAAGATATTCACTGCAACGCAAACAGACGAGACACCGAAAATGTGATTTGTTTTGCTAACGATTTCGAAATACGGGCTACTCGTAACGTTGCCAACGGTAACGAACCGTACCGGCTTTTCGAAAACCGCGCGAAATACCGGCGGGGCCGTTGTCGTTCTCCCGAGTGTCCGGCCGTTCCAACGTACGACGTCTTCCACCGGCGTTCGCTGCCCCTCCCCCTCCCCCCTCCAGCCTCCGTGTCATTCGACTTTTTGCTAACGGTCTCGACGTCGCCGAACGGTAACCGAACCTTACCGCGGTTATCGTTCTCCCGGAGACGGGTTTTTATCGGGGGGAGGACGGACGCGAATCGAGTAAAATCCGGACACGTCGCGCCGCGTGACAACGTTTGACTCCGACCCGGAACGTTTCGCCCGAATCGGACACGTCCGGCGGCCGCGTGTCGTCCGTCTTCCGACGCGCCGGTTCGTCCCGGAATCGAAACGGAATCGAAACGAAACGAAACGCGGACCGTTTCTGACGAAATAACTAATAACTCACTACCGTACGTTCATCGTTTATCCCGGAGATAAAGTTCAAAGGTGATCGGATTTAGACAGATAAAACGGAACGATATGTCGTCTCAAGTATTCCAACGAAATCAACTCGTTCGAAAATTCGTCGCGTTCAATACGCCGAACAGGGAAAAAACCGTGTGTTGGGTGGTGCTGGGGCGGGGGCGGGGGAAACAACACGCGCGTTATCAATATATTAGATTTCGACCAAGATCTCTCGGATTTATCAGTGGCTTTGAAATAATGGAATTCAATAGGAACAAAAAAAAAAAAGTTCAAACTTGCCGAATACATATAAAAACTTTTTGAATGCCGAAACTTTAACGTGAATTAAAAAAAAAAAAAACGAAAATATTTTCGAACAGCCCGTGGTTTCATACCGCAATATAAAAGCCTAGCGGACCGGTGCAACCGATAATACATAACGATTTTTTTTATAAACTTCATTATTTTTTAATTAGATATTCGAGGTTTTTAATTGACCGAAAAATCATTGTTGTCGTTAACTAAGACGTTAGCTATTAAGATAACGTTTCATCATTATCGTCTATACGGGATAGGTATTATTCGTTCTATAATCGCTTTTTATTGTTTTTGATAAATAGTCATATTCAGAGTATTTTTTATTTTTTTCAAACGTTTAGAATTTTCAACTCATTTAAATATTTACCAATTAAATAAAAAGTAAAACATATGATTAACAAACTATTTAGTGTTTATCCTAATCATCTTTCAATTATATCTAATCGTGTTTTTTTTTAAAAAAAAAACATGATTTATTTCGTTATTTATTTCACTGAAGTAAACCGTAATAGTGTCTTAATTAAATTGAACGTACCCAGTGTTAGTTAAATGGACTAAATTAAATAACGTATTCGGTTATATTAATATAATCATTATCATTTTTGCACTATGTTTTTTAATTTTTTTTAACGTATAAATTATTAAAATAAGTTCGTTACTCGGGTTCGACGATATTTTTTTCATTTCAATAAACTAGTCAGTTTTAATCGTTAATATCGTATAATGTAACTGGATAATTATGTGTGTCTACAAATTTAATTAAGAAGTTAGAATTACATATCTTCGATATCTACTATTTTATTATTAATAAATACGAACGCGTTTCAATGATAATACCAATAACGATGCATAGCCAAAGCGAGTAGATGGTTTGAACGCTGGAATCGAAATAAATGGAAACCTGGTGTACAATTAAGTCGGCCGTCATAACCGTCATTCGGTTATGAAACTTCTAGATTCGTTCTGAAATCATTCGTAATATTCAAAATCCTAGATGTCCGGAACGACGAGAAATTCGAACAGATATACAAAATCTAAACAACATCGCGACAGTGAAGAATGTCGAGGCGATTGAAACGAACGACGACAGATAGGTCACGTAATCATACGGAAACCGAATTCAGGAAACTTTCAGTTTTTAATTCACGTGTACGGTTGTGCGTTGTGGTAGGAGTTTTTTTGGTTTTGGTTTTGGGTTTTCGGCCTGTGTACAGGTACAAACGATTGTTTGATTGTCGGACTCGTACCGTACACGAAAATAGTGCGTAATAAGTGTGTAATGATTAACACGTTCGTTCGGCCGGCTTAAACGTCAAAACCGTCGGCTGACCAGCGGCACTGCGTTATCCGAGTTTCAATTAGACGCGGCAATAAAGCGTTAAAACTCGTTTGCCGTAATTTAGATACGTGATAACAACGCGTAATAACGATAACACATAACGTGCGTTAATGATATTTTTTCGTTCGTGTTTCGGTGAACACGAATTACGGATTTTACGATAATCGCCACGTGATGGTGTTTTTTCTCACGTGTTACGCATACGTTTATCGCTCTCTTTTGCTTTACATTCGTTCGTTCCGTCGACAGTAAGTAGCCGCGCGTGCGACCGATTCGGCGTTAGCATCGCACGCGAATAAGTCGAACCCCCCCATGAGTAGTGGCGCGGGCGCGACGCAAACGGGATCGGAACGGTTCCGGGTCTACACGCGATTGTTTCCCGTGCGCGGTTCCCGTCAAGTGATTCTCTGACCTCATCACACCCGTGCGCGTGTACGTCACGTTCGCGTTGAAAAATCTGTGCGATAACGATAACGGACGGCGTGTGTGCAATGAGGATCTAAAGACACGAAAAACCGGTATGAACCGTGGCGTTCGGTACGCGTTACGTAAAAAACGATTTCAAAACGTGTATGATTAGCGTGTGGAACGGCGGACACGTCTGGCGTATGGAAAACGCGCGCACGAAATTGAATTTCAAAAAAAAAAAACCACGTAAATGGCGTTCACGCAAAAAAAAAAAATGGTTCGGACGAGAAAAACGATCGAGGCCGATTGATCAAACCGGACGCTGCTTACGATTACGAAACGCGCGCGTTCTGGTGTGTGTGTGTTTTCCGCGGGGTTTTGTCGAGACGAGGAAATTTGTTCTGCGGGGCCGCCGCGAGTCGTTCGAATTGATCTTGATCGTCAAAACGATTATTTTTTTTTCGTCCTAATTGCCCGCGTGGTATTGAATATCAAACGGGGGTTTTCGGTCAAACGTAACGCTTCGGAATCGGCGGTCGTCACTCGAATCGAACGTGACCGTTTCGGTGGGAACGAACGGACGGACGGCGGCGAGGGCCAACTGGGCCGGTGAAAACGTCGAGACCGCTAATTCCATCGGAGGGTCCGCCGACCGATTCCAAGCCGCGTTCGCAACAACGTTCTCGTCCGCGTAACATTTTACGTCGGACGTGACTTCACGCGACAATCAAACGTATCGTGACAAATGGTTCTTCGAAACGTTCGAAGGACGTTTAGGAAAACTAAAAATTAAAAGCTTACCACGGGCGAAACGACAAAAACAACCGAAACAAACACGGACGGACGTCATGACGCGGACGACCGGACATCACGATTTGATCGGTAAAAAAACATCAAAAAAGGAAATTAATACCGTTTCATTCGGTCGTCTCGGGATCGCAGAGGCGAGTAGTCGTCAGAAGTGTTTGTCGAGTTTGCCGACAAGTGTACTTTACAAACTTTCACGGAATTACGTCTCGAAGATTCGTTCGCTCGCCGATTCCGTAGAACGTTACTACGTCGAACACGTAAACTACTCGGGCGGGCTTGTCGACTTCGAAGAGAATACGGAAACGTTTGCCGAGCGGACGAAAAAATTGAAATACTCCCTCACGGCAAGTGTGTTTGCTTGAAATTAACGAACACGTCGAGTTCGTGCGCGGGACCGCGGTTCGCCACGGATAAACGCCCGGGGAATTTGTTCGAGAGTAAAGCAACGATCGCGGCCGTACGACTTAAATTAAGCAGATGTTTGTACAAGAGCTAACGGTTACAGAAAACACGCAGGAAATTACGGTTGAAAAACGTGAATGTCTGGTTGTCCGTGTTGAATTTTCTTCCGTACTTAAATAATTTCATTGACTGCGCGTACTATACGTCTTTCGGTACTCGAACCGAGGTCACCGAGGTCACATATCATGAATAGTGTAGTCGAGTATTTGAATGAACAAACATTACCGTTCAGGAACACACACACGCGCGCGTATAATGATAATTCAATTTTAATCTACTATGAAGTCTAAAGATTAGAATTCCTCCCGTCCTTCCTCCTGCCGCCCCATCAAAAAAGAGAAAAAAAAAAAACCAACCGTTTCATCGAAACAACACGTATAAATCGATTTCCGAGTTAATCTATTCGATAATACTCGTATATAAGAACGCGTGTGTGATAAGTTGTATAAATAATAAATATACGTGTGTGCATAACCTATACGTCGTACATGCTGCTCGCGTTATCGACGAATCCAGTAAGTGACAGACGACACGCGGAGTGCGTACGAACGATTAATTTTTTTTCGAACTCCAGTTACGCAACGTAACGCGTTGACACAGTCGTGACTTATGACGATTTAAAAAAAACAAGACGAAAAGAAAACCGACCGAACGTGTATTAGCCCGCGCGCGTCATACGAAAACGACGCGATCCGATCTCAAGGAAAACCGTCCGAGTTGATATTTTTGCTATTCGTCCGTGCGAACACGCTTTTGATAACACGGACGACGTTTGTTCGCGTTTTATCGTTATTTTTCCGTTTCTTCCGCGAATCCGATTTCGTCGGTCTCGGCGACTCTTGGGACGCGTTGTACGCCGTCTGGTTAACCCTAACCTAACTTCTTCCGGCGGTGTCGACGGCGTTCGCCCGCGGGAAACGTACGGGCAAAAGGCCGTCGTCAGCGTGGCGGATTGCCCCGTTCGTGCCGCCGCTCCGCCGGCCATTCCGACTTGGAAATTGAACGCCACGCGGTCCGGCGCTCGCGACTCATTCGACGTCGTTTTCGATGGCCGCGGCGCGCGTCCGCGTTGCGTCATATTGTTTCTAATCGTCACGATGTATTTTTACGGGCTTCACGGATTTGCCGTACGGGCAAGCGCAACGGAATCGTTTCATACCGTCGCCAACGGAAACACGAAATTATTTACCGCCGTACGTGTTTTTGTGAGAGGGGGGTGGGGGGGTTTAGTTTTCTGGTTTTCCGTACGGCACACGTTAACGATCGGTTCCGAACGTTTCGCGCGCACGTCGACATTTCGGTACGTTATAAAAAATTATACTCTACGGGAATGTACTAACTCGTCGTCAACGTTCGGAGAACGAAAAAACTATTCCGGAAAAACAAGATTTGGTTTTGGACGGCGCGTGTGATCATAAAAAAAAACAAACACGTTATGTTATGTTCGTTGTGCGCGAGACCCGAAATCGTCACACTTCCAAAACCCTACGCGAGGCGTACCGTCGATATAGACGCGTTATTATTGTCGGCTCGGGTCGAGGATCCCGCCTCGGCCGAAACGTGGTGGTCGACGGTAACCCGACCCGGTGCGAGGAACAGGAGGAACCCATCTTGCGCTCGACCGAGCCTTTCTCCCGGACGGACACGTACCTGGTCCGCAGACGACCCAGGACTCGACCGGAAGAAGAGTAGCGCCGGTAGAAGGTTAGGTTCGACGTCCGTCCCGGAGCTACAAGTTGGACGGGGCGACGAGCACACCGTTATCATCGGTGCGTACGTCATAGTGATTTTTCGTTTAGTTTCTTGTTAAATCGATATTCGACGTTCTCGAATGCCGGACTGAAAAACAGCTCCGACGAAGCGTCTCCAAGGGGGACAGCTCCCAGTATCGGCTACGGCACGTCACTCCGTTTCAACGTGTCTTAAACGAAAACGTCGGGGTTGAAACACGTGTCGATTTCCGCGAAAACGTGCCCTTCAAGAATTCGCCGTCGAGACCGGACGGGGACGGGGGGATACATTAAAATTATCAACGGACGCGGAACGGAATGTGCAAAATGTTTTTTAAAAATATAAACGTATTTACAACGAAAATTATATTTACCGAAATAACAATAATAATAATAATGAAAAACCGTTCTGCGCGAGTGTAAGTATGTAAATGGCGCGCGCGTATAAAACGGAATGTTTCGTTGGGCTTTTTTTTTTTTAATTCCGTGATGTAATATTCCCAATGTTGTTTTCCCGATAAACGGATCGGCCCTCGGCTAAAGGAGTAAAGGCATCGGCCGTCGCCGCGGGGTCCGTTTAAATTGATTTCGAATATCGCGCCGGTGCATATTGGTCCGGGAGAAGCCATAAAACATACTATTTATGCTTTAAAGAAGCAAAAAAAAAAAAAACGCGCGTTCGTATTTACATTATATATATTGAAACGAACGCAGGCGTAGAACATAACGTTTTAGGTGCTATAAAAAACGCTATTATTACGTTTACCTTCTCTCGGATCGCGTAAAAATAATAATTCCGGTAAAAATAATTTCTCGTTCGCGGTTTCCGTACGTTTGGTATAAGTTATTTGTTTGTTTTTTTTTTTTTGTCAACTAAATTGAAATCTATCGTCAGAAGATTATATACAATAGTGTATATATTGTAAGTGTACAATTGTGTTTGTTATTATTTTGCGATGGATCGTTGTACGCACAAAGTTCATCGATAAAGTTCGTAAATAACCCGTTGAAATCAAGTCGACCTCGACGAAATACCGTTGTTGTGCACGCACAGCGTTACACGTTGCATACTTTGACACGGGAAGTCGGGTAACGGTTCGTGTGTTAGCGTTGTATCGTAATCGCGCGTTCGTGCCGTCTGAAGTGTAGAGTCTAAACCGCACGCTGCAAACAGCGAAACGCCGGGGGGGAAAAACCGTTTTCCGGAATGATAACGACGGGTTTGCAATATGCTCGGTATCCGAGCTGAGACATCGAGTGTAACACGGTAAAAGTGTCTTCGGATCGGCTCACTCGTTTCCGACCCGGGACACCACACATTAAGGATTATCCTACTCAACTCGGACTGCGCCGTCGAAAAACGAGGTCTGGCAGACCGTTGGTAGACATAATAAGTCGTTTTGAAATCGTATTCACCGAATGCGAAATACGAAACCACAACGCAACACGAGCCGTATTCGACACGGACCGTTTTCCTTTCCGCCCGTCGACCAATTCGTCTACGGTGAATTCTCATGGTCGACGATATGTTTCGAACCTTCGATACGGGACCTACGGCTCCTGCCTCTTATACATTTTTACCGTATGAACGAACGAAAAAAAAAAATAAATGCGGGAGGAGAAACGCTCGACAGAATCCCAGACACGCTTCCGACGATCCCCTTCCACGTGATTAAAATATGTAATTAGCCGCGTACGCGCGCCGTCGTATGTCGTCCAAGTACCTAAACCTAACCCGACCCGTCCCGGCCGCGCGGTAATGTCGCGAGACCGCGAATTCCACCGGCCACCAGATTCGCGTCACGTTAAGCTCACGTTTCTGGTACGTCGTGTACCAGGCCGAACAAACCGCACGCGAACTCGGGCGAACGCACACGCCCACGGCGACGTTTCAAGAGTCCAATTAAGTAACACCCCTTCCCTTTTAACACGTGTATTGATGTTTTACGTGAAAGCAATACATCGAATAGATTATACAAATCCATATCACGTTAATGTTTATGAACAACGTACAATTCATTTTAGGGCGCGTGATATTCATTTTCCAAACCGTGAAATATTCGAGCAAGAACCCTTTGGAAATTTGCTGCCCTCAAAAGCGATTGCCGCCCCCCTCCATAAATACGTCATCGCGAACGACGCGTTGAACTCGTACGACACGCTCTTCGTTTTCGTGTTCCAATAATAGACTCCCGCCGTCAAGTTTACGGCCGCGAGAATATCCGACGGGACGGACGCGCGAACATGTCTAGAGTGGTCACGCGGTGAGGCCAATAGGTTTCGGACGTTCTAAACGTATTGTAAGCGTCGCGTGCACAGCCTCCTGAAACGCGTGACGGCACGGCCGCGAGTCCAAAACATGAGAATATTTCAGAATAAATATTTCAGTGCCCGGGGCCGACGGGGTCCAGCAATAGCGCGGATGACGTGTATTGTATTGTCACGTTTCGCGGGTTAGGTTAGGTTAGGCGAACCCGGTCCGCGCACGAACGGTAAACGCGCCATGACTGTGTTCAGAGGTTAGGTCAGGTCGTTTCGCCGTCGAAACGCGTGCGTCCGGGACGGCGCGTGGTACGGCTTCTCGTCTCATACCGGGCGATCGACAATAACAAAACGGTTTCGGACTCGTATCGCCCGAATCGTTTCACGAACACGTCACCGGCACGCGCGTCACGGAACCGTTCTAGTCGAATTCGTCGGAGACGTTACGATCCACGGAATTTTATTGTTCCCGAGGAGAAGAAAAAGATTTCAATCGCAACGGACGACTTTTAAAATCTAATTTTAGTCATTTTTTTTTATTGAGACGTGCGCGTGATAAAATATTTCAACGTCCAGACGAATGGACGACAAAACATTTTCGTCGTTTATCTGCCCCGGCGGACGGCGCGACGCGAACACGGACCCATAAGCGTCGCGCTCGACCGGCCTTTTTTTCTCTCACATTTTTTTCGGTATACTTTGTTCGTTATCGTTTCTATCCGGCGTGTTCTCTCACCGCGACGCGCATACGTTCGCTCCGTCTTTGCTCGGTCCCGAACGCCGTTTGTTTTTAATTTTTTTTAATTTTTTTTTATTCTCGTTGTTTCGCGTACGAAAACAATAACAATAATAATAGCAATATGCCAGGCGGTAGCGCGTGCCGTACGGACATCATATTACATTTTCGTCGATCGTCGTGGCTCCGTTCAGAACGATTTTTACTCCAGTATGCAGGGCGGTATATATTTTTTGCTATTTGTATTTTTGGATATTTTCGTTATAATCCCTTGCGCGTTCCGTCCGCGATTCAAACACGTTAAACGGAAACCGACGATTTCAATTGTACGTTCTCGAAGAATACATTTCATTTCATTTTTTTTTTTTTTTTGGTGGAGGTGGGGGAGGTTTAAATTCTCGAGTAATCGTCATTTTGGTCTATGACACTGCGAAGTGGAGAGACGTCCACGAATATAGGGACAAGTCAAAGAACTATGCTATTTAGATGGTCGAATGACGAACGAAAACTAAAGTGTTATGGAAACGGAACTCATCAGTTAATTGAAATCCTTTCGATCGACACGAGGAAAATGGCGTTAAAAACATTTTCACGGAGCGTTCCGAGGAGAATTACGAAGACACGCAAAAAATCGTTCACAAACGCTTCAGGAGGAAAAGTTTAGAAGCGAAGACCAAAAGTTGTTTTTGGTTGTGGGTCCATTGCACAAATCGTCGAGTAGAACGGACGGCGTAGAATAAAAATAATAATAAAATACAGGTTGCCGTTTTGAACGTCGAGAGTTAACTATTTAGGCCGTTTTTCGACAACGGTGCGACGACGAATAGCAAAACGTGAGAATTCTTGTTCCCGGCGTCGGATCGGCACGGCGCGACAAAAAACAAAAACGAAAAAATCGAAAATAAAAAATCGAAATCGCCCGTCGCACTCGTTCCCGGTTTCGGCGTGGTCACGTGGCGCGGTTGTGGTTATATTTTTAGCGCTCGCCTGACCTTGAACTATGCCGCCCCGGCCGTACGCGCGGAGACTGCCAGACCGTTAGTTCGCGGCGCACATCGAGATAATCGACGTCCGCGGTTTTTTACTAACGTCTGGTAACCGAGAAACGGACCGACGTCTTTTATTTGAAAGATAAACCCGAGTTCACAACACGCCACCGTATGTTCCGTCCAGCTGTTGTCGACCAGTTTGTTTGTTTTTTTTTAATATTCGTGTCTACCCGTCGTCCACGAGAATCCCACACCGCGTCGGCCAATCGTCAAAACGTCCGACGGGTTTTCAACCCGTACGTTTCAGAAGAAAATCACCTAACCCCGCGCAGCAATAACGATCGAACGTTTTCGTATGAAATCTGAAAAATCGATGGTGTCCAGTTCGAGGATTTCGTGTCGCCCCGGTTGAAAACCACTGGTTCACACGCATGTTCGTGTGATTTCGAACTTCGTTCGTGACTTCTTTTTTACGTATTTTTTTTTTTTGTTTGCTTTCATAGAGGGGGTTGGGAAAGTAAGTCCGCTCCTCGTCCGTGAAACGTCCGCCTTGGACACGACGCACCGTCGTCATAAACGCACGTCTCATAAACCGTGACAGTGTACCGGACGCGAGTGTGCCCGATGCGTTTTAGCCGAGCGCGTCCGGTCTCGTCGTACCAGACAACGGGCGTCGAAGAATATATTCTAATACATATCGTATACGCCGTCGGCCTAAGTGCAATATCCGAGGGAAATTCAGACGTAAATCCGTCCGGCAAAACGGTTAACGTTACGCGCGCGCATACGTTCCGGTCCGCGTCGGAAACGGAATGTCCGAAGAATCAACCGGCCGTTTTGAACAACGTCACCCGGTCGGACGTTCACGAGACGTACACGGCGAATTGTGATCCGTAATCACTACTCGGACATCGTCGACCGCGCCGACAACGTCCCATCGACGATCGCTACAGCGGTGCGTTTTCCGAGTCGGCTCGACATAATAACCGATCCGATCGCGGGGACGCCCGTCTGTTCTCGTTCGATCAGAAACGTGTTGTTGACACCGCATCAAACAATCAAACGTTTTCGATCGTAATCGATACGACCGTTTGTCGTTTTAAATCGCAGAACCGCGGTAATCGGCGATTTCTCTTGGTAAAATTCAATCCAACGAATTAAGCGAATGTTTTGCTGTTGCTGCGACTACCAACTCGGCGGAAAATATTTGTCAGAAACACACATTGAGTTTCATTTTATTGCTTTTTAACATACGGTTTCGCAAACAGTGTTGTTAGGCTCAGACAAAGCTTACGTGCGCTCGCTGAATTCTAATGACCGTGCAAATATTAAATGACGAATTAAAAACAACACGGCAGAACTATTCGAAGGAAGAAAATAATGTTTAAGAATATATAAGCCGTACATAACGGTCTTTTAACTACTCTGTGCTAATTTATAGCTTGGCGTTTTATTATTCGAAATCCCATAATTTACTATGGTAATAGCCATTGTAATTTGTAAACACTTTCCCATTGAAAGTGTAAAAGGAAATCGGCAGTGTCGTGTAGAAAACACACGCATACATACGCGTTTGTTTGAAAAATCTTAAAATCGTAAAGCGAAAACATATGGAAAGATCAAAGTTTTATGTACTATCTGTTGTTTACTGGTATGAAAGAACACATTATATTATTACCGTTTGTACGAGTTTCTCGAAAATTTCACGCATAAAAAGAAAACATATTAATAATTTTTCACAGATCGTGGTAAAGTTATACGTATTTGTGTTTGTAAATATATTATATATATATATACATATATTTTTTTTAGTTTTTTCACTCTTTGAATATAATTTCCTTTTCGAAAATTTGTTTTACTGTGATATATACATATATTATTACTATGAATTGCGCAAAATCTCCAGGGAATGTGTAAAAATTAAAAGACCAAATAGCGATTATTTACCCGAGTAAATAGCATCAACGAATAAAATATAAAATAATATTTATATAATACGGTTGGCGTTTTCTTTGTGGATAACTTGAAAAAAAAAAAATTAAAAAAAAAAAATCATAAAACGTTTAATGTACACTATTATGTTTTCGTAGTATATTTGATTGCTTTACGGTCGATTCCGCTGGTTTATCGCGGCGTAATTAAAGTTAACAAAATCATGCGTTCTAAAATCGTTCACACCCGAACGACAAAAAAACGTTATGGCCAACAACATCGTGTAACACGAGTACACGAGCGCGCCCGTACCGACGAAATATAATAGCGATAAAAAACCGCGTGTACGTCGTGCGACGGCGGGCCAAAAGGATTTCCGTCGATGAACGTCGACGGGTTCAACCGCGGTACTGTTTCAATCCGTCGATTTGTTCGTTTTGTTTTTGTTTTGTTTTTTTGTTTGTTTCTTCGTCGTCGTTCGCGGGATCCGTATCGTTCGAGCGCTCTTATCGAAATCCCGGACCGGGTTTGAACGCACGACGGTCGACAATATGGGACGGCCGACGCGATAAAACAAAAACGCGCGCGGTCTCGCGGGTCGTCTCGATATTTTAGACCACTCGTCCCCAACGTCGTGACGTTCGACGTGTTAGGCTGATATACAATGTTGTTTTCACACGCGGTCTTGTGTACGGATACGATAAGCGGATGCCGTCCCCTGCACGCGCTCCGCCCGGTAACGATAATCTCACGCAGACCCAACCGAACGAACAGTCTGGAAAAGAAGATCCGTTTGTTCGTCGTCTTGTCGATTTGTTTTGTTTTGGTTTTTTTTTGTGGTCCGTTGTCTTTTCGCGGTCGGTTTCGCTTTTCGACGACGTCTTCGTTTCGGTTGTCTTGAAAACAAAATAAAAGCCACGGCCGACGTCGAGGGGCACACCCGCGGCACGCCGGACGGTGGGCGGTATGGGCGGGTCGACGGTGGTAAAAAACTCGCGACCGGGAAAGCCGCCGCGGTTTTTTACACGCGGGCGGCAGACGAATTTTCGACAACGTACAAAACACAACTGTATCCGTCGTGCACCGAATTGGGATTTTTGTAAAATCGATTTTTCCCATGGTTCCGTGCAAATCCCGGTAACGGGCATACAAATTACGTACAAATTTGGAAACTCCAAATAGATTACTTTTTGAGTATTCGGTAGAAATAATCACATATTGTAGTGACGGGACTCGGTATGAGTTCAAGTGGTTATTATTACAGCATCCCCCCCCGCCAAAAAGATAAAAAAACAAAAAACAAAATACAAAACAGTTGTAAATACGTCCACCGTCCGCACGTGCATAGTAACGCGCTGCTGAAAACGCGTGGTGTCTCGTCCGCGGGGACGCCGCCGCCATCCGAAGTCACGTCGATACACCCACCGCGCGCGAACGTGTACGTGAACATTACATATATACGTATATATACGTATAAAATGGCCGCCCGAAACGTTTTAATAATGATTTATTATATATATATATATATAAACGTATTACGTGTTCACAACACCGAGCGGAATCCGACGAAACCGCGAAGGAGAAATTGTATGTATATTCGTTTAAATTTAATTGCTCGCCCGCTCTGGCTCGCGTTTTCCGGATTACGCGCAATAATAATAATATTGTAATACGTATACCACGACCGCGGTCGGTCGTGCCTACACACACACACACACACACACATACACACACACACATATATACGTGTATACTGACGACGCATAAAATATTATTATATAATTCGTGTGCGATCGTTTTTACACAGACGATCGATTCAAGAAGACGAGAACAAAATGTACACGCGATATCGTCGCTGACGTTTTCGGTCACGTCAGAAAACGCGTACGTCAGTGACACGTGCCCGACACGATTCGTGCGCACACATTCACGCGATCCGTGTACCCGTATGTCCGTGAAAACGTTTCCGTACGGTCGACGTCCTCGTTCTTTGGGTTCTTTAGGACCGCGATCGTCGAAAATCTCGGTGTTATCGTCCGTTTTCGAACGGGTTAAAATTAAAAAACCACTCACGCACTCTGTACACCGTTCGACGTTCAACGTTTTGTCGGAACCTAAACTCGTAGCCGTCGTTTAAAATCACGGTTCTGTTTTTTTCGCCAGCCATTGTTTTACGTTACCGCGTAACGCACTTTAAAATCAAAAAAAAAAATACAACGATTTTCCACACCGTATACACACATAATATTAGTACTATTCATATATATAATTAGTAAGGTAGGCGGGGGATGGCCGGGACCCGAATTACCCGCTATCTTTTTTTGTTTCCGGTAATCAAATTTACCGTTTGGAAAATGTACCCGGACCGAATTTACCCCAGCCCCGGCTGAACGTAAGGCGACATCGGCGAAACCGGATCGCGGGTCGCTGTAAACACGAAGAAAAGGAGCAGGATGAGGGGGTGCAAAATCGTATTGTTACCGTCGCGGCCGTCATGTCGACCGCCTCACCGCCGTCGGAACGACCCGATCGTGAAAACCGCCGGGGTCATCTTTTCTCATCGATTTTTCCGATTTCGCGCGATTCGACGTTATCTTTTGCGATATAAAACGTTTGATTGATTTGATTCTCCGCGCGGTGTATTTTTCCAAAGCGCTCGTATCGTTACGTACAGCGTGAATCGTTCGACACGTTCTCGTGAAAAAAGAAAAAGGCGACATGAACAAAATACGGTGTCGACTGGCCGGCTGGGGAGTTAGAATAGTGGGAGGGATATGATCCCGGGTTGACCCACCAACGTCAACTTAAAACCCAGTTGGTACCACGGGAGCGGGGGGTTGAGGAGCCTACCTCGGCTGCAACGTGGTGGTTGTGGGACAAACGCTAGATAGTAAAAAATCACTAGACCCAGTGAGAGGGAGGGAACCCACATGAATCGAAAACGATTTGTGCCTTCTGCTCAAAAGGGTACGGGCCCAGGTCCGGTGCTGGTGGTCCATAGACGACACTGGGCTTTGCTTCGGCAATGTCTTGATCTACCGCACCTCTTGAATAGCGCTCAGCGCTAATAGAAGGTGTGTGGTCAGTAGGCCTAGCTGCCAACAAAATCTGGAATTTACTGCCATTAAAACGGAGAACGGAGCGACAAACGAACGAACGAACGAACGCGATTCCGCATCGTTTCCGTCCGTGATGTCTTTCGTTCGATTCCCGTACCGACGACACATGTTCTCGACAATAACGACAATAATTTTCGCGGCATTTCGTGTTGGCCGTTCGTCGTCGGGTCGGCGAGCCGGCCGTTTTTTAACGATCGTTTTGAAACGTCCCGAAGCGTTTGGTGTTTTCTACGCGTTTTGTTTCCACGCGATTCAAATCACGGCGTCGAGTTTCGTCTGCTCGCGCACGGCCTAGCAAAACCGTCGGGACGGAATGTTTTTATCGGTCGACGATATGATCGTTTGACGACGATTCGGCCCCGTTTAAAATGTGATCCGCATATCGTGTCGTGAATAACGCGCACGTGAAGTTTGTCCTGTAAAGTATATGAACTCGTGCGCGTAGTTCCGACAACACGGGCTTGGACGACGACCAAATATGATGAAAATAGTTAACAAAACAAACGATAAAATATTACGCTTAGAGTATTTACCTGATACGGTTATTATTATTATTATTAATTTTTAACTTTGACAACAGAACAAGGAACTTGATCAATAGTATATATATAAATAGATAAACACGGCCAGTATATTTAATTAATGATTACTTTTTTTTCTGCGAGAGATATAATTATAAGTTTTTTTTTTTTTTATTATTAATTTTATCTTTTTTGGCTCTCGAAACTCGCGTAAAACAATACACGGAAGATTTGGCGTTTCCCCAGAACAGATACACATGTGCGATTACTTTCGGCAAACTAATGAAGGCCGGGCGGCATACAGACTGTACGACGCGACCGATCCAACCGTCTGAAATCTTTCATACAACTTCAAAAAACAATGTGCTTTGCGGTGCACGGGCCAAACGGTTTTCGGTCTGTTGGGTCAGTGTGTTTTCGAACGGAAACCCGTACGTACGTAATTCGATTATTTTCTCTTCGAGTGTACGCGAACTTCCCGCGGCCGTTATGATTAGAAGAGGTAAAAATATCAATGGCGGGATTTAACGAGTTCCGATACAGCCGTCGAACGTATCAATAGAAAACGCGCTTTATGGTTACGATACAATTGTTTTTCGTGTATTATATTACGACGATCGATAATCTGACGGGTACTCCATATACGTTATTATAGCCGAACGTTATTTGCTGAATAGGCCACTTCGCTCGTCGTATGGTATTATGAACGTTTTTTATACATACACGCACGTGTGTGCGCGTATTTATTTAATACTTGACGACGGGATATAATTCGTAACGATACAGCGATACTGTTATGTACATATATTCGTGACCGTTATAAATATTTATTTATCATACGATATAATACGATTTAATTAATTATGATAATAGTATCGTAATATAATACTGACATTTTTTCTATATACATATAACGTATAATGTATATATCCATTTCGATCATATTATGAAACGTACATTCTATTTTTGTTCCAGGAAAATGTTCATTGGTGGTCTCAGTTGGCAGACTAGTCCAGGTAATGTACAGACCATTGTGTACTTCGTGTATTTTGTACTATTATTGTTACTGTTATTATGTAATATTATTAGTGTAGTGAAAAAAAAAAAAGGAATTATATAAGCAACCGAAATGAATATCATTTGCCGAATTGTATAATTTATTTCCATTTTCAAACATAAGCACGTTCGTGCTTTTTACATCCAATGCCACGTTGTGTTTGCACAGTGCACACATTAATTGCCGAACGAAATTGTTAACGCGCGTCCGTCACGAGTCACGAGTATTATTATTTTATACGATTTGTTGTGTCATTTAAGCCGCCGAGATCAAAATGTTTATGTACTACGAAACGATTGCGTGCGCTCGTCGATCAAATAATAATCCGAAAACCACCGAATTGTTGTTTAAAACTCGGCAATTGTAATTTTCCAGGGCTTTTAAAAAAAAAAATATATATATATAACAGTTAACTACTTAAAGATTTTGATTCGGACTTATTTATAATTAACGGAAAGAAGTTTTCGAGCGGACCGTTTTATGACGGCGATCTGAGCGTGCAAACACTGACGACGTTCAAGTGGCCGGTCGTAAATTGGCTAGTCAAGAAGGGTCGGAAACACAAAACCGGACCTTTGGATTTGAGTGGAAAACCGCTAGAAGCTCATAATATACACGTATATACTTGACACAAAACGATTTGACCACGGACATTTCTTTGTCGAAAATCAAATTCAACAGTCGCGATGTTCGTATGCGCGGTTAGTATATTCGGTCCGCGGTCACGGTCGCGAATAATCGTTGCCGATTGTCTGACGAATCCGTGTCCACTAATCTCGAGCGATTTCGTTCGTTTTTGTTGTATACGGCCCGTGTATTAACAGTGCGATATCAAGTCGGTTGGCTGACGTTCGGGACATTTTCATCGACGCGACCGTGTCGCGCAGACTAGCGCGTTCCGTTTTCTGTAAATTGTCGCTTTTGTCATGCGAAGAAAAATCGGAAAAAAACTATATATATATACACACACACACACACACAATATGTACAACCTAAAACAACAATATAAAAACACGAGAGATCGGGTTGATGGGGAACAAATAACTCATTACAATCGTAAAACGGCGGACGTGTTCGGAATGAAATAACGCGGCGGTGACGGAAGAGGAGAGGAACGGGCGACTCTCCTCTATCCTTCGCGTCTGACAAATATCTAATAACATTGAATGTGTGTGTGTGTGTGTGTCGTATATGCCAAAACGGTCGGCGTGCAAGGCGCACAAAGACCGGCCGAGAGAGAGAGAGAGAGAGAGAGAGAGAGAAAATGACAATCGGATATAATACGTGACACCGCGAAACGAGGCTCGCGCGGTTTAAGCCGTTATTTATTCGTTTTTCGTCTCGAAAAATTAGAATTTTTTTACCAGTAACACGTATCGGGGTAGCGCGATAAATCCACACGACGAGCGGCCGAACGGATTACGATCAGCTTTTTCGCGGTCGGCGCGGCGGAAAACGGCGTAAAGAACGTAACGAAAAATAATCACCTCTACGAGGAGATTTTCGGACGGCGGTCCGAACCCGCAAGTGTACGTTTGACGTACGGATAACTCTTCGCGACGACATCAACGTTTTGCAATGGCGATCATATCAAAGTCTTGATGGGGAGGGGCAGGGGGCGAACTCAAACTCAACGGTGAGCTCCCACGTCTCGATCGTGGGGTTCGACCTACTGTGCTATCGGCATTGGAAGTCCATGGCTCAAATTAATCACGGACGATACGGATATTTTAGATATCTTATCGTACGTGGCCGGTAGGTAATAA
Source organism: Schlechtendalia chinensis (assembly GCA_019022885.1). NCBI lineage: Eukaryota > Metazoa > Arthropoda > Insecta > Hemiptera > Aphididae > Schlechtendalia > Schlechtendalia chinensis. Next base: position 14,022,270 of record CM032343.1, read on the forward strand.
AAAACGAATATAAAGCGACGAAAACCCCAAGGCGGGAGGGCGACCCATCCAACGTCCCCCTTCCCAGAATATCCGCCACTGACGGCACAGCGGCGGTTAGGTCACGTTGCAGCGAGTGACATTACAAATCGAACGAAATAATAAAAACACTCGCGTGTTGTACGAGCGGTATAAATTATTGCCGGGTTTCGTCCGGAACAAATAAAGCCAATGTCCGTATATGGAAAACGACAAAAAAAAAAATAAATAAAAAAGAATAAGAAAAGTAGCGCGTGTTTTTTGTTTTTTACAACGCTAATACGGTTTTACACCGGCGAGACGTGGCGAGAAAAAAAAATACAATAAAAAGGTTAGGAAAATATTTGCTTACCAACCGGGTTCGTATGATTGAAAGGACTTGTTTGTTCTTTGAATTTCGCTTTCCAAACATATCGCGCGTGCACGACACCGAAGAAGAACGCGCTGCTGACCCAACGGCGCGCCAACCCCGTATACGCGATCGGGCGTAGCGATCAAAACGATACGACCGTTAACCAGCTATCCGAGAAACACGCGACCGGAAACGCGATCGGAACCGTGACCGTACAGAAGAAAGCCGGCCGGACCATGACCGAACCGGCGATCGACCGGTACCGCGGGCGAGGGTTTAAGTCCCGGACGGCTCGACGTCCGAGAACGCCGGGGAAACACCCTTGCGTGCCACGGTCGCCACGCCGGCGCGGTCACGACACCGGAGGGTAGTGCCCCAGTGGTGCGACCAGAGATATCCCTCGGGGGAGGGGGGGAACGGGGGTTCCAAAAAATTATACTACAAAAAATGTGAACACAAATAATCACGTGAAAAGTGAATTTGTTTTTTATTCGTGCAATCGTATAGATAATAAGTGGTAAAATTTGAAAAAAAAAAAATTACCAAAACGACGGTTCGAAGTCGCCAAAAAACGATGTGTTATACTTTATCGGACTGTACGTTTACGTCATAGTGGATGTCGGACGGAGCAGCTAGTCCATCCGATCTCGATTCGGACGTAGAGTTTGTCAAATAACTTTTGATTGCGTTCGAGCGTAGAAAATCGCCCACATCAGCTTCGCAAGACGTGATCGCAGGAAGTGCGTACCGGTTTGAGCAAGAGCTCAAAAAGCGTTTGCGAATAAATGTGACGTGCATTCGTATCAGACAATAACTAAATAGTGTCTTACACAATCGTCCACCTTAGAAATACTCGACACGGACGTGCAAAAGACCTTTCGACCACGACGCCGGCTGCTAATAAAACGATCTCGGAAATCGTTTACATTTCCCCCGTCGCCGTCCGCCATCGAGAAACGGTATAAAGTCTTTTATGGCTCTCCCTTTGCCGCCGCCATTGTCGAACGTTTGGGTTAGACGCGAATGAGATTTCGATTTTACGGTAGTTTTATTGGCCCTCGTGCGCGCACATTCCATACCGACGTCGCTTCACCCGGCCAAAATGCAAATAAGTGAATTATTTTCCCGTTCCGTGTTGATTTTCTGTTTTCCTTTTTAATTCCAATCCCGTTTTATGTAGCGAGTAATTTATTTAAATTATTTCCTCCGGCCCAATCGTTTTATATTCAATTCTGCCGATTCCGAAAACGCCGCCGGTACGGTACGCACGCGCGCCCCCGTGTGTGTGACACGCATGTACAACGTCACGTGGACGTTCTTACATCGTCGGCGCCCCTGCGTTTTCGAACTCACCGAAACGCGTCGACCCGTTCGTGCGCTCCCCTCAAGCCACGTGCGATTACAACACCGTCCGCGGTAAGGTGTTCGCCTCGACACCGAAAACATTAAATTTAAAACGACATAAAAATCGCGTTCTCGTTATGCGGTGCGTTTCGTTTGTCGCACGTGGACGGGGTGTCGCCGGGTCTCGTCGACGGCACCCGGGATTCTAACACGTCACAAGTCCATGACGCAAGTCTTGTCCGGGGTTTTTAGCTCGGATCGCTCTCACCGAGATTCCGGCCGTCGGAGATATTGTATCTGCGCACAGTTGTTAGGAATATTAAAAAAAATTCGATTTCGTAAAGAAACGAACGAAATGCCGCAATACATTCGACACGTGCGGTATGCCTTTTCGTTTGAATATCACATTAAACACGCGTACAAATAACGTGCATGCGTCACACGGAATTGTCATTATACGTGTTGCGCAGTTAATGCAAGCGCTAATGAATATTGAATAGACTTAATGATATAGGTCCATACATAATTCAACAGACGCGTTTTTTAGGTTGTCTCGGCTAACCGAGAGGTAAGTCGTCCGCTCGAAAACGTCATTGGAAACGCGTGTTTCGTCAAAATCGGTTTGGATCACAATGGAATTCGTCGAACAGAACAATCGTGCGAATTTGTTTTGGGCGCGCGGTTAATGTACGTACACCGGCAGATAACGGAAACAGACGCAATTGAATTATGGTGATTATAACAATAATCGTTTGTCCGTGTACAACTCGCATTGGTCTCGTCTGGTAGTCTTAATAATAATATATATATATGTTGTCTAACGAGTACGATTTGTACAATTAGCTTATATAAACACGTAATTATAATACAATGTTTAACGGGAAAAAAATTAAATTGTCGTTGTTGTTTTCGTTTCCCCCCCACCCTTTTTCATTTTTTTTTTTTTTACTTCTAGACGCCATAACACAAGACTACTGTATTTAACGTTATAATTAATGTGTACGTCTAAATGTGTTGTTAATGGAAAAAAAAAAACCTACATGTAAAAGTACAAGGTCATTCGATCGTATTATTACATGACTACGGACGGCATGATGCAAATATTCCGTGCTCGTGTTTTTTTTTTTTTTTTTTTTTTATCACATGCGTAACGATATCACACCAGAACACGATCTAATACGCGAATGACCAGTCCGCCGTCGTCGTTTCCATTTCAAGTCGTATTCCACAGCGCGACTGTTCGATTTTCGTCTCGTCCGAACGCCGTCGATCGAAACCGGGAACGGAATCTCGCGCGCGAACGACAAGTCCCCGAAGTAGCAGCTCGATAAACGCGTACGCGGGAAGTTCAACGCGGACGGAGCTGTTCGACGAAACTTCGAAACTTCGTCTCGCGTACCGGACTGTCGTCAAACGTATTTCGCGCGGTCGCCAACACGGAAACGTGTTACGTCGAATACACGACCTGTACTCGATCCGTTTTTCGCACACGCCCACCCACACCGTGCCGAACACGGCGATTGTCGGCGTAAACGACGTTTTAAATCGGTCGGAGACGACAAGACGTCTGCGCCACGTTGAAATATTATATCGCGTATGTACATACAACGTACATTTATTAATCTCCATTCTTACAACAACAAAAAAAAAAAAGAAAAAAAAACGAAACAAAACCGTCGCATTATTTCATACTCGGGAAAACGCGACTGTACAATATAATCTCGGAGACGGTTTTTCGTCGCCAAACGTTTTCGCGAAAGAAAGAAAATTTTAGAACAACAGCGACAACAATAGACATTACATTCGTTCGGAAAACAATGTCCGTGGCGAACGAAAACGAAAAATTTCAAAAACGAAATAAATCATTACACTTGGAATAATAAAAACCGTGTACGGAAAGTAAATTTTTTTTTTTTTGATTTATGCTCGCGCGTTATTTCTGTTCAATCACAATTAATTGAGTCTTCCGTTTGGGAATACAAAAAAAAAAAACAAACAAACAAACAAACAACAACGTCACAGCACGTTAATGCCCCATCACCGGAATGCGTCTGTGCAATATTTATACACGCGTATGGGAACCAGTGCATGTGTATGACGGCAAAAATGCAATTACTGGTTTCCTCTTAGAATTCACATTTGTCACAATTTTTTATTATTATTATTATCTTTTTTTTTTTTAATTTATTCACTTATTCGTCTCGTTTTCATTCTGAAACTCTCGCGTTCCGGGCAAAAACAATTCGGTCCAATGTTTTTTTAGCGTGGAAAACCCGTCCGGCGTTCGGTAGTTAATTTCATTCTGAAACGTCCGTAATGTGATTTTTTGCCGTTTAACTGCACCGTTAACGTCGACCGCGCCGAACAAGCGTAGGTGTTTAATTGTTGTACGATATATTACGTATTCTTGGTTTACTAGTTTTTACGCGTCGCGTCGCTCTATTTTTTGACTGATTGAATTGAATTCGAAAATCACAAATGACCCATTTGTTTGTTACGCTTACTGTCTAATCGATAAATCTCAATTGAAGCTCTGATTACGATTTTTATTAAATTAAAGAAAAAAAAATAGCGTGATTAAAAACTCAATTTTCCCGATATTTTGTCACTTATTCTGTGTTGAACAACGAGCGAAGTGAAATTGTGAATTTATATATTGGCCAAAGCCGATGGTCTGGTGTGATTATTAGAATTTCCTATATACCTGTATATATATGTATAAGTATTATTACTGTAATGTTCAATATTTGTTTGTGATTTCCAGTTTAAAAGTACATATATAAAATATACCTAAGTATAAGTTTATATAATAGGAAAAAAAATCTCTTGATAGTATTTTTTCGCATATTAATTTGTGACGAACAAGGAAAAAATTTATTTGTTTCTGACATATCACTAATATATACACATGTATGCATGTAATTTAGAAGAGGGAAAAAATGAATTACAACACAATCAAGTGATTCGAACACGATATGAAAAGACTGACGTGTGTGTTGTTGTTGTTGTAGAAAATCGATTACCACACGATTACATCGAGGATTCGACATTATTTTAATTTTAATTTTCTCGTTTAGCCGCGAACATTTTGTCTGAAAACCCACTCCGTCGCCTTAAAAAAACGACGGTGTTATGATATTTAAAATAAAATAAATAAAAAACATTTCATCTCCGTTGAAAGTGTCACTAATGAGTGGAATTCTTTCTCATGTTCGCCAACATCACTCTCATCACATACGCTTATTGTACATAATATTGTACAGATTGTGTATTTCTTATGTAAAATAAGAAAAAAAAAATCTAAATTTTCTCGTTACCGATCGCGCAAACGATTTAATCTGCGACTTTTTTTCGGCCTGGTCTCCATCACGTCGGCGAAACCAAACTATCCGATTTTCCGTCTCTGTATATATATATACTCTGTATATATTTAAACTGGGTGCCGGAGCAGGTCTTCTGAAAACATTTTGTTGTTGTCATAAATGACCGATTGCATTGAATTGTGGTACGCGAATACAGATGCGTATTCATACGTTATGCATCCGCCATAATTTACATATTAATAAATCGACAGTTTGTAGGAAGAAAGCAATTGAGATAAGTTATCTTGGATGGCTATTGAACCCAAATAAAATGTATGGATAATATTGTTGGTCAGCATATCCGTCGCGGGCGATTTGTACGTTGCATTTTATTTGAAAACGATCGGACGCTGCAGTTGAAATTCAAAAAGATCACCCTCAATAAATTCTGGACACATATGTGGATGTTTGCCGTTCTCAACTTCATACCTTCGTGAACAGGGGTTTTCAGCAATATACAAAAACAAAAAAAAACAATAACAAATTGATTTCGGTGGCGAAAAAAACGCGGGTATGTCTGGTCAACCATTCGTCGTCCAAGAATTGAAGATATTTGTAACACCCGTCGAGCACACGCTTTTGCGTCGAACGTACTATTTTGTAATGTCCGTCGGTTCTTGATTCAAATTCGGTGTAAAAAAAAAAAAAAAAAAATGTCACAAGTAGTCGAAAAAAGTTTGAAGACCATTGCTACACACACTCGCGTTTGTCAGCTATTGCAATCGAAGCACGTGTACCTACACAGACGTGCGTGCGTACAATAATCGTACGATACATTCACTGCCCCGAATTCACAAATCTATATACATTAAGAATAATAATTGTGCGGACGTATGCTGGTACACTGATGCAGACTCCATCCATTAGAGACGACTGACAATCGGCGGCGGCGACGACGACGACGACGCTCATAATTAACAAACACACAATTCCCAGTAACGACCTGTCGTTTTCGGACGAGAACACACACACGCACACTAAATAAAAAATAAAAAATAAAAAAAAATTGGTAAATACTCGTGTGCGCATACACGCCTGTGCGGACGCGGAGTTTGTCCGGCCGTTTGACTTTACGTCGATGATTTTCGTACGTCTGCGATACGCGGGCGTGCGTTTTATTCGTGTTTCGCGAAAATAAAAAACACACACACACACACACATATATATGTACGAAAACTAAACGACGTCGAGCAAGAGAGAACAAACATATTTGCGATGCGTATTTCTTTAAACAATACGCATGACGACGTTCGTAGACGACGACTATTTTGAACAACCGTTCGTGTTCGTTATGGAAACGGCAATTTCAACCGGCGTTTGATCAATAACGCACACGAATCAAGACCACCGATTGTCGTTTTGTTCTCGTCCTTATTTTTTATGTCGACGTACGGCACCACCCGATTCGACAAATAACACACGAGACTCGTACACGAAATATTTGATGTGCACAAACGCAGCGACGTAGTCATGGGGTGATGACGGGGATGGATCTGCCTCCCCCCCAAGGCTTTTGTAAAATAATTAAATTAATTTGTTAATATTATATATATATTATGTTATAAAACTCAACCGTATACAGTAGTATTTAAAAAAAGAAAAACATAGACCTGTGTGGGCGACGAAGCCCCATGTTTACCCAACCAATTATCTATCACTCCCCAGAACATAATCATGACTACCGCCACTGCACAAACGTGTGTACGAATACGTTTCAATTGTCGACGATTCGATGTTGCCTTTCACGGACGATAATATTCTACATGTACCGGAATACATTGACACCCGGGACCCGGTTGACGTGAACGGCGACTTACAGGTCTTGAATTATTAAGAACAAAAAAAAAGTCGTTGTTTTGAACATTGTATACAACGCTCGAACTTGAAAAAAACTCGTCGTGAGATCAAAAGATCTCATCGATTTTTATCGTTTTCTAGTAGTTTGCATAGGGCAATCTGTACAACTGAACACGAAAGTAGTCGATCATGATATGGAATACGATAGTACTAGAAAATCGGTTTACAAAAAAAAAAAATTCGTTGTTGGTATTTTTCCCCACGCGATGCATTCGAACGCGATGCCTCGTTAAAAACTATTCTGTACAATATGCATTTTTTGTATTTTTTTTTTTTCAAACCAATACTTCGGACGACCGGAACCGTTTCCGCGACGTAACAACCCGCTGCATCGGCCGCGCGTGCACGCAATATAATATTTCACGTCACGGATGTGCCAAGCTCAGAAAACGGCAGTAAAAACACAAAACACGAGCCGCCGTTCCCCGGAACACTAACTTAATAACGTTTAATAACGATTTTCACCGACAACACGCATGCACGTGCGGCATTGTTTGCGACTTATTTGATTTGATTTGATTTTTTTCGTGTTTAATTTTAAACACGCCGACTGCCCGTCCGCACGCGCGTGCGCCGCATTACTACTCGTCCGCGTATCGCCGTTTTCCGATGTCACAAAAGTAAAAAAAACCCGTAAAAAAGCGTAAAACTACGGCCTTAAATCATAAAGTCAATATTTATACGAAAAGTGTTGTGTCGATACGATAGACGTATTTTTTTTGCGAACGGCTCGCGGCGTAGTCGCGACGCGCGATCAGCACGAAAATACAATAATATCGTCCACGACTTACGTCGCGCCCAACGTGGTTTTTGTACGGAAACTGTTGTCCGAACATTGTGACGGACGCGGGCAGTAATATTGTGTTTTCGAATAAACTCGACGCGGCCAGTTGTTAGGCCCGGCCAATGTTATTGTTTTGACAAAAAATAAAAAAAAAAAACAACAACGAATACTTACGCGTGTTGAGAATCGAGGACTTGGTAACCGTTCGAGGTTGTTGATTTTTTTTTTTTATAATCGAACAGTGTATTTCGAAAATTATTCATTCCGTCGACTGCGTATAAACGCACATGTGTATCGCCGTTATACCACTGTTTTCGCAACTCGTAATCACAATAATAATAATAATAATAACGGATAACGTACGCGGACGGCGTTAATTAAAATTGCATCGCGATTAATAATTAAACCGGAAACATTAATAAAATTGATAAAACATTAATTAACGCGAATTATGTAACGCGTTTGATTCTTGTACGAGTTAAGGAGAGGTGCCCGTGTAGATTATTGATGACGAAACGATCATCGCGTTGTTGTGCGTTCTGTCCGGCGAAAGCATCGCGCGAGATCGAAGCGAGACGGACGTTCGTCAGACCGTCGACGTGTTTATAGAACGATCAATTGACGTTTCAATAACGCGGCCGGAGAACAAATCATATTCGAATAGTTCGTCGGTCGACACACACACACATTTGAAATAGCCGGACGTTTTCATTTCAAACGTTTTGTACGGTTTGACTAGAAAAATTACGGACATCGCGAAACGACATTTCGCATTCGAATTCGGTGTATTCGTTACGAACATCGTCTTTGTGGGGGTTTTTTTTTTTTTACTTTTCTTTACATTCATTGCAGTTTTTCATCGCGACAATAAAGACGCCATAATTTAAACCGGCTTATATAGACCGTAAGTACACCGATCGAGTCGATAAACGAACGGTCGTTTTTACTCGTCGGGCATGGAAAATAGGACCGTCGACAAAACGTGGATGTTTCCGCGGACCGGAAAACAGCAGACTCATCCGATCTTTCAACCACGGTACTGTAAATAAATCCGGGCCCACGTCGCATATCAAGCATTTCAAATAATCAATAATTTTTTATTTTTACAAAAGGCGCGTGAAATTCTGGGTGCACGGCTTCTCTATACGCCTCTATATAATATCAATTAGGGTTTAGTCACCCTAAAATACGTTTGAAACACCGGGTACGCCAATTTACTGAGGTTTAAGGAGGTCCTCTACTCTCGAGACCTAAAATCGAGCGATTTTTTGAGGAATAAATTTTGAAAGGTCTAGTGAATAGATTTTGAAATTTTTTTTTTTTATTTCCAAGATACATGTTTTGACTTTTCATTTTTACTTATAAAGACGAAAAAAAAAATAACTCTCGCGACCTTGAAACGTCATTAATGACATTGATATTGAAACTGCATGGGCCCCGCTTAAACAAAGTTGTGGCCAATTGCGTAATCTGTAATTAGAAAATTGATATTCTTTATAATCATAGTTACGTCGGCTATGTTTTCCCGAGACAGATTTTATTTTGCAATTTGTAAAAGTTAAGCAACGATTTGTAAAAATGTCCAATTTTCACGTCATTTATTGACCTATTAGAGACTATAAAAATGGAACGAAATAAAATTTTGCAAATCGTACTCGGGAAAACATAGCGGTAGGTTTTCTTTATAATTGAAAAAAAAAAATTATTGAAATCGGACCAATACTCTTATGAGAAGTCTTACTCAGCAGCTAAAAAAACACTACTCTCGGGAAAACGCGTTTAATGATGAATTACGGTGTATAACTTGATTGTAGTGACTTAATAGCTAATCTGCTATACCGGGGCCGTAGATTTCTCCTTCCTCATCGCGGTGATGTTCTTGGTCACACATTCGTAAAATGTCAAGAACGGACCGGTAAATTATTTAGACAATGATTTTTATCTAGACAAGCGTCGTCGTGGCGCGCCGCCCTTAGTTTCGAGGAAACGGCCGGAGACGGGTAACTTTCCGTCCCCAGAAACACGCAAAGGAATGGGATTTTCACGAAATCCATTCCGTGGCGTATTTTTAGATACATATAGTTTGAAATTGAAAAAAAAAAATTTTTTTTTGATTTTTTGAAACCGAAAGAGTAGAACGGACCCCCTTAATCAATCCCTTAATAATAGGTCTAAAAAATTGTCTATGAATAACAATAAAAATAAATAAAATCGTTATAATTTTCAAACTTTCGCAGCCGTCTGCCGACGCGAAGTGTCCCGGTCTTACGAAATAAAAATAATAATATTACGCAGTGAGAAATCAAATTATTTTGTTTTCCTAATTCAAATCAATAAAACGTGTTGGGGGAGGGGCGCCTGACACTACGGACGCTGTTGATAATGTCCGGAAATAGACAACGCGTGCACGCGCTCTCCGTCGGCCGTCCACCGAAAACGTCGTCCGTCCGGCCGGCCGAGTGCTATTACCGATTCGCGTGTCGTGTTTTTGACAGTAGTAGTAGTCCCCGCCGAGGAAAAGGGCACGACGCGCGTAAACGACTAGACGACTAGACGAGGATTCGTTTGACTCGCGCACGAAACGACGAAAATAATACATTCGAAAACGGACGTTTAACGTCGTCGTGGTCTTATTTTTGTTTTGGTTTTTTTAACACGCGCGTTCACGACGGCAATCGGGTCGTAGATCCGGCCGACGACGGTCACCGAACGTCGATAAAAACGTAAACGAAAACACGCGGGTACGAATATAAACGTGCGCGCCGGGGACGTTTTTGGACTCGGATCGATTTCGAACGCAGTGAACGAACCGGGACCGTTTCGGTGGAATAATCGCACGCGGTCGACGACGACGTTCACACAGTCGACAATAGACGCGTCCCCCGACACCGGCAACGACGAGAAAACGGTCATTCGTCGGCACGGTTATGATATTACGATGGATATTGAACGCCACCTGCCTCAGTAGGCGTAATAAATGTAAACGTAGTAGTCTACAGGTTAGTACCTGTACTGACTGAACCGCCACGAAAACCGTCGGTAAATACCAAAATCGTGGTCCGCGAGCCCGTTTTTCCTCCGGTGTCGTTTTTCTTTTTTTTTTTTTGGAGGGAAACTTATTTATACAAAAAGGTTTTTTCCGGTCGGTCCGTCCCCGCCGGTTTTCTCGAGATTTGTTGCGCGTGCGCGTCGTCTCGTTTTGGTCGCGGCCAATAGCGTGCGAGCATATCCGCTGGACAGTCCCCACCGGTTTCATCGCGTCCGGGGGGGGGGGGGACTCTCGTGCACCCGCACCCGCCGCGAACGCGTCATTTGTCGTTTACACGCGCGCCGGGCCGGACACCGCGAACGAAAGTGTTAACCGTTATGTGCGTGTTCATTTTTTCGCTCGATTTACATCACTACACACACACACACACGCAGGCCGGTCGGACTTAGGTGAACCAAGCGACCCGTTTCCCGAGCGTCTAGCGGCGATGACCAGGTAAGCATTTTATCGATAAATGTTTATTTACCCAGCGGAATACAGAGTACTCGGTAACTTCCGTATAAATCGTTTTTATCCCAAACCATAACACCCTGTCGGTCGAACGACTCTGAAAGAAGTTTCACTTCATCCGCGCGTACCCAATATGAATGTTCCTCACGACTAACAACGCGTGTGTGTAATTCGCGGCGCGCGATTTGCGCACGTTATCATCCCCACCCGCGTTGCGAAACACGTGGACACGCGCGTGTTACGTAAACGATAATTTTTTAATGTGCGTGTTTACCGACGCGCGCGCCAGCACTTCCCGCGTTCCAGAACCGGCCGTACGACGATTTTGTTTATCGACCGAACGGCCCAACCTAACCTAACCGGGCTCCTCGTTCTCGTGTTGCTGTTTTAACGTCCCGCGACGCCGACGTTTTCCCATTACAGACGTTTGCCGACGCGTCGTTTTCGTCATTCCGATCATCGCGAGAAAACCAAACCCGACGCCCGTGTGCGTATTGCTAACGGAAATCTTCCACGACGAACGCGCATTCAGTTATTCCGATTCCAGACGGCGTCTCGGAGACGTACGAACAACACCGCGTACACGCCGCAGCGCGCTGACCGCAATAGACCCCATCCCCCCGCGGACCGTGTTCTTTTGGCCGTGACGACGATCGGACCTCGTGCCAAATCTTGTCCGGCGCGCCAAAAGAATAAAAATATAAAAAAAACCCCACGTCTCGGACCGACGGGAGACGACAACGGGTTTTGCGAGAGTCCGCCGCGTCGGCGGATCGATCACCGAAACTATTTTCGTGGGTTTACCGGCTTTTTTCGCCCCGCGTTTTCGAACAACGGTCCACTGTATACAAATATGGACGATTCGAATTTTTTCAACGTTGCGCACACGTCTTATTTCCGACGTGTCGAATTGTCGCGTGCAACGACGATTATGTCACACGTTGTTTTCATAAATTATTTCACAATTATTATCGGACGACGTTAAAAAAAAAAAAATAATAACGTAAATGTTCACATGCGCGTACGGTGTAACGGCGAAGAGAGGAGCGGCGCGATGGGTCGTAGAGACAATTGGCCTATTAAAAATATGACTTCACGGTCAGTGGATCGTCGAAGAACCGGTTTCGCGTGTACGCGTACTTAAAATGATAATAATAATAATAATAATAATGATAATAATAATAATAACGACGACGACGACGACAGTGGTTTTGCGACGAGAAACACGACGACGAATTTCCGGAATCGGATCGCGTGTGAATAATAACAACGACACTGGTCCGGTGTACCGCACGCGTTCTCCCCCACGCCAATCAATGTGCAATTAACGGGCAAATTATTTCCACACACACACACACATTTATATGTGTATGTATCGCGCGGTGTTCGATAACGTTTACGACTACGGTTCGGATACGCACGCCGAACTGAATAATACAATTCAGGTTACTCGTCGCGTGCGATTCTTCTCGTTTCGGTTTGTTAAAAAAAAAACAATATATACTATTTGCGAACAGTTTATTTCGCGTGGTCAGAAAACGGAATTCATTAAACCTATCCACACGGTCCGTGTAAAACGTCGTCGTGTACGTTGATTTGGTCGACGGAGTACGCGAGAGAAACGCTTGTGCGGCGCGAACAATTCGTCGTCGTCGTCCGCGGCGGCCGCCGCGCCGTACTAATTAATTATAATAATAGTCAGTACCGAACGGTCGCGGCCGTCTGTTAATATTTATCGCTGACCTAACCTAACGTAACCCGTACCGTTGACGACGTGTTCCGTAGATTATAAACCGATAAGAATTACGTCCGGTAATGGACGCGAAACAAAATATATATAATTACGCGCGGGCATCATACGTTTTACGATTATAAGAGAGCGAGACGATAAACCAGTTTTCGGTAAACGTATTATTAACGTGGTTCGACTACCGTGTTAATGGTTAAACCGTGTAAACGGTCGACGGACAGTGGTGACGGTTCGCGGCCATTTCGTATCCCGTGAACGTTTTCGTGTACGGGAACATTACTGGCCGTCGATGCGAAACCGTGAGTTTTTTGGTTTGTTTTTTAAACATTTCATCCGCAATTTAAGTGAAAATACAAATCGTATCGTTATCGAACGGTAAAGGCGATACGGCGTCGTGTTTATGCAATCCAAGTACTCGTACGTGATTGACGAGCAAGCGTTTATTTTTTCTCACGTGCAAAATTACGCGCGCAATCCGCTGATAAGATAAATGCGTGTGACCAGGGGCGCACTGAGACCCTGAACGCCCAGATGGGTAAGTTTTCAGGACGCCTTGAGCTAACGTAATCGACACGAACAAGCGACTTGATGTTACGATTTTCAATTGTGAATAAAATAAATAACTTAATAATGTACGACATGAAAAAAAAAAAAGAAAACCGACTCGTTGTTTCGCAAAAAAAAAAAATAAATAAATAAATAAATCGGTACCGTTTTCTTCCGTGGCCGATGTACGTACGTTGTTCAATAGACTTTAATTTTTCAAAATATACGATCGACTGATTTATAGTTTTCTTCTTTTTTCTTTTTTTAAAGGCGGTGAAAAAAAACCGTTCCGACGGCAAAAAAAGTTCACAATCGGTGAAACGTTCGTATTAGGTAAAATTTAATGCTCGGGTTGGCAATTAAGTTCCCACAAAAGTCTTATATATATATTTATATATAGCAACCGTGAAACGTGTTCGATAGGCGAACGTCACGTTCACGTTGAAAGTCACGTGAAACGTGACGTGCGCAATCACGTAATTTATCGGGTATTTGTTATTATTATTTCGTCGTAGACGAGAAAAATAATGCCGTCCGAGCGGAACGGGTCCGATTGGTCCCGCGAACGTGCCGCCAGTCGTATTATCGTTTGGCGGGTGATTGCGACGTTTAGGAGAGGAAAGAAGCTCCTCCGGCGCCGCGGACCGTAACGAGATCGCCGTGCGATTATTATCAATCACAAATCACAGCGTTTAAACGATAACGAAATATCAAAATTGATTGAAAATCTTCGAGTACGGGAATGAAATTAAAAAAAAAATTTTTTTTGTTTTTTTATCTTTTCCCCGCAGGACAATTGTTTCGCGAGACAATACAAGAGAAGACGAGAAACGTACTTTGGTACGAATGAAAATGTGAAAATAATAATAATAAAATACATTTAAAAATAATTTCAATAACGTTATACGACGCACATATTATGTCGCCAGCAGTCGATTAAGTGAATATATGTACGTGCACAGTGTGTATTAAAAAGTATTTTATGGATTATGTAAGACACGTTTCGTTAACGTTCTTTAAACTAATGTGTCCATAATAATGTTTAACGTGTGTATAACGATAACTATGTCCAACGTGAACATATCAAGTATTTATATATATATATATGTACAAGAACGAACATTTAAAAATAAGCTAATATAAAAACATCGCGATCACTGGACAGTTCAAATATACTATACCCGAAGGTTTCGTTTAATGTGTTGTAAAATCGTACAACAAACAACAATATCGTTTCTTCGAAACGAAAAGGTTATCGATCCGTTTATCAGGGGTCAATGACTAGACACACAAATTTGAAAATATTCGTGTTCAGTTTATTCTCCCCTTTAAATTTTACTTAACTCGTATATTTCCGATAAGTATATATATATATTTATATGTATATGGCACGCATAGGAACGTTCGAATGTGATAATCATTTCAACTAGACATTGATTAAAGCGGTTATTGTGATTATTTCACACTAAAAAAACAAAATTGTTTATAGGTATATACAATTAAAATATAATTAAGAAAATAATAAAAAAAACATTTTCATGAATTTAATATGTTCGAGGTTAATTCAAATTGATAGTGAAGAAATCATATCACGTGCGTTTTATTGATTTATTTTTTTTATATATTCGTGTATAGTATATGACTTTGTGTGATTAACCGCCATATCATTAGGCGCGGTACGTCGCGAGACCGAACCTTAACTAAAACAAAGTCGATATTTTACGAGCTTGCCGAATTGAACAATCGAACAATATTGTTAGTACTCGCGCCCGCCCGGGTTTTCAGGCTGTGAGAACGTCGAACGGGAGTGAATGCGTCTGTCGGTGCGCGGACGATATCGCATGTCCGCCGGAATCGTCCCCGGGGTCGTTTGTACGTTCGTCGGATTCGCGGCACGTCCGCGGAGGGTTCCCAGAGGTCGGGCGGCGGGCGGGCGGGCGGGCGGACGGGCTTTCGGTAACGGTCGACGACGGTCAGGGACGACGGGAAAAAGGATTACGTCGTTTTCGGGCACAATTAACGGTGGCCCGGGCAACCGTACCGGTCGTACCGCACGCGTGTATCGGTGCCTGGCAACCGGCGCGGGGGTCCTCTAACCCTTTTTTTTTTTCTTCTTCTTCTTCCCCGAAACCCTTCCCCCCGTTACGCGCCGGCGTCGGTAAGACCGCACACGCGCCCCCCGACGATAACGACCCGCCAAAACGAGAAGGTGTAATTCGACTGTATTTTCCAGATAACCGCGTACCGCGTACGCCATTACATTATATATATATATATACACACATTGTTTGTATAACAATAATATTGATAACGATTGCGTGCGTGCATACGGTTAAAATGTCGTCGAGTTATTTTTATTTATTTTAAACAAAAAAATCCGAGGTATTCGTAAATATCCAAACGAATTTCACACGCCATTCCTCCCCCCCAAACCCGGTGAAAACGGCGCGTAAAAAATGCGTTACTTATTTTTCACTACGACGAACAGAGACACGTTTTACTAGTTCTCATGACCGTACATACTTGTATTCATTAAAAAAAAAAGTCTAAAAGCCAATGGGCCGACTTGGACTAACCGAATTTTACGCACGGTCGCGCAGATCAAATCATAAGCTATGGGATCATAAGTCTGAAAGTTTAAGGGATTTTGTTGACCGTGACGTGTTCGAATCGTAGGAGATACAATTGACAACCCCAGCAGCGTTGCCACATCGGCAATGACGCGTCTCAATTGTTTCACGAAATTAATAATTCAACGTCTTACGTGGCTAAGAGGACTTAACCCTCAATTGTTAATCAAGTTACATGCATTTACACCGGGACCATTAAATTATATTGTACAAGTGTACATTTACACGAACACATATATGTCCATGGAATGTATATCGGCACAGTCGAAACGACCGTTTCCCGTCACGACACCATAACACGTCCGTAAACAAATGTTCAAATCTCAAGTACAACGTGTGTGTACGTACAATATACGCGTACAAAATATATGACCGGCCGTGTTTACCTTATGTACCTGCACGCACACAGAGATAATAATTTAAAATTAAATAAAACCATATAAAGTCCCCGTGATGTGGACATTATCTCGTCCAATGTGAATTTATAACGGCACATACCGTAACGGTGTCAACTAGGTACATCCAAGTTTAAATACAAATTAATTATTTACGGGCGCGAGCACGATATCGTTAACATTTATCCATTAGACGAGATCATTTTTTTTTTTTTTAAATTGAACTTTGCGAATATAATACCATAGTGTGCGCTCTCTCTCTCTCTCTATCTCTCTCTCTCCCTCTGTCTCTGCGGACATATTTATCAAACAAGATTTAGGTATCCATTAAAAATGTAATCGTATAATAAAACATTTTACTCAAAATAAACGAATAAAAGAACGGTTGATTAAATGGAGTTTTTAATCCTATTTGCTACCATACACATGTTAGGCGAAATCAAATTAACTATTATTTTTTCTTTGACCGTTTTATTATTATTATTATTATTTCGTTAGAAAATAAGCTAACCTTTAGAAATATCAAAGGACCTAACGACATAAACTTAGTGTATAAGTTGATTTTCAAGTTAATTTTACGTTTAGAAAATTAATTTTTGAGGCAATTTTATGTTAATTGCCTTTGATGTTATCCATAACTTAACGTAGTTTACTAAATAAATATCATAAAATTTAATATATTACATAATAAAAAGTAACGTGTTAGCATATATGTGTGTGTGTGTGTGAGTAAGAAATATTAGATTTTATTGATAACATATACGCACAACATTTTTTTTTTTTAAACGTCATATTGTATAATATATTGTGTAACATATATGATATATAGTGTATGATACTTTAGGGTGATAAAAAAAAAAAAAAGTTTTTCTCAAAATATATAAAACATATTTGTATCGATATAACGAACAATGTCGACGTTTTAAATATTTACTAATGAGTATTGTGAAATAATAAAATATCTAATTTGACCTCAACACGTCAGCATGCATCTTGAGGTCGTTATTTTTTATTTAACGTTCGATCCCCGACGGTAAAAATATCAGACGGTCGCTCGTCGTCGTTGTATTTGCTCGGAACGCGTTTAAATCCACGGCGAACGGGGTTGTACGCGTCTAAATGGAAACGGCCGGAGTGCGACCCGTTACACTCCTGAGTCCTAAGCAGTGGCGTATTTAGGATGGTGAGGAAGGGAAGAGGAGCAATCGCGCCAGTAAATTTCCAAGGGTCTTGTTCGAACAATATCACTACTCGTTTTCGAAATGATTGATATTCGATGTTTTACCTCACGGTTTGGAAAATAAATACCATTACAAGCGTTAACACCCCACAATGAACTGTATGCCGTTTATAAACACAATAATAACGATTTATCATATTACTTTTACACGAAACACTAATGTCACTGGTCATGTGACGGGTTCGACGAGAAAGGGCCCACGCGGCAAACGTTACGTTATCTCCGGTTTTCGGAACATGGCGATAACAGTTCGTCTTTCACGCAGAGTTCAATTCGAACGACCGACCGTATCGAGGCGAACAAAATAAAATAACGAAACGTATTAGATCGATCGACGTGTTCGTTATTGGGGAGGGTTTTTTTTTTTACTGGGCCGACGTCCGAAACGAACTCGTCGGGACGGTTTCACGGGTCGTTTTGAATTCGAGCGGTCGCCGGCCGGACAAAAGCGACGCACGGCTGATAACGGCAACAAAAAAAAAAAAAAAGAAAGACGGAAAGAAAGGAAATCGACCTTTCGGAATTTACGCGCGCGTAGGCGTCCCGGCGCCGCGTGTTCGGGAGCCAGGGGCTAGGGGTTGCGCGCGCGCGGAGGGTTGATGATGCGTGCGCGGTGGCGCGTACGGAGCGCGCGAACGAGAAACGGTTACGGCGAAAGGGGCTTATTGATTTTCGTCGGCGCGTTGCCGTGAATGGGACCCTCGCGGCCGTGCGAAACGGATATCCATCCCGCCGCGCGCCCCGCCGACTGGTGTCGCGTCGCCTTTTCGCGCCGTCTTACGCGTGAACTCCTAGCCCAACACGAAGTCTGTTATTGCCGGTCGTTCGGAGTCGTCTCGGAACGACGTTTCCAATAGCGCGAACGCCGCGACGGGGGAAGATCGCGGGTTCGAACGACGGGAGTCGCGGATAGGTTACGTACGCGTGTGGGTCACCGAAGTCCACGGACGGCCGGAAAGGAAAAACAATTTCCACGGCGCGGAAGGTCGTATAGGACGTGACGTTTTTCCGGGACCATTCGTTTATGTCTCGAAATCACACGCCGTTGCCCGAGAACTGTGTGACGATTGAATGTCCGTCGTCGGTCCCGCCGATTAAACGGTGTGCACGATCGAATGGCCCGGCGCACGTGATCCGACGGCGTGACGAAAACAACTTACGTTGGACGTTGCTGCGGCGGCGGTCCGAAAAGCGTGTTGAACACGTTTCGCGGATTCGACACGTCCAACCGTTCGGAAAATAAATATTCTCAGGCGTTTTTTAGTTGTAAACACTGTAAACATTAAACATACACGTTTATGAACGTTGACGTGATATCGGTTTACATGATTTGTTTATTATATTACTTTCGCGTGAAATATTTAACGTATGTCTTAAAAGGCGAGCGGAGCAATCGTGTCTCGGAAAATTGCTCGGTAAAGCGTTTTGTTTTTTTGTTCTTACACGCAGTAGGAGGTCAGAGTGGGCTGGGGCCAACAAATAGACGTGTACCTAGGGCAACGAAATTCTAAACACAACTCGAGCGCGTCCGGTCTCCGGTTCGCCTTGCACTCGCGATGACGATTAATGAATCGCGTGGCCAATCGTTTGGAAGCGTGTGGAATAAACCTTGGATCGCCGTTCGTTTTCCCTCCGGACGGAAAGACAAGAAACAATGCCGTTCGTTGCCGAGCGTTGCGATGAACACGTCGGGAACACCGACAAACGATCGTCAAAACAAACGAATTCCGATTCGTTTCGTTGTACACGTCGGTATAGATCCGTAGACTTCACCAGACGGTTCGCCCAAAAGAACAAACAATATTTAAATTGCTGATACGAAAAACAACACTGCCCGAAATGTCTGCCTTTCGAGAAATTCTTGGCGATCGAAGAGAACATTAACGCCGGGTGCATGGAGGATTCAGAATAATCGTTTCTGAACATTATTTGTCGTTTTTCGAAACCATTCAGTCTTTTAAATCAATATTTTCATAAACCATTATTTAACAAAAGAAGCTTACCTTTCACACGAGTAATTCAATTTGAAAACTGCACACTGACGAAGCCGGGTAATACAGCTGTATTATATATATATATATATATTGTTTTAACGGGAACAAAACCTTTTTTTTTTTTTAATTCTTATTAGCGTGTATACATAAGTTAAGATTTGAACAAACGATTCAATTTCAATCGAAAAATATGTAAACCGTTTGATTTGTGTTGGTTTGAAAGTGATAAGACCCGTCGCCGGCATTCGTCATCGGTCGTAACTAACAAACAACGAAAAAATCGTATTTATCAAGCGTTATTGATTACTCGTAAATGACATCGTATTGATTGGCACACACATAAATGCATAAAACATCAGCACACGAATAACACTATTTCCAGAGAAAACTGACGAAAAAACGGTTACGTCAAGTGACGCATCCTCGCCGCGTCTCGCACCTGTGTCCGTTACAATTTCCAATCCAGTACGTCTTTGAAAAGTCCAAAACACTTATACAATCTGTACGAAAATAATATATATATAATGGAACTGCGGTTATTGGAAATACAAAGTTCACTGAACACGTTTGTCTTCGGGTTCAACGACAAATAAATCCGTCAACAAAGTCCGACGAGAAGGATTCCAGCTGTTTGAGCGTTTTCATTCGGTACGACATTTAGTTATTAAAAAAGAAGAAACTAACGAACGATAGGAGGACGCGTAGAAACCGTGTTTAAAAAAATTTAATAATACTCGTGTCTTTTTTTTTCTTTTTTTTTTTTACTTTACTAAATCCTCTAAAGCTTTTTTCAACATATTCGCGTTTAGACGGTTTAAACAGTAAATCGCATATTCTTTTCACCAAAAAATAAAATAACCAACAAACAAAAAGAAATCCCCGACAAAATAATGTCATTGACGAAACCATTTGGAATTAATCACAACTATTAGATAAAAAAAAAAGCTAATGATTTTTGGTGTAGTAAAAATTTCATTATTTATCGTATTTAAAAAAAAAAAATACAAATATAATTCCGTAACACTAACGTTTCTGAATTATTTGATCGTTTAATGAGTCGAACAAGACTATTTTAAATGTAACGAAGGCGCACGGCATACCTAATGTATTAAAATTAATACGTTCGTGTTTTTACGCGCGTATAAAAAAAAAACGTATAACGTGCGGAACTCGTTTAATTACCCGAATAAAAATATTATCCGAAACGTCAAAAATAGGAACGAACATAATTAACGCGAATAATTGTTTCGTTATTATACGACGAGAACTGTTCGCCGTCCGCCGTGCAATTAAAATAATGTTTTCAATAATATTATTCGACGGGTCGCGTTACAACGCATATTTTTTTTCCCACACTCGTTATCGATTCTGTCGTGTACGAAAATAATTTCGAATCGTTCGCCGGACTCGGGGAGTGGTCGGGTCATACGTCGCAGCGCTGTTCCGCACACGCGTAACGCTTAAAATCCTACACACACACACACACACACACACAGCGGCGTATCCAGGGAGGGTGAAGGGTTAGGGGGTTATAAAATTGTTGCTTAATAGTCAAATAATATTACTGATATGGGGTGTGTACAAATAATTAATGATTTACAAGTAATAACTGAATCAGCAGTGTGCATCGTTGACTATTAAATTTAAAATCGGTCGGTGTGGCGCCCTGCGACGACCATTAGATACACGTCGGAAATTGAACTGTTATCATTTTATTATTGTATTTTTAGTACATTTTCGAATTTCGATAGCGTTTTTCATAACTGTATTGCCCGTGTTGAAATGTCAGTGCTGTCGGTCTGTAAGTGATTACACCGAACGCGGAACGACAACTTAATTTGTGTATTTTATTTAACCCCCCACCTACAAAAAAAAAAAAAATTCTGCACACACACACACACACACACAATGTCACGATATTCCGCTTTGTCCCGTTGGGATGTGTAACGTTTCCTGTCGAAACGTTATTTGCGAGCCCGGGGCAATGCGGACCGACAATTCGTCGACCGACTCCGTCCGATCAGCTCTGATGTTTCGGTTAGGTTATCTTGTTTATCGCACACGCACACACTCACACACACACCACACACACACACACACACACACACACACATCGGATGTGTCAAACCACGTGTCGCGTACGCTAACCGCAGCAGTACCGAACCGCCGAGTTCAGTCAAAAGAGGGTGGTTCAATTCTAATTATAACACCGGCCCACGTTCAGTGTTTCTTACAGACAATTTTCTCCGGGGAGGCATTCGAAAAAATTGGGGGGTCATTTATATTACATCAAGAAAAATAAATGTTTTGATAATAATTTGTCTGTTATTATGATTGTGAACAATATAAATTAAATACCCAAAATTTCACAAGTTTGACATACACACATAGTGTTATTATATATGACGATTGTAGGTCATTCAAAATTACATTTGTCTACCATTTGATATACTTCTTTACTATTCTTCAAATTTTTTGAAACGCCTGAAAGAAACACTGCTCACGTTACGTCGACGGACCCCGAAATCGTAGACATTTTTATTATTTTTTTTGTAAACAATATTTAACGAGTAGGTACGTACACACTGTGCACACGATATTCACTATAAAATCAACATAGCAGGGACGTAAAAAGTTGAACGCCAACTCATCCTAGAATCTAGACAAGTTCTACCACCATAAAGTACGTACTCGGCGAACCTTTGTCGTGTTAACGAAGGCGCGCGAAAAAACAGACGGATTCGAATAGGCCTGTTGTCTGCCACCACGTACTCGGACGACCGCGCCGTATCGTCTCGCGGCATTTCACAGCTGAGCAATGCGCTTCGCGTTGGTCTGAAACGTTCGCGTTGAACGGGTTTTTTTTTTAACGCGACAGATAAGACGACGGCGTGTACAGAAAAGACGGGACGTAAATCTAATTAATCATTTAGAATAGAGAAAAAAACGCATAAGCTCCGTAACGTGCTGCGATCGATAAATCACGCGACGTCGTGTTGTATTACATGTACCGAACAGAAACGTCGTCGTCGGTGACGATTTGTAAAGAAAAAAAATTATAAAATTGAATACATATATATATATATATGTATATCGTATCATACCGGATCAAATAATTGTATATTTGTTTAAATATTTCGAGTTCAACCCGACCATAGCGCAAACACGATTTCAGTCGTTTAACCGATCACGTAAATAATCAAATATTGTTTCAACATTTATATTATTGTCACAGACAAACGTGTATATGTATATGTGCACAGCGGTATAGCTTTAGTAAGTGACATTTGACTAATCGGACGCATTTTTTTCCGGTGAAATTAATTACGACCTGTAATGTTGATCGCCACAGACCGTTTAAACGTTCTCGAACAGGGTCGTGGTCCAGAATCGAGGTCTCGAAGACGTTCTGCGACGGTCTCGTCCTTGTTTGGACGTAACGAACGGTAGCCGTCCTCACTGTAATCGCGTGGCGAGTACGGAGGAACGTGCATTTTTGTTTCGTTTTTTGTTTTTTTTTTAGTATCGGTTGTGCGGGGACGGTCGGTCATTTCGTGTGCTGTTGTTCGCGAGCTACCTCGCTCGTTCGGACGGGTCGTAAAACTTTTTTCGCACGTCGCCAAAAACCACGCGGTTGTAGAAACGCGGTGCGGTCGTAAACGCGAGTCGAAGATCAGATCGGCAAATCACAGGGCCACGGACGTGGATTTTTTTTTACCGCTCACCCCTTCACACAATCCCCCCGGTCCCCTAAAAAAAAATAAAATTTATTATTAACGCCGATATAAAGTATTGACTAAACACTCAGTATCAGTTGATAGTATCAATCTCCTTTCTGCTGCCGTCGAACCCTTCAATCGCTTCACCGCGATCGACCGAATTGGTTGGTCGTTCAACACACGCGTATAACAATGCGTCCAGTCGTTCTTGATTCGCCGCAGACCGTGACTTTGTCTTCACTTTAATTCAATTGTGGAAAAGGAACGTTCACGAGTTCACGAGTACAGCTCGTTACGAACACAGTCGAACGAGTCGTGTTAGTCAGCGATTTAATGTTTGCCTTTTTAATTCATCGACGTCAGCGTTAGATAACGTTTTAGAATATTTCACGTTGTTTTTGCGATAAAATTGATTGGAAAAGATTCTGATTTCAAAAAAAAAAAAAAAAAAACAACCCCATGCACGCGACCACAACACGTTATCTCGTATTAAAAAAAAACGCCTCGGAAGTCACGCGTGCACGACGACACCGGGCCGACACGAGCACTCCGGATCGTTCGCGTCATCGTCGCGTTTTCTTCTCAGGACGCCGGGGCACAGATTCGTATTGCGCGTGTGGGTAGACTTGCTGAACGTTTTCGGGTTTTATCTCGACCACCGCCTTCCGAACAACACGCGTCGGAAGATTGATTCCATTCGTACGGGATAACGTAGACCGGACGGGCAGCGGTCGACGACACGGTTTTCGCGCGGAATTCAATATTTTTGTCAGGTTCCCGCGTGAAAACTATCGTCGGCGCACATCGGACGATGCGATGTCGAAAATATCACCACTCGTCCGGTAGGGATAAATAAGCTTTTTATTTTGCACAGAACCTTTTATTTCCCCGCCGTCCGCGGACGGCCTTATTAATCTTATCCCCCCGAAAGTTATTTCCTTCTTTTTTCTTTTCCGTTCTTTCACGAACAGTCGTTCTCGGGCGAAACCCACCCCCGTCGGCACTAACCCTCCGTCCGTTACGGTTTGCGTGTTTCATGCATAGCGTTTCCCTTATCAAACGCAGAAACTTCGGCTTTCTAGTAGATTAATTTTTCACGGTTAATTACGAGTGCAAAAAAAAAAGAAGAAAAACAAATTCCGCCGTCCGATTTGAAGATATACACGCAGCTTCTCCGCAGTGGAACGATAAAAAGAAAAAAAGAATGACGTACATACTTTACGCCGCGAACAGTTAAGCAGAGCGTATAACGTTTAATAAATCATAACGACTAAGTAACCTATTTAAAAAAACAAAAAAACAAAAAAAAAGTATATATCAAACGGAAACTACGCTCTCAAAAGTATTATTTTATTATCATAAACACTCGTGTGTTGGTATCGCAAAACCAGCACCGTGACGAATCGTATTATTGTGGTACAGGACAAGTATTGCACGGAGACGCGGAGAATGTGGAAATCAACATTATCTGTGCTGCACCTACGCGGCACGTAATCCCAAGGGACGCATTGTTCGGGAATACCTTTTTTTTCTTTATTTTTTTTTCTTACAAACACAACACGGCCTAATACTGCGAAACAAGAGACGAAAAACGTCAAAACTAGAATTGAAAAATCTGTCAATAAGGGATTCGACCGGTGGTTGAAAAATTACTATAACCAATAACATACGCGCGGTGTTCGTGAACATGCGATAATTTCTATTGTAAGTAGAATGTCGACGTTAAAACGTATTTTTCATTGTTTCGCCGAAACCCAAAACAGTCGTTCAACGAATCCACAGTTGAAGGAAGAAAAACACTCGGCGACGGAAATTTTCATTCTAAATGTTCGTCGACAATATCGATTCGCGTGTGAAAACCATTTGAATTTCGCAACAAATTTCAAAAACCGTTAATTTTTAATCGTTGATTCGTTTGTTTGTTTTGTACCGCGACCACGTCCGAGCCCCGAAAATGTACACAACACCACGGGAAACGTCGCGACCGCGTAACGTAAGTCTGTTTGCCCGCGTTCGTTTCCGTTTCGTGTCGATTTTTAACGATCGTTTCGGGAACGGGCGAGGGACAGACCGGTGCCACGCGACGCGTGCCGCCGTGACGGGTACGGGGGCGTCGGTTTTTGTTTTGTTTTTTTGTTTTTTTACGACGATAAATAACACTAACGACGGGTTCGGTATCGATTTCGTGTCGAGGACTCGGTGTGCGCGCGCGGCACGCGTTCGAACGCCGGTGCGTTGTAAGGCGTCGGCGAGGTGTCATTCAAAACGCATTCGTTCCCGAACGTCCGACAAGGTGTTTGGAGAACACGATCGATTGCCGTTAGACGTCCCGTCGACGGTGTCCGCGAGCCGAAACTACGGAAACGAAATCTATCGGTCCGAATTGTTTCGTTATTCCTACAGGGGAAACGTTGTACGGTTCGTGACGAGAACATCATGTCGAACGTCGGGCGCATGTAATTCTTTCTCGGAGACGCGCAGCAGACCACCGAACAACCAGCATTGGATTCGTCTTTTCGTTACAACACCGTTGTGCCGTCGTGTGGTGCGCCGTCAGCCGTAAGGCGCAAGATGGTCGGCGTACGGACGTGTGGCGGCGGCGGCGCGTTAACGAGAAATAAAACGTGTCCGCCGCACGATATGATACCTTTTTTATGTGAAGCCACCGACCGGCAAACGTACTGGGCACGGGGCGGTGGAAACGTCGGGTCGGTTTTTCTTCGTCGGGTCCGGACGCTCGAGGACGAATAGCCCCCAGCGGCGATGTGCGACGTGTGATCAGACGAAATAAGACGACGCGATAAAAAATACATCATAAAATTCGAAAACACACGTTCTCGTGTTCTTTTTTTTTTTTAATCATAAAACACTGGTCTTCGCGCATTGTTCCGCGTTGTGAGAAAATCGCCGAAAACAATCGCACGTACGTAATTTGCTCGTCGCTAATTCAATAATCGGTCGCGTTAGAACGTTCCCGCGCGTACGGATTCCTCGTCCGTTACAATGTTACGGTTTGAAACGTAAAACATTTGATAACGGTCTCGAAACGGTCGTACTTCTAACCTAACGAGTTTCGTTTCCATCAAGACGGACCGATTGCGTATTTAGGGAATAGACATGTTGCCCGCAAAAAGGCGTGTTCGTCGAGCGTTCACAATACGGTTTCCGGCGATTATAACGTGCACGTTATAATCGACACAAAAATTTGTATACCCACCACGGTAGCGGTGGTCGTTAACGTTTCGCAAGGTCGGGGGAAAAGAATTATACATACATGTATGTAAAGAAACGACGTGACGTCGCCGCGAGACAGCCGGGGACCACACGTGATCCGGACGACGGCGGACGACTGTTGTCGTTTATTGTCGTTGCGTGTAAAAAACGGAAACGGCGGTATCCGCCCGCCGGGAAACAAGCTAAAAAAAAAAAACAATCTGACGGCGATAAAACCGATTTGCGAACGGGTTCCGCATGACCGCGCTGGGTTTGAAATGGTGGGTGTGGGATACGGGGGGATTACGTCCTTCTAATTCTTATAACCTACGTTTTTCATCCGTCAACTTATTTCGAAAAAATACAAAGACCATCGATGTATGTTGGCGTTTTTCAGAAAAATTTTATTTTTTTGATACGAAACGAGTATTTTTATCTCATTTAAATTGGACCACTTGACGCCTAAATCTAATAAACCCGATAAGAAAATGTAATTACGAATACAATGTATAGATAAATATGCGATTTATAACGTTATAACTTATCACTGATGAAGTAATTCTGATAACGTATGTTTGGTACGTTTATTCGTGCATTTCGTTACTTTTATTGGTATTTAATTTACACAAGATATCACGAACGGGCAGTAGTTACACGATTAATTATTTGGCTATTTGTACGGTTTTACCGACTTCAAGTTACCGCACTAGTAGACACGTGTTTATCAAATCGGTCGACTAAATCGAACTCGAGTACAAATAATATCACGACTTCAGAATGAAAACGTAGGCATTCGTCCACTTATTTTGTGCCGCTGTGCGTGGTGTACGAGTGAACGGACCGAACGTTTTTGTCGTCTCCGGCAGACGGATTGAAAACATATTGCGACCGCAGTGGACTTCGTTGTCGTTTGTACCGTAATTCGTAAACGTGCGAGTTAAACAAAAAAAAATAAAATTCCCGTATGAACAACGTACGTTACGTCCGTCGAATCAACCGGAAATCGACCAACTCACCCGACGTCGAACCACTAGAACGGTGCACGCAAGGCCGTATTTGGGTGGGGGGGGGGATTCACCTCCCTTCCGAATCGTTTTAATAGCTTTAACGAATTGAATTTATTAAACTAAATTTTTAAAGCGGACACACACTGTTCACACGTCACATGGCAACTCGCATTCAGACACAATTTTATCGTACACAACTTAATCCAATATTTAAATCTAGTAGTAGCGAAAACATACGATTCGGTTTTAAACCCCCTTTGCCCCCCCCCCTATCACTCGAAAACGTGTTCCTGCTACGGCCTTGGGTGCTCGGACGTACAACTCGGGTCGCGTTCCGTGTTTTTCATTCCGTCCGGCCGATCATAGAATGGTTGTTTACGCGTTCCAACAGCAGTATGACGACCGACGAATCCAATTGATTTCGCCGTCGGTTGATCGTAAAGGCCGGCGGTTTTTCGAAACGCCCGTGATGAGTGTGTCAGCAGGTACAATATGTACAACACGTGCGCTGACCTGCCGTGTTCCCACGACGTTCGGCCGTCACAACGATAATCGTACAGTTGAAATCGCATATTTATTTTTCGTTAAATCGGCCGTCGTGGCTGTATTACAACGTTCCGTAGTCGTCGCGAAGGCGCGCGCGTAACAGTAAACGAGCACGTCCGTTATGACAGCTGAAAACGGCGCTCCTCCTCTTCGTTCTCCCCCGACCGTCACAATGCACGTTAAAAAATCGCGCCAGTCGAGACAACGGCTGAGCGCAACGTGATAAAAATTTTGAATAAAAAAATAATAATAAAAAAAAAATCAAGGCGAAATGTCATCATTGTACAACACGAGAAAACAACGCGAGAAAAATGAAATGTTGAATGCATATCTCATATATATATATACATGTGTGTGTGTGTATAAAGAACAAATGGCGGCGCAGTATTTTCGTTCCAAACAGCCCCCGAGTCCATTATTTTGTTTTACACTGTTCTGTGTATGTGCGACGGCAATCCTTAAAGACAAAACCCTGCGGCCTTAACCAAACTGTGAAAACGAACGTGTTGTTCGGTACGTACACGCGTGCAAGACACTTACATTTTATGAAATTCGAGACGCGCGCGGTGGCAAGTAGTCGAGGGGCGCGAAAACGAACAAACTCGCGTGTATAGTGTCTCTACGTGAGACAAATACCCGATACCGTAGGCCATATACTCGAGTCTCAAAAGATATATATATATATGTATGTGTGTGTATGTGAAAAACGATAAAATACCCCGTTTCAATCGATTTATTCGCGATCGCCTGTCGTTAAACGCAGCGGCGTATTTAGTTATTCAATATTACTACCCGTTTTTGAAATATTTGATATCCGACGTTTTATTTCACCGTTTGGAAAATAAATACTCTCGGGCCTTTTTATAGTTATAAACACTGAAAACATTAAAAGTACACGTTTATAAGCGTTGACATGATATTGATTTGTGTAATTTGTTTATTATATTACTTTCACGTAAAATATTAATATATGTCTTAAAAGGGGAGCGGTTGTGTGTGTGTCTCAGAAAACTGCTTGGCAAAGCATTTGTTTTGTTTTTTGTTTTTACACGCAGTAAGGTGGTCAGAGAGGGCCGGGGACCAACAAACAAACGTGTACCTAGGGGGCAACAAAATTCTAAATACACCACTGGCCAAACGCGTGTTTGTCGGATCTTACGTGATACGTTCGAAAATACACACATCGCGTGAATTCGCTTACGAGACGATTATTTGTGCGTTTTTCAAGCCATTGGATAATATTCGTCCGACTCCTACGGAAACGTAACGTTTCTACGCGGTACGTTTCTATCGTGACGACGACATAACGATTTTACGTTTCGGATTTGAGAATGTTTCCCCGGTCACGTTTCGAATCATGTTACTGTGTGTTTCGGAACGTTATTGGTGTATAAAACATACACCGTTTTCCCATTTGTTTTTGACTCTAAAACTAAATGGCCGGTGGAAAATGTATACGTTTCAATTGACCGTCGCTGTTATTGTAAAACGTGTATTAGCGAGAAAAAATTATTATCCAAACATAGAATGTAATTGCCTTCGACGACGTCAAACGGAGCAGCCCTTTTTCGGCAGGTAAATTTGACCCGCGACGATGTCGGGGCAAATAACGCGTAAGCGTTGAATTATTCATCGGGTCGGCTGTCCGGTTCGAAATGACAAGCCTAACTTGAAGTGTATAAATAAATCATGCGAGCACACAGCTCGATGTTTTTACGGTTTCGTTTTAATTCCTATGCAAATGGTTTGTAAACGACAAACGCGTCTCGGGGTCGGTCGTAAAACGGAAAACGTTCAATGGTCAACGTCCAATTACTAATCCATTCCGACATTAATTTAGAGTCGTTTTCCCTCGAATTTATATTTATTTGCGTATAATATCCGCCTCCCCCCCCCCCCCCCGTAACGTTTCGACTGTCGATAACAATCGTCGTAAGCGTACGCGTGAAACGTTTTTGGGTGGTTAAATACCTCGTTTTAAAATCATTAAAACGTAAAAGTCCGACAGCAATGGACAACGGTGACTTGATATTCGTGATCGGACCGTGGTGTTGTATGCGTGCCGAAAGTCCACGACTGGACGTCCGCGCGGTCGTATCGCGGGAAGACGAATAATCCCCGCACGATCAGCGAACAAACGTGCGAACCGAGCAAAAGACCAAAAAAAAAAGCTTCTGGCACGCCACCGGCGATAGTAGTACACCGCGGTTTCCGTTTGATGTGCCGCGACAACGGCCACGAAACCGCGTAAACGATCGGACGGTTCGCGTGATACGAGTCAAAGCGCGAACGATAGAGGCCGTTTTGTGGAGCGTCAATAAAGTTCGCGCGGACGACGCGGTCGTCCGTTCCCGCCGGTACCGTCCGAGCGAAACTTTTCCGCGTTCGCCCGCCCCCCTCGGCCGTCCCGTCCGTTTGTTAATGCAATTACGTGTGATTTTCCGAAGACTTAATAATGTGCACGCACACACGTACGCGTATACGACACAAGTACCACCGGAAATATTTACGTGGGGTTTCACGGACGGCTAAACCCTACGACGTGGACGAGTTACGCCACCGTTGCCGCGCGACCACTCGAACCCCAACGGAGGGGACGACGGGAAACGAGTTCTTGCGCAACCATTGTCGCGTCGGAGCACAAAAGCAACTGCCGTCGTTCTTACGTTCGTTCGTCACGTCCGAATCGCACAAGTATATAATACTTGAAGATTTTTGCATTACAAAAGCCACACGGTCCCGACGCGATTTTCGTCATCTGGCCGCCGACCGCGAAAACGACTGTTTGCCCGCCGCGCGTTTCTCGCACTACGACAAAAAAAAAAAACAAAAAACCCAAACAGACACGCGCGATCGAACGTCTTACGTTTCCGCGACGCTTCATATTCTTTTGCGCGATTTATTTTCTTAACGTAAATTTATTGTTTTCCACGATATAATCGCGTGGACAATCGGTTATAGACTTTCGATAACATAAACATCACGGGCGTTTCCAAAACGTTAAGACGGGCTGACGACAGCTGACGTTATCCGTCTCAATCGTTTGCCATTTTAAAATCGATCCCCGCCCTTAAATTCTGTATACAGCCCCTCCACAAACTGATGACCGTCACTTGTTAATCAATGGATTTGGACTTCAGCCGTCCCTACCCCCCCCCCTCCCATAAATCTTGAACACTATTCGCGCCTATGGAGACTCGACTCGATATTTTTACGCCGCAGCGACGTGTCGTACACGCAGAGCACGTCGGGGATACGACCAAAACAAAAAAACCCCCACGATATGTTTCGCCCGGCCGCGAACTTTTAATTAAACTCGCCGACGTGAAACGAAGCGTCTCGCCACGGCTACGGAAAAAGAAACGCGCGTTCGACACGACACACACACACACACACACACACACACACACACACACACACACACACACACACAACACACACACACATTCACACACACACACACACACACACACACACACACACACACACACACACACACACACACACACACACACACACACACACACACACACAGAGAGAACTCGAGCTCGACGCGTTTAATTTATTCCGCTCGGCGAGCGTGTTCGTAAAAACTGCAGGCGAGAACCCACGCGGTCCGCGCGTCACGGAACGAAGCCGTCGTTGCGCACCGCAGCCCGCGGACGACGCAGGCGTTTTTTCGTGAATGGGTCTAGAAACAGCCCACCCCTCCCCTCCCCACCACTCCGCGACGAAATTTCCGGAAGATTTTTCTAAAATACTTATTTTTAACCTAACTCCCGACACACTGTTCACGCCAGATGCTACCCAACGACCAAAAGGTTGTGTACAACCGTAATACACGTTACCGGGCTGTGCGTTTTATCTTTGCGTTCTAGTCGTTCCATCGTACGTCGGCCTAGTCCGATTTAAATATATATATATATCCGTGGCGGTTATATCAAAGCCCTGAGGGGAGGCCGAACTCCGCAAACTACTTACGCACGATACGGACGTTTTAGATATTTTAATTGGAAAAAAAAGACACTCTTCGTGAGCAGGACTGTATCGATATTTCATAGGTCATAATTACGTTGTTCATCTTTGTTTGTCTTGTTTCATCATGTTTGTTTATTCATTGGTAGCGCTAAATTCTTATCTACACTATTAGTTCTTATCGACGTGTCGGTGAACGGACCCCATCGCACACGCGAAAGTGTACGCCGGAATATACCCAACACTGTTTTCTATCGGCAAGAAATATTACTTTATGACCGATCCACCGATCGTCCCGTCCTCGGATAACCGCCACTAAAATATATACGCATCGCGTTTTGTCTGACGCGAGGAAAATGAAAAAAAATTTCCTAAATCTTGTCCGGTAGCGTCCGGGTTGGGGAGGTTTCGTCAGTTTTCAACGTCTAGCTCCGGGTCAGAAACAAGTAGTCCGACGATCGAACGTCCCGGCCTCTTCATCCCGAAAAAAAAAAAAAAAAATAAATAAATAAACAAACAAACAAATAAATAAATAAAAATTGTTCTAAACACGGGCACTCCAGTGTCGCGCGCGTAAAACGATAAGACCGAGGTTAACGACGCGGCGGCCCGGAAACGGTCGTAAATCTTCACGCGGACGCGAGCCGCGGGGTAGCGCCGAGGTATTGGTTCGCGGCCAGATTATCCGGGCGCGCGAGGTATCATTATTATTACCACCGCTACCGCGGTAACCATGGTTACTGTCGGTCCGCCCCGGCCGCGCGCTATGTCGCCGTCCGCCGGTGCACGTTCCGATGGAAACCGCTCGCGGCCCACGTGGTGATTTACTACGTCTCGCGCACGCACGCACGCACGCGTCACACGTATCTGGAAACGTTGGCCGCCGCGGTCCTCGTTGTCGTTGCGCGGGGGTGGCCAGTGAACGCGACAGATAACGTCACGTCCGAGATAACAACGCGCGCCGCACACGTCGCCGCGGTCACGTCGCGCGCCCCCGATACACGTTTATCGTTTTACTACGCCGTCCGTATCGCCGCTGGGGATTTCCTTTCCGACGTGCGGACCACGCCGACGTCTGCTCCTCGAACTCTGCGTCCGGATTCCCCGGGCAATGACGTGTCGGTTACGTTAGACGCGATATTTCCGCCTTAATTTTCGAGCACCAACGGGAGTACACGGGCAGCTTCGGCGCTATGTAAATCCCTGACGCGAAGCCTACTTGAAATATGTTTTTTTTGTCGTCGACAAAATTTTCGTTTTTCGTTTGGATTTTTTGTCATGCACACAACCTGCCTCCGAACTCGTCACGGCCCACATGGACCCGTTGCGCTGGAGAAATGAAATTTCACGTCGTATCGGTAACCGGCGCCCGCGAAAACGCTGTTTTTTCATGACGTCACGTCGCTGTACGGTTAAAAAACGTCCTGCACTCGCAGACACGTTCAATACACTCGTCGCCATGGCTTGATCAATGGGTAGGGTGAGGGGACTGTAGTCCAAGGCCGGTAAGTTGTAGGTGGCCACAACGTGTAGTATCATTTTTCCTTTCTTTCCGTAGTAATAAAAACACCTTTATTTTTGAATAAAAATGAGTATATAGCCCCCCTCAGATTATGACCGTAATCCGGTTTACTGTCAATTCATTGTTCGTCTCGTCGTCTCCGTCGGCGACCTTCCGCAATGAATTTCCACGCCGCCGCCGCCGCCGCAACCCGATCACCACCGGATTACAACGTTTTACCGACGTTTCGTGTTAGCGATTTTCACTCGGAGAACCGTGCGTATTAACCGTATGGATTTTTGTTCACCGACCGTCGGACGGATGAGGACGCTCGATTATGTCGATGTTCTGAAAGCAGAAGCAAGTCGAATTCACACTCGCGCGCGTCGGTTTTGAGCGGCCGATATTTTCGGGCGCTTTCCCAAGCCCGACAACCGCGTACATTGCTGATTAGCGCGTGTCAACATTCGTAGCGTGTCGAAGCGAAACTTCTTCGTAGAGGTTACGAAAAAAAAGAAGATTTTTGCGCGTCACGGTCGGCCCGTCGCGACAATTTTTCTCGAGATTTGTTGCGCGTGCGCGTCGTCTCGTTTCGGTCGCGGCCAATAGCGTGCGAGCATACCCGCTCGACAGTCCCCACCGGTTTCACCGCGTCCGGGGGGTACTCTCGTGCACCCGCACCCGCCGCGATCCCGTCATTTGTCGTTTACACGTGCGCCGGGCCGGACACCGCGAACGAAAGTGTTAACCGTTATGTGCGTGTTCATTTTTTCGCTCGATTTACATCACTACACACACACAGGCCGGTCGGACTTAGGTGAACCAAGCGACCCGTTTCCCGATGACCAGGTAAGCGTTTTATTGATAAACGCCCTCGGCTCGTACGGTTTCCACGTTTATTTACATGGCGGAATACAGAGTATTCAGTAAATTCCGTATACGTCGTTGTTTGTTTTATTCCAATACAAACCTAATGCCCTATCGGTCGAATGACCATAAAAGAAGTTTCACTTCATCCGCGCGTTCTTTTGTTTTTCACACACGTTTAATTGCCTCGACGTATAAACATACGGATTGTCGGACGAAAAAAAAAAAACCGTTCGTTCGCCGTCCCGAAAGTAACCTAACCTAACCTGGCGTGGCCCTGACGACGCGCGTTCGATTCGGTCAGACACTAGGCGACACTAGGTGTTATATGGTTCGTACGCGTAGAATTATTATTATTATTTTTTTTTAAATTATACGAAAACGGTTAACACGCGATTCGCGCGACGGTACGTATAGGAACGGATACCGGTAAGACACACGCACGGCGGGGGGGATACGTTTAATGAAATTGAATATTATGCCGAGCGACACGTTTGAACTGTTAGCGCGAGCATGTAACACATAATAACGATTTGATTAAAAACGAAATCATCCGGGTTTAACTTGATTACTGTTTTCATTATTTTAAAGAGAAACAGTGACTTCCGTTATATATCTCTCGGGGTGTGTGTGTGTGTGTGTGCGCGCGCGCTGTATATACGTTTTTATTCGCTTTTGTGAAGTAATTCGTAATCGTACTCGAGATTTTCCATTATCTCGAGTTCTCCCAGTGTATATATATACGTATATATGTGTGTACAGTTACGCCGCTGTCGGGACTACGGACGAGAAGAAAAAGCGGAAACGGAGAAGGAGGTGAATTTATCGGTTACATTATTTAAGTTTCTCGGAGAGCTTTTTTTTTCTTTTTTTTTTTTTTCACGCGTTTGGATCAGATCCAAGGTCCCGGGGACGGTGAAAAACAATATAATATTTTAATCAAATCCGGGAGCCGGAACAAAAACAATGCGGGATAAATCCCGTCGGGAATTTACGACTACGGGCCGACAATAAAAACCGGGCGGTGCGGGGGGAGAAAAAAACTATACAAAAAAACGCTCCGGGTTCTCAGGGTAAACTAATTTCGGCGACGGTTCCCGTAGAGATTCGATAATTTTATTCGGATTTTCGCGCGACGAACTATTGCGAACCAATACTGTTAAAACAATTTGGTCCGCGTTGTTACTCCTCCGCGCCCGACAATCGCGATTTACTACGACGAGTCATACAAAAAAAAAAACTGTGTCGTACGCGGTATTTTCTTTTGTTTTTTTTTTGTTTCGCTTTTTACGGCCGAAACGTTTGAAGATCTCAACGCGATTAGAGCCGACGACGGCAGCTAACTAAAACTCGGCGACCCGAAACGGAGATCTACGTATACGGACGGTATGATGACGGTCAGTGTTCCAATTGGAAAAGAATAAGTAGAGGATCTCAGCCTAACGATTTAAAAACCGCGTTCCAAGTACAAAATTATTTAACACAGACCCGTGGGGGGGGGGCTTTCACGACAAGACTAATTTATTGTTTTGATGCGTTGCGTTGCGATTGACGTTGCGTTCAGACCACAGTGACAATAATTCATTGTACGTGTCTGTGCACTACTGCACCAGGCGCAGAAAAAGCGTCGTGTGATGATCATATCATCTTATAAACAAACTACAGACAAATGTTGATTAAAAAATATTTGAAATCGTAAAATCGACAACAATTTAAATCTGCATTTTAAGAAAAATTATTTCGGGCGTAGTTTCTATCGTTCCCCAAAAAAGTAGTTGGGGTATGCAAATAAAATAATAGGAGAACTCGGTCTCTCTTAATTCGAGCATTGAAGACGGTCTCATACTTACGGCGGAAGAGGATTTTACGGTGTGTACCGACTCCGGTGTTTTTTTTTTGTTATTCCCTATACACGCCGTATATTGTAGTTGCTCGCGCGGTACGTTTCAAAGTATTTTTACGGCTCGCCGTGCACCACGTGGTCACGACGTATAAACTATCATTGTTATTATTATTATAAACCGAGAACACGATTAGAAACGCTAAAGTATCATGCATGTACGTTCGTCCGAGATACGAGTTTTTTTTTTTTAAGAAAACCGACGTGCAAAGATTATAATACGACGATTGACGTGTTCGGTTTTTGTCATGATCGTCGAACGACAACGAATGATCGTGGCGAACGCACGAAACATATTTCGGTAAGTGTTAGAAAACGAAACTGTTGATTGTTCCGTGTTTCCAATTTGTTCGATACAGCCAATTACGGAATGTTAGATTAAGAATACAATTAATTATTTGGTGAACAAGATTGTTTCAAATAAACGTTGAATTCATAATATACAATGATTTCGATGGTTAATAATTGGTTATCGAGTTCAATATCAGTCGAAGGTCAAAACAACATTAAAAACGTTTCAAAAGCTGCATTTCGTCGCGGTAAAATATGGAATTCGCTTCACGTTGTTTAGACGCAAGATCGAACCGGTTGCTTACAATACACCAACGATACAACCGTATTCGTCCGGTAGTTACGTACTCAAAGCGATCCGGGCACTTTCCGATAGAAATCATTCAACAAAAACGATCCAATCAAAATATTTCCAAACACGTTTCAAAATCGTCTCGGAACGTGATACGCAAACGACCGTCAAACGTGTAATTGTTCTGATTACGCGCGCGCGAGCATTACGTTCGTTTGACGAGAACGATATTTTCGCGTTGACGTGGACACAATTTTACGCGGATTTCGTACGGACGTCGACACGATGCGTTCGCTGGTCAGAAAACCTCACTTGAGATACAGTTTTGCAATAGTTTGTTTTTGTTGGCTCGCGATGGAAACGCGGACGAAATACCGGTCGCGATAATTACATCCGCGCGTACGTAAAAAATATCCCGTCGGCATATTTTAACATTGCTGTATGGTCTCTCCCGTAGGGTTTAAGACCGCCGCGTTGAAACCACCGTCATGCGCTTATCGTGACCGTACGTCTAACCTACGCCGCGCTAGATAAGACACGTGTTAGGTAATACATACGCGCGCGTTTAGATTACCATAAAATATCTGTATAGATTTACTCGTCGCGGGCTTATCAGACTTTTTCGAACCGTCGGAAAACGGAAATAATATATTACGTCGTGTTATCATGTACATAAAAAAAAAAAATGAAAAAACCGTGTACACGCTCACGATTATCGATGCTAACCGTCGACGTTTAAGATTTCCCTTCGAATCTAAGCCGCCGTTCCATGAAACGTTCACCCACGGGCTCTCGCTAGTTTTTTGACCACCTCCGATAAAAAAACAATCAATGTTCTCGTGCGCGCGTGTCAACGCGATTCAATGTACACACACACACACATATGTATTTATGTATGTAGCGGCCGGACGAATCGCCAAATTCAATTACCGAATGACTGGCGCGCAAGCGAAACTCGCAGTTTCGCGAAAATATTTATATGAAATCAAATCGTATACTCTGCGATGTTTACACGCTTATCGATATAACGGGTGAATAATAATAATAATGACAATAATCATTCGACTGGCCGCGAGTGTTTGAGCGTATAAAGTGTTTGTGAAAAATGTTTGGAATCCGGACGCGGGATTCTTATTATCCAACGACAGTGAAAAAAAAAAAAAACGAATCGTTACGACGACCTGGCGTCGTCTGTGTCACACACGACCGACGTCATAAAACGGTACGGAACTAACGAAATGCGACGCGTTAGTGGGTTACGACGGCGAAAACGTACGCGGCCGGAACGCGCACGACGACCGTTTTACCCCGAAACGATAATTGCCGTTATCGATGTTATCGGCGGAACCTTGACTCCTCGTGACCGGTCTCGATAACGACCGCGACGCGTGTACCAAAATCGATTACGCACACCGTCGTTGATAGCTGGCATCTAAAACCGCTCGCCGTAACGCGTTTATAGTTTGAATAGCCAAAACGAATAAATAAATAAACAAACAAATAGATCGCCGTCCGTTTCAAAGCCGTGATTGTTTAGTTACGGTAACTAATAATTTTTCAATAAACCGCTCTACTGATTTTTTTTAATATTTCACGAGAATACCCTCTTAATGTTTGTCGCGATTGGTTTTTCGCGATTGGTTCTTACGCGTACAAGCCCCGACATGCACGCGTATACGGTTTAATCAAACTTGTTCGTTATTTGTTTGTATTTCCCACCCCTCCTCTCCTCCCCCCCCCATCGTGCTTAAACACGCGGCGTCGTTTCGTTCGGTCGGGGCGAATATGCACACATAGTCAAAGAACACGATTAAAACACTGTTCGTTTTTATCGACGGCGATTAAAAAAAACGGATTTGACACGTTTGACACCGTTCGTATACGTTCACGAATCGAGAACGGGCATTGCGAAAACGGCGCGGGTTTCTAAGGACGTCGGCGAAACGAAAATGTTTGGTTTTTTGTATGGTTATTTACCCGTTCAATTTTAATGTCATACTGTACTTTATCAGATTATATACATTATGTGACATTTATTAACAAAAAAAAGTTCTAATTTTCAAAAACACCCCAAAAACTTTTTTCGTCGTACGTCCCGACAATCGGTAATTACATGGAAAAAACGAACGAACGTAGTGTACAACTATTATCTAACTGTCGCCGGCACGACGCATTACGTTATCAGTACGCGGACCGTTGCTACATATTTTGGTAATGGGATTTCGAAACGCGTATCGTCGTAATTTACGGGATCGTCGGAATCTCGCGCGAAATCGGAAAGAACGAATTTTGTTATTTTCGTTTTCCCGAATCGCGTCACGTGTGTGACCGACGCGTCGCGTTTGATTAAAAACAGAAAAAAAAAACCTTGAAAATCCCTTTTATGCAAAAAGTCGCTTTGTTTGTTTTTAATCACGACCAGCGGCGATATGATCCTTGTCCTCCGGTCTCGTATAATAATAATAATAACAATGATAATAATAATGTTCTCTGCTCGACGATTTATGTGCAAAGTCTCTTAATGAATTTTTCACACCTTGTACCGACGTACACCAGGTCGCGTCGGGTCGTCCTCCGGGGACCCAAGACGGATTTCCAGCGTCCGCGTTTTAATCGCGATCATTTTTTTTTTTTTTTTTTTTACGAACGACCGTCCGAACGGGAACTTTGGCCGGGCGGACGTGAACGTTTTGGTGTGAACCGGTCGAAAATCGTCTTACGCGGTTTGTCGCCGCGGACCGGTATTCATAAAATATGATAATTTGATTGAGACGGAAGATCGCGGTACGCGAGAGATTAAACTGGCCCGTTAAGAATCCGACAGACGGGTAATTAGTCGCGGTGACTACTACTGGCCGCGCGCGCGTGTGAATCTCGTTTCTCCGGCTCCCGAACAAACCGGTCCGTGACTCGGACGTTACGCGCACGAATGCGTGAGAACACGTCGTTAACCGAAGTTTTTTGTCTGCTGCGGGTCGTCGTGTACGCTTGGACCGTCGGCGGAACAGTTCGGCTCCCGGCTTCGGTGCGCGTGCACAACGACGAACGGACGGACGACGATGACGTGCGCGTAAAAAACGTTCGATAACGTTTTAACGATCGTGTCCGACCGACGGCGGATACGCGACGTACGTCGTCTGGACGTTTCGATCGTTCGTCGTTTCTCGATATTCTACGTGCGGAGGACCGGCGCTCGGAAATCGAGTGAAATCGTGACGGGACCACGGAGCATACAAAAACGAATTGAAATCGTTACTCGTTTCGGGGGTTCTTTTCTTTTCTTTATAGATTCGAAACACGAGGACTGTACGAAATGTTTAAAGTCGCACCGTGTGGTGACTGCCGTGCCGCCGGTGTTCTTCGGACGTACCTAAAACCGTTTCGGCGCGCACGTGGAAGCCAGACAGACACACGGCCGGTCGTTTTCCCAGCCGATCCTATTACACGTGGCTCCGTTCGTTTTTTTTTTTTTCGACCTACGTCGTTTTTTCCCGTAAACAACGTACACGTATTATTGTGTAGATGAAAAAAGAAATAAATACCATACGATAGATTTTCGATAAAAGTCCAGTCGATCTGTTTTTGTTTCGTCGTTTGTACGCGTTTGCGTTTAAAATTGACCGCTCGGTTATTCACGTACGTATTGGTAATTCGATATTTGTTTAGTAACGAGTTTCAAAAGTTTCGTCTCTCGCGGGGGATGGCGAAATTCGTTTGTCTCTTGTATGAAATTTCATCTCGATTTCTCATATCTCTCCGTATTTTACTCGAACAATACAATTGAAACGAGAATAGGCATTTAACGTCAACCGTATGTAAGTATATATGAATATATATACACGTACAGAGATCCGAACGACAACTAGCGATTTTTCTAAGGACACGGCATACATTGTTGCGTTTTTATTGTATACAAAGTAAACATTTACATTAGACGCTACTGTATAGCGACGACGTATTTTTATTTGCGCAACATTGCATCATTGTGAAGTACTAGTTTGAAAATACAAGTTGGGTTTTTCGTGTCAATAGAATATTTTTTTAAGTACTCTTGACGAATACCGACGTCGTATTTTTTTTTTTTTTTTTTTTTTTTACGTTTCTATAAATATATTGCAACGCATTAACGAGGACGGAATACGTTTTTATTATGCACGTCGAACGACGAGCGCGAAACTCGTTAAAACGAGCAGAGGAATAACGATTGCGCGCGCGAGAGTGCAAGTCTCTGAACGCGAGATTAAAACGTAATTCACGCTTGTCCGTCACGGACCGGCACCGGCGCGCACAGCTTATTGCGCTTACAGTATTCGCGTTGTAGTTGATTGGGGTCGTAAACTTGCGTTCGTCATTTACAAGGTACTGAATACAAATACGTTTGAAAATCTTACCGATTACGATTTGGCGGTGGCGTGTGTGGACGAAGGAGCTGCCAAACTCGCAAACCGAACTAAGAAAAGACGTTCGGTTTGGACTCGTGATTCAAAAAAGACGAACCGCAGGAGAACGCGCGACATTATGTCTGTAGCTAGAAGACCACGATCAAACATTGTTTTTATCAATTCAATGATTGCTAACCTAATCTGACCATCGTATATTTGTATTCACACTATACCGACGCGACACGTAACGTCATCGACGACAATGTCGGATAGTGGTTGCCGGTGGTTGACGTTACGCATAGACGGGAACTTAACTTAACCTAACTTAACCG
This sequence comes from Schlechtendalia chinensis, assembly GCA_019022885.1. Classification (NCBI taxonomy): domain Eukaryota; kingdom Metazoa; phylum Arthropoda; class Insecta; order Hemiptera; family Aphididae; genus Schlechtendalia; species Schlechtendalia chinensis. The sequence continues at coordinate 14,064,066 of CM032343.1, forward strand.
CATTGCGTTGTATAGTGGCTGAGTTTCATGATACCGGTGTGTGTCGTATCGAACGCCGTCGCATTTTGTTGAAAGCGTTTTTCATGAAAACGTTCGGACGCAGCGTTGTGATTCGCGAGCTGAATGGGAGCAAGCTCTTCTGGCGCCGAGGTAATTCGAATACACGCGCCCCCCAACCGCAATATTTTCTACCCTTTTTGAAAAAGCGTAAATATAGCAAATGCCTCGGTCGCCCTCACCCTTGTTACGGCTCTGTTCGTTAGACGAACGTGCAGTTCACGATTTAACGACGTGCACGGTGACACGTTTTCACGTGTAAATCTAACGCGCGTTGTCCGCCCACAATCATTTGTCGTCGTACGGTTTCTGAATAGTCAGAATGTCGAACGCGTACTTTATAAACGGTACCGGTGCTCAAATTTGTGGGGGAGGGAGGGGTGGAGGACGGAGCTCCTCTACTACATAAAAAAAAAAAAAATTAGCGTCCCTTTTTAATACAGTTTTCAAACTAACCCCTGAACGCGGGAGAGCGCTTATAACCGGTATACTTGGGCACCATAGATAAAAAAATTGTACGTTTTATATTATTATGGTCAATATGTTTGTTATTATTAATACATTGTCGTTATATCGAGTACGTACTTGATTATCTCGATTGTCTTGTATATCATTTATCGCAGGATATTATTCACATTTTATTTGACAATTATTTTTAGATTTATTCACAGATATAAGACTGTATATCCGTGGCAGCACAAAATATCGACAATCGACGTCGTCGTTGATTGGCGAACCGTTTTGAAAATTCTATTTTATCAGTGATCATCGTGTATCCCTGTATAACGTGAACACATTATAAATCGTACTAACATATAATCGATTTTTATATATTATTATTCTTACTTAAATTGAAATGGGTTTATTAGTTGTTTATTCATATGAAATGTGTTGTGGAATACTATTCTTTTAAAAATTGTACAGAGAAATTGTTTTAATTGTAAAAAAAAGAATACGATTAGAAATAAGGTTATACATCAGTGGTAAACTGGGGGAGAGGGGGGTAATATAAACTATTTTATTTGGAATGCTGTTTTTAAATTTTCAACTGAACTCCACTACTCGATATTTTCCATTTCGAGCACTGTAGCAGTTCGAAGGTAACGCTAACGGACGTGCATAACGGCGTGTTCGTAATCCGTAGTGGTTGCGGAACGAAGCGAACGGTGTATTTTAATAGTCTTACGATGACGTGTTTGCTAGTTGTTTTTTCGCGCAGAAAACGACGTTCCGGCAACACGTTTTTATCCGGTCGATTTTTGTTACCAGTAATGGTTTCCTTTACGAAACACCTCCGGTAAAACGCCAATTTTAGTGTTTTTTGTTGTCACTCGTAATTACGTTTTCGTTGATTTCATTATAGTAAGCCGCGTTCAACGATTCGTTTTTCCAATACGACGATTGCTTTCAAAATAATGATCGAAATCTCTGAGAAGCCGATTCGGGTGCACAGCCATCGGGTCGCAGTTTTTTTTTCAGAAGTAATAATCCTTTTTCGCCTAACTAACCTAACCTAATTTGCGCTTCGTCTTCGGACGATCGCTGTATCCTGAAACGGACGTGTGGACGTGCGTTGAACAACGCGAAACTGTTATAAAAACGCATGCAATTTTCAATCGGACGACCGATCAACGTACATCACGTTTCGAAAACAAATTTAACACGCGTGACAGACGAGTGTTACCGGTCGCGGTAACAACGGCGCGCCCGTGCGTTTCCCTACCAGTCGTAGTCGTGCGGTTTGCTAGTCGCGCCCGGCAAGTAATTTATCACAATTATCGACGGCGTTAATAACGTCGTCGGCGCGCGGCGTGATACGACGCGTCGTAGCGATCTCGCGACTACGAACGAACGAAAACCCGGGCCGTCGAGCCGTCCGAAACACGATTATGTTTTTAATCGCGAACGATAATCGAATTATCGTGGCGCGCGCGCGAATTCGTTCCCGGCCCGACCGCGACGCGTTGTAAATGTTTTTTTATTTTTTTAAAAAAGTTTTTTTTTTTTTTTTTGTTATCGGGGTAGACGTCGAAAATCGATATTTTGATATTGCATGTAAAACAGACGCCTCTCCGGCCGTACAGCGGCGACGGGAATAATTTAATCTAACACGCCGTCAGAGAATTACGTGTACACGTCGCGATATGAATTAGGGGCGATCGCGCGCGCTTCACGCTCGACGTTTCAATCGCACGCGACGTCATCGTTTAAAATAAATCGTTCCCGCACCGATGCATTATTATTGTTATTATTATTATTATTATTATTATTATTATCATTACAAATATTACGTTCAAGGGCGCCCGCAGAAATATCGACCGGGATGGGGTGGGGGGGGGACGCACAACACTCATAAGTCTTATGTATATGCATGTGTGTGTGTGTGTGTGTGTGTGTGTGTACGTATATTTATTTAAATCATAAGACTTAACGTGCACATTAAGCGTTTTAAATTTGTTTATTATTTATGTGTAGTAGGAATTTTTTATGACTAAATATTTGCCTACCGCATTTTTATCACGTTATCGGTTAGGTATCCGAAAAAAGCTATTGTCGAACGATTTTATTTACAACACAACAAAGCGGTACAATTGAATACACCGCTACTTTTATATCACGTTCACACTTTTCGAAATCGCCATGGCCAAGAACAATTATTTCGCGGCGGCCGACAAATCGCGATGACAAAACGCGTACAACATTCAAAATTTCAAACAAATTATTATCCAGAACTTACGTAAATAATGATTTTTTTTTATGTGCGCACTCGTTGCGTCCGCGGAGGACCGAGTGCTAAACACTTGCGGGCGGACACATTACATTTGTGACGAATTGTCGTGAAGAGAAGCGATAGAAAAAGGGCCGGTTTTGGGGTAGGGGGAGGCCAAGGAGCCGGGAAGTGATAAGATTTTTTTTTTACGTCCCAATTTCAAACGCATTACAACGAAAGTTATAGTTTCCAATACAGATTAAAATCACAATAATCGAATCGAAACACCACTATGAAAATATCGTTTAATACGATTTTAAATTTTAATTTGTTATTCAACACGATTAAATTTTCCTAGCCTTACTTCTTAATAAAACATTAATGTATGGATACAACGTAGATCAAGTGCACCTGTAATGTACCAACATCGGACATATGATATATGAGGCCACCACTAAAGACGGGCCCAGGTCCTTCACATTTCTAAATCCGGCATTGGACAGAAATCGTTTTCAATACGATTTCAGCGTTTTTTATCGGTCATCGCGGAGAATTTCGGGGGGGGGAGACGTGGCGGTTAGTTATCGTTTTCCGTCCTGCGGAATTTCGTTTACGCAATTCCAATCGGACCGATGCGTTAGAAGTGAATCGTCTCGATTTTCTCCCACCAATTTCGTCCCGGTCGATAAAAAATCTATACGGACCTCCGGCCGGGGAGCGCGCTTCGCGTCGGGCCCGCGTCGCCGTCGTGTTTTTTACTTCCCTATTGACCTACACACACGCGCGCGCGCCCGCACAGTAATCCGAACGACAGGGACCATACGCGCGTCCGTCGATCGGTTTAATGAAGATTAATGTGGTCCGAAAAGAGGGTAGCGGAGTTTGTCGGACGAGACGTCGAGGGTCGAGAGCGGCGGCCGCGGCGGCGGCTTGGACCAAATCTGTAGTCAAATAAATAACAGGTCTTTGCGCGCCGCAACGTTCCAATTAACAGCGGCGGCGGCGGCGGCGGCGGCGGGTGACAACAGACGCGATCAAAAGCGACGGCAAGACGACGTGATAAACTCGTACACGCCGCTTTTTTTTAATATGTATATATATATCTATGGTCGCGGCCGTCGGTAGATTTTCGTGATCGCGTCGCGACGGGCACAGTCGTTGTCTTACAGTCGACGGTTCTTTAACCGTTAAAAATAACTTGTATATCGCGAGCGACGATCGCGCGACCGTGACGGGACCGGACGAAAAACATTCCGGGAATAGACTTACGGGGTCCGTTTGAATATCAACATTCGTCGAACCCGGCGGATCGTAGCTGAATCGTCCGTCGAGCGGACCGCTGTTATGCGCGACGTGTTTTTATACTCTAGAAATGTTGTACTCGGGGTCCTCGAGCTATATATTTTTTGTTTGTTCGTCTGTTGCACGAATATAACGTAACACCTAATATTTTAATAAAAAAAAAAAACAAAATGTTCGGACAAAAAATGCGCTAAAACTTGTGGTAATAATTGACGAAAATCTTGTCGGAGTCGGCGTTATGCTTAAGTGATGCGCAGTTGATATAAAGCGTCTTTGATATTTGGTCCGGGAGTGATATAAGCCAGATACTACGCCAACTTCGACAAGATTTTTTGTGAATTATTTCACATAACTTCCTCGGGTTGAATGAATTCGTCGGGTGGCGCATGGGCACGAATACAAAACACACGGAGAGTACCTTGTACGCGTTTCATTAAATTTATTTGTCTTCGGACAGGCGCGCAGTCGAACGTAAAAAAATATGTATGTATGACGATTTCCCGCGCGATCAACATACGATTGTTATTACCCGTGTACGTGAATTATTCGCCGCCGTCTCCTCGAGCCCGTTAAATGTTTACAAGACCGTTGTCGTACTAGCCGAGGGGTCGTGATGATGATGATAATAATAATAATAATAATGAAACGGAACGCGCTGTCTCGGCGTAGTCGCGGAAAATCTCATTCATTATGCGCATACGTACGGGACAATAACGGTGCGTCGGTATCCCGCGGTCACCAGATCGGCGACGGTCGGAGAAAACATTTTTATTTTACTCTCTCTCTCTAAAAGATTATTATTATTATTTGTCCGCGGCGTACTCGTTTCGCCAGTACTCCGCGCGCGTATTAATAATTATAATGAAATGCGCTGCGTGTTGGCCGACAACGGCCCGGCTTCAATTGTTGTATACATTGTACACACGAGTAGTCTAGAAATAAAGCCCCGGGCCGCGTGTCGTATTCGTCTCGTGCGCCAGAAAATCGAACGAAAACGGCAGAGTTATCGTCTCGACACTTCGATCCGCGGTCGTTTTTTTTCCCCGCGGTCGTTTTTTTATTTTTTACCGCGGTCGTCGCGCGCGCAATCGGGTCAATCTCCGCGACGCGCGCACGCCGTTTTCCTCTAACATATATATACATGTGTGTGTATATGTATATAAATATATGCGCGCGCCATCGGAGAATCCGTCGTTGGCATTTTAAATTGGCTGCGAAAACATTTTGGCCGCGACGTTGGGACGTTTGCTATATTTATACAGGTACCGTACAAAAAAAAAAACAAAAAACAAAAAGAAGAAGGTCACGTCTGCGCCGCACCACTACTACCACGTACACATAATCGCATGCGTATTGACGCGCTCGTGTCTACGACTCGGTTCGTACGAGTCGTGCCGCCGCCATGTCTTTGTGCAATATTGGCGTATAAATAATTTGACTTCCATTTACTGCTTATGTATTTTTTTGTAACAATCCACGTGCATATTATTTTTATTTCGTGAGATCCGGGCCACTTGGCGTCGGTGGGCGGGCGGGGCGTGTGTAAGTTTCAAAACAATAATAATGATAATTTGTTGTATACTTAAAAAAAAAGAAAATGTTGATTTTTATATTAAACTGCGGTAAATCAGTGCAATCGTCTATTCACAGTACCGTAGTCGAAATGACCGTGCGAGGGGCCGACCGTTTCCGATCGGTTTTCGCCGATCATTTTTTAACGAACCGACCGAAACGGTGCCGAGCGGATGACGGGAACGCGTTACGTCCGTATCATCATAATACGCCGTGTTCGGTTTTCGTGGACGCGTCCGCTTTTGTCCGTCCGGTCGCGTGTCGGTCTCGATCGCGTTTACTTCGACGACGACGGGGGTGTGGAGGACCTCTACCGAAGTTACGCGCGCTCACGTGCGAGGACACGCAAACGCAACGAAGAGTTGACGGAATCGTACGTTTCGAGTGTTTTCGAAAAATCGTTAACATCACGACTACAGCGGTGTTACGAACCCAACGCCACAGAAAGCGTTTAAAAACGCGTCCGAGTTCACGGTTGCAAGTCGATCGACCCGTAATTTCAGTTGTGATAGATAATACGGGTATGTGTGTTTGAAACCGAAGTCCTGTGTATCGTACCTGGAGCCGTGGAAGCAGCGTATTTGTGGCATCCAAGCTGGACAGCCAATACGTTACTTAATACGTTTTACGATTATTTTCATCATCATCATCATTATTATTAGCGTGTGTTATATGATTTTGAATTTTGTACGTTCTGAGTCAAACGTGTTGTTGATCTAATATAAGGCGCAACTATTTGTAAATCCGTCAGAATTGTAGTTTTTCTTTGTCTTTTTAATATTCGGGGCGCGCGATCGCGATCGGTTGGATAAAGGTACGCGAGTCATCGAAGCACCTCCATCGGCGTGCAAATACAGTGTTTCGCGCTATTCGACTGGGGCGTCTGTCGTACACCATCGCGTTTAATCCACGCGTTTCACAGAGTTCGAGTGCGGTTGTTTATTATCACGACACGGACCGTGTGTGCGATTCATTTGTTTATCGCGTGACCGATTCATACATCCACGTCGAAACCACAGGCGTGCGCAGACTCCGATTTCAGGTGTGGCTTTCGTTTTTTATTTTGACCGTCCACTTCCCCTTTATACAAATCTCCACCGCTACAAAAAAAAAAAAAAATAGACATTCAAAATTGAGTTGTTTAATGTACTAATCTCCATTCTGCTGCCGTCGAACCCTTCAATCGCTTCACCGCGATCGACCGAATTAGTTTAGTACCGTAACACACGCGTATAACAATGCGTCTTTGTCTTCATTTATGTTCAATTGTGGAAAATGAACGTTTACGGGCGCAGTTAAAAATAGCTTTAGAATAATTGAGAACGGCCGAACGTTCACGTTCACCAATGTGCCCTGAATACATCTGTCGTGGTCATGTTGTGTTCGGTATGCTCGGCTTTTTAATTCACCGACGTCAGCGTTATCTAAATGTTTTCGATTATATTTCACGTTATTTTCACGATAAAAAACGATAAAAATCGATAAAATAAAATAATAGCCTCTATAAGAGGCGCAGAAATCGTCCGGCCACACGAACTCCGTAATCTCGGGCACCGGGTACTCCGGCCGGAACGTGCCAAACTCGGCGGACGCGGCGGGGCGCTTTTTTTCCCCCCCGTTTTCTTTAATCGTCCCCGTCCGTATTGACGTGACGCGCATTCGCCGGCGCACGCGATTACCGCGGGAAACGCCGTGCCGCATCGCGGAATCCTCGGGGCCCTTGGCCGCCGCAATGCGCCGCGGTGGACGTAAGCCAATATCGTTGGCTCGTCGAACGAAAATAATATCGGCTCGTACGTACGTGTATTGGCATTTGAAGCCGGCGCGCATTCCCGCAATACACAGTCGTCGGGATTAAAGCCCGCTCCCCCCCCCCCCCCACCAACACTCACTAACCGTACATTTTTTACCGTTACTAACTATCATTTATCGGGGTTTTCCGATAAAAATGTATTTATTATTTGTTTTTACGGACGTACGGTATATAAAAAAAAAACCCCAATAATATTTAATGAACGAGCGCGAAAAACAGACAACGTTTTCACAATCGTAATCGTACTCTTCTCGATTTGATTGCCCGATAACATTCTCAAGACTAATTGCTGACTTTATTTTCTTTGTGTGTGATCTGAAAGTGAGATCGGCCAATATTTTCAATATCGAAAATTTCACAACGTTCAGCGCCTGAGACAAACGCCTCAGTCGCCTCACGCGTTCACATACGAATCGCGGCTATAAACGTTAAAATGGGGATTTTTTTTTTGCATATTTTTATAGATTGGGGGCTCTTGCGGATAATAACAATAATTCGTGTCACTAGCATAACTAATTAACTTAGACGAATTTCTTCTGCTCCCGGTAAAATATGAAAACCGTCGGAAGTCCCATTTTAACGTTCAGCGATTCGTATACAGTGTTATTTATCGTTTCGTTTTGTCGCGACGTACGTGCAGATTTTTCCGTTTGATCGAATCGAAATCGATCCCCCCCCCCCCCCTCGCACACACAGTATTCACGTTGTTAGTTTGTACGGCATTCACGCGTCGACACGAGACAAACGAGATGATATTATTTGTTGTTTTTTACGAATCGGAATGGCGAACGCGAGCGCGTTTTTGTTCGCACTCGTTGCCCCGGCGATGCAAACCGAAACGCATTCAATCCTACGATTTTGATCTCGGACAATTCGCTGATAGACGGCGAGTGGCTGTTCTTGCCGTGGCACGTGTCTTTCGTTCTTTTACGGTAAAAAAAAAAAAAACAAATAGAAATCAGTTAAATCGCGTGCTACTTCCTCCGTCTCCTTGGCGAAAAATGTGAGCAAACGAAATATTTGTGACGGCTTTGTGTTAAAAATACACCTCGGTCCGCACGTTATACATAACTCGAAAACAATTAATTAATCAATAACCGTACCGTTTAGCTAAACAGCGTTTGAATATTCCGTACATATATATATAACTTTATTATTGTTTTTAACTGTAAAAAACAACAACTGACAACGTCGTCCTCGGCTTATAAAACACTGGTTCGACAATCGTATTTTTCGCCAGTACTTATGGTAAAAATAACCACCCCCCCCCCCCCCCCCCCCGTTTTCCAGTAATTATTATCACAAAAATCTCACGGTACGTGTTTTCCGAACGTTCGTGGACGACTTTTGTTCGCGTCGGCGTCCAACTGCCATGTCCGTTAAGCTACGCGTCATCGTAGGATCTCCGACAAACCGTCACTAAACAATCGCTTACACGGTAATAATTATACACGATGATCATACGGTCTGTATGATTCACGCGAGTTCTCGTCGTCTTCCGGAAGGACTTCGGTCGCCGAAGTGTAATTAGAAGAAGAAAAACCCGGTCCGACGTTATTGTTCGCGTCGTGCGCGCGCATAAATATGCTTACAAAAACGAAAAAAAAAAAATGTTTAAATAAAAGACGTTTTCTCCGCGCTCGTAATCCGCTCGTCGGATCTTTTCGCCGCTTGATTACCGAAATTGTCGTCGTCGTCGTATCCATTACGGACGTCATACCGTCTCATACGCCGCGTATCCTAGAAAAAAAAAAGAAAAAATATTACATTGTTCCGGCGCGGCTATATGTCGCATTGTTTCCGGCAAGTGTCTCGACCGCGGATAATCGAAATGATCTATTACGTTGACGTATCAATCACGGGCCGTGATGGTTGTAATAATAATAGCACGAGGAAAAAACGAATCGATTCGAAATTTGTGATTTGTTTTGTTTTGGACCCGCGCGCACGCAAGTCTCATTAAAAACCGTGAGTGCGCGTTATATTAATAATAAATACGCACGCCATTCGTACGCGAGCCTCGCGTACAGTAGCGATCGTACGAACAACCCGGACGCGTTTTTCGCCACTCCAAAGAAATCCTAACGAAACCGCAGCGGGCTTTCCCGCGACGTGACCGACGTCCTCGGAGTCCCCGGGGTCCCGACGACAGTCATATTTCTGAGGCGCAAACACGTTTTTCGACCGACAGACGTACAGGGGGTGCTAGTGGGCGGATTCGATCGATCGGGATGAGAAGAAAAAATAAATAAAAACGAACACGTTGACTACGGTTTCGACTAAAGACGTCCCGTCGTTAAACGTCCGCGCGGGGTGGACTTGGTGGGGGGAGGGAGGAAACGAATCCCTAACCCCGCGAGAACGTCGTCGAAAATCAACGACCGTACACAATATTGATACGGCTCTCTGCGTATGCGCGAAAACCAGAAACCCACGTCGTGTCGTCCCGTGTTGGAATATTACGTTTTATCAATCGACCAAACAAAAAAAAATCAATGGCGCCGGACTCATTAACAACGTTTCTCGTTTCGTTTTGTCTGTTGCAGGTTAGTAGTGTTATCGTACGTAGACTACATCGCGCTGAAATCGTGTCCGATGACGACCATGACCGACATTCGAATCGTTCTGATTTATATATATATATAAACGAAAACGATGTCAAGTGGAGAGAAGCATCTGGGGTTTTGTGTGATAAGAGATAATAAGGCTGAAAGGTAAGTTTTATAAAAGTGTAGTGAGACCAACCACGTGGTATGGTTCAGAGTGTGGAGCGGTTGACAGGAAAATAGAACAGACAATGCTTAGACGGACGAACGAAAAATATTTAACAAGTGGGTAACATAAAATATGTACATGATATTTACTAAAAAATTAATAGCAGGGATGAAAAAAGTTAAATGCCAAGTCACATACCACCCAGCATAAAATTTAGGTGCTTCAAACGAACCACCTAAAGTACGTACTCGGCACCATTTCTCAACATTTTCCGGGGTCGATACAGTTTATCACTCACTATCGGATGAGACGAACGAATCCGTGGCAAAACGGTTTTACGAGTCGGAACGCTCCCGCGTAGTGTCGAAACCGCCGCTGCGTATTCACTACCGGAATCGTTCGTCTCGACCGTAAAGTGGCGAAAACGACTAACCTAACCTGACTTTGACGGCATATTGCGGACAGTTGCCGCGCCGCACTCTGTGCACACGACGCGCTGTATCGACCGGACGGAAACCGGACAACCGCAGCGTTATTATCATTATTATTATCATTATTATTGCTAGTAGTATTGGTGGACGCCGCGGGCGTTTAACGAGCCCGTTAAAAATGTAAACATAAATTATCGTACGTCTTTCCCGGCTTACCCTTCGAGACTCGTCCGTTCACAGGGGGGGTCGAAACGTATACGACGAGCGTTATCGGTGATGGGGAGTGGAGGCGCGCCCGTTCCCTTCCCATTCCGGACGTTTTTAGGCTGCTCGTTGTATTAGAGGATTGTTCGGTGATTTTCGTAATCGGTCTCGTCCTGACTGTTGTTAACGCGACAGCCGGTTATCGCGTCATACGAACGAGAAACCGACAGTGCTGTAAGAACATAACCGTACGGTGATGGGGAGGGGGAGGGCCAAGTCGATGTCGTCGACTTCGGAAAACTTCACCGTTGCGCGGGACGTGCGCGTACACCGCAGAGTATGAAATAACACAATACTTTCCTACGTGGCGCGGTCATACGACATGTACGAGCGTGAATGCCAATGGTCGGGGAACGGAAATACCGATTTTTCTAGTACAATGTAAAACCGCCGGCCGCCGTTCCGTACGTGTTTTACGAGCGCGCGCGGGAGACCGGAAGAATCACAATGTTTTACGTGGATTTTCACGCGTCTTTCGCTGAGCTAGGTATACTATTATTTAGTTATTATTATTGTTATCGTTATTATCGTTCCACGCAGAAACGAGACATTGCAACCGACTTGCACACGATTTATACTGGCAACGAGATAAACACTTTTTTCTACGCGCGCGTCAAAACTGCACAATTCGCGTCACACGTACTCGCCAGGTCGTTAAACGGATTTATTAAGTACCATATATATATATATACGCACGCTCAACGTCGCGGCGTTTAATTGGCGCGGTGACGACGCGGGGTACGTCCGCGCGCCATAATTCAAAAACAAATTTAATGTTTAAATACTCGTACCGTGGTTTTTATTTTTGGATATTTTTTTTTCACGTTATGCTACGTAATATATACGTGTTTACAGTCGCGTGATGCGTATATGTATAAAGTAGCTTGGAATTTTAATTGACATACAAACCCGAGGAGTATATCTTATCAATTAACCCATTTATTACGGTCAGTTTCGATCAGATAATACGATTTTATTTGTACGTTTGACGTTTAACGTGTACGTTTACAAACTTTTCGATCTATTAAATACTCATTGGAATTCCATTAGTTACCGTAAAAGGAAAGCAACAAACGACTAAAACGGACCATAATAGAGGGCCACAGATAGGATGAAAGGACGTGACGTTCGGGACGACTTAGACCTTTGGCGCGCGTTTCGCGACCTATTCGTCATATTATCTAACGGATTCGTTCATACGCGTACGTAAAGCACTACAACCCCCCTCCCCCCCTCCTGGTACTCTTCGCTAGCCCGCTAAACACACGGACGTTTTATACGACAGTAATTTATTTTATCGTATAAAACGCACAAAGTGTGTACAATGGCAGACGGTGTATATAAAATATCGAACAATTTCATTTCGCGAGCTCGTATATGACGTATGTGTGCGAGTCATATTTTCTGGTTTCATTTTTTTCGTCTAAATAACGACTATAAGCGTGATGGCAAAAAAAATAAAAATAAATTACGGCTGGTTGGAGAAGGGAATGATGATAATAAGAGAGACGATTTTTTTCCACGTCGACACGAGTGTTTCGTCATCGCGTTGTACTTTTCGCGGATAACGTATAGTAATAATAATAATAATAATAATAATAATCTACAAATACTTCACACATCGAACTGTATATTGCACGCGATCGTCGTCGGTACTTAACTACCGCGAGCATTTAAGTACATAAACGTGCCAGACGAATTATGAATAATTCGATAATTTCGCTGATAAATACAGTATATGTGTGACAAGCCCGAACACCAATCAAACGTAGGTTTTACCAAGTACTGTCAGCAATTTACTAATCATGTTCAGTTACATTTTAAGTCATTAGTTTTTTCGGCATTTTACGAAAAACATTTATTGTATTATGTCCTAAGACGTAGAATTTATGTTGGTTTTGCGATTCTTATCATTTCGATAAAACGCACGAGGTTAATATTTTCCATGTCATAGTTTTTAACATAATAATTACAGAGCTTTTTTTTATATTTAAACATTAAGAAAAAAAAAATATATATATACAATCAACAACAATATATTTTCTAAGCGTTGAAATACGTAATAGATGACTTGGGACAAATTTTTACTTATCGGTGAAGTCAGATATGACGTACGTTACCAACAGCAATATACAACTCAAGAGGTATAATTGCATTTATATTAAAGCCTTTTGGCGAGAAATTATTTACAGCATTTTAACCTAATAGATCGATAATCCGATAAGCTATCGTTTAAATAAATGTTCGGATATTTAAACTGAAATAACAGCTCAATTTACAATGATAACATTTCCTTTGAAACGCGTTTTACTATTTTTCATCATTGTAAGTTTCAAATAATCGATTCATTCGGATTTCGCCAACGCGAATTGTACGTTCTAGGACGTTGTAAACCGAACGCTTTGACCGCGGAGTTCGCGAGTGCCGGAATTAAGTTGTAAAACGCGGGTGCCTACCAACGTCACAAAGCATTCCAGACATTATCCTAGACATTATCATAGACGAACGGCGTACGCGATCACCTCACTTACGCAACAAGCTCTCATCACTACATACGTCTCCTCCGTTCACCGCCGACTTCCGAACACACTAAAACCCCGACCAAGCCACTTCTCTAAGAACGTACGTGTCCTCAACCCGATCTGGACGTACGGGACGGTCAGTTGTGGGGTCCACAGGGCGAAAACCACCAATATCGACCTCGTCCAACGTTTCCAAATAAAACCGACTCCGAACCCGAAGCGTCTCACCAATGTGTCCGACCGCGCCGAACGCACAACGACCTTGTGGTCTGCCCAGTCCCGCGGCCGTGGCCCAAAACCCATTACGAACGGATTCAACAGCCGTCTTCAAAAAACATCGCAGAAAATCCCGCCAAAGAGAGATTAAAAGGACGGCGGCGTGCGTGACCCGTCAGAGTAATTAAAAACCGTGTATACTTGCCGGCGAACTAGTTCAATTCGGAGTCCCTTCGCCGGAACGATTATTCGAGGAGCGCCGCGTGAACATTATGATCACACTCGTTTATTTGTTCGAGTCAACAAACGTAGCGGATTGCGAAACAGTAGAATAAAAAAAACGCGGGTTCCGCCGGTTTAACGCGTTAACAGCGCTCGATGGCGTTCATCGATATTTATCATCATCGCCGATAACACACGAGACGGTGGTATTCGTCACGTTACGAACACGGCTCGTTAACGACGCGGACGACGCGGACGACGAAAAAGAGAAACGCGGCGCGTTACAAACAGTCGTTTCGGGAAGCTTTGCTCGTCGGCACGTTTCCAAAGAAAAAAACAAAACAAAACAAAACAAAAAAACGAAACGAAAAGATCTGGCATTTCTCACGCGTTACGTAATGATTGTTGTAAAAAATTGTTTATTTTTTAAATCGATTTCTTGCGATTGTGTACGTATTCAGTGCGCAGTTTCTCGTCGTATATGTACGTATAATCGTCCGACAGCTACGGCCCGACAATAATAATAATAATAATAATAATAATAATAATAATAATAATAATAATTATTATTATTATTAAAACGATTAAAACGGGCGTGTACAGATCGAAAACGTTAGATAAGCGACGTGACGTTAATGCGCACCGAAAATATCGTCGCGAATATAATATGTTTTTTCGCGTAGGCGGACGACGACAATCTAAACGAGATCGGGTGTTGGGCGGGGTGCACGGGGACGACGGAGGGCGGAAAAAAACTACACACACACACATATATATATATATATATATATGAACGTCATTAAAAATGTCCTTTTAAAACCAGCACTTTCGTTATCCCTCGTAAACGATTTCCGCGCGCTCGCTCTCTCTCTCTCACTCTGCGCCCGCGGTATCTTCGTCGACGTCGATATAATGTCTTACGAGGGACGGTAAGACTAACGCACACACCCTCGACGCATTATAATAATATCGTCTTTCGACGTGCCGTCGCGATCGACCGCGGTTAAAAAACGTATAGAGTAAACGTTCGTTTGTTATTCGCGCGGTAACACTTGGGGAATTTCGTCCGTTTTCGCCACTAACGTTCTATTAAAATATTGTTTTTCGATTGATTGGATAACGTCCGTTTTTGTTTACGTTACGCGCGCGTGTGTGTGTGTGTGTGTGTGGTTTTTTTATGTCCGTGTATACTGTAAGGTTTTCCGCTCTGACGATCATTCCCGGTGACTTCCTGATCGCGGACGAAATATCGAAAATTCGCAAAAAAAAACAACAAAAAACAAATTCATAATAACGGTCGAGAGTTGTATCCGTTATCCGTTTTGGACGATATCGAACAAATTGAAATTTCAATAACCCCTTCAGACACGTTACACAATGGGGTTTTTTTCTTAAGCGTTTGAAGTACGGAACTTAGTAGAAGAAATGTGTCCGGGCCGAGTATGTGTTTGACAGATCTACGATAATATGACGACACTGAAAACGCGTCGAACGTAGATCCGCGGGTTGAGAAATGTCGTACCGTACTATATTTGTAGACAAAACGAAAAATGTTCCGAACGAATTCGACGATCGGATTACGGTTTCGGTTGGTTTTCTAAAGTCTGTTCGAAAACGTTTTGCACAGAAATGTTGGAAAACACCAGGCGATTTGTAACGCGCGCGACCAGAGACGGGCAGTTGATTAAAAAAAACCCATACGAGACCGCGTACGACGCGCGTTTATTAGGACAACTCGTTACGCGCGTTCACCGGAGGTTTGGCGGACTTGTAATCAACACGGCAATTCAGCGTGTACACAATAGGACGGAGGATTAAAGACGACGACTCGGCGGGACGGGGAAAGGGTTCTTTTTGTATTATGCACGCGGTTTTTTTTTTTTTATCCGTTTTTTCTATTTTTTCTTTTTTTATTACTATTATTAATTTTTTTTTTTTCACGAAAATAGAATGGAGACCGTAGGAAAAAACGAGCGTCGCGTCGCGTCGCGTCCGAGGTGAAAGAACCAGCACAGACGCTGAATTATTCACGGGGAGTCGGTTCTTTTTTTATGAAAGAAAATACACCCGCGCGAGGACAATGGATCGCGTCTGTCTGTTAATGGGGATCTCGCCGGACGAAAGGGGCGTTCGGTTCCCCCCCCCCCACCGGTCGAAATTAATATGGATAAACCGAGAGATGGCGTTGTCTCCACTCGCCTCCACGCCGCGCGCGCCGCTAATTAAAAATAAAAAACGGCGTGCAACGTTCCGCGGCCCATTAATAAATAACGAGTCGAACTGAAACGGGGACCAAAGACGTTTAGTGCGATGTAGTTTTTTCGTTTTCGTTTTTTTCGTTTTCTTCTTTTCTTTTCGAACGACGTACTGGAACCGGGCCAATCAAGCCGGTCGCCCGAAATCGTTTGACGACGAGTTGTTCTGAATAACCGCGTATTGTATTTTTGTCCAGCGACTGTACAACGCCGTCGCGACCGATCAAATCGTCCTTACCTTGTTGTTTCTGAAAATAAAAAGCGCCGAAACGTCTGTTTTCCCCGTGAAATTGTTTCGAAACCGTCTTCCATGAACGATTCGGATCGTACTGCGATCGAATCGATCCAACACGAAAATCGTCTGGCTGTAAACGTAACACGCGTTCAAGCGGTTCGTGCGGGAGAACGGACCGAACGACAGTTCCGTAACGAAATGCGCGTGTCCGACGTTTTTTTTTTTTTTATTTCGTACCGAAACTTTCTGCGAACACGACCGATTTCGGCGCGAGACCAAAAGTGAAAATTACACAATCGACACTTCGATACGTGAGACGATCGGGCGTAAAGCCGCGGGTCGCTCAAACGACGTACCAAACGGTGTATGGTCGTCCGTGGAAACACGCGTAAACCCGGTTCGTTGTGTTCTAATTGGTGATCTGTGTGGACGACCATATCAAGACATATATAATATACCCGAGTGCGCGTGTATATATATTTTAAAAAATTTTTTTTTGGCGTTAAACGACTTTCGCGCGTATCTGTACCAATAGAGGACATTGACCCGACCGACAGCGATTTAATCCACGTCCCCGAATAGCGTGTCTTGTCGAGTTTCTCATGGGACCGTTCGATTCCGAATCTACACGTGGAATCGTATTTTAATTTTTTTTAATTTTAATTAATATAAAACCGTTGATTAATTTAATGATGCGTTTTCGTTCGATTATATTTTTAATGACCGCTACTACCCGGCCGAGCGGTCATTGTTTTTATTCGTCACGATGAAAATGTACGTCGGCCAGTCGTACCGCGACGCGTCGTTACAACAAATATGTGTTTACGATCGTCGACCGGGGTCATGGGAAATTAATGATTAATATCGTTTCGTTTACGTTCGGGACGCAAACGTATTATCGCGGTCGTCTCGTTTATAACATCGAACACACACACACATAATCGGTCTTAATTTATAGCCGGATAGAACATTTTTGTTTAATTGTCAAACGCGTTGGTTGAACGTGTCCCCTCGGAGAACGCGAAAACCAATATAACCATTTGTACATACGGCACACCGGCGTTTTTCAAATCAAACGACTTCCGAAACACGATCAAGGAAATTGATACATACTCGTATATATATAACGTCGACGAATTATTTGCACGGGGTTTTTTATTTTATTTTATACACGTCTGTTCGCTGTTTAAAAACGTTTCTTTATCGGGTTTTCGCTGACCATCGTGTGTGTTCACAAACAAACGCGCAAATCTCTCATTAGAACGTACGTACGTATACAAAACGTTCGTTTTCCACGCGGCGGTTTTTAATAGGATATTGCGTTTGTTTCTCGCGAACGAAAAAATAAAATAAAAGGTTTAAAATATATTCCGGTTTTCTTTTCATTATTTTCGAGAATAAAATACTTTATCTCAAGTCATCGGACCGTGTTATTAAAAAATAAGATCCAAATTAATGCAAATGCTTATCGTTCGATTTATTTCTATCCGCGTACTATATAATATTTTATGTATATATATATATATATATAATATACAGTTCATTTGAATTCAAAGCAGAAGCGTTTTTTTTTTTACTCTTATAAAAGAAAAACATATACTTATATATATGTGTGTAACGTTAAAACCACTCCGCGCAAAAAGAAAAAGGGGGAAAATATCATGTCCTAGCGAGAAACTATGCGGTGAAATTCGGTCGGCCAAGCCCGAAAGTTCAAACCGCGTTCTCATGCGTCTAACAGCGTATGTATAATAAGCGCGTGTAGCTGATCGGCTCGTGATTTATGGTTATACTTCGCGCCGTTTACGGGCGGATGGGTCGGACGGGAGAAAGAGAGAGAGAGAGAGAGAGAGAGAGGGCCCGGGATGAATTTCGTTTCCTATAGATCTCCGCGAGAAGGGTTAAGCGATTAGTTTTAATCAACGTTATTGCCGGCTTAAAACAACGACGACGGCGACGAAGTTATCAAGTTTTAGGGTGAAAATAATTGTATACGGGCGGTGGTCTAAAAAACACACTACAAAGAGTATTTCGTGCATCGTATGTTTATATAGTTCGTTCCGTAACGGTTTGCGTACCCACGCGGCCAAAAAAATATTTTATTTTTTCACGGTCATAATAGACTCTGATGGGTTGAATAAAATCTGTGATCAAATAACGGTATAGAATTTTTTCAAACGAATCGTTACGGAACGAACATTTTTAAACAGACAATTCGTCGACCTTATTTTCATATTTAAAAAAAAAAAAACGAAAATCGAGTCGAATTTGTCGAAGTAAGTCGAGTAAGTCTTTGATTTTCGTGACGTTCGTGTAAAACTAGAAAAACAGTCGATTGTCCGGATCGAATTCACTCGGAGACGACCGATCTACACGTTATGGCGTACGATAATACGATTGGGTGTTTTCAAAACCAGAGCAGTTCGCTCGTTACAATTAGAAGAACAAAACGATTACGAATTGTATTTAAATGTATTGCGACGTTGAAAAATTGTATCGACGATTAACGTCCGCAGCGAGAAACGTGCCGCCGGGACTGTCGAAATTCGATGGCCACGTGTGAAACGACGGAACCTACTCGTTGCACACGTTAGACGGCGCGGAAAAAATCGCGTTCAATGTTCGTTATTCACGTGACGACGCCGTAGCCGCGATACCGTGACGTCGGTGAAATCCGAAGTCTCCGGGCCGCGTCGCGGTAACAAACGACGTCGCGCACGTCGTTCTCGCTAAAAAAAAAACCGTATCGTACACGTGTCACGCGACGTACTGTACCGTAGTCGATGCCGCTTGTTAGCTCTCTCTCCGCGCGCGTCCCAAATCAAAACGAATTATCGTCCGAGGCCTCGGGGCGGACGGGATCGTTTGGAACACTGGGGCGACGCGTTTGACGTTTGAACTTTTTATATACGTTTTTTTTTTTATCGTCGTCAGTAACTAATCTAACGCGACGAACGACACACAGTTGGTTCCCCCGAGGGGCGGGTATATTAGTCGTCGTGTCGTCGTGATTTTCGGTGTTGTATTTAGAATTTCGTTGTCGCTTCTGACGTACTTACCGCGTGTAAAAAAAAAAATTGCTTTTCAAAGCGATTTTCTGAAACGTACACAACCCTTTCCCTTTTGAGACGTGTATTAATATTTTACGTAAAAGTATAATAATAAATAAATGATTATAAATCAATATGCTTACAATATTTATAACTGAACAAACCGTGAAATAAAACATCGAATATAAAATATTTCAAAAACAAGCAGTTGTTACCTCCAAAAACGGCAATTGCACCCCCTCCCAGCCCCCACCTCCCAACTGAATACGCTACTGACCGTATTCCACGCGAGATTCGTCTGATTGTTGATGCGCGAAACCGGACGGTCAATATTTCACTTCGTGCCGGAACGTATGCCGCGAAATCGACGAACCGCGAGAACGCGCTCGAGAATACGGACGGGACCAAGTTAAAGACGACGACCAAGGCCGCATTCTGGGGGTTCGAACCTCTCACGAATCTTTTCAATAGTTACAATAAATTGGATTTATCAAACTAGAGTATTTAGGTGGCGACACTACTATAAACACGCCACGTGTTTAAATACACGCATTTCGGCACGATTTTATCGTACACAACGTAATCTAGTACATTTAAATCTAGGAACTGAAAACATGTGATTCGGTTTCAACCAACCGCCCACCCAGGAAAACGTGTTCCTGCTACGGCCCTGAAGACGGACGCTCGTACGCGTTAGGTAGGTTTAGCAGAGAATCGTTCTCGTACGACGTACTACATGGATATGACCGGTATATCGATTTTTGTACGAGACGGGCGAACAGAAGCGTCGAGCGTCGTCACGAGATAAATATTAAACGTGCGTAAATACTTCCGTGAATAATAACATGATTAAAATATCTCGCCGGCCGGTGTTCTACGACGATAAGCATTCTAAATATTTATGTGTTTGCATACGCTCGGCAAACACGATCCCGTCGAGATTTTTTACTATTCATTTATCTTTTGTTTCGCGAACAACGACACTACTACCTACCCACACACACACACACACACACACACACACACATTTATATATATATACAGTCTCGTGACCTGTTTTCGGCCAAGTCATAATATTGGCGTTTTCCCAGTTCTCCGACACTTATTCTATATCATTCGAATAACGTTTTCTTGAAATGTTTCGCTCGCGTGCGACATTTGAAATATTATTACTTTCAATGATTAATACGCATCAAAATAACAATGTGAAAAATTACACGAAAACATAACGTTTATGTTCAGGAAATGTGTATATCGTTTTTTTTGAAAATAGAACACATCTTGCCCGCGATCCTTCAAATACAAACTATTTCGTCATCGTCTTCGTTCGATCCTAAAGACTTTACATATCGCTACACGTATATTTTAAGACTTTTTGACAGGAACTAATACCTACAACGATTAACCTATAGACCATGTAATTTTTTAGGATAATGTATTAGGAATGTTTTCGCGATAAACAGTATCGCCTACAATTGCCATACGTTTTTAATGAAGAATAATGTCGTTGACGGCGAACCGGACACACCACCTATAACATTAAATATTTTCGTCTCGGGAAACGCGCGCGGTTATCGTGTACATCTACGATCGAAAAACGATAAACTTATACAAAAGCCTAAACAAATAAAACTCCCGAAAAAATCAGACATTTCGAGGCGATGACCGCGAGTGTTTAACACCACTCGCGTACATCATAATGTTACATCACGAACAACTCGGGCCCGACATTATATTGCGTCAGCTACAATTTTTTCGTGGACATCTTATCCGAAAACTCGATGACCGTATATATGAATCGCCAAATGTTAAAAAGGGACTTTCAACAGCTTTCAGATTTTACCAGGAATAAGAACGATTCGTCCGGGTTAGCGAAAAATTCATGTAAAAACGTATTAATTATACGCATGCTAGTGGCATAAATCGTTGTTGTTATCTGAAAAATTCATGCGCTCTATAAACTATACAAACACGCAAAAAAATTAAACTAAAAAAAAAATGCAAAAGTTTTAACATTTGGCGATTCGTTTATGGTCAAAACGGATTTTATAAGTATGTCGCCGCGAGAGGATTTTGACGAATCGTGATGTAAAACGATCGACGACGAATCGTGACCCGACTTGTTGCGACATCCTTATGACATGGCCAGTCACGGTCGGAGCAATAAATACGATTATCTATTCGAAATTCCGTCCGTACACGTTGGAGTGACGGTACACATGCTCCGAGTATAGTTCCGTTTTACTGTTGGCGCGACGGGAATTGTTGTCCGTGTTCGAATTATTTCAACGTGAATTTAATTTCGCACGTTTTCGAAAACCGTAAGATTGCAAAGCGTTTCGAAATGTACGACACGACAGGACGTTTTCACGCAGAGGAACAGGGTTTTGGGATTTTTCAGAAACACACGGTGACCAAAACGAATCGGTCTGCGGCGATATCGGATGGAAAAAAAAACACGTTTCACCGTTCAAATTCCCGGGCAGATCACGGTGGACCACGGTAGATCACGCAGTTTTCCGGAGGGAGGGTTCTGAATAAAAAAAAAAACGTCCAAACTGTCGATATAGTTCGATTTCCCAAGCGGATCGAGCGGAGCCAACACTAACCAACCGGTTAGCCGTTCGCCCGTCCATATACATATGTATATTCCAATGCGGATTTCCGGATTTTCGTTCCGTTGCCGCCCGTCGGCTTCCGATCACGTTCCGGGCGGATTTGTGCGCACGTGCGTTTTCGCCTATGCCGGAAGGGGAGGGGGGGCGACGGTTGTTTTTAAAGTGCCCGTCGTTTGTGTCGGCCTACGGACCGACCGGGAGGCCTTTCGGAAACCGCGAAACGGAACGATAAACAAAACCCGTCGGGATAATTACAGGTAGATGTTATGAGGGGTTTTTAACGGGCGCGGCTCTTTGAAAACAAAACACACAAAAAAAAACACAAAAAATACCAAACAAAATTAAAAAGGTTAACGGCCATTCGCTTTTCGTGTCCCGCGTGTGAACACACAATAACGTTATTCGAGGTAAACTTTTTTCGTTTGATTTTTTTCTGCCGATTATTGTAATGTGTACATTATACGTACTACTTGGCGGTAACAATAACACGACGCGTATAAAAAAAACATTTACGCGCGAACCTTCGAAACGACAAACGCGTCGTTAACGTTCGTTAATTTCTTTCTGAATTACAAACGCATACCGCGACAACGCAGTAACAATAATAACGATAATAACGGTAATAATAACAGTAATAATTATAACGAACGTAATTCGTGCGTTTATCAAACGGTTTCAAACGATTTCGGGGACGGTCTGTTCGGAGTGCTCGAATCGGAAACCGGTGGAGCTCGGTTGGAAATATTCCACATGGCGGAACCGCGGGTTATATCCAAAGGGGGTAAAAATAGAAGAAAAAAACCGTATAGCCGATACCGCTGACGGTACGAGTATGAAATGCGGTCAGTAGTCTCGCTCCGTGATGTAGACACCACGGCAAGAAAGGACGTTACGAAAATTCAACCCCTAACAGTAAAAGGTGTATAAACGGCGGATAGAGAACACGGGCGAACGAAGTTTGTTGTTTAAAAAAAAAAAACAAAAAGTTTCTAAAGATTACGTCATTACGGTCAGTTCGTATTATGCGATAAGTCAAGGTCTAATCTATGAAGCCATTGAAAAATTACGTTTTGAAAACGGCCCGATACGAGATCCAGACAACGGACCCGAGTACGTCGAGACGATATATTTCGAAATGGGGTTTGTACCACCCCCCTCGAGCACGCCCACGGTGACGACGGTGGCCGCGCGTAGGCGACCGGAAGCCGGTCCGTGCGATCGCTCCGGCCCGTCTAATCGCGGCCGGAACTCCGGAGGGCGCAAAAAAAAAAACAACCATCCCGTTCGGGTCGGATTACATTACCGCCGTCGTTGCTGTCCGTAAAACGACTTGCCCGCCGTCATCTCTTCCTTCGAGATTTCTCGAAATCGTTCGGCCCCTTCGCCCTTCGTCGCGTCGCGTCATCCCGTCCCGGCACATACGTCCGGACCACCTACGCTTCGTAGGTCGTCTTCAGACCGATGCGCGTATCGATCGCGACGTTGGTGGACGAGAGGGGGGCGGGGTGACGCCCTCCGGAGACTTTTGAAGAGTGTCCGGTGACGCGCCGGCCGGTGAAAAACGACCCGTCGAAACTTCGCTGCCGAGCTTTTAATTTGCCGGCGGACAGGTGTCGACGGACATCGGCGTAATGATAAATCCGTCTCTCCGCGGCGATCTGCGCGCGCGCGAGGCAATGAACGATGGCGCGTCCGTCCGTTATCGCCGGTGAACGGGCTTCCGGAAAAACGACCCCGCCGGACCGAGACGCGGTGTTGGATTTCCCGAAACCTTTTTCCACGTGTGTGCCGTCCTGATCGCGTGGCGTCGGCAAAAAGCTTTCAGACGAGATGGTGCGCGATCGAACGCGCCGTGTCGTGTTTCGGTGTCGTCGTACGTCCGTCATACCGTGCGTGTGTGTGTTTTTTTATAACCGTGCTCACACCCGCAGACGGGTGACGATAAGTGTTTAGTGGGAAAAAAAAAATATATGAAATTTTATCGCCGTGCGAATACTTGCCGAGAACGATGCGGTGCTTTTAGGGGTTATTTACGTTCGTTCTGACTTTGTAGTTTTAGTCCGTCGCGCGACATAAAAACCGTATTCGACGATGATTGTCGTGTACTAAACCGGGCCGGGAATTCAAAAAAAAAATATTCAGATTTATGCGTTTGGAAAGTTTCGAAGTGGTCTTAAGGTGAAACGACGGCGACGGCCGACGAAACAGAAGGATATTTTCACGTCCCGGAGTTGGCCGTTCTTTTAAGCTTCGAACGGTTGCGGCTCGCGCCACGCGCTCGTTTAAATTGGAATCGTTAAATTTTACAGTAAACTGAAAATAAGTGCTTTCCTTAAATCCTTAAGTCGCGAAAACGTATTAGGGCGCGAAACTTGAACAACGTATACGTATATATTTTTTAAACCGCGTTTCCCGATCTAACTTTTCGCGCTCCTTAGCGAACGCCGTTGCCGTTGACAAATAGTTTTCGCCGACTGTATTTATTCGCCGGGTCCTCTCCTTCGTTTTTTTGAATACCCATATAAAATTATTTTGTGATTTTTTGCCACAGTCATCATAATAACAACATTGTTCGACGTATAAAAAACAAATTTTTAAAATACTACAACAACGGCACGGGTCCGTTGACACGGATCCAAGTGATTATCGAAATGTATTTACGAGTATTGAAACGGTTGAATAATTTTGGAGATCGCGAACGAAGTAAGGTGTTGTTACAATTGTAATTATTAAAAAAAATAAAAATAATAAACACGTTCAAACGTTTCAACGGGTTCACGTAGAGAACACACGAGTACACTTATCGCCGTCGTCACGAAAAAACCACAACTTGAACAGGAACAAGCTCTACTGGCGGCCGAAACGATTCGAATACACGCGCCGTCCAAGACGCAAAATTCTTTTTACCCTTTTTTTCGAAAAAAAAGCTATTATCGTACCGAGAAATACATTTGTAGCATGAAAAAAAAAACGTCTGGAAGTCCAGCTACGGCTCTGACGACGACGACAGCGACGCGTACCGTGATGATAACGTGGTTAACGCGATGCCGGCCGTGCGAAATGAAACGTTACGACAAAACGACAACCGTATTTCACGGACGAGACCAAATAACAGCACTGCGGGCCCGGACATGACCGGGTTCTCGTCTCGTCTCGTTGGTTTTGTTTTCGCTTTTGTTTCTGTTTTTGTCTAGCCGTTGCACGCGACCCGTTCGGCATTGTTGTCGAGTTTCGAACGGTCGCCGCGCGCGTCGGATTTTCACAGAGCGTCCACGGCCCGGCTCTGGACGATTCGTATCGGCCGTACGATATTTTACGAAAATCTCGGTACCCCTGCGTCCGTGTTTTTCGTTTGATTTTTCGTTTGGTTTCGTCTTCGGCCTTGTTACGATTAATTGTATAAAGTCATGATTCCGGTCGGCCGATTCGGTACGAAAAAATCGATGGAAGAAACTTTGCGGGAACGTGGGACACTCGTCCAGCGTTTAACGTACGCGATTCGAGTATATCGAGTCCTAATAAGCACGTACGGCTTACATGACGGCCGCCGCGATTACGATTCAGGGACTCATCTTGTTTTTCATCTCGTCGCGATACAAATCGTCCGGATCGAAACGGAAACGTCAAGTCCTCCCCATACGCTCGTGTTTACAGCATATTTTTGAATAATAATCGCTTTTTTAGAAACAAAACGAAACACAACAACCTTTGCGATTTGCAACGGTGTGCACACGACCGTTTAACGGTTGAATTATCACATCGTCCGTCGAATAAATACAACGTTTTGGAAATCACGTTGCCGATAACAAACGCGCGTGTATCACTGATTAATTAGCTCGAACGACGTTTCGCCGCGTACGTTAATATAAACGTAAAAATACCGGGAGAAGTGGGTATTTTTTTGTGCGTTTCTTTTTTTTTACGTCACGTTTTTGAATAAATTAGATCGCGACGAAAACAAAAATTACCGTTTTTACGCAACCGTACGTACACGATTATTAATAATACGGTGGTGTTTTTTTTTTTTTTTTTTTAATGTAATTTCCGTGGAGACTTCTCACGACGTTAGTCCTCTCGAGCATACCGTCCGCGTTTGATATGCAAAATAGACAGAAATTAATCGACACGCCTGTAACGCGATGAGATTTAGCCGAGGAGAATATCGTTTTAACGTTTAATTAAACGAGTGTCGCGTCACAATCGAAACGACCGATGTAACTGACGATTTCCGTGTCGTACGAAAAACGCAGAACAAAACAGTACCGTCAATGCGTCGCGCTGATGAACGTCCACGCGAAAACGAAAAAAAAAACCGTTTCAAAAATAGTAAAAACGGTACACAATCGTCCGCCGGTGTTTTCTATCCGACGAAATCGTATTCGCGCGCACACACACGTACGTCGGGCCCGTCGGGTTCGCCGGCTGCTGTGCGGCGTGGGTCCGGAGATAATGGGATTACTGATAATGAGCACTAATCTGGGTCCGCCTTTTGTTTTCGGTATTCGTGATTCTTGCACATACACTCAGAAAAATAACATAACATAACCTAGCCTGGACACCTATTATCCGGACGAGGAACTCCGCACAGCCACTGAATAGAAAAACGAAGGAAGAAATCGCGGTCCTCACCGACCCGATGACCATCAAAACTTCAAATTTGATCTCGAGGGAGGAGTTCGTCAAGAGAATAAGCTTAAAATTTCGGTCTGCGCAATGAAATTTATACTTTATCAGCTTTACGTACGAAGCATAATATCTAAACGAAAATTCGGGGGACCGAGCTGGTGCTGTCCCGTTTCCGGGCCGAGGTAGGACGCTTGGGATTCTCCGGTGCGGCCAACGAGCGAACGCGCCAGACGAGAACCACCCGGGGTGTCCGCCTGTCGGCCGACACCGATGCGTGTATTGTTCGCCAGAAAAACGGTGACCGGGACGACGCGCGTGTACCTGGCCCGTTGCTTTTGCGAAAATCACCGTGGTCGCCGTCGATCGTTGCACGTTTACATAACATAAATACAGATTGCGTTTTATTTCGCACGTTGTATGACGTCCAAAGGGCCCGTCGTCCGTAACTGGAAATACAAAGGATTTTTTTATCGTTAGGATTATCTCGTTTTTTCTCCCTCTTCTTTTCGTCGCATTCGCCGTTTCCATTATCATCGTTATTATTATTATTATCATCATCGTCGTTATTACGGCGGCGGTGGCGATGCCTGCGTTAAATTGGCTCGATTTGTCGGAGGGTCTGGAACAAGCGCGCGCGCGCGCGTGTGCGCGTATATATAGTGACGGCCGTTATTTTCCACGCGGGGTGGGTGGCAAACAATAACACACCTTTGGCCGGCTTGGAATACTTGCGGACGAACGCGCACACCCGGCGAGAGAACGATCGAGCGAGTGAGTATACATATATATATGATCCGACGACGGCGAGAACGAATTCGTAATGCACGCGAAACGGGAGAAACGAGAGAAACGAGAGAGGAAAGAAATAAAAACGACAAGCTTTTCGCGGAGCAAAACGTCCCGGCGACGTTCATCCGTTGTACTACGCTCTGGTAAGAAGACCGAAAAAAATTTTAAGCCCTTCTCCGTCGCGTCGTCTGTACGTATAAACGTCTGGAGCAGTGAGTGAGAGAGAGAGAGAGAGAGATAGAGGGGATTTTCGGTAAACTATTGTGTCGCGCAGCCACCGCCGTCGAGTCATAAATTATTCATGCGGCTCCTAGGTTTTTGGAGAATAAATAAATAAAAAATAATATATATATATATATATAGAGGGAAAAAAACGCTTTCCGTCTTGTCGCGCGCGACGGTTGTTTATTTTCGACATGTTCATCATACGATATATATATGTACGTGCACGTACACGTAACGGAGAGGCAGACGTTGTTAACGCCGTCTAAAATAGTTGTACACGACGGCGGCAATCCCCGCGAATCGTTCGTGATGTTTTTTCGTTACCGTATCGTATTTCCTCCGCGACCGCCGTACGTACACGCGTATCCCGTCGTCTCACCCGGCGTTTATTGGGACGACTTGAGCAAAAACAAAAAACACGGTTTTATCTCGTCGTTTTCGGACGATGTCCCCGATAACCGGGCGAAACACGCCGAACGGTTTTGTTAAGCGACATAACTACGGCGGTGGTACGTTTTTTTCGTCGAACGCGTTACCTTATATATAAGTATATTATAACGACGACGACAATGATAATAATAATTCTATCCCCCAGAGAGCGGGGACAAGTGAAATATTATAATAACCGCGATCTCCCGGTGGCGTGTAATATCGTAAAGCCAAGTACTCGTTATATTGTCGTGTTCGCGTGCGCCCCTGACCTAAGCCTCGGCAGCCGGGCTTAAACCAGTATGATATAATAAAGCAGTATACACACACACACACACACACACCGGCTAACTATACTAATCCGGTGCCGTTTGAATCTCCCGTCCCCATCGTCCGCCGCCGGTGGCCGTCGAGCCGCCACGTCCCAGTAGGCCGTTCGTGGGTTTTGCTCAATCGAGACGACTCGACAACAGCGGTCCTTCCTTCTACCGCGGTCCATTCGACTCCGTTCGGTCGTTACAACGTCATTTTCTCTGACATTCCATCCGTCTCGCCGACTCACGACGCATAGCCGAAGCCGAACGGTTCGTCGGGCAGCGGTAACGGGAGAGGCAAGACGTGTTCCGGGCCGTGATAAACGACACGCGACTAAATTTAACCGGCGCACTAAATTTAGAGACGGCGGCGGCGGCGAACAGACGTCGTCGTCTGTAAAGGTAGGAAACGACGGTTGGACGAAAAAGCGGTCGGTCGGGTTCGCGACACACGACGACGACGTCATGACCGATCTAACGAGCAGAACGTTGCGGCGGCGAAGCATCCCTTCGACCAGCTCCTCCTCCTCCTGCTCCTCCTCCTCCTCCATCCGCCCTGTCGTTCATCTTACACGTGTGCGCGTCAGCGTCTGAAGTCATGTGCACGACACTACTTTGTACGATACGGTGTGCACGAATACACGTTATAATTAAACGATGTTTTTGTTATTTTGATACTACGCGCTCGAACCCTTTGACGGTGTCTGGTGGTACGAGAAAAATAACCTATTTTCATTGTTGGTTTTGGAAAAAATATACCGGCGTATTACAAAAAAAAAAAAATACATAACACTCGGTCGTATAATTACGCGTATTACGTTATTTATATATATAATTTCATAAATTTTCATTCAGGTCCAATATGTTCATATTCACGTCACCACCGCAGCGTGTTCATACGTCCAATTTATTTTCTATTCTAACACGCTTATAAAAAATATGAAATTCTTTCGAGATCTCGCGTGCGCTTTGGGTTTTCGATTTTTTCTCTCCGGCCCTCTGCCCCCCCCGCCACGACACAACGGATTCTAACCTCGCGGACGCGACGTGAGAAATTCCGGTCAAAGTTTTTAATTTTTTTTTTTTGCCTTTCGGGCCTTACTCCGACGAAAGAAAGAGTAATTTCCCTCCCGCCCCGATGACTCCGACGCGTCGGCGGTCCCGCTTCCGGCGCTCGTTTTCGAAATTAGTACCATAGTTTTGTTTCTCGTGTCAAGTGGACCGCTATCATCAATTACCCAAAGATGACACGGGACGACGCCCGTCATTAATCACGATTTTCGCTGTCGGGCAACGGGATGTCCGATCGTGCCTTTGCAGCAGCGCCCCCGTCCCCGTCCCCGTCGCCCAAAACGACGACGCGGGATTTTTTGTGATGTTTTCATTGGAAAAAAAAACCACCACCCCGAAGGGTCGTATTACAAAACTCCTTTTTTTGAATAACATCGTGTAAAAACGAAACGGTCTTTCACGAGAACCTAACGGATCCGGCGAACCGCGCGCCGAAGTTTTCAATTATATTAATTTAATACGGCGCGACCACATTTTTAAAATATCGTCGACAGGTCTACAAAAAAATGAAAAAATAGAAATATATAAAACTAAAACTACCGATTTTTTTCGTTCCGAACCCTCGTACGATTCGTCGTCGTTAGATAAGTGCGATATATTATGTGTAGTGTAAAACAGATGAAAAAAACAGTACTATGTTCTAGTATCCGAAAATCGCGCCGGTACGACGTGGAAAATAACCCGAAATTCACGTTGTTATTGAAACGGTGCGAGGATCGTCATTTTGCGGTCGATTGTCGTGTCATAAAACACGAGATAATTGTGTAAAAACGCTTTTTTATATTAACACAGATCGTATTTGTTCGCGTGTACAAGTGTACGTCGCTATCTTTTTTTCGGGGGGGTTGTTCACGGAGAAACAAGAAATTCGTAACGGTTTCATTTTAACGGAGTTCACGAGATCGCACAACACCGTTATACTTGTATAACGTAAAACACGAAATAATTATGTAATTTATTTTAAGAACCCTTGTCGTTCAATCATAATCATCCGACACGTGCGCGCGTGTTTTATCACTTCCGGACGGTTCGGATTTCCGCGCGAGTACGTAGCGCGCGTCGGACGCCACCAAATCCGATCGAATGTACTCGATCTCAAACACGTTCGGCGTTCGTTTCGACGAACACGTGTTTCCACGGCTAATAAAAAAAACGTCAACGGTCGCGCGTCGTCCCGAAATACGTTTCGGATAGAGGACGACCGAGCGAAACGGAAAAATCTACGCCGCCGACACTCCGGGCCGTAGTATTCGGACCGGTTTTCTCCGGGTTTTTCCTGCCAGAAAACCACTTGGCGTTGACAGGCCCCGGCCGGAGCTCGGGTTACGGACGGACCGCGTATTATTCGCGACGAGATCACGTGCGTAACAAACACTATCCGTCGCAATGTAAATATTGGTTTTTACGAGAAAACCAACAAAAAGAGTAGATATTTTGCGCGTCACGACGGTTTTTCTCGAGATCAGTTGCGCGTGCGCGTCGTCTCGTTTCGGTCGCGGCCAATAGCGCGCGAGCAGACCCGGCGCTCGACCGTCCCCACCGGTTTCACCGCGTCCGGGGGACTGTACGTGCACCCGCGCCCGCCGCGATCCCGTCATTTGTCGTTTGCACGCGCCCGTATGCGCACCTCGTCAGACAACGCGCGCGAAAGTCTAGGGGACTCAGACAACGCGCGGACAAAAGTGTTAACCGTTATTTGCGTGTTCATTTCTTCGCTCGATTTACATCACTACACACACACAGGCAGGCCGGTCGGACTTAGGTGAACCAAGCGACCCGTTTCCCGAGCGTCTAGCGGCGATGACCAGGTAAGCATTTTATCGATAAATGTTTATTTACCCAGCGGAATACAGAGTGTTCAGTAACTTCCGTATAAATCGTTTTTATTCCAAACCATAACACCCTATCGGTCGAACGATTCCGAAAGAAGTTTCGCTTCGTCCGCGCGTACTCGTAACCAACGGCAACGCACTACGAAATGTAAAAATACATTAAAACGAATGTTATTGTTATGGGAACAAAACGAACCACGTTCGAACAGTACGGTTAATGCAAACCCCGTTTAACTAGCAGTCTTCACGTAAAAGCAGACGGCGACTGCGTTTGAAAATCAGGCCTAACCTCAAAAAATGGGATTTAGTGTTTTCCGGGGCCCGGCAAAGCTGAACTACGCGGCCCGGCCGATTTCGGGCTGGCGACTACGGACTCTCGATTTCGAACTCACCCGCGCCCTCGACGTTTCCCGAGACTTTTTCTCCCCTTCCGCGGCCGTACGTATCGCGCACGTTAACGTTGATTTAAGAGAC
The DNA here is from genome assembly GCA_019022885.1 of Schlechtendalia chinensis. Classification (NCBI taxonomy): domain Eukaryota; kingdom Metazoa; phylum Arthropoda; class Insecta; order Hemiptera; family Aphididae; genus Schlechtendalia; species Schlechtendalia chinensis. The sequence goes on from CM032343.1 coordinate 14,095,808, forward strand.
GCCGTGCGCGCGCGCGCGCGCGTTCGACAATAACTGGCGCGCCGCGAAGTCGTGCGCGCGCGGACGGGCCGACAACGCGCGCCTTTGCACGGGCGCCCCATAAATAAATATTTAACCGGGGCGGCGACGTAACGACGATAAACGGACGTCTCTACACTCGCGAAACGCGCGCGCCACCACCACCACCCCCGTTTACATTTCACGGACGGCCGGTTCATTTTTTTTGTTTGTTTTCGACGTTCAGTCGTCGTCGTCGTCCGACAAACGTACGGCGGAAAATAAGATAACAGAAAAACGGATTGTAACTACCCGGTACACGTCATGAACGAATCGCGGTCTGAACGAATAACGATGAAATAACGAGGTCGACGACCCGTTCGGAATTAGGATCTACAATGGCGGACGGATTATAGGGAATTAATTACATTATAGCGTTTTGCGGATAGTGGGGGGAGGGGGACAATCGAAAAGGGATAGATCACAAACACTCTCTTCCGAGTGGAGTGCGCAAAATCGTTTAGGTTTAACTTTGTGAACGTGCGGGGGTATGTATTATTGAAGACCTAGACACGGGACTATTTTTAAACCGAATATTAATTGGACGATTAGGGACAATAGATTTAAATCCAGAGGCAAAATCTGCAGGCGAATTATTCCAATAGGCATCGTGGGATCGGAGTAAAATCGGATCAAGGGGTTAAAGAAAAGGATCAGATATCAAAATCAAATCGACAAAGGCAGAATAGTATATTGTTGATGCGAAAAGCAAGCAACGATAAATGCGAATTGAAAGGGTCGGAATTAAGAGATTGGAGACACGACGTTGAGTCCGAGGCGATTATAAACTTATAAGGTGGGAAGGAAGAGATAACGGCAAGCGCTTCGATAATGACGGTTGTGAAAGAAGAAAGGAGGTAAATTGCTGGTAAACGAGATGTGTAATTGAGGAATAGTGACCAGCAGAGAGAGAGAGAGAGAGGAGAGACGGAACCATCAGTATACACTACGATGAAATCAGGAAAGATTAGAAAAGAAATTGTTTATTATTCGTTTACACCGAACATTACGAACGTCGTCAGCGCACGATTACGTGCAATACGATCGCCGGACGAAACGGGTCGACGAGTGTTTTTTACGGACGAAAACATAACGTTCCGTGACATTGTCAACGAACGTTTAGCCGTTCGAAGCGGATCGGTCTCGTGAAACACGACGAAACCGAAAATACGTGGAAATACGATAAAACGGATTGATAACGTCCGAAGCGACGCCGTTCAATAGTCGGACCGTTAAACGCACTCGGTTAGTTTACGGCATACACATTCTATCTATCTCTCTCTCTCTCTCGTTCCTCGGACTTGTCCGAAGACCCGACACTCGTACGCCGACGGACGGGGTGCGCATTTTAAACGTGACGTAGGATTCAAAGCATAGCCGCAAGTGATATGCTCTACGCGCTCACGATCAGGCCGGGAAAATAAAATGCTAGTCGATATGGCCGTCACGTATTATTATTATTATTATTATTTTTGTACCTGTCCGTGCGAACGGTCCATACTCGTAAATGGATTTTTTTCGGACTCGCAATCGGCTAAAAATCCGTATCTGCTAGCGTTCGGTAAAAGTGCACAGGCGTGTCCCCGAAAAACAACCGTGTCAGTCGACCCGTCAATAATATCGATAGTGCGCGTTTTTATCGTTTGGACGACGCGACTTTTCGTCCATACGCGTCACTAAAACGCACGTAAAAAAACATACGTTTTTATTTCACTCGACCCGATGATGATAATAATAATAATAATGATAATGATATCTGAACGAAAGCACATACGGCTATTACGATACGAAATTATCATTTACTCAAATGTTATGCGGATCCGTCCTGTCGTCCGAGCCACGCAAGTCTCGTTTAATTGCCGTTTGCAACCGTTCGCGCGCGCGTGCACAATATGAAATTGCGTGCGCCGTCTCGCTTTGTTTTCATCGACTCTCCGCGCGATTAAAATAAAAAAAACGCGCGTATTGCGAATTTTTTTTCTTTTTTTTAGCGAGACCAGTACTGGATTTCCGCGTCCTCTCGAGATTGCCGACCCATATTGTATTATAGTTTTATTTATTTTACACGATATACACGTCGACCGAGTGGAAATAATTGCGTACATCGGTTCGCGAACGTACGCATAACATATACTTGTATTTGTTTTGTTCGCGTTATCGACATCGCATTATGTACCGCAAAAACTTCAATATTCCAATTAATCCCGATAAACGCGCGTACCTATAATATAAAAACACTACTTCGGTCCGTGTGCACGGGTTTTTCGTCGTCGTCGTCGTCGTCGTCGTCGTAGTCGTTGTTGTTGTTGTTTTTGTTTTGTTTTTGCCGTATTAGTATAGAATATTTATTAATTATACCGTGCAATATTCATTTGTACTAGAAATTTTGTTCCTTCTACCTTTCATCGACCGCGGCGTGTTCCGAGTGGGCGAAAATACGTATTCGCATTTGTATAGTACGATATATATACAGGTATATACACAAACACAAACGAATAAACGCGAGGCCGACACGAACTCTGACGAGTTGTTTTGATATCAGCACAACAAACAGAAACGTTAAGATTCAGACGCATCCAAGTCCAATCCGAACCTTCAATTCGCCGCAATAACGTACACACGTATTCTGTTAACGAACATTTTGTTTAACGACGGCCGCTTATTCGTCCGCGTGTCCGTTTATCGACCTCGTATTTCGCACGGTTCGGTTTTGTGACGGATATTCGACTCTATAATATTTCCGTATACACCTTGTATCGTTGCCGTCATACACCCAGAAAAATACTTACTAAGATCAATGAAAAATGTATATAAAACTAAGGAAAAACGGGTATGATTTGGAGCCTATGAAATCGAATCTTAAAAATATGACATCTTGTATCATTATATTAAAGCTACACAATTTTCGTTGAAGTAATGTATAACTCTATTAATTTTAATACTACATTCCATCAGTTTAAATACTCGGTAGTTAAACTAATGGAAAATTATTGACATTAGTTTAATGAAAACTCAACTTATGGTTTTCCATATTAATGATATAGTTCTTTGTTGTAATTAACTCTAGTCTTTAATTTAATTTGTTTTGCAACATGAAAATAATTAATAATAAGCATTGATTTCATACTATTATTACTTATTTTAAGAAACCCCAAGTTACAAATCAAATCAATTTTTTCATAAAAATGAAAATTTCTTTGCCTTATTTTTAAAATAACCTTACTTAGAAACAGAGTATAATCCTATCCTTCTAAATTAATTTTTTGAAACCAATAAATATAAATCAAATAGGTTATTCAAATTTAATAATTTAAACACTTCATCATATACTTAATATATTCTTTTTTATTGTTTAAAAATAAATTAACAGACAAATTAAAAGATAAGCACAATATACAAAATAATTATTATTTATACAAAATATACATATAATACATAAATCAAAATACTCATCAAGTTATCTTTAAAAATAATGTTTTAACCTTATTACAGTGTTATTATTATTAAGATGATATAAATGAATTGGAGGACCCATGAAATCTTTAATACTTTTTAATACATATAAATCAGTATCAATATTTGAAACAACATAGCTTACAAAATGTTTGCTATAAGACAGAACGTTTAGAGTAACACATAAAAAGAGAACTTTCTCATCAAAACAAATAATTTTTTTAATTTATACACCAATAAATTATTATCAAATAAAAGTGTAAGTATGTAATTGGTTTTATAAACTGTATTTTTGTATATTATTTGGTCGTAACAAAGTGCCCGATTAAGTACAGATAAATCATTAGGTGAAAATAAAATTTTAATTTTTTTAAAATATGTACATAAATTTAACGGAGAGCCTAAATTTGCTGACATACAGGAACTATTACTTAAATTTAAAATATAATCAATGAATTGATCAAGCTCAATAAATTCATATTTACAAATAAAACAAATTAAATTCATTTTATTTTATTTTATATTATAGAAATTATAATATGGTTGTAAAGCTAGAAAATAACTATAAAATATATTGTAATAACTTAATTATGAAATTTTAAACAGATAAATCAGAAATTAATGACATAAGTGAAGAGTTTTTAATATCGCTTTCATTGTGAATATCATAAATAAATTTTTGTATAAATGTCCAAACTACATTACATTGAATGGGGTACTGTAAGTTGAATACTTGAAAAATTTTAAAGCATGTATCTAATGCTCGAATTATGTTTGAAAATTTGTAATAGGTGTTGAAATAATACACATAAAAATGTTTGATACCATCAAAATCAGGTCCAACAACACAGATGAATGGTTGTACTTTTTCTTTTCTTTTGTAAGCGTTGTCAATTTGTAATTGAATTTGAACATGCAGATCATTAATTGAAGTCACTTGTAATAAAAAAGAATTTCTGGCATCGGAAATAGATGTTTTGGCAATGCGTCTCTTTTTAGTAGCTGTATCTATTTCATAAAATCTGGAAGTTGGAACTAATAAAGCATTCATTAAATCCAACACTAAAAGATTTCTAGTTTCTGCAAAAAATTAAAAATAAACCATTATTATTTAATTAATTAAAAATTGTGAAAATGTTTTACCAGTATCAGTTTCTTTAATTTCTATTAAATGTTTGATTAATAATTTGCTGTTTCCATCCTTTATATTACTAATCATTAATGGAATAATCTTAATAATAAATTGATCCCACTTAAGGAACAATGAGTTTCCTTTTGAAGCATAAATATGATCAAAATCAATATCAATCTAAAATTAAATTAACAAAAGAAATTATATTATGTAATTAGTATTAATGGAATATAAATCTAAATATATCTAACACACATTAATATAATTATATTTAGAATCAAAATAATAGTGTATATAGAATATTTTGTACTACCAAACTGTAACCAAATGATTGTTTGAACATTGGCCATTCTTTAAGAATATCACTAATGTTAATATTTAGAGACAACAAATAATCTCTACGAATTTCACAAGTTTCTTGCCATTTTATAAGTACTTCACTCATAGGCTCAATGTTAAACTGAAGCCATTTTTTCACTTCAATTAAATCTTCATTAACTACAGATAAATATTTTCTATTATTAACTATTACTATTACCTACTATATAACTAATTATTTACTTATAGTCTCCCTATGTAGTACAGATGTTTGCTCTAAAGTATTTTCATCAGAACTCTTTTTTACATTTTTTATTGGAGACCATAACTTATGTTTACGCAATTTAGTTAAAGTGTTATGGTATTTTTGGTATAATATTCCCTTAGGTTTTTTCCCAGGCATAGTAATAAAGTACGTTTCCTACAAAACAATTAATTATAGGTATGAAACTGTATATATAAAATGAATTTCAATACAAAATCTTAAATTTTATGAACCTTAACTTCAGATTTGAATATATCAATTATTCCATCAGATATACAATCAATGACTTTAGGAGAAGCATATACTTTATGCTGTATCATGTATTCAATAATTATTTCAGTCAACATTTTTCTTAATTCTTCATTAAGTTTTAAATTTTTATTATAAAATGACATTATCAAATTTCCTTTTCCAGACAAATTTAATATTTCTTTGATATTTATCTTAAAACAAATAATAATTTTATTTTAATAAATGTATTCATTAAATTAGTAAATATTAACAAAAAAAAAAAAAAAAAAATGAAACAAATTAAGCACAAAAATTAGTTGAAATAATTAGTTGAAATAATTAAAAATTAATATAAATCCTTAAATAAATTAGTAATTATATAAGTATGAACACAATGATGAATAATCATTTAATCTGTAGTATTAATATGTGTATTAATTATAGATTACTTGGTTCTTAAAAGAAATTGGACTACAATTATTTGAGCTTGTAGTAGAATATTCAGACATTTCAGAATCTGATAGATTATTATCTAATGCATTATTTTTACAAGCATTAATAGTACTAGAATTTTCCTGTAAAAATTAACAATAAATAGGTACCCTGACTGTTGAAGACTTATATTTATATTTTAGTCAACTTACACCAACAAAGTTTGTCTGCCATTTTTTTAAATGGTGCTCAAATATTATTCTCTGTCCATACCAGGCTTTTGGACAAATGTTGTTTAAGTGTTTTTCATTAATATACTTTAAGCTTTCACATGTTATCCCATGTTCTAAAATGTACATAAATATGAGAAACTGGGAATTTAATATTATGTACATATAAAATTTATAAAAAAACAGATCTATTAATGAAGAAAAATGATACTTTGTTATGACAAAATATTTAATTTTTTTAAAACATTCATATAAATTTAATGTAAAGTGTACTGGTCAATTTTATAATTTCTACCTTATTATGTTAAATTTTTAAATAACATAGTTTCAAATTAAATTACAAATAATACTTTTTTCATTTAAGATTATGGCACTTGCATAAAAATTGTAGCATACTAATAAAAACACAAAAAAAAAAATCATTTTCGTATTTTCAAAATAAACGTCACACGTCTAAAAACAAATAAAATTAATGTGCGTACTTACCGATAAATACATTGAAGAAACAATCTCCTTTTAATTCCACAAGTTTATTTAACAGAGCCGATTTTTCACAAAACTCTTCGGTATTATTTTCCAAAACAACAGAAGTATTTAAAATAATTTCGTCCATTTTGCATTAAAAAGAAACGTCATATATCACGAAATGCACAATTTACAAAATAATATAACATATATTGTCAGTAAATAGAAAAACTCGAAAAAGATAATTTATACTAAATGCCGCAACGGTGTTAAAATGTAGATTGACATTGCATTGTTGCTGTTATTTGATATGAAAAGTAATAATCATAGGTAGTTCCAGAAAATTCTACTCATAAATGCTAAAAATAAACGTGGATTTCACATTTTACCAATAAATGTCGTTAAAAATAAAGACGTTACAGTATTAAATAAATTACAAGTGATGGTCGTTTACAAATAATTTCCCAACACAGTTGTTATCTTTACTTTTAAGAAAAAAACTATATTTTTAATGCAATTTAGTGTTAATTTCGGGAACATTTTATTTAGAAATAAAGATGTATTATTATAGAAACATAGAAAATTTTATATACAAATCAATCGCACTTTTCTTTAAATTGAAAATATTTCTATTACATTTAAGTAAACTATATGCATAAAACAAACAATAAAATACTTTGTTTTAAATATTTATGTTCCTTTGATTTAATTACGGTATCTTTGAATTATCGATAATAATTTTATGAATATGGTTTTAGATTAAAGAAAAAATCATTATTTTAACTCATTTCAGCATAAATTCTAAGTAAAACGTTATGCTTAAAAATAATTATTTAATTTCATTGAAACATAGAACTTCTTTTTTCTGAGTGTAGTAGCGTTTCCCTCTATCGCACTACACGGACCGTCGCAATAACGTTATGCTAAAACGCACGACGCGGATCTCATAAATACGAGTCCGTATCATTATTACGCGTAGTGATTTCGTTATATTAAAAAAATCGCGTCAACGTCATACACGATCGGTAAACGTTAAATGGGGACTTACAACGATTTTCAAATTTTACCACGAAAAATTCATCTAGGTTACCGAAAAACACGTAAAAGTCTCTTTTCAACATCAAATCTTTTGTCCGTGGACCATAAAAATATGCGAGATATCCTCTTTTAACATTTAGCGATCCGCATAGTGGTTGTAGATATAATCACGTCAACGCAATGAACTCCGACCGGCACGCAGCGGATACGTTGGGGCGTATGTAAATCGTTGAACGCGTCGAAAAGTGCGTATCGAACCTAGCCGCGACCTTCGAACGTCAAAGGATAAAAAAATTACTGGCTTTCGTATTCGTTCGTGTGCGATTCCGTCCGCGACGTCGTATCCGCTCATACGCGCGTGTACGGATTGTGTCAAACGCGATATGACTTTCGTTGTGTTCGACATTTTTAAGTTTTTCTTCTTTCAAACATTTGCCGTACATTTTGGCTGTAGCAAACGTAACTTCATTCCGATATACGTAATTTTTTGTTTGTTATTTTGATGTCAAGGTAGTCGTTTCGTGAATGTAATTTCCGTAGACGTTCCGGTGGCGCACGAAACGTTTGGTTGGGTTACGTTATTAATTCTTTGAGGTCGTTTGAACGCGAATGGATTCGTGTAATCCGCGATTGCCGCCGTTCCGATGAACGTCGGCAAACCGTAGCGAAGCCGACGACACGTTTGTTCGAACTCCTGTTTGGCCAGTGTCACAAACGAAATGTCAATTTGTTTATCGTTTAATCTGCGCCACGGTTACCGGAACGAAAACGAAACGGTTTTCGACGTGTATACGTACAGCAAGATACGGGGGAGGGGGCGGGGGATTAAAAAACTCGCCGACTCGGAAGCCTAATCGTCCGGTCCGGCGGGGCAGCCGTCGCCCTCCGTGGAGACGGCGGAGGGCCGGAGGACACGAGGAGGGTGCGCGCGCCGCTAAAGGGTTCCGGGACGAGGGCGCAGACGGGTACGTGAACGGGGCCGGGGATCTGTGGCGACGGTAGAACGTTAATTTTCCGGTCCTGGAGTTGCGACTCCCCTCGCCGCGTTCTCACGACGTTATTATGTGACCGCGGTCGCCCACTCCGGAGAACCATCTCTCCCGCGTCCAAAGCAATTTTGGATTTCGTTATACGCGCGTACACAGTGAGACGAGGGCGACCAAACCGTCATATTGATTACACGCGTACGGTATGCATATTGTTTTTGTTCGTTCGGGTTATCCGGCACGTCCGGTTGAACGCGTTGTCGTTTTTCTGTCGTCGGAACCGTCGTCAATGACGACACGATGTGTGACGCCGTCACGCCGACCCGAGGGGACCGAACCGTTTGACATAATCCGCGTACGACGTTCGCGTGTTTCCGCGATTTTATCGCGATGAAAACCGTTGAATTTTATTTATTTCTCCCGTCCGTCTGACACGGCCGTACAACGACTTTTCCGTCGGGTTAAACGATTAAACGTATATCTAAACGGGTGCAATACGAGTCCTAACAGGTGAGGTTTTCAATTCGCGGACGGACACGCCGACGAACCCCGCGGTGTCGTGTCGTGTATACCGCCTGGGCGGATAGGTTGGGTCGGAGTCGGGCGGACGGGGGCACAGCTGCGCTTAGAATTACGCACAACTTTCCGGTCTCCGTAATCCGTTATTTCGTCATACATGGTACTTATATATTCAACGCGCGTTCCCAAAGAACCTGACCACCGAGTCACGCGGGGGCCGTTCACCGGGTGCGCGTCCGCGCGCGCGGTTCAAAACGGACCGGTCACGAAAACGTAGGTACTCGACCCACGCGACGATGACCCCGTACGGATTTCCCGAACACGTTATCTTGTTCCGATTCCGCGCGGCCGTCGCATGAGGTGGGGGTGGGGGGGGGTTTATTCACGCGTAACGTTCCAAGCGCTGACCAGACGCGCGCTTAAGTTATATGTTGTGCATGCGCGTTCTGCATGGACGCCTTATAGTCCGTCCGTGGCGCGACTCGAAATCCAAAAACGAGATGCGAACAGTGAAAATCGGTTTGATGCGGTTGTTGGACAGGCGACGTAGCGTTGCCCCGTGTCTTGGCTCGTCCGCGGTCGCGCGACGTTTATTTTTACTGCACGACGTCGTCGTCGCGTCGTCCGGCACGGCGTTCCGCGTTTCCACCTGCCGCGGCGCACCGTCAAACAACGAAAACGAAAATAAAACGCGTCGGCTTCGCGATGTCACGGAAGAGACCAAACGCGTTGAGCGCGCGTCTGGAAACGGTCCAAACGCGGCGCGCGACCACGACGACGGCCGCGACGACGAACGAGATATTATAAAAATAAATACGGCTGCGACCAGACCGACGGCGACGGACGGATCGAAAAGTTTACGGTGTCGACAAATCACGGGTCGCCGTCATTCCGCCGACTTCCCGTCATTGTTGTTGCCGGTCCGGAAGACCTTTTGACCCTCTTCGACCGTAATAACACGCTCGTACCGACCGCGCCGCATCAGACCGCAATACGCCGTTTCGTTAGCGCGTTCATACCGTCGGAATATTTTATTATTATTTCCGTCTGGTTTTTTTTTTTTTTTTATCAATTCGCCTCCCCCCCCCCTCTCACCACTGCGACGGAGTCACTCGTCGACGTTTCATGCGGACGTGTTCAAATCGGAAATGCCGATTTTCATTCGTCTTTCGCGCGGCACGTATCTATCCTACTTGCCGTCACGGGGAAAATACACATTTCACGTGCCCGTGAAAACGAACGTTTCGGATATCACCATATACACTTACCGTCTGTCGTTTTCGCTAACAATTCACTAGACAACGTTCCAGATGTTGATCTGTGTTACTTTTCGGAAACAACGCCGTTCGCGTATCAAACGTGTATATACGTATATTAAACCGTGAAACATCAAAACGCCTTTAACGTTACCGAAGAAATGTCTACGTTACTCTTTAAGTTTGAAAAAGATTTGACAAGCTTATAAAAATATAAAACGGTTTAGTTTCCTTAGAGTTTTCTATCCAATGAGAAATCCAATCGGAAAGCAAATAATGTATAATATATCCTACGTAGACGATGGAAAAATGGACTTTTTTTTAATGCTCATATTAAATATTTCAAGTGTTTCTTTTCCCTCGTCTTTTATTGTTATTATTATCCATACGAAAGAGTAATAGTAGTTTTTCTTTCTCGAAATTTGTACACTTATTTATTATGCGTATACTGTGCGCGTCGTTCGTCGGATTATCGTTTTTTTTTTGTTTCTTTACAAAATTGTTTTGTCTAAAACCCGTGAGCAAATATTTGTTTAAACTTTAAAATATCGTTTACCTTTTGAATATCAAAAGGTACTCTCGCGAATCGTTCGAACGCTCGTAAATAGCGTTTAATTAGCAAAACGAATATCCATTGTCGAGACGAATAAAACGTATACCATTGTCTCATAGCGAAACTATAAAAACAATATTTTTTCACCTACGTAGTTTGTAACACGTTATTTCTGGAAGCCCGTAGTTTGCCGCGTGTTTCTCGTTTTCACCGATAGCCCGTACGATGACGCTATATCGGCGACCGTACAACGACGAAACAATCACCATTGTGCATCGGTCAAACGGAGTGCAGGTTGCGTGTGCGGTATCCGGAGGGACCGCAGCAACACGTTGCACACACACACACACACATACACATACATATATATATATATGTAGTTGTTTGGGATCTCTCTGTGCGCAGAGCATAAATGATAATACCCAGAAGTGAACTCCTATAACGACAGCAAAGGCCGTACCTCGGAACAGATATTATTCGGGGGGGTTTCCAGTTTACTTGTCGGAATCCCGCGTCGAAGTTTTTTCCCGAAAATGTTTCTTGTATCTCGCGACGAAATGATTTCAATTATATTTGTTTCCGAAAACGAAATTTAGTCGGCACAACTCGTGTCGTCCGTGCAGCGGTTTTTGAGTTTTTCATCAGTCCGGTCGTTTCGTCCGTGACTCGAACGGTTTCTACGGCGGATGGACAATCGTAAGGGTGGGTTTTAAACGGACCGACCGCGTGTCGTCCGCAGACGTGCGTGAACGCGTCGTACACCCGACGGACCCGGGGAGGTGCGAGAAAAACGACGTTTTCCCGGCAACGCGAACGTTATCGACCGGACTCGAATGCACGGGCCAATAATGGGTCCGTGACAAAACAATGGTCCACGACATTCCGCCGGCGTCGTCCCCGTTCGGAAATCTAATTAAAAACTGCGCGCGTTCGCATTGTCTCGGCTTGATCCCGCGCGCGCACCGCACAACAATAACGATAATGATAAATGATTAATACGGCCCGCGCCGGCTTTCGCGAGAAACACACTTGAAACGTTTAAAAGTTTCGCGCGAGGGGTTTTTGTACGACGCGATCCTGACGGGCCAACGAACGTTCGCCAGTCATTTAGCACCTGCCCCGCCAAAAGCAAATATGTATATGTTGTAAAAGTCGCTTCTGCCGGAGGGAAGTTCTCATTACACCGCCGCCCGTCCGAATCCCACGGCTTTCACGTTTTCCCGACCAAGCACAATGCGTTTCGTTGTCAACGTTCGCAAAAATAAACTACGTATACGTCGAATGAATAGATCGCGTGCGCACGGACAAAAACGACGGTCTCTTTTATGGGGTTTTTTTTCGATATTCGTGTTGGTTGTGCCGCAGTAACTATATACGTTTTTTTTCTATACGGTACGTAAAAAGGAAGACAATTCTCAAATGTTCGTCAATATCGATTAACAGCACGAAATCGTGAAAAATCGAATTGTACGACCCCGTCATAGCACGTTTTCGTCAGTTATTCGATCGTTCATGAAATCACGAACTTCACCCCGGGTAAAAAATGAATCCGTGCCGAACACGAACGGAAGAGATCGCCTTTTCTTTTCATTTGACGCTCTGCGGTCAAATCTTTAACGCGAGTGACGACGCACGTTCGCGGACAACGGTCCGGCCGCCGTAAACCGTCGGGGGTACGATGACGTCGCGTTACAACAAATGATTTCGTTTATATGGGATTCGTTTCGATTTCACAAAGAACGTCCGCGGTATGGTCCTCGTCGTGTGTGGTTAGCGGACGGTAACGGTACGGACACAACGCGCCGTATTCCGTTCCGACGTTCGCCGTACGGGACCGACAGACGTACATACCGTCCCACGTCAGGTAGTTTTCGAACCTTTTACGTACTCGTAAACGGTTTTTTACTCGTACACGGGTAAAAATGTCCAGCAACAAATCAAAAATATTATCTACCGATGTCTGTACGGTTTCCGAACCGTTTGCAACCAAGGGGCAAAACGTCGGGACCGATCGCGTTTGGTCGACATTCAAACCGTTTGAATTTCCGGCTTGAAACTGTTCAAACCATTGTCTGGCGGACTAGTGGGTTTACCGAGCTACGGTTTTCGGCCCGAGTCGAAACGACGTCCGGCGTGTACTCGCACCGAAACGGATTGAGCGCAGCCGCCGAAAATGGGTACGCGGCGCCCAGTGTTTCCACGTTGTGACGTTTCGGATTGTCGGATAATACAAAAAAACGTAAACGTTTCGTTATGTGTATATTTTTGTTTATCGTTTTATTACACGTCGCGAGGTACAAAACTTTGCGTGAAATACTAATAATAATAAACTAAATTAATAAATAGGGTTCGCGGACCAGCGGCGCGTATATATTATAAATTGTTGTAATACCACGTGCGTACGATGTTCCGGCCGTGTTATTAATAAAACGATTTCCGGACGGGGCACCGTCGGATCGTAAATTAGAACGCAATAATTATATTTACGGACGAAATACGCGTATATTATAATTACGCGCGAGACTGCACCGCCGTTGTCGTTTTCGTTTTCCATTGGAGGTGGTAACGCTTGCGAAATTTTAAAACGTACGTAATCGGGGCTCGGGGGTCGTTCGGTTTTCAATCATTTCGGTGTTATGTGTTAAGGCCAAGAACTGATTTACAGAGGCAATTCGGTTTTTGACGGTTTCGACCTGTTGACAAAAAACTTGTTTAGTAGAACCTCAACTAATAGCTATTTCTATTGTTTCGCTGGTTTTCGAAAACGGAAAACGCTTTTCTCGTACGTACGTACGAGTCACAACGACGAAGCACCCGTCGAACAACGAGTCGACTGAAACTGGGTTTCGATTTTTATCGATTTCGTAAGAACGTATTGAACTTTTATATTCATTGGACACGGATTTTGACGCGGAACGGTCGCCATCGATTTTACGTAACCGCTTTGAGTCGATATCTGACTGTATACGGCGTACACGCACGCGGGAGGTGTCTCGTCGCGTCCAATAAAGCTTCAAAGATAAATACGCGTGAAACAAAAGGGGAATAATATGCCGTATCGATAAAATATATATATATATGATAAACTAAATGAATAAAAGTTTCTTCCCGACGGAATGTTCCGAAATTGTGGCGCAGTAAGAATATTATATTGGCGTTGTATTCCATCAAACGTACAAGAAACCTCATGGAACCGTATCGATCCGTCGGGTACACGCGTTTGAGTTGTCGTCGTTATTATTATCGAAATAGAAAAATTACGCGTAAGAAAAACGTTCACGAGTCGACCGCCGCGTTTGAAAACAACGTTTTTCGTACCGTAATACAACAAGAACGGTTGTAGTCCTTATTGTTAAATCCGACCGGTGGAAACGCGGACGAACTTAATACACGAATGTTTTCCGATTGTTTTCGCCGGTGAGAAGCGCGGCGTGTAATGAAATAGAAGCGTTTGTCGTTTGAAAAGCGGAAATGTCGCGAGAATGACGATTTCGTGGACGGGACAAAAACGTGGTGTCACCAACTTCTCGGACGGGATGACGATTTTTTCGGGTATACGAGAACGGTTGAACGGACATTTTATCGGTACGTCGGAGAAGTATACGAGATTAAAATCCAAACGCGATCTCCACTTTCCCGTAGACTGCTCCTATGTCCGACTAAACGTATGAATTGCTCGCACGTAATGAAAATTTCGTCATCGGCGCGCGACGAATTTGTCCGCGAATCGCTGCGATACATGATAGCCGCATCGGCCGAATCTGATGACGAAGAACGCATTGACAACGTTTTCCGTTTGTTTTGTTTGTTGCAGGTTAGTACCGTGTGCGTGACACCACCGGGATTCAGGTAACGTTTGTGTACGAGCGCTTTCGTTTGACACAACACACGGAAGCGTCGTCTGTTTTTGGAAAACGAAAACGAAAACGCCGATACTGTTATATACCGCCGATCTGTCATAGAGTATAGATTGTTATTACAAAATGGACAAACATAATATTTCGGGAACTTTTATTTCTCTTGTCTGGTTACTATGCAACTGCACCTTTTGAATGCTTCACGTATTATAAGCTCTCGGGAATAAATAATAACGGAAACACGAAAAAACCTTCGACTTTTCGGCACGTTTTTCACGAGGAGACTGCTGGAGAAAGCGAGTGACGCGTGTCGAATAAAGTGCCGACCGGACACAGTTCGCGTCTCCCGAGCACTACTACGGCACGGGAACGTGTTCGCGGACCAACGCGAAACACATGTCGTTGTACGACCGGTGGTACATTCGCTAGAAGTCCAAAATTGGAACGAAAACGATAAACGCGTGTTTTGTGCGCGATGTCTCGTCGCGCTCGAGCTCAGTTTCGTTCGTCCGCGAGAGCCACCGGTCTTAGCTGTATTTTTTCACCGCAACGTTTTACATGTATACGCTATTGTGCGTGACCCAAAAAACTCATCGACCGCGTTACAGTACCGGTCCCACTCTCTCTCGCTCCTTCTCGCACCCTCTCTCTTTTTCTCACTCTCTCGAGTACTTAGACCCTCGACGCGAAATGATTTATGTATGCATCGCCGAAAGCGAACGACGACGACGACCAGTGACGGAGCGGATTTTTTTTCGCCCCCTCGCCATCATTATTTTCCGTACGCTCCACGCGGGGAAAGGTGCAAACGGCGAAGTTGGCGGATAGCAGTGCCCCATTATGTTATACGAAATTCTAGCGCTCCGCGTTGTTGTTGTTGTTATTATTATTATTATTGTTATTATTATTATTTTTTCTTCCCCTCGTGTATTTATTTCTTTTCAATTTCCCCGTCTTTTTTATTCGGCGGATTGATTAAGTGTAAGCGCGCCAGTTGAAAGCGGTCTGGTCTTTGTACGGGACAAATAATGGAATGACGAAACACAACGTAATTAATTAAATCCATCTTCCGGGCTTTGAGACGGGTTTCGTGCGGCGCGCGTGTGTAACAACGACGACGTTGATAAATACGTTATATACTTTTCGCGAGTCGATGCCGGCGATAGCCTTCGTCCCGGCGAAACGACCTCTGCGCATCCGTAACCGATCGATACGCCTCGTGACGTCGTACCCGCAGTGTGCACGTATTGATAACCGTTGTCAGTCTGTCGAACGCGAATTAGGTTAGACGAGGCGTGGGTGCAGACGACCGGCCACTCGTATAACGAGTACAATTCGTCAAAACCGGCACAATGACCCCGGACGTCATGAGACGTCGTCGCAGTGCTCCGTGACAACGTCCAAGGGATCACGAAACCGGCCATTGGTCGGTAGGCTCGTCGTGGCGGAGCGAAACGGATCTCCGGATCTGATACACGAGGAAACCCGTGGGGTGTTGAAGGTGATCCTGGAGAAACGTTGTTCGTGACGTCGTCACACATAAGGGTGTCTATTTCACGTGTATTTAAGACGTACTTGTGTTTATGGAAACGGTGTTGGAATACGTATTAAAAGTCCACGGGGAAACCTATTATCAGCGGTGGATCTAAAGATGGGACACAGAGGCCCCATTGTCGTTTATAGAGAAACAACAGATAATGTTCATTGTATTTTTCGAATCCGAAACCTTTTCTTTTATAAAAAATGTGTTAATTAATTAATATTAATTAACCGCATTAACTCAATTTAAGAACACCACGAACATTTTAAAGTACACGACAGAATCACACGGTAATATTTCTAGATTTTTTGAAAAAAAATCTCACACAAACTTCTTAAATGCACGGGTAATTTTAATACACGTACCAATCCGAGAGCCTTAGTCACATACACCGAGCACGCCGACGGGAAAACTGTCAACTGCAATAGACGTTGTCTGCGCATTGAAACGGCAGCGACGTACGGTTTCGGAGGTTAGATTCATCACTAACTGTCTTCGTTCATGTAGGTTAGGCGCCGGTCAGGCGAGGCGCGTTCCGAACGGGGACCATTCCGTGTCGGTTCGCAGGTGAACCGTAATTATCACAGTGTTTACGTCCGTACAAACGCATAAGCAAAACGAGAAAGACCTCATCGCGCGTTCCGCTTGCTCACATTGTTTTGCACAGTGCTCTGTGTTCTTCTTCCAGAGCAAGTTATTGGAAGTTGGGGTTTGTGGTTGGTTTTGGTTTTACGGGGACGTCTGTCGAACAGTTCTTCGGGCTGGTGTCTGGTGGCTATGTCAGCTAGACGTTTATGAATCGTAGTTTGAGATTGTCGAGACAGTGTTGATGTAGTTTCGAGTTGATATTTGCTTTACGTGGCGGGGCTGCCTGTGATCATCCTGACGACGGATAGATTGGCGGTTTTTTTCCGGCCCGTCCCCGGAGGGGAGGAGGGTGCGAAACAAGGTGCCGTCGATCCGGGGGTACGCGAGTGAATTTGGCCGCGTTTGCTGTTGTTCGCGCCGCCGCGTTGTATAAATACGAATAGCCGGACGGACAGGTCGGCGGCGGCATTCGCGAACGCGACGGAAAGTATTTTCGTCCGCGTCGGTTGCGATCGGCCCCCATTACACACGCGGTACACGTTTTGGCTGCCGTCGGCGAGCCAGACGGAAACAAGAACGGCCGGCGCGCCGCCGCTCGAGCCGCGGGCGAGACGACGCGGCCGTCCGCGTTGCGCGAACGCACCGTTTTAAATATAATCGCTCACCGTCCGCGGACAACGGGTCGCGCGATTGATACGCGGCGAAACGTCGATTCGACCCGACGACTTGGCACCGCGGCCAGGGCGCTTCGCTCGGTCCGCGAGACGTCGTCTGGCGCGGACCAGCGTCCGCCGCGCGACCCGTAAGACACGGCGCCCTCCGGTTCGTTTACGAGACGCCGTTTGTTAATGTTTGGTTTTGCTTGGATATTTTTTTGAAAAAAAAATAAAAACTAAATAAACAAATCTCGAATGACGAAAGAATGAAAACTAATTTAGAACTAGCCGCGTTTCAAAAAAAAAACCACCGCCCGAAACCGTATAGAACTGACTGAAATGTTTTACCTAGCGTGTGCGGTACGCGAGTATTATCACCGTCTCGTCAGCTCGGGCGATACCCGTCTGTTGTACCTAATATGAAACAAACCGCGTGCCTCACTCGTCGTACCAGCTATATCTAAATGTGCGTTTCATTTCGACTTTAAAACGCGTGTGTGCAATTCGATATCATTGATATCGTATTGGTCGCGAGCCCGAAAAGGTTGCCGACCACCGTATATTCCGTGACACGTAAATTTTTCATTTTTTTTTTTTTTTGAAAACGATTGTAATTCATAAATCCATAATCCATAAATTATAAAAATATAATAACGTCGAAGCGTTCATATCCAAAACAGGCAGAAAACAATCGTAAAAGAAATTAACGAAAAAACAATCATAAACGCCTAAGTTGACAGAAGTTTTTTCTACTGTTCCTCCCAAATTAGACGGTTATTTTTGATTAATAGGGTTTGAAATCATCACGATAAACAATAAAGTAACAGATATTCGAATAATAATTGACTTTTACGTTTTTATTGATGAAATATAATTTTTAATAGCTAATTGAGTACATTATGCGTTGAAATATCACAATTTAAGTTCTTAAAGACCGCCAAATATTTTGGGCCCCTGGGTCATAACGTTAAGACGGCTGTGCGTGCATCCGAAGCACGCGAGTTGTCGACGAAAATTCCCGTGCGAGACGAGTTCGCGTGTACGCCCGTGATTTGTGTCCGTTCGTTTCCCCGTCCGGCGGGCTACACGTTTTTGCCACTCTAATTATAATAATAATAATAATATAGAACGGGTGTTGGCGTCGACGGAAGGACGGTCAAGGCCGCACGCGCCAAGAACCGAAGAGCTTTTTATTTCGCCGCAGTCACACGGCCCGCGGCAACAGGATACGCGGCGCGTATTGATTGATGGATCATCCGGTTCTCGACCGCGTCAATCTATCACGCGAGTTTCCGGGGTTTTATACTGTTCGCGTGACGCGATTGAGCGGGTTGATGAAGTCCCGAGGAGACGACGCCCTTCTATTAAATCGTTCTGCTGTCGTTTCGTAACGGCGTGCACGCGTTTAAAAAGCTCGCGGAGAGAACACACACACACACATATATATATATATATATATGTGTGTGTGTACACGGTGATAATATGTATATTCGGGCGAGCGGGGGAAAGCGAGAAGAAAAGAACGCCGGGGGAAAAGTTTTTGGCGCGGAATAAGTGCGCCATTATTTTTATCGTCCGGGCGTCGCGGAAAAAAGAAAAACAGGATTCAGTGAAAATTCCACGCCGTAATTTATCTCGAAGACGGGACCGGGCAGATCGATAAAAATATGAAAAACGATCCTTTGCCGGAAGGTCTGCGCGGCCGCGTTAGGGTTAGGGGTTCGGGGTTGGACCGTACACGCCGGGCATAGCGGAGGGAACCGAACGGTCCGCGTATCGGTCCGACCCGATAACAACACTGCCCGCGCGGCGCCGGGTCGGGTACACGTGCGGAAACGAGACCGGGAACAGAGACGGAGAAAACACCGCCGTGCGTGATTATTTGGCGGCAGTGACGTTGTCCGTTTCTAGTGTCGTCACGTCCATTACGTCCAGCCCGCCCCCCCACCTTTCCAAAATTAAAAATTGTAAATTTTTTCCATACGAATATATTCGGTACGTAATCTGTACGGATTTGTACGGAACTCGATCGTCGGGAAAGAGCTTTTAGATGAGTGGTCGGGGGCTAATGGACGTGGTAACGTCGACGATACCGATCCGTCGTGACGGGACGAATCGCACGTGATTAACAGCCGGCGTTTCGACGATAACAATAACGATTAACACGTAACGTATACGCGTGACGCGGTGGCTGGGTGGCGGTGGTTTTTTAAACGTGCCGCGCGAATATCGATTCGCATAACGACGGCGTGCGAAACGCGTGTAATACACGTGACCGGCGTGTTAGAAAACGCGTCGCGCGATAAATTATGCGATAATCGCAAACCGCGTTTTGCCCGCGGGCCCGCGTACGTTCGGCGTTACCGTTATTGTTTATCGCCAGTACGCGTCCCGCAACACGACGGCCGTCCGACGACGGGTTTGTTGTTACTTTTTATCGGTTTTAATCGTGTAAAAAGAAAAAACCGAAATCTTTCGACGGATTATTTACGAACCGGTATCCGACGTGATTATTCTTTCAATCGTTCGAAACGTTTTCGATCGGCAATAGATCCGATACCGGGTGTGGGGGGGGGGTTAATTTCTTCTCTTTCGGTACGTTTATGTGTGTGTGTTTTTTTTACTATTGATTTCGTATCGGACGTAAACGCAGAATAATCATTTTCTTTCATCGAACGACGCGTTTTATAGTATATACTATCTGTACGCGCGCCGGGCTATAGGTTACGAACCCCCCTCCCCTTTCCGCCCTGTAAACAATACACGTCTGGAGAACAAAAAAAGAAAAAAACCGAAACGCGTGGTTTAAAAAACGACGGCCGACATTTTTCGTCTATATACGTCGAACTGACGATCCGTAAAAATTGATATTCGGTTTGAAGGGTGTATCGGCGACTGGTGGACGACAAGCGGACGGGGGGAACGGATACGTTTCCTTCGCTTCCACAAACACAACGTTACGCGCGTTCTTGTCCGTCGACTGCCACGTCCACGCGACGTTCGCCAGACCGTGAGTTCCGGTTCGGGTCTCTAGACGAGATTCGCACGACAGACGACGCGCGAATATTATAAAACACGACAATAGTAACACCGGCCGCGTTTTACCAAACGCTTATCACCAAAACCTGTAACGCACGCGACCGTGCGCTCTCAAATACGTGTTATCTCCGCGGGAGCGGTACCGTTGTCGTTACCAGTATACAATGACCGTGACATTTACGGTCCGCAGGTTCCGTTACTGGTGTGGCTGATGGGTTTTTTATTTTATTTTTTTTTCGTCTAATTAATAAAAACACAACCGATGCGTTTAATCGGAACAGTTAACGAATTAGTTTTTTACGAGAACAAAAGCGAAAAAATCCGAATGATTTCGGACGGCGGGAAAACGTCGCGATTAACAACAGATTATGTTCTATTGGACGCGATCGGAATGACGTTTTTCGATCGTTTTTTCGCCGACGTACCGTCGGGCCGGGGACAACAGTCGGCGACTGCACGGCGTGTGAACGCGAGCCAGGAGGACTTACGCGCACCTGCGACGGGCCGTGACACGCACTCGGTCGGGATTAAAGATTTTAATCCCGTCGTTAATTCCGTGCCGCTGCGGCAAAGCGTTAACACACGAGTACACCGGGCAGGCACACTGTCGAGAGGAAATCGCGTCGTTCTTTTCTGCCCTACGCTCTCTCCCACGCCCACACGGCCGCTGTCACTATATATATATATTATGAATGTAGTGTGTAACAGCGCATCTCGCAAAAAAAGCTCCTCTACATAACCCTCGTAATACCCGCCGCAATCTGCAAAAGGCGAGGCGGCCGAAAACGTTTTTCGAAAATCGCGTTCGCGGCGCGCACAAAAACAGCTTTGTTGCCGCCGCGCAATTAAAAATAACAAATGGCCAACGACGAGACCCCCGCCGCATTCATATGTACAAATAATAATAATAACGCGAACGAGTTCACATCGCCTATTCGCGCAACACAACAACGGGGAATCGTCGTGGGACTTATAATAATAATAATATATATATATATATTAATAAACAACCGTATATTGTATTATTGCGGTCGTGGAAAAGTTCGGGGAGACTTCGGAATAACAACATCCCGCTAACCCCCTACGACCGCCGTTTAGTTTGGATTTCCAACGATGTGTATACGATATTATTGTTATTTCATAATATGTACACACATATATGTATACAAAGCTCGTGCAAAAGACAGAGACGGTTTTTGGCGTGGTTTTTTTTTTTTTTTTTAATCCGCCCGACGATAGTGCGAGTTCGACGCATTTCAATTGTATTCCGTACGTATCAGGTGTCCCGCAGGTGCGCGCGCCAAATTTAATATCGCGCGACACAATCGGCCCCGTATCAAACGTATACATTATGTGGCGCGCGTCGCGTTTCCGAAATCTGCGGGATTTCGAGACGGAAATACGAATAAAACGTTTTTCCTCTCTAATATTTATTTATTTTTTTTTCGTTTTTCTTTATTCTCGGTGCCCGTACCGTACCCGCGTTCCGGCCGATCGATCGCGCTCGCGATATTGGACTGTATGCGTTCGACGTAACGACGGATGTCGTCCGCGGATGTCAATCGCGTGTGCGTTTCGCTTATCGGGACTTCGCGGCGAGCAAACGTCGCGGACCGGTGTCGGTTGTTTGTGCCAACCAGAGCCGTAGTAAGTGGGAGCGAAAGGTGCTTGCGCCCCGGGTACAAAATTTTAGAAATTAAAAATTAATATAATAACAATATAAAAATGTTAATGATTAACAATATAAAAGGGCGTAATTTTAAGTTTTGCCCCGGGCGCAATATTCAGTTGCTACGGCTCTGGTGCCAACACACGGTGTCGAGCCACCGCGTTACGAAAGTTCGGAAGCGTTTTGTCGGGTCAGTTGTTAAACCGCAACGCTGCAGGTGCGTGACGTTCACGAAACGCACAAAACGCTTGGGACGTTCGCGTACGATATTTTCTTCGATTGTCGACAAGACCGCGCCGAAACATAACGGCGCGCGCGGAACGCGGAAACGTTTTTCGAATACGCCATACGCGCAATACGTAAAAAGATTATGACGCGGCGTGCGTGAAACGTGCAGCGTGACGGCGTCTAACTCGGAATGCCCGTCGAACCGGATGAAATGTATCGCGCGCCAATCCTCGTGCCGAGCAGACAATAGCGTTTCGACCGCGAAACCCTACCCGCGGTTATCACGCGCGATTGTGTCCACCGAGCTCAAGATAAACGTCCGAACACGCGTCGCGCGGTCGTCCGGGCTCGTTTACAACGACACAGAACTCGAACTCGTAGCACGCGTGAATTTTAACGGCGTCGGCGTGGTGCTGTTAGGTTAGGTTAGGCACATTTTCGGATGAAGATCGCACGAGGACGGTGGCCTCGTCGTGTAAACGTTCGGCGATGATGATAAATTATTATTGTCCCGCCGGACACATTTCAGGCTCTAACCCGATGGTATCGGACGATTTCGGTTTTTAATGACCACGAATGAATTAAAACGGAAACCTACAAAATTGTCGCGTTTCGTACGCGGTCCTGTCCGCAACGATCGATCGGCCATCAGGTGCAAAATAAACGTCCGTCCGGAAAGATCGTGACGATTCGTCGACTTTCGGTCGTCAGACGAATGTCATGTGGCCGACCATCAACACACGGACAAGGGTCGCCGACCTCGTGCCGAGGTCAGAGCCACGAGGATTTCGGTGTTTAGTTCTGGGCGATTAGATACGTAGGAAATTTAAAAACAAAACAGAATCATCTCGGCCAAGTTATAATATATTTACATAATTACCAGCATTGATGCCGTTGTATTCCAGTGAGATATATATATATATATAATTATATATACGCAATAATAATTGAACATTTAGAGCAGAGAACAAAACAAAATTTACCGGCAACGAAAAAAATAAAAATAAAAGACTATTGACTACTATGGTCGGACTGACTAATCTACGTTTTAAACGACGGGACAATGAAAAGTATGATAATATATATGAATAATAATCCGAACGACTGAATCTGATTTTTACACATGTGACGTTACAGAACCCCTTCCTCTAGTAGAAGTATCGATTTGTGCAGAGAATGCTTCTACAAGATACCGTCGGAAACGTCCGCCGCGGATCCGCCTAAGCTCTCGTCGGCCGAACGGTTCGTTTTTTGTCGGCGAGTCGGGAAGGGGGGGGGGGTCGAGGGCGAACGGGTCCCTCGTGTGTATCGTTTTTTAAATACTTTCTGGCTGTTGTTGGGTTCGTCCGAGTTCCGCGTTCTGACCGACAGTAGAAATTACTGCCTCGCCACGCCACTGGCTTTGACCGTTCGCGTTTTGAAAGCGGATTCGTTTGGAAATGACGTGTTCGGCACGCCGACGAATGTCGAGGCGAAACGCTGAGAATCGTTCAATTGCCGTTTTAAAATATCGTGCCGTATAAAACGTGTTAGCCGTACGGTTTTTTACACGCTGCAATTAGTACGTGAATTGTTCGTGGCAATCGTTACACCGTAGAGAATAAAAAAGCTCTATCATTATCATTATCATCGTTATTATTGTTATTTGTCTCGTGTGCTCGCGGTATACGAATATTTATCGTCCGAATGAACGCGGGAGAGCGCTTATGACCGGTATTACCCCGGGGGACCGTGGACGTGTAAAAAAAAAAAATACTCCGATTAGCATGTTCGACATTAACATTTGTATTATCACCGACACGTGATTGTCCGGTACGAGTACACCCACTTGATAATGGCGGTTAGGTTATCTCGCGGGAAAACCACTCGCGAGATAACAAAGCGCGCGCACGGTTCAAAACGTCCGGTCGACAGCGTTTTCGCGGGCGGCGCGACCGCAGACGGGAGAGTACCGTCTCGGACGGCGCGATTAATGTGCCGGGAAAACCCCGACGCTCGGACGGCGCGATGCGCACGCAAATAATATACACCGGTGCGTGCGTGTGCACGGCCGTTTCTGGATACGCATTGCGCCGTATCGACTTTCACGAAAGCCGCTTTCACACCCGTGCGCCGCGACAGTGGTAAACGGAAGAGACGAAAAATCGGCCACCGTTTCTTACTGTGGTCACGCGCGCACGCGGCTGTATATACATATATATGAGTGTATAATATATGTGTGTGTGTGTGTGTGGACTTACGGTAATAATCGCGTTCTAATACATCTCTGTCCGTTTTCACCGGTCCGGGTTTTGTGCGCGGGACGGCTCGCCGAAATAACGCGCGCGCAAACCCAACCGCTGTATAGCCTTCGCGTTCCGACTTTTCGAGAATTCGTCCGTCCTCTCGAATTAACGAAATAATATTTATATGTAATTACAACAATTAAGTTGCACGGTGTTTAAAGACGTCTCCTTGAAAATACTCTCCTCCCGGCGATCTTACCATTTTTTCGAAAGTCTTCTGGAACTGTTCCAAAGTTAAGGCTTTACGTTCTGCAGCAGCTACCGCTTTAATTTCTTGTACATCTTGAAATCGGTTTCATTTAAGCGCACATTTGAGTCTCGGGAAAAGAAAAATAATCACGTGGGGCCAGATCAGATGAATATGGAGGGTATTTTCTCATCAGCCGAAAATTCGAAAACCAAAAATCATCGTTTCTGGATGTCGACGGTCTTCCAGAACGTGAACCGTCTTTAGTTCACTGCCGGCCGTCCTTGAAACGTTCAAACCACTCGAAAGTCACGGAACGACCCAACGAATCATCCCCAAAAGCAGTTTCAATCATTGCGTACGTTTCCGAAAAATCGAATCGTTACACTCGAATCGCTCGCCGAACTGTGCGCGTAACAATAACGTGAACCAAGAGAAATAAAAAAACACCGTCTTCCGATCGCCAAATCACTTTTTAAACAGAAGAGAAAAAGTTATGATCAACAGAATGCCGCCGGCAATCATCACCAAACACCTCAGACGCAACGCTAGGACCAAACACGGACACCAACAGTCGAACGTAAAATTTTAACAAAAAAAGTAATCCTACACATCGAATGGGCTGATTGCTGTCGATTTTAATCGAGAACAATAAAAAATAAATAAAATAATAATAACGCGTTTACAGCGTGCAATTACCACGGCGACGTAAAATAGTGAACCAGATACAAACGGGAAACGGCCTTGTTAACGGTCTCGCGTTTTTACGGTTCGTAAGTTAGTACAGGTACACAAACGAAATTTCACACGTACACACGCACAATGACGGGACCGTATTAAATACCGGTATTTCGTCGTGACGTTTTACGCGTTAACGAACTATTTCCGGCGTGCCGGTTGCCGCGAATTTTATAACGTCGTTATTTGACGTTTTAATTTATTTTCGTCATATTATACGCGCGCATAGATTTGAATTCTTAAATTAATCGTCCACAACGTTTTTACACGATATTTTTACTGATCATCCGTCGGCCGAACGACGGGCAATTGTAGGAAACAGGAAACTATTATCGTTTATTTATTTATTTTTTAATATATGCCTGCATTAATATGTTCACGCGCGGAATGTGTATAATATTTTGGGGTAGGAGAGTTTCGGAATTTTCGTGTTTATTTTTCGATACGTCTATATATATATATATCCGGCGACAAAAATACGAGTTGGTTTCATTGTTTCGTGACTTGAAGTATACATTTCGACAATACGTATTCTAATTTAAATGCATATTTTGCCCATTCTCCGCGTACCCTACGAATATTTTACACGGTCTTGTACAAATCCGTGTATTGAATATTAAATATCCGTTGTTCTTATTGTTTATTTTCCCGACGTACTTAAATAGTTAACGTATAATATATATATAAATATATTCGTGTGTGTGTTTTTTTCGCACGTTCCGTGTCTACAACAATACTCGCACACGCACAACGTCGTGTATATAGGGAGAGAGAGAGAGCGATTACAACGACACGTATTTTCGGCGTTTGTTATTGTACGAAAACGTTCGCGGCGCGCAAAGAAAGAAAAATAGAACGCGTCCGGGGAAAATATCGCCGCTGTCGAGAGGGGAAGCCGACGGTCACGGGAACTTATCGTGTCGCGGGCAACGGTCTTTTGGGATTCGAAGCATGTTTCCCCGGCGTGTCCGAGTATCGAGTGTTTCCCCCCCCCCTCCACCACTCCGTCGTCGTGTTGCCGCGAAGGTATTTTGTTTGTTTTTTTTCCTCTCGCGCCCGAAACAACAGTAACGACGAAAATAAAAAAGAGAACGAGTGAAGAAACGTGACGCAATTTAAAAGCGCCGACGGCCCGACGGATCGTAGCACGACACACGTCACACGCTCGTATACGGTTTCACTGACCCTCCGGTTCCGCTCGGACGCGTCTTCCGGAAACGTGACGTTATCAAAACGTCGATTGCGCCGCGGAATTCTCACCGCGGTCTACCGCCGCCCGAGTCTTGTGCGCGGTGGCGGTGTTCGGCCGGGTGGTCGTAACGGACTCCTCGCGCGTTTCGCAAATTCGTTATCGCGTGATCAGAGCCGCGCGGTATATCCCGTCGGGTCGGGCGAACGACGCGGGGTTCCGACCACTCGTTTCGGCTTATCCGCAGGACGGCAAACGGTTTTGAAACGGGTCGCAGATTTAACGCGGCAAAGTTAATGGTGCGACGGCCCAAAGAAGACCGGCCGGACGCGGGCGACCGGGAAAACGTTGCACGGTCAGCTCGCTCTACCGATTCGAGCCCATTCGTCAAGGCCGTTATTTGGACCGGGGATCGACTTATGAGTTGTTCTGGATTGTCGCGATCGACATCGACATTTCGATTTATTAAATGACGCAAAAAAAAAAAAATGATTCTATTCGATAAAACGGATGCATATAATATATGACGATGGCCGTCGTTGCTGCGGACCAGTGGTATTTACGATACGATAAGATGCCTATGAAGTTAGCGATAAGACCAGCAGGGGTTTTAATAGGTATTTATTGCGAAAGAATATTATTTATTAATGTTATACATCGAATAGTGTAATTGTAGTTAATTCTTATATTCAAGGACTAATCGAGTAAAAAGATTAATTAAATAAACTAAAGACAAAAGTCCCTGCTTTGGACGATATAATTGTTGAAACATAATTTAAAAAAAAAAAAACCATACATAATGTAGTTTCTAAAAACAAAAAGGTTTTTTCATGTTATTTACCATTTTTCGTTTTTTTTTTTTTTAAATTCAACATTATATGCGCGTGTACGCCCATCGTCTGACGTCGACCTGTCGAGACTCCGGGTAAAAAAAAAACCGCCTTGAACTCCGTCGTTTTTTAACGCGCTTCGCGCCCGGAAGAAAATTCATCTCGTCCGTTTTGCCGCGGTGCTCGTCCGTCGCTTCATTTGTATTGTACCCCCGCTGTTCATGTTGTCATTGCCGCCCGACGACCGAACGAAACGGATTTTTATCGCGCGCGTCCACGATAATTCGCCGTACAACGTGAACAGTGAAATAACAATTATAACCACGTGTTCGTTCGCGCGCGTGCCCGCAAACAAAAAAAGAAAAAACCTAAGAAAAAAACGAGATAAATCGTAGTAACAGCCGTTTACTCGACAAATCTTTTTCCAATCCATTTAAAGGGTCGCCGCGTGTCCCGGTCAGGACGCCGACGGACGGCCGTATCGATTACGGCGTTCGCCGCGTAAATTGAATAAATAAATAAATAAATAAAAAAGTACATCTCCCGGGGCGTTTCGGAACTCGCGTACCGGTACGTGATACGAGAGCGCAAGACAAATCGGTCTTCGGAAAATAACTGTCTCGTGCGACCGGCGTGACGTACACGAACGACGGATGGAATATGGGTTTGTGCGGGACACGTCGGGGAACTTTGGCATTCGAAACGACAATAACCGCGGTAACCGTGACGAGCGTGATGGTAATCGGGTTTGCTGCGGTCTTCGGATCCGTAGCGAACGTAATGCTCGAGTGCGGATCGGCCGCGCCGGAAATGTGGATCGAGATCCGAAATGTGTACGTTTCTCTCCGTCGAACGTAGGGAAATAAATGATAGCAACAACAACAAAAAAAAAAACGTCCGTTCTCCGGCGCGCGATGACGGAGAAAACGGACAAACGCGTTTCGTCGTCGTCATAAGACGGTCAAAAGCAACACCGACTCGACACGACTCGACGGCCACAATAACGTTAACAGCCGAGAAACGGACGTTGATTGCGACTGGCGCACGTGCGCGGTCCAAAAAAAAACCCAAATTCCAAACGCCACGATTACGTTTCGATTTCTTGTCCCACCCGTCGACGCGGTATCGTAAAAACGAACTCTGCGCGATTCGATAATATTCGTTTTGCATTTCCAATGTAACTGTCCGTCAAATTCACGATTTCAATCGATAAACAAAACATACAATTCGACCGTAACGTCGGCGAGCGTGCGACGGGCGGACCTTGGACGCATTTTTACATTCAGGCAATGTTGACAAATTCAATGTGTAAATTGATCGATCTTTTTTGTTAGAAAAAAAATCGTATTTCACAAGATCGAACGGTTTGGGAACCGAGTACACCGACTGGTACACGCATATATAGGTGACCCGCGGGACACACGCCTCGTCGGTTAGACTTAAACGGGATCGTTACGGACGTTAAGGCCGAGTCGGCATGACGACGGACGCGGCCCCGTAGTCTTTTATTCGTTCCGAGTAACTTTATAATTCATTTAGCTTAGCTCCGCGGGAATTTAAACTACTCGGAGAACGGGGGGGGGGGAAAGGAAAAGAAGAAAAAAAAAATTCTATACGGACAACTTTTATGCCGCGTAATCCGATCATCACGTTTCCGTCACCGCGCCGCGGGTTTTGTGCGAGTTCGCGTTCCCTTCGTGGTGGGCGGGCGGGCAGAGAATAATCATAATCCTTTGTCGGCAATCCGGACGGACGCCGTTCGCTTCGCCCGAATCGCGAGATTCGTCTCTGACTTAGGGACCGTCTGAACGTTTTACTCTACGCACAGGTATTCCGGGCCGTGCCGGCCTAGTCGTTATACATCCAAACACGCTCTCTTGTCTCTCTCCGGTCGGCCAAATTGATCAAAGAGACCGATTTGCATGATATCGTGTTAAAATTTGAAATATGCGTGCGTGCAACGTACCTAACTGCATTCCACCCAAAACTATTCGTCCACGGTATATCACGCTATCCGAACAATACAAATTGGCGGTAAAAAAAAAAATATATATCCTTTGAAAATCCATTAGCTTACGTTTATTCGAGTTGCTACCCGATTTCTCGTCGTCCGTACGTACGTATTACCGTATGTCGGTTTCGATTTTAAATTATGTGGTTGCGCGCCATCGATTATTCGCGATTATCAATAGATCATATCTGAACCGTGCGAAGTGACGAGACGCCACATTTCGGACGTATACCGAAATAAACCGTGTTGTGTAAACCGTGTTTTCCTGTTAACCATGTTCTCCCGTGATGTCGCGTAAACTCGACTAAGACACGGTGGTGCAATCGATTCCGCAGCCGACGCGTCACTGTTGACGGAGAGAAAAGTGAAATTCCAACGTGATTTCGGTTGAAACGCGATGTCGACGAGACGTTAATGGCTGATCAATAATAAATCATTATTGGCGAATGATCGATAACAGACGGACGTGTACATTTTTGTTTGAGAAAATACGACCGCGTCACCGTGCGATTTATGCGGCTCCGGAAAATGAATAAACCGACCGAGTGAATTTACCTCGGCGTAATCTAATTATGACGGTATACCTCTTAACGCCGTCGTTTATAAATCCAGTCTTATCGTATAAATGTATATATAACTCCACGGCCATTATCGCGAATCGTTCGTGCGGGAAGAGACGCGTAACGAGCATCGTTATTATGATTATTATTACGTAATAAACGATTCTCTCGCGACGGAGTGGGAGTTTTTCCCATTTCTTTTTTGAATATTTTTTTACATTTTTCTCTCGCAAAGCCGCGACTTCTCGATCCGTCGGATTTCCGCAACGAATCAAAACACTGTGTCGACAATTTTTTTCATTTTCGCTCTTCCTTTTCAAAGCAGTTGGAAAAAAAGGAAAACCACTAGAAATACGAAGACGCGACCTACGCGTATACCGGACGCCGTCCAGTGGAGTTTATTTTAGCGTCCGGTGAACATTCCCGTTTCGGTCGCTCCGTCCCGAAAAAAACGACACGTCCGCCGCCGACAGACCTACACACGGAAACGCGACACGCCGAACGGATATAGAGGTTAGGTTCACTTTGGCCGGGGCCGCGACGGCTTCGATTTGTGCGCGCGAGTTGACTGACAACCGTACTGTGACGAGAGTCGCGGCGGATGAAAAAAAAAAACCACGCGTAACACGATAAGTACGTCTCGACTTAGAGTAAAAAAAAATAAAAATAAAATTACGGTGGGCGTAGAGTGCGGTTCGTGACGCGCGCGGTGCACGTATTTTACGGTGTTACGCGATTCCGGGTTGTTCTCCGTCTCGCATTCGAAAAAATTAGGGTAACAAAATACGCGCGCGAAATAAACCGTACACGACACAGTATAACGCGGCGCGAGTGTATATTTTTTTTTATCGCGTACACGCGTATAGTGATTTTCATAACGTATAAAAAAAAAAAAAAAAACCCCGGATCGTTTCGAATTATTTACGAGCGTTAAAAGTTTAAAGGTGTAGTGGAAAATCGCGGGCTATGAAATCGTTTCCTCGCCTTTTACCGAAGCTCTAAACGCGTGTTTGTAAATAATACAAACTATATTCGTTCGGAATTCGATATTTGTGTATCAACACTATTCGAGAGAAGAAAAAAGTACTTGCTCGAATTATGAACATATACGTATATAAGTATATATTCCAAAGTATATCATTTCCATTTACCACACCAAAAAAAAAAATTCACACCGTTCGCGCGAGTGCAGTGGAATCGACCGACCAACTTCAACCGAAAACCTAGTTGATGCGACGGTACCGGCTTGCCGCCTAGACTGTTGACCACAAGACCCGGTGATAGGAGACAGGAATCCGGCAGGCACTTAACCTAGTCGTGCCTTCTACCCGATAGGTTACGGGCCTCGGTGGTCCCTTCGAGGACCTGTTCTACCGCACCTCTTGAGCAGCGACTACCTCGGCCAACAAATCCCCGGTTACGTACCGTTCCGCGCGAGTACAGCGTACCAAGACAACGTTATAGAATTTTTTTTGTATTTGCGTACAACGTTTTCAGTGCGTAGATCGAGTCGTTTTTCCAATTTTTTTTCGTATTTAAATAATGTCGTCGTCTAACAATGTTTTAAATATAAATTGAATATCCGCTACGTCGGATACGTCATCACGGGTCTGGATCGTTCTATCGGAAATAATGTTATGTCAAAACATCATAAGTGCTGCAGTTATGTCTGTTACCGAAGGGGGGGAGGGGAGAGGGGTATTTTTTTTTTTCGACGATTTACAAACGTTCACTGTACGATATATATATATATATATATGAACGTATGAATTCGTAATGGCTTTTCGCGAACAATGGGATTCGACCGAATGAAATTCGTCTGTTTAAAAAACCCGAACGTCATAACGCGAGCGAGAGAGGAAAAAAAGAACCGACTTACAGTCGAACGTAATTTCCGACGTCAATTAAAAAAAAACGC
The DNA here is from genome assembly GCA_019022885.1 of Schlechtendalia chinensis. Classification (NCBI taxonomy): domain Eukaryota; kingdom Metazoa; phylum Arthropoda; class Insecta; order Hemiptera; family Aphididae; genus Schlechtendalia; species Schlechtendalia chinensis. The sequence continues at coordinate 14,128,038 of CM032343.1, forward strand.
CAAAACGTCGGGTTACTGCGGCACGATGTATAACGTATTTAACGTAATATTATAATGGACCGGAAAATAAAACGCAAGAGACGATAATACTCGTACATTCGGCGCGTCGGCTTAAACTAGAACTTTATTGTATTACGTTTAAAACATTTTATTTTTTGTTTTAATTTCAGACCGGGCGCGTGCACCGACAACGGCACAAAGTATACGCTTATATATGATTTTTAGATATGATGATCTCGTGAAAAATCCTTTACGAACGGTTACGGTGCGCGGGTAGGTTAGATGACCGTTGACCTCGGGGGAGTAGGAAATAATCCACGTTCGTATTGTCGGGTGCACGTCGACAAACGGACACTATCTCGCGATAAAATTAAACGATAAAATCAATGAACGCGCGAAATTTTAATACGACCGTTGACGCTGACGACCGTTCGTCATACTGTTTGCCGAAAGCCTTAACGTGTCGTGTGTATGATCGTCACGTCCGGAAACCGTCGTGGAGCTTTGCATTTGGTTTTTCCAAAAAAACACGCGCACCAGATTGCGTGAACTTCAAATACTTATATTGACGGACGGACGTTCGGCGTTTGGCGTGCGAAAACGATATCGACGCGAACAAATGTACAAACCGTACGCCGCGTGTCCGACGATAACGCGTTTCCTAGTCGGGGCGGGTTGTTCGTCACGGTCGTCGTCGTCGACTTTTGTGTCACCGGCGTGCTCGAATTGTCCGCGTCGTTTCCACAGAAAACATCGTAATCGACATCCGATCGCGTGTATAAACGCGCCGAGAGTTTCGTCGTCTCGTCGTTCGCGCGTCGTTCGTGACGAACCGCATTACCGATCGAACGGAGACAAACGAGGCCGAGCGAAATTTCCGGCGAGAACAACGTTTAACCTTGAAATCCAATGCCGTACGCGCGCAATAATAATAACAATAACATCATCATCGTGTGAGTATACGAATACGCGGAACGACGGTCGGGCCGGTGGCGATTATTCCCGGTACGCGGTAAAGAAAAAAAAAATCCGTGAACGAGATGCTATTTATATACGTGTCCGCGACGGGTACCCTGTTCGGGCCCGTCACGACGTTTTTTCATTGAGACCGGTTGCGCATGCGCGTCGTCTGATTGCGGCCAATTGCGCGCGACCGTCCCCACCGGTTTCACCGCGTCCGGGGGACCGTCGTGCACCCGCGCCCGCCGCGATCCCGTCATTTGTCGTTTGCACGCGCACGTATGCGCACCGCGTCGAGTGTTCGCGAACGAAAGCGTCGACCGTTTTTTTCCCCCGTGTTTTTTTTCCGTACGCACAAGCCGCGCGGACTCGGGACCGACGAACCAAGTGACCGATTTCAAACCGTCTAGCCGGCGATGATCAAGTAAGCGTTTTATCGATTATACACGTCCTCTAATAATCGTACAGCTCCTACAATTTATTCGACCCGCCGGAATCGAGAATATTTAGTAACTTCCATTTTATTTGATCCCAAACCATTAATGCTCTATCGGTCGAACGACTCCGACGGAAGTTTCACTTCATACGCGCGAATTTCAGTATTTTTTATCCAATCCTCCGAAAGCGGATTCGTTCCGGTAAGCCCGATGTATACGGATCCGTTATCCCCGAGTCCGCGTTTCGAGACGCTGTTTCGGGGGATTAAAAGTTTCCCGTGTAAAAGTTACGGCGTCGTGGCGTCGCGGTGTTACGCCGTGTGTTCTCAACGCGCGCGCGTCATAATCGTCGGGTAAAACGCGCGGTGTGTTGTCCGCGATTCCGATATTCGGCGATCGAACGGAAACGAGTACCGTTCGTCGTCCGTTTTCCAAAATTCAATTGCGCCTACCCCGTGGCGTCCGTCGAGCGTCGTCGTCCGCGTCGTGCACGGTAATCGCGCACGTTTTTCGCACGAGTCTACACCGGTACGTGTTACGCGCGTTATAGAAAATCACGGGCGAAAAATTTAAATCCCCGTTCTTCTTTGTTTTTTTTTTAAGCGTCGACTTAACCGTCGTCGCGAAGTTCTCCCGCCTCGCGTACGTACATACATATACATATAAGTTCCACACACAGAGAGCGGTGGACTCGGAATACTAATGCGCGTCGAGTTTCGTACGCGGGGTAGGGAGCTGGGGAAGCACGTCGATAAAGTTAAAAAGTTTTCTGCTTTTCTTTTAACGATCCGGCGCCTAAGTCTAACCCGACCGGCTACGCGCGCACACACCGACGTACGTGTGTATACAACAACAGTATATTTCGTGTCCGCTGTCGCATTCCTCTGCGTACGTGTGTGTGTATTATGCTCTTTTCTATTTCTCGGAACGGATTGCCGCGGCATCGTCTGACCGTAAAAATATGACCTCCGGGGGTCGCGGTTACTTGTGCCCGCGTTCTACGCATTCGCCGTTGCGACGTACGCGAGCACATCGAGTCCAGCGAACGGAAGAGAAATTTATTATAAGTGGAAAAGCCCGAAAGTTTAAAGAATGAAAAAGTTTCTTTTTCACCCATAAAAGAATGTTTGGCGATTATTCTTATTTGCTTTTTCCCGCGCCTTCGCTGTGTGTGCGTCTCCCTCTCTCCGTCTATCTCTCTCCGTCTATCTTTCCATATTTTCATCCCTTCGCGCCGCGCCAATTGTCCTCGTACAGCTCACTTACACGGCGGAGCGGAAGGAGCAATCCGTTTGTTTCCACGCAGCCCGCCGCCGGTCGCCGGCACAACAAAGTTTTCTCATGCACTTATTTTTATTATTATTATTATTTCTTTTTAAAACGCAGTTTCATCATTTTATTTGCTGATTCTCCTTCGGCGCTCTCCCGTCCGTCTCGTCCGAAATAATATAAAAATCCGTTCAAATCCCCAGATTACAATAAACGCTATAGGTTTTGCCTCGGATAAGAAAAACCGTATTTTTCTCTCCGTATATAATACCGTGAGGGACCACTCCCACCTTCAGCCGTAACTCTCGCCACCGCGCCCGTACCGAAAACACGCTCGGCGGACGGATGAAGTGGAGGGACATTGTCGGCATCAACGAGTACAAGGATTTGATCGAAATTCTATCATGAGCCCGTAATGTTATTATTTTGAAATATTTCTCCCTCGCGGCACAATCGCTTACATGCCAAAAAAAAAAAAAAAAAACACATCTTTTCCCTACGTAATTCATTTATTTTGTTACCGCGATTTTTTTTTGATTTTTTTCTTTAAACATTTACCTGGAAAGCTGTGACGCACATTTGGTCGATCGATGACCACCGACTTGAAGATAAACGGGCGCCCTGTTAAAATAATCGAAAACGACGAACGACGTAGAGCGGTAAAAAAGTTTTTTTAGAAACCAATGTGCGTGTCACATAGAGCGAACCGTGTTTAATGATGTCGTAAAATACATTTTACTCGGTTTTTTTTTTCTTTACGTAAATCCATTTGTACTTTTTCAAACGTTTTTTTTTTTTTTTTATGTTATACGCAGAATAAACAGCATTTTTAAAATCCCAAGTTCTCTTATCCTGCTGCACGGTCTATAAACACTTTTGAATAATTATCTTTATATCAACAAATTTGTTTATATATGTATATATATGTATACGTATATTTCCAACATAAAAAAAAAAAAACCTAATCTATTATTAAATATATTTGACGAAGTTTTCATGCATAACTAATATTTGAAAAAATGATTAGCTACAACGGTCGGTTTTATAATGGTAATAAAGTTATACCATCTTGAATACCATTAAACGAATAATAATGTGTTCTCTCAGCCTTAGTACTTATTTTTCTTAATTACGCGCGGGCGGTATGGCTTGTAAATAGTAGTAGGTAATCGCCGTCAAAACTTAACTGCGTCAGCGTTGTAAAACTATAATCCGTATTTATATTTATTTTTTTTTTTTTTTTTAAATCGTGTCGCAGATAAGGTACGCAGCGGAAGCGAACGAAGAACCGAAACGCGTTTAGAATATGGTCGTGAAATTAACGGAGGGGGAAAAAATCCACCGCGAACTTAAAACAACCAACTGGGGCCTGACGAAAGTTATTGCCTTAAAGGTTAAGTTAAATACGGCGGTGCATTAACATTTTAAATTAAAAGGTTAATTGGGGTTTTATGGTTGCTCTAGCGCGCGGTTAGAATTTCACATCTATGAAGTAGAAACACATATAAGATTGTGGTAATATATTTACATATTTGACGAATCGATCGAACGTTATATGTGTATGTGTGTGTGATAAGTTCGAATCGAGGGAAACAATATATATATATACAATGTTTGAAAGAGCAAAAAAATAGTCGAAATGCGTTCCGGTCGATGTCATTTGATGTGTTGGTCTTGTATACGAGTGTCAATAAAACATTGTTTTAAGAATTCATTAGGCGTTCGTATTTATTTTTTTATACGTATGTGAATGATATTACACACATAAAATACGTATTGGTAGAACAGCATTATTTTTGTATTTTATTTTTCATTACTCTTCCTACGTTTTTCGGTAACATGTGTCGGAAATTGTTGACATTTAGCTTAACTTTAAAAGTCTCCTTACACAAAACTAAACTTTCGGTCGTTTCGCTATAAAGGATATTATTTTTGTCCTCAATTTTAATCTGATGTCCATGACCGAAACATTTACACACCGCTAAACGCATTGTTTGGATTTCATAAGACGTATTTATATATTTTTTATTTTTATAAAGACACATTGTGTGAAACACATTTTTTTATATATATATATATATATATAAATAGAAGGGCGAACATAACGTATATAATGTCGCATATGTATATATATATATATAAATTTCCATAGTGAAAAATAGTAAAAATACGATACGCTTTAAAAATATATTTAATATATAACATACGTGTACGTGTTTTGCGGTATAAAACGCGTGTACTCTGTTTTTCTTACCCATTGGTGTGCTCAATGGGGGGGGGGGAGGAGAGGTTTAGGGGGTTCAAACCCCCCATTGACTTTTGAAAATATGTTATTTTTACGTATTTAACTGTATTCTAGATCCCATATCTGACATCAGGCAATTTTCAAAACATAATTTTTTTTCTTACCAGTCCTGTACTATTTGACAGTAATTGTAATCACAAATGATACTATGATAATAGTATATCAATGTCTACATAATACTTATTACATACCCATAGTTTTTAGATTATAGTCTATTATTATCATTCAGGCTTTTGGAAGGTGTATTTAACTTATCTTATAATAAAAAGACATATCACATAATATGAGTAATAATAAAAATATATTTCACCCCCTCCCTTCGAAAATTCTGAGCACGCCTGTGTTTGTACCGTTCCGCTCGATAACCGGTCGAAATCTATTTTCCGCCCGTCGTACGTAATATATTATTGTACGCGCATGCGTTGTGCAACATCTCAGCTCGTCGAAACGTTCATCGAAAAGTCTGTCCGACGGAATAGACCTTTTTTTGAAATGAGCGTTAATATTTTTTTGGGAGGAAAAAATACATTATTGCGTGCCGTTTAAGAATATTATTCGACATCGTTTGGGGCGATGACCGTTTTCTCGGATACAAGTATTTCCCTGAAGTTAGCGTCCACTCGGTTCAGGTAATTTAAATCGATATATTCGATCGGTGAATTCGAGACTGCGGGTTCTGTGTTAGACGTAAGAAAAAAAAAACGGGCGGCAACGTTCTGCTCGGACTGGCAAATCCATTCTCAACAGTTGAACTCGTCGAAACGTTTCGATCGTTACGGGAGCTTGTTTTCCGAGTGGTTTCGGTATGTTTGCGACGGCATGGACGTCAACGGTTATCGGTTTTAACCGGACGGGGCGACTTGTCACAACTCTCGCGAAACACTGACTGTATTGCGCGAACGGTTTCCCGAACGCGTCATTCTTTTCGCGTGACGACCAGGAGTGGCCTGCCAGGTTCTGCGGCGGTCTTACGCCGTACGGTCGTGTCTTTTTGCCAGGGTTTCTGTCGTCGAATACTTCTGGCGACCGCGTACTTCAACGCTTAGGTGACCGTTGGCCAGGTCATTTTTATTTTTCATGCTTGAGTGGACACTGTTGTATTTATCGCGCGAGCACGTCGGACGCTCCGGCGTGACGAGAGAAACAAAATGCGGGACAGAACCGGGAATAAAAAACACGAAAAATCACGTCGTACACGATAAAATAAAAACCTGCCGCCCACCTCCCCCGACAAAAGCATGACGTGCGCGCGTGAACGAACCGACGCGTCTTCATTTCGCCCGGGAAGTACGGGAATCAAACGGTCCGATATAACTTCCGTCGCCGTTATCGCCGACACTCGACATATCGTTAAGAACGCGGCCCGACGGATTTCGACGTTCGTCTAGTACGGATTTGTAATCAATTGTTTTTGGGGGGGGGGGGGTATTTTTAACCGTTGTCGAAACAGACTCTGCCGCCGTCCCGTCCGCACAAGGCACGCGTAACTCGACGAACGGGGTCTATACGGTAAAACACGTGCTCGCATTCGTAGACCTTGTCCGGCCGAACAACACGGACAAGTCTCCCTTTAACAATACGCGTGGTACGTTAAATCAATTTTGGGTCAACGGCCGCGAGAGTACGCGCGCGCACAATATATATTAATACGTTATATATACACACGCGCGCGAGTATAAGAGATGCATCGAGAAAGCGGCAAGAAATTAATTTGTATGCGGTTCGTATACGTACGCCGCCGCGGCAAAAACTAATGTTATGCAAAATTATACCGAACGATCCGATACGATTTTAATTCGGATACGTATATTTATTATATATGTGTTTGAAATTCGATATATGCGTTATATATACGCGACGGTGTCCGCGTTATTAAAATACGACCGGAAATTTATTTTTTCTTCGCCGCGCCCGTCGTCTCGTCCGCAGTGCACAATATATTTAACAAATAGTTCGTTTGCGCGTATACTATCATAAATAGACACACACACACATATGTATATATATATATAACACATTATAGTAAAACGATATCATTTGCGTGACCAGTGATTCTTCGTCTGAACTGAAACTGGGCATGATTTCCCTAAACGACGATCTCTGAGTGAAATCGCTAGCTTTAACAATATTTTCACACGATAAGCAAAACAATTGCGATTCCCCGTTGTGTCGAGGGTGGGTTTTTTGGTGGCATCGTGACGCGCCGACGTACCGCAATCGTACACGTCGTCATCGCGAGCTGACTAGTAGAGCGTGTGCCGGAAACGCGCGTGTTTCGTTTGATTGTTTCGTACGACTTTCGATGCAAACGTTTGGGTAAATGTATTCACGTCGTGCGTCCCGCACGTTAAATCGAATAGCGTCGATCGTCCACGTTCACGATTTGTCATACGAATCCGTCGATTTTGCGTGAGACGATAATGACTTTCGGTAAGTTTCGAAGTATTTTCAGCGCACGTATAAAAAATAACCAGTTATCAAACCAAAATAAAACCATATTAATAAATAACCCTATAATCATTGCGCTGAAAATGTATTTGAGACTTCCAACTTGACGTTTTAGATTATATTTCCGTAACACAACCGATATACACTCGACGTCGATGTATACTACTATCACTAATGTATTATTGAGTCCTTTTTATATCGGTACTTGCATTTTTAAAACTTTTTTTATGTAACCAAATAAAATTATTTATTTATGGGTTTTGGATTGTCGTGGTTATGGTGTTCAGGCGTATTCTGCAGTGTGCGTGACTTAGGTTTGATTATATTTTATTATACAATGTGACATACGATTTTTACCGATTCATATTTTGACATTCGTCGGTGACGTTGTTAGTAACGTCTACTGCTTACACACAACATACAATTGAAATACTAATACTCGTGAAATAAGAATCGAAATGGTTCGTGAATCGCGCAACAACAGCAATAGCATATATCCGTAAAACTGTTTTTTATTTATTTTTTCACACGTTTTGTACGGAAATGAAACCGAAGGGACGACAACTGGATACATATATAGTTTGTACATGCAATTTTATTTGTCTCGAGTATTGAGAAAAAACCAAATTACAATACGAACCTATTACCGCGTTTGATTAAATATATTTTAAAAATACAATGAATAAGCGTCGACTGGATTCAAACGAAGATCGGATTCGAGAAAAATATTAGAAATGCGGCTCGGTGAATTACGTGTGGCGTTTTTGTTTTTTCTACGATAACATTTTTGTGGCGTCGGCGCGGGGAACTCTTTGAAACTCTGCCGGTCCGCTTTGAACTTTTCCTCGTACACTTTTTAATATAATAAATAGGTCCGTTGTATTTGTCAAAAAGTTTGACGGCAAAATATATATTAGAATATTATACCCAGAGGGGGAGGAGGGGGGTTGGGGTGGTTCGTACCCTCTTTGTCAGCCAAGATTTAATATCGGCCGTTAGTTGATGGATGACGGTCGCGTGTTACTCGCAATCTATAAAAGGTAGAAAAAAAATATATATATATATATATTATAAAACGCGTAATATAAAAAAAGCACCGGTGACCGTAAGACCGCATCAAACCGTAATATTAATAGACGAACACATGTTTTCTTCAAAATTATTATTAGTCGATGGCGTTCCTGGCGGCTTGTCAAAAATCAAAACGTACACCTCCGTGTGTACACCGCGTCGCGTAGAGAATAGCCGTACGCGTTATAAATAATATCACTAGATAGATTCCGTCGCGTCTTCCGATGGGTCTTATTCGGCGTTTGAATGCGGCGCACGGTCGCACGATAATCATGGTGATTTCGAGTAACAGAACAATAATCACGGACCGCTGAACTCGAACGAATGTTTACTATCAGACTTGTACACGTCAAAACGGTTTTTTATCTTCAAACGTCGTTAGCGTTTTAAAAACATTAAAATCAAAAAAACAAACGCGCGCGCGCGCACGCGTGTGGGTTTTTCAATCCGAAAAGATCTCTGGATTACTCGATGTTTGCATTTGTTCGCCGTTTAAAATCTCACTAATGATAAATAAACTTTGGAAACCCTTCCGCGTAAAAACGTTCCGTTAATATGACGGCGCCGTGAAACATTAATACTCCGAACAATAATAACAACAACAACAACAACAACAACAACAACATTGCGTTTGCAGTTTGGTTTAATAACAATGCCACACCCGACGGCACGCGGGTCGGCCGCAGCGACTGAAACTCACGGTTTTCCGTTTCACGCGTTATAATTTCAACGTTAATAAAAACAACACCTGCGTATTTGTAATCGCTTAAGTACGTGTATTCAACCAGATCAGGCGGGCGGCTCGAGTGCGACTCGGCGATTACACTCGGCCAGCGCACCGAATCCCTGTGTACCTAACCGCGTCGGTTTTGGATTTTCGAGTACGGGCACTTTACCGTCATTAGATCGGGTTCGCATTAAACGCCGTACGGCCGACTGTATTGCGCCTGATACGATACACACACGTATATACATACAATGTATTATTGCAGCCGTGTCGGTCCTTTCGATACGTTCCGCGCACGTCGCTCTTTACATCCGATCCTCGTGTACGTCTTGATTGAAGATTTATGTAAAATGTGCGCGATCGTTTTTGTTGGTGGTCTCACGGTTTTCATTGTATAATCGAACGTACATCGACGAAATAATAATATTTTATATTACCGCCAGTCACCATAATACGCCAGCAGATGTCGATCGCGACCTATGAGTTTTCCCACTATTTGTCAGTCCACAAACGCGACTATCGGCATTTAAATTACCCATACTTGTATTTTAGATTACTCATTGAATTAAGATAAACTCCGCGTTATTACTCATTATCTTATATTCCACGCTCGAATCGTTAGTCGACGTGACAGACGGCAACGATGAACATTTCGAGTACCTACACGGTTTATAAAAACGTATTGAGGACGCAACTGTTTTGTAAGCCTTCGGAGTACTCCTACTATTTTTCCCCCAATTCGACCACTGAATATAGACGTTATTCGTTCGCGTATTCGTGCGAAACGAAAAATACGACGACGGGTCCTTGCCGAAGTTATCCGATTCTCGTCCTGATAAGACATTCACGCGGGCCCACCGCGTGTATGAAAAAACAACGATAAAGACGTCGAACGTCAATAGTACTCCGTCTCGTCACCGACGCCCATCGGTAGGTCAATAACCTCGAACCCTAAAATTCAAAAACATACCGACATCGTGTCCTGGTACTGTCGATGTTAATGATTCCACTCGAAATCGTTTCTGACCGTTTATATCCGATCTCTGATATAATCCACCTCGTTGTCTCGAGCCGGTCTAGCGATCTCCTTAATTAATACGTTCTTCTCCCCATTCCGCTCCCCGTACATTTTGAAGTAGTGCCAACGAACGTACGTTTGCCGACTTTTAACATTTATAAAAACTGGACACAACCGACAGAACTTTTTTCAGTCTTACAATACAACAAACGATCGATGTACGATAACGTATTTAATGATAGACGAACGACAGATATACACGAAAATTAAAATTAAATAAATAAATGACTCGCCGTTTAAAGTCGTATTTTCTGTCAACCCGTTCTGTTTGAAAACAGTCGCGAAATTGTTCAATCCTCGAGCACACGATCGATGCCGTCGTACGTGAACGATGATAAACATTCATCTTGACGTCGTACCTTCAATATATCTATGACTGCGACGCGTAACTGTCAAAATTACGAACTACGTGTTCAGATAAAGCATTCGTACAATGTTTTCGTGCTAACACACTTTGTCGTCGCCGTCTCGAATGTTTGTACTTTTGTACACGAACCGTCGAGGGACTTGGACGGAGCCTCGCAAGTCGTACGTTAATAGCGTACGGGTACGTAAATATTCGTTTTCTCGCCAAACCAGAGACAAGGAGAGAGAAAACGTATAAAAAAAAAATGTACAAAAACGAGGGCGGGTTTCCGAACCGCTGTTTCGGTTCGAATATCTGTCATCAAACACTCGACGTGACCGCGGTCGCGGTTTGCCGAGGACCAGACGGCGTTCGTTTGCACCGCGAAAACACGGACGGAGGACCGCGCGTTTGGTCACGAAAAAACCGTTTCGCCTTTTATCGTACACGGACCCACGTGGTGTTAAATGACGACGGAGAAATACGGATCCGTTTCTGTTGGTTGATAACGCGTCGATAACCGGGCCACCGTTCAAGAACGTCACGAGCCACCCGGAAGACGGGACCGTATCAGTGGATGGAGGAGGGAGGGAAATGTAAACAAATCCGTTTCGTCTCGTCCACCGTGTTATTTTCAATTTACTGTTACTGTTTCGTAAATTTATTGCGCCAACGGATCCGTCTGGTCTGTGCGTTTGTATTGATTGACGGCATTGTCATTTATGACAGGTATAGATATTTTCTACAAAACACGAAATCGTTCGGTCTAATAAATTCGTCGCACACGTTCGTACACCGTTCTGGAAACGGCAAACGCGCGCGCGTTTCCAACATGAGTGCTCAGCAAGCGGGATATTTTGGGAAAATAGAACGGACGTCTATCTCCAATCGAAATTTCGTGAGCTCGCGAAAAAATCAATCTTCGAGTCCGAACAGTAACAGGCGCTCGGTCGTCCGGTGTTGGTTTATTGTTGTTATTTGTTCGCTATTGTTACGACGGGGGGGAAAAAAACATACCACAACGACCTGATCGATACGAGACAAATCGACCTGCGGGGCGGAGGACACGAAAAAAAAAAACCGAACAAAAATCATTTGCCCGGAATCGAAAAACGCGATGTGCGGTACGCGTGACCGTACTTTGCGTGGCCCCGTGGCGCGCACAATACAACGCGACCTAACCGTATGATAAAACAGGTACAGTTACGCGCGTCGTATGTCGCGAATCGACCGTGTTTATAAAATAAAAAAAAAACGAGAGAGAGAGAGATAGAGAAAAAACAAACCGCTGCACCTATGTGTACGCGTCCTCGTCGTCACCATCGTCGATCTCTTCGTTCGCTCGCTCTCTCTCTCTCTCTATTTATGTCTCTCTTCTCCCCTCGACCGAAATGATTTGTTGCCCGTTAAGTCCATTTAAACGCGTATACACACGCGGACGCAAAAGCTTTAACTCCCTTTCGCCCCTCCGGGAACTTCACTCTGGCGCTCCGATTTATTATTGTCCGACCCACGCAAATACGTACATATATTTTCTATTCTAATATAATAAATATCTTTTTTCCGGGTTTACGGGCGAAACGATAATTTTTTTTTTTTTTTACGCCCCGACTACGACAAAATAATAATAGCGTATTTTTTTCCCCACATATCATACTACACGTGATATTCCTCTCGTTGTGGTCGGCGAGCGTCGCAGTAAGATTTTAATCACGACCACACCGTATTCGACACGGTTGTACCTCGTGCGCACACCGACCTCTGTCTTGTACATACGCGCCCAGACGATATTCGGTTTTGATCGTTGTTATCAAATGTTTATCGGCGTATTCCATATTCGATCGCGTTCCGCAGTGATCTGATTTCGTTTGTACGACGGCAGGCAGACTGTTCGAAGTATTTGTTTGAGGCTCGTTTTTTTAGTTTTCGCGTCTGTTCCGATCCGCGGACGATTGTTTCATTTTTCCGTCCGGACGTGTTTGAAAACGGTCTCACTCGCAATCGTCCGTATAGCGGTTTGACTCCGACACAAAGACCCGTACGACTCGTGGCTTTTAGTACCGACCACGTTGTATGGCTTTCGACGCGCGGCATATAATACGTACACACGCGATCACATCGTTTCCGCGGGCAATGGCTTTTGGCAACGCGCAACCGTTCCCGTAAGCATTATTGCCTTCCGACGTTCGACACGCTTTCTTTATTATCATCGTCCGACTACGTTTTTCTGGACGCGACGCGTTGAATTCGTTTCCACCTTAATAAGTTTTATTTTTCTCTTTCGTACGAAGCGGGCGAAATGAAAACGTGCATAAAACATTAATACCGAACGTTCGTATTCATGAACGCCGCGCGCTCCGAGATCGTTTCAGAAACGTGCGGGAAAACAGGAAATCAATTTTCCAATAGGTGCACGGCGCGATGTCGAGGCGCTTGAAAACTATGGTCCCGGTTTCGTGTTTTTACGTGAAACGTCCTCGAAAGGAGTTTGTCGTCGAAACGTTTTTTCGAAACATTCGAATAATACGACCCGCTTCGTCCATACGCGTACAGTCGTAATAACGCGAGTATTCGGGCAGGTATAAATGCATAGGTATTTCTCGGTTTCAAATCATATTGTTGTTATTTTTATTATAATTATTATTATTATTTTTTTTTTTGCCTTACAAATTTACAATAATAAAAATATTTGATTACTTAGCGGATTAATAAAACGACGGTGTATGCGTTGACGGGGCGCCGCGCGCGTTGTATCATGTACAACGATTGTACGGTGTTCAGTATCATCCATTCATTTGACTTAAAAAAAAAAAAAAACACGTTTATGTATTATACTTTTCATGCGCTCGAACATATATTATATGCACATTTACGCACGCACTACAGCGTATAGAATAATGAAGTATTTTTCATTTAACAAACGATTTTATGTATTGTTGTCCATCGCATACAGAACATTAACAGCAGAGCGATATGTTTTACGACCAAAAATGTATTAACCCTAAATGGAAATAACACACAGTAATATATATATATATACATATATTTATATAGTTGTTACGCACACATACGCGTATAAATGGATTCGGTCGAGAGAGAGAGTATCATCGGACGAATAAAAAAAAAAAAAAAATTCTAGTGTAACGAAACACAATATTATACATTAATCGCATTTTTTTTTTTTAATTTCAAATATAACATATACATATACAGTGTTGACTGTAAAAAAAAAACAACTTCACCTTATAATTTACAACCAATTCGGCCGGGCGTTTTATCTCAGTTCGTTATTATATGACGTTTAACAATACACATGACGTTATCACTTGTGATATATTGTACCCCTCTCCTCCTACCAATCGCCGAAACGCCTGAAACGCGTTCAAATTTTAGGTATTTACTTTGGTATTCCGTAATTACGAAATCACAATACGCGAAATGTCTTTAAAACAGGATGTACGCAGATTAGGCGATATAAAACGATAGTTCGCAGTGGTTTTCATTTTATTCCCGAAACCTAATTTAAATGCTTTTAATATGTACATGCGTGTGTACTTTAATAAACGTAGTCTGTTGTGTCATATACGGGAACGTTAAGACATTAAAATTTACAACCGACTAACAAACTACGCGCTTATACGGGGGACGTGCACGTTAACTGCGCCCTAGCGTGGAGTATAATTTTTGTTTTTTTTTTTTTTTTATTTGAATTTTAATACGAGACATTAGTACGGTAAAGTTGAATTATTCGTTTTCGGAAATAATCGTAACTCGTATGAACATTTAAATATTCAAACAAACTCTACTCCGGAGACCAGTTAGTTTTCTCGATTATGACTTTGACAATTAGTGATGGATTTACCGCAACACTTTTAAATTATTAACCGTAACAATGTACATTTTCCACAATGCGAGCGTGACGTGGAAATGCGATCCCGCGGTTGTATAGTTTCGTGATTATAAGTTCAACGTGTCCAATTATATATTTCGACGTAAATATAAATTATTAAATTTTTTACTACCCTCTTCAGCGACCGCCATCACTCGCCACATTATTGTTATGACCGACGGGTTTCTAAAAACGTTCACATCATAAATATATACTTATAATAATAGTCGCATTATTTAAGAATAACTTTTAAGCTTCGTCGATATTTACAGAATATCGTCCACACATGCGTTACGATAACGTTTATTTAACAGCTTCTCGGATAGCTTACAATTATTTTACTCGGGAAAATTATTATCGGACTACCTAAATACTTTGTGTAGTACACGACAACGTGAGACCACGTCGACCTCATCCGCTTAGTTTTCTGATTCGAAGGAACCGAGTAAAAAATTATGTTCCATGTTCCATTGTTTGGTGTCAGACTACTTAAAAATATTATGTTCTGTCATCGCGCGGGCTGTTCAGGGATAGATGTTGGGCTCGGGGAAACATGATTGAATAAACTGCCAGCTGCATAATATTTGCTGTCGAAACGTACACGCGTGTCCAAGTCACCCGAGCAAGTACGAAAAAGCGGTAGGATAGAAATTTAAAACGTCTCTCGGCGTTCTTCCGAATTGTCCGCCAAGAGCGTCTAGATTTTCAACCTAATTATTAATACGCAAACGATTTAATAGGCGCGTGATAGACACGATTATTTATACTAACCGTCTTGAACGATTTCGCGCGCGTACACGTAGTGCGTTTCAATAACGTTCATTATATAATGTACGCAAAAGGTTTAGGAGTAATGACGGCGATTATAACACTATACTGAATTGACCGCGTCAGCGTTTCATAATTTATAGGACACTTAATCATCATTAATTTAGTTTTAGATAGACTAAAACGCCGATACAGTGTTGTAGTTATAATTGATTTTTTTTTTTGTTTTCGGGAAATATTTAGTTTGAAACTATAAGCCGTCGAAATTCGTACACTAAAATTAAACAACGTGATTAATTGAAAAAACGTGAAAACTACTGACGAAAATTCGAAAGAAAAAAAAGAATACCGGCGACGGCATTTCTTTCGATTGTTTCATTTCACACGGTGTACGATAATGAGTAGGTTAGGTGCCGTCTTACCCGTCGTCTTACACTACGTGCACAGGGCCGTATTAGCGTATAGGCCTACGAGCATTTTTAGGCTTACGAAAATGTGTGGCTACGATTTTTTTGTAATGTTTTATGTTTTTTTTTTTTTAATTACCATTATAAGTTAATATACAATCTGTGCACGTTAGCACAAGAAGTAAAATATTATGTATATAATAATTTACAGGCGAAAATAATAATATTACTCGTATATTTACCCTCAATTTTGGTCACCGTAATTACCTATATAAATCAGATTCGATAAACCGATAAAATGTCGTTCGCATACTACGGTGTATGAAACCCCCATTAATGTTTAGAGTATTTTAGGAAATATTTCTGAACATGGTATATTTATCCTACCAATTTGATTTAAATCATAGATTATTATATGAAGTCTTTATGGTCAAAATTCTTTCGTTTTATTATTCTTAATCCTTGTCAATTGTCCGTATGATATCATTTACTGTCAATCGTCAATCCAGAATAGTAAACGTTACACGGAACAATCTCCAAACAGGCGTTTTAAAATTTAAATCTATATTTTACGTTAAATGTTATTAATTAATAACATCGTGTATTGTTTCATGAGTTCATGAACTGATGAAGAGTTTATGGTGTAAGAATTTTCGTTTTTGAAAGCTTAAAAGCTTTTATAAAACACTTCCTCTCCCTGTGAGACGGTTTCTTAACTATCTGTGCCTAGGGCCTACGATCCGGGCTCGGACGTGCGCATACCGTTTGTCGGACGACAATTGCGTTTAAAAACGGTACGTATCGTTTATATTGTGCGCAATTATTAACGATAACGATAGGAGCAAGTACATAGTTTAAGACGCGAGCAAATGTAAATGTCCCGTGGCTGATTACGCGACGTTTCCGGAGTATGGTGATATTGTTCTCGCGGAACGTGATAGGACAACGACAACGGGGATTGACGTGCGGACAAAATAATTGTTACGGCCGTAATCGATTTATCCGTAAAAACCGACAAACGTTGATTTTCGTCGGAATCGGATTTCATTCGTTCGTCGAGCGACGAAGCCGCGCGTAACACGATCGATTTGGCGAATGAAATCGTCATGGAAATTTCAACGAAAAAAAACAATAGACCGGCACGTAGTGGTGCAACGCGAACGCGACAACCGTATATATAATTCTCCTAGGAGAAGTGACAATTTAAAAACGAAATCCGCGCGTCGACACGTCGACTACGATTTTGTAAAACCGCGTTCGCTGTGATCGCTTTCGATGTTTGTCAACGGCCGACGAGCCGGTACGAGACGTTCGAATTCGATCGGCGAAAACGCTGCGGGAGCCGGTGCCAATCGGTTAATTTTCATCGGACGCGCCGCGTAATTTTTATTACCGCGACACGTGAATCGTCAAATGCTAAAATGGACACTTGTAACAATTTTCAAATCTTACCGGGAAACGTTCGTCTAGGTTACCGAGAAATTCACGTAAACAATGTATCGGTTATATTTACGCTGGCGGCGTAAGACCGTCGTTGTTGTCTGCAAAACGCATGCAATCTGAAGGTTGTAAAAATATTTTAAAAAATTATTCTCAAAAACAAAACAAAATTGCAGAAGTCCCCTTTTAACGTTCAGCGATCCGATACGCCGGACGTGCTGTGACACGAACGTCAAACGTTCGTACTATTCGTCTGTTCGTCGTAAATCCGAAAAGTATAACGCGTTCGTTCGTTTCAAATAACGTTCGGTCGAACGTGATTATCGTTCGGGCCGATTACATCCGTCCGAATTTTTTCTCGACCCTTCCGCGGCCACGTAAACAATATGACGTTTTCATTGGTACGTTTACGCAAAAACAAAAACAAACGCGAAAAACTCGTTAAAAGAACAAAATTAAAATACATTATTGTTCCGAACGATATCGAAAACTGTTCGCTGCGATTCATATATATATATATATATTTATAAATTTATAATTTCGAAACGGAATTCATCGAGACGGTGTACCGTTTCAAGATGCTCTATCGAATACGAGACAATCGTTAACGATTCATCGGTTCATCGATCGGTGTTCGGTATGTGTTTTCAATCCGCGTGCGGTTTCTGTTAGTCGGGCGGAGCAGAGAACTCTCGGAATATTTATTTTCGTGACGGCGCGAGTGTCGGAAATAGAGAAAAACGAGAAACCGTTTTTTTTTTTGTTGATATTCATCTCGTCAATGGAAATCTAAAGCTCTGCCGGGGCGCACGGACAGGTTGACATGCGTGTGTACGGTATACGTGTACATATATACATACAGTATATATATATATAGAGAGAGAGAGAGCGAGAGTGAGATGCTTTACTCTCGTATATACGACGAGTCCGTCGGGGATATAAAGTATTTATACGTTTTCCACGTATGCGAGAAAATAAACATTTCACGTGAAATCGCCTCCGCCCGTCCCGTCGCCTATTCTCTCGCGGACGGATTTATATATACAACGGAAAACGGGATAGTTTTGCGAGTCACGAGCGCTCACGTCACCGTTCCCCGAAGTCGTCTGATAGTTGATAAAGTCTTCTCGATATCGTGTCCCGTAGGCCTCCGCGTAAGTTATTGCCGCCGCAGCGTTTACGGAATGAGAACATGTTTCGGCAGTTATAACGCGAAGCTACGACAGACTAATAACGATATTTTTTCCGTGTCGGTACGGAATTCGTATTCGACGATAAACGCGAAAAAAAAACCCGGTAACTAGTGTTTTTTTAATGTGTACTTATTGCTCTTACTGTAAATACGAGTGTTTTGGATTACCGCGAAACACGACGAATATCGATTGTTTTTGATCGATTGAATTTAATAGGAGGGGGGGGGTTTAAATACATATATCGAGTTTAAACGCCGTCGAAGAAAATATTATATTTGATAAGGATAAACGTTATAATCGATGAGTCGACACAATATGATTGTTGTAACGCGTGCCTGCTTGTACGGCGTAAATAAAAATATATGTTACTTTGCGTATTTACGTGTGTTCGTTTTTTTTTTTGTGTTTCAGAATCGCTGAGAGAGTACTTTAGTAAATTTGGAGAAATCACCGAAGTGATGGTTATGAAAGATCCGACGACTCGCCGATCAAGGTAAATTCTGATCATCTATTATTATTATTCGTGGGTTTTAAAGCTGTTTTACATTGGGAATAATATAAAAAAATAAAACCGTTTATACTTGCCGAAATAATATATTACCCTACACGTATACCCGTTGATGGCTTTTTTGTACAGTACAACCGAAATATATACCACACACACACACACACACACATACACACATACACACATGAACATAAATATAGGAAACCATAACGGTCGAATGCACGATACGAAACGATTTTTACCATAATTGCGTTGTCCGTAATGTCTGCTGGTATACGATTATTTCATTGTTCGTATAGGATTTGAATTGTCGATATTCGCCGTACACTGTATAATGTAATACAGAATGTGTGATTTGTTATAGTCGATATTTTTTTTCTTTTGTTATAATCACGTTGAATCCCGGCACTCGATTTATTGTATTTTAGTTTTTTTTTTTTTTTTTTTTAAACCTTGCGAAATCCAATACATCCGTTTTAGGAGTTAAATTTTCAAAAATATTTCGGTGTTAGACATTTTTGTCAAAGATTACCCGTCGATTTTCTACAATTTTTTGACGTTCATGAAAATGTCAATTTCTTTCATTAGTGGAATACGAGAGAACCCGAGTAACGTTTTTCTTAATATTTTATCGAAAACATGACTATTATTGTTTAGAAAAAAAATATTAGAATACATTTTTTCAATTTTCTAGTGGTAAAACGATTATTCGAAAAAAAAAACGAAACAAAACTTTAAGATATCGGTTATAGAACCAAATGTATTGCGTTCAACAGATCTCCGCGGGAGGGAAATCCTATATTACATCAAATGAACTAATTGAAATAATGTCTGATTTTGCACCGATAGTCGTTTTGTGGCTTACGGTGGAAAAAAATGTTTATGCAGATTCGTGAAAATCGCCGAGTATTTCAATTAAACGTACGAACTCCACGCCACATATATACGAATACAGACTAAATAATCGATGCAAAATACTGTAAATCGTATTACATGCGCGCGTGCGCGCGTGTGTGTATGTGTGTGTGTGTATATAATATTATATATACGTGTATGTTCATAATCGGATTTAATACGCGTAGTATATGACCCTACGTGGTGATCGTGATAAAAATATAATGATTAGAAACCACTCGGGATCACCATACTGTTTTTTTGTCCAAATCGTCATAATCGTATTCGCTTTGATGTAGTAGAATTTTTCTGTTCTAGTTTCGTTTACGACTACAGTCTATAAAACGATATTGCAGTCAAAATCCATATGATTTCGAGTTTTTAATTTTGTTTGTTTTTTTTTTTATGTACGGTTTGTATGTCGTAAAGATTTTCTTTTTAATAGTTTGTAACACAAAACGTCAATTTATATCTAACGTTGAAATGGTTTAAATCGTTCATATTTATTCTAATAATTTGTCTTTCCATATAACAAATACGATGTATTCCGTGATTTTTGATTACTCGTCATAATTCAATAATTCCATAACGTCATAATTGTGTACGAAACGAACGTTCATGGCTTGTACGGGTCAATACCGACTGAACAATATACGTCTATCTGTTGTTGTTTTTCATGTGGAAAAGTTTCTGTCCGGCGTTTCGAGTAGCGGCAACAAAATATAATACAAAATAGGATTTCATACTTTATTATTTTTTTTTTTCGAAACGAAAAGTTTTTTAATTCATTCAATAAAAGAAGAATTGAAAATTCCATTTTTGGAATAAAAACCTTTGCCCATTTGAATTTTATTAGTAACGTGCAAGTGTTTAGAGTTTACAATGTGCTCGAGTTTAAATTGAGTGCGTAAATTGATGGGATGTAAGAGAGCAAAAATGTGTCGAAGTTGAAAGTTTTTTTTTCTTTTTTGCGTCTCGGGGATTTACGTTTTTCAATTTAAACTCTAATGAATTGTGTAACTTTTTTTTCGCGTATACTTTTGAGAATATTTCACTGCTGTAAAAGTAAAACTTCAAGTGGAAACCACAAATTTGTTTGTCAAAATTATTTATTACGAGCGCGCATTGCTTGGAAATATTGATTGCCAACCGCAATTAATGACCATTCGTAGGTTATTTTACGAAATCAAAGTTAGTAAGAACAAATTAGATAATAATTGATTTTTAATAGTTTTTCGTTTTCATGTTAAGTCGGCGGTATAGGCGGTATTTGTTTCTAATTCATACATTTAATTGATCGCCAAACGATTAATTTAGTAATTGATA
Source organism: Schlechtendalia chinensis (assembly GCA_019022885.1). Classification (NCBI taxonomy): domain Eukaryota; kingdom Metazoa; phylum Arthropoda; class Insecta; order Hemiptera; family Aphididae; genus Schlechtendalia; species Schlechtendalia chinensis. Next base: position 14,149,104 of record CM032343.1, read on the forward strand.
CGTATATGTAGTTCAATTACCGCAGTACAATAGTTATCATGTCTTATGATGTATGTCAAATCAAGTAAGTAATTATGTGTGGTACACATTTCTTTTTTGAATACAATTTTAAAAAGAAACGTATAAATACGGTTTTAAACGAATTAAATCGAATGTAAATTTTAACTGTAAATCGTATTGACGTGTTTGTTTTGACGACGGTTTTATAACGAAATCGGCAGAAGTTGTATTCGAATTAAAACAGATATTGTTCGAATTTATTGACGGAGTATCTGCGGTAGTTTTTAATTCTCCGGAAAGTATTTTAGAGAAATAAATAAAATAGCGCTTTGTTGGTTTTATCATAAACGTTAGCCGTTAAAATAAATTAATAGAAGTATGATCTTTGTGGGAGAATAACAAGAGGCTTGAAAACGGATTAGGTAATGAAAAAGAGAAATAATAAACTGTTAAGTTGGTCTCGTAATTAAATAAATATTAACTGCGAGTTTTATATTAATTACGCCGTCGTCGCGGCAAGTTTATTCTCTCTGGGGACACTATTCAAAGTATAAGGCGAAAAAATAATAGCGACGGAATTAATGTAAATATATATGTAACAAAAAAAAAAAAAAAATTATAATAATAAAAAGACTACAATAAACGACGGGGCTGTTCGAATTGGTTTCCTACTTGATTTATAATTATTCAGGACTACTGATTTTGAAAATGTATTACCCATTAAAATATTTGAACGCTCTCTGATTTCCATGTTTGTCAATGCTTTTGGTTATGAACATATTTAATTAGCTTATAGGATAATATCACGCACCATCATAAATCTTTTTTGGAGAACAATAATTCGATTCTACGCGTATAATATTAAACGCGTTTATTGAGTTATTAATATGTTTATCCAAACAATGCATTTCAATTCCCAATATTTTAGCGACATAACAATCTATTATTAACAATATAATGTGTATATCATTTTTTCGATGAAGTGTATACGCTGCACAAACTATACATTGACAATATTCGTATCCGTAATCATAAATGCATAATACATCTCTCATGGAATTTGAATCGCGTCTAAATGTGTTTATTTTATTTTTTAAATATAAAAGTAGTTTTTTACGTACGTTCGTGTTTTTCTTACAACAATTTTCATTAAAATTAGTTTTTGAACAATTTTGTGCGACTAATTATTTATTAATTATCACTAATTGAAATATGGATTATGAAAAACTCCCCGTTTCCACAAATTTAATTGAATTATCTCTTCACAATGTTACTGACTAGACAGGCAAATTACATGTATATATAAAAGCGGCCGGATGTAATGCTCGTGACATGTTTAGGAATAAAAATAACGTTTTTTATTGTTCCTCAAATATTTGAAATTCTGTAAAATAAAAACGCAATATACATATACGCGTACATTTACGAGCCGAACGTTTTATTCCATACAATTTAAATGATTTAGTAAAAGATTCATGGTCATAATTTCAAAATTATTATACGAGTTGGCGTGTAACTGCGTAAAAACTTTCGATTTCATACCTCTGCCCATCCCATTAGCGTTGTTTATACATTTAACTTTTCACATATATTTCATTATACAGCGTACGCTAAACTATATTATTTATTATTTATTATTATTATTATTATTCCTTCACAGACATGTTATACACTATATTGGAAACGGTAATTCTGCGAAAAATCAGTACCGTAACAACACCGTAGGGGTTATTTCAGTAAGATTAAAAATGGTGGATCTCGAATAGGACGCTGCAATTCAGTACGAGTCTAGATTTTCTCAATATATATATATAACGTATATATCTTGTTAGTTTGGTCGAACGGTTTCCTGTTGGGAATATCTTTTATCGGATTTGCAATACATTTTTGTTGATTGCTAACGTGAAAAACGGGATGAAAATACACATCTAAACCTAAACGTTCATTTAAAAAAATATCATCATTATACATAAGATCACGTACATATATATATACATATATGTTAACGACAGTGTTTTTTGAGAAAATTTAATTAAAGGAAACGAAAATTTGTTTTCTATATCTAGAAGTATGTAGGAGTACAATAAGTAAATATAAGAGGACAGTAACAGAGACGAGAAGGTATTTAGTTGTACCAATCGACCAGACGTGAGATAGTTTGAATACGAAATTTCTATACATTATTCAAATCAAAGTTTATTTTTTCAAAAAAAAAAAAAAAAAAATAAATTAAACTAAAAAAGTGGTCGTCTACGGTGTTATTTAATAATCGACCAATTAAGGGATTTGAATTGAATCAACGTCTTAATAGATATTTGTGGGATATTATTACATATAATTTAACGCGATTTTTTTCCAACTTATAAAACGTTTTTGATAAAAATCCCATTCGAATTATTACGTACGTTTATTGTTCTGGAATGTTAGGGTTATTTGAATATCGAGTGTATGTGTATACGTGTTATATTATATTTCATTAATTATCGTAAATTTAATAAAATACTATTAAAAAAATACTACGCTTTAATATGAAAAAAATAATGGCGAATAACAAAACATTTTATGATTATTAAACGTAACGGTTTAACGGTAACGGTAAAGTTCGATCACGTTTTTAATTGGCCAATCACATTTTACAAACGCGTTTTAATTCTGTTTGCCCTTTGTCGAACGTCAATGGGTGAATTATGATTTATACTTTATATGGTACACGCGCGTTTCTGAAATCCGACGAGATTAGTTTTAGGTGAATGCAATCAATCCAAGTATCCGTTCGGCTAAAACGAATAGAAGTACTACAGCACGTAGAGCACATTCAATCGAACATCTGAACCGCAATACAGATAAACCTATGACCGATGAGATATGCGAGTATAACAATTAGTCTCGCGGTAGTGTCGTTTGTACCGATAACCCGCAACAACGAGATCCATCCGGATAAACGTGAAACAAACACGAACCCGAATTGAACGTTCGTACAGAAGAAACGAAAAACGGCCGTGGAACGCGTTCGAAAGACCGAAGCGAACTTCGGGGTTTTTCGCGGAGGCACAGTTGCAACAATGTTGGACCGTCCGCCAATGCTCACGATACAATAACATTCGCGGTTAGTCTTGCGGGACCACGAACGCGGAGGCGGCACCGTCTCTGGACAGAGCGATTCGCAAGACGCTATTGTCGTCGTCGTGGGGTACCCCCCGGAGGGTATCGAAATGTTTTCCAACAATTTCCATTAGGTCCGCCATTGTTGGCCGTCTCTCGTGTGCGTGTGTACATATATATATGTACGTGTACGACAGCGCGCGTGTTTCTGCCGGTGAAATTGCCGTCGCGGTATCGTTTTCTTCCTCCTCGTCTCACCTGTACCGCATTAATCTTTTTTCCGAGAGAAGGATATTGTCCATCCCGTCGCATACGCGCGAAAGTAAACGCGGGCGATCGGCTACGGACACTGGCAGGACGGACGCGGGAAAAACGAACCGCGTTCGTACCGGCACAACTCGGGCACTCGACGCACGTGGGATGGCGAACTGCGACTCGTAACACCGTCGTATTATTATTAAGTTTCTTTCCAAAGCCTTTGAGGGTGTCGCAACCGGTCGTTTATATATAAAAAAATGTATAGGCGATTTTATCCAACGTCGCACACTATTTCGGGAACGGCTTTACGGGAAAAACTCTCGTGCCTCGCGTAATAATCAGTTTCGGATCATTCGTTTTCTTTTCGTTTAAAAGAACAATACTCTCTTTAGGTGGTGTTGGGCTCCAGTTTTCGATTTGCGCGTCGATAGACACAGTAAACACTATCGTGGTGCATTGACTTGATTAGAAAATGTTGTCGTTATCTTTATGTAAACTAAACTACGACTTTACGTCGTCTCGTAAAATGTTCTGGTTTAACAAATATTTAATTATTTTCATAAATCACCGAAAACATTCGGCGTCAAGGAGTTTTGTTTAAGAATGTACAATATATATATACAATATGTGTGTGTGTGTGGGTGTGTAATCTTTAACTGTACATGTGAAATTCCGTAATAAAGGCGTATACATTATCAACAATGCAAATTCACATACCACCGTTTTATGTATAGCACGATAACGAAATGTTTATGTCTCATATAAATCATATTATTATTTGAAACAAAACGTTATTATACTGTTCTTTGATAAACGAATAAATTATTAATTTAAAATATACGAGTACATTGTAAAATATTATGTTATAGAATACTCACTGAATGATTGCAATGAATACGTCTTGAACTCTTATTGATTTCATCTACAAAACTATATAGGCGTTTATAAATTAACGGTAGAGTTAAACCATTGATTGTAAAGTTTATCTAACTTCATTTGTACACGAACGAAACCTCGTAAATATCACCCACGAATTAATCTTTTCACGACGTCGATCTTGTATTTGCATATATCTCTGTAGTTAGTTCCATTAGCGAATGTAATCTTATTCACGAGATATTCCAAGTAGATTAAGTTATTCGTGTCTGGATCAATATCCCGTTTAAACAAATATACGAAAGCGTGATAGTAATGGCGGGATGTAAATTGTATTCCTCGAAAGCAAAAACTATTATTCAAAAAGTTATAGGAAAATAAACACGTTGGCACTCCTCTTCAGAGTTTTCCACTTGAATTTTTATTAACTTTGATTTGGCCTTATATTCGTACGTTTAGTTTTTCTTATAGTTTATCGTTTACAGAAAAATCTCTTGTACATATCAATACACCAATACATTGAAATTGTTATTGTTAAAATAAAATGAATTTATAATATCAATCGTCATTTTATGTGAGTTCGTATTTGCTATTTATAATAATAATAATAATAATAATAGTACTATACACAAAAATTACTTAATTTACAATCAACCGATCGAGCGGAGGCATATTGTTGACGTAGTTAAATAGCACTAACTATTCGTATTCGAAACGCTCAGTATAAAAATAAAAACATACGCATAGTATATTTATTATTTACATATATATATATATATGAAGAAGAATAACATTGTTGTTATTTTTATGACTCAATCTCTTTGCACTCCAACATAGAATAATAAAATGCTATTAAAAAGGTTTTTAATGGCCGGCAAACGGGAATAATGACATTGTTTTATGCTCGTTTCGGATTTAAAAAACGATCGAGAGACACCGCCTTCACTTATTTTCTACTCTGCTCTCGTGGTTCGTGCTTTATCTCTTGTTATTTTTAGACTTGAAGCAACAAAACGAGAAAATATTCTAAAGAAATATCGCGCGTACGGATGTCACAGCAGGAAGGGTTTCCTTGACATGACTTCTACCGCCCCACAACTGTCCTTAAAGTAGATTTTTTCACGGCACGTTTTCACCGCCACAATCGATGACGGGAATTCAGGGGAATTTTTTCGACGTGACGAGCATTAAACGAAAAAATAAATTTATTATAACGGAAATTGCAACAATTTTCATAAGATATGAGAAAAAGAAATTGGAACGTATCTTAAAAGAAATAGTTGTATACCTCCTACGAGTATATTATTTATCACAGCATCCTGGCAATATTAATCGAAGCGTAAAAACTATGGACGCCCCGAACAAAATGCAAATTCTGAATGCACTTTTCGCTTTGAAACTCAAATCGGCTTAAACTTGAATTATTTAACAGAGAAATATATGACAGTTTTGCAGCTGACACTCCGACCAGATTTGTATTCTTACTTTCAACATACACTCCCTCTCTCTCTCAAAAAAACTAAATACGATATAATATATTTTGCAATTAATTATACGTATTTATTTATTGTTTTAATTTTTGTATTTTTATTTTATTTATTGCGAACAAACGGTACTTTTTGAAACGATAAATTATTGTTTTCAACGCGTTGTCATGCGATTAATTCCAGTACTTATTACGATAGTATATTGTCTAAAGCCATCTCTAAACTTATACTCAACAAATCTACAATGAAATTATCATTACAACTGTTAGCAAACTTTAATTTACTTAACAAAACAATTTCCATTAATTGATGGCGTTTACAAAATGTCGTTATGCGTGACCTACATTTGATTCTCATATTAGACAAATTATAATATAATATAAAGTTCTCGACTATTGGGGCGAAGTTATTTCAAAGCTTGTTAGCTATACGAGAGAATTGTATACGAATCGTGACAATATATTGGACGTGTTTATTTGTATACCGCGGCTTAATTAATATATACATCCGATGCTTTAACGTACATAATTATATACATGTGAACTAAAACACATGTCATACAATGTACCACTCACGTATTCACGAAATCTTTTTTTTTTCATTTTCATTATGATATTTTTCAAACATTTTCCTTCCTGATAAGCTCCAATAAATATAAATGTTATATCGTTTCACTGTTACGCGTCTCACACGGCGATCGTACGGATATTAAAATCCAAATTATTTTTTGCAATTGATACGCGCCCGCGACCGTCGTGTCATTAAAACACGCGCGGCCCTGACGAACGGCACGGATTAAATTCCCCATTTGTGTAAGTGATCTGTCCGTGTGACGGTAAATCCCCACAGCGCAGCCGTGTGCAACGATAGCATAATATCGCGTATCAGAGCGTAATAATATATATTGCAGCCACAGTGAATCGCGATCGTTTTGGGATTTTCTCCGGTGGTAATGCACGCGTACCGTTTTGTGTTCATTAACCATCCGTTTTACATTGTGCTCGACGGGGTAGGCGTGCGGCCGCGACGTGTCTGGGTCCACGTGGGCGACAAAGGCGAATATATTGTCGAAACGAGGGTGAAGACGGTAGGGTTAAATGCGAGGCCACTGAGAAGACGACGCGTAAGGAGAGACTCACCGCCGCGTTCGTGCCTTTGCCGCTCCCGTGCAATATAACAATAATAATAATCATAATTAATAATAATTATTATTATTATTATTATTACTATAATTGTTGCGTTGGCCCGGCGGCGGCTGCGATGGTATTATATTTATTATTTACGACCGTAAAGTCTACGTATACCATTGCGATAGTTTGTTCCCCTCGCGTTACCCTTTCCGTCTATTGTACGTGTAACGTACGTATTGTATATGTTTATCGTGTCGTGTCTCTGTGGCCGAATTTACACATCGCCGCCGAACAATAGCGCACGCATAATATATACGCGAGCACATGCACACACAATTCGTGTATACCATCGACTAATGTAGCGTTGTAGTCGTCGTTTCGTATATTACGTGTACGCGTATACGGCGTACAGAAGATAGAGAGAGAGAGAGAGAGAGAGAGAAATGAGAGAGAGAGAGAGAAAGAGAGGCAGAGGCCGACAGACCGAAAGAGCGAGAGTATACGATATAATGTTTGGTAGAGAACGAAAATTTGGACGGCGTGGGGTTAAAAAGCTTGATCGGAGGAGAACGCGGCCAAGGGATTCCACTGCGGGGAGTGTGGATACGGCGGTGGTAGATGGTAGACACAGTGAGGGTAGAGAAGCTAATATTGGACATGTCGAGAACACGATGCTGCGTTTAATGCATATTCATGTGCGAGTTAATGTTTGATCGGCAGCACGACCCCTAGTTACCATTGGCACTTCCCGAGAGACCATTGTCGTGGCGGTCGACTGTGTTCTCCGCGCGGCCGTTCGTCATCGGCACAGTCCGCCGGCATCACAAAACACCGTGCCAATTATATTATACATAATATTTTCCGTCGCGGTTGTAACGTGCCGCCAACACGAATCGTCCGAGTGCGCGATTTCCGCGCGTGAAACAATAATACGCGAAATCGCCGTGTTACACGTACATTGACCCAATTTAGAAAACCATACCGGTTTGATTATTTTTTCCGAACAAACTTACAGGAGTATTAATCGACTCGATGATAATTATTACTACTGAACGACGCTAATAACGATTACAAATCGATTGATTTATATATCGTTACGTTTTGAAAATGTTTAATTTAGGTGCATATATATATATATTTGAGTGCGATAACCAATTTTCAATTACACCGAATGGTTAAAATTTTTGTTTTATTGTAGTCTGAATAATTTTCCTTTGATAAATTAATTGATTCGTTTTAGTTTTTGTTTTGGTAACGGCGTAGTGCAAACACTTTGATTAACTTTTCCATAAAATGTGTTTAAAACTTGACGTCAATAATAATAAGAACTATGTACCTTGACTGTATTATAAAAAATTTATATATATATTATTTTATAATTCATATGTTTTGATTAAATTAATTGTTTTAAAATATGTACGTATTTTAATTCTAAAACTGAAAATTTCATCTCTCGTCAAGATAATAATATCAAATGTAACGTCGATTAATACGTGCCAAAATGATTCATATATAGACGGAAAACAATTTGTCATTTTAAATTAAAATTCATTTATTCAGGCACCTACAGATTTATAAATATGTCGTTTCGTTTCAAATTTAATGTTATATACAAGGCAATGTAATGCGGCAAAGTGTATTCCAACGACAAAATACATGCCGTCGTTTTACTTATCAACTTTTTCTTGCTCCATTCAAATGCGAAAAGACCATTCAGTTCGAATTTTTTCCATTTGAATGGTTTATCGATAATGTACTATTTTTGTCAACTTAAAAAACTACAGCGACAAAATAAAAAAAAACAAAACGTTTAAAACCCACAGCGGCGACAAGGATAGGCAATTTGCCTACTCTTGTGTGTTGCGCGTGTTTCTGTGATTAGATGTTTTTGACAACTCGCCGCGATGAAAACAAAAGTTAATTTAAACAGTCAAATAAATAATACCGCAGTTGGTAATAATGATACTTTTTCTTTAATGTTCAAAAACACCACTGGAACGTTTACTAAACTGTAATGTCGACTGAAAAATCGAGTTGATATACCGCTGTGTAAATGATCGTGCGGTAATATTTTCATAAGAAAGCATTAAAAATTATAAACGTTTCAAATAAATATTTACTATTATTTTTTTGTATTAAAATAATGATAAAATATGTATTTTCGACGCCGCTAAGTTTTTACCAAGTTAAAATACCAATTTAAATAATAATAATAAATAATAATAATATAATAATAATAATAATAAATAATAATATAATGGGTGATAAATAAACTCGGATTCGTTGAAAAAAGCATATTAAAAAAAATCCAACTAAACGAAACAAGAACATTATAAATCACCGATTTTAAGGTGTCAAAATAAAACAACCCTCTCTGAGATAAAATATCGTAGTTCTTATAATTTATGAGCCCCTTGACTTCAAAATAATAATTACATAACTTTTAAAAACATTTGTTTTGCCATTGTCATATACAATTTAAATCATGTTTTAAATTCAAAGTTACGACGAACGTGCACTTACAACACATTAAATGTTTTTTAAAATGGTATTTTTAAAATATTGAATAAATAAACATCGTTCATAATCAAATTACGTTTGTGATATATTTATATATATACACACAAACTTTTTAATAAGCGGTTATCAAATACAGGAATTAATTAATTGCCAATGTAAAACGTGAACTAATGAGGTGTTTGTATAATACGATTAGGTACATTTTGTACGTATTTGTTATGTACTGTTCGTTTTAATGCGATGTTCAATACAAACGAAGTTTACCCAACCGAATGAGTTTTCTAACTAGCGTAACTGGCGTGATATTGAAAGTTTGTAATTGGTTAAAAATAATTATAAACTTTCGGTTCTATTTGAAGTGCAGTAAATCGTTACGCACGAGAGTTTTGGTCCGTTAATCGTGTAATCTGAGGCGGTTTGCACGAATACGATAAACGTATATACTGATGTTTTCGATCCGAACAATTTTATATGATATAATTATTAATCGAAAATCATACTAAACGTACGTCATATGTACGTAATATATTCGTGATTGACGACGACGACGACGACGACGTGTGAGGACGTGCGCCCGCGGGATAACAGTTGAAAGAGAACAAGAGAACCGCGTGCTTCGCCGGGACCGCGAGATTCACTCGCATTCTTCTGTCCGCGGGTGCCGGCGGGACGGGGAGAGTAATTGCGTGCAGACGCGAGGGATTTCGGGGTGGGAAACCGGGAGGGGAAGGAGATCCGACGGGACCAGCGAACACGGAACGGTCACGACGACGACGACGACGACGACGCGTCTGCAAAATACAACTCTTTCCTCATCGCGCTCCTCGTTACTACCAGAAATCGTTTCGCCGCCTTTCGATCCGTCCGCGCGCGCACGACGACCTCCGAGAAACGGTTTCACCGTCCGACTGGCACCGACGTCCGTACCAACGCACGTATCGTACTTATCGATCGGCAATATAGGCGTCCGCGGAGGATTACGATGGGAAAACAGTTGTTTTGAATTCGTTTTCGCCACCGAAAACGTAAGCGTTTAAGAGCGACCGTCGTTCGATATAATCTCGTAAAACCAACACACCGCTTTCCTCTCTCACTCTCACTCGTGCCGCTCGTTTAACGAAGAATAAACTCAACGGACGTCGTTATGTGTACAGGCACACACACACACACCCACATGTTTATATATACGAGTGAATAAACCAATTTTGGCCTAATTAGACTGTGTATAATGTTATGACGGTCGTTGTTTGCTGCTGCTGCCGCGGGAGATGGTCATTTTGTTTGCCGGTTTATATAACATCAGGCGTGTACAGTTTATGTAACGAGCGTTTGTGGCAACGTTTCCCGATAATCGTGATTTCGAGTTTTATTTTCAGACGCAATGCAAATATAAATTAATCGTGTTTTATAACTGATTTCCGTAATGTTCGTAACTTCGTTTCCGGTTTATTTGGCAACGCGACGGGTCACATCGTCTTCAAAAGCAATATCGATAAATTGTTTGCAGCCGATTTTCAAACCGAATAAAGTAATAATGCGGTCCGGAAATATGAACTGCAACAGTGAATTATGCGGACGAACCCTCAAACTGTCCGTATGAACTTTCCTCCCGGTTAATCTAATTTCTCGCGTCTCGAATATAAAATCAATTTACTGCAAACTTCTGGGATAACATGTCGCGTAATTGACGTGTGTTATACAATCGAATTCAATATGTTTTCTATGTTATTTCTCTACCGTGTTCGAAACCAAATAATGTTTACTCTTGTATTCGATCGTAGAAACGTACGTTTAAACGGGGATCAGTGCCCGTGTACGGCGAGACGGTTCGGTCGTGTCCCAAATCGTCGGAATAGAATTAAAACATTACGTTTCTCGTCGTCGTCGTCGTCCATTTGTCGTCCACTGGCGGCGACGTCGAATTGATTAAAACGTTATTTTCCGAATCGACGAGTTTTCCCCCTTCGTGGTGTGCAAATTAATTTTTGACATCTGACTTCGACCTACCAGTTTTCTGCTCGGGCCGCCGACACGTATCAACACGGCCTGTTAACCCCACCGACCATCACTCCGTGTGCACGTGTACACGCGGGCGGATTTTCCCGTGGTAGCCGAAATCGTTTGGAACGGACGGCTTCCCGGACAAACGTCACGGGCTGTCTGCGAATTACGGCCGTGCGACGTTAGTTAGTCCGCGTCGTCGTAGTCGGTGCGCGCGTTGCACGGTCCACAAGCCAATTAAGCCGATCTGACTCGGACGGGGAGGCTGATTTTCGCGCATCATGGCGGCGTGCACATCGTTGAAACCCGAATGTCTCGAACATTGTTCTCGACGTCGTCGGGTCCGGTTACGCGGGGGTCGGGCAAGGGTTTTCGGCCGACCGAACTCCGGTTCGACCATTTCGATATTTGTATGACTTGCGAGCATACGTATACGCACGCGTATATGGTACTCGGTTCGAGTCGAATAACACGGAGATTGGTCTTTCTCGTCCGAATTTTCGTCCTCGCCGGACGTATTGTCACGCGCGTATAAAATATTCGTTTTATCGCTGCCGAAAGCTTGGTAGTCGCGACGGTATTCCGACTAGTCGCGCCGTTCGGTTCATCGGATTCGTACCCCAGGCTCGGAGGGCGACGAGAAAACTGCGTCGTCCGACCGACACGTATAGTATATATACGTGTATAGTGATTGTGTGTACGACGACGGTGCTCTGCAACAGCAGTACGGAACGACGCACCTGTTCATTTCCGGTTCGCCGGCAATCAACTCTCGGGGTCGCCGGCGGCACCCGAGTCGGAGAGACGGCAGACGGTCTGCGTATACTTAACCCCTTTCGCGCGCGATATTACGTCCGTTCAACCGGCGAATCAGTTATTATTATTATTATTATTATTTTCCCTTGCCCTCCACTCGTCGCGATTTTGCAGGTATATATATGTATCCATAAATAATATACTCGAACCCCTCGAAGCGAGATTCAAGAGACCGAAACGTCCAACCCGATTCCTGTCAATACGCCGTTCACGGCGAAAAAATAATAAGTTTCCAAAGTTATCCGCCCGCGCCGTCCGTCCCACGTCGTCGTGCAAACATTCAACTCGAGTGGTTCGGATAGGATATCTATTCATCCGATCATTGTGGCTTACCGATCGACAGCGTTGATTGAAATCAACATTTCCATTTCATAAACGATTCTAATCGGTCCGATATACTGCTATGCGACGTAAACGGATTAGGTAATTTTGTTCAACAATCTGGCCAGAAAATAACATGGTCTGATAAGATTGATATCTCACCAAGTTTCGCGGCTATTGTTCATTGGCTATTCTCTGTCATTTCGTGATGGATTTTCGTTGGCTCGTTGTGATTTGCCGTTCTCAATCTAAATGTTGTAATAAATAATATTACCTATATAAAATGAACGCCGTGCGTTGTTGTTTGTCGGTTGTTTTTTCAAAGTTGTTTTGTAAACTTTGTCAATTATAAGTTTTTTTTGTTGTCGTTCTAAATACACGTTAAGTATGTCGCGTGTTTAGAGTGAAACTATATCGGTCACGGTACGTCAGTTTTTCTTTTTTTTCTATAGTGAAACAACACCAAAAAAAAAAAAAACAAAACTAGTTTTAAAACAAACGATAAACAAGTACGGTACAATACATATAATAACTGTCTGGCTAATCGCAATAACGATTTTCCGTGGGAATACACGCTAGAGAACGGTTTTCCGATATTTGAAAGTGTTTTGGTTGTTTTCCGTAAATATTGTCCATTGGGTGATCAGTTGTCGTCGTTAAGTATTCCTAGACGATTAAAATCATATTAATAGTAATAAAAAAAAAAGAATTTTTTTTCGGTCATATAATATATTTCGTGTGCCTGTCCGCTCTCGCTACCGAAGTACCGAAGCACCGGTTGGACCCGCCATTATTATAATATATATAAATAACATAAAGGTTCGGAGACGTAAATTATTAGTGTCTGGCGCGCGTGAACGCGGGGGCGGGCGCGCGTTATTGCAACACTGTGACGGGGTGTATAATGAATGCGAATATCAAGTGACCAAAATGGGTCGGCGGAAAACGCCTATTCGGGTTTTGAAGTACGAGACCCCGCGACGGGGGTGACGGGGATGAGAGAAACGGCGAGATAGTGTGTGTGAAAGAGAGATAGATAGAAAAAGAGAGAGAGAGTGTGTGTGTGTGTGTGAGAGAGAGAGAGAGAGAGAAGTATTATTGCTCGGCCCCGGCCGTTTTAAAGCATTAGCATTTGAAAGAGAGGAAGTCGGGCAAGTGGCGCACGGCAGTGGTATACGTGTGTATGTATATATATATATATACGTATAAAATGCATAAAGTATGTACGCGTATACGCGGCCGACGTCGTTGCACGCGTACGCATTTTGATGAAAAACCCCCGCAGTGTACCGGAAGAGTTCTTCTATGCGCTGCCGAGTCGCCGTATAATATATACGATGTAAGTATCCTACGCATAGTCGTATATTCGAATCGTATATAATATATAAAATAGGCTTACCTGTGTACCTATATATGTTAGTGTGTGTGTATGTGTGTGTGTGTGTGTGTGTGTAGGTGTGTGTGTGTGCGCGCGCCGCTGTTGGGAATGCGTAATTCTCGTGTACGGGACTCTTCGACAGTATTGCGACGGGTGAATTGAATTGTAACAAATAAGTAAAACTATTGTAGTCCGTATACAACCGTTACGTACCGACCGACTGCGATACGATTATTGTGATTTAGATTTTTTAGTTCATTTTTATTTTATTTCCCTTTTTTCTTCGCAAAATTCAAATTAACCATTTTATGAATCTACTTTTTTTTTTTTTTTTTGACGATTTTGGCATTAGATAGTTCCGTTAAAGATTTCTTGTTGATGAAAATGTTGATATCTCTCATTAGTGGTTTAGTACGGGCTACGCGTAGTACGGTCCGATTTTGTCCTTTCGTAGCCGCTAATCAATTATAGCATTATTTTTTTTTTTTACAAAATATTTGGATCTAAACAAACTTTAAAATTGACTAATTAAAAGGTTTATGGGCCAAAATTTAGCAAAAAGTTTTATTAATTAGTTATAATAAATTATTACATTAAAAATATGTTTACTATAGCATAATAGTATAATAATTTACAAAAAAAATGTTTTCAAATATTTACTAGAACGAAAGTTATTGCATTTGTCTGTTTTCCGTGGGACGTTCTGTATATGTACGAAACGTGACCGGTGCACATAAGTGTTTCGTCTGTTGCGGTTGTTCATACATATATTTATATATAATTTTTATTTTTGCTTATATATTATGGAAGAGACGAGTGGGCGAGTGGACGACCGACTCGTGTATTTTAATGAACTCGTTTGGACAATACTAATTATATGCAAGTTATATCATATCGTTTTAAATTTGATATAACTGTATACATATTTAGCCAATCGTCTCGGAGAACAACGCAAAAGTCGATTATCATCTATTTCGTTCTGAAAATTTAAATATTTTGTCAAACAAATAATGAATTATTCATTTTATGAAATGAAAAACGTCTGTGTTTCCCCTAGTGACCGATCGATGGCATAAATATTTTGTTTTAGACATCCTCGAGGTAGTTTGCAAAATTATTTCCGTCCCGAAATCCATAGGCCTTAACTCATTTTTTGACTGATGCTAAGTACATTACGCTTTAGAATTTGTGTTTATGATAGTGTTGTGAAAATTGTGTAGTTACGAGCAGAACAAATACATTTCATGATAATTAATTCAATTAACGTCGCCCAGCGTATGCTCGATGAAAATGCGAATTACCGTATGTATCATACGGAGTATTAAATTAGAGAATGTCGAATGTAAATCGAATATTTTTATACACACGTTTAAAAATTATAAAAAATATGTCTGACTATTGTTTTATATAATTAGAAATTATAACGACTCTCGTACCGTATTGTTTCATACGTTTGTAAAATACGTGTCGCGTACGAAACCGCCTTCAGATGTTTTTTTTTTATGAAAACATAATAAAAATTCGAATACAACATATAAAATACAATTTTCTATTGTGTTATATTTGTCGACGTATATATTTTTACAAAGTGGTCGCGTATAACGGATAGTGTCCTTTTGATTATTATACGCGGTCTATGATCTGCAGGCGTGAAAAAAAAAATAAAAGAATAGAAAAGAAAATGAGACATTGTACTCGGGTCGGACAGATATATAGTGTGTGGTGCTTGGGCTTACACATTACACACACATAAAGTGAAATTTACCGAAGGCTCTCCTGAACAAGCGTTAGAGCAAAGGGTGGAACGTGAAGCGCTGAATTTACTTTTTTTTTGTGTCTTTGCCGCCTTCCCCAACGACGGTATAATGACTATCTGAATAATGCATTTTACACGGGCGTTCGCCGCGAATCCTTATATGAGCCAATCGAGAAAACGTAACCCGTTTTTTTTTTTTTTACTTCAACGTCTATACACGTATAGTGACTGTCCTACAATATATATTGCGTTTGAACTTAGAACTTCTATCATTTGTTCACCTCACTTGAGACGGAATAAAAGAACGAAAAAAACTTGTGTAATAAAACCAAAAGGGAATTGTTGAACGACCTGATAGAGGGTTTCTAGAATTAAATGGGACCATAATTTGTTCGCATGTTATCCAGTCATGTGGTTTCAACGTATATACATGTATAAATTTGTCCGTCACATTAATCACAACAAACAACATACGATTTTTTTTCAATTTAAATTGCGCCGTTCGTTATTATACAACGTTTATTAATTTTGGTTTGTAGCTACAGACATCGTTGGAAATATAATTCGTTAAAATACATTCATTTATTATATCATTATAATTCGGTGATTTGTAATTTTAAGATCACGGCTCGAAACTGACTTTGCATTATTAAACTGTAACAATGGAATCTGTAACGGAATTATTTTTTTTAATTTGAATTTATTCGGAAAAAAACGTTTTTAAACAACTGTTTATATATTTTGTATAACGAAAAATTATCTCAAATAATTGAACTGTTTAATCCAGCGGAATTAAACTCGTGCCTTTCTAAGTGTATAAAACGACTAAGAAGCTAATATTAGTCGGAACTTTCAATATTTTCCCGCGTTCTATATTTAAGTAACGCGTAGGTAGATCAGTCATATATTATATTCTGTGTTTTCAAACACTTTAAATCAATGTAAAAATAATTTCGCACTTGCGTGTTACTGGCAAAAACACAATGAATAATAATACGCCTTCAACGAAACGCAAATTTAAACGTTAATATTATTAAACGAACATCTGTGTTATAATATTATATGGGTACTGCGTATATGTAGTGTTTCCATTATTCTAACGTAATACGTATTTTGTTTGCACGCTTTTCTCGTGCACCGTATTTCACGATAATATGTTTAAGGCTAACAACGGGGCTTTTAAGACGGTTAGCTTGTTTCGAACAAAACAATTCTGCTTTAATACAATTAAAATAAATGTTTTTATTTAACAAACACCAAGTGGTCGTGTAATTGGATATAAATATACATATACAGTATACGCGTATAATTATTATAATGTATATATATGTATGATGCACTCGTATATTAAACAACGAATCGATGACCCCGTTATGAATGTACGTTATATAACTCGAGTTTTACCCTCGCGTGTTACATTCTTAAATCATATTAATTCACGACGACTACACGAAATTTATAGTGATTTTTTTTATTGGTATTTAGACGCACTTGTGTATATATATTACACGTTTGAATATTGAAATCGTAAATAATTCAAAACAATCTTCAATACAAATCGATAAGTGTTGTGTACGAAAAACGTTTGGCGATGTAATAACATCTGACGAAAGGACAGACAAATAACAATGTGGAAACATAAAAAAATAAACCGATTTGCATAATGTAAATTATTATTATACATGGACATTTCAGAGAACATAATATATGTATTAGCATTTAGAGAAATGCCGTGCAATCCGATCGTAGGCAGTAAAAAGTTTTATAAATCACATTGATACCAAAAGTTAATATTTTCTTCGTCGTATAATTATATTTGTAATAATATTTGTTTTTGATTTTCCGTTCGACCGCTATAATATGTGAATATAGTCAAAGGTGGGCGCTAACTAGTCGAAAAATTAAAATCAAGTAAAAACGATACTTATAACTTATAATTTCATTGACTGATTAAAATACTCCGAATTCACACTATGTGAAATATACTTTTCATGGAGTTGATTCACTATAGTAAAATTCTAATTTTCGTGATAAAAATGTGAAAAGTGATTGTTTTCTAAACCGAAGTGGACATTTTCGACATTAAACGTCAAAAAATTCGGGTGTGTTTTATCACTCGGTATATCGTACACGACGACAAACGTCGGCGCAATGTCGTTATCGGTCACACGTTCGTAGGGAGTCGTCCCCGTCTCGACACGTACGACGAACGTGATCCCCTCCCTCAGTCCATGGGTTGTCGGTGGGTGGAGGGCGAGGGCGAGGGCGAGGTCGGAAGCGTAAACACGGGCGGATAGTCTGACGATTTATCAGCGAGACGGAATTCGAAGCCGAAACCATTAGATTCAATCGGACGCCTGAGTCGGCTCCGAAGGGACGACGTGGTGTCGCGGAGCGGGCGACAGGGGTTGACGCGCGTCGAAGGATCCGAACGGTGACGGTCGACAATTATTCATCGCGCGGGCTTGCCGGTCGACAGCGTTGCTCGCGTTACGGGCACGTGGTCGCGAGCTTCACCTGACCGGACCGAACGCGTTTAGAACCTAGGCCGTCGTGACAGCTGACAGACGGAAACGGTACCGAATTCGGCCGTACACGTGCGTACGTATATACGGCCACGGCCGACGACCCATCGAAAGCGGCGGACAACCGCGTACCTGTCGACTGTACGGTTCCTATCCGGGGCGGCCGTAAATGCGCGCGTCTAATCGTCGACGGCCAGTTGCCCGAGACAGTTTTCCCGGCCGGAAATATCGTCGACGGTTGTCGCGTTTCGCAGCAGACGTGTACGGACGGCGTTCAGAAGACCTAAACGGAAAAAAATCGATTTTCCAATGCACGACTTACACGAGCTGTTCCGAGGACGCTCTCGCCCCGCTCTTCCCGATTGTCGACCGGAATCCTCGAAAACACGGCGTTCAATCGATACACGTTTCGACACGCGTCCACGAGAGGATCGCGCCGGCGGCATCACGCCGGAAACCCGTTTTCCCCACGTCGTCCCGCAAATCGATTTTCCAAAAGTCGACGCCAGGCTAGACCGCTTTCTTCCATCCGGAGCACTGTGGGTTGATTGTCCACGAATCTCGCGAAAATCTTCCGGGAGCCGTTCCGAATGCATCAACACTGTTATAATCATTCGCTGTACACCGATATATTACCGTTATTATTTTTTGTCGTTTTTATGGTATGCACGACGGTCATAACGATCCGAGTCCGGCGCTAATCGTCTCGGCCACGAACACACGTATGGAGTCCGGGGGCGGGAGTCACGGGACGCCTAATCAACCGTGGCGTTTCGGTATCGGGTCGTTGTCGTAACGGTTACGTCGTCCGTTGAACAAAAACGACCGTCGGGCGGGGGAGAAAAAGCGCGTGATTGTGGGACAGCGCGCGGCGCGGTGATTAAACCGTTAATCAGAAACAAGTCGAATGGAGAACGGGATCGGACGACGGCGACAGGGCAATTGCCGCCGCTCCCCACCGTGACGGAAGGTCTGGACGTCGCGTTTTTTTATTCGATTCGAACGTGTATGACGCGCACGGTCACTTGTCGTTCGTCCCGTCGTGTTGAGAAACTGTACAGCGCGGACAGAGCAGAGCAGAGCGAACGAACACGTGATACAGATCGTTTTTCCGACTCGTGCGGTCAGATAATGGTTGAAAACCCACCGGACGGACGAGAAACGAGAATCTCGTCGAGCGGGTCCGAGAAAACTTTCGAAACGGAACGGTAAATTCCTCGGGTCCAGCCGTGTTGTTATTTGTACACGTGTGTACACCTATTGGGCCTGCGTGTGTGGCGGCGGAAGAGCTGAATATTCTTCCGTAAACTTCCCGGACGTGTAAACAATACACCCGTCGTGCTTACGCAATCGAATTTCGTTTTTTCGACAATGCAACGCGCGGACGCGACGAAAATGTTCGGACCGATTAAATTAATTGAATAATTCGTCAAACTGAATATAGAATGGCACACGCAACACCTCGTTTAACACGTTTCAATGGCAATCAGGTTAATGAAAGATTGAAATATTCAAAACGCACACTTCGCTACGCTTCGTCGTTTATACGGGGTTGGAAATGATTATACGGTTTGTTATATAACGTCAACCTTTGGGTCGAACCGTCGAATGCTTGGGGGAACATTGGACACATTAGTTCTTCGATTATGGAAAATAATTCGCTTTTTAACGCATTTGCATATATATATATATATATATGTATATTATTGATTCACGACGGGTAACTTTTGTCCAACAGTAGTCGCTACTATTAATACATCGCAATGTTTAATGGGTTTTAAAGCTTAAAGTCGATAAACTGATTTCGGAGTTGAATTAATAATAATAATAATAATAATAAACAAATACCGTTCGTTTCACGTTTAAAAATCTATGGCGAAACATCAAAAAGAAATAACATTCGTATCGATTTGATACCGAAACGGTAATCAAACGGAAGTAATTTTGCCGTCGAGTTATTTTTTTATTTTTTTTTCATACACTGTAATTACTTTTGAGTGATTGATATCTTAATAGAAACGTGTTAATTGTTTTAAAAAATCGATCAAGTCTATTTATCGTTTTTGTTATAACCGTTTTAATGACTATCGTCGTATACGAACTGGATTGCAGCCGGCAGTTAAAACCATTTCGGTAATCGGTAATCGACATTCATACATTATTATACATCCAACGGAGTTTATAGTACGTTTTATTGAAAAACAATCGCCGCACGATAACATCGCGATGCGTACGCTGTACCTATCCGATGGGTATTTAACTACCGGTGCACGTGTTGTGTAAACCAACACGACGTAAATTCGACGTTTTTTTTTTTTTTTATTCGTCGGGTTTTCGAAAACGGTTTTCACATCGAACGGAGTCCGCAGCCGTCGGAAATATTTACGTAAAAATTCGAAAAATTCGAAAAAAAAAATCATACACACACACACACACTATTATTACACATTTGTGAACGAACGCGCGCTATTATATTGTACAACGCGCGGGACGGCGAAACTGTTGTATCGTCGAACGGACGCGAATGGAGTGGTCGCGTGTGCAGCGAAAATGTCCCGGTCGCAATCGATTTTCGGATGGTACGGGGGGGGGGGGAGGAAAAAATATTAATTTAATAATATTTACACGTGTATATGTATATATATATATGGAAATAGGGACGAGCGAGACGGGAAAATGCGCGATAATAAATAATATAAAGTGGAAAAATTCCGCACCGGTACGCACGTCGACGAGGCATTTCAGATCGTTCCGCCGGGCGTACGGATTTCCCGTCCCGTCCGATTCCCGTCCCCGGCGTGATGTGTTCTAAATAATATAAACGGTGCCGCATTACCATAAACATTGACCTGCACGCGGACGGGACTCACTCGGAATCGTGTACGGCGACATTAACATTGTTATTATTATTATTATTATTATTAATATTATTGTTTTTGTTGTTGCTGTTGTTATATCGGGGGTGGAGGGGTACGCATGAATAACGTACGGGATCTTGTTTCGACGGTCACGGATCGTGGCGTGTCGAAAAACACACGTGTACGTTACCATGTTTCTGGCCGGCGGACGAGTTCCAGAGTCGATCGGCGGGTTATTTCGGGAATTCGAAAAATCTCCTCGATTTTCTTCACGTTACTTGTTTTTTTTCTCTTTTTCGCGGTACGCCCATTTTTTTTCCTCCCCGTTCCGGCGTACACCGTACTAACTCTTCCGTTCGTCGTGAGAACGATGTCCACCCGTTGTGTTCGCTTTTATCGATCGTGCGCACGTCGATTCTACTCGCAATTGTATGGCCCCAGTCGTCATGTATACACGTATGATATTATATTTTCAAGTTATCGATTACGCACCGTCGGGCTTTTAATAAATAAAAACAAAACATTATTATACAAACGCGTACGAATATTTTAATATCATACACGCTTGTTTACTGTGGTGGTGGGGGGGGGGAGGGGGTTTAGAGATTTACGCGTTTTAGGCATGCTGTACAATATATGTGTTTGGACGGGCAAAAATCGTCAAATGTTTTTGTTTTTGTTTTTTCATTAAACCATTAAAATTTAAATCAATATTGTGAGCATAGTTGTGATTGTACGTTGTAAATGGGGTTTCAGCCGTGTTGCTGTAGCTGATCAGTCCGCTGGAAACGAAAACGAGCTGAAATATGTGTCAAGGTAGGAAACATATTAACGGAATAGGTTTTTTTTTTTTTTTTTGAAGTGTGTTTTGTGATTTTTGCTGCAAAACCGGGAAATTCTATTAGCTATATATATATATATGATTACGGAAATCTGACGACTTTTCGTACCAAATGTAATAATTATAATATTTGTTTACTAAGTCGATAATATGTATTACGCGTATATATATATATATATATATATATACACGTGTGCGTATTTACGAATTGTGTATGTCGATTTTAGCTAATCGAATTATCCTGGCGTTTTGTTTAGTAATTTTTTTGTATGTTTTTTGTTTTTAAATTAAATTTAGTTGGGACGTTTTGATTTATCGGTGTACCGTTGCGTATTTAGAATTGATTGATTTTATCTTCGACCTGATTGATATCGCTTTTGATGTATTTTATTTTGATGGGCTGTCACATTTATTTGGTATATATATATATATATATATATATATATATATTATTAATATTGTTGGAAAATTCACCGAACAACGAGCCGCAGTTTTTTGTACGAGAAATATTTTTTTTTGGGTGGGGAGGGGTTGTAGGGGTAGTCATGCTTGACGCGGAAGTCTCTCTTTAAACACTCCTGACAATATGCATGTATTTTATTTTTTAATCTTCGGGATAATTTGTTTTTTCGTTTAAACGATAATCCGATTATATTTAAATCGTATGGCATGTTAACGATGGGGTTTTCGGAAGTTTATAACATAAGGATCGGTTATATTTTCTAATTAAGGTTAAGAATGGATTTGGTGCACGATATAAAATTCAGTATCGTGCGTACTATATTACGCGAGTAAAATGTTTTCCATGTGAAATCACAATGCATTATATGATTAGGTGTTTGTTCGGAAAAAAAGCGTTTAATGTTTAATGTTTAACGGTGTGAACACACGCGAAATGTAAAAAAGGTAATACGAATCGCCGCTGTCCAAACGCGCTAAACATCGCAGTCACGTTGTAAATCAAAAAAAAAAAAAAAAACATAAATAACCGGTTAATTCGAACCGAGTGAGTCCGTCCTACGCGTGGTTTTTAATTTTTACAAGCGACTTTGCAACTCAAACAGCTTTGGAAATCGGCGTACATGAACGAAACGCCGTTCCAAGCGGTGTAATGTGTTCCGAGGCCGTCCGAGCTCGTAGCGGTGGTGGGTGGGGGGGGGAATAAAAAACACGGAATTCCAAAACGGAATATCGTCGATCCGTGTCGCGAACGGCCGACCTAACCTAACGCGTATCGAATGCGTTTGTCGAACGGAACACCCGCGCGGAAACCGCGACCGACGACAAGTCGCGCGAGTCCGTACGTCCGATTCCCGCGGTGTTCGACTGATGTGCGGACGACGGGCCCGGTTAAAAAAGTAAAAAAAACAGGCCAACAGACGCGTTTTCCGTCCGATAATACATCGGAATATTCGCTCGGGGCGTGGCGGTTCGGTCGTCGTCGTCGTCGTCGTCGTCGTGGCGGGCGAGGCGGACGGACGGGCGGGCGGAGGTTTTTCGCGCGGCGGCGTTCGAATTTAATAGCGCGGCCAAGTCACCGCGTAATCTAGTTCGGACGCGCGCGGGAGCGGTTTCCGCGGCGGCGGCGGCGGCGGTAACGTTTTCACAAATAATACGTTCCGTGCTAGCACATAAATCAACCGTCCGCCGCCCGCCCGCTCGTACCGCCGCGCGCTATAACCGTCGACTTCTACTTTCGCCCCGCTCCACTCTTCCCCCCGGCAACCCTTCTTCTATATGATTTAAGGCCCGAACCCTTTAATATTATACGCTTCCACCGCAGCACACGCGTTTTCGCGTTCGATTCGCGCCATCTTTTTTTTTTTTTTTTTTTTTTTTTTACCGACCCACGTACGTATCTGCTACGGCCTGGTCAGTACCGGCTTTGGTCGTAACCTCTACACCTCATGCGACCGTAAAAAACTCGTATTCGAAACGTTTTGCAAAAAAAAAATAAAAAAAAAAGCACAACGATTTCGTCTCTCGCGCTGTTTTCAACACGACCCGTTCTGTTTTACACCGTCACAGCGCTGGAAACGTCCGTCGAAATATTTTATTATTATTGTTATTACAACAAATAACATTTACCATACTAGCGTTTTCGAATTTAATCCACGTAACAATTTTTTTTTTTTTTTTTGAAACTATAGTACAATAAAACGCATCGACGGAAGTCGTATGCGATCAGGAGTTAAAAATATGAAATTGGAAATATTTCTTTCGTTTATCCCTAGAAATAGATAAAAAAAAAAAATCAAAATACACATTTGTGTAGTTCGGAAAGCATTGTGTGGAGCGTTTCAAAAATTAAATATGTATACGCATTGAAATCCGAGTCTTGTTGATTTGTATCAATTGATTTCAATTATATAATTGTTTCGTCATTTGACGGCCCATGTCCGTACTTTGTAAATGTTTCTTCTGTAATCGCGCCAACGTTATATTTATTATTCATCGTACATCATCGTTCGCCGATGAATTTTTCATCAACGATTTCGTCATCAAGTCGTAAAAACTACGAAAACTCCACTCGATTAACGTTTCACCATGTGTTTTGTTGTATTTTTCGTTCGGCATTCGAATACTATTTCTAGTTTGCTGCGATCTTATTATGTTCGTTCTCGAATTATTTTGTCGCGATTCAATATACTTACGTTTCCGTATCGTAATCAATTCTCAAACAAAATAGCTTTTGCGATTGTGTGTACGGCGTTTACAAATATCAACCGGTCGTCAAAACTGTACCAAACGTACGAGAGGAAATCGTGTGACTTAATACTCGTATGGCGTGTCGTAATACGTTTATGTAAGTTGTTAACTAAATTTGATATACAATTTAATCAAAATGTTATGTACATTCAAAAAATGCAAAAAAAATGTATTAATACAAACACGAAAATAAAGTTAAAACAAAGCTTGTTTTTGGTACGTTCTAAATACTTATATAGGTTTGAGAATTATACAAAGTTTTAAAAAAAATTATTTAATCGAGTACACAGATCATAAAATGATTTATATTTTTTTAAGAATATTCTCGTCGTATATAATTGTGTAATTTGTAATACATTTTTGAAATTATTGGTTCCTATTGTGGTATATATTTGAAAATAATAACATAGATTATAGTATTATTAATACATTATATTTAAGTAGCAAAATATGTATGTCAATGAAAGCTTGTATTTTAATATTTCATTTTAAGTTTTCCATAAAATTTATAACGTATTGTGTTATTGGTTAAATATATAGAAATAAATTTGTGATAATAATTTACAATTATAAACCTATATAATACATTATAATTAATTGTAGTCGAATGAAGTATTTGTAAATAATTTGCTGCGATTTTAAACACGAAATGAAATTTATAACGGCGTATATGAAACATGATTTTTAGCGAGAAGAAATAGTTAGTAATCGCAAAGACGGTGTAAAATATCAAATACTCGAGATAAACGATGTGCGAGAACGTTGGAATTTCGGAACATGTTATAAATTTAATACTGTGTATACTATGTACATGTATGAAATTAAGATTGCTGACGAAGCATTTACACTGCGTGACAGAGAATCATAATTGAGATTAACTAGTGTACGGTACGGAGCTGCTGAATCGCGAGAAAATGAAACGTTGAATCTGATATTACAAAGACGTGTATGGGGAATAGAGTTTTTAAAAGAATAAAATTTATATATATATAAATATAATTGTTAAGTTTAAGAAATGTAACATTTACATGCGAATACTAATACTATCATAGATTCAAATATATACTGCAAAGCTTAGAACCTTTCTGCCACTGGCCTACTAAAATGTTTCTGTTTGAATAAAATGAACACATTTTCAATCACGGTTTTTTTTTTGAGATCGAAAAATGGATAAATTCCTTGAAACGCAAACAATAATATTTTTTGTTTGACATTAATTTACATAAACGTACCTTATTAAAATCTAATCGTTTTATTAGAAAAAATAGTCCTCTGTATATCCAAATCGCGATTCACGTATTCAAACAAATAAATGCATTATCCAAATTTTCCACAAATTTATAAGCTCTGATTATCAATAAAAAATAGTTTCAAAATCCTAAACGCTATAATAATGTTAATGTAAATTATATTTAACGTTTTTTCCTCCGTGAACAATCACTCATACTGCCAATATTAACAATTATGAAATCCCGACGGCTCTATGATCAGGAGCGTCCCAGCGTCTACAGCATATCCAATCTATAATAATATTAATACGTTCGTTTCAAATTTCAATGATATATAATTCGTACGTGTTTCACGTATAAAACAATTTCAACGCATACGGCAACGGGATATTAAAAACAATTATGTTACGTGCGTTTTTACATTGATGTTGATTAGAAATATTTTTAGTTACGTCATAGCGTACTGTTAATCACGACATTGCCTATGTCGACTTCAAATCGGTATTGTCGAATGGCAACAATAATAGTAGTAGGTAGTTCAAACAGTGTTTTGTTGAAAGTGTTTTGTATTGAATTTTTAATGTGCATGGGCAGCTATGAGGGGCCGGTCGACGGTACTCGAATTGCGACCGAGATTTTTCTAGACGTTGTCCAAAAAATGAATACACGTAAAATAGCATTTATAAATTAACGTTTTATTTACAGGGGATTCGGGTTCGTCACTTTCGCAGATCCGTCTAGCGTGGACAAAGTGCTGGCACAAGGATCACACGAATTGGACGGCAAAAAAGTAAGTAAAACAACGTATATATTTGTATTTGTTTAACGTTGGTACTTTGACGAAACGTAAAATGAAAATCTGGGGAACCAGCGCAATATTTTTCGTCAAATGTTTGTTGAATCGTACAGAATTCTACGATTGGCATCAATAATCCGTTGGTTATTTTCAATGTTTCTTTAAACAACGCTGTTTAATGTTATATTTTTCGTCGAGTAAAAAAAGTAAACTACGTTATTTTTTCGACGATCAAAACCCGTCAGATAAAATGTGCATTTACGTTCTTTGTGAACGAACAAAATGAACATAGCGGCAATCCCGTCTTATTTTATTTATGAGTGTCTATATATATATATATATTTACACTCGAAATTGCTCGTTTAAAAATGAAATATTTTAACGATTCCTGTCTGAAAATGTTGTTTATATGATAAAATTACGATGTCTACGTAAAGTGAAAATGCACCTAAAAATCGTACGTTGCGTTTTCCAATCTCTCGTTTTGTGATTGCGGATTAAAGATAAGCCGGTTTGTTACCGTCGGCGGCGTAGATCGAAATCCATAATGGCGAATCAACGATATACGAGCTAATATATAAATAGTTTTATGTCACACACACATATACATATATATAAACGCTTATAAAGATCACGGGAATAGATGGTGACGGGATATGATCTGGGATGTCGAACAGAGGACGACGACGAACGTTCTCGCGTCACTTCTGTGTAGTCCACACGCGTTGGTAAAGCCGGGTTTCGTTGGGAATTGGATTATAACACGCGAGATCCGTAGATATCAAACGAGACGGACCGTAATCCGACGCGTTCGACGTAAACGAGATTTATACACTTAAAAGGACCAAATAACACGACGATGATTCGCCGTCCCGTCAACGTGTCGCCGTGACCGTCCCGGTACGATCGTTTGTGTTATCGTTCCGAGTGTTATTCAAATCGTTCGTTTCGGATCGACCCCGCACGGCAAGAGCAGCAGTCAGAGGGCGGACGGGTGAGAAGTACTAGTATGCACGTGTGTGTGTGTGTGTGTGGGTACGAAAAGAAATCGATTTTGCCGCGTACACCACACAACGACGTCGCATTATATTTCGACCGCGCCTCGTGCGTTACGATAGAAAAACGCGCGCGCCGGATAATCCCGTTCAAGTAATCGCCCGACCGGCGGCCGCCCATCCGCGTCCAGCGCACCGCCACGACGACGAAGTCTTTCGCTCGCCGTGAGAACGTCTGGCACGTGACGCGCGGAACCGGACGACTTTCCGGCCGACTTTCCGGCCGACTTTCCGTGCACCGCGCGCACAGGTCTCGTGCTTTCGTCGCAGTTCGTTTGGCGTGTCCGCGGTCCCCAAAGGACGGTTCCGTCGTCTCCGCGGCCGCTCGCGTCTTTTCGGGGAAAGCGAGTCGTTTACGGCCCGGCGTCGCCGGCGCGGAAAAACGGCGTGAACGGAATCCGAACGGAAATCTAAACGAAAAACATCGACAATCGCGACGGCCGTGTTTAAGCCCACGTCTTTCCGTTTCGCAAACGCTGGCGCGTTGTTATCGAATTACAGGCGTCGTGCTGTATAGTTCGGTAGTTTTCGATACGCGCCCGAACGAAGTAAATCGAATATACATTGTTCGATTACTAAAGATGGAAAATCCTGAGCGTATATGTGCTTTCCGCCTGCCACAGTCGAAATTTACCACGTAATCGTATTATCCCATACAATTATACATTTCTTTGCAATCTCCGTCCCAACGAATGTACTCGTCGTATTCCTCTCTACTCTCTTACTCTATCTCATAAACGTTCGATTTTGTTCTCCCGTTTAAAATCACAAAACGTTTCTTTGGACATTCCTCAACTCGAAAAATGAACATATTTTCCATGAAATTATTTCTTTTATTCTAGAAGTTGGCTTTATGATTTTGTTTTTGTTTTTTTTTATGTTCTGTATATTCTTAGCTTCTTAATTATGTTTTGTGTACTATTTTAACCGTAGAAATAAATTGCTCGACAAAATAAACAAATAACAATTATTCATAATTGTATACGCGCTACTAATTATTTATTTCAATTATCAATTAATATAAACGGCTGTTTTAGACCCATATATTTTTGAGCGTATAAATTCCCTCTTTGTTATGTACCGGTTAAATTTCGTTATTTAAATTGATTTTATTCGCATATTAAATGTTAAATAAACACAAATGTAAATGAAAAAAAAAATATATATATATATACGCGTATAATTTTATTTTAATATAAATTAAATCGGTTTAATTAGCGTCGTCAAAGAAACCACATGAAAGACATTGTGGAAATTGCGAACTTTGTATAATATTATGTTTGAACTGTGCCGTCGACCATGGACCGACGGTTCCCTTGTAATCAGCGGCCGAGTCTGAAATGGACACGATTAGATTGATTTTGAGGCGACCTTGTAGCATGTCCAAGTGATTGAATCCTGCAGTAGACGGATAACGTGTCCCTGGTACCCGTGTACAGTGAAATTGTCAGAACGGCGGTAAGCGCGTGTGCGATCGGATACTTTTTTCTTTTTTTTTTTTCCCCCAGAGAGAATACGTATACGTTAACTTGACAACGATAATAATACGGTCTGTCGTTTGTTCGTTTCATTTTTACAATATGTGCGTACATATTTTGGAATATATTCGTCCGGTAGAAAAACGATTTGTTATTTACTATGCACCGTGCACTAATATTTACAGTTTAAAATGTTATAATTATAATGTAGACGCTACACGACGAAAGAGAAAACATTTTAAGACAATATTTAAACAAAGAAGAAGAAAATAAGTTTTACCAGAAGTTAATCGGTGATTGATCATTAAATGTACAATTAGAGTATACTGTAGTTCTTAACGTTTTCAATCAGGGTTCGCCGAACAATCGGATTTAAATCTATAATGTTTACAAACGTGTACACACCTATGAATGAAAACACGAAGGGGTTGTTAGTCACGACGTTATCCGTTCGCACCGTCGTTAAGTTTTAAACTTTAGATAAGTATTAAAAATAAACGATGAAAAAAATAAATAAACGGACGCCAAATGAATTGTCTAATCCGACGACATAATTCGTACGTCGGACAGCCGGAGCGGTCGACGGCGATTGGATGGATTGAGCGGACGACGGGGCGGCGACGAAACGTTAGAGCCGCGCGGTAAATCTAATGCGACCGGGCGCGCGCGGGGGCGAAGCGGATTGACTGGGACGGCGGGCACACGGGAAGAAGAGTCGGAGTGACGGGCACGAGGGTGGAAACGAAACGGAGAGAAAAAAGATCTCGCCCGACAGAGGAGATATCGATTAATTAAAAGAGACGGCCGGAGCTGAGGAGAAAAATGTGGCGTACGACGGGAGAGGATGAAGATGATGAGGCGGTGGCGGCGGCGGTTTTCGAGAGATAGCGATTCGTTACGTCCCGGCGAAAGAGATCATCTTGTAACCGTTGCTCACGTGCGTGACGCGCGCGGCGTGTGTCCGAGTCACACGGTCGATTATTATTACCCGCCCGCGAAGTGAAGTCCCTCTGTGCCTTGGTCGCGGGAACGACAGTTTGATTAAAAAAAAAAAAAATCACCCCAGCAGGACACGTGAACTTTTGTAGACTAACCTTTTCTTTTCGCCCCGTCCCCCGATCCCCGTTCAACCTGTATACGTACAAATATACATATACACATATATAACCTCGCCGTCCCGAAATGTCACGAAATCCGGCGTCGGGAACGAGAAAAATGACATTTGTTATCAACTGCGTGGTCGTTCGTTTTTCCGTTAACTTATTATTATTATTATTATTATTATTATTATTATCCGAGTGACTTTTTACGTCGGAAATTGATTTCGCATTTCAACGGCCGTCGCGCGGGCCGTTTACACTTTGCGACCCGACACGTTTTCGTTTATGATTATTGTACAGAAAAAATATATTGATCAAGTCGCCATGCCATTATTATTTATTATTTATCTTTTTAATTAAACACAAATCCGTTTTGGAGATAAAAAGAAAAACATGCCGTTTCCTTTCAGCTGTTTTCACGACGTCTCGATTACAGCGAACGACCGTGTTTTTATCCCCGTACAACTGCTCGCGGTAATTTCCAAACGTTCTTCCCCGTTTTCGAATTCGATTTTATTATTTCTATAATGCCGTTGTCCAACACCTAATGTATCCGACTCTCCTTCGCATTCAAATGAAACGTTGACGATTTATTACGACATTAATATTTACTCGATTATTTCAAACAGTAATAATAATAATGACTGGTCGTCGTGCTTAGGCGTCCGTTGAATTGGCCAACGTCACGAATAATTTAGAGCAAATTTTTTGTCGTTTCTTTTTTTCGGCGAATAATTTCAAGTGAAATGTGAAAATATTTGTCGCGCGTGAATTCAATACGAAAACGGCGTGGCCGTAAGTAGTACTGTGATTAAAAACTACATTTACGGCCCTCTCCCCCCCCCCTAAAAAAAACAATAGTACTATTTTGCGGTGACCGCGTCAGTCGAACCGATAATAACAATGCGAATTTCACGAACCGTAATAGTACGGTTCCCAGCAATAATAATGCGCTTTAAGGTTTTCGCAAACACTTTATGGCGAATCCAATGAAATGTGGTCTATGCGAATGGATTTCCCGAATTTCCGCCAAATAGCTAACATTCATAATATATATACATATAAATGTTTATGTATATATAATACAGTTGACAATAAATTAATGCGCGTGGCGGACACGCTTGCAATAGACGGAATTGTTGTTTCGGCATATTCGTTGTTTTCGAACGTTTCGCTGAACATTGGAAATAAACCATTACGATGCACACGAATAATCAACCGCCGTATAGTCGCCTAAAAGTTCATTTGCAATTGTTAATGTCACGGCAAACACAAACCGCCGAGTTCGTCTAAATAATTACGCGACCCGCGTCGATTTCAGTAGTCGTTTTAGCGTGCGAGATATTCGTTTACGAAATAAAATATTACAAAAAACAAATTAAAAGATTTTTTTCCGTGCTATTATTATCGGGAAATTTGGAAATCGCTTTATTCGAGAAAACGATTCTGAACAACATTTCATCGTTTAACGGCCTAGTTTCTTTTTCGAAATTCAAACAGTCAACGAAAATCAATTACGATGGACGATTTTTGACATTTTTTTCATATAAAATATGTTTAAGGTTAGTTTCAAACATATTGCGCTGTCGATTTTCATTTTAATATCGTTGGTTTTGAACGTTGTTATTGCCATTTACTTTGGTTTTTTAAACATTGAATTTCGTTTCCAATTATTTTCTTCGTTTAAATTCATTCCGTTCAACATGTTAAATATTGCGATATTTTAATGTTTTCTAAAAACAGTTTTGTTCCTTAGAACTTTGAAATAAAAAGTTATCACGATTCTGTTACGTTTAAGTAAACGTCGGTCTACACGGTGAAAAATATGTTCGTAGACAGACCAACGATCATCGTAACCCCAGCAGATTGTCCGATTCGCACCGAATCGACTTTTTGCGTTCCGTTCCATGATTTTTTTCCCTGAGACGTTGTCGTGCGCATCCCATCCGTCGCTCCCGCAAATGCCGCCGGAATAGGACGGACGGACGGACGACCTTACCGACATAACTTGGCCGTCCAAAGGGGTCGGCATTTTACGCGGAGACGCATTCGAACTTCGGAAAGGTCTCGGTCCGCTTGTAATTAATAGACCGCAGACCGGCCCGTGTCCGTAACAGACGCGTCTCGTTGGAACGCGCCGGGCGGTGACTTGTGT
This sequence comes from Schlechtendalia chinensis, assembly GCA_019022885.1. Taxonomy (NCBI): domain Eukaryota; kingdom Metazoa; phylum Arthropoda; class Insecta; order Hemiptera; family Aphididae; genus Schlechtendalia; species Schlechtendalia chinensis. Next base: position 14,181,495 of record CM032343.1, read on the forward strand.
GTTATTATTTTATTGCCTTGACGACGTTTGACGGGCGCGGGACGACGACGACGACGACGACGACGGGCAAAAACCTCCTGGAGCGTGACCGCGTCGCGCGTTATTATTAATTTCCCGCGAAACGATATTGTTCGAGAACACGGCGGAGAGAGACCGTCAGAACGAATTACGCCGCGCCGGGCGCACGAGACGATATAATCGATGATTCCGGTGTTTTCCATCGAATCGCATTGCAATGTAAACGTTTTCATATCGTCTCCAACACACCCGTCGTCTTGTTTATATATATATACATTTTTCCAGTAGCGTTTGCTGACGTTTTCAAGTTGAAAATCGTCATCGTTGTCGTCTCGAACATAACTTTCGAACTAGAGAATCTTAAGCAGATTTGTTGTTGGATTAGCATCAGACGGTACTGCTAAACGAAAAGTAAAACAATACACGTTTCACCTGTCAAACTGTCGGGCTAAAAACTTTCGTCGAGGTGTACGTCGACGTTAAGTATAGCTGTATAACATGCTGTTTGGTGGTTTCGCCCCATCCCTTTAGTGTCCCATGCAAAGTTTACTAATTTAAACGAGACCGCGACTTTATTTAAAATAATTTACCCGTATTCTTTCTCATCTCATTGTTATGCTAATAGTCAATTTAAAATGAATGTAAATTATAATTTTTATAGAAAAAAATCAAACAAACTTTTGCCAGCGAGTAGAGGTTGAATACTGAAAAACTGAATTACGGTTAAACCTTTTGTCCATTATGACAACATTTTCCTGTTATCTATTATACAAATCTGTTGAAGTTTATTTTCACATACACGCATTTTTATGGACAATTGTCTAATATTTACGGCCTATTTAATTTTTCCTAAATTACTGCAATGAGTTATAGTCGATTGATTTTGTATGACACTAAAATCGAAATAATATCAAAGACAAATCAAGTCACGTGTTCGAAATTCGAAAATCCATTTTAATGCGGCTCGGGACGCAGACAAATTGAATTGTCTATCGTAATAACTTTGATATATTTTCCCCTTTACCTGTTTTGTCGTACAAAACTCCTCATACCATATTCTCGGACGTTATATATAAAAACGATTTACACATGAAATCCATTTTCATAACCCATCCATAATACAGACGACGTACGTATACTGTAATAATAATAATAATAATAATAATAATAATAATAATAATAATACCAGTAATAGTAAGTTAAGTAAAAAAAAAAATGATTGCCTTAAGCATTAAGCTTGAACCATTAACCTATTTTTCGTCAACCTGTAAAATGTACGTCTCGCGAGAAATTTTCATAATAATAATAATAATAATAAAATGGGGTCATCTATATATAACATTATTATACTATTTGGCCGTTTATTGAGTAGATTCTGATGAATCCGTAGTTGTTATTTGTAATAAATGAGTCTTGCGAATCGTTGTGCCGGGAGAATTTAGCGCGTCTGCTTTTACGCTTGGCGTTTCGCTGTCCAATGACGTGTGCCATTCCACATCGATAGGTAGTAGACTGCGATTTCGCAGACATTTCGCGAATACGTTATTTACGTTCAATGGGACACAATTGCCATGGGCAACTTTCTGGCGTCGCCTATAAAAATTCGATAAAATAACTGCCAAGACGTATAAGATTTTTCAAAAGGAAAATAAACAAAATATTTCTTTTATCGCGTATTACAAGAATTTACTATATATGTTTAGTAAATTATACTATGTGCTTCGGACGTGCGTGGGTTAAAATTATATGTAGTTTCATGATCTCCATCATTTATATTATCCGAAAAATACGATTTAAGCAAACGTCACGATAAAGTAATCGGTTGAATGTTTTCACATCAATATTGTTTTTCTAAAATTTTCGATGCGTCATACCGTGTGTTATACATAGTATAAAATCACGTATTTACAGTCAGAGATTGCGAATTTTCGACAAAAGAACGTACACGAACGACATTTGTATTGAAAAACGCAAGTATTAAAGCGTTACTTTTAAGCAAGTGTGTCCACTATTTTTTATTATTTACTATCAAATCGTAAAAAGCTAATAAAACTGTTAGCAGTGTTAGGTTCCCCTTCGATTCGAACGAATTACTACAATTTATATGCAGTGAGTTACATAATATTATCACAGATCACTTCTCGCTCTGGGCCAAGCACATAAAGTTATAGTCGTATAAACCGAGATTGATCGCTTTAAAACATTTATGGTTTCTGAAGTTGGTTTGTTTTTTTTCGAAATAAATTATTTAGACGATTATCGTTGTTTTTTGTAGCCGTAAACCACACATTCGCAACTACTGCACTCAAACCCCATAGGACTTGTGCGTACAATCGATTTATCTCGGTATTAATTTTAATGCATTTGTTCGGTCCGCTAAGCCTGTATATTACAAAGAGCTAAACACTGATAGGATACTGGACAAATTCATTTGATAACATTAAACTTCAATTTAATTTAAAGCAACTTAACAAAGTGGTTTTGTTTCATCATATTATTATTTTTGTTCCTTAATTTCAAACGTACTCAAATGTAATCTTAATCTCATCTCATAACTTTTAATTGACTTAAGTAAGCACTGTTTCCTATACTGAGTGTTTAAAAGTAAATACATTATCAATCCTAGCCACAAGCACAGCCGACAAAAGTTTTATTGTGTCCCGTCTAATTTCCGACAAAAGCGTTTTGATATATTTTTGGTTTACTCTAGTAGTGCGCCGACTGTATAATACAACGCACATTCGAACGAGCTTAACATATCAAAATCGCAGTACTAGAGACTGGGGCATATGTATTGAACGTTTTCGTCAAAATCGTAATTTTCTCGTGAACCGACTGGAATGACTTTATTCCTCCGTACGCACATCGTAATAGATGGGCGGCGGTGTATAACATTATATTATGTTTAATGTTCGTTTTTACCTTCGTGAAAATCTTATCAGATGCGCGATTTAGGGTAAAATATGGTCGAGGCACGGATAACGGACGATAACGGTGATAATATTATTATTAGTATTACGTTCAAACATCGTGGTCGTTATGTATTATCAGCGCGCGAGCGTTGCGAGTCGTATAATTTCCGACGGGCCCGCGCGCGTCGAAATCAAACGACCGAATACCATGCGATACGTCACGGGCTCGGAAAGGGTTGCACGCGTCGGAGCCACCGCAAAACGGAGGGGATGGCGTTGAAGAAACCGAAATCGTCGCTACGCGAGCAGTTTAATTAGGTATACACGTGGTCGCGTTCGTCGGGGCTGTGTCGGTCGCAGCGGCGGAGTTGAAGCCGAATAATTCGGAAAACCTCCGTTGTCAGCGTAACGTTATACCCTAGACCGCAAGAAAACGCACACCGATTTACGTGTCCTGAACGAGTTTTGACGGATTCGCACCGCAGTCCACGTCGTGCGTAAAATTACCCGCCATCTCGTCGTATAAACCGTCGTCCATGTCGACGGAACGAAATCGGTTTGAAAACTCTTACGTGTGGACGACGGGAGGGTCGGAAATCGTCTGGCGTATCGGAAATTTCCCGACAGACCGATCTTTTTAAACGGGTGAACATCGTTAGATCACGGTACGGTGCTACGTTTGAGTGTATTTTTTTCTGTCGACACTTATCGGGCCATTGAAAACGTTTTATTTATTATTGTTTCTGAGAAAATCGGATTTTTAAAATTATTTTTTACGCGTAATCCGTGTGAATTCCAATTTCAAAACACGACTCGTACAACATTCTGATGGAAAAATACGAACACTCGGTTCGTTTATGTCAATCGAATTGAATTATTATCATTCGTCGGCGTTGGACCGGCAGCGCGCGGCCGTATTGAAATTGCCTGTCCGGAGCGCCTCGTGATCACCGCCCGTCCGAGTCCGGTGGCTCCGGAAACGCGCCGACGAGCGTCGTTTGGTATTTAATAATCATAAAAAAAAAAAAAAAAAAACGTGATATTATTGAATAAACGTTTCACGTTTATGAGGCCAGTGCGAACGGTCACACTCGCGCCACGACAAAGCGACACAACGTATCCGTAATTGTCCCGTGTCCTCTCGAATGCCCACGAGCCGACAGCGGCGGACGCGACTACCGACCGGATCGCACACACGATACAAATGTTATGATTAAAACGGGTCGCGTGGTTGTTCATATTTACGTTAAACACACGCGCGCAATGTTTTTACTGCGGAATCCGCTGCCGCGATAGCATGTATACGACCCGTCGTGTTTTCTGATCGTCGTTCGCACTGTTTATATGTGTGTGTGTGTGTGTGTGCGTGTGTGTGTAGTGTTATATTTATACGTTTTCGATACACGCGTATCGTTTTACACGACACCTATTCGCCGTGACGCGCGCACCGAAACGGCCAAATATTGTTTCGGCGGGGAAAGCGATACTGCGGGTGTGCATTCGGTTTTGAAATTTAATTTCCGTCTCGTCTCGTCGCCCACCCAACACCGACTCGTGTTCCGCGGACTCGTTTTGTCTCCGCGCCGCGGCGGTTTCGCGCGCAATATATCATCTCGACGTGTACACACACGCGAATAATATACGCACGTGCGATTTAAGCCGATATCTGTTATTATTGCTGTTGTCGTTGTCGTCGCGGTATATTGTCATCGTTGTTGATTTACAACCGTTGTTACAGTCACACCTTCCGGACGTGATATCACGACGAATTATCGACGGCCACGCTTAATTTAACGAAGTTTTTTTCTTCAAATATCAATCATTTAAGCCACGTACGATTTCCATTCCAGACAACGACAACGTCATATCCTCCGTACACATGTACCCCGTAGATATGTTTATCCGATTTAATCGAACGCATATGTCGATATCGAACGGTTGAAACCTAATGCGCACGACGTGTTAAACGTGGTTTTTTTTCGCGTCAAATAATCGCTGTTATCGTCTGCACGGCTATTGCATTTGTTGGGATTTTTTAAACATTGTAAAAACAGTCGTTGGATGATTGAGACGTGTACATTTATTATTCGTGTAATGCACTTTGTCACTTTGATGTTTTTGAAATAAATACAATTTTGTTGTTGAATGTGTGTGTGTTTCTAACACTGAAAAGACTCATAATTAATCTACATTTTTCATGACGTCTCGTAGTTTAAGTTGATATATTTCATAAACTTTTTAGCGAATAGTCTTTCAATTACCTTTAAGTAAAAGTGCTTTATAAAAAACAATTTAATATAATTAGAATGATTTAAATATGCAATTGAGATTTTAGATTTAATTACGAAAATCCTCTTATATTATAACGCTACTCGGCTATCGTTCGTGGAAATCTCCTAAGGCGCAGTCTTACGGAAATACCGAATACGCAAAAGAAGTTCCAATTGCTCTTAAATAATAAGAGTATATTTGCTTTAAAAAAATTACCATTGTTGAACGATTTATTTTCTCTTTCTTTCAAGACTGTACTAATTGTACTTCATTGAAAACATTAATATAACAATTTACAGACTATAAATTATAACCCGTATGATTGTAAAAAAAAAAAAAAATTGTATCGATTATTTTAGATATTAATTGTTATTAAGTGATTTTTTGTTTATCAACCGACTTCGATGTTAGCATAAATTATGTACACACAATTACTTTAATTCTTGAATTATAATTAATCTGGAAACACTATTCAAAACGACCATATTGCGTATATTGTACGATGTTGTAAACTTTAAGTTCATACTAGTTCTTAATGTCTAAAATATGTTTATGTTTACGGTTTACCGCATCGTTTATACTTGCAGGTTCGAGTATAATGTTTTTTTTTATAAATTTATTAATTTACGATCGTCGTATTCACGCGTAGGTTTTTTTTTATAATTCAGCGTTAAGTGTATATTTACGTCTACGAGCTCTAGCAGTAAATGTTGCGCCTGTTTCCCGTAATATATAGATTTAATAAAAAAAAAACACGACTTTTACGCTTTCGCATAAATCGCAGACACTGTGTGATTGTCGAAAACCTAGTCGAATGCGCACAAAAGGGGCGAGGGCGCGACGTCAACATCATTACGGTACGTAAACATTAAAAATAAAAACCGCCGGCACTGCGCTCGTAATATTGACAAACCACACGAGCGTGAAGCTAGTTCCCGTGTATGATATATTTTGTTGAAATAAAATGCATTCGTTATTTTTCAACGACGATCCGAAAATATAAATTACCGTTTCGTGCCGATCGACGACACATACGTTCATGTTTATAATCCAGTCATCGTGATTGTTATTGAATGAACGTCGCGTTTTGTGTCGTAACGTTTTACGTGTTTTGTTTTCGTTAGGAAGCGTACAGTTCTACACTCGCATTATTATTAAAGTACGACATTTAATACGGTCAAACATTTTAAACGGTTAGCGAGAGATAAAATATTATATAAATATAAATTATTATACAAGGCGGTAATATATTTGACTGCAGTGTAGCATGGTGTTTGACACAACAACAATAAAGTATGCTGATTGCAGAATATCCTTTTCCTTTTCGGTATTTTTTTTCTTTCGTATTATAATATTTATACACAAACTATGGTGGAGCACAATACGAAGGTTTTAAGTGAATCTATTCATGAAATTTAGTCAAGATTAATAGCATACTCGAGTCGACGAAAATCGTTCTATAAACTCGTATATATATATTTTTTTTCTTTTCTTTTATTTTTTTATCGTAGTACATAATAATTTCATTTTTCATTACATGTCCGTATAACGTCACGCTCGCTGTCCGGTCCGTAATAATAATATTATTTCCGCCGAATGACAGGCCGTACTGAGACGGGTAACGCATTTTTTCCTTCTCTCCGCCGCCACTAAAATATCATTAAATGTCCAAAAGCTTCGCCGTCTTCACGATTTATATTCCGACTATATATATTTATTTATTTATAGGATATGCGCATAAAATAATATTTAACATCTTATAATGTAAATTGTCTTCGTATCGTAGTCGTTCCTCTTCCGCTCTCCATCCCGTCGATCCCGTCCATCCAGTCAACGCCTCCACTGCCGAACACCATCGTCGTCATTTCTATATATTATGTTTATGTGTGTGTGTGTGTGTGTATACAGTCTTTCTCTTTCTCTTTCCACTCGTTTTACCAATAAAGCCCCAAATGTGAGATTCGGGTGGAGGTGGTGCGCGTACGGCGAGACCACGCCAGATGACGTGGACGGATGGCGACGACCAAAGGAATTTTAGTTATGCTAATAAGAACGGAATGAATTTCGTCCCTTCTACATAAAACATGGGAATGTTCGCGTCGTCAGCCCATCTCGCCCGTGTAAGTCTATGGAAAAAAGGAAAACAAGCGCCTGCGTTACGCGCGTATCGGTCCAGTTACAATAACGACGTAAATACGCGTCGTCGACTTTGTGGGCGGTTTGGCGACGACGACGACGACGAGGAGGAGGCGAAAGGAAGAAAAAACAACGGAATTCCCTATAAATCACGTGTTCGTTTTTACTGTATGTTCAGCGTACGACGTGTCGTAATGTCCAGTTGACCTTTGCGTACAAACACTGCTGCAGTCGAGACGCCGTCACTGAAATTTTGGAAATTCGTTCGGACATACGACGACGAGAGATGGTTCTATGAATTTGATGCAATAGAGAGCACGTGTCCCAGTTATTCCTAAAATCCGGCTATCCCTTCCACTCTCCCCCGCCCATTCATATTTTCAGCAGTTATTCGTTTATTGTATTAAATGTTCAGGTAGAAACGCTCAAAACTGAAAGTCATCAAACTATTTGAAATCATCGATGTTTTTAAAATACTGATAAACAATATAATCGATACAAATATTATGCACTTTACATCCGTATGTTGTTTTAGATACTAAATGAAGTGAAGTGTGTATTAGTCTTGCATATTGAATTGTTTTTTTGTCTTTAAACACAAAGTTGATGTTGATATGCGATACCAAGATTTTATCTGGTTGGTATTTAATTCGACACGGTTTTTGATTTCCCAAATAATTTCCTTAAGCGCAATTTGAAATATCTCATGTATTTCGACTTCTCCTCCCCCCCTCCCGTTAAAATCGATCTTATAATCGTTGTTCAAAGTGACTCAAAAACAATATACAAGATTAGACGTATATAATATCTAAATAATATTTATCGTGTTAGTTAATTAGTTTTTCGAGTATAATGATTTACCATCGTTTTCAAATTCAAAACAATAATAAATTTCAAACATCGTTGTTTGAACGATTCGCGTGGCTTGATATTCACAGCATGCGCGATTTACTACCTTCTTTTTTTGACATTTTATCGGTAGTTTTTACTTACACATAAGATAATACTACTGGGAAAGTCAAAAAAAGTGTTCAATAAAATATCTACCGTCTGTAAAAAAAAAAAAAAATTGTCAACCAGAAAACATTCATGGCACTCTCACATTTTTTCCCCCCATTTCCAAGTCTAAAACGTACGATCTGTCGTCTCTGAAATCGTTAGGCTGACTACGCGATACTTATATTCAACCCAATAATAATAATAATAATAATAATAACGATGACAATGACGGTGATATTGTGCGATTCGGTGATAACGTTGCGGTGGCGTTTGTTCGATCGCTTGACGCGGTATATGTGCACAGTGTTCTTATGCACACGCACACGCGCGGCTAATTGTTATTATTAATACGGTGCTAAGATAACGACAATACGTCAATCTTCGCGACTCGTGTACACTGTGTGTAACCTCTACGGCCGTGTCCCCCAACGCGGATAGCATATGCGATATCGTGTACGTATCATCTCACCGTCGCCGTATCATCAAGACGTCCGTTCCGGCGCATGACGGTTCAGCGCCACCCACGTTTTTCGCGTGTCTCTATTTTCGCGGAGGGCGGCGGCGGCGAATGGTTAAATATTTATACGACTGATTAATCGTATACATATTTAACACGTACGCAAACAACCGTAAACGATCGGATAACACCCGACCGCGTCGATCTTAACGTTCGGGCAGCGCACGCACACGCACACCCTCCGGCCGTGGAAAACGCGTCGTTCGGGGGTTCTCTTAGCCATACGATTTTTCACCCTTTTACGCGATATTTATGAGCCTGCGGTTCGCGTGTTTTTGTCCGGCCCGTTCGTATTGTCCTGTCTTGGACGACGTACAAAACGCGTCAGGTTCCCCCCGCGTTATGAATTAAAACACACCTGACGGTTTTTAACGCGTATTTTCGTATTCCGACACATCGCGTAGGTGTCAACGCACACGAATCAGTCCGTTTATCACCGTGAATGTATTACATTATTGTAATTGCGCGTGTTTAATCTAAAGTAGAAATCAAATTTCCCGACGACTGTTTAAAATAATAGATGTAGATTTGCTAAAACGTCCTACTGATATGACTCGTTGCAATAATATTCTCGGGTTTGATTATGATTTCAAACATTATATATATAAAAAAAAAATCTGATATCACGTCTGGAATTTTCAACCATCGGAATTCGAGTGCGTATTCGAGTATATGGCTACTTTATACGTCGTATAATGTATAAACAGAAAAATACCATAAAAAGTCAGCTCGAATTTTTTTCCCGTTATATAAAAATACTTTTCAAATGTAATTCCTAAATTGAAATACTTGCGATTTTTTTTTTTTAAAAATAGATAACAAACACAGTTTTTGTATTCCTACAATAAATATTACATGCATTTGATAAGTTATGATGAAAGGTTTTTTTTTATGGCAAAGCTACTCGTTGTTATTATCATTATTTTTTTTTATTCATACAACTTTACACGTCAGTGCCGCAATAGGGTAAACCGATGAATTCATCAACAAAGTTTTTGAAAAAAAAAATTATTATGTCATCGGACATTTAATCCCGTTTGTCATTAATTTATCACGGGCCGTGAAACGGTTTTGAAAAGTGCAGTTACGACATGAGATATATATATATATATATATATACGTACGTATATAGATGGGTGTATTCGGTTTTTAGTAAATTGAATTGCCCGCGGCGTCGGTGACTGTGGAGGGCGGGGAATGAGGGGGGAGGGGAGGGTTAAAAAAACGTATACGTCGTTTTTTCGGTACAACGTTTTATATCCGATTCCGGTTTGGGGGCGAGCGAAACTTTTCGGACCCGAATTCCGCGAGTTATGGCCCGGGCCGGGGATCGGACATAAATAACGGGTATGCAATAATGGCCCGGTTGCAGCGGAGGAGCCGGCGTGATTGAAAAAAAGCAGCCGTTTTCCTTTAGGTCGCCTTTCCGTGTCATTTGTCACCCGGACGGCGGCGGCGGCGGCGGCCCCGAAACGCTTTTTAGCCGTCTAACTTTCGGGACGACCGAAAGTGTAAAAACTTTACACGAGCCCCCCGCGGACGAACCGATCGGTTCGCCTCGTCGGCGGACGGTGTCTTCCGTGACGACGACGACGACGAGCGTACGTCTGTACGTCCGTTCGCTCGTTTTCCGTCCGCTCGACAGAGTTCATCGCGTCGCACTTCGAACCCGCCGTCCCGTCGTGCCCGCCTGCCCGGACGGCACTGTTCGTCGTCCGCGGCGGTAAAAGGTTTTGCGGCCCGTTTCGTTTTCACATTGTTCTCTCTAATTTATGGTCGGGCCATTGAAATTGACGTTTAAAACGAACGCGAGGGAGTAAAAAAGAATAAAGAAAAAAAAACGTGAAAGGAAACTCGATCCTCCCTTTCTCCGTTCGCGTTCGGCTCGAGTATATAATAAAAGCGGCGGAGGTCGTTCGTACCAGGATTGACGCGTATATACGTACGGACGGAGAGTTCGCGGGAGAACGCTGCGACAGAGAAAAGGACGTCGTAGAAGAACATGGGGAAATATCGTTGCCGCGCGCGCTTGTACGCGTCGGAGACGCGTTTTAAACGGATACACGCGTCGTATGGGTAACAACAGAAAACCTTTTAACGTTCCCAAAGCGTCGTAAAATAATACAAAGAGCTGCGTGGTCGGCGCGACGACGTACGGTTTAGTACGCTATTACGCGCGCGTTCGGATGTGTCGTAGTGCAATTATCGAGGTGAAAACATGCACGCACGTACGCGTACTACCCAAATAACGGTTTCGCGCGTACACTATTTTTACTATTTTTTTTTCCAAACGAGTGGAAAACGTTCGATCCCGCACTCGGATTGTTTATCGACGGGGATTTCTTTTCTTTCAATGCAAACGACTTGTTCTCAATCTCCGTCGGTTTTTTACCCGCCCGTCTGTAAGCCTCCGACACAGTACTCTACGCACTAATATGAATATATATATATATATAAACGTTCGACTGTATAGGAAAAAATATATATATATGTGTACGTATCGATGTGATAATATAGACGTCGTAATCTCGGCGAACGGTTGAAAAACTTTGTAAAAATAAAACAGACGGCAGAGGTTTTAAATTTTGAAAAAGCAATTTTCCCGTCCGACAACAAATCACGTATACACAGGCGCGCGCCTCCTCCTATAGATGTATAAAACGAAAGCGCATTTGGAATGACTATTTAAATGAATATACGGTATACGCTGTTTTACGAACATGGATCATTCTGCGATAAAATGGTTTTGAAGTAGATAACTATTACAATATTTAGGTTAGATACGTGCGCGTAACGCTGTGCATCGAGTAAAAAGTAAAACGTATCTTCTCGTATACGTGTATTCCGTTATTCATGAACTATTCGTATCTGGGTTTTTACTCGGTATTAAACTATTTTTTTTTTATATATATAGCTTTAGATACTTCGTTCAAATTGAAATGTGTATAACGGACGTCTTACATTAATAAATGATTTTCGGCACTCAAATATGAACTTTGCATTTATTATCAGTTATTGTATAAATTACGTTGCGTATTATGAATTTATACGTATTCGAACAATCGAGATAATTAGACGATTAAAATAATAATAATACCATAAATCTAGTATTTTTTTTTTTAGAGGCGATTGAGACTATATAATTAAGGATTTTAAATTACTAGGACCGTGTCTAATGATTAATTACACGGGGGGAAAAAAATAATATCACGAATCGCAAAAAACTACAAAGTTACAACATTTTAACAACGTCAAAAAAATGTGTGAACAGAAAACATATGGCTACAAAAAAAAAACCAGTATAATTAATTAACTTTACATTGTTATTCATTCAGTTTATTCAAATTATATTTGTTAAATTAATTGTTCGACTTGCACGATCCGACACATAACCGTATGAAACGTTATCGTTGAACGTATATTTTTTACGTACCGTGTTACTGGAAAATATGATAGATCGTTAAACGTATCGAACGATTTCGATTTTTCGAACAGCGTTGAACAACGGGCTCGCCGTTTCGTTTTGTAGTGTGTAATTAATTCGTTTCGCTTGGCGGGTCGCGCGCGTATTCGCGTGTCGATAACGAATCGATAACGGTTTCACGTGTGATACGATTGGCAGTCGCGCGGACGGAACGTGTTCGTCCCGGCCACCGTGCATCACGACAACCGTTTGGACGTCCTGGTTTTCTGTCCGCGGGGAGATTATTAAAATAATAATAATAATAATAATAATGATAATCGTATTTGCGATCGTTTCCGCCGTCGTCGTCATCCGAGCAATTAATCGGTCGGACGGTTTTTCGAGATTAATTCACAATTACCGCGGGGGGAAAAAACCGACCACGCCGCGGCCCGTCGACCCGCGCGGAGGCATGACGGACGGGAATATCGAACCGCGAGGGCACGGGCGCGTGATAATAATTTCGTGAGATTCGGTACGACGACGTGACGCGGACGGACGGGGTCGGGAAAGTTTCGCCGGCGAACGGAGGACACTAGGCGTGCGCGGGAAACGGCCTACGGCTGAACCTGCGGCCTGGCTGCCAGTCCGTCTCGCGATCATTAGCGGAACAATAAATCACCCTCGATCACTGGCGGCCTGTCCGCCGCCGTCGGTATCCGGTCCCGGTTTCGGTTGCTCGATAAACGGCAGGTGTGGATGAACGCACGCGGGCTTGGGACAGACCCGGCCGGCCGGTCGCACTCGACTTCACACGACGACCGCGAAGAAATAAAAAAATTCGTTTGAAAACACTGGGTACGTTGGTTGTTGTTTCGTCGCGGATGTCTTTTCACGAGCAATGCGTAAACGCGGACAAACAAAAGTTACACGTCTGCTATTGAATGAAAAACGAGTCTACGAATTTCCGGGTTATTTCCTATCGGCGATACCGTCGTCGTGGATTATGATGAACCGAGTGGAGATTAGTGTTCGACGTGCCAGGAAGACGCGCGCACAAAATGGAATACGAGTACATAGTCTCATATTGGCTATATGAACGGTGGGGACAGGGGAGTGGGGTGGCAACGTAAGGCACGCAAAAGAGTGGGTCGTCATTGTGTATCTTAACAGAAGAAGAGGAAAAAAATCTAACTTTCCGTTCGGAATTCTCGAGTGTTGTTTACCTTGGAGTCGGACGGCCTGATATCGTCCGTCACCCCCTCCCCCCGACGTGTAAGGGCGGAAAACGGCGTGACGACGAATGCCAACGGACGATCGTTTCTCTTCTCCGTGTACGCTCAAGTCTCCGTCGTGCCCGTCATCTTTTCTATTTTTCGTTCACGAAGTGTACCGACGAAGATCGACGTATCCTTGCTGTTTTTTTTTTTTTGTTTGTTTTTTGTTATTTTTATTTACAGTCATTTTACAGTGCACGGTGATATTTTCGAGATTAAATTCACGCTCGACTTATTCGCAGCATTTTACCACGCGTGTACGATATTGCGTTCGTGTACGCAATACGAATACATCACGCTTATCCAATTGGGATTATAATGGCGTTTTCACGACACAGCAAACTTCGCATACGTCGTTACGTCAGCTGTTTCGTTAGGTATTTCGCGAAACGACATTGTGTGCCATATTATTCCGTGTTCGACTGGTCGTTAGGCTTACTGAAACATATTGAACGGTTAATTTTTCTAATAAATTTTTACCATCTACGATTTACACGATTTTCGCGTTTTCCCGTGGGTTCATTTCATTATTTATGTCTCGAAACTAATAGCTAAACGTTTTTCGATATTTTCGTACGTAATAACTTGCAAAATTTCATGTGCGTACCGGTCTCGATTGCACCTGTTTCGTACATACTCTACTAATAACGTGTATAACGTATACGCGTATATACGACTATTAATTAATATTGTACTTCGTTTAACGATCGAAAAGTTCAAACACCTGGTATGAGACGGGAAAGATAATGAAAATGCCTGGAAAACTTGGTTTGAAACTTCATGTCAGTATCGACAAAACATAAAATAAAACGTTATATACGCAACGATAAGGAAAAAATGAAAAATGTATTTCGTATATATACATACTAACAACATTAGTACCGAAATTTTCGATTTCCAACGCTATTGTCTACACATAAAATAATTATATTATATGAAATTCAAGCTATACTTACAAATTTATAATTTACATTAATCTAAATAATTGTCAATTAGCGCAATGCAATTTAAAAAGTACGAATATACATACTATATACGACATCAAAAGTTTAAAAAGTATGGAAAATTGTAAAATTAATTTATCGGTATTTAAAACGATAGGGTAAATAATAACAGAAACGTAATAAGTTTGTGAATTGACTGCAACGGCATAAAGGTTATATAGCTGTGTTTTTTTGTAAACGGAACCCTCTTTTATTTTTGGTGGAATTCAAGAAGCTCCTGACGAAAATTTAATTTGCAATATTTGTATATATATATATATATACAAAGGGGAATTTCGGTTATTCCTATTATGTATATGTTTTTTTTTCATTAACATAATGTCTGTGATTTTTTTTTAACGTTTATATTGTTTGTCAACAAAAGGAAATCCGTATGTATATATTTATATATATAATCAGTTTTCGTGTATTTGTGCGTGTGTGTGTGTAGAAAACAAACCGACTATCTTACTCGACTGACTTTAATCGTCATTATCGTTATGATTTTACTACCAAAAACACTCTCTATCTATTGCGGAGTCTCGAAAGTTCACCGTCAATCGGTCCGTACAGCTGTTTGTTTGATCCACTATGTCCGCCATCGTTTCAGTCGTAAAATACCTAAATGTACGGTATTCCATGCATGCGCGCCTTCGAATTGCCTATGTGCTCTGCCTCGTAATCAATACGCCGCTATATGCCGTCGAGAGTGCCTCGTGTAAGTAACCGCCGTTCGTTTAACTTTGCTTTGGGCGGTGAAAAGATCCTTTTACGTGGCGTTCAAACAACATCACATTTATACGTATAATTGTAAGTGCGGATGTGTTACGTTTCTCGGACTTCTATTAAATGGATGTTTTTTTAAGCCCTTAACTATCTCTCTCTCTCTCTCTCTCTCTCTCTCTCTCTCTCTCTCTCTTCTTCTGCTTCCTCCGTACCGCAATATCGACCTTACTCCATTTCGAACGGTTTACATCCAATGTCCGGTGACGTCAACAACGTCGAGTTCAATTCACAGTATCGTTGCGGTGTGTTATTCTTGACGACCAATACCGAAGTTTGACGCTGTTAATACTACTAGAGAATTTATATATATAACAACAATCAGAACTAATTTAGATCTGAGAGTAAAATGAGTATTCTTTGATATAACATACAAATAAATTGAATTAAAAGAGTCAAATAAAATAAAATAAATAAATAAAAGTTTTACGTGCGTTTTTTTAATTTAGATTCGACCAACTTTGTAAAATTTTCTTTTTCTTTTTTATTTTGTTCGCGCGTGTTCGGCTTGTATTCTAAGTTTCGTAATGAAGTATTAGTCGGCAAATTTAACTTTTTCTATTGGCGCTAACTCGAATGTGAGCAGAATATTAATAATTCACTTTCTTCGTCGACGTTGTTGTAGTCATTTTTCGTTTTAAATGAACAAAAGAAATGATATCGCACCCACACACAAAGAGTAAAATAAAAAATCGGTTTGAGCTTAACGTAATCGATAATATCAGTTCGATCAGATGTACGTGAGAGGAGAAATACGCGGCGTCGATTTATCGTCACATTTTTTTTTTTTTGAGAAAAAAAAGAGAGAGAGAATAGATTCTCAATTTTTCGAAAAAAATTGACGCCAAACGTTTTCATCAAATCTGAACCTATTATACACAGGTTTCATAATCTGTTTCGCTGGCATTTTGTTTTAAATTGATGATTTATAGTCTACAAAATTGTTTAACGCGATGTGTCTACGATATTTTAAATCGAATAAAACAATTTTTTTAAACATTTACTGCTCGTTCAATATATATCGTTGTTGAATAGTGAACATTAACGCATATATTCGTATATATAGTATTTATATAGTAGATGCGTTCGTTGTAAAGTGAACGGGTAAAACTATAATTACGCAGTCGGTTCTAAACGGCTATATATTTAATGCCTACAATAGATAACTATTGCTCGCTAAAGTTACTATTCATAAATCAATTTGTATTGTATTCTACGAGGATGGAACGGGTATACTATATAATATAATTACATAAATAATTATACTTCACGTTTAATTTTAGATTTGATTGTACTACATATGCATTACGTAATGAAAGATGGGTTTTATTTCCAAAAAAGAATTTTTATTATTTTTATTATCCATACCATAACGTATGAAATGTTTGTTGTCTTTTTGTTTGCTATTTGTCTGTTTTAACTATGAATAACTTAAAATGTGAATTTGCACATTATTGTTGTTTGTCACTAAAATTTACGCGTATATTGCTCCGACGTAGTAGAAAATACGTTTGATACAATGGAAGGGAAAATTTTTAGGACTTTAAAATCACGAATGTCATACAAACTAGAAATGTTTACAATGATTTAGTTTCAAATATTTTAAATGCCAGCGTATTATATAAAATCATAGCAATAAAAATACATAAATCGTAAGGACAAAAACCGTTGCTAAATTAATATGTTAAATTTTCATCTGTATTATTATTAGTATTAATATTCAAAAAACATTTTTCATCGTTTACACGAGTTGCAGCCATAAATTCGGGTAATTAATGTAGCAACGCATGGTGTTTCTGTGGCTCAAGGTGATTTTGGCATCAATTTAATTAATTACCGGTAACGTTGTATACAGTTATACAGTATATGTGCACATTATTCAAATTGTTTTATCGAGCTACGAGAAATAATAATAATAATAATCGAAAATATTAAATACCGAAAACACTCGAATACAAAATTGCGCCGATAAAGACGGTTGCAAAATTGTTTTTATAAAACAAAAGGAAAAACAAATAAATAAAAATTTAAATCAATTATTTACAGCACGCGTTAATTTCTAAATGAAATACGCCTACACATTTTGTTCACGGTGTCCAATTTACGAGTCGTAATTTTCAGGATTAAATTTCCGAGAGCGTTTGATTAGAAAAAAAGTTTGGAATTGGGTTAAGTTGATCTAATGAAATGTAAACCTATGATACATGATTTCTATATAAGCGACGTCGGGTGAACAATCGAATTTCAAAGTCGAATACGGTTCGACTGCGCACAATTGTCAATTGGTCTCCAAAACTATTGAAAACCCCGCCTTCGTTATTTTCGACGCCTCGAACGCAATTTAATTGCACTTTGAATAATAACGCATCCAACGTACACTGGTACGTTATGAGTCTTCATATTTACACTATTCAATCGTCAAAAACCGCTGTATAATATATTATATTATTATATATAGTGTTCACGTCCAGGCGCAAACTTAAAACGGTCCTAACCGGCAAAACGTCTTAAGGTCATATTTCATTTTGAATTATTATACATACCGGTACGCATTAAGATAGAGTGTGAAACGCGCGGGTAACCCGGTTTTAATACGGTCACCGTTATATATATATATTTATTTATTTATTTACGAATATATACCACTGCCACCTGCAGCGTGTGGTTGTATCTCGGCCGAACATTCGCGATATTATTTCGGACTTAGGAGAGTCTAAACATTTAAGAGTTTTTTTCCCCGCAACAAATGACTGTCATATCTGACTGAAAATCAAAATTTATTACATACCTTAAGCTATTTTTTTTTCTTTTTTGTATCTAGACTCCAATAATCTTGAACGTGTACGTTACGTTTGTAAACGAAAATTCAGAATAAAAATAAAATAGAGATTTTTTTCTTTTATTTTTTTGAATCAATAAATCATATTCTTAGTCAATAACATCATTTCCAAATTTTCTGAAAAAATATTTCAAATCGTTATTTTCGTCTCCCTTGGCTATGGTTTGTTTTATCTTGTAATTAATAAGTATGATTCATAAACTGTTAAATCGCAAATACTATAAAAACAATAATCGTTCATTTTAATGTAATGCTAAATAAATAGGACTGTCAAAACGGCTACATAATTAATAGAAACTGTTAAAAAAAAAACCAGATTAGACTAAAATTGTAAGAGTACTTATGTAAATCGCTCTAATTAACTTTATCCTTTTAATATGTTTTTAATTATAAACCCAGTAAAAATGTAAATTACATTTTTTTTATCATTTTAATATTAAAATCAATATAGTAAAATTTTTATTTTTTACAATCATATTTAAATATTAGTAAAACCAATTTGATACTTCATCTGTTTTTTAAAAACAAATTGATAGATTCGATCGTTATTTAATACATTGTTATTTTCAACATAATTCTTGGATTTTAAAGTTGTCTGTTGTTAAAGGCAGTTTAATATTTTACACGTTACATAATAATATATTAAGAATAAAAATAGGAAATATTTGTATTATTTAAACTTCCCCTGTCAATATGTGGTTTGGCACAACCTGCCGTGAATTTAAAAATTAACATTACCTAAAAACTTACGAAAAACTTATTTTATGTGAATATCTAACATTACGTCGTGTCTGCAATGTTAAATATAATTTCATCACGGTTCATATTCTTTTTTTAAATAAAACTAATATTATTTAAACTTTTAACGAACACAGAGTAACATCTTGAGAAAATCGTTCGTATTTTAAAGCAGTATATGCAAAAGTTGAGCAGTAAAGCGCAAAAACATTATGGAAAAGTGTTTACAAGAAGAAAATTGTTCGCTATCGGTACTACGAAAGAAGAAACATATTTCTTTTTCTCGAAAGTTTTTAATATATATATATATATATATATATATATACATCCAAATCGTTAAATATTATCGGTTCAGTGTTTTCAAAAATAATTCGTTTCGCAAAAAAAAAAATCCAATCGTATTTATTGAAATGGGCCATTCGAGTTTGAACTATATACGACGCGCGCGCGTATAAATGTGAAGACAATATGTTGAAATATTAACGTTTTTATTTGTCTACCATCTAACGCTGTCTGTACGCGCAATACCTCATTCTGGATATCACACACTATTCGTTGTCGGACATCGAACGTTTAACAAACGTACGTGTAACAGAGGAAATACGAAAAAAACAACAAAAAGAATTAAAAGACACGAGAGATTAGAGAGCGAGAAGGAGAAAGACGAGATGAGAATATAGTCCACCGAACTTTTTAATTGTGGCGAAGTGGGAACGTGACGTTCGCAAACACGTGTGACCGTATGACAGATTAGTGGCTTCGCCGTTTTCACGCTCGCAGCGGCGGTTGTAACCCGAGTAATGAGACACTACTATAATACACTGCGCGCTAATGTAATGATATTGCGCCACCGGTACACGATATATGTAATAAAAAAAGCAGCGAACAAACACGTATATGTATATATATATATATATACACACACACGAATATATGTCTTTGTATACGCGTGTGCTGTATACTAGACAAGGCCTTTTGTTCGAATGTATATATGTATATAACACACGGTGTATAGCCTTTGTAACGCGCATAACTAGACGCGTGTACACTTGACAATACTGCCGACTCGACGACTTTTCCTCTCTCTCTCTCTCTCTCTCTCTCTCTCACTCTCACTCTATCTGTGGTGTGTGTGTGTTTGTGTGTGTGTGAGTGTGTGTCTGTGTGTCTGTGTGTGTGTGTGTTACTCCGCCATCGTTCTTGTCGACTCGAGTCTTGGAACAATCGAGAGAGCGCACACTGTCATGTTTTAGAGTAGTGGGTGTTGCCATAGCCACAGGTCGAGTACTCTCTGTCGTCGCCTTTTTATTTTTATTTTTTTCTATACGCCGTCCGTAAAATATAGGGCGAAACTTGACGTAGTCGCTTTAAAATAAAAAAATAAAACATTTTTTTTTCAACCGGCGGGAGGGTGTAAATGTGAAAAATAAAAAATAAAATCTGAAATTCCGCCGGGTATTAGAGAATATAGGTACTGAGAAAAATCCACTTGGTGCGCCCAAAGACACAGCTCTCAAGTACCCACTCGTGTAGACATCGAGGGAAATTTTCTTTTGTCAGTTATTTCGACGTGGCCCACTTGAACGAGTCATTTCGAATATAAGTTCATTACGTCCTCTCTATCCCGGGGTTTTTTCCTCTCTTTTTTAATGCTATAGCGTCATAACAGTCACTGCAAAGCTTTTTCTCATTTCGCGTAAAAATCGTTCTTTTTCGTATCGGTTTCTTTCGTACATTAATCGAACGAAACACGTTATAAATAATGAAATAATTATGTTTGAACACAAGTGGGAAAATTCGGATGGTATAGTTTCGACAAAAAATGTACCAGACAAGACATTTTACTCATTGGAAATCTCGATGATTCTACGGCTTCGAACGGCATAAATCACTATTAAGTTTTCAAACTTATTTTTGTGTTATATTTTTTAATAAATAAATAATAACATTTTCCTTTTATCACTATTCAAGTAATCCGTCTATCTTCTTTTTAATTAATTAGTTTCACAATAAAATCATCGAGACAATATATGAATTTTAATTAGTAGAAGATAATTCGTAGCGGTTTCGAAAACGAAACTATAACCTTCGATTCGAATACATCAAGTATATAAAAATCATTCTTATCACATAGTTCTTCTTTGTAGGGCTTACGAGACGTAACTATGACAAGTTCATGATTGTATCTTTGGAAACGTTTTTTTAACTTGACTATACAACTTTTAACGACTGTAACTCACGAAACACTTCGGTAGAAATTAGATACACGAAAATATAAATATAAATATATTATTCCTATCGCTATATAATACCTACTTTATAATTTAAAAAGAAATATGGAAATTGGAACGGATAACCATAAAATATTTATATTCTCTCGTAATTATACGGTGCAGTGTATTATGTTATCGATTAATAAATATATAAATAAAATATATATTGCACGTGAATGTAATTTGAATAATAAATAACATTAATTCAACGACATTAGATATTCTAACGCATTATTGCGAGGTATTTATAAATTCTGTTATTACGTATAATTTTAAATGCCTTGACCGAAAACGAACAACCCGTAATAATTTATTATAGTTTATTTAGTAAGGAAATTTTCACCATTTTAATGAGTAAAACGATTCCGTATATTTGTGTCCGTTTCGTGCGACGTTTTCGGCGACGCCGCGTTACGGCTACGATATTTTTCGAACGCCTTATTGTTTCCTTTGGACGATTTCTCCGGACACTTCCGAAGCCGCATCAAACTATTTGAACGTACACTGTGTAGTGTTTTCGATCGTTAATTTCGTTCCATTTCGATTGGTCGGGTACAGATTATATATATTTTCTCGACCGTTTCGTCTCGCGCGGCGCGTTTCCGATGCACCGCGCCCGGACGTCTGTTATTTACTTCCGGTCGGGTTCAACATAAAGGACGCAATCAAGTCGCGGCGAACAACACCGTCGACTCCGCCGGTAACCCAGGACGAAATATCGTTATAGGTCTTTCGTTACAGCCGTAGTGAGTGAGTGGTTGTGGGGGGGGGGGGCAAGGAACAAACACAATAATACAAAAAAAAAAAAACCCCGATAGTTTACTACCGCCGACGACGGAATATGAGAAACGACAGCGCCGATGCTGCTGCAACGGCGACTGCGAACAATGAGATTGTCGGATAATCACCGATAGTCTTTTCCAAAGAAGTGTCCCCGTATTAATTCCACATTGGCTCCCGTAATCGGATATATTCTAGAAAGTTGTTATCAGTGATGCACACCGGTGAAAAGTTGATGTCATTCACAGAAGTCACGTATTTCCCGACCCTTTTGTGTGTACGCCCGTTTTTCAATTATTAAACTAGGCTTTTTGTGACGGTTTTAACTACTTATCTCGCCGTTTTTCCAATCCTCTTCTCTTCGCACGTTCGCCTACACTCGTCGTTGGAAATACTCGCCTATGGGAAACGCGATGACTTCTTTCGCACATTATGACTCACGCGCGAGCTGTTTAATTAAATTCAGAAAAACAAAAGCGGGCGGAAAAAAGTTCGAAATGGGAAATCTGCGGCAGAATCTGTGAATCTTATTATCTTGTCTCGGTTCGTTTCTTAATTTTTAACTAATGGGTCGGTTCGCCATTATCGCTTTGTCTCGTCTAAGTGTTTCCGTTTTCCACCGCGTTTTTTGTGTGCCGCATAAATCTATTTTCACGGAATTATTTATTCCGTGGCAAATAACATCAAATGTATTCCCGTAATAAATATGTATGGTTTCGTCCCGAAATGAAGATGGCGTTTATGACTTTACATATTGCATTTAACATCTATTTGGTATTACTCTAGATATTATTTCGAGTAGAATGTACCAAATACGATTTTATAAAACGGTTTATTTTGTTTTTCAGATTGATCCGAAAGTGGCATTTCCGCGACGAGCACATCCAAAGGTAAGCGAAAACAATAAATATTAAATAATACATATATATTTTTCTCTGTCCAGTTTGATGGCAAGAAAAAAATATGTTTTATTAAAAAACATTTCTTTGTACAACTAATCGAATCACTGTAAACCGCCAATGGTAAACATTTGTAAAAAGTCAAACTAAACTAGACAATCGTTTGCCGAGTTGCGTTTCCGGATATTTGTGTACCTATAGGACGTTAGTATAATAAACATGGTTTCCATAAAAATGTATTGTGACCGCAAGCGTTACAATATAACAATACAAATGCGTCTAGCAGACGAGACTTATTCGACCGTATTCTGTCGGATCGGTAGAAAAACCGAATCGATAAAAGGTCACGTTGGACTACCGTCCGAACAATGAAATGCACCGTCTATTGCGTTTCGTTCGGCGTAGTAATAATGTCCTTGGAAAATTATTATCTTTACACTATTAGTTTCAAATGCTAAATATTCGGCGCGTTCAACTTGCGCATAACTCCGCGGTCGATCATTTTTGATCGACTAACATTCAGTCCGATCATCGTGGTGTATCGAAACAATTGGTCTAAATTTGAAACAACATATTGCACGTCGAACAAACAAAACACTTTCGGAAATTTTACTGAAATCGTCTGGTTAGACATTATTAATAAAATTGATTTCGCGTGAACGACAAATAAACGTGTTCATTCGAGTAATATCTTATGTTTATGTATAATATCATATATTTCCCTTGTCAACTAAACAAAACGACTAAGCTCTCCTTAGTAGCATAAATTAAATGTAATATTTTTCGATAACACACTAAGAGAACGAATTTTTACGTTATTATATAAATACGGACGTCTGGCGTTAACCGCGTACATTTTAATGGTATAATTATAGTGCGCTAATGATGAATCGCAAAAGTATTGGTAAGCGCAGCGCTTTAAATAAAGTGATTATTTTAATCGTTGTTATTCGAGCCGAGAGAATAATTGTCACACAACTAAAGATAATATATTATACGGTCTACACGTGTTTATAGTTTGTGTGTGTGTGTGTGTGTGTGTGTGTGTCATTATAGAATGTTTCAGTAATAGCGACGAATGTTCGTTCGTTCGTTCGCTATATTATTATTACGGACCGTTAGTTGTAGAACCGAAATATTCAATAAATCTCTTGAATAGATGCGATTTTACCGATTCGTTCACACCGCACTGTCTATTATAACCGTTTCGTATCGCTGTCCCATTGCGAATCAATAATATTGGGTAACCCATGACGATATAATATAATATACGGTTGGAAATTCGACGACGGCATAACATAGCAGCGTGTACAAACATAAAAATGTGTGCGTGTGCGTGTGTACACTCTTTAACATGCGAACCGTACTTTGGCCATGCATCATAATATTACACGCGTTTCCTTACATAATGTATAACAAAAACGTACGAAAAACCTGTACAAAAGGTTACTTAAACTTGACGAGCTAAGAGATATGTATACGGTTGTAAGACGCGTGTGTGTTTGCGTGTGTGTGTGTGTGTGTGTGTGTGTGTGTGTCTATAGGTTTGAGAAGAAAAAAAAATATGAATTATTTAACCGACGTGATCCTACTGAAAACGACGTGTTTTTTTTCGCCCTCCTCGCCGCCGTTTTTTCACCCGTTGACGAATACTGCGACGCGCGTGCGTGTACGTATTGCAGTTGTCGTTCGGTTCGAGTGCATACAAATTATACGAAAATATTATAACAACGTGTGCTTTAAAATCAAAACAGTATCGGCTAAAACGACGTACTGTGCGCTAGACGTAATATTTGAATGAAATATAGTAATTCGACTCGTAATTATTATTTTAGCTACCGTGGAAAGTTTCTCGTTTTTACAAGCAACATTATTACACAGCTACAAAACGTACGAAATATACAACCGTTAAAACGCGTGTTGTTTTTTAAACATCACTCTACTTAATATTTTTTATACACATTATGTTTTTCCTTGCCGTCAAGTATAGAGGAAATTATACAAATTACTCATCGCGTGATATCAAGTTTTGACGAACCGTATAATACCGTATTATGTAGTCTCAAAGTATACTTTGATGGTTTTATGCGTCGTTTTCCTTACATGTTTGTAGGTTAGTCTGCAGACGTATTGACCGTCACCGTTTTTCTTAATAACGTGTATTTGCCAGCAAAATATATTTATAGTGTAGCAAAATAAAAATAAAAAAAGGTTTAAATAAATATAAGTTATTTTTACCTTTTACAAAGACAATAGTTGAACGAGAGATTCAAACGCCGATCGTATGAATTTTGATAAAGAAGGTTTTTCGCTCGAAAGAACAATGGTGCATGGGTTTCCTATATATATATATATATTTCCAATATATGCCGAATGCTGCCAGGCGTACGCATAGGTGAATTTCTTGCATCCTCGTTTTTATTGAAAAGTTCAAAAGCCGAATGACTATGTACTCGTTCACTAGAGAAAAAAAACCAAAACAAACAAGAAATGCATAATATTTTTGTGTGTGTGTATATATATATATATGTATGTGTGCGTGCGTGTGTGTGTTTGTGTGTATAACGCAATACGATATAGAGAAAAACCGACGGTATTCCGTTTGTAACGGTTCTGTAATGTAATTTTTCTACTATTTCACGCAAGGGGTTATTCAAATACGGTTTTTTGTTTTTGTTTTTTTACATCTAATATCGGATATTTCGTACACAACGACTATACGGATACGTGTGTAGCCATACGTTTTTATAGTCCACGTAGACGCTTGCCTCTACACTTATCGTATCCGGTGATTCTATTACACGTATAAATATATATATATTTATCTGGTCTTTCAATTTATTTTTCCGACACTGCAGCAACGAGAGTGGAAATTGCTTGTTAATAAATTAAACCCTTAGTAATTCTTTTTTTGCGCGCACCGCCGTCGTCGTGTAGTGCGAATTTCGTTTCTTTTATTTTCTTATATATATATATATATTTTTTTTTTTTTTGGCGGGCCGAAGACATGAAAACGGAAATTATTACCGAGTAATATAAATTCCATCGGAACATTACACGAGCGTCGCTGATAATAAATCACCGGTTTGTTGTCAAGACGATACAATTAATACGATATTCTTTCCTCTCCGTCGACGACGTCGTCGTCGTCGTCGTCGTGCTTTTCGTCTTCCAAAATTAATACCGGCGAATAAACGTTATGACGGTGACGCGAACGGAAATAATCCGTGAAGCTACGGCCGCGGCCGACTCGTTTTCAGCACGCGCCTCACTCCTTCGACCGAATCATTTGTTTTCGGCCACTGTTATGCACATCGGGCGTATACGCGCTGTTTAATTTGACGGGACATCGGTGTGTTGAACTTTAGCCCGATATGACAGCTATTAAGTCTTGTCTTGTTGACCTTTGCAGACCCGTTCTCCTAACCTTTATGCGGGAGTATCCGTCTCTCGCGCGTTTTCTCTGTACCTATTTGAACGGACACGCGCTTCGTACGTTCATTGTTATGACGCACGTATATCCAATGAGGTTGTATATCACGTACACGTAACACGCATAGACACTCGTGTGTGTGTGTATATATATATACATTTTAAAGACCTACACGCGGATACCGTATTTTATATGACGTTCGTATTACACGCACATTTTCACAACGAGTATTGAATTTCAACATAAATCGACACGCTAATAATTAACGTTTGCTCGACGATTGACCGTTCGTCCCACACCCTCCAACCCTATAATAAAAGAGAGTTGAGTTAAACAAATTTTCGCAGTTAGATAATTAAATGGTAACGTTACGTATTTGTTTCGTTGAGAAACGAATACCGCAAAGTATCAATAATCTTATTTCAACGCAAATAATTAAACACGGAAACTTAAAGCAATTCTTTAATTACTATTTTCAAACACGTCGCAATTACTGTAAGAGGGCAAAAAGCGTTATACGATAACTTTTCCGTAATATTTTTAAAATTTTTTTTATAAAATCGTATTTCAATAGTTTTTGTCCATTACCCGATTAATAGTTCGATTTATTAAAATATAAACTGACCGGTTCTCTGCTGGGGCTTCGTTCCCCGTGTAATATAACACTTCCCATATAGTCAACACGCTTGCAACCCCTTTAGGGTCGGAAATGTCTGATAGGATTTAAATTTATGACGTAACCTTACCATAATAATTTTAGCTATCACATCAAAAGTGTTTCAACAAAATATATGTCGTTCCGTCGTATAATTTAAAAACGTAGTTTCATTTTACGATTTTTTTTAGTTCGTTTCGAACAGTTTATTTGACAACACGCGCAACGTTTAAAACAAACTATTTTTTAGCGAAATGTGTTATGATATAAATAATGTTTATAACCTTATAGGTAGGTATATAATTCATGAGGGAAACTGGGCGAAATAAAACGATTTCAGTCGCGAATCGCCCGAGTAATTATAATCTAAACATTGCCGACGTGCCGTGCAGTTTTTTAAATTACATTTTTCGTTTAATATAAATTATGATAATAATGTTCTAAAACACGCCCTTTGACACCTGAATGTTTTATCGTTGGAAAATGAACATTTCTTGGAAATTTTATGCTGTCGTGCACAACGTTGTTTTACCGTCGATGTTTGAGTAGTCTAAGTTGGTCTAATTGGAATCGTCGGAGTGTGTCCAACAAAGACATACCTCGTCCAAGTGTATTAAGGTGGTCAACAACGCCGGAGGGATTTCCGTTTTAATTAATGCTAAAAAGCCTTTGAGTCTAATCAGCTCTGTTACACTTCACAAAGAGAAAGTTGATTTTGAATAATATTAATTTTAACATTTTATTCCGTCACGGGAGAGACCGATTAACGTATATTTCATCATATCTCATACATTTCAATAGTGTTTCATTTCCAATTTTTACTAACGATATTTCCGTTACGGAAACAAATTAATGAACACAACGAATCACACGATTAATGTTCCGAATTGCATACCGTTGTCAGTTAAACGAGATAAATTTTCGTACTAAATTATACTTTTCACGTGTAATTCGCAAGTAACAAAGTGTTTTGGGCGGGTCACTATACACGGTCGTCAATTAGTCACTTTTAAAAACTTTAACAATCGTATACGATAAAAATGATTTCCATTTTGCGTGTTCGTTCGTAAAATGACCGATACTACATCTACATAAGCGTGTAACCTAAATACTTCATTGTAAATCCGTTCGTTTTTTCGGTCCATTTAAAATATCGAATGAAATGTATTTTTTCATAAGGGAAATAGTGGTGATCCAAATAAACGCGTATTGTGATACAAATGATACGATCGCCGTAGACCACGGCTCATTTCCGCGGTCACCGGCTAGTGGTCGAGCCGTGACTGATGACTGTTGTCGTATCGACAGTTTTTAACCACCACAGCCCGACTTGAATTTTTAAGCTAGTAGCCGACGTGCAATTTTTAGTCGCGCAACAGTTATGCAACGGTTTCATAACAGTAGCGCTCACGTACTCGACTAAGCGCGACTATGAGCACGTTAACATGCGACAAAACTGATCAGTTTCATCGTGAGTTTTGTCGAATTAACTGCAGTGCGCGCTACTTGAATTAATACGATGAAAAAAAAAAACGGAAAAGAAAAAAAATTTTGGGTACATCCAATAACTTCGCAACGCTTGTTGAAAGGACGGTTCTATAAAAATTTATAATGATTTACGTTCATGTCCAAGTAAATTTTTTAACTGTTTTATTTATATTATTTTCTGGATCGACGAACAACATCACACAACTCGTCAATCAAATTCTATCTACGCAACGGTTTGGTCACGAGTGAGACGAGACAAGTCCCAACATGTACGTTACAAACTGCATAACACGTGACTGCGCAATCGAACAGTTCGAGACGAAACACAAATCGTTTTGTCGATCAACTGTTCGATTGCGTGTGAGCGCATTTTCATATAATCCTATAACGGCCACACCGATGCAATTACACTGTCGCGCGACAAAAAATTCCATGTCAGAGAACTCGCCGGAAGCACACACGTGTTCCGTCCGTCGGCAGCAAATCTACGGTATCACAACACCCGACTCGCGGACGGGACGTGTTCACATTAGGGATAGCAGACCGCCGAGGTCTGTCGAAACGTTACGATATGGTAACGGTGACGGCGATAACGATATAACGTCACAGCTGAATCGAAACGTGGAAAAAGAAACAAAATAAACACCGACATAAAATAAATAAACAAAACGTTCATCAGGAACGGCGGACGCGATTCATAATCAATATGCGTACGTCTTCTCGGCAGCAGGTGTTTGTGAGTGAAATTAAAATACTTTCTTTTTTCATTTTCATCCATTTCCTACGGTGACGGTTTATATGCTGAATGTTATTATTTGTTTGATGTCCGTATTCATACCGCGCGGTGTATGATTTTCGTTGCATTTTATAATAATTAAAAACTCCCCGGCAGAGCTCTAATAATATACGCGTATATTATTATTGTTATGCGAATCACACTATACGTAAAAAAAAAAAAAAAAAAATTAAAAAAAACGAACATACAAGGAAAACTTGCAATAACGGCGATGACGTTTACGTGTGAATGAAAAATTATTATATACACGCGCATTGTGTTATCGTTGGCGTATTGTATACGTTTTAGACGAACAACACGCGCGACTCAAAGTTTATAAACTTTCGACATTTCCCGACCCGAAATATATATATATATATAGGCTGTGACCGTTGAGTGGGTGGTGGTGTTGCGGGGCGGTTCGCGTCGGGGGAGAGACGGTTTTTGTCAGACGGAGGTAGACGCGCGGTGGCCGGGGGTTTAGTCTCCCGACGGTCTGAGGACGGAATAAATTGCTCGTAAGTCATACTGTGTTCCTGTACGAGACATTTCATTATTATACGTACACGGGCGCACGCTCGCGGGTGCGACTTTATCGTTATATCCACATCGTCGGAGTTCTTTGTGCGTGTCGTCCGCGACCGAAAACTTTGTTCCGGTTTATCTGATACGCGGTTCCTACCTCCCGCAGCCATCGCTACGATATATATATATATATTTGTGTGTGTTATATACACACCATACGTAAAATAATGTGATTTATAGTATACGCGTTTGTGTGTGTGTGTGTGGGAAGTCATAACGTTTTTCGTGGGGTGACAAAGACTCATCCGCAGCGGTGCGCTATACATTACTATTAAATTCAATATTATTCGTCTCCGTTCGCGAGTCAAAGCCCGTTTAATCCAAAGGATTATTGTGCATTAATCGTTTGTTTATCTAACAACCACTATATAAACCTACGTATACATGTGTGTGTGTATGTGTGTGTGTGTGTGTGTGTGTGTGTGTGTGTGTGTGTGTGTGTGTGTGTGTGTGTGTGTGTGTACGTGGGCGTGTGTTTTCTCGGCATGTGCACGGATACGTTCACGCGGAATATATTCCGTACAATATATACGAGGAGCTTTGATCAAATAGTTTTTCGAATATTATATGGATACGATGACGGCCCGTCCGCATCAATAACACGACGACGTGGTGTACACGTCATTCGATTTTTCTTCTTTTATGACAGGAACGAATACGTTTTTATATCGGCTTACGTGGCCCGTGCGTAATGACAAAATTGATACGAAAAATTCCATCGATTCCACGGCACACACACACACGGATGTATGCGCATTGTCTATTTTCGTTTTTTTTCGCATCGTCGATCATAATTTTATATTTACATAAACAAGTGAACAACAGTAAACGCGTATAAATATTACGCACGCATATATCATTTCTACATGAGATGTCTGTTCGCCGAGTAGATATCACGTGTGTAATATATGACTTTTACTGTAAACGAAATCGTCCGTGACATATATTTTATTTTATACGCCTTTCCACTAACCTCCGGAATCTATAATTCGTCGACTTTTTGCCGCCGTGTATCGTATACAAACGACCCTTATACGAACTCCTATTTCCACCCAATCATTCACAAAAACTTACTCCGGGGCAATGCAATTCGACTTGCTCGTTCGAAGTCATTTACCAAACAATGTTAACGACCGTTATCGTTAATGATGCTGGCCAAGAAAGTTTCAGTCCGGCGATCACTATTCTTCTATTTGGCTTTGGAGTCGTTGTTCAGATTTACGAAAACTTATAAAAGAATCGATTTTTGTTTTCTTTACTCTTAATGTACAACGATATGTATACATAAATTACACAAACAATATAATACGTATTTTTACTTAACAACTACAGATGCATATAAAAATATATTTTAATGATTAAAACCCTTTTAATTTAAGTTTTGAAAAGGCTTCTATTTGTGATTTAACTAAGTTTTATATAAAAGACATAAATTAATATACATGATATACATAAGAATCCTTAACTTTTGGTTTTGCATTATTCAAATATTATTTCAATTTAACATTAAACAATACTGAAATATTTTTAAGGTTTCCTTCTTTTTCTTATTTTTAATTAGCATATTAAGTAGGTTTGAGTGCCGTAAGGCTACAATGCAACTGTCAAACGAATATTTTGTTCTCGTTATAATTTTTAGTTAATTTTTTATTATGAGTATTTAATAATTATTTGCCAAACGTAACGCAAAACGTTTACTTTATTTAATTTCAACTGTTTGGTATTAAATTTCTGACTTTAAATTTGCTTGACAAACAAGAACTCTTGAATTACACAAAACAATAAACTACGAAATTGCAGTATGCTTTAAAATTTTCCCCCGTTTAACTTTATTAACGCGTGGTGTTTTGTTTTAATTTAATGAAAAAGTTAAAATTGTTTAAAAACCTATGTCCGCATTAAACTCGTACGCACTACATTTGTCGACGTCACATTTTAAAATGTTTAAATATAAATTAAACGGTTGATTTGATTTACTTATTTTTTCCCAATAGAACAGTCAAAACATTCGTGTGATATCCGAATCGTGTATTATTGTTGAACAACCCCGTCGCCAAGAACACTTGGAAACCATTCTGTCGTTGGTTGAATTTTGATATGTGTCTGAAATCGAGAGTATTGTTGTAGGATTGCATAACCGTGAATACGTTATTTACGACTGCCGTATTTCCCCTTAATTCAAACATCGGGATTGGTTAATCAACGATCATTTTAATGGAACTCAATGTCGCTCTCAATCGACCCTTTCCGTTCGCAACTGCAGTCTGTACACCAACATTTGTGCGGTAATCATCGAAAATAACCTTTTGGTAAAATTCGTTTTGAACGTATCGGTTCGCACCGACTTCGCCGTCATGCGAATTTTCGACAATAATGAAAATAAAACACAATGTTGTTGCGACCAGACGAAACGACCGTGGACAAATTTTGCGATTCGCATTTCAGACCTGTGACGAAACGTCAGCGCGAAGATTACTGTTTGTTGTGTTTACGGACACAAATTTATCGTTCGATAGTTTTGACGAAACATTTTGCGTGATAAATTTGTACTCACTTTTGATACGAAATTTACAAGACAGTAGTATTTGAGCTCGGATTCTAGAGTGACTCGAAGAAAGGTTATTACAAATTTGTAACTCGGAATCGTCGTGTAAGATTTTTACCGAATAAGGAAAAAATTCAACTGCATTGAAAAAGTTAGTTGTAATAATTCGAGAATATCACAGAGAGAAGAAATACAGGGGATTTTGCGAAAAATTAATCGTCGACCGAGGGGAGTGTAACGAGTGAAACGATATAGACCCATATGGTCGTACGTTTACAACGAGTATGGTTAGAACGAATTGTCGGTTGCGACGAGTAAAAAAAACACACAACAAACCATGCTAACGAACTTCCGGTTACTGCGATTCGGTCTGTTTCGTCGCTCGAAGAATTTACATTGACGTGTTCGAAATTTCAAAACGTTTACGAATCGATTTATTTCCCATTGCCATCAATTGCCGTTCATGTAATATAAACACGGTTTCCCGTCTGGATCATCTGGATCGATTTCCCGGCTTTGCGTTTACGGCGAGCAAAGACCTTCGCGAATGACCCGCGCGGAGCCCGTTGTAACCGAGTGTTGTAACCACCGTACCGTTTTTGGAACGGCGTTTTCTCCACTCGTATATCGCACACGCGCGTTGTAACGTACGGACTCTGACGTTTATTTCGGAACGAGCCGCCGCGTATGATAATGAATAATAGCGTACGGCGAAACGCGTCACGCGCGAATCCGACGCGGGCAGACGACAAACATCACAGCGTCGGCGCGTCTAGGGGGATTTCGAAACAAATTAGGCACATCAACATTAATTACGTTTGCGCCCGGAGCCCGTTTCGCGCCCGTCAAATTCCGAATTCAAACTAGATTATTCCGTACCACCTCTCACTCTCTCACTCTTTCACTCACTACCTCTCTGTGTGTGTGTGTCTCTCTCTCTCTCTACGTCACACACACGTCGACCGTCCCCGTCCGTCTTTTGTACACTACCCGTTAACTCGCGCTCAGTTTCTATATATATATACATTATATTCCATAGTATACAATATGCATATATTTATAAATATTAGTGTACGTAAGTGTATTATACACCCGATTATCATATATATATATATATTTATACATTTATATAAAAGAAGTCGGTCACGACGAGTACCGAGGACCAATGAGTTTTTCTCAAAGGTTGCTCGTTGTAAATGCAAAGCGGGTAGTACAGGCGATTTTATTTTACTTCTTATCGACGTTGAAACCGTATTTATATTACTTGAACGCAATCGTAGTTGATAATAGAATAGATTTCAATAAAAAATTAATCGATTTATAAACGCTTTGAAATTTGGAAAATTTGAATATTATTTTTTCGTAAATCGATCAAAACCAAAAATTTTGGCAGCTCGTAGTATTTTACTCGTTGCAGCCGACATCTCGTCCTAACCGTACTCGCTATGAACGTACAATCTTATGGACTTGTACCGGCACCTAGCGTTTTGCTCGTTCCATACAGTGGCTCACTTTAAACGATGCTTTACGTGATTTCTATTGTGTATCCTTATGTTGCGGAGACCTCGTTTTTTTTACACGTGAGAGCCGTTTAACATCGTTATAATATATTTCTCCGGGTTTTATGCGGTTATTGTATATTAACAAATACTACAACGAGAATCGTCCACAAACAGCGAGGTCGCGAGGATCCCGCGCGAGCCGTAGGGAATTCGTATCAACGTTTTTGTGCCCGGCACGTAGTGGATAACGATACGGTCACTTGGGTCGGTCCGATTGTCGCAGCCGTCACAGCAACGACCCGTTTCCGTGTTGATTCCTACCTCCCGTCCGTTATACGTTTGTTGACTTCGCGTCATGAGACTGCAGCGAGTGTTCGTCTGGAACTTGTGAAACGAACCGAACCGATGAGTCGTCGGCATGTCACGAAGTGACGCATGTCATACAATGGCCGTCCATTGTGTCCGACAAAACTTACTGACGAAAACCGAAGAAACCGTCCGAGCAGATGGATGTCTCGATAACATCAACGAACCTTTTCTCGACGTGTCTACAAGTCTTCCGGATGAGAAATCGCGACAAAAAATGGAGGTATTGAAAGTTGTGTACAAAGTGGACACTGAAAACGCTCAAAACACAAACAGAACTCGTGAATTTCCTGGACGCGACCAAGAACGATGCAAAATAATTATTTAATTCGATTGTGACAGAGGATGAAACTTGGATAAATTAAATAAAAGAAAACCGTTCCTTCAGTCTGCAAATTCGTGGCCACAAACATATAGAAAATTTCTGTTTAACATGTTATATACTATATCATGTCAAATATGTATAAACGTTGGCTCCTATTGGTTTCGTCACGTTTTTCGTTACATTCGTACCTCATATTGCGTAAGCGAACACGTTTTCGACGGCCGGGCATAAAAAACCAAACGGATTTTTAAAACTGTAGTTACAATAATTTATATATTTTATACGTCACGACTACGAGCCACGTTTCACATGACGGTATAGCGAATATATCATATTTCGTCGTTCCGGTAGGTAGCCGTTTTTCGATACACCTGCGTCCGCCGCGTGCGTATACAACTGAATTAACAATAACACGTAGGGATCGCTTCGCGCGACACTTTACGAGACGGTGTTTATTTGTCGAAATGGACATGACGGCGCGCCGCCTGCACGGTCGATACGAAACGCGAACGTTATTTCAAATACGGTCGTAGTGCAATATCGTTTGCGAATACGTGCGGCGCGCCGTTTGGTAACAGTTTATAGTGCGATTAGTGAGCGTGGCAACATTGGTCCTTATTTCTTCGAGAAGAACGGAATCGCCGTTACAGCCAACTCGGATCGTTACATAAACATGATCAACAACTTTGTTGAACCGGGACCGAAGAGAAAGCGTTTCAGCAAACACAGTTTGTGGTTCCGACAAGATTGGACGATCGCACGCGCTGCGAGAGCTTCGACGGAAGCTATCCGAACAGCCTTATTTCCAAATCCAGTCATTTCACGATTCGGTTATATTGAATGACTTCCTCGCTCGCCGGTACTGTCAATATGTGACTTTGTTCTTTGGGGACACCTCATATCACGTGTATATGAAGCGAAGCCAAGAGCCCTGGGAGATTTGAAGACTGAAATTCGTGAAAAAATCGAAGAAATCGATTTAAACTTTCTAAGCCGAATGGACGAATAAACCTCAGGTGAAGGCTCAAACCCGTATCCGTGTCATCGCCCCGGCGATATAATCTTCCATAAACGTATCTTTCCGCGGAAATAAATCATTTTCACCCAAACATTTCAAAAAAGGTCTATTCCCGCGACGACGGTATTGCGAACGCCGCACGTCGCGCGTGTCACAGTAACAACCAGCAGTGATATCCGTCGGTTTAAACCGTTTACGACCGCATTCGTAGACTGTAAACGACGGTCGATTGTTCGTACGTTCCATTATCGTCGTACAATCGTTCGCGACGGTAACAATTACGCGTCGGGTTCGTCGTGGCCGAAGCCTGCTGACCGCGCACGCCTTGTGTTAGCGCGAGATGCCTCCCGAGAGGCGCGGCACAGCGGAACCCGACCGGATCCCGTGTCGTCTAGACCGTCGTCCCCCTTTTCTAAGCAGAAGGCACGACTCGGTCGAGTTTCCTGTCACCTCCCCATCGGGTCGTGCGGTTCGGTTAACGCGCCTGTCCTATGCTCGACAATGATAATACACGTATTTCACGGGTCGTGTCGACCGAGTGAGACGAATTTCGTAAAAAAACATCGTGTACCCAATACGTTTCATGAGAGTACCAAGTGAATATTATAAAATAATTGTTAGTTTTTTTTTCGTTCTTATCGGAATTACGTATTAAACACGTGATATAGATTATCCATCTGATCTTTCAACTTGAATTTAGTTCAAAACGTAACATATCCAAAAATTACATTTAAATAATCACTATACTAAATTTCATCGATGATTTGAGATTTTTCGTCGTCGTAATCACCTATATATGTTAGTATTGATTATGATAACTTCCGCGCGTAATTCGTAACTGTACGAGTATGTATTTTTATGTGTTGGTCTAATATTATAAGTGAATTACTTAGGTGAATTAATAATTTTCATTCAAATACTGCAGAATAATGATTGTACCGTATGCTTTTTATGAACACGTCGATGATTTGAATATTAATAGTTTTCAATTTCAAAAATAAATACACTGCTAATAATTAAATCGGGCTATTTGAAAAAAAAAATTAATAATAATACAATATTTATCATTACTTGTGTAGGGGATTCGTAAATACTGTAACAGAGTTTTGGACTCGTTCTATGCGTTATACACGAGAAAATGCGTATTATTATTATTACATACTTTTTTATTTATTTATTTTTTTTTTTTTTGTGCCGCGTATTATATATAAACTGGCCGGGTTGGTAGCCAAGCAAAAAGGTCGATCAACTGGACCGTAAACGAACACAAAGGTCCGTTTGGATAACTTTACGCGTGTCCAAGTTTTATGTTATTTTGTTTTTTTTTTATTATTTTGTTTTTTTACCATCCCGTCAGTTTTTCTGCCAATCGGATATTGGGAAATATATGCATAAAATCGCTGTGTATGCTTAAAAAAAAAAAAAATAATAATAACGTAGATTAAAATGAAAGGATGTTTTTTTCCTCGGAAAAACTATTTCCAGAATTCATCGAACATATCCATCAACGAAATTAAAAAAAAAAAAAAAATATTTTATTTATTATTTTTTTTTTTTTTTACATTATAGGTTTTGTCGTTCTTTTGAATTCGGATCAATTGTATTTTTCTAATTTAACGTGAATCTACAATATGTAAGCATCTCTCCACACATAACATTTCACATTAATCAGTTTATTCTAATTTATTAGATATACAAATTGAGTTCGCTCATTATTGTATATAGGCTAAAAATCTATGTTTTTAATACGAATAGTAATAAAATATATGCATTAATATTCATAATTTTATAATATACAAATGCTAGTCACGCTTAAACATTAAATAAATCCCGTGTTTTTAATTCTTATATATATATACGTGTGTGTATTCAAATAATTGTGACTGCAAAAAAAAAGAAAAGAACTTTTAGAGGAAAATTAAATGTGTTACGAACGGTAAAACGTCCCTCCTGTATAAGAATGAATGGATAACCTATATGTATATATTATATTATATAAGCACGGCGATGCGTCTATACTCTGACTGCGCTTTAATATCCTGGAAATATTCATTTCCCCGTGTACGCCGACGTAGGATTCAACCAACTGTACGTATACACATATTACACGAATAAAATATATATATATATATTAATACATGTATATACGAATATAGGTGTATGGATATATATATAATATTCGTATATGTATTTTTGTTATCGCAAGGTGGTTTAGAAAGGACTGATATTAAAGTCTTGCCGATTGAGCGTTTAAAGACGTATGTATGATAAAATACTGTGTATCGACTTTTCATTTTATACATAAATAAATATATATATATACACACACACGCCGATGATAAGGTTGAAATCCCAAACGCACACCAACGATTGTACGAAAAAAAAATATATATATATATAAAGACGCTTCGTGTTTCACGAATTAAATGTATATTATATAGAGAATATCAGTATTTATTCATTTTTTTCATTTGGAATAGATGGTTTAAACATCAACATTTTATATAAGGAATTGTTGTTGCTGTTTGCGCATATATTCGTTCGGTACACGATTAATAACATAGTGAATAAATTCAAACGCTATCACATCTGACGTGGCGTAGTTACTAAATATTATGTGTAAAGAGTGATTCTCGTAGCACCGAAATCATTTATTTACTCGTCTCAGTCGTCTACATTGATTTCCTGTACGTCTCGTATGAATAACACATAACGGTTAATTCGATAAAACGCATTATTAAAAAAAAAAAAAAACAGAACAAAACAAAACGAAAGAATGATTAATTTATTATGATAATATATATATATATAGGTTACGTGCAAATGGTCTTGTTCGGTGCCCGTTAAGTGTACGGAAACGGTTCCGGGCGCGGAGCCTCGTAAGACCGGATGAAATATTTACGAATACGCGCTATTATGCACAGAGAGGAAGTGGAACTGCGTAAGTTCGGTAACTGATGTACGCGCGCCCGGAGAAAACGGTACAATAACGCCCCGTGCATATCACAGTAATAATAAAAACGAAAAATAAAAAACGAAAAAAAAAAATAATAAAAACAATAACACAACCGTATACGGATAATGAAAAGTAAAGGGCGCGCGAGCGGCGAATGTTTTTGAACGCTGTTTTCTTTGAACGAAGACGGACTCCTCGCTGGCTCCCGCCACCAACGTCGCGTTTCGACGGGGCGTTTTTTCAAAAAATGCAAATCGGCGTCGACGGCGGCGGGCATGCGGCGATGGTACGAGAGTACTTTTTTTATGATTATACGTGTATATTTATATACATATATATATATTTGTTTTGTTTTTAATCTTGAACGGACGGCCTAGCCGCGTAGCATCTGTTTTCCGTTAGATATTCCCCGACGGTTTTCGTGCATACAAATGACTTATTATTAAACAATTGCGCCGGGGCGGACGGAGAGAGAATTCGTACCGAAAACACACGGAAAAAACCCGTTCGGCGCGGCGGCCGGTGGGACAAGACGAAAGGGTTGACGAGGAAAAACGTCGTGTTTTTTAACGATACCATGCACATACGTATGTATATTATACGTATAAGAGCACATGTAATATAAATGCGGTTCGGACCGCAAACACGGTCGCGCGTAACCCCATTGAACCAAGTCGTCGTCACCCTATCCGTTAGTCCGCGTCTGTCGCGCGTGCGTACGCGTCCATTGTCCACTGCGCGTAAACATACGGGTTTTTGTGCGATTTTGATTTCATCGCGTGTGCAGTTCTCATGCGAATCGTATAATATCCGACGCGTCGGTCGATCGCGGACAGCAGAAAATCTCGAATGTCAGACAGTATTTCAGATATTTATACGCCTATAAACTACATAATATTATAAAATATATTCTGTTGCGTACACGCGTTGGCCGTGCGTATTTGTTTTTGTGTTGCTTTCATGCAGCAAACACAATATAACACGAGAATAAAAACATTTTGACTTTAATGTTAACAAATGTATGACGCGATATAGGTTCACACGCGTTTTAAGTTACACAAACAAAACAATCGAGTACAAATTGACATTATCGTCATTGTTACGTGCACACTATCGACGAGAAATCCCGAATAGGACTAGCCTGCGTATATAATTGCTGAGTGTTTCTCATAAATGTTTCTTGAAAAATATCAAACGCCATAATAATTATAAATTATAACCTAAACAAATTTAGTTTACGAACGAGATTGGTAAAAAATAACATTAATTGTATTTTATGAGTCGTGGCTTCGTGATACGCAGATGGTAAGTAATGCACGCCATAAATAAACGTATTTTTTTAATAAGTATATACATCAGAATATACGTAGGACATTATTTTATCCATAATACTGTGGCGAAGATTAATAATTGTATTAACAGCGGCCACGGCGTATAGGAATAACTTTTCTCGAATAATTTATTTGTTTCTTTCGCAATCAATAAAACGAATTTTAACAAGTCGGCGAAACGAGGAGTGTGATTAAAACGAGCGGGGACGAGGTAAGTGAGGTTGAATATTTTAAGTATTTAGGGTGCTTTGTACAAAAGGACGGTGGTTTTGACGAGGATGTGAAACATAGGATTAAGTGCGGCGGGTGGATTATGCGGAGAGAAGCGTCTGGTGTTTTACGCGATAAGAGAATTCTAATGAGGTTGAAAGGTAAGTTCTATAAGAGTGTAGTGAGACCAACTATGTTGTATGGTTCGGAGTGTTGGTCAATTGAAAATAAAATAGAGCAGAGAATGAGTGTAGCAGGGATGAGAATGCTTAGATGGACGAGCGGAGTGACGAGAGAAGATAGGATAATGAATGAATATGTAAAAGGAAACGTAGGAGTAGCGTCGATCGTGGATAAGACGAGAGCGAATAGACATAGACGGTTTGGTCATGTTACGAAGAGAAAAAATTCGGAAGCTGTGAGAACGTTTATGGAAATGAACGTTGAAAGAACAAGAGGCGGTTGGATACGATTGGGTATGATATGACGACAGCTAGTGTGCGCGTTGATGACGTGGGAGATCGTGTTAAGCGGAGGTTTAGAACACAGGAGAGGCGACGGAGTAGTTGAAGAAGAAGAATAAAACGAATTATACACCTAACCCCGTATTCGTTTGAGTCCGCCGATTTTCTAGTCGACGAACGACTAACGGGCAATACAATAATGTCCGTTGTGTACCGTAGTCGTCGAGAATGTTTTATAGCTTTCCATAGCGATCGCGGCGCACAGGAAACCGTCGACAATTAAATCGGTCGATTTCGTTTTATTTGCACGCGCGCAGCACGAGACTCCGACGTCAACGTGCCGCGTAATGACACAACGATATAGCGTTACGAGACACGGTAACAACCACCGCGGACGAAAATCCGCGGATGATACGCCGTCGCTGCGTGTTTAATACTGGCGTCGATACGATATAATTTTTGTGATATGTAGAGTAAGCGTTTCGTATCGACGCCGGCGGTCGGTCGAAGCAGTGTATTCTATATTGGACTCGAATGGATCGCAAGTGTTCCGTTAAAATCTTATCGGCGTTATTAGTTATTCCGTCCGTTCAGATAGAACCGTATTTACCGACTTAGCGTTATGTCGACACCGATACAGCACACGACAACTGGTGGCAGCGGTACTAACCCGGCAACCTACAACACACGATATAAATAGTCCATTAGTCATGAACACAGTTCCCGTAACGACCGTAGACGAATGTTTAAATATTCGCTCCACAACGGCCGTCGTAATCGTTATCCATTACGGTCGAGGAGGAACTCGTCTTGAACGTGCAATTTAGTGCAATTTGTTTAACGTGCACGTTCATGTTAAGTGATTTTTCGTCAAAATATGCACGCCGCGCTGTCTGTAAATCAATCTGTCGTAAAATTATTGTTATTTTCGCACGCCGAGCGAATGTTTAAAACGAAGGTACGCGATTTATTGATAACAATTATGATAAAACGCGTATAAACTAGGTATAATATCACGCGGTGTGTAATACTTCTATCCAAACCTTGGAATATATTTTATTTT
This sequence comes from Schlechtendalia chinensis, assembly GCA_019022885.1. Taxonomy (NCBI): domain Eukaryota; kingdom Metazoa; phylum Arthropoda; class Insecta; order Hemiptera; family Aphididae; genus Schlechtendalia; species Schlechtendalia chinensis. Next base: position 14,223,039 of record CM032343.1, read on the forward strand.
TTCTCGTCTTCCAATGAACATATAATATAATCGATGCATTTAAAAAAAAAATTTTATACAAAATCAACTGTTATCTTATATGTACTATAACCTTTGGTCAGAATGCCATGTTAACATTTTAATAACACTTTCAGAAACAAACACTAATGTCAATTATAAGTGTTGGAACTATAAAGATAAAAAACTTAAACAACATTACAATCGTTTATCATAACATTAATTCACCACTTTGATAACGCAATGATTGATCGCGAAAAACAGTAAATTTAATAATAATATGTTAATTAATTATATCGATTTACAATTACATTGAATACTAAAAGTGGTAATGCTTTTGAATTTTGAGTTTTATTTAACTCCAGGGATTTTTTTTTTTCAAGTCATGTGATTAAATTCACATGTAAAATGTGAACATTTTATTTAGATATGATGCTTAAGTAATGAAAACTTAACCTCAAAAGCGCATTAAATTATAAGCTGTTAGCTTTCGCACCTTTCTTTGTTCGAGTATATTTTTTCAATTTATAACTCTTACTAATTTCACGATTGTTTAAAACTAAAGAATTCCTTTTGTTAAAAATAATAAACTACATATAATAATAAAACTTCGTACTTTCACTGTCTATTTATTACACACGTTTAATAATTTTAATAATGATAAATTATTATCTGTAATTACGTGTTTACTATTCTTGTTGTTATTTATAATTTTTTTTTTTTAAAGATTTAAGTTAATACCTTATACATATCGATACATTCTATTTAAATATATATATATATACATAACAACATTTCAATGTATAAATGGCATCAAAATAATTTTCTATGTTTGCCGTGTTTGTAATAATTTCGATATGGTTGTTAGGATTCAATTCAAAATAAACCTACGGTATATATACAATATTCGCTATACGTGCAGTGTGCTTTCCACACATTTTTCGCATAATATGCATATTCTTACGAATCTGTAATTGCCCATGAAAATGAAAACGTTTCATAGTAAATCGGAGAGAGACAACGGAAATTCCGTTTTATCCAGTGAGTTTATTGTTTTTGGTCATAAAACGCATAAAATATTTGTTCAACGGTTTTGAAAAGCAAACAGTAAAACGCGTGTCGTCATTATTATTATTAAAAACATTTTTTTTTTTTTCACTCTTATTTCTCGGAGTACAAAAACATCACTAGAATTCACGCAGAAACTCGTGACGACCACCGGCGATCGTGTTTAGATGGCGAAAAAATAATCATCATCAATACACCGTCGACACATAAAAAGGAAATGTACTCTAAACAAATATGTGCACACGGCGTGTCACGTTCGCCGGCATTTCGTATTTATCACTTTAGCTCGATTTCAAGACGCGGCTGGTTGTGGGTGGGGGGGGGGGGAGAAAGATGGGAAATAGAAATGTGTTCATTCCCAGCTTCTGAAACTACAACTATATATACAACTCACTTAATCTATTACGTTCGTGTATCACGTGATAATACCATTATTCCGGTTTAAAACGCGTCGAACTTCGGACGTTTTGGCTCGCGCGACGCGTGCATGTCGTGTAATCGCACGTCATACGTGTGTACGTAATGTTTCGTTGTTCGTCAAAGAAAAAGCGAACAGTCAAAATATCTCGCGGAACGGGGCGCGGACACGAAAACGCAGTTTTATAACGCGAAATAGATTCATTAGGATAAAAATACAATTATTATCAACGTTACACGCTCGTATAGGCTCTTGGAAAATAGCATCTAATAAATAGTGTTGAACGGACCGTCAATATGGTTTTCGATTCGTAACCACGAATTTATTATCCATTCTGACGCGCGGATTACAATACACATTACGTGACGTGTTTGGTTTGCTGAGTACGCTAGTAGATCTATCGTTTACCGTGGGTTCGGTCGGCAAGCATTATTATTATTTTTTTTATTATTTATTATTATTAATTAAAAAAAGTTATTTAGAAAACTTATAACTTTTATATTTTTATACATTGTATGTATGTATGTATATATATATATGTGTGTGCGTAATAATATCAAAAAGATAAAAATACCGATACGTATATGTACAAAAAAGATATTTCAAATTGTTTCCAAGTGCACTCGAAAGTGAAATTCCCGGGGATAAAAACGTTTAGAAGACATTATTATCTGCTTATAGATAAGAAAAAACGTCATTAAATGTGTTTAACCCGTTTGCGTTCGAATTGTATCGCATACAAACATTTTATTGTTGAAATGAATACTCAATATCGGTTTTCTTCGTCGTAACTCTCCGAATCATTTTTACACGATCCCAACCCCGTTATTAAATTCAAATTACGAATCTTGAAAAAAAAAAAAAACAAATTTGATAGCTCCACACGGTTAACACGCCTCGTTGTACGAATATCAGATTACACAATACTTGTTTTTTGGTTTCTTGTAACGTGTTGTAGCATGATAATAATAATAATAATAATAATTAATGTTACCAAGGTTAATGCGTTTTGTCGTTCGCGTTGACATTGCGGGTAATAACGGTATTCCTTCGGCGTATTGTGTAAAGTGATATTACCTCCGCCCAAACTCGATTTCGCTATGCAGATTTGATGTTTTATTCAACGCGTACACACTGAGCAAATCGGTTCATTTATTATTTTTACGATATTGTGACCGTGGTGCACAACACGCGGTACGTAACATAAACGCGTGCGACGAGAGAACAGTACCCGGCGAGGGATCCAAAATCATTATGCTTCGGGGACGGATATCTTTTCGTTCACGTTGCCGGGCGTTAAACACGCACTAGCGATCTACGATCGTCCGAACGTCTTTGGGCGATCGGACGATCGTTGATTTACGGGTCGGGCGACTTAATGACTCGGACGAGACGAGTAGACGCGAACGATAACGCGAAAAAGAGAGAGAGCGGGCGAGAAAAAAAAAAAAAAAAAACATTATTAAAAACTAATTATTCAATCGTTTGGTACGTATTTTTTCGCGGCACGACCTAACCGATTCATTAAAAAATGAGTTGTTTCGAAAGTTATTAATTGAAAAAGCGCGCGGCGATTCTAAAGGTGGTCGTGGCGACGGAGGGATGGGTGGGGGGGTGGGAGGGTGTAGGGTCGAAAAAACTTTCGTATAGCCTATTATTTGGATTATTTATTACGGCGGCGGCGGCGTTGTGTACGAGGGACGGCGCGGGCGCGCGTACCGTTGCGTGCGTGCGTGCGTGGGTAGCGTGGGTGCGTGCGTGCGTACGTTCACCGCCGCCGCCGCCGCCGCCGCCGCCGTTGCCATGGGCACACGCGGAAGTCGTCGCCGTACAAGTCGTCGTCGGAGAGCGTTCCCTTCATACGGCAAATCGCCCCCGCCCCAGAAGCGCGTGCCGCTCGCCGACGGTCAGGTGCTGCGTGTTTTTACAGCCCCCGCCCCCGCCCCCGCCCCGCCGCCACGTCCTGCTCGTCGTGACACGTCCGCCGACGGCCACCGACGACGGCCACCGACGACGGCCACCCGCGCCACCGTCGACGACGACGACTGCGACCGCGGCGGCCCGCTAGGTGGCACCCCATTCGAGCGCGTTACAAAGCACAGGACGGTACGGCAACGCTCGCGGTCCCTTCGTCGTCCCGGCGGGTTTGTCGTCGTAGTAGTCGTCCGCGTACTCCGCACCGACACCGTTTTGCCGCGTGGTTTTCTCGCCGCCGCCGCCGCCGACGTCGTTCTTATTCGTCGTTCATACGCGACACGGATTTTGGTCGTCGTTACATCCGGATAACACGTCCACACCGTCCACGGTATCGTACAACAGAAAAAACACACCGTCCTCCGGCTCCTCCGAACCGCAAACATACGCCGCTCCGCACGTCCGCGCGAATCCCGTTTCGTCTCCACGCCGGTCGTCGACATCCACGTAAACACGGAACCCTGTCCGTTCGGCGGGTCCCCCCTTTTCCCCGTAGCCGTTTACGCAGCTCCTCCTCATCCACCTCAGCCGCCGTCGCAACCGCTGCCGCCGCCGCCGCCGCCGCCGCCTCCTCACCACCATCACCACCACCATCACCATCATCATCCGTCTCGTCATACCCACCAACAGCAGCAGCAACACCAACAGCAGCCCCTGATCACCGTTTGTCATCAGACTCCCAAAAACATGGTACGTACGGGGCGCGCGCGTGACCGTCAACCATACGCCGACGACGTTGTTGTTTACGTTGTTCCGTCACAACGCTCACGCGACACCGCGATTGTTATCGCGTACGTTTTCGATTAGATTTTTTATTACTATTTTCATTTTTGTTTTATTATTTTTTACCCGCGTAAATTCGCTATTCGCACAGATGGCGGCACCGGGTCGCGAGAACAGCTATTTTGTTTTTTTTTTTTCGTTTTTATTTTTTATTTATTTATTTTTTTTCGTTTCGGTCCCCGGACAATTTAATATAATTTATCGCTCCGTCCCTCCGCCCGCCATTTCGCGCCCCCACGGTTTCCCATTCGGAGCCATAGGGTCGTACCCAGAGCGTTTCGGGATTTCCGATTTAAATGCGAAATGTTTTCTCTCTCTCTCTCGCGGCTATACCGTCGTCCCCGGCCACCTCCAACGCCGTCTCGCCACTTTCAACCCTCCCCTTCTTTATACCGCCTCTCTCGCACGACCGAAACCAAAACGGTACTAAATCACCGCTGCCGCGATATTGCGGTCCGCGTGTAATCACGGGACCACAATACAAGATTCCTTCTCGCTCGTGCGTGCCGATTAATTATTATTACTATTATTACTATTATTATTGTTATTATTGTTATTGTCATTATTACGCTATTTGGACAACAACAATATCCGTATATTATTATAGTAATTGTTAACGCCGTTTACGTCGGTCTGTTGTGCGTATACGTTTCGACAGACGACAACCGGGCGCGGATCCAGAACTAAAACCTGTGGTGGGGTGTCATTTTTTCAAAAGCACAAAAAGATAATACACAATAAAAAAAAAATCCCTGTGAAAAAAATTAAAATTGCAATTTATGCATATATCGATTTTCAAGTAAACATAAAGGACCTAATCTTGATGTTTGTTGGGGGGGGAGGGTCATGACCCCCAGGCCCTCCCATGGATCCGCGCCTGACGACAACAGAATTACGATACATAGTGGGATCAAAAAATTTACCGGAATTTCCAATTTCCTACAGCGCACATACACGCACTCCGTCTAAATTGTGACTGCTGGAAACGTCTTCGTCTGCAACCCTTCGTCTCTGAGTTCGAGTTTTACGTTCGGAAACAGCCAGACGTGCAACACCGGATATATAAATATATGCATATTTATAGAACACGGGGGACGGACGACAACCGTAGAGATGTGTGCGTCGGCAACGAGACGCGTGACACGGAACGGTCGTGGTGGTGTGGCAAAAACCGACCGTTTTCCCGATTTTTCCGGCCCTGTAATCGACGAACGAAATAACGTCTATTTAAACATTTCTGTAAATTCCAGTATAAAAACCGCGAATCGATCGTTTGTCCATTGTTGTGATTTCTTTCGTTGCGCGTCATTCTGCATATGACTACGATTTCGTCTGTGGATAGCGAAAACCCAAGTTTCATTATCCGGTACAAACGTTTTGACGAAAAAAATCGTTTTTATTTACTGATCTTTAGAAAATTTCAAAAGCAATAAATTCTATGCGTTTTACATATTAATATATACACGCACCGTACACCGTACACTGTGAAAAGCATGTTTTTTTTGTGTTTTAACATTACGTCGTAGACTTTGTAACGTGTCGTTGCGGAATACCGACGAATGCGTTTTAAGCGACGTAGATTTATTTATGGCCCCCAAGTCCCCTTTCGGATAGCTTGATAAAATATTTAAACGGAATCGCACGTATATATTATATATACGCGAGAAATTGTTTCAAAACCCTCACGACCTAATGAATATTTAGTACAATAATAAAGTTCGACTACATTTTATCCTTTTAATATTTTTATATTATTTTAGTTTGTTTTGCTTTCGTAATTAAATGTTGATGATGATATTATCCAGTCGATGGGTCCGGACGGATTAAGTTTTCGAAATAAACGATCGATCGCGTTAAAACCCGCTGGGGAGGTAAACACACGGCCGATTAGTTTTAGCGTGATTTCCAATGTTGTCAAAGCTTTATATATTTACTCTTTCGTGGCAATCACAACACATTTGTTTTACGCGTTGAAACTAAAAATTACACTTCATTTAGGTAGTACGTGCACAATACATTATGTTCCGTACTCGCCTTTGTCTACTCATAGACAAATATACGGTATTTATTCCTTTTGAGACATGTATTACGTAGAAAACGTATAAATACATTTTGGTTTCGATTGTTAGGTGTATTTTCGAATTAGCATACTAAATTTTACGAACGCTATATAATAAATAATTCATAAAGTGTTATTGGTTCTCCTAATGCAATTTCGATTCCGAGTTCCTATACGAACCATGTGTTTTATTATATTATGTACACAATTAAGGTGTTTTAATAAATTGATGTAACCACATGAGTATGTTATATTAATTAAACTGTGCTGGTTTTAATCACTATCGGATAAACTTGATATCGTACACGACTCTGAATACTATCTATTTGTTTTTCGCACATAGAATTTGAAACAAATTAAATTACGTTGAGTATTAAACAAACTAAATCGTCCGACCGATTTTATTTCTCGTATACATAACTTATACTGTGAGGTTCAGTGCTCGAGATTGTTGAATTCAATGTATCTTATGTGATATTCTGTTTAAGTTTGGTTTTGATAAACTCGAGTGTATTATATTTTCACTATACTAACTGCACCGTCGAGTTTAAAACGTTGATCTCGTCCGAGTTATAATCAACGAAATCAATAAGACACTAAAAAAAAAAAGAAGAAAAAATGTCGATTGTATACGATTCATGTATTTAAAAAAAAAAACTACATAAATAATTTTTATAATGTGTGATTGAAGTGTATTGATGACGATTTAATTTTCAGATGGTGACTCGAACGAAAAAAATCTTCGTCGGTGGTTTGTCGGCGCCAACAACGTTAGAGGACGTCAAAAACTACTTTGAACAATTCGGACCGGTGAGTTAGATTTCATATTCGTAATTTAAAACCGAATTAGCTGTAGCTGACGGTTGTTATTGTACCGGGTACATGGTTGGTATGTGTATCTATACATGTATGTTTTGGACGTGTGTGCGCAGCTATAATTTTTAAGCGTAGAGAATGTCGCTGAAAAAAGACCATGGACATATATCGATCGTACACGATACGATGAGGTCGTTACCGATGAAAAAAAATATAAAAACGATCCGATATAAGCACGATGCGTCGTATAAGCGCGTGTAGGATCTTTCAAGCGTTTTAATGGAAAACGATTCGACACGAATAATAACGCTAGTAGAAATAATAATAATTTCAAACAAAACAAGAGAAACGAATACACGACGACCGTTGAATAATGTAACGCGCGCGCGCACTAGGTATATGTGCCGAATGTGCGCTCGTTTCTCACAACACGAACTCTTCACCGCCGTACACACTTACGTCTATGTGTGTATATATATATATGTATATATATGTGAACGCGAGGTATATTCAAGCACCTGGAACGCATTAGAACGGTTTTCTTCGCCGTCGCGTCCCGGCCACTAACCGTTTTTTATTGCCGCCCGGGTTTTTGGACACGCCGCGCGCCGAGAGGAAGATAATCCGCCGCGGCGGAAGGCCCTCGAGGAATTGCCCGTCGGGCTCGTAAAACGGGTCGGCCAAAACCCGGCGCAGTGAGGGGAAACAGCATTGCGATATATATCGGGAGATAAATATGTATATATATATATATATATATATAGATAGATAGATAAAAGGGGAGAACAGTGTATAGGTATACCACGAACGCGACGAGAAACTGTTATAAATCGATTATTATGTGGCGTCAGTTGAATAAAAGAGTAGAAAGAATGATAGTAAAGATAGGTTAAAGTATATATATATAGGTGTGTGTGTGTATGTGTGTGTGTGCGCGCGCGCGCATACTTTTGGGTATAGGAGAAAGGAAGAAAAATCCAGGACAGTAATTTCTATGCACTGGGGAAATTACAGATGGAGAAAAATTATTTTAAATGACTTTTCCCGTTTATATATATGTACGCGAGTATATATAGGTGTACTCTACTAATAAATTTTTGAAGAAAACAAAAATAGAATGTTTTCTTAAGTCCTCGCGCGAATTCATTTTCCGAAACGGTCCGAATTCAAAAGGTATATATTATATATATTACATTTATACGGTTCTCGTACATTGAGTTTCTTTCAATGCGTCACAATCGTAATAATATGATTATAAAATATTACACTTCACGTTTTTGTATAACGTATTAAATATTACTATCGCGAACTGTGACGTATTTATGGCGGAGGGGTTTAGGGGGTTTCCACCCCATCCAGAACACTTTTTGAAGACTACACATTTACAAACATGTTTATAATGTTTTAGTTTGTTAATTTTATTAATAAAAATGAAAATGATAATGATTGTTTAGTCATTGAAATATCTGTTCGATTTTATTAATTCATTTTTACACTACTCGTGAACAAATTATTTCATTACAATTACATCAACCTCTCCCTCCCCCATAATTTTTTTATAAATACACCACTGATCGCGATTATATTATTATTGTTATTATCTATTATCGTTAGTTAATAAATATAATAATAATATATTTATTAAATATAGTCTTATAAACGTATATATATATAATTTTTAAATTCGAAAACTAATGCTATTACACTTATTAGACCGTGTTATTTTTTCCGACAAAACCGTACGATTTCTGCGAATGTTTCGGATATTATTACGATTCACAAAACGTTGATTCTCGTTATCTGAGCTATGGCATTATATCCGGTCTCTGAGGTACCTTACTCGTTGCGTGATCCAATCTCGATTTGCATAGTGATTACTCCATTCCAATCGCGACGTCAGGTATTGTCAAGTCCACTAAAGTCCGTGACTTCCCGTGCGTAATTCAATTTCGTCTACACGATCGACCAGACCAATCCACTAAGGCCGTGACACTCGTTGCTTATTTAATAAAAATACAAAACACAAGTATAAAGTGGTTTACGACGAACGATTATTGTTATCATTAAACAATATATTAATTGTAATTTAATGAAAAAAAATGACGCGGACGAATAAAAAAAAAAGAACAGAAGACAGATAAAAGTTATTTAACACAAAATTACATTAAGTTTTAATTTGTAGCATAAAATTATTTGAGAGATCCAAACAAATCGTTACTTGTTGTTCTTGTATTATTTACATTATAATTATTTTACTCACTCGTTGAATACTACGTTTCATACGTATAAGCATACAAAGTATTTCAAAACACGTATATCACAAATATCTAGAGAATTTGTTTAACTAAACAAATATTCATAAAATTGATACAGAATTTACTAAATTTACCTATTATTGTTTGCCGCATTCGTTGTAGGTACGCGCGCTTGTATTTAATTGCATATATATATGTATGTATGTATTATAATAATTTGGTTTGCCCGCCTTACACGTTAATTTAAATGGTCTGAACAATAAATGTTTTTCTTTTTGGCAAAAATACAATATTAACATCATACGATTTGTATGGTTATTACGTGGGATAATATTATACGGAAATTCTGTGAAAACAGATAATATTTTTTCCCCTCGTCCCCAAAGGGGATCCCGTCGTTGATAAATCGTACAAAACTTATAAGCGCTTATACGAAATCAGTGCCGTATAAAGTTTTAATTAATAATAAGTCGAAATTACTATTGCGAATGGCGTGGAATGATGAGGTCTCGAGGTTTGCGGCGGGACGCGGTGCGGGGGATAGCGTGTCGAACGCCGAAGCGCATATACATAAATATTGTGTAAGTAGTTTTGAAGTACGTTGCGCGCGTAATGTGTGTACGCATTTATAAACGGATGAAGACACTGTGGAAAACTGCATGTTCAAATAACGCGTTGTTATTATGTGTATGCAGCATTATACGTACAAACACACTATACGTGTACATAGACGAGACGGTACAATATACGGAAACGGGCGAAAATCCGTCCCGCTGAACTCTAAATGGGAAGACGCGTGTATATAATACGAGTTTGCGAAAAAAATTGATCGTTTTTCCGGTAATTCCGTGTACGTTTTACGAATCGACGTTTACGAAATAACTATATGGCCTAGAAAAAAGTAACGAATCGTGTACGGAGTGGATTAATTAAATGAAATATGAACATTTTGTCAAATAATGTATTACGGGATACTTTTTGTAGAAATAATTGTCCGCGAATAAGTCCACCGGACGAGGATGGTCGCGCGGTTAAGGTGAACGGGGAGTTGCGCAGACGGCGGAAAACGTAATACGCGTTCTCTACGTTTCTTTTCCCCGACGTCGGGGTGTTGAAAAGTTGAAAATGTTGAAAAGTCGCCGCGCGCTGACACGATCACATTGCGCTCGGCGAGCCGCGGCGACCGTATAATGATAACGACCGCGTATGATGATAACCGTCTGTCGGAGCGCGTCGCTCACGACGGTTTGGAGTTTCACTTGTCACACGTCCGGAAATCGGTGGCGGAAAAGTTTCGTACGCTTCCCCGCCGGAATCACCATCCGTTATTATTATTTTCGTTATATTATTTCGTTAAACTCTCGGCGGGTTTTTCGTCCGGCAAATACGGGCACGCGGTCGTTATCATCCGACCGTTCGTTCGTACGTACGATTGGTATCAGTGGCGTGGTTGTGACCCTACCACCCACCGCCAGCCCCGAAAATCGTTGCTAGTTAGTCAAATAATATTGAAAATCGGTCGGCGCAGCGCCACCATTAACGCGTCGAAAATAGAACTCCTAATCTCCTAACGTATTTTTTAGTACATTTTCGAATTTCGATAGGGTTTTTCATAACAGTATCGTCCGCGTCAAAATGTCTACTCTGTTAGCCTGCAGTGATTACACCGAACGCGGAACGACAATTTACAACGCAGTTCATTAACGTGACGATAAAATAACATTAACGTGTGTTAGGAGATTATTTTCGCAAACACGTCCCTAACGGTCGAACGTGTCTCGGCGACGACGGTTAGTACCGTAACGATGCGTTTTCATGGGCTTGACCGACAGAAAGTATCTTTTTTCCCGTTCGAAACGCATAACGACGCGATGGTGACTTCGATAACACCTACAACAACAGTCGATTTTACTAACCAAAACATAAACAATTTGCGTAACCTGACGATCAAGAAAAATGTATTCGATTCGATGCGTGACATTCTATTATTATTAAAACGTCCCCCCCCCCCTACGCCTGGTAAACATTGCCGTCGGACCGGCCTACACAGTATATGTTCCCGACCGGTCGGTCCATGTAAGAGTCGTTTTTTGAAAATCAAACGGCGGCAAAAGGACGCCGCTGTATAATAATAATAATAATAATAATAATAATAATAATAATAATAATACGATGTTAATTTCAATTATTTTGTGCGTGTCGTACGAAAGTAAAATCGAACTCGTGCCCGGTCGAGTAAATTCTGTCAGCCGTCGCCACCGTCATATATTATATTATGTGTGCACGTAGGCGGTTTTTAGCGCGGAAAACCCTATCGAGGTCTTAGGGATTGTGCGGGTCAGACGTTTTCGGCCCTCCTCCGCCGGGCCTTTCTATCCGTGCACGTTATTACTATCATTTTATACTGTTGTGATCGTGCGTAACGAAACGTTCGCCTGTTCTGTGCACGTGCGTTTTAATGTTTTTGGGGTTTAACGATTTTGTAAAAAAAAAAAAAACAAATACATAAATCATAATAATAATAAGTTCGATTTGTTTTAATATTTCATTTTGTCGGTTCGTATAATTTTTATACAAACGGTTGTTTTACTTACGATTTGTATGATTGGAAATAAATAATTAAATATATACGTGTGTATGTATCGATGACAAAAGAATTGTGTTGACTACACGAAAATTAAATAAAAATCTAAACATACGCCAGCTCGGCCTCGGGCGAAGGACTGCCGACGAGTAAAGATCGCGGGAAGAGAAAACGCGACACCGTCAACACTCGTCCGACCCGCTCAGCGACGTACTTTAGGTGGTGGGTGGCGATAGAGGGTGCAACAGAAGCATTTACAGTTTTCATTTGTAGGCCTGAGTGCAGGCGTGTGGTTCGATAGATAAGGTGGTGCGTTAGTTATAAGACGGAGTATTCTATTTCGGGTGACTTTAAGGTTTGAATTTTTAGCCGAGCCCCAGATTCGGACTCCGTGCGTCCAAGGTTTTCCCGGTAGAAAACGAGCGATAACAGAAACGTTTTTTTTACACGTCGGCGTGGGCACGGTCCCCGGGCCGGTCGCCACGTGTACAAAAATTGGCGACTATCGAAAACTTATAAAAAAAGTAATCGTTTTCATAGCGTCGACTCTAAAATCGAGCACTTCCCCGCCCACCGATACGAACGGATTTCGTCGATCGGACGGGGCGGAGTGGGTTGACGCGTCCCGAAGTCGCTGCGAGTGTTACCGTGATAACGGCGTGACGATTGTTTACGTTTACGACGTATATATATATAAATATATGCGACAAATCCGAACGATAAAAACGTCATCTCTGGTGTGGGTCGAACCCACGATCCCTGGGGATCCATTGCGCTTTCCACTGCGCCACAGTAAGACGCTACGCATTTATCGAGATTAATTTCCTACATAACCGATGAAATTCGGCGATTTTTTACAATTCGAACGGTTTGACGATAACGTTTATAATTGAACTGTATTGAACGCATACAATTGTGCATTCTATTGTTTTGTTTATATGATATTCTCGAATTTTCGGTATCGGACAAGGTTCATCAAAACGCATCGTGACCGATAACCAGGATTGGGATACAAACGGCCGGTCAGTTAAAAAAAAATGCATACATATTTCTTTCTTTCTACGATGATCAACACGATCCGCATAATTATGGAACGTTTTTGTGGCACCTAAACTGAGGATTACTCGCGTAAACTGTAGTTTGCGGTTCGTCTCATGATTTTACGCGTGCGATGTGATACATCCTTATTTCCAATCACTCGCGCACTGGGTCCAAATCATTCGATACGGTCACAGTGATAACGGTACAGGCATTCGATTCGACGATTTACCCCGTTGACCGTTACCGCGTTCGCACGCAAAATTCAAAATGTCCGTGTAACGTTTCGCCTAGATGGCGCCGCTAGTACGCCGCGTCACGCTTTTGGTCCGCCGGATTCGTCAAAACGGGCAGTTGAACGTTTGCCGCGCACGACATTTCCGGAATTTTTTTAAATTTTTTTTTAACGAGACGATAACCATCCCGCGCAAGTGTCAACACGCGTCTACACCGGGTCGACGTTTATTCAACGCGAAACCGATCATTCGCGCGCGCACAAATTTTGCTGACGCTTAACGTATTGACGCGACCGAACTCGACTGAACTCGTTCTACCGTCAGCGTTAAATGTTACGTTATCGTTTTTGTCGTTTGTCGTCCGAAGCGAAACAACATTTTTGCGCGTCGCCCGTCCGGCCCCCGTCACGACACTTTGTCTTGAAATCGGTTGCGCACGCGCGTTGTCACATTTCGGTCGTGACCAATAGCGTGCGAGCCGTCCCCACCAGTTTCATCACCGCCGTCCGGCGGACGTACGCGCACCGGTCCACGAGCCAAAAATCGCCACGGCCGTCTTATTCCGCGCTAACCGTTACTACACGCACGCGCGGGTCGGACTTACGACAGGCGCGGATCTAAGGGGGGTGTGGGGCAAGGGGCGATCGCCCCTCCCCCCCCGTAGACTCTTGTTAAATATTTTTATTTAGTATCGTTTTATAATTCTAACTCTTATCTATGATACCATAGAAAGACAATTTAAAATGAAGTTGTAGCTATGAGATTTTTCGGTGTATCGCAAACGATTTGGAAAATATTTTATTATTAGATGCGACAAAATGAGAATTAAAGTTGTTTTGATTAAGATGGCCCCCCCCCGTACATAAGTTCTGGATCCCCGCCCGACTTACGATTTGGCAAACCGAGTACCCGGCGGCGACCAAGTGAGCGTTTCACCGATGAACGCTACGCAGCCGTACGCGGCGACTTGCCGTGTCCGGTCGCGCGCGTTACCATTTCAGATCGATCGGATCCGGCGACTAACGCCGCCCGCCGACATATCACACCGTACGCATTTCCGGTAGTTGACGCGTCCGCTAAACGAATGTGTTCGCAAAAATGGCGTGTTACGGTCTTCTAACGTCGACGTGCGCCCGCTCGTACGGGACTCCCGCACGCCTCTCTTTCTAACGGCGGTCATTGTTTATCGTGTCGGAAACGTCCGTGAAACAACTGCACGCGGCCCGTTATGTTTACGCGCGCGCGGGAAACACGTTCCCGACGGATTCGACCGGCCGTTTTCCGGGCGTGCGTATATTTTATCGTACGCGGCCGCCGAACGTCATCGATTTCTCGGACGCCGTTATTTTTCGACGCGCGCGAAACCAAACCAACGCTCTCGGCGTTTTTACCCGGAACCGGACGCGCGCGCGGGTGAGTTATGGCGTGTGACCGTTACCGCGTTTAGAGTTACAAATGGCCGGAGCGCCCCGTCGGCCCGTGTTCATCACTGCCCTGTACGCCGCCGCCCGTCCGTGCCAGCGCACGTTGCGGAAAACGGCAAACGAATATATTCCCCCGTTTAAGCCCCTTAGCGATACGTGCGCACGCACGCACACGTATTACTGCAGTCGTTACTGCTGGCGCGTTTACAAACTGCAGTATAAACGAATACCCGCTCGAAACCGCCAGGTCCCGGATAGAATCTTTATTATTTACCTATTACCATATAACCGACAAACGTTGTGGAGACCAGCGTTTGTCGCGTGCTACGCCTCCGACGGACCGTTTCTAGAGCTACGGAAAACACCTCCGTGACAATGTCAAATAACAATAATTATAAAGCGTGTTGATTTATGTCGTTTGTTTGACGATAAACGTCATTGGTGTATAATTCTATTGAAGTTCTCAGCGTTCAATTCGACTTACAAACCGGACAAAGAAAATTCTTTGAAATTATTTTTCGCAGGACATTTCAATCGACTGATTTTTCCGTGTCACTGTTAGGCCATTCGGTTTGGTGATGTCTGTAAAGGGTCTGGATTCCCAATTTTTATTTTTTCCTGGCGTTAGGCGAACATTTCGAAACGAAACTATCTATATTTAAATAACACTTTCATTAACCTGTTAGTTGTTTAAAATTATCATACTCGCGAAGCCCAATTTGCAAAATGCTGGTATTATATACATATATATATGTATGTATACCACGTGTATAATCGGCTCATACAATAATTATATATATATAACTCGTTTTCTTTTACGTTCGATGACATGAATTACACAATGAATTTCCGCCATGCGACGTGACAACATTTTTATGTTTTTCTGTAGTTACGAAATAAAACGAAATCCGATATCCGACGAATGTGCACATTTAAAAATTTTCATTTTTCATCTATATATTTAGTGATACACAAGAAACATAAATTTTTTTCTATAACGTATTATTATCGTTATAACTTTTAAATGAAAGACCATTTGTTTAAAGTATTCGTAACACAAAAATAATATTGGAAAATATGCGAATGGAATTTGTTTACAATTTTCGTTTTGTTCTCGTGAATGTTGTTTCCATTGTTACGATAAAAACGACTCGGTGAGATTTATTTTCCCCGTCTACCGCCGAATATAGTGTATTATAATGAGTATTATATGAAACCGTATAAAAAAAAAGAATTCTCTCTCTCACTCTCTCTTCCGCGTCATCGAATGCAATATTATATTGTATATATTTTCAATCGGTTTAGGCTTTCGTTTTTTAACCGTATTACATACATTTCATACGTCGTGCACACTAATAGATACACCGAATGTTCGGTCGAACGGAGTAAGGCGCGTTAGCGAGAAAGACGCGGTAAACGTTTGTGTGCGGAGATGGTCGACGAAATATTCGGGCCATTCCAATTATTCCCGGTTTCGAATATTCAACGTTAAACCCAATTTCCCCGAGTTCCATAAACTATACCGCGTTCCCTCACCCCGCGCGAAACTTTACCCCGTTCTCGCGTGCCCATGTTTATTACACATTACACGTTATTACCCTGGCGAGCCTTACGATATAATTTCCGTAGTGTTCCGTCGTCGTCGTAACACCGTCGGGCACCCGCGAGGACTTTGGCCGTTCCGGCCCCGAAACTTCCCATCTAAATAGTAAACCCCGTACACTCTGCCGGAAGTCACGATCGTTTTGAGGTAAATGACAATTTCGTATGAATACACGAATATATATATATGTGTGTGTGTGTGTGTGTGCATACGTACTTGCAGACCCGGAAAAAGTGTTGTGACGATCATCGCACGTTTTTATACGCGACATATTTCACTACACCAACTATTTTTATATGATATTACATCTCGTATACGGTTCAGTGAACGTTAATTAATATCATTTGCGGTATTTATTATTTCGTTTTAAATTGCGATCGTAAGCTTACGTAAAGTGTAATATTAAATTTGCGAATCCACTAGCGTGAATTATTGTCATATAAATATTTTATATTTTGAAACGAAATATTATGACTCCGTCCTCGTGAGAGACGGTTATGGGAGTCTCGTTGCATAAAGGCGAACGAACGTCAATTGTTCGGCGGTCAGAGAGGATAAAAACTGCTAATAAAAACTTGGTTTCTTTAAAAGCTTTTTCTAATATTTCGAATGCGGACAGAGTGGGTGGATCGGAAACCACAAAATGTTATTTTTACTTTTATAAGTCATCAGATGTCACCGAACGGTCAACTTTAGTGTCAGAGCGTAAAAATAATATTTGTTTTGAAATAACAAATAGTTGTTGTATGGGAAATGGTTCCTATTATTATTATTATTATTATTATATTCTCTCTATAATAATACATTTTTTCGGTTATTTGGATGTTTTGGGTTATCGAAATGTTCGTCGGTTGTGTTTAAATTTCAAAACACACGACTTGAATGACATGAACTGGACAATTAACCTTCGTACATTTTTGCGAGAGATGGACATTTTTATGTCATGTAGACCGTGTTTAAATATGCGCATAGTTTATTCGTGTACAAACAAAGTGATAAATATATCGACGGCGTGAAACATATTTTACTTAACGACTTTAACGTAATCAACGGGACTACTACTAATATGTTAATACGGAATTATGCATTACAGATGGGATTGTAAAGGTTGGAAGGGATAACCCTAACACGGTTTTATTTCGGTGTTTTTATTATTATTGTTATTATTATTATTATTATCATTATTATTATTATTTTTTTTATTTTCTTCGGAGCTGTTGCTTTGGGGATTATTAAGTTCATTTGGACAGCGTACAATTCACCGAAATTTATTCGATTGTATTGTTTACGCCGGTGTAAAATATAAAACATTCTGCCGGAGGAAGTGTGTTTTATGCAAACGAGCACATTTTTGTTTTGTTTTATATTTACGTCAGGTTTTCTTCCTCCAAAAGAGAGTTGTTGTTGTTTCAGGTCTTTATCCGCGTTTGTTTTCATAGGCGACACTCGAAGCTTTTCCCGTCATTTTTATTCAAATTTCTTTACGTTATCCATCCGGCCAGTCGACTGCACCGCATACATTCATTCGGAAAAGAGTATAGCGATTTTATACCAGTTCTGGATAGTAGATTATCGCGAAAATAGTATTTTTATATAATATACAATAGTTTTTATATGTATGTAATGATTCAATAAAAATATAATTATAACTGCAACAGTTTAATGTGTTCGCCATTGGTTTCATTCAATTTAAAACCAGAGTATATTATTTAGTTGAATTTTTATAATCTTTTTTTTTTTTGAAATCACTTTGTGCTCGATGATATGATAATATGATTAAAAATCATTTGTTTATAATATATAAGTCTAATAATTAAAGTTTTTTTTATATCTCTCATATCTATTTAAACTTGATCGTACCAGAATCTGTATTAATTATTCGTAACTTTAAGTGTTTGTATATTTACACGTTGGTAAATAATTGCATTATTAGTTGTTGGTTATTGTTATGATTCGATATGTTTCGAGATTTTCACTCGTTTATTTTATGATTTCAAGTTGAATATTTTGGTTATCTCTTAAACAGTCCGTGCATTCCTTAATATTGTGTAGTGAGTGATTGTGTAGCTCAGTGAGCTATTTTAATTTACGGATTTAGCCAGAGCTTAATGTATAGGTGTAGATTTTTGGATTGATACTAAAGTAACCGTTTTTGATTGGGTACACATAACAGTCTTAGTCGAAACGTTCTGAATTTACGACTACCGCAAATAGTACTTTTGTTAGGCGACTTTTGTTTCTATCGGTAAACGCTGACTGTGTGGTAACGAGAAATTCAAACGTGACAGACAATGCGAACGTTTTCGTGTATTATTGTCGTTGAAAGTAGTCGTTGTTGTCGTGCAAACGTATATATATACGATTCGGCCAAACGGTCTATATAGCGTGTATGTGGGCGATAGAGAGGGGAATGTAGTTAGAGCGGTGCTATGGTGGTGGCGGCGGCGGTGGTAGTTGTAGACAGACAGATGAGACGGGAAAACGGGGTCGAAAAGGGGTTAGCTGAGATAAAAGAATAAACGGCTTTCACTCGGTCTGACACTAATGAGGAGCGCAAAACTTCGTCGGCGACAGCGGCGGCGTCTGTCACGGAATTGCGTGTAGGCGAATGTTAAAGAAGACGAACGGGCGAGGACGGAATGGAAGAGGTACTCGGGATACCATCATCATGCGAGACGCGTCGCCGCCCGTTGTCGTTGTCAAGTCGGCCGAGTGCATCGTCAGCGGGAAAATCAGCAGCAGCAGTGCACACGGGCGGTGACCGTGCCAGCGGTAGCGGTAGTGGTAACGCCGTCGCTTCAGCACACGCTTCCGACGCAGTCTCCGCGTCCACAATAACAACACTGCACTTTGGACGCCGGCGTATCTCTCCCTTGTTCGCACACTTCGTCTTTATCATCGGATTTCTCCCGCGCCGTCGCGTCTGCGTGTATACGTGACGTCTAATCAACTCGACGGCACCACCACACACTACCGACCATGTCCCCTCGGCATGTTTCGGTCCTTCATTTTCCCCCTATTTTTTTTATTTTTCATTTTTTTTTTTTTCATCAATTTTTTTCTCTTATTATTATTATTATTATTTTTTTTTCAAAACTCTTGACGATCTACTATATATATATATACTATAAGAGTAGGTACTATCTTTTTTTTTCCACTCGAAAGCGTGCGAGTGTAATTTTAAAATTGCGATTTCGTCACGAAACGATTATTATTATTATTATTATTTTTAATTTCTGAATGTCAAAAGGAAATACGCGACAATAGACATTTCCACACAATGCTTAATTACTATACGTCGACGTTTTTGTTTTTTATGGTCAACCGGCATCGCCAGTATATATGTATGATATAATTTTTACGCGTTCGTCGTCGTTATGATTTTCTCTTTAATTATAAATTCGTTCACTCGTCGTCTCAAAAGTTTATTTGATTAAAATTCGTATTCGACGGTATTTGAAAACGGATGTTAAGCGGTTCTTAACCCGTTGCTATTGGTTTTGCAATAATAATAATAATAATAAACGAAAAAAGAAAACACCGTGTTCTGCAATTTAAATCGTAATCTGTGGCCAGCGACAACACATAAATCCTCGAACGACCCGAAATAAATAACACCGATCGGCAATACAAAATGTGGGGTGCGATGTGGAAATCGTACGCGGTATATTCACGTGACCTACTACGGCCGGCCGCGTCCGGTGAATACGAAACCAGGGGCGATATATTCGGTCGTGTCAGAAGTGTAATTAATTAAAGCCGAAAGGCCGGGAGTCGAAAATAAGCATAGATTAGCATAGTAATGACGAGGTTTTAAACCCCCGCGGCGCAACACCGCCCGTCCCGGAGGGTAGGCCACCGACAATGATCTCGGTCCTAAACGCGAAAGGACATAACACCCTCACTCACTTCAGTTTAAACATTATGA
The DNA here is from genome assembly GCA_019022885.1 of Schlechtendalia chinensis. Lineage (NCBI taxonomy): Eukaryota > Metazoa > Arthropoda > Insecta > Hemiptera > Aphididae > Schlechtendalia > Schlechtendalia chinensis. Next base: position 14,243,222 of record CM032343.1, read on the forward strand.
CGCGTCTGCGGTTAAATCTTCCGTCCAAAAGATAAGTGACTGTGAAGGGAGAAGGCGCGCAAATTATTAATATCGTAGGCCTCGGCCGTCGCCTCCCCTGTCCGCCGCCGAGAAACAAACGTAGAATGTGTGCCGGCCAGCGGAACTGTTGGCGGGCGTGCGGACTGCGTTGTGATACAACGGGGCTCGGCGGTAATTGAATCCGGCCGGATGATTTCCATTAAACACTACGAATAGGAAGAAATAGACGGAAGAGATGATTTATTCACGCGACAGGGTCGAATCGCGAGCAGTTTACCGCTGATAATGATGCCTCAGGTGTCCATTACACAGCACCCACTATATAACTGTTTTCAGACGTCAAACGCGCAATGTCATTAGAAACGAATCGCATAAATATCGGAATTCGCAACACGTTTTCTCCGTGTATGTATATAGTTATGTATACGAATGTCAAATACGGATAATGTATTGTAAGCATTTATGAAAACGCGAGAAAATCATACGTATGAACTCGACTCGTATGGAATAAACGCACATGTGCACGTGAGTGGTCGTAAAAACGGTTTCACGTGTTATATCGTTAGGGAAAAACAAGGACGTATTCGCGCGTTTACGGGAAAGAACGCGCCGTGGCGTATTATAGTGACTAGTAAGTTTTATATTAAGAACTCGAGTTTTTTAAATTAAAAATTACATTTTAGAATAAATTGGTTTGGTAAGTCACGGGTTGAGAACACACGGAGTACTGGCGGCAGCAGCAGCAGCTGGACCGTAATGCGTGTCGCGAAATGTGATTTTTTTTTTTTCATCCGGAGGGTTAAAGTGGTTTTGGAGAGTAGAAATTATATATATATAAAAAACTTTCCGTGTGTAAAAAACCGTGAAAACGGTCCTCGGCGCACTAGAGACCTTGGCGGATTGCCGGCTGAGGCGCGTCGAGTCGGGGCGAGGCGGCGAACAGAGACCGAGAAAGGGAGATACAGCGTGAGAAGGGATCGAAATCAGTTACAGCCAGTCGGCAGGCGTACAATAACGTATTCCGTCGGCGTCTGAAGAGTTTTCCAGAGAAATGTGACGGACAGGAACGTAATTAATGACGGCCGGACGGGCTGTATAATAATCGTTACTAATGGGACGGCGCGAAGGGGTTGTACGTGAGCGTTCGGCGAGCGGAACTTGTCAGTTTCAGCGTGCGGGTCGGCGGGGGAAAAAAACGCCAGAACCGCGTCCGAAGGCAGTTATCCGAAGAAACGGCGATAACGACGACGACGGAAAGAATAAAAAACACGAAAACCGCGGTCCGGAGGCATCGGTCGGGACGCGTGATTCGTGATTCTCTCCGTGCTTCTTTTTTCCGTTTCTGTACGCCCCCCGACGTTTTGGAACGGAATCCGTGTCGGTGCAAAATGGCAAAACGATTGTAAACGGGTCGGGGCTAGCCGGTCGCGATAAGGATTCTTCGCGATCGCCATGTTTGCGTTACGCGCGTGTCGTATTATATAATACGACGTTTGCGCGCGGCCGCGTGTCGTCTCGTCGTACGCCAGCCGATAATATTCAGGTCAGGTCGTCCGTCCCCCGTCACGAACCGCGTCGTCGCACCGGAACGTATGCACACGGCGGAAACCTCTGAACGGCGGACGCTCTGGGTCACCGAAATTCTGTCTGCTGTACAGATGGGGTAAATGTTTGAAATTCATTCGGAGTAAATGTCGGAAAACGAGAACATACGCGCTGGGTTTAAATCAAATAATGTTGTTATTAAATGTAATTACTAATTTTGTACACTCGATGATATCATGTGTAACTTTAATTAAAAATTGTAATCATTTAGTAATACATATTTATGATAGCGCCTAATCTAATACATACGTAGATATGAGATAAAACGAAATTGATCAGATGCATAAATGAACAGCTTGGTCTGTTTATGATTTTTCCGTTTCCGTACAATCACGCGAGTAAGTTCATTTGCCCGAGTTTCAGTAGAACAGAAAATAAAAAGTGACAACCACTTTCGCGTTAACCCACTCATCTCGTCGAACTAATTAACCAACAAAACATACGAAACATTGGCGGCCAAGAGATTAATGTTTTATTCACAACCGTCGTCAGTCGTTGTAATTTTATCTTATCGTTCGATAACGAGTTTATTGAACGAGTTCATTATCGTTATACCTAATGCGAGCGAGTTTTACTGTCGCTGTTATGTCATTATTTTCAAAACTAAGATTAACATAGGTGTCCGTTATTCGGAGAGTCCGCTTTTGGAGGTTAACCCATTAAAAAGTGGTGAAAATGTCCCCGTTTCCAAAAAAAAAAAGCGTCCGCTATTGGGAGATGTCCGTTAGGAGAGATTTCACAGTTTATACGTAATCGTCGAAGAGAACGGAAATAAGTGCTTTTTTTTTTTGTTTCATCTTGAACGGTTCGATCCGCCACAGTGATCGCACGCGTACACGTTTTATTGATTCCTATACAATAAGACGCGCCGTGTTAGGATACATTCAGTATATGATTGTATCGAACAAAATGAAAAATAAAGATTATAGCTGGTTTGATCTTCCAATCGATAATCATTCTCGATCAGAAACGTATACGTCATCAATTATTACGATGAAAATATTTTTCGAAATATGCGTTGTTCATTTATTGCTTCGAAAAAAACGCATCGTTTTATGATCAAACCAAAATAAGTTTGAACGCCTATATATTGAAATTAACCGTAAATGCACGTTGAAGGTTATATAACCATTAATAATTCTCAGTGATTTATTTGTCGAAATGTCTGTAATTTGTTTCAAACGAGACGTTAATTATTTGTCGACACGTTATTTTAACGTATTTCTGGTGAAATCAAACCACGTGTTTGATTATTCGCGATTATTGTTGTTTTTTTCACTCGAAAAAGAGTATCGTTTTTGGGAAGACTATCGGGGTTGCGTATGGCAATGACTTGTAGGTAAAAGCGAATCACAGCGGAATTATAAGACAAACTAGTCGAAATAATTTCACGGGCTGTCCTGTCGATAGTAAATGCACGCGCAACGCATTGGGTTTGCCGGTCTTGAACAAACAAATCCGTACCCGAAAGTCCGGCTCAGCATAAAATTTGCCTCGGCACTTCTTACAATAATAACTAATATTATTTATTCTGTTTGTGCGCATAACCCCGTTTATTTGTTTAACAAACCTATCGACCTGAAATTTTTTTGCCTTGTGTAACTTTCGAAAACTCATAACTCTTAGAAAAAATAAACCTTTGACACACCAACCAGTAAAACTTTACTGAAGGGACGCCTAATGATTCTGAAATTCACAGAAATACAAGCGTAAAGTTTTAAATATATAAAAAAAAGAATCCGAGTACAAGTCATTTTTTTTTTTTTTTTTAAATAATCATACTAAAGCCAAACTTTGGTGATCAACGTTTTTGTCTCGGTTACGAACAAATAATTCATAATTTAAATTAAATACAACATTTTAGTTTATATTAAGCAATTAAATTTCATAGTTGAATTTCTTAATGTGTTTTTTAAAATTCCATTATTTATTATTATTTTTTTTTTTTTGTTTATCAAACTTGAACTTTAAGAGTTTATAATAATAATTTTTCAATCGTTAATTTAAAAAGTTTTTTTAATAAAAACTTATAATATTAAATTTGTTTAAAGAACGCTGTGTTACAAAATCATAGTACAATAGCGATTTTGAAATGAATGATTTTATTATAATGAATAAATGAAAAACGTTTAAATCGGCGAATTATTATTTATTGTTACATTTGTGAATAATTTTAATTATCCTATTCATCATAAAAAATGGTTAAAAAAAATCATGTATTAAAAAAAAACCCCCCGGTATTTGAATGTGAATTTTAACGCAGTTCTTTATTAATGTCGATTTTAAAACTCGTAAAATGGAATCCGTAACATATTGTGTGTCCATCCGGCGATCCTCCGCGCGGCGTGCTTAATTAGGTTACATATATGCAAACGACGACATCCATTTGTATTTTCGTTAGGCTTCAAATACACATTATACATATACTTGAGTACGTCGTTAAACGCGTTGGTGCGGTCCGTCCGAAAGAAACGACTTTTTGGGCGATTCGCGCGTGTGAGGGTGTGAAGGGGAGAGCATTATCGTTACAGGATTTCGGATTTCCAACGGTTTCGACAAAGACAAAAACTGTTTTATGTATTGTATGTGTTTATTCTGAACGTGTCCGGGGGTCGGGCGATTAAACAATTTGGGGTATAGCGCACGTTTATTTAATTGCCGATATAACTTTGTATGACCCAAACAACTACAACGCTCACCTCCTTCACGCGTCCCTCCCACCGAAAAAGTTAATAGCAAATATTGATAGCTCTTTCCCGAAATTTCCGCGGCGATTATACTCCGAGAGGGCTGCCCTAAACATATACTCGTATATATATACGTATATATATTTATATATATATATAAGTGTATGGTGGAAATTAATGGCGTCGACACAAGTACTTAGTCCTCGAGTGCCAGTGCGGTTTTCTTATATATGCGGGCCCGAAACTTTGCGAACACCAACTTTTGCTACTCGCACACCGTCGCCCTTCTGCCACGCACAATCCCTTTACAATTTCATACCGTTTATTTCTTCAGCGGTATATAAATAAGTGGCAGCGAACTAAAATTTGCAGGTGAATGAAAAACGCAAAACATCATTGTCGACGAAGTCCTTCACGCCCAAAATGGTTTTTCGAGCACCGTAGTTTTTATTTTTCATTTTTTTTTTTTAGTTTTTCGTTTTTGTTTTCCTCGCGCTCTTGTATCCCGATCTGTCGTTTGACCTAGAGACATTAAACAGTCCGAGTACGAGCGGAGGTGTGGTGAAATACTGATATCACCGGGCACGATAAAATCGGCTCAATGGCACGGAAACCGAATGATAACGCTTTTGGGGACGGGGAGAACTGGCGTCAGGAACTTCGGAGACCGGATTTCCTTTGTTTTCCGGTAGAAAAATAATGTTAAAAAGAGGACAAGGGTAGAAGCAAAAATGTAATCATTGTTTAGTGGAAATAAGAGCGGCAAAAAATGTGCTCACGGCACGGAAGAGATAATTTTTAGTTTCATAAAAATAAAGGTTTTCTCCCGGCGTGTCCTCGGAGAATCCGTAAAATGTTAAATTATATGTAACTAACTAACTATACATCTGCCGTGTGTTTTCAATTGTAAGTAATAATCACCCGTTCTTAATAAATTTACACGCCGGTCCCCCGAGAGCCAGTGAATATATTTGCAACCTCCAGAGGTCACTCAGGGTCGGATACGGAATTATTATCGCGCGTAATACTCTGAGGTGGATGTGGTTTTACCGAACTTAAGTGGAATTCGAAAATTTCGACCCTCTTGGTTAGAGTCATTAAATTTCTAGAATGATAATATATTATTATTATATTTTACACTAAATGTGTACACATTCATATCTCCTTTAAATATTTAATGATCTCATACTAAATTAAGTTTAGAAAGTATAATCATAAAAATATAGTAAATTTGAAGCAAAATTGTATAGAAACTAAACATCAGGTAAAATATGGTTTATTTACATTTTTTCGTCGTATTGATTCCGACTATAGTATATTATTATTATTTTCGATATCGTAAACAACAATTTTTATAATTGCCATTTTTCGTAAAAATAAACGTAGAAATATTAAAATAGTTTTGAGTATATATTTTGTTTTCCGTTTTCGAAATATCGTATTTGTTTCAATCGAAAATCTTGAATTATGTTTATAAAATCAAAAACATAATATTATTTGCGTTATATATGTTTATATTAATTTGTTATAGATTTGTCAATTACAGAGTTTCTTAACTTTTACAATTTCAGTAAAATAAATGTTCTCTATACAATACCCACTAATAGATTATACGAAAACACTTTAATGTTCGAAAATTTGTTTTTCAATAATCCTCGACGTATAAATCATAATTTTCAGTATTCAACGTTATTTATGTAAACTTACCCGTAAATTAATGTCAATATGAAATTTTGCGTTCAATTTTCGTACTTATATATAATTTTTAAACTTTAACAATAATAATCGTCATACAATTAATAATTGTAACTTTCTTAATACAATATCGATAGACAATTTAGAGCAACTGAAAAGAAATAATATCTATACTCGTACATATCCATTTTAATCCTCTCTATGAATGTAATGGCTAAAACAAAATCCTATCTGATTCTGTTACTATAGATATTATATGACTATATTATTATGAATCGAGTTGAAAAGTACTTATAATATTCGTCCGTTCTCAATTCTCATTATCCTTTTCTAAAAATGTTGATACTGTGCCCTTTTGTGCCATGTAATTGTTTTTGTTACTTGTTTATTGTTTTTATCGTTTCTTTTTATTTATTCATCATTTTTATTTCGGGCGATATAACCGACAAAAATGTTCCAAACAAGTCAAACCAAATATTTGTAAACGGCGAAAATCCGAAATCGTTGATCGACACACACGGCCGGCAGAACGTAAATGAAATGAATAATTCTACAGCCGGTTTCAGCGAAGAAAATCACTTGAATATTTGCTATTCGTCTTTGTTTGTGATGTCTACGTGCATGTTCTTGTTTTGCAATACTTTTCCTGAATTCTGTTTCCGGAAGAGGATGAAACTCGACAAGTGTCAGAATGTAATAGTAGAAAAAGAGTGTGGCTGTACCATTACATACCAAACGTTGAAAGAACCATAAAAATATTGTATTATATTTATTTTGAATAAATTCAATCTAATTAAAACTCGTAATAATTGTTTTTAAATGTTAATAATTAAGGGGCCCACCATATTATTAAAAGTAAAATAAAGAAATTTTTTTTCACAAATAACAGTATTTCAATGAGAAAATTCTGGCTTTACGATAAATTTGGAGGAATTTATTTTATATGTCATATTGAATTTTTAATTAACCTTTATAATTACAGTAAAAATGATACATAAAAAAACAAAATTTGGAATCGCTTAAACGTTTATTACACCTTCGAACATCGATGTCTATTGCGATTTATAATAATTCTTAAAAAAAAATTAATAAATAAAATAAAATCAACGAAATCTGGTAAATGTACGAAGTGTATGAGAGTTAACTCCGTGAATCAAGTTCTTATACTAAAAACTCATCGGCCTAAAATGCCGATTATGTATCAGTAGTCTTCCCTCCATGGAGTTTATCATATTCAAAAATACCCCATTTCATAGTATATAGAATATTTTAGGACAGTCTCAAATTTTTAGTATGTGATAGTCGTATCTGATGGATTGATCCAACCGTTAAACTCGTTTTTATATGTAAATTTATTGTAATAGATAATATAAAACCGAACAATATTTGTAAATAATAACATACCATTTGAATATTCAATGTAAACAAAAAGAAATATTCGCAATGATTACACGCAAGACGTACGCAATGAGCCGTTTAAAATGTTTTAGAAATTTGTATCTTCCGTATGACATTTTATTTATATAATATGTTTTATAAATTAAGTCTTTTCATATTTTCATACTCGTACAAGTTCTATACGTTTTTAAGCGCCGCGTATAGTCAGATAGGTAAATTACGTCACCGCAATGAAACAATTGAATAACGCGCGTATGTACAGTATATATATTTACATTTATAAACAGTGTGCAAAGTGAGTTTTGGACGTTATTTCTTAAATAATTTAGCTTTTAACTTGTGACAAAAAACAAAGTTACGCTGTAAATTTTTTTTTTTTTATAGTTATTGTTGTTCCTAAATCGCGTTGGAAGTTACGATTTACATCCTCTTAAGAAAATTAAACCTATAAATTTTAAAAGTTTAACAACTTTTCTTCAGTATCGTCCGTAAGCGTATTTGTGTGAGTTATGAAAAAAAAAAATGAAAATGAAAATCCCTCTGCATTAAACGCGAACCGTATTTTAAGTGGAAATAACTTCTAACGATAAATAACGTACAGTTATCAATAGTATCTATTTCAGTCCAATATTAATATCTAGTTATTGAGTTTTGAAAAATAATAATACTATTATATAATACGAACACATTGACTATTATACATAATAGAGACGATTGCCTTTCCGCAAAACTTTTAAATACGCGAAAGTTGATTGTTCCGATTTTCGACGTTTCGTTACGGTACTGTGCCACATATTCATTAATTATTCAAAAACGTTCAGGCGATTATAGACTTGACTTTTTGTAGGTCATGATTATGTTGGATTTTTGTTAATCGTATAAAACATAAGTGTATAGTACATTATTCTGACGTTGGTCCCGAGAACGTTTAGAAATAATACAGACGCAAATATGAAAAAAATAAATAGACAGACAAACAAATATTGAACGCGATTTGAATTGACCGTCGTACAAATCACGTGTCAATAGTTTAAACGTTGTCGGGACGGGCAACGGTACACTAGCAAAACTGGCGTTTCGAGACGGAGACGCGGAGCCGAAACGCGAACGGTTGAATGAATGTAGTCACACATTCAAAGTTTACCAAAACAAACATTTATTATAAAGTTTTATATATTTTTCCCCTCTTCAGCCGAAAAGTCGGGTCAGCGAAGAGACTTTTGGCGCCATCGTGTGGTCCTGCACCGACTATTTCTATGCCCCGCACACTCGAATTCACTCGGAAGACCACGGAACTGTATGCATTTTTTCCCTCCTATATATTTTATTTTTTCCTCCTCCTTTTGGATTATATAGTGACATCGTCGTAGATGTATTTTTTTTCTTTTTTCCGTTTCTCCCTCTCTTTCTCTCTCTCTCTCTCTCTATATATATATATATATATCCTCTCTCTTTTCTCTTGCGAGGCTTTTCGGGAAGTTTTTCACTCGTTTCACTTAACCTTTTAACGGAGACCAAAAAGTTCATATATATAGATATGCGTTTATAGTATCTCACGCAATTTGGCATTTAATTCTCGTTCCCGAAGTTTTGAGCATTTCTTTTTCTACGCCTGTTCCTCCTCGAAGGAGGATATAGATACAGCATGACGATCATCACGCGCCGCCAGTTTGTATCTCGCGGTGTGCGTATAGGATTTTACAGCTGCCGTTTTCAACGTTATATTTTGCAAAAAAGTTCACAAAGTGAAATAAACATATCTCGACGTATTACATTATTGACACGTGAGCGAACCGCGTCGTCGTCGCAGTTCGCGAAGTCGTATGATATTAATTTTTCTATTCCCCGTCTAGCGCGCACCGTTCGTTATTTTCCTGAACCCACGGCTCGGCTGTGATTTATTAGCGCGGGCGCTTTTGTAATCTCGTTTGTCTTCGGATTGTTTAGGATCCCATCCATTAGCCAATTACCGCGGCGAACGGCTCTCCAGTGAGCGATGCATTATCTTCATAAATACTGACTTTACTATCCACGGACGCAAGAGTCGATTCGGTTACCAGCCGCGAAATTCAATTCTTCGCATTAATATTAATCCCAAACATCGCGATTTTTCAAACGATAGTTAACGATACTTGTTTAACGAATCGCGTGAAAGAAAATCGATCGTCGACATCCATAGTATTCGGCCGTTTTTTCTTCGATAAAATTTATTTGTAATTTAATGCAATATACCGGGTGTACGAACAGTTAATATTAATTTAAAAAAAAACCAACATATTTAAAACAAAACATTTGGAACATTTTTCCGGCGCAGTACAAAGCGTGAACAATTATCTGTACATGCCGTATAAACGAATGTCATCGAGAAAACGAATTGTTTCGAACGCGAAAAACGAACGTTTTAAATAATGACATATTTTGGTAAATATACCGACCGAAAAACAAACCGTTAAGTAGATTTGCAGTTTATTATCGTTTTGTTAGCTATTATATATACTCACCGTATTCATCGGGTTGGCGCAAACACACACACACACACACACACATTACGCGCATAGACACGCTATCGGTTACCAACCGGTATCGACCGGACAGCACAACGACACGGAACACCTATACACGGCATAATACGCATAAATATTAATGTAATAATAACACACACACACACACACACACACATATATATATAAATAGGGTTGAGACGACTACTACTACTACAGTCGTACGAAAAAAGTTCAAGTCCCGGTCTTATACTTATATAATGTAATATATAGTCTACGGTATATACCGCGGTAGATTATCATATGAAATATTTAATAGGGGTCGCGTGCATGAAATCGCCCCGAAAAACAACATTAAAAACGTATGTAATTAACTATTGAATTTCGCGGACGATAATTTCGATGTTCGTGCGACAGACGTTCCAGTGTTATTACACGCGTTGTTATTATTCGCGCAGCGTGTTTGATTGATATGCTTTTGTGTGTTTCAGATCGAAGACGCCATGTTAATGTTCGACAAACAAACAAATCGGCACAGAGGTAAGTGCGACCGTTCGTTTTGTCGTCGTTAATAATCGTGGTTATGCCCGTAGACAAGAGAAATCGCTATCCGTCGAGACGGCTTACGCGCACGCACGCGTATACATACATATGTATATTGTTTTTGAGACGAAAACGTAAAAAAACGATTTTTTTTTTTGATCACCACGAATGTTTTTGGAGAGAGAAAAAACCCCGAAACGGGAGGGAAAAAAAACGTCTATCGGCGAATTCGTCGTGCGTTTGATTTATCGTCAGATTTACACGACCACGTCCGATCATTGGCCGACGGGAACAGAAACGCTGCGAGGGAAGTGAAAAAAATATTACATATATTTGTCGAGGCGACGACACGATGCGGTCGAAAATCTTGCGACGTATATATATATATACGTGCGTGCGTGTGTATACGACGTTTTCCGTTTTTGAGGCCGGGGTTGAATAATGAGCGTACGAGGGGAGCCGTAAGGATGCCTATTAAGGGATGTTGTACGAAGCGTCTCGTAGGGCGGCGCCAGCAGCACCTATAAGAGTTATGACGAGGCGCTCGGCTACGACGCGACGCTCGTCGCTTTACAACATTATGAAACGCTGTGTCTGCGCTGGGCTCGAGCGTGAGGGCGGCCGGAGGGAAAAAAAGGAAATCCCTGTGTATGACGTTAGATTTTTCACACTCGGCGCGGGCGGGCGGCTACTCGATGACGGGGGCCGCGTTTAGAACGAAATTCTGCGCGCCGGTATGGCGTACCTAATTTTTGAAACGAACGTCCGCCGTCCGTTCCATACGATCGTGCGGAAATATTACGCCATAACGACACAATACGCGACACGACACTGATAAACAACACTACAAGCCGGGTCGGGCCTGAGCGAACATAATTCGCATTCTAAACCATCGGAATCGACGAAAACGAACGTTTTCGAATAACTCGCGCCGGAAATTAAAACGTACGCGTTTCGAATACGTAAAATATGGATTTTATCCTCGTGAACAATAATTGCTTTGATTTAAAACTCTTATCGGTTACTGAGAATCTGCGCGACGCGTCAAAAACAGTTCAAATGTATTATTGATGTTTGTAGCCAATCGGTGTACTATTTTCATTGCGCGTGTTTATAATTTTATACAATTATCACTATTTATTATGTAATAGCGTCATAAATCATAACACGTTTAGATCTTTGATCGAAAAACGTTAATATTCGTCGGATGAAAAAATCATTTGAATATTATACGTGCGTACGTGATTGCAAGTTTTTGCTGCTTCCTGCGGTTCGTGATGTTAATTTGAACGTTTCAATAAATGTTGTTAACTTTCAACACGTAAATGTCGATTCCAACTTTAATGTTGTTTTCCTAAAATTGTTTGTTCACTTTCCATCGCTATCTGATTCCCCGTTCCTCCGACTTATTTGAACATCACCGTCTTCTCATGAACTTCCGGCTAATCTGTGCATAATAATTTTTGTTTAAAACGAATGTAATTTATTCGATATCGTCTAAAATCTTCGATTTGATTTGTTTAAACAACACAATTTCCTCTCGCGAAATTACAAGAACCGTTTGGAGTTGGTTTTTATTTATTTGTGAATCAATTGTTGAGTTTCTACAAAACGTTATTTCCTGCGAGCCAATGGAATATGAGCGTTCCTCCTTTCGTGATTTTCTATAAATTATGTTGATTATATATTTTGGCGCAGGCTCTCAGGATGAAAACGACGAGTCCCGGACGTGTCGGCGATAAATTACTGATTGAAATAAAGGAACTCGATCCGAGTTAATGGTCTTTTTTTTAAAGAAAAGCAATATCCTCAGGGCCGTATAATTCCCGAGGTGGGTCGGTTATTATCTTCTTTCAGCGCCTCAGTCAATCCTGAGCCAATTTAATTCTCAGCGCTCGTGTGTATATATATTTTTTTTCAGCTTACAAATATTTTCCTTTTCGCTTTCCCCCTCTTTATGTGTATACGATATACATACAAAAAAGTAAGGTAAATTTTACAAAGAGCGAGCCATACACACGCACGCATACACGCGTACGTATAAATATACGAATTTAAACGGTTTGTATTTGTCGAGTTATATACGCAGTACGACGACGTGTATGTAAGTACATATCCGTATACGGATAAATAAAATAAAAAAACGATGTGTAAGTACCGCGTGCGAACGGATTCAGTCGGTAGTGGTGCGCGTTTCGTATTTAATTGGAACTATTCCGTTGCCATCGTTCGTTTTTGTCAGCGGATCGTAAATACGAAAACGAAGATTTGCGCAAGTGGAATCGGAGGTGCGCGATACGAAGGATTTGAAAAACGGACGGAGGAAACGAGGAGACGGGAAACGGGGGAAAAAAATACTTAAGAAACTCACACCGAGATTTGGCTAGATTTAAGGTTTAATTTCGGCACTGTTTTCGGGATTAAACCATCTCGGTGCTTCACTCCGGAAAATTAGCTCGCCCCCCTCGTAATCTCGCATCGCCGTATTAGTGCGTATATATATATTTACACCGAGTGGAGGCTTTTAATTGTTCTGGCACGAAACGACGTTTTTACGTCTAATAACACTGTCGCGACATGTTTTCTTAACGGGTGTTTTTTTTATTTATTTTTTTTTATCGTAAATTATTATGACCGTTATCATCATTATTATTAAAACGTGCTGGTATTAAATGCGCATTATGACGGAGTTGTATAATAGTTCGGTCGCCGTTTCTCGTAGCTGAACGGTGGATATATTTTTTATTTTTTTCGTTTTCGGCGAAATTAAATAAATATAAAAAAAAAAAATGTGACGGCTGCGGCACCAAAAGTTTACGGGCGAAATAATAGCCACACGAAATAATAATAATATACAGCAAATATAATATATAAATGCGAGTTTTTTTTTTTTTTTTTTTTAATATATAAAAGACGAGCTTGGGACGACAATCCGCGATGGCAAAACGTTGGCAACGACGATATAGCCCGGGCCAGTCATTAGTCTTGTGCTGTCAACACAGGGTCTGCTGTTGCCACCGTACCCCGCCACCGCCGCGTTCTCCTTCGCTTTTTCCGAACCATAAACCGTAAATATATATATATATACGCGCGGGATGAGAGGGACGTTCCCTTTTGCTAAAGCATCGGTCGCGTTCGGTAAAAACCGTAGCAATCGATACGGTGTGTATATTATACCCCTCTGACGACTGTGTGTGCTACGGGAGCCGGCCGCAGCAGTAGGCCTCGGGAGGGACGTGCCGAATTTCTTTTTATAGGAAACACCTCTTCCCCTATTTATTATACACCGTTTCACCGTCGCCGTCGCCCGCCGTGTCGTTTGGAAAAAGTGTACATATATATATATACGATCGGTATAGGTTGTGGACAGGGTGTGCGCAACGAGGAACTCGGTTTCCTCTGTTTGGTAACCTGAATATACCCGTAAACCCTTTTGTTTACTTTCGATTCAAACACACACACACACACACACACACATGTTCATTCGGTGTGACCCCAGTTTTCATCGCGGTCGTACTACACGATTATTTTTTAAAAATAAACGTATTCGCGTTATATATATATGATACTTTATTAAACACATTTATAAACTCTTGTCTTTTTTTGAAAAAAATAAGTCGTCGAACGAACGATATTTCGGTTTATTTACAATTGGTTTTCTGAAACGCCAATATCAATTTGCACACATATACCGTGCGCGTATATACGACTCGAGAGAGAAGGGCGGATTTAGTATATTAAAACGGAACGGCTGTTTCGACATAAATTTGTTCAACAAGACAAGAGTGGCTCGTTCGGTCGTCTTTCGTATTTTATATTGCACACCGTAAAACCCATCCCGACCCCTCCGCAGATCAATTATCTATCGAAGATTTATGTTTTTTTTTTCCTTCTTGCGGCTTCTTTTTCTCTCTGTCTCTGTCTCTATATATATATATATATATATATATATTTGTGTGTGCGAACGTATATATCCCCGTCCTTTTTATGTCCTAGCGAAATATCCGTAATTCATCCGGGTTAGAGGTGCGCGTTGGCGCGTGTTGGCGGTAGGAACAGCGTTGGTTGGTTCGGCGGGACACACGACGTGAGCGCGACCGCGACGACGGGTATTAGCCGCGGACGCGAAAAAACAAGATAAATGCGACGTGTCGCCGGCGCGCGGACGAAAGGGCGACGATCGAAAACGATCGTCTCGTGCCGGCGTACGCGCAAAGCGCGCGTGGTTTCCACCGCGAAACGTGAAACGGGAACGCAGGAAGCCCGTCCGTCGGTAATTTGACAGGCCGCGTCTGGTGCGGACTAGGAAACGCTAAAGATTCCCGCGTCTCCATTAATCAATCCGGGCGGTGTGTACCCGACGAACGTTCCGACGGGCGACCACCAGTGTTATGCCCGTGATTAATATCTCCGTCGGTTCTCGTCTTCCGTCTCGGTTGCGTCGTCGCCGGGTCGTCCCGCAGCGTTTCCACGACGGGTTGGTTCACGCGCGGTTATCGCGTCGTACGGACGCGAATGAAAGCAACCGGCGGTCGTGGCGAAAAATACGTCTTACGACCACGTGCAATTCTTATCACAACTGTGGAAACGTTAGACGCGCTATCGAATTTGTATGTTCCATGCTGGACATGAATTATTTACAGCGTTCAGTCCTTTATAGTCAACAAAACATTAAAAAAAAAAAATAATAATAATAACGTCTTTTGTCCGACCATAATGTACAATAATAATACGGTGTATTAGTTTTTTCTTGACTCTTTCCGTTGGCGATTAATATTTTATGAAAATCGAGTTTTTACGGGTACCGTTTCTCAGTAGTGTTTTAAATTAAATCAAAATACATTGTAATTGCCATTCTATATAGCCGTAATGCAGAATATATTTATAATTAAAACATAAAATGATTATTCAATTCATTTGTAATTCTTATTTCCACTGTAATTTATTTGATTGATTAATCTAACATGGATTTAACAAAGGAAATGTTAAATGTTGTATTATTAATTATGACGTTACTAAATTATGGAATTAATGTAACGCTATTTTGTTTCAATAAAAAGAACTTCGAGACTTTAACATTGTTTTCCACTCTGAACGTATACATAATAAAATACATCCCTGAGGTTCTATATGTATTTTTTTTTTTTTTTAAACGCTTAAAATCTCCTGAATTGTTAATAAACTATTCTTTTACCGTTAGAAAAAAAAAGTTTACAGTTGTAAATGTTATCGTGTTGCACAAATAAATTGATTATTCGAATTCTTTCCAATCTCTTTCCTGGATCGTATTTTCGTTTTCATAGCAGATTGACATGTCGTGGAACGGAGATAAACAACGTCTATTTTCCTCGACTATTTTCCGTTTTCGAACAAGTTTTTATTACATTTTATACCTTTTCTCGTTATCTGGCGATAAAAAAAATGTGATTTTTTTTTATATTTTTGTGTTTTCCAAACATTGTTAATGGAATGCATCCATCTTGTATATTGGTATTTTGGACGCAAGTAACAGTTTTTTTTAAGAATATCGATAAACATTTCGTTGTCAGATGAAAACCATATAATTTATAAATGAACATTAATAGAAACCCCTCGCGAACAATAACTTCAAAAACAGTAGTTTGTTAACATTTGATGATAGCGTAATATCTTAAGTAATATATTGAAAAAAAAAAATATCAAAAATATTGATAAAAATACAGTTATTTCAACTGCTTCGAACATGGCGTATGTATACACGTAAATATATAATACTATATCGGCGGTTTCCAAACACTGTGGTTCACGCCTCCCTAAAAATAAAAACATTTTCCCCCAAACTATAAAAATGTAAATAAAATAAATCAATACTTATTCTTTTTATAATTTATTGATTTATTTATATTTTGACTACGTAGTAACTTATTGACATTAACGAAAGCGGTAGAAAACGGTAAAAATACACGTAAACTTTAGGATATTCATCGTGTATGTTTTTCCGAAATTTCAAACGCGACCGTGAAGAAAACGGTTTAAACATATGATCGATTAATTAATGAATCCCATCACTTTGTCATATAGTCTATTCACCTTGTACACGCACGTATTGGGCAAATCGAGTTTTTCAATAAAATCGCGTAGATACGGTGATGTCCTGTTATACGATCACCGTGAATGAAACACGGCCATAAGATTGAACGTTGCAAAACGTGTTTGTTGCATAAAAAAAAAAAAATTGTAATGAGCGTCTGTATCGTAACACAACAAACACGGAACACGTGTATCGCAATTCGTACGAGTTCGACCTAAACGTCTGTTGGCCCGGCATAAAACGGGTAAGACGGAATATTTTTCCAACTCGGGCGACGCGATGAAAAGGGAACATAGAAATTCGTTTCGTGTTTTTATGTGGCGAAACGTTACCGTTCCAATTGACGTCGGGCCGCGTTAAAAGTACGATCGCGTGACGCGCGTTATTACCGTTCGCGCGTTTCTGGCGATTTATTTTCGTTGTGCAGGAACGAGAGCATTGTCATTCCGCGTGCCGGCGTTAACACATATTTATAGTTTCACGTCTTCGTACGTAATAACAACCGCGTTTAATCGTTTCTCGTTCTGTCGATATCGGTCGGCCGCGAGTTCAACCACGTGTTCAACTATATATATACGTATACATACGTGAGTGTGTGTGGTCGTATAACGTCGAGCACTAAATCTTCGTTAATGAAATTTAACGAAACGTGTGCGTTTTCCGATCGGAGCGGGGAATTCGGCGCGGGCTCACACGACAATAATAATCGTAGTAATTAATGACCGCGTTGCGCCGGAGAGCGGGTCACGTGCGCTGGCCTCAACAGCCGCCCGTCGTCGTTTCGCCGGTGCGTCTTGTGCCGGACCGCGGGCAAAACGTCGTACGGTGAGAAACGGTCGGACGGCCAAATAGTTCCGGCGGAATTCGCGAAACAACACCGAGAATTCGCGATTAATCCCCTCGCGCGCTTTCCCGGCCGTCGGTACTGCCCTCTCGACCCCGTAACGACAACGCGCGAACAACGTTGTACACCGATGGCTTTGCGCTTTGGCTAAGCACACGGCCGACGGGTGTCACGCGCGCCGAACAAACTAACGTGGCCTGTGACGCGTCGCGTTGAACGCCGTGCCGATATCAACCGATTGATTGTCGAGTCGGCGCTGAAACTTGTCCGCTTTGTTCACGATCGACGGGATATTTAAACACGGTGTAATCGTCAATAATACGAGTACGATGAGAATCCGTAGGGAACCATACAAATGAAACGGCAACCGGTAAGATATCAGTTGTTTGTTGTCGAAAACAAATCTCGACGTCGGTTGCACGACGACGCGGGTCACGGGAGAGGCGCATTTTTACCGTGACCGTTATTGTCCGATTGACGACAAAACGAAATCGGTGATCTGAAGTGGTGATTCCGGTAAACAAGACAGAACCGCGTGCATTCGCTAATTTTGTAAATAGAAGATATGTCAATTATTAATCGTCTTGTATCCGACGTCGGCGTGATAAAAACGTTTGGGCACGTGAACACGACCAACTACTGAAATAACTTATTTAAAGGTATTTGACGTCTTCGTTTTTTTCCCCGCCGATTTCGCTATTCAGTTATATTCGTCGGCCAGCTTGAATAATTTATTTACACGCGCGTTTTATGCACCCGTCGGTCACGGACGACGACCGATCGCGTTTGGTGTCCTTTTGTTTCGTTTGGCGGGAACGCACACACCGATTTTGAATAGACGCGCGTGCGTCGGCATCTCGTCGGGAAACGAACCACTGCGATTTCGAAAAGATGATATATTTTTCAACGCCGGACGATTTCCTCGACAGGATGCGGTGTCCAGAAGTTCCGGAAGAAATATCGTCGATAACTGATGACCGATCGTGTCGGCCCGGGAAATCAACCGGATCCCGAAGACCGGGTTCCGCGGGCGTTGTCCACGCGGACCTCGTCGGTGCGAAAACGGTTAACAGGATTTCGTTGTCGTTTCGCGCCACCCACCCGACCGCCGCCGCCGCCGATACGATCTCGCCGCACGTCTCGAGACAATACGGACGCGATTTTACGGGCTCGAATTCCCCGCGAGCGTGTGCGCGACGAACACGATTGTCGAACGGGGCAAACGCTGCTCTCGGCAAAGTTAAGCGATTATCAAAACTTTCCGTTCGATTCCCCCGAGCGCAATAACGAACGTGCATCCCGACGGAATTGACGTACATATATATATATATATAAATATCACATTGGCGTTTTTACTCGAACGTTTGCTCGAACAATACCGGGAAAAAGCGGTAAACACTATGAAAAAAAAATAAGAAGGTCCGGTTCACCGATGAAATCTACTATCAGCGATCGCTGGTATCAAATCCGTCGACAATAAATATATAATTGTATGCGTTACCGCAAAATCAATATTATTCGATCGAAGAATTACACAGACGTTTTTATTTGTTACGCAGTAATTCAATGTTTGGTGTTATATATAAATATATAATTAATAACGTCAATTTATGTAAGAATTAACTCAAAGTCAAAGATTATAACTGTTAAGTATCAGATAACAAATTAAATAAATCAAAAATAGTTACAATAATACGAAGATTCAATAATCTGATTACAGTTTAGCTATCAATAAGTTTTTTTTCTAGATGGACGTATACATTTCGTAACCCGTTTTTGCAAAGCTTTTGAATGTTTTATTGCATTTCCGTTTTGAACGATAATTTCTAATATGGGAAATAGCGTTTTTGATTTGGACAAAATACCTCTAATTTTAAATCGTTCCGAGCGAATTTATTTACGTATCGTTTATGGAAAATTCACGTCATCAAATACTAATTGAAATATGTCGTTTTTGGTGAGACTTTTTATGAATTACAATCGTACAAAAGAACCATTTTACTTCACACCATTAAGGACTGATGCATTTCAAATCAATGAAAACTGGTATGGACCGGACGAGTTCAGCGCGTACAAATCGGTTACTGCCACGGAAAATCGTAGTGAGGTAACCGGCGTTTTCGAAACGAAAGTCTCTCTCTCGTGAAGATCCAATATATCGTCGTGTCGCGAGTCCATATCGCCGATAACAACGTAATGTCGGGGAAAAAGTTCTGGCGCACGACCAGTTTAATAAAACACGTTTAACGCGGAGTGTAAAGGGAGATAATGAAAGGGACAAGGAGAGAGGAAATCACCACGAAGAAATTGTTTCAATTAGGTTAGACCAGCGGCAAATAAATAGAAGCTATCTACACACAGGCTACACACACACACACACACACACGCACTTACCCTTGGAAATCCAGCTGCGATAATTTCATTTTCGGCTCTTTAATTTATATACTTTTCGGCCATTATTACTTAATTTCTTCTTTTTTTTTTTCTTTCTTTATCCGTTACCTCGAAACAAACTTTACCGTTCTGACGGTCCTCGGCTTTATTTATTTGTTTTTTTTTTTGGTTTAATTCATTCTACTTATTTATTCCGGACAAGACCCAGCGAAGTTTGTTTTTTATTTCGTTCCCCCCGAACCGAAATCCAACGGCGCGGACGAATTTAATTATTGCGTACGTATATTCGCGCATTGTTTGCACATCGTACACTGTAACCGGAGGGGCAAGTAAAGAGTCGGTCGAAATATTCAACTAATTATATCGCGCGTGAGTATTTATTTAAAATATACACCGTGGATACAATGTGCAGCGTGCGGCTTTTTTAGCCGTGCTGTTTTTTAGAGATAACCGGTCGCTGTGTGTGTGTGTGTGTGTGTGTGTGTGTGGGTACGCGTGTTAATAACAATTAAACAACAGAAACCCATCACCGGATGGCGGCCGGCGACGGTAATGTGAACGCGTGTGCGTTCGAATCTATCCGCGATGGCGTACGCAGAGCGCACAAACTACTCCCGTTTTAGAACACGCGTTCTCCATTATCACGGACGCGACTTCGTCGAAATGACGTGCACGCGCACACACGCACAATAGTCCATTAGGTTGTTGACACAAACGAGATCGTTACGCACACACACACACACACACACGCGCGTTGATATTCCCCTCCGTCGCCTCGCGTCATACCTAAATCCGTTTATACGACATTTTTATTTTTTTATTTTATTTATTTTAGCCTCCTGAACATTTTTTCTCTCGTTTCGACCGCCGCCCGGCGTTCAATAACGTCCGTCCGCAAAAACGCTTACGCCGGGACACGAGGGAAGGCGGCAACACAAAAAAAAATAACAATATATTTTACAAGATCGTTGGTTTTTTGTCGCCCCGTTTCGATATTAACAGCGCGGTTGTTTGCCGGGTGCGCGTTCGGGGACGTTGGCCGGCGAAACGAACGCGTGCGACAGATCGAACGACGTAATGACGATATTAAACGAACGGCGCGGTTTTTCGGTAGCTTCCTTCTGTCCGCCGGCGTTCCTCCTACTGCCGCGACCCCTCGCAGTCCGTTCCCGTCGTTTTCCCGGTCGGACGGATTCGCCGCCGCGCGAATAAACCACCGCCCGCGTCCTGGGCGACCGATCGGAGGAATCCGTTCTAATCTCCGGGAACGTCGTCGTCGCGAATCGTGTATTTGTTCGTATCGTTTACGTCGTCGGTCGTATGTGCGTGCACTCCGGTCGGAAACGGATTCGGGGATGAAAAAACGAACACCCCACGCCGCGCCGCCCGTCACTCGGAACGTTCGAAACGCACGCGCCCGTAATACTGTACCGCGCGCATTCGGTTTACAATCCGAGAAATAATTACGTTCCCGACGAGGAACTTTTTACCCGCTTTCGTCCAACTCGTACGGATTTGAATTACAGTGTTTCCGGACCGGAAAGATCGCAAAACCCGCTACGCTTTATTTTGTCCGTTACTTATTTTGAAGCCGCTTATTTCGTAGGCATAAAATACCTCTTTCTCCCTCTCCCTCCCTCTCTCTCTCTACATATACGTATACGTATACGTATGCACGTATTATATTTATAATACTTGTCAACGCCATAAGCTACGGGGACGCTTTACAAAACATATGCCCGTGTATGGCGCGTTCTATAGCGCGGCGATTGCGATTTCGAGTGTAAATTCTTCAATAACAACAAAGTAATAGTCGAACGATAGGTACACGGAAAAACCATTTGCCCGATGGGAGAAATTGACAGATGTTTATACGCGCAATCCATTTCACTATTGTTATACATTTATATGTATACGCACAGGCACACCGTCACTGAAATTCCGAAAGTTCCGATTTACATCCGTCCGCCGTTGTCGCCACTACCGATGGATTTTACGTCGAGTGCTTTCATTTTTCCGCGTCAGACACTCTCTATTTTTTGTTATCGACGTTATTTCGTCGGAATATTTCACGTCACTCAATACTGTTTTAATCATGACCGAGTATACGATATAGTGCGCGAGGGAAATTTTTTTTTTTTCTATTATCACACCTCGACAACATTTCCACGTTCCGACGCAATTCGACTAATTTTCAATATTCATCATTTCTGTACGATCCGTTTTACATACCATGAAAAACAAGTCCGTACTTCGGATATAAGACTTACGAAATCGCGTTCTCAATTGATTTTCGCGGCCATCGACCTCCCGACTATAAAAATGTAAATTTATTGTTTTATCTCTCACGAATCTCGCCGAAATTGTCTAGTGATTCGGGTTGACATGACAACTATAACGGTATATGAACTGGTTAGGTTAGGTTGTTTAATTCGTATCGTGTTTTATAACCATCAGTGAAATTTTTCACGTTTAAACTTTACTGCAAAAACCGTTTGTTGTTTATCATAATAAACAAAAATAATATCCGATAACAATATGCTGTGAAACTAGTGAACCGTGAACTTTTATCACATTTCCGTGCTACACGTATACAATTAACAATATCTCATACAACCACTGTAAGTCGGACGACTCCCGTGAAAAAAAATTGAATCGAAAACGAATTATACTCGTCTTTTTGGAACGAAAACTAACAGCGTAAAGTAAGAGAGAGGGTGAGAGAGAGAGAGAGAGACAGAAAGTATGTTTTGAGGTAGGCGGTGGGTTTTCCGGTGCGAACGGAGACAAAGATCACAGAGATATCGGGCCAAAACGATTCGGGTTCTCCGCGGGGCATGTGGCGGGAGACCAGCGGAGGAGACCGTTGCTGGCGGATTACAGTTGGCAGCGGGACAAGACGCGCGCGAAGGGCTCGTTCCCGTCGCGCTATCAAACTCGTGGAACGCTGCCAACTGCGTAAATACCGAACGACGAAATTACCGGAAAATCCCGTTTCCGCGTACGCGAGGTAAAAGGGCTTTCGTTCGTCGACGACCGCGAACGCGCCGCTCGCCGAAACTGTACATCGTATAAATATCAGACGCCATTCGTCTGCGCGCTTACCGTTGAACGTATAACAAACATGATAACATGAACGTTATGATAAGTATTCGGTCTGAGTAGGCCACGTAAAATATTATTGACTGTAACATTCGTTGGACAGTATTATCGGTATTATTATTGTCGTTCGGCGCGCGGTGATCTCGGAAAATAGAGAGAGAGGTTAAGGATAAAAACACGATAAAAATAATTTGCGCCGGCTGTCCCGCTCTCGTCCGTTCGCCAAACACGGTGCCGAAACCGCGGAGGACGCTCGATGACGACGAGCGAATTAGAGAGCAAGCGGACGGGCGGCACAGTGTACGGGATCGTACCTATGAGACCGTTTAAACGACCGACCGTCCGACCGTCCGTCCGGCTTAATGGGAAATTAACCGAGGATAACTGCGAGCACTTTATTGATATTATGAACTCGCACGTAAATATCGAACCGCGTGGTCCGCGTGGTCATACGTTTTTACGTCCAACAACGGACGACATGATATACTCGAAACTCGAACGGTTGTAATCAAAATTACTTACTACGTAAACGGTATACGATTTAATTATTTAACAGTCGACCTTTCAAATTTCCTGTTGCAACGTGAACGGCGTATGCATTTCATACACAAATCGTCGCCGGACGTTTTCTCTATAAACGTACAAACGTATTTGTTGAAACACATTTTTAGCCGAAAACGAGTTTTGTCGGTATGTTAATCATAATAACAATAATAGTAATAGCGTTTTTTCTTCGAAGTACGAGAGATGAAAAAGTTTATCAAAATGCGTTAATTTTTAGCAGTTATAGTCGTTAAGTGTGAAACAATTTCATACTAAATATTAAAATTTGAATAAAAAGCGTTTTATTCAATATAATTTTTTTTCAAAAAAAAAACCAACGGATTCTATAACGAAACGTGCAAAATAGTTTGATTTCTATGTTTTCTTGTACACTTTATTCAAATATAGACTGTTTCTTTGTATATTTCATTCAATCAACGTTACCTGTTTTTACTTTTAAAAAATTGACGTTGTTTTTAAATCTTTTAGATTTTGACAAAAAGTAATTTGATTCTTAAAAACTAACTGTCAAATAAAATTGTCCATGTATGACGTATATTATTCATTTGATCCGTAAATCGTTTAACTTTCTACAAACCCAACGTCGAGAACATTTCCTCATTACGCTAACCGCACACAATTTGAACCCCAGCGGGTTATCGATAAAATAAAATGTGTACGAAAACTAATTTACGGACAAGGCAACGGCGTACTCATTATATACACTACGTGGTGTAATGCTTCATTTCGAACACGGGCCTTCGTGACCGATGAGCGTAGGCAGGCACGAGAATAGTAAAATAGAAAAAAACACGACGAACCGTCCGAAGGGTGCGCGTATACGGTAAAATGAGGGAGTGCTGTCGTCGCGGCACGAGGTCGGTCGGTCGGTCGGCCGGCCAGCGGGCGGAGGGTGAGAAAACGCAAACTGATATTGTTGGACTGTACACAACGGCCAGGTTATAAAAAGGGTGTATAAGTAATGCGTGTGTTGAAAACGTCAATAAGCTTGGGAGCGGTCGTCTTCGTCGTCGTCGTCGTCGTCGTCGTGCGCATAGTCGTTCCTCTTTTCCAGACACGAGGTGCCCGCGGTCTGGCGGACGGGGCGGAGGATGACGGGTTAGAATAATAATATTTCGTGTGTGCATGCCTAAACCTCATTTCGCCCCTGGTCGTAATATGGGCGTTGCCCCTCGCTGCCGAATCCATTACCTATTTTAAGCCCGCAGTTGAAAAATTGATAATCGTTTTTCACCCTGTGCGTGTGCGTGTGTGTGCGTGGACGGATTTCGCACAGACCTGCCGGATACGCGCGTCAGATATTATTTTCGTCGTTAGTATTTCGTTTTTATTCATTTATTACCGTCGTACATCCAATGTCGTAAAAATAAAAATATATAATAAAAACGACAGCGCGGAAATGTGATTTCTTTTTCTCCGCCGCCCTTGTAAACGCGCTTACACCACTCGCCCGCTGCTCCCCGGGTCGCTCACCAGCACAGCCCAAGTTGTTGTTTGCCGTCGTCGCTCCCACCCCCTCCCCCCCTTCCCCTCTTAAACTTTCTAAACGGTTTTCCTTGAATCGAGAATGCCCGTCCAAGATCAGACGGAAAGTTTTTATTATGACCTCACGGTTTGAGAAAGACCGATATATTCTTTCGTTTCCCTTTGGCTCGCCACTGTTATTTTTTTTTTTTTTTTTTTTTGTCTTTTCGTCATCCACCCGACGTTTAATAAATTTAATATGTTTACACGCGTGTGTTCTTACGTCGAAGAAAAAAGAAAAACAGATCACATAATATTTCCCATATACGCGGTTACTTCTTATGATCTAGGAAATAGCGTAACAAGAAAAATGACGTCTGAATAGGGCGCTGTTGTATTTCATTGTATATTTTTGGTATTTCATTAAATGTTTTTATCTATCGTTCACACCGGACACACGATTTTAGTTGTCAGGGACGTTATATATATATATCATATTCAGTGAAAAAATCCGCTGTTTCTGGGGGAAGCGAATATACGAATTCACCACCCTTATTCTTGCCCGGAAAAGATATCTATCTATCTATATACGCAAACACACACACACACGTGTATATACATAGATATAGATAAAGAAGAAAAGAGTGAGTGAGAGAAAAGAGGTTCGAAACGACGACAGCTGCGAGTATCATTCCAAAAAATAAATTGAATTATGTCAATTTAATGTCATTTGCAGACAATACGGGCTTATTGCAATATCTCAACGACGTTTCGTGATATAATTGCAGCTGGAGAAGTCTACCGTGAAACGTAGTCTCACGAGATAAAAAATAATAATAATATTTGTTTTCTTTATTTTCGACGAGATTCGTTCAACCGTATTTAATTGGTTTTGTGTTGTTGTTTTTTTCGCCAACGAATATAAAATTATTTTGCCTAAGTAGTGATTCAATAAAATACCGACGAATAACTGCCGTACAATATTATTACTACGACTTGATGCGTTTCTTAATAACTTGATTACTTTTGATCTCTATTTATCATAATTTTTACTTGATATAAACAATTATTTTATTAGGAGTAATATATTAAGTGTAACGGAATGGCGTTAAAAATGTACGATATGAATTCGCGGCCGTCATTCGAGTAATTAATGGTTTGTTTTAAACCTAAATATCTGATTATCCGCCGACAGTTGTTCGAAAACAGGGGGTGAAATATTGCTTTTGGAAATGTGCAGTGAAAATAAAAATTTATTGTTTAGAAAAGGTGTCGGTCACGATTGATGAAAAATAAACTGAAAACTTAAAGGTTAGGATTATAACGTGTATATAATGAAAAAATGGTGACCGTTGTACAATAATGGTTATTAGATATTTAAACACACATAATGTTTTGAACCACATATCAACAGATGAAGAAACAAAGAGTGGATGAATTACTCATTAAAGTAAAATATAAGTAAGAACTGTTGAGAACGTAAAACTTTTATTATTATTTTATTTATTTATTTATTTCCATATTATTATTATTATTTTTTATAGATTTTTTTAAATACTATAAATTACTCATTTTGTATGGTCGACTCGTTACATATATTGCTTAGCATTTTATTTTCGTGTAAAATAATTTATATTGTCAACACTACTTGTTGTTTTAATGAACCTGATTCAACTTGAAACGTCATAAGTCGTATATGTAATTATTATGTATTGGACGATTTTCCAACTTCAGTGGTTAATAATGTAAATTTGTAATTTAGAGAATTAATGATATATCAATAACAATTGGTAGTGGCTCGGAAAATCAATTATACTATTTACCATATCATAATATCATCAATTAGTGTAAATTGGCGAATGTAAGATATTCGATAGGTTAACCAAACGATACATATGTGATCCTAAAAAAACAGTATTCGCGTTTTTTTTTTTGGTTTTTAACCAATGGGTTTATATACATTTTAAACAATATTTTAAATCGACTATACGAATGTGGATTGGAAAAATTGTCTGGTCGGAGAAACTAAAAATTTCATTAACGACCCACACAATGAAATTTTCCCATTTTCCATATTGCCACCAAGAAATATACGTAATAGTAAATATAAAATATATTGTTTGTGTCGTTAAACAATATATTATAGGGCACTCCGGATAGGTGATTTCGTTACAATCGCGCGTTGCGGATCCACCGCTGTATGCGGCAACACAGTTTTGCTAAAGTCAAATGAAATCTGTTAGTCATTTTTATTTACCTAAAATTAATTGACAGCAAAAATTTTTAAATTACAAAAATACAAAAATCCGTACATAGACCGGCCTTGAAATGTACAGGTTTCACGATACACTAAATGAGATGTAGACGTGTTTTCGATTCAAGGTTTAGTAGTGTAGTAGAAACAAAATAAATTTGAAAATATTATAAGAAACCAGAAAAAAAATTGAACAATGATTGGATTCATTTCTTGTTTATATAATGGAAATTTTTGGATTTAAATGCAATTTGAAACGTGTTTAACGTGTTTGATTTAATGTGATTAACTGCATTTTGTACGATTGTCTCTTGTAATTAAAAATAAATAATACTCGCCGTGTTGCATGAACAACGTCTGCACAAAGAAATTTTTAATACGATTAAAATAATTGAATCATCTTTGGAAAACTCGTTTTCTCCTACGTTTGTATTTTATTTACGATTTATAAGCTCAACATTTAGTATCATTTATCTCTCTCAAAACTATCAATTGTGCACTATGTCTGAGCTGTTTTCTATATAAATTCATTCCTACTATAATATCGCGCACGATTTACATGGACTGTGTAGTATATTTAACAGAAACTTTGTTCAACAATATAGTTTACGGGGTTATAACGCCGTAGAAAACTTTAGACAATAAATCGGAAAAATTCGAGCGTGTAATGTGATTAAGTGTGACAAAACGTACGAACAAATTGGCTTGGCACTTTAACAAATAGATATGTTTACGTGAAAATACGCATTGCCGTAAAACGGGTTTAAAATGTTACTTTAATAGGTTTACAGGATGTTAAAAAGCGATAATTGTTGCTATAAAATACCCGTTCAGATGCATAACACGACGCTTTTTCGCATCGGCGAGAAATGTTAATAAAACTCGTTTCTCCCCGTCCAGAGAAAACGCGAATCGTCTTGGTAACGTGTACCACCATATCGTATTGGAATTGTTCTCGAGCGTTCTCCAATGCGCCATTCGGTTTTACCTAATTTCGACCGTCTTGTGCATGCTATCTTGGCCCACACCGTATCATTTTATTGTCCACGTGTATCGCGTTCATAACAATGTACGAGTTCCCGTAATCGTCTGTGTTAGGCAGGTACGTACGTGCGACCTGTGGTCGCGTGATACCGTTTGCCAAGTACCCCGAGAGACGTGCTACAATGCTACTGTTTTGACGAGCTCCTATCTGCTATCGCCCCTTCCCTACAGTGATGTACGTGATAGTGCGCGCGTGAGCGTCGGAAAACCGTGCAATATATCTAAAGACGATCTAGAATGACAGGGGGTGACGTGGGTATGCAAATGCGCGGGCCGGGGAGTTTAGTGGTATCTTTTGGGGGCGCGTCTTTACGACTTCTCGTCGTGACCTTTTGGAAATCGCTAAATAGGATCTTAATTAATAGCCGTGGCGGAACATTATCACGCGGTGTGCGTGTGCCACGGGCTGTGTTCGAGTGTATATATATATATATATATAAAAGTTTTGCGAGATTCTTCCGCGAGATAACGACGGCGGTAGTTAAATAGGAAGATGTATACATTATGGCACGTTTAGATACCTATCGCCGATAACGTGTACCTTATTTCGCCGAACAACATCCTCTCCACAAACGACTCGGATACGTGATGAAAACGTTGTTCGAAAAGGTCGTTTCGTCAGAGTTGTTTACCTCTATATTATTTATTAACATGAAAATAGTCAATATTTTTTTTTTTTAGTTAATCGATTATTGTCAGCTACGATCGATTATTGTCGACGTTTTAGTTTTGAAAGCTCGCGTGCCACGGCAGACGCGTTCTCTATGTACGTCGTTAAAACTAATTTGTTTTGAACCGACCGGAGAATTCAATTAGGACTATTCAATTAAACCGTACTATACTTCATATACGCGTCATTCATGGCGAAATGTCCATTCGCATTACTCGAACAAACGAAAATTACGAATGTCAAACGTGGCGGCTCGGTTCCAGAGAAAACATATTATCTTATAAGAGACAATTATCATTATTGTAAACAATATAAAACAAACGGTGAGAGATAATACATTTATTCTCGCGTGCGTATTTTACTTTAAATCAAACGAGTAAAAGGAAAAACATTTTTACATTACAAACAATTACATAATATAATTTATTATTATTTATAATTTTTAAAAGATTGCGCGTGAAAAGATGAAAAATAAACGATTATGGGCATTTCTTAATTAACGAAGTGTAAACAAAGGAAACAAATTTTCGACGCACGCGTTTCATGTCGTTTTTTTCTTAGAAATTATACGGAAGTAGAAAAAAGTACTACTAAGAGTCCAGCGGAATATTGCTTTTGTAAAACGAAAAAAAAAATCTCAAGGAAAACGTCGGCACGAAACGTCGCGGACGGTAACGCGCAGAACAGTTGTACTGGCAATGACCGTCCATAATAACGGATGATACATACGACGGCGGGAACGCGATTTGCGGAATTCGTTTAAACGGTCTTGTACGGAATGCCGGGCCTGGTAAATCCGCCATTCTTCCCCCCCCTCCCCACCGCGTCAGGTTCTCGACAAAAGCGCACGCGAAGTTTCGCCGTAAAAATTACACGAGTCACGTCGCGTGGCACGACTGGCGAGAGATTTGCGGTTTTAATAATAATAACTTCCTCCGAACCGATCGGAAAAGTACGAAATATCGTTCGCTCGGTTCGCTGGGACCATATACTCGTAACGTCGCGAAACAATAAAAACAACAACAAATACAAATTCCGTTTCGCTCTCTGTTCCAGTCGTCCCTTAACGGTGTCTGGAATACATTCCGTCAGATTGACTCCGTTAAATGTCAAATGCGAATCGCCTGACCCGTAAAACGGCGAAGTTTGATTCCGGCAGTTAATATTCAATTCCGTTTGTTCCTCCTGTTTTATTTTTTACGAGCGGAAATTTCACGTTTTACGTGTCGCCGCGGGACCGTTTTATTCGAATATATATTATTATTATTATTGTTATTATTTTCTTTCCACTCCTTTATGAAAACCGGTCTTTATACATAAAACATAAACCCTCACGTTACTTGTCATCTTCACCAGAATGGCCAATAAAAACCTCTGTTACCTCACCCTCGACCCGCGTCCCGCAATCCCCCCCGGTCGGTAAATTCGCTCTTAACGCCTCGTCGTGCATCTGACGTTCACAACTTTGATTCCCGCTACTAAATAATTGCTCTCACACCGCGTATTCTGACCCTTTTGACGGCATTATAAAATGAAAAAGAAAAAAAGTCTATACAGGAATATATATATATATTGAGCGTATAAATCAAAAGCCCTTCACCGCACTTAAATAGACATCCAGCACTCGTATAATACTATTATAAGATTACGAATTTGTTGACCCGATAAATAAGCGCTCGAATATTATATATATTTTTTGTTTTTTGTTTTATTATTGTTATTAAACTCGATGACACTTGGACGACAAAGCGTCGTCTTATTTTTTCACAATAATCGAATAAACGATATAATAACGCGTATGGCTTAAAACACCGCCTAGTCATTCCGTTCGTCGTGATGCAATAGAGCTAAACATAAATTACGATCGAACAGCGCGGCGTGTAATCAAAACAAAAAAACCACCGCGACGAATTCGAACGTCTCGAACGTCGTCACGAATGGTTGCCGAGTGTCCGTTGCGCGTTCTCGTATCAACACGTACGTTTGACGCGTTAGGTTCGCGATGATACGACACACGACTGTCGGTCGCGTCGGAAACGTTTTTGATTGCCGTTTTCACGACCCCGATAACATAACACACACGTGCCCACACCGTTTCCCCTGTCGTCCGCTCTAATTGGACCGTGCCGATGTAAAACACGGGTACACGAGTACACGAGGCGGGCGGCGATGACGTCGCGGTCGCAAAGGACGTGCGTTTTATACGAGCGCGCGTACGAAACGGGTCGTACGTAGTCAGCGGGGCGAAGCACGTCGTAAAATATATAAACGCCGCACACGGTCTCTGCGGACGAGGCGACACTTGTACGCGTACGCGAACGCGACGTTTCGTTTTGAAAGGTTACGTTTGAAAACACGGTTGTCGACAACGTCGGCCGTGTTGTGGCGTTTTGCGCGTTTTGTTATTGCGAGCTGTACTGTATACGCGTACACGTGTACACGTAACGGTCGACGTGGAAATAATAGTTATCACGCACACGTGTTCCGGCACGAACCACTACCCTCTTATGTATATGTGTATATACGTACGCGTAGCACCTCGACAAAAAAAAAAAATCGGCCCGAAGGTATGTACCGTTTCCGGCGGACTCCCTGAAAAAACGTTCGTGCCGGCGTAACACGCGGCCGAAATCTTTACCGTGACCGCGGCAATAACGCCAAATCCCGTTCCGTTTTGTATTCGTTTTTCCTAATTTTTTTAAATCGCGATTGTGCGATGTAAGTTGAAAACAAATTTTTTAAAAAAAACCGATTATTCAATAACGAACAAGTCGACGTATAAAACGATTTTTCATAATTCGGTTTTCGAACGATATATAATAATAATAAAGTAACACGTAAAACGTATCGAAACCGACATTGCCGTAACGGGTTTTAAAAATCATTTATATATATATATCGGTTATAGTAATAATATTATTATTATTATTACACGTTACGGTGCAATTCTCCTGTAACGTTAATACGTAGAAAAAGCTTGTAAAACGTAATATGTTATCATGCGATATTACCGCGTATTGACCGCAATAAACCATAACTATAACTGATATTATATCGCGTTCTCATTTACATAATATTTTATTTTATCCGCTTTCATTTGCGTTCGAAATTATGGTTTTAAAACTTATACGATTTGTAGTTGAAGTCTCGTGTTTTATACCGTGTTCGTTATTATTATTATTATTATTTATTGTAATAACACGTTTTGCACAGACGAGACGCTCGTCGATTAAAGTGCGTTAAAGGCATTTTTACAGGTAGATAATAAATTATTGTTACAGCTGTTGTTAAATTTCGTGCGCGTGGTTTTTTTCTCTTTTATTATTACTATAAATTAAGCGTTTAAAACTGTCGCGAACAATAAAAAAAAAAAACAACGGCAAAACTCGTTTCGTATAAAAATATCCGACGACGATAATATCACATTATTATCGTGTGTTTAGATAATAATATTCGTTTATTGCGTTTCCGACGTGACGCGACCTGCGTCTGATAAGCATACTTAATAACGTGTATTGAACACGGGACGTTATATAACATAAACGTAATAGACACGCGCGTTGTTATTCATATCTAATTATCGTGACGGCGATGTAAAACGGAAAACGGTCGGTTTTCATTTTTTCTAAGGTCAGAATTTTGTCGCTCTCCTCGCACCCCGCGGTAACTTTTCGATACGATTTACACGCGCAACGACGGAATTATATTTTTAGAATGGATTAAAGTTTTTTCCATATCTTAACCGTAAAACGTTCCAATCTGTTCGGTACAATATATATATATAGTAAGCGCGTACAATCCTTCGGTTTAAACATACGAAGGTTAATCCTCTTTTGGAGGGTCGACCGTCCGTCGACAACGGCTCTTTTTCCTTTTTTTTTTTTTTACCCACAATGTCACCAGGTTAAGGGCGATCGCGGAACGATAATTTATTTTCGACTTTCCGTCTTGCGAAACGTTAATGCTTATTTTTTTTTTTTTTAGTATATTTCAGGCGTGGGTAGCCCGCGGACCGAATTTAACGGCAAAACTTTAAATGTTTTCGGATTTTATTTTTTATTTTTCCACTATGTTATTATTGTTATTGCTATTATTTCGTCGTTGAAGTTTCTTGCTTAACCCTGGGGCGAACTCGTAGTGAACGAACGAGCCACACCGGTAGAGAAGTTTGTTCGGTTTTATCGTAGTCTAACGCCGCGTTACCACCGCCTACACACAATGGTATATTTTGTCAAAGGCACGCTCTCACCACCTTTCGCCACACCGACTATTCCCTCTATATAATATGTGCTCTGTGCCTCTCTGTCTCTAATATCTGTGTATAACATAAATAAAAACCTAACCTCCTCGAAAATATATTATAATCTCCTGTGAGCAAACCCACGCACATGAATACGCCACGGCCAGCAGCGATAAACTCGGTACGAAACTCGTGAACAATTTAATGGTGAAAGAGAGTCATAGAAAGACGTCGTCCCCTCTTCAATGGAAATTTTCAGATGGCGAAGGCGTTTTGAAAAACCAGCAACAGCCATTTCCATTCCTATTCAGCCGTTTTGTTAAAAAAAATTGTAAATGGAGTTTGCCACCCCATTACAAATGTGTAATCCTACCCAACCACTTAAACGTAACCATTAAACGACGGCCATTGTGTCTCGTGGACGGTTAATTCTTCGACTTTTATTACCACGACCCAGGTATATATGAAGGTACGCGCGTGCAGTTTATTTTCATCAGACTTTGCGATTAATCACCGTCATTTATTCTCTCGCCCTCCCCCCTCCTCCCCCCCCCCAACACCATACGCTCCGTCTTGGGCCACTCGAATCATCGTTTCCTGGTTTTTCGTCCTGTTCCTTTTCTGTCACTCCGCGGCAAATGGAACCGAACACAATGACGGACCGCCGTCGCTTTCTCAGACTTAAACACGCACAGCTAGTCCGCCGCGTGACAGACGTCGTGGGGATCGTGCGGACACCATTCCGCTCTTTTTCCGGTAAAAACCATGCCGGAAACGAGTTTTCCAACGGCAGTGGACTCGAGGGCAGTGACCGAACCGTCGTTCCCCGAGACGGGTTTTTTCGGTTAAATAACAGCAGGGCTAATTAAACGTTCTATACACTTATTCACTTAATATGAACGATTTCAATTTATGTTATAAAAACAACTGGCCATATTAATCGTTTTTCTTAAATGTTTTACTATTTTCCATTACAACGACCAAAAGGGTTTTTCAAAAATTTGCTCGATTTCCTTCGCGATGAATTTATATCGTTTATATTGTCTATACGGCTGTATATAATTACAACAGTCTTGTAATTGTGAAATAATGTAATTATTAGTTTACTTCTATTTATATATCTAATATCAATACAAAATATATAAGTACGTATGCGTAGTTTTTTCTGTGAGATTTGTCACAATCCATATCATCGTTTTAACTGTTTTAAAATTTTTACTGTGCATATTTATCGTTTAAATATTGTTTGTAAAATATAATATATTTCATAATATACAAATTAAAAAACCATAATTCATTTTTTCTTAAATTCAAAGTTTTTAATAATTTTATTTTTTTACTTTCACCAATTATATTTATTTACTTTTACAATCATATTAGTTACTTACGAGTTGACCCGGACAATGTATAGTAATAAAGTTGTTTACATATTGTATTTAAAATGTATTAATATATTTTTAATATAAATGTCTGCATTCATTTGTTTTTGATATTGATATGTCTGTTAAAGTAAATATTTTTAATTTATTTTCAGTTACAAAAATATTTAATAACGAAAGAAGTTTTAACTCTATAATTAAAACTATAAATTATTATAAGTATACTTAAGGTTAAAAAAACTTTTAAATCGCTTTAGTATTACTGTGCTCCGAATAAAATGATAAAATCTTCAGTTCGGAAGATTTGGTTGCCGGTTGAGTTCTGTGTGCATAGTATATTATTTTTACGCCGTGTACTTAAAACAAATAATACTTAGGCAACAGAACAAATATAAAAAAGTTATAACACTTCAAAATTTTCATTTATTTTTTACCCCGTTTCAAATTTGGTTGAACATTTAAAATTTTTTAAAGCGTTATTTTCGACTATGTATAAATGTGCATTTGTACGACGTTTGGATCAATTCTAATCCAAAGAAAATTGCGTCACAAACCAAATAATACAAAAAAACCTTTGAGTTTTTCTTTTCTTTTATTCTTTTGATAAAATCCTTTGAAGTCATCGTAACAAATCGTCGGTTGAAAAATTCTTTATACGAGTTCAAGTTTGAATAATCACGTACACAATGGGACCATTCATGTGTAATAATAAATATATTTTTATGCGTATAATTAAATTTATTTAAAGAATAATACGTTTCTTTTATTTTTGTCCACACGGTACAATAATTATTACGGTTAACAAACCACATATTTTCACTATGATACATATTATAGATGATGCGTTTTTAACAATACCGACGCTATGAAAATTATTTTACATTCCTATTATTATTCCATTGACTTTGAATTTCCATTCCATGCATTATTCATTGCCGAGGCTTAATAATAAACGTTCCAGAATAAATGGTCGTGTGTTTATTTTATTTGAGAACCGTTGTCTATCCTTTACAATTACGCAGGCGTATTTAAAATTCATCAGAGCCACGAGCATTAAAACGATTGAGACAACACAGAACTACTGTATTATACAATATTGTTGTACGGTGAGTAACATGGCGGTGGTTTGTCCTTTTCTCGTATTAGCGGTCATTATAAACGATGCAAATCTCGAAAACAAAAACGAATGACCTATTGCCGTTTAATGCGATTTACGTCCCGGTCCCTAATCATATTATGCCGAGTCGTCGCGCTGTGTGTAATGTGCGTGTGTTTTGCGGTCATTCGTTTTCGTAAAGACAAAAACAAACAAACTTGACAAAGCGCACATAATATTAGCGTTTTCTCCGAGACGTCTATTACGTAACGACGACGACGACGACGACGACGATTATAATAATAACAACAATATAGAGAGAGCTCTTGAGTGTAAAACGTAATTACAAAAGGAACCGAACCAAGTACGAAGAAACTCGCTGCGTTACACGTAGTTTCGCGCCGTGACTAATACCGAATTTCGGTATTGGTTAATGAGGTCGTGGCGCAAAACGAGATTAGCTAAATAAGTTTAATTGTCGAAGCTCGCTCGTGCACTTGTGCACATGTGTGTTCGGAATTGACATTAGCATAGACACGTGAACGGTCGGTTGTATAATTTAAATTCCCATTGTCGTGTTCTGGGGAATTCGATCAAACGTAGAGGAGACTGCGACTAATAGAGGTACATACTGTTTGTACATTAACATCGTACCGTATAGAATCTGTCACGTGTGAACGTGCATCGTTTCCGACTCGAAACACCCGAGTCGAAACGTATTTAGGTGCGCCGATAATTTATCGAAATTTTTATGTTTGGTTTTATTATTATAATTGTTATTATTTTTATTATTATTAATATTATCATCATCTCGCGCTCGTTATAGCTAAATTTTTCTTAATTAACACGTCAATTTTTGTATGACAATGCTAACGTCGAATTATCCAAAAGAACATTAACCGCAATCGTATTATTATTATTATTATTATTATTTAACCGACGTCACTGTGGCACCACGGCGGTACGTGTATTACGCGCGAGCTGTTAATTTGCCTATCCGACACGCCGTCATACCACATTATAACAAGTCCGAACCGCAGACCGCACGTAGCAGTATATTATTCATGACGTGTACAGTAATAATAATCGTTAATTTTTCGTTTTGTTTTTTAATCGAATCAATCACATAATTTGGGAAAATGAGTATGCATATTATGTAGCGTTTTATTTCAATTAAAATATTTCGAATTTCACACACGACCGGCACCGAGTGTTTAATCGTTTCGTGTGAATCCGTGTTGTAACTTTTATTATTATTATTATTATCATTTTTCAATTTGCATTAACGCAGTTCTATTTTGCAATGTAGCGTTAAAAAATAAAATAAACCGTTCGAATGTTGTGTTTATTGACAATATGAAGACGTGTATTAATATATGCGATTAGTACAGTAAATATGATCTTTGCGAAACGCCTGGAAAAACAATAATAATGATAATTTGAATTTAAAACATCAACGTGAATAAAACTGTAAAACATTCCGAAATACCTTTTGAATTAACAAGTAATTTGATTTCTGATAATCGTCGCCTTGTGGTTTCTGCTGTGGTTTACGAGTATAATATATAACGGTTATCGAAAATAAAAATCTTATCGCAATACTGGATTTGTTATTGCGATAAGATTTTTAGATAACACACGCGAGCATACGTTTACGAGTTATTTATAATTTGTTATATCTTATCAATTCTTTTTCCCCTCGTCATACTTGGAAATAAAATATACACAGCTTTCTTTTAACGCCGATATAAACCACTTAGTTAATTTGCATCGAACGCGAATGGTGGCGGGCATAATATTCTTGATTTAATTTATGTGTATATATATATATATGGTGTATAACGACAATTCAATTAGCCACTTTATGGTCGCGACGCTGTGGGGAATACACCGAGATTACAGTTCGCGTACAATAATCATAATTATAATATTATATATATATGAATACCTCGGTTGTGGTGAACCAAAATAATTAACTATCGACTCTTCTTCTTATTATTATAAAGATAACGTTCGAGGCGATCAATTTTCGAAACGTTGTAGAGTTCACCCGTCCGAGTATGTTATATGTGTATATTCGTGCCACAATATTATAATATAACCGTTCTCCTAACTCGTAAAAAAAAATTATTTTCTTTTTTTTTTTTGAAAACGTATTTCACATACGTTTTTCGTTTTATTAAAGACGTTAAAAATATAAGTTTCTAACACATTCATCTATTGTATGTACGCCATCGCTCACATTATATTTTATAAAATTATATGATAATGTATGATATGGTTTTGGCTATTGCGTTAAAACATTCATAAATATTAACGCGTATTCTCATTAAACTACTTCATTTATTTCAATATTGTAATTATTATTATTATTTTTACAGGTTTCGGTTTCGTGACGTTCCACTCGGAAGACGTAGTGGACAAAGTTTGCGAAATACATTTTCATGAAATCAACAGTAAAATGGTGAGTTTACGCATATATACTATTATTATTAGGCCCCAGATGTTTACAATTTTTTTTACTTGATGATTCGAAAAATGACATAATCAGCTAGAAATATAATTTGCATAGTTTTGTATACTGTGGTCATTATCGAGCATAAAATGGATATTTCTGGATTCTATTACTTATATTTATGTTGTAAATACAATTTTTCGTAATTATTTCACATTTTTTCAACAGTTTCGTTAATTAAAAATTTGTTGTAATCTTATAAAATAGCAGGTAAATTATGATTCGAACACAACTAGTTCACCTTCCCAATTAAATATAACTCAAAGCGATTATATAAAACGAGATATTTCAATATTTTAAATTCCTATATAAAGTATGTGATATAAGAAATTTTTCTCAAATTGTACTACCGGTTGTAACTTTTAGTATAATTATTATTATAATCATAACAAAACTAATTATTATTAATATTTTGAGGTGTTAACATAGTATAGTTATCATGTTATATGTTTTTCATAAATTATAACAATAAATTAGAATGTTTTGATAACCAGTTACACACATTGTAGGAGTTTATGCTATGAGATTTAGAAACCTAATATAGAAACCATATATACGAATATCTCGCTGTTTCTATGTAAACATATACAAATACAAATATATTTACATATATATGTGTATATAATATTAACAAAATTACATTGTTCGCGTTTTTGCAATAAAAGAAAAACTTTATTTTTATATTCTTAAAGGATTTCGTAGCTTGTTTACGAAGGATATACTATTACTGCGAGCTAAAAGAATATATTTTTAAATTATAGCATAATTTGCGTATCAATTCTGTGTGTATATAAATATATATTTATTTATTTAAATTTGGTTTTATAACGCCGAATTTATAAACTGCTATGAACCTTGTAATAATTCCGTGCGAAAAAAAAATGAAAAACAAACTTTGCGCGTGTTTGTTAAATCGCACACATAATTAGGTGTGTGAACGAACACGCCAGTGTGATGGAACGACGTATAATATTATACTAACGTCGTCCAATTCTCGTGGGAATGTTCGAAAAACTTCATGCGTGAAAACCATTAAAAATCGGCCTACGCGACGTTCGTCCTGCGGGATGTACTTAAAAAAAAAGTCCGTTTCGTCACGATAAGAACAATGCGAAAAAAAAATCAAATAACAAACGAAACACGCGTGATTTGAATAATATTCTAATCTATTTTGATTTCTGTTTCGCACAAAGAGATGGAAATATACGATAATATTTTGTAGAGAACTCTCGGCTAGTTATATTAAGGTCATGACCACGAAGTGCGATTTCGCGTCCGTAGCTTACTTACACCCGATCTATTTAATGTTTAATGTAATCCATTTCGAAACCCGTATGAAGTCCGACATACGCAACAAAAATCCCCACTCATAGACAGTTGAACTGTTTGTAAACTTCCGATTGATTTGTGAAGACGCTGGAGCTCTAATACAAATATATATATATTACGCCGCATCTTTACGATAAGGTCGTTGACAGCCGTTATTGACTTTGGGTTGAACAGAGTCAATACCGTCTGGCATCCGCGCATTGTGATAAGACCGAAGAATAGTGATGGAGGGGGAACGTGTTCGAAAACAAATTTGTAGATATCGTATAGCGCGTGCGCGACTCGAACGTCAAATCAGTGGTTGACTTCTTCCTTTTTGTCGTTCCCTATCGTCGGGGTTCTCCTCGATTTCATAAGAACACGAGCGACGGGAAAATGCACTAGTGATGGCGCGGGGGGAGTGGAAGTATAAAAAATTAAAGCGTACAGTTTTCCGTAACGAGTTATTAATGCGTAAGAGCATTAACCGAAGATCGAGTACGGTCGCCACCGGATGGCTGTAATCTTCAGGAAAGGGTTGTTACGACCCTGCGCGGCGTATTTGCAGCAGAAACCTAGCGCTGTGTCGCGTCGTTATTATTTTATTTATTTTTTTGCGCACATTTTATTTTTTTTATTTATTTTTTTTCCGTCCTTGCCCATCCCGTCGCTCCGCTACAACGGCCGGCCCGGCGGAGGTCTCGGCGGAATCGTTTTAATCTCTACAAAACGGCGGCTCGGGAGTTTAAAGTGGTAACGCCGACGCGCGTGCGGCCCGCACGAGATGAACGGGCATGAAGGGTATATAAAT
This sequence comes from Schlechtendalia chinensis, assembly GCA_019022885.1. Lineage (NCBI taxonomy): Eukaryota > Metazoa > Arthropoda > Insecta > Hemiptera > Aphididae > Schlechtendalia > Schlechtendalia chinensis. The sequence goes on from CM032343.1 coordinate 14,283,427, forward strand.
ATACATATACACACTCCCGCCCCCGTTGTCCAGGGCTAATGTGCGCTATTAATTGTTTTCCGGTAATTAATGTAATGTCTGGGCTTTAATGTTTTTCAAAGGGTTAATTTAATTTTACACCGCCACCGAGATACGCTCGACTAGGTGTGGTCGTCGGAGGGTGTGTGGCACCGGAGGGGTCTCGCGCGCGACAGTGGCGGTGGACGGAGACCTTATCGACGCGCCCCGATAGAGTTAAAATTAATTAATCTTCCCGTTTGACACAACTCCGGCCGTCCGATACACCGATGTTTATAACTATATGCGTACGTGTATAGGCGTTTTGTGCACGTGTCCGCAGAAATATGTATAATGGTACGCGAGCGAACAATCAGGGGCGCCAAAAAAAAAAAACCCCTAAATAATAATATTAATAATTCGTAACAACAACTGTGAATTATTATTATTATTGTTTGTGTGTGCGTCTGCTTGTCCGCCGCCCTCCGTTCGGTTTTCCCTGAAATTAATAGAAACGATCCGGTCATTTATAATACGCAATAGTTATAATCATACATTCGGATCGTAACATTTTTTTATTCGTCCAGAATGAACAAATTACTTTTAACGCGTTAAAAACAAATTAGACGACACTTTCATTATAGTCCTCGAAAACGCTATCAGCGTTCAAAACGATAGCGGGTAGCAGTGTTCACGAAAATATAATATTAATCCAGTTACCCGATAAAGTGTAAAACACACACACACGCATACAATTTATTTTACACAAACGTTTTAATTTAAGCGAATTAGGTCGTTATTTAACGACGTTAAAAACTATAATTAACAATGAAATTAAAAAAATACCCAAAATGCATAATCTTATATTATTACAATTAATATACAAAAAAGTAAACAAATAAATACGCAAATAAAAATTAACGAAACGGAATAATTTTTAATCGCATAAAATTACAATAAATTAATTCGATTTTGTTAGTATTAAATTTGAATTTTTTCATCAACTTAATTGGAAAGATATTTTAATGAAATAACCGTAATTTTAACGTACACTGTATATTTATTGAAATAATATTAAAAATTAAATTAAAATTCAACAATATTAGAACCTCAAGTTGTTTAATATGGTAATATGATAAAGCTGCTATCATCGATTCGTAAAGTCGATTATTTTATGATGACGTTTCAGTAGAAGATCTTGTCAATAGTTTATATCGATAAATACTCGTCAGGCAGTGTGACGTGACGTTCGAAATCATCAGAAAAATTCCCGCGGTGGAACGATCTAAACCAGCAAACATGACTTGGCGAGAAGGCCGCCGCTCGTAATTGTTAACGGTGTATAAATGAATACGTGCACAATTAAATACAATAACTATCTGTGGACTGGAGTGTCGGTGATAATCCGTACGGGACGCGTCGAGAATTCGTTTTGAACCCTCGTTACGAGTTGTTCTAATACGTTTCATTGAGTTATGCGATAGTAGCGGCGAAACGTTTCATCAGTTTTCGAACGAATCTATAATACAACACTGTTCAGTCGCCGCGTCCGTTTCCACGGCGCGGGCCACAGCGCACGGCTGTAGCGTGATTGCCTGTTCGCGACGCCGTGCGATCGTCGAACGAGCGACGGGCACTTATTTTCAATAGAGCGCTCGGTCGTTTCTCACGTTCACACCACAAGTCGTCCGAACAAAACGCATATATTCGACTTGTTAGGAGGCGAATCACGGGGTGGGCGACATCACATGTTCGTGCGGTGTACCGTCGTCGTTATCCGTTTGCCGGGCCGAACGAACGTGCGTACGTGCGTACGTGGTCAGCGGCGCTCTGCGTTCGGGCAAGTTCACGTCGTTCGTACGCGCGACGGGGTCGGGAAAAAGACAAGATTCTTTTGTGCTCGGTCCATTGTCACGCCCGTCGTTTTCTATTCTTATTAGTCGGTCGCGCGTGACCCGCAGGGCCGGAAAATTACCCGATCAATTCCGGTGACCGTCGCGCTGGTCCAAAGAGAACCGAGTCCAACGAAAACTCGAAACAATAATAGAACGTCGAATGTCACGGCGGCACGGCGCAGGGCACGCACGGAATATTGCGAAACCCGTCAATTGCGTAACCCCTCCGCCAACGTCACGCGCGTCCGAGCCGGACGTCATTTGAACCTTTGTCGTACACATATGCATGTGTGTGTGTGCGCCGAACGTCTTTTCACAGCACGCGTTATCTAACCGCAGTAATTTTGGGCAACAAAATGTAATGTAACGGCCACGGTCGGACGAGGTGTATAGTAACCGTAATAACGAGTTCGCATTTGTACAAAAAACGAATTTGTAAACGCGCAAACGGAGCGTTTGGCGGCAAAGCGCACTTTGCACGCGAGACTTTTTTCTTTATTAAAATTATTTTTTTCTTTTTTATCGAAACCGTCTTTGCCGAACAAACATTCGTTTTTTCATAATACGCGTATAGAAGCCGCGATAAATAATGGGTTCTCGTGTGTCACGCATGATAGATTGTCGTCCGACTGCAGCTACTTGTGTTCTATACACGTATGCGCTAGTGGTGGGGGGGGGGAAAATCCTCGGCAGACATATTATTGGTAGAGGGTGACTATTATTAAAACTTACCGTCAACGCGCGATATACATACTTACGTACACGTACATACATACATACATATATATATTATGGACGCGTGTGTAAAACCTCTTTTCTGTCGTCTGTACACGTGATATTTTTGTCGTCTCCTTCTCGTATTTTCCCGTTTCGACGAGTTCCAGTTAACTTTCTTTTGAAATGCTGATTTTGTCCCTTTCTGTCCGTCGTACGACCCTCCTCCATCCCGCGCGAGTGTTCACAATGACCTCGTCCGCACTGGTCGCGTTGGTAATCTCCGCGGTAGTCGCGTAGTGTTTCCTAGAGCAAACGATATCCGACCGATAATCCACAATAGAACGACGCGTTTTATCGGCACTTGTATATCCGATTGGCGGCGGGTCATACGACTCCGTGCGTTACTATCGTCGTCACGTGCACCCGTCATTATGCCCACGATAGTCGAACGCGGAACGTCGATATATGTATGAATGAATGTTAGCGCCCACCGCTGTGAACCGACAGAAGAACCATGTCGGTGGGAAATGTTATTGGATTAACCCTTCGGTTCGAGTTTTTAAAATCACCGTTGCCAAAACTTTTATTCGTTTCCGCCGAGATTTCACAAAGGTTCGCATATCGTTATTGTATCAACATCAAAAGTCACCACAAATATTAAAAATAAACATCATTCGTCCGAATAAACGGTTTTCGTACATTTAACATAATAATATAACACAGCGTAATAGTAATATTTGTGCCGAAACGCGCAGCGACTCGCACGAGTTCTAACGGTTCTTAACCGATTCGCCGTAAGAATGATATAAGATTAGGGCTGCTTTTATTATTATTACGTTTTTTTTTTTTTCTGGTTTGCTTTCAAACGACGTTCGTTTGATTTTTCTCCATCGGGTCGCGTGCAAGGCAATGACTGTTACGGCCGCGGCGGCGGGACCGGCGAACAAATAGGCGTACCGTCGATTATTATTATTACTCCGAACTTATTGACGATTGTTTTATTAACTGAGCAAATGCTCGTGCGCCTGCCGGTTAATGCTCAGGATTTAACGATATTACGCACTCGGCTACTCGTAAACCGAAACTCTCCGAACTGCGAAACGACCATTAAAACGTAAATGGCCCAGGTGATAAACATAACATAACAGTCGCGACATAACGTCTGCGTGTAAACGTTACCAGCGACGTGAATATTATCCGTCGTCGAGAGTTTTATGTAATAACTCCAGTTGACAGGACGACGAAAAACATCGGCGGTTCTAATATAACAATAGTATACATATTTCGTCCCGGATGAAGGTTTCGAACAATAGGTACATAAGACGACAATAAGACGATAATGATCGATAACCATCGCATTATTATTACAATGTACCGGCGAGAAACGACTATAAGTGTATTGACAATCGTTCGAGTATTATCAGCGTAAAATAATATTTATACATTTATAACATTTGCTCAAATGTGTTCATTAAAACCTGTAAAATCCGAAGACGGTTTTTTCAAAAGCGCTCTACATATTAATTCTGATCAACGATATCGTAAATAATCTTACGATAAAAACATTCACAGTTAATTTGTTAATTTAAATTTTTCGTTTATCAAGTTGTTAGTGTATAGGACGAAAAGTTAGTTCTGTCGAAAAATTAATCTGTTTCGGTTCATCACGCCGCGAAAAACGATCAGAATCTACGTACGAAAGAATTGCGGAACGAAAAAAATAAATATTAGTCTGGTTAAGTACTATTTCGAATACGCGTTTCTTATAAGCTTGTGCCTACAATGTATACATCAGTATTATTCTACGAACCGGCCGACTAGGGTCGTGAAATTATTTGATTTTTCGATTGCTCGAGAAAACGGTAGATGGCGCACCGTGTTTCGTCAGACAAATGTATTAATCCAAAAGGTTAAAACCCGTTTTGACGGTTAAAACTATTAAAATCACCACCATTATTACGATATTAAAGTAAAACCATTATTAGAGACGATGAATCATATATATACGTGTTTTCTTGGAAGCTGCTGTTAGCTGTGACCAATTTGAACGGTTCAAAAACAATTGTTCTTATCGTCAAAAGAAACAGATTTAATAAAAATAGTGATAACAGCGGTGGGCGTGTTAAGTCGCATCCATCCCAAACACATAGATGACACGCACAAACGTCCAAATGTAATATTGTTGTCGTGCGTGACTATAACGTGCGCGGTTGGTTCGCAGGTGGAGTGTAAAAAAGCGCAACCGAAGGAAGTGATGCTGCCGGCGAACCTGGCGAAAACGCGAGCGGCTGGCCGCGGTACATACGGTGAGTTTATTGTAATGAAAAAACCAGGCGTGGGCTTGTGCGCGGCCGGTGGTGGGTCGCGAGTGTGCCACCATCACCACCATCACCACCGGCTGGTCGGTTCGCCGTCCGGGCCGCATCACGGCGGTGCCGTGCCGGCCGCGGGCACCGCCGTGACGAGCGGTGGCGGTGGCGGTGGATTGATCGGCTTGGGCGGCGGCGGCGGCCTGGGCGCGATCGTGGCGGCACACCATCATCAGGCGCCGCCCAACCAGACAGCGGCGATCGGTTACCGTTTCGCGCCGTACCCGCTGCCGCAGCAATCGGTGGCGGCCGCCGTTGCGGCCGCCGCGGCCGCCCAACAGCAGCAACAGCACCACCACCACCAGCAGCAACAGCAGTACCACCACCACCACATGCAGCAGCACCACCAGCACCAGCAGCAGCAGCAGCAGCAGCAGCAGCAGCAGCACCAACAGCTGCACCACCACCACCATCAGCCGGCGGCGGCGGCGGCCGCCGCGGCCGCACTCGTACAGTTACCGATGATCGGGGCGGCCATGCAACAGGCGGCCGCGTGCAAGCGTCTGATGGCCGCCGCGGGCGTCCGGCTGCCGGCCGTCAACCCGCAACCGCACACGGTCGCGTTTAATTTCCCCGACGGGCTGGCGTTCGCCGTCCAAGGCGTGCCCGGCACTGCCGCCGACGTGCCGGCGGCCCTGTACCACGCGGCCACCGTACCGATCGCGTTCTGAACCGATCCCGTCCACGGCGGCCCAGTTCTCACCTAACCTAACTAAAAAAACGTCCCCGCCCCGCGATCGCTACCGTTCTCGCCGCAATCGTACATGGTTCCGGGTCGCGTTCCACGGTTTCCATTCCCCATGGCCTCGAAGACGACGTTTTCCCGCAACTTTCCGATCTACAAATCCGTCCGGACCCTTTTGCCGCGCGACCTTCCCACTCGCCGCCCCGGTCGGTAAATCGTAACTAAGGTTTTTTTCTCTTTTTTTTCTTTTCGTCTCGCGCGACTCAACGTGTACATATTAACCGCGCACGGACGTCGAACTGAAAAAAACAAACACCATTATTATGGCGCGCGCGATTGGTGTTTTTTTTTTTGTTTTTTTTATTGGCGCGTGTGCCATACGTGTGTGTGTAAGTCCGGGAGAGCTTTGGGACTCGTGTAGCGAAAATTCAAAAAAATTTTACTCGCGGCCTATGTTTTACCGACCAAAATGGATGTACTATAGAACCGTAAGTTAACTGATGTGGCCTGCTCTTATGGTATTTATTTATAATTGGTTTTTTTTTCTCTTTTTTTTTTCTTTTTTTTTTTTTTGTTGTTGCTATAATTGTCAGTCGACATTATTTCCAGTAGCGTATTTTTGTAATAATTGTCGCGGTCGTCGAAAGTATTTGTTTTGACATGCGAACATATTATTATTTACAACCACGACGGATTAATTATATACGAACTTAGAATAGACGAATAAAACCAACCTTAGATACTTGTTGTAGGTACCTAAATATATATTATATACCTATGTATAACGATATATTATATCCGTAGAATAGACCATATATAATTGAATACGTATTATATCTTTGCGACGTATTCTATATATTTACATAAAAAAAAAAAAAAATATTAATGATAACAACCCCGTTATCGTAAATTGATTATATTTTCGTAATCACTTAGCAGTAGTGGTTTGATGGGCTGTTTGGCTGCAACTCGTTTTTATATATATTCATATTTAAATTTTGAATGTCAAATTACTTTTATTATTATTATTATTATTCTCAGAATAACAAACATTCGACCAACGTTTACAAAAATATAATTAACATTATCATATCACATTTAGAGTGTATCATTATTTTTTCGTGTGCATTTCAATATATATAAGTACATATCACACACACGCATATATATATATATATTTACACATGTAATATCAAATAATAATAATTCATTTGTGTCATGATTATCGTAACTTCAAACATACGTACAATTAATTAATATGACTATTAAATTTTTGAGATTATCATTATAATGTAATTCAATACGTATCAAAAATTTATCGATCAATTCTAATGTCTTCCGCGAGCATATTATTATTATTATTATCATTATCATTACCTACTCATTTTTTCCCCGTTGAGATCCCATAAACATTCATATCTTATTGTTTTTCGTAAATTTGATTGGATTGAACACGTTTACTATGATAATCATAGTGACTAGTTTGAGAGTTCGGCTCCGCACGTCACTTTGTCATGAATAAGTTCTTTATATATATATATAAATTGTTATTATTTTGTTTATTTCGTTCATTCGTTTTTGTATTTATATGTTTAAATATTTTATATAACGCTTTCCATACGTTTTATGCCATATCATCTTCGTAATATTGGATATAAAAAACGGGTCATAGAGGATATTCCTAAAATATGGATCTGATCAAAATGCGTAGGTTTAGCGGCTTTAGACACTCGCCAATTTTCGATGAAAATACCTCCGCCCCCAAGTACCTATTTGATTTTTTTATAACGTGATTTTATTATTATTTTTTTTTTTTTAAAAAAAAAGGAAAAAATCTCGCTTAACGGACCAAACGGTTTGATGGGATTTTTTCATCATATTGTCCGACATTAATCGGCTTATGCTCTCTAAGGCATTATAAGCTCTTGCCAAAGTTCCGATCAATATTCTTCAGACGTTTTAAAAAAAATACTATATTTTCCCCTTTCTCCTTTCACGTGCAATAGATCGGGATGGATGTAATAGTTTCGTTGCACTGACGGCTCTACGCGTCGCGTCCAAACCATTAGTTTAGAAAGATTTCATAACGACGTAAAGCTAAGAAAAAAAAAAAAAAAACACGAAAAGATTTATTTTTTATTACTTTGAGTACCCGAGTGTGCGAGTATCCGAGTATGTGAACATCACGTTAAACATGTATCAATGTAGTTTTTTGTTTTCTTTTAGCTAAACGAGCAAGTTACGTAGGAATTGTTACCGAATAAACGTACCGAATAGCGTTAGAAATATCTCGCACAGCTTTGTTAAAACGTAAATCCGTTTTATGTTCAATGAGTCGACGTCCTATGCATTTTGGTTTTTTCCAACAGACATTTCGAGTCGCTTCGAGCGCATCAAATTTCCATTCTCATAAACTACACGAACGTTTTCGGCAAAACGCTCTAAACGTTGTGATATATATATATGTATATAACTGTAGGAATTCAATTAAAATATTAGAAACGAGATTACAGCAAAACGTTTATGGAATACATTTGATTTGGATATACACCCTAAAGTTATTAGTGAACATTCATGGAAAATAAATATCGTAATTTAGTATTTCATAGATGATTTTTTATTTTATAATAGAATTCTCGTCGAAAATGTCTAAATGCTTTACTTTTTTATGCACTATTTTTCCGGCCCTTTTCACAAACATATTTGCTACACGACGTGTTTGAATGATAACAATACGTATTATTATCAAAATTATAGAAACGACGGCAAACCAGTCATAGATTTGTTGCAATACATTACCTATATAGTGTTTATAATATTTTGTATTGGATTAAACATATTATATTATGCGGTCGTTCTGGATTTAGATTTGATGTTTAGCGGATATTTTCACTGTATTACTAAGTCGATATGATATTATTACTAATGTTGTTTTTGTATTTAGATAGAGTTATTGATTAAATATATATATATATATTGTAATGCATCCGTTGTATAAACAATACGAGTCGGAATGAAAACTTTACAATGGTTTCCATTCCGACAGCGTATTTTAGTTACCGAACGAAATATACATTGAAACGTGTCTCTATACGACCTCCGCAAACGAGTCGTACTAAATCATTTTGTACAGTTGTGGTCCCGTTATCATAAATAAATATATATATATACATATATATATATATTTTTTTTTACACTTAAATTCAAAATATTACTGCCTACCTTACTGCGAGTATATTTAGATAATATATTTTTTCTTTCTTCGCAAAACATATTAGATTTAGGATTTTTTCAATTTTTTGTTTTTTTTTTGTTTTTTTAACGTTCTTCAATATTTAGTTGAAACGAATTATATTATAACACATAGTCTTATATAGTTTAGATCAGTCCTGAAAGCTCTCACTCGAAACTATTCGTTAATTCATTGGGTTTCGAATATAACTAGTACCGCGTGATCGTTCCACGATTTAACCGCCCCGGAAATTTGTATGACAAAATAATTGACCGTTTTAATAATACACACGTTTAAATGGATGAATGCATTTTGCGACGAATGTATATCGATGGAAAGAATATCCATATATTATTAATAAATAATTTGTATTAAATAACCATATTGTATAATGTTAAATCGATAAAACTCTATTTGTGTTACAATATTAATACATGTGATTTTTTTTTTTTTTTTTTAGATTTTATGTGGCCATTGGGGACCTTGCCTGACGGTGAGTGATATATAATCATTGATAAATTTACAACGCAAATATTGCACACACACATATATATATATACATATTACAGTATAAACCAGTGTTTCTTTCAGGCATTTCTCCGGGGGAGCTCAGCCCCACCACCCCTCGAATAGATTTGAAGAATAGTAAACGAATATCAAATATTAGAAAAACGTAATTTTGATATCACGGTGAATGACCTACAATCGTCATATATGTTAACACTATGGGTGTATGTTAATCTTATGAAATTTTGAACAATTAGAAAAGAAAGGTAATTATTATCGAAAAATTAATTTTTCTTGATGTAATATAAATGACCGCTCGATTTTTTTCAAATGCCCCCCTCTCCCCATCCCCTCGGAGAAAATTATCTGAAAGAAACACTGGTATAAACGTATATTTTTTTTTTAACTCCGGTCTCGCGCGCGTATAATTATTATTATTGTCGTTATTGTCTACTTTTTGTACCTGAACGTTATTAATTGAATAAAGTTTAACGTAGGTGTCCGATTTCGGCGTCATTAGTAACATATCACGTCAACGCTGATGCGCAACGTCGTTACAAAATAATAAACATTACCGCCGCCACGCTCTGCTCCGCGTGCGCGTTTCCGTAGCCGGCGGGTCGCGCGCAATAATGTGAGGGCTCCTCCTACGCGCGCGGGATACGGCGGCCGAGAGGGAACGTGACGGGAACGACGGTGGTCGGTGGGGACGGGATAGGGTTACGGTGGATGGGGCTGATTGGTCGTATGACGATGAAGATCCGGAAGTCCGTATAGCGCGCGCGACGGAGGGGAAGGCGTTCAGACAATGACAAATGATTTCCTACTCTGCGCGCGAAACCCGGGAGGAACGGAGCCGGACGGTGCGGGGCGGCCGACACCCACCGCCGCCGGGTCCGCGTAACAAATTATTCCAAGACACGACTAATTCCTTTATCGTGTCCGGCTCGTTCCCGTCGTCACGGTTCTCGTTAATCCGTTCGATATACGTACCGCCGTCGTCGTCAAAACGATTCGTTTTCATCGTGCACAATAGTTTATCACGGAAATCAAATGTATAACTATGTCGTCGATTCCGTCTGTCGGGCACACACACGGTAACGTGAGGCACTTACGGTGTTATTCCACTTGTTCCTTGTCGCCGATTGAGAAGTGTAACGAAATTTACGTCGCAGAAACGACGATAATAATGGCGTCCAATCGTTTGTTTAGTGGGAGAAAATAAAAACGGAAAAAAAAACAACAACGTTTTTAAATAATACGTTATTATATACGAGTGTACACGTCCGTGAATTTACGAACAGAGCCATTTTTAATTACGGATAATATAACTGTGTCCGCCGCCAGCTCATTTTTTTATTCTCGTTTTATATATATAAATATTTTTTATTTATTTTTTTTTTGTATAAGCCCCTTGTCACTCCAGAGCACCAGAAAGGATATGGAAGCTTTTTCGGTGCCCGACAAATGGATTCGTGTACGTCCAAACAGTCATCGCGACGTTTTCAAGACAGATGAACGTCCCTCTCCTCCCACCGTCCCTGTCCTTCGAATCCGGCGAGACGCGTTCTCCGGTTTCGCGTGCATTTCTCACTCACGCGCGCGCACGTTGGGTGGGTGACGAGGAAAGTGAAAAAGTGGGGGGGGGAGGGGGGAAAAAAACATTTGACATTCATCCCTCTTTTTATCCGCAATTTCCCGCTCATTCCCGAGAAAGACGAGATCCGGAGGACACGACGAATCACCATAATGAATTCGCGATATCAATCTTCGGTACGAAATACTGATGAGCGAGTGGGTACAACGGAAACGCGTAGGAGCAGGTCCCTTCTCTCGTCAGCGACCGACGAAATCGCGCGAAAACCATTATTTATATCCGCACTCGTCTGTCTACTCGGAGCCGAACAATGTCTATATATAATATGTTTCCAACATGAAATTTGAAATAATGGGGTTGACATATTATTATTATTATACTCCGCGCGCAAGTCTGCCAAACACCATCATCCATTTGCCGAGGATTTGCCCGCAGGAAAACAGTGCGTTGAGCGAGTGCTAAAAACCGAAATCCAAAAATTAAACAACTCGGCCAAACTGAGTTGTAATCGTATTTTTTTTTACGCGTTTAAAAACACCGCTGTTCCATTTGTTTCACGGTTGAATTCGTCGCGTTTTGAATATTTATAATACGAGAAAAATTATCGCCCGTCATCGTAGTGGCATATGTATTGGCCTCGGTCGCACGGAGCGATAGTAAAAATAGCCAAAGCGCAGTTCACGGCAATACTTCAATCAAATCGGTACGTTGAGATCTATTCCGTCTATTTTCAAACCGTCACGTATTACCGAATGAGGACAGCGTCATACAAAACAGTAGCTCGGATCAAATACACAGCGTGCGCTAATTCTCGATTCCGAACGTGTTCGGATTTTCGTGTTTGTTATCGTTGCCATGTCGTTTGAAACGTCATGCTCGAGATTAGAGACGTTGCTGTCATATTTTTTAACGTCGCATTCATTATTTTTTTTAATTATTCATGATTATTAATTGTAACCATTCAGACCGTGCCGTTTCATATCGTCATGTTTCCCTTGTAAAAATCCGCGTGTTTCGTGAGATCCGACAATTGTTTTAACGACGCGCAATTAAAAAATGTTTAATTCATCGAGTTATTAATATCTCGTTTGGAGCGAACAGGAGAAATTGTTATTGTGTTCGCGGGACGTGTATACGTTTGAGGTTTGCGCGCGCGAAACAAAAAGACGATAAATCAACGCGGGCCGCGTGTGCCCAGCGCCTCGTAGCCGATATTATTATATTTCGTTTTGAATAAACAACACAGTCATTCGAACGGTCCCTGTCCGTGTATAATCATTTTATAATGACTCGCGCGCATTATTCACGAAATGAACAATAAAGCCTGACAATGTTATTGCTCGCGCGCCGTGCCACACGTGCGGTACGAAGCGCGTTCGTATTTTATTTTATATGGACCGCGAGTCGTGTGTAGACCAGACGGTGTGCGTGTTCGACAGTCGCCAATAACCCCCGGACGGGAATCGTCTTCCCGTCGAAATCGGCGCGCCGACTGCCGGAGAACAGAGTAACGAAAAGAACAGAATTTTTTTTAAATTTTTTTTCTATACGTACATATATATAATCTGCGATGCGTCGGTGGGTTCCGGCGCCTAAATACGTTCACGATCGAACGAACCTCGATGACTCCGATGACACCTGTGTACACGACTCGTGTATTTCTCTTGCCGTACCGGCTTGCGAATGTCAATACCCGGACCCGACAAAACGTATACGTTCTTGTTGGTGATTACGAAACGGTCAGAGGAAATACGAATAGTCTTCGACGTACTCGTATACGGCCGTGGCGCGCGCAAATCCGTCCGGTCCCGTAACCACCTGACGGCGCTTTGTTCCGCAGACCGGTCCGGTGCATTTCCGGTCCCGCGGTGGCACGGCGATGCACACGCGCGTACACGTCAGTTCGCGAACGTCCGTTCACAATCACGTTGTGTACTCCACGTGAATTGTCGTTTCGCATCGCGTATTACTAATCGTCGCGCGTGTTGTGTGTTTCAGGTTTTCCTGCGGCAGCGTACGCAGCGTACGCTTCTAGCCGAGGTTTTTCGGGTTACCCTAGTTTCGGACTCTCGTATCCAGCAGGTAATAACCACGCACAGGTGACTGTGCTCCCTTTTCCCGCACTGCTTGACCATCACCACAACCATCACAACACCCATCCTTTCTATATGCATGCCATGCCTCTGTGAACATAATTACTCATTATACTTACTATATTATTATTATACTATTATTATCATTACTATTATTATTATTATTATTATTATTATTATTATTATTATTATTATTATTATTATAATTATTATTATTATTATTATTATTATTATTATTATTATGATTATTAACGCCGGTGTTCCGGGTCGAACAAGTCGCAAACCCGCGAATAGTGTCCGTCGCGTTGTTTGCGATCGTTTAAATATCATTTTTGTCATCGGCGTTTAGATGCTGTCTGTTTTCAGGCGCACTTCGTCATCCGTACCGGCTCAGTAATAATAATATCATATAATAATATTTTAATCTCCAAGTGCGTGTGCGTGTGTGTGTGTGTGTGTGTGTTTTGATTTGATTGTTTTTTTCGCCCTGGTTTGCATTCGACGCAAAATGTATAATCGTTTATTATTATTATTATTATTATTTTGTTGTTATTTTGGAAAATACATTACTTAAAAGACCAACGACTCTAATTATGCGTGAGACGTGGTTTGCGAATATTCGGCCCAGACACTCGGACAAGAGCTCTTTTATAAAATCGTATTTCGCCTTACATATACATAATACACACATATATATATATACATATACATATATATATATATATCTTAAAAAAATACACATATAAAATGTATCTCACTCATAAGTATTATTATTATATGTGTCGTCTATGCGCTTATTATTACTTATTTTTTATTTTTATTTTCATTGTAATAACAATAATTTATTTTATTATGCATTTTAAATCAGCTATTGCTAACATTATACTTATTGCTTACATATATATAAATATATGTATATTTATATATTTGGAGTCGTCCATATACGTCTCGCTTCGGTCTGTATTATTATTTATCGTTCGTGTTCTTGTTTTCGGGGTGAGGATTTTGTTTTTTAATTTATCGATCAAACGTATGCAAACCTAGTTGATCAATTTTCTTTTTACTAATAATTTATAAAAAATTGTTTCCTACCGAGAGAATATAATATATTATCGTATGTGTAGTCATCGACGAGTTTACATAATAATATTCATCGACACTAGATATTACAATATAAGCATTGTACTCGAAACAACGAGTCAGCACATACCTAATCATAATATTATATATATAGATAAATAATAATCGCGGTTTTCGCCGAGTTTTGTTTAACGAGTTAAAATGTGTTCTGGTCATTTTAGTAGATGAGAGACGGGTCAGAATATTATTATTCCGGTAGTGTATTCGAACTCGCGTTATAGATTAGGGTTTATTTAATATACATACATAATGATATAATATACGATATTAATTAATTAACATACATACGTTTCTCGATTCGCAATAATTATTTTATCGTCGACTATTATATAGTTTTAGTCAATTAGGTTATTCTTAGGTTAAATTAACTAGTATGTACGTTCCATCGAACGAAGTTAGTCTTAGTACTTAGTATATATAAAAAAAAAAAATTATTAAAAAAATTATATCATATATATATATATAGACGTATATAATACATAGAGAGTAGGGACACTTGTACATTTTCAATAAACACTGTAATTGAGACGAATATTGAAAACGGAGTTCATCGCCACGATGATTTCGTTTAGAATTTTATTATTATTTGCTTCGTTCTTTCTATTTAATGCGTTGTTTATTTGCTATTATACTTTTTTTTTCTATTTTACGATGTAACTTTTTTTCTTCTTTCGAATATGTTATGAAAAAAAAGTCCGCGGCCGTTCGCCTACCTATTGTTATTATATTGGTTTAACCTGAATGTCACGACTAAAATAATTAATCAAAAATTCTGTGATAAATCGCTACCGTTGTACATTATTTGCGTGTATTATAATTCATTTTTTTTTTCCGTTTATTTATTTTTATAAATCATTCTCTTTGTCTACAAATATTTGTTACCGCGTTGAATATACTACCCATGTTAACGTTTTTATCGATTCAACCAATACACTTTTTTTAAGTGCCACGTCAACTATAATAAGTTTATTTTTGTTTCGTTTCATTATATTTGTTTGTTTTTTTGTTCCGATCGTTGCAACTCATGTACTATTCTAGTGTGTGTTCGTACAACAATTTCGTGTACACAAAAATGTTATAATATATATTGCTATAAAATTGGGTTAGTAAATTATACAAATGTCTGTCTGATAGTTCACAGTAGCATGGTTCAATGTGTTCCATTAGGTACGGCAAAATATTGTAGTGGATAATGTATGATAACGATAATAATATAAGAAGCCAAAAAAACAATAGTAGTATATTATGTTTAACGGAATAATTGTTACTGTACTTTGGCCCGAGGGTCCGACTAGTCTAATTTGGTCAGAGAAGGTTCCCAGTAAATTATTAATCGGTTAGGTATTTTTAATGTAAACAATAATTAGAAAATAATTTAGATTTAAGAAACGAAAAAAAAATTTAAAAAAACGAAAAAAACAAAAAAAAAATAATAATAATACAATACACTTTACTCAGCAATATATGTAATTGTTTATGAATAATATAAACAAATGACCCCACTGATTATTATTGGATTCTCGTTGTTAAAAATAATCCTATACATTATGTTTGTAATTTTAAAAAGTTATTTATTACTATATTGTAATATGATAATAAAATAATGATAATTGTGTTATAACAATGT
Organism: Schlechtendalia chinensis; assembly: GCA_019022885.1. NCBI lineage: Eukaryota > Metazoa > Arthropoda > Insecta > Hemiptera > Aphididae > Schlechtendalia > Schlechtendalia chinensis. The sequence goes on from CM032343.1 coordinate 14,299,286, forward strand.
ATGATATGGGCAATTTAATGTCTCATAACAAAAACCTATTATGTTACATATATAATATGATTATTCTATCAAATAAATTTAAATAAATTATTGATAATATACAAAACACTATATTGTTTTAATTTATGTAGGAGTATTTTCGATGATTACTAACGTCAACCAAAACATTCTAAAAATTTATTATGTTTCTTTGATTATTATTATTATTATTTTTTTTTTTTATATTATTATTTTTGTTCTTCCGTAATGCTTCCAAAGACTCATCCATTGAACAGAGGTTTTGCATAAATCATTATCGTCAGACTTTTTTTTTTTTCGTTTTCACTTCTGATTCTGGTGCTTGAGAACCATAATTTGTTTCGATTGACGGCGTCTAGTACAACTACAAAGTACTCCACTGACTTGAATATCGTTTTAGTATTTTGTACGAAAATCCAATGCAAATGTTATATCAAACATTACCAGGCTAAGCTATACATATATATATATATATATAACGTTTTTAGTTGCCCATGTTTATGTTTATATAGATAATCTACGATAGTATTTGCCTGATTGTTTTGTCGAACATCTAATTATTAGATTTCCTCATTAGTGTAACGTAGAACACGTATTTAACTGTTATACATTCGTTTTTAAAAACATTTGTTTTTTTCTTTTTACCTAGCTGTTGTTTTCCCTATATTGTTTTAAACGTTTCAACAATGATCAAATTTTTGTTTGTTTTGTTTTGTTAACATTTTGTAGGGGTCGCTATAATCGGGACCAGACCTCGTTGCGGTATTACTCCGGCCCAATGCCATAACGGTAATAATCATCAATACATTTTTCCATTTTGTTGTTTACTCCTAAAATTTGTATTTATTATTATAATATGATAAGATGGTCAGCTAAATGGCGTGCATTACATTATTATTGTTTTTGTCGTTGTTGTTGTTGTTGTTATTATTATTATTACGTCATACGTGTAATGTGATATGATTTATAATCAGGATAAACTCCGCGGGCACTTACCCGCCATATCTATCCAAAACCTACACTGTATCTTAGTTATAGACGACTGTTTATCTAGTGTTCACCCGTGTTGTGAGTAGGTCGTAGTAATTATTTATTATTTATTTATTTATTTTCACCCTAATAAACGATTAGTGTAATCGGTATATTTTGTTACACGAAATAATAATAATAATAATAATATAATAGTGATCGTAATATTAAATCGTCGAACATAATAGGTACACTATAGTCAGATAACTTTGTACATATATTGCTATTATTATTATTATTATTATTATTATACGCCATGGTATTAAGTGTGTACCTTATACCCTCGTTTAGATAACGCACGAATATAAATTTGTTTCGTTAGAATGTCGAAAAGCTTATAATTTTATAACGGCCGCAACGAAATTCCGGATACCGAACGGGACGTATAACAACCCAATAGGACGACGACCGACAATGCATACATACATACATATATATATTTATACACGCGTGTACGATGTCATTGTAATATAAAACTATAGCCGTACGGTATGATAACAATAAGATGGATGAGTCTTGGAAACGTTTCTGTTCTATTTTTCCTCGTAAGATTTTATTTTATGTTTGATTTGAATTTTTTTTTCTGGTTTTTTTTTTTTTTGTTTTTCACTTTTATTTTATTTCATCAATAAAGCCGCTCGTTTTGGAAACGTAACAGCAGCGATTTTTTGGTTTATATACATCGTATATTATACACGAACATGCATGTACGGGTTGACCCGATGTGTGTATATTCGTATTGTATACGAATACGTGTATGCATATAAAAAAAAAGAAAACGAAAAACGAAAAAAAAAAAAACGAAGAGCGTAATATAGGTTAGCTATATATATTCAACCAACGGTGGTGTGCGCGCTACGTATCGAAGAAAAAACGCAGATGTTTCCTGACGATTTATTCTCCGTTAGACACGAGTAAATATTCAATATTAAAATTTATATAATATACAAGTATATACATATATTATCATTATTATTATTATTTTTTTTTTTTTTTTTTTTTTAGCAGTATGAATAAATCGTCCCTTTCCCAAAAATTTGATTGTTTCCTTCTAATAATATAAAACAAGTAGAGAAGTCTGGCGAATAACTTTTGCGCGCTAGAAGTTTTATCAGTATTTCACTCTTGCTCTTTGAATAATTGAAAAGTTAAAGTTTAATCGAATTTCTGAGTCCGAAGACGTAGCTTATAAATGTAAAACATAATACGCAAATATTTCTCGCCGAGTTCTTGGCCAGGCTTATATAGAGTACATTTATTATTGTAGTCATTTTAGCATATATATATATATCTAGTGGTTATAGACGTATTATTATTATCATTCTTTAATATTGAACAAAAAAATGTATGTATCTCATAGAACAATTTACATTATAATCTAATGGCTTACGAGTAAAGAAAATCTTAAAAAAAATAACTTTACTCTACAAAATTTACATTCTTTTTTTTGAGTATATAAAAATTATAATAAAAATCTTTCGTTTTAAATTCATGTAAAATATTTGTATTGTTATACTTTAAGATTGTTCTTATCTAGGTAAGCCTGTATAAGTACTACTCAATCCGATCCAACTGTTTGACATAACACGTCGAATAAATTAAAAAACATAATATTTTCTTCATTTGGTCATTATCATACAAATATATATATCGATTGTAATTCAAATTAATTTAACTTTCGTTTCTTACTTTAATTATACTCGATTCGGACGGTTGGACGTGTACAGTACAGTAATAATATCGTGTAACTATTTAGTAAAACTTAACAAGAATTTTATTAGATTACATATTCATACATATATTATTAGCTATTAGTGTATATTTTCTCAACATACGATTTTATTTAGTAAAATAAAATTATATTAGTACATTAGAAAATGTTAGTGTACGACACACGCTATTTTTTTTATTATTATTATTATTATTTTATTTTGAACGCGTTTTATCGATTATACAATATATCGTATATCACTACTATTCATATAGACGATTATAACGGCGTATTAAACATTTTCCATTGACGATAATTGACCATTTGAATATTAGTTGTTGTTTTTTTTTAAAAAATCATCGAGCGTCGTAAAATCATTAGATCATCAGTCGATACGTTATGGTTAGCGTGTTATCACGAAATAATGTGTTGTACGTGAACATTTTGTAGCGTATCGTAGTAAAACGTGTATAGTACATAATATGTTTTTAGGTAAATTTTGTTGTCAGATCGTTCGCCATGTTTACGGTCACGTGGCGGTGTGGAGGATTTTGTTGTTGTTGTTGTTTTTTTTTGCCGTTTGTTTTCGATAGGATATAAATATTCCGTTTTTTTTTTTCGTTTTCCCGACGGTTGTCGATAATTTTCCGATTAGGCTTTTCGAAGTAGAAGATTAAGCTATAAGCTACGGTGCGATTATTTATGTATTATTTTCAGTTAATTTATTTCGCCAGATGGCGACGATGACAAACAAATTCCGGAACACCCGGATGATTGATTATCTGTTTCTGTGTGTGTGTGTTGCTCTTCCGTCGTCAACAAATGAGAAGAGGAACGGTAAAACGTTTCGCGGGCCCGCGCCGAACGCACGCACGCCACGCACAAGGCGGTAAAAAAAAAAAAAAAAAAAAATCATCATCAAATCCCGTGGTCATGCATTAATGTAACAGTCCGCGCCGACCTCTGCGAGAGAAACCTTTATCCGGAAATGATCGTAAAAAAAAAAAAATCCGATATCAGTTTCCGTTAAAAAAAAAAATGAAACAAAAATATATATATCGCCGAACGCGCACAGACACGCCTAACCACCACCCATACGTGTCGTGCGGTGCTTACGGACGACCGGAATCCCATAAACGTTCGACGTTCGGTTGATAAACGATGTTTTACGCGGGGTTAGGCAGAAGAGGGAACAAACCAAAAAAATAAAAAAATAAGTAATTGCGACCGCGGCGGTTATTGTGCGTTTTACGTGCACGGTTACGCGATTGTTATGGTTTTTATGTGCCCGCCGTTCGCGTCGCTAGATAAAAAACGGGGTGGATGAGAGCCGCCGCCGCCGCCGCGGAGGTCTGTTATCCAAATTCCGGTCGCGTTAAAAACAAACGACCAAAAAAAAAAGAGAAAAAAACGGCCTGGGGCGGAGTGAACCCCAAAACGAAAAAACAACGGAGCTTTGGCGGTCGGATTCGTTTCGAGTTTATTTCCAGACGTTTTCCGAATTCCGGACGCGCGGCGAACACGATTTCGCCGTCGGAAATATTGTTTGTTTTTTGTATTTTCGTTATCGCGTACGCGTTTTATACCGCGCACGTTTCATACGACGTAACCGCCACGCGTTTCCCCGCGTCCCGTTCCGTTCGCTATTATTACTGTTTTTTTTGCGTATTATTTACGGGGCTACACACGTTTCGTGTGCTGAACGGGTGAGACTAATTGCCGTTGTCCTCTCCGCAGCACGTTTTACACGAACGCGCCCGGTCGTGTGTTCACGTCTCAGGCCGCCGTAGTAGACGTAAATGACGCGCGCGATCCCCGACAATTCCGGGCCGGTCGAAAGTCGGTCTCGTCGGTTTTTCGCGTACTCTTCTCGGTCAGGTCCATCAGCCCGCGGCCCGCGTACGATTCGTGAATCCCGCGGTGTCGGCCGACGCGGGGCTGTTCATATGTGCACCGTGATCGTGATTATTGACGGGATGCGCGTCATGAAAAAAGTACGACGGACGCCGTCGAGAACAAAATGTCGAGTGACGGACGTCAAACGAAATGAAACGATTTTACTTGCTGTCGCGCGCATTGCGCCCGATCTGAACACGCGACGGTCAAATTCGAAAAAACGTACAAACAATCGCGACGCGATAACGGGAACGAAATAAATACACAATTTGAACGATACGGTTATTAAAACGAACACGAAGTAATCACTTTTGTTTTGAACTACGACGTTCTTGATATGGCCACGGGGTGGACGAGACACTTCGTTGATAACGTCGATTCGGTCGGACCATGTTTTCGGATGAGAGTTTATCGCATTTGTTTATTTACTATTTAATGATAATATGTTAACACGACTTAGTTCATGAGTTTTCGCGCGTTTCACGTTTCATTTATAATTTTTATTGTATTTACTATATATTGTTTACCCAATTCTACTGATCTTACAGTTTCTATTCTTCTTTATTCACGTCTCCGAAAGCATGGCCGCCGTCCTGTGTCGCCCGTGTTATTTCTTATCAGTGTCAAACGCTGTTTTCCCGTCAAACGGTACGTTTTCGAGGCGAACCCGATAAAACGCTCCGTCCGCGATATTTCCAATCTCTATGTACGCGTGCATAAAATATATATTTCTCCCCCCCCCCCCAGTTGTACTAATTGACGCGGATCGCAATTAAAAACTAACACATCGATAACCACAGTGTTGATAACACAAAACACGACCGCCGGGCCGTATCCCAAACGACGACTACTATAATATATGTACGTATGTGTATAGAACGCGTATCCGGTTTCGACAGGTCCCCTCCGACCATGCCGATCGCTTACACGCGCGCGTCCGATGATTATTATTTATACGGATCGTACGTATCGTGTTCGCGCGTCGACTTCGGTGTCGATTTCGATCGACTTCGGTGGTCGGCCACGGCCGTAGTTCGGATTCCCGCGGTTTCAAACGCAACCGCGACCGTTCTTATTGACGAACTAGAAGTGGCGCTCTCGTTTGTTGCCGTTAATTTTCTCCAGACTCGTGTATCAGTGTGTGTGTGTGTGGAAACTTTTTTTTGGTTCGTCGGCTGTCCGCAAAAACCGAATGCCAAAAGAGACGGAACAAAGCGTGCGGAAACCATTGAAATACAATAACACGAAACAATTAACGAAATGGAATCGTGAAAAATTAATTGTTTATTCGGACGGTTAGAGAGCTCGGCCGAAATTCGCAAAAACTACGACCGAACGCGACGGCGGCGGGGACGGGGAAGGCCGACGCGACGGGCGGAAAAATATGACCGGGCTGCGGCGGTGCTCTTAATCCTCGTTTGAAATCATGATAATTTCCAATTAGTGTGCTACCGCGGCCGCGTCGGTTCCGAAAAGTCGGGGAAAAAAATAAATGCCAACGCACTCGGACGAACGCGCGTCCGGAAAACGAAACAGACAAACGGAAACCGCCCGAGTTGTGTTAAAACATCGTATCGTGTCGTCTTCAAATACACTACGACGTGTACGGAAACGTGTCCAAACGTCGTTAGGTTTACATTTTTTTCTCCCCTACCCGACGATAAGACGTATCGGAAAATTCGATGACCCGATGCGGCCCACGTGTGATTCGTGTCGAATCGTTTCGCTACCAATATTTAGTACACGTACGTACATAGTTGTTGTATTCGACCGGGTTTTGGCGCCGCGCGAAATTTCTCAGCGATTTTTATTCGTTTATATTTTCATCCCGCGAACCGTGTAGCGACGCAACGAATTTTTTTCGTTTTCGTCTTTTCAACTGACGTTAGAAAACGATTTTTCCTGTTAAGAGTAAGCGACCGTACCTCGCAGTGACATGACGCCTGAGCGTCGTGAAAATTTAATCTTATCATAAAATATAAACGGTCCGGACGAACTCCCGACGTGACGTTTAATCGTTTTCGCGCGTAACGGCGTACAAATGACGTTCGCGTCGCCCGGAGTAACGAACTGAATTATTCAATTCAAAACCGGATTCCGTTCGTAAACGAGAAACCCCGAGTTGATAATTCGTCGGGACGCGAACAACGTGGCACGGGACGAGCGGGAGGCGTGGGTATGAAATGTTAAGAGTTTTGAAAAAACACGGCCTCCGAGAGTTCCGCGTTGGCGGAAACGCGAAAACGTTGGCCCGGCACCGAAACGCCAGTGGTCGGCGGGATTATTTTTTACGCGGCGATTTGAATTTATATCGCGTTTTAGAGCGTACGCGTCTCGGGGCGGGTTTCATGAAAATGTAAAGTCGACGCGACGCCATTTACGAAAATCGACACATCTCAAAACGCGTGAACGCCAAAACGGTTCGCGAAAAACCAAATCGCGATAACGACGACGATGCGAATACGTACGCGGCGACATGCGCGTTTCAATAATTGCCGGCGGCAGTTCTCTTACGAGTCCGCTGCGAATTAGTAAAATAGTAACGAAGGCGCGCGTAAAACTCACGAAGGGTGGGTGGGCTGTGGAATCTTAGGGTGTACGATGACAAATGGACGGCGTTTCCGTTTCGTTCCGTTTCCGGAAGCAGACGCGACTACTCGTGCCGACGTACATCGCGATAGACCGTCGCGGATCGCAAAACAACGCACGTGGTCGCGTAATCTATTATCGTTCATTATCGTTTGTCGAACGAAATGCCGTATCCGCCGTCCGACCGAACACGCGCGCACGTCGAAATCACGCGGCGGAATCCGAACCGATCGATCCGAACCTCCGACACCGGCCGGCCGTCCTCTTCGTTACCGTGACGGGCGACGAAGTGATTAGGTGTTCGCCTGCAATGATAACGGTTCCGTTCGCAGCCACCGGACGACGACAATTTTTTTTTTTTCGTTCCGTTCGCCAGTATAAAACGGACGTCGGATACGCGCGTCGACTACCGTTTTTTTATTCGTTTTTTTAACCGCCCGCGAACACACCGTAAAAACGTATCGTAACGCGCGTCTTTGACACGGCGTACGTTTGCGTTTAGCCAGTAGACGAAAGACAATTCTGTTAGAAAACCTAGTACTATTTTACGAACGTTGTAGCGGTGGTGTACGTGTCGGATTTTCGTGTCGACCGAGACAATTCGGTCGAATAATTACCACGTACGATTTTCAATTCGCCGTCGCGTACATTGTCAGTCGATCGATAGTGTGTACGGCTATAACACATATCCCTTAGACATGTTATTAGTGTTATAATGTTTTCGTTGTATACTTGTTATCATTATCATTATTTTTTTTTGTAATTTTTTTTGTTTTTGTTTTGCAACGGAATGTTTTATTATCTTTAGACGAGTGTCGTAATTTGTCCGTAATTTTTTACATACGTATTATAATTTATCGTTAAAAACTACATGTATAGACATACACATACGTATATTGTTGTACGTGTATATATATATATATATATTTGAATTTTGTATGTATATGTACATATTTGTCTGTGCGTATTGAGAAACGGAAATGATAAAGAAAATAGATAGTTGTTGTTTGTTTGTTTGTTTTCTTTTTCTTTTTTTCTTTCGGTTTCTCATACGAGTGTTTTGTCCGTGGCCAATACACGTTTTGCTATTGCTAATATCATGTTTCGTGTCGTTGCAGTTGATCTGACAAACGGCTATCAGTTAACTCCAAACAATAACACACCGCTGCTAACACAAGCCCTTTCAGGTATATAATATTTGTACAGTGTTTAGTGATCAACGTCAACCCCCGCGTTTTGTTATGTTCCTTTTACACACCCTACCGTGATTATATATATATATATATATGTGTGTATGTAACCTCCAGCGACTTATCGTTGTCCGACATTGTTGTGTACCGGTTAGTCATGTTCCGTATGATCGATCGGAAAATGATCATTTTGAAATCGTTGGCCGACGCACAACCAAAGACAAGGACCGTAACAGTCTCGTTTGTTTTGTCTAACAACCTTGGATGATATAAACACTATCATATTTTCTAATGTTATTTCCACCAAATCGCGTTTTGTGCGGCGTTTGCAAATTCGCTAACCGTTTTCCAACACAACGGCAAACGTACACTCGAGTGCCTCTCTTTACGTAATAACGTTATCGTGATCGCGTAATAATAATAATAATAATAATAATAATCAATGTGTGCATTATGCAACACTCAGCGCACCTATGAAATACGCACAAGTCGATTTTTGACGTTGTGTGTATTTTTATTCGGACATCATAATAATATATATGTATATGTTATATTTGACGATAAACGTGTCACGATTTATATTGTCTTATCGTAATAAAATATGATAACAGAAACGCAAAACGACGTAACTCTTACCGCAGTAAATTCTCAATAGTGTTTATTTGTAATTTGTTGAAGCGCGCTTGGCATAATTGTCATAATTTTCTTTATCAATTGAACGTTTTCGTAGTTATCGAAAAGACTACTCTATTCTCGCGGCTAATAAATAAACACGTATATTATTTCTTAACGTGTATTCGGTTTAAAACGGTTTTTTTAAAAAAATGAGTCGTATTGAATCGTATATAAACAAATTTCAGCGTGAATACGATGTCGTGGTTGTGACATAACGAGCGGTGCATACACGTTATACTCGCTGCACTTGTTTGTTGTCGCATACAGTTCGCATTCACGAACAACAACGCACAGAGATATTTTCAGTTGATTTTTTTATCATGACGATCGATAAATAGTTCATTCTGTCGAAAGAAACGTTTAAATTTCCTATTTCGAAAAGACCATCTTCATAAAGGATAAAAAAAAAATAACAAACAAACGAGCGTGCCAAAATGTTTACGAGAAAAAATGGAAACTTATAGTCGGTCGTTTTCGTTCATCGTCGCTACAGTATGATTTATTTTTGCTTGGCTTATCAATGTGCGGTTTGCGGTTTTCACCTATTTTTTCGTTCGTTTTGTTCGAAATCCGTCCGAATACACAACACGTACGTGTATATACTTATAATCGTCACGTCGGCGATGTATTTTTATTAATAAATTTTTTTGTCGACCACGACGTCCAACAATCGCGCGTACGGGGTTATGGTCCGCCCGGCCCGCTAACAGCGTGTTTGATCTTACGGCTGGATTCCGATAACCGCGGCGCCGAAAACGTCCGGAGCTCGTCGATTGACGCGAATCGTTTTTGAAATCTGACGCGCCGACGACGCGTCACGACAACGGGGTAATCCGTGTACAGGGCGTAACGAGCATAGGCGACTGTCGACTGTCGAGTCGACGAGCAGTGGTGGTTAGGACACTGTGGCGGCGCGGTTATCGGTATCCGGTCCGGCCGGTATATACGTCACGGTTCGCGTCCGAGCCCGTCGCTCGGCGTTCGAACGGGGCGATAACGATAACGATAACGACTCGTCTGAACGTGCGCGTGTGTTTTTGTTTTTTTTTCTTGTTTTCTGTCAAGTGATGAGCAACTACCACCATCAGGCAGCCGCGGTCGCCGCGCAGGGTTTCGGGCCGCCCGCGTCGCCGCACGCCGGCGGCCCCGGCAACCCGCGGGCCGCCGCGTTCCCGCCGGCCACGTCGCCCGGCCCCGGCGCGCCGTCCGCCATGGACATGTACGGCTCGAACCCGGCCGACTACGTGCAAGCAGCGTCGCCGCAACCGTCCGCGTTCCCCGCGATCGCCGTCTCACGTGCGCCCATTAATTACAATCCTGTAGGTATATAGTCCGATTTGCGTAACGGTTTGTAATACGTTTTCAACAGATTTTCGTTTGTTTTCGTTTTTTCGTTTTTCGTGATAAGCGCACACACACACACCGCACACACTACACAAGCCCGCGCGTATCACGACGCGTATCCGCGACAATCAATCACGTGCGATTCGCGTTCCGACGGGACAGATTCCATCACACCCGCCGAGTCGTCGTCCGTCACCGTTTCCGATTATTCCGCTAAACGACACGTTTTTCGTCTCGTTCCGATACGCTTTGAACGACGAGCGTTCCCCCGGCTACGGTCGTTTTTTCCGTTTTTTCCGTTTTTTTTTTATGTTTTTGCTGTGCTTTCGGACGACTCGTGTTCGTTGTCGTACGCAGACGACGACCGGCAATGTTCGCGTGGAACGACCACGTGATCTAACGCGAGTACCGCGACGTATTACCGACGAGACGACCGTGGTTTTCGAATGATAACGTCCTCCTGTTCGTACGACGTCCGTCACGGTTTACTTCATAAAAAAAACAGCACGACAAAATACTACATACACACACACACACACACACAGTTTTTAAATTTTTTTTTTTTTTTTTCGTTTCATGACAATCCCTTTTTATGTTTTTTGTATACGAATGCCTGATTGGATTTATTTTTTGTTTTTTTTCCAGGGGGCTTTGATTCCGGCCGCTTTTACCAATGGGTACCACTGAACAACGCAAGAGTCAATAAATTTCTTCCATCGTAAGGTCATTGTTCACACTCCTAAAAAAAAAAAAAAAAAATTTCACATATTATCAATTGTATACGAGCTAACCACTCTGTTTAATATTATTGTTAGTATTTTTAAAATATGTTGTTATTTTGTTGTAATTTTTCTTGTTTTTTTTTTTTTGTTTTCCTATTGTTACAGGTTGACCGATATTAGTCGCCCGTATGCGTGTGAATGACTCAAATAACTCACAACTATCACCAGAGATTTAAACGTCTCACTCACTCTCACTTACACCAAAGGTTTTCTTTCTCAATAACGCTATTAATAATAATCGTTTCTATATTATATAAATAATAATTATAATGATTTAAAGAAAATAATAATAATAATGAAACATGTTTTATTATATTAATAATGTTTATATTACGATAACAAATAAAAAAAAAAAAATTAATATTTAAGATTAAATTAAAGATAAGAACATATTATTATTATATTCGTTTTTTTTTTTTTTTTAGGGTTTTTATTATTATTATATAAATACGAAATTACCCAGCATATTGTAAATCTAATATTAAAATACTATTTATACATATAATATTATTATAATAATACTATATATATATATAACTAATAATATTTAATTATAATCTCTGAACGATGAATCAAACCAGCAGATCGAAACAAAATGTCGCTCATACATTGTTTTTTTTTTTTTTTTTCATATAAGGGTACGGCCATAATATACTTTAAACAATAATAATACAAAAAAACAGAATCAAAGACCGTTCTAAGATCTCATAATTAATCACGACGGTAATGCCCACGTTACGAAAATAGTCGATACGTTTCAGTTATCAAAACGCACTTGTCTCTCGGCGATACACGCAACGTCGCGGACATCAAACGTCCGATCCGCTTAACATCCTTTTGACGGTCGGCACGATTGAATCTCGAAACATACAATACGTGTCGTTCGCGTTCGCTTTCAATACACGCGTTATACTTAACGAAGGCGAACCGAATCGTCGCCGTAATAATAGCGGTCGACGTGTTCCGCCGACTGATATTTGATAACTAAAACATCGTTTTATGAGCAGATGCCATATATAAATATAAATGTCGAGCGAAACAATGTACAGTTTAAACACGCGCGCGCAACTGACTGGTTCACTCTGTATTTTTAATGTTTTCTAGTCCTAAGCTATAAAAAGTAAATGTGTTACGAGATAAGACAATTTAATAGGCAAAACGTCCGTCGATCGAGGACAGAACGACGACATTATATTTTACGGCTATGCAGTATACAAGGCGCGATCGACTAATACGACCCGTCCGAAACATTACGTACTAGTCCGTGTCTGTAGCGTATTGGACCGGACATGTCTTAGCGCGTCGCCTCGTATACGTATACGTATAAATATATATATAAATATAGATCGAGTTTATAAAATAATATTACTGATATAGAACCGACGGTCGTGATGACGTGTGTAATTTTAAACTATAATGGGCTACAATAGAATATTTCAATTCATTCCCTCCCCCCCCCCAACTATTCGCCATCTAAAACAAAAAATGAAAAATAAAAACCACCTAACTCGCCATCCCCAACCGTGAATGATTTAAGGTTTGAATTTTTTGTTTTGTTTTTACTATTTCGTATTTGTTTATGGTGATAATCAAACATTTGTTTTATTAATATTATTATTATTTTTTTAACGAACAATTTATGATTAAATCAATCGACTATACAATTATTATAATATTATGTTTGTTACGTATTTTTAAAAAATTATTCTTTGTCATTGATTTTTTTTTTCGTTCTTTTTTTTCATTTGTTATCAAAATATTTAATTAATTATAATTGTTGTTAAAATTTATTATTATTATTATTATTATTATTTATTATTGTTATAACGGTTTAAAATACCAAAAAAAAAAACCGTATCTTTTAATTAATAATATTATAATTCGTCAATAGTTTAATTTAACATTTTATTATTAAATATTATTTTTTTCTTCTCTACGTTTAACTACTCTTATATATTATTATTAAATTAAGTGTATTTTTTTTTTTTTTTAGTTGAACTTCCCCTCCTCCCCATTTTTATCACCGATCGAACAAAAATATATTATACGATACACACTGTTTATATAATATATATTAAAATTAAAATAATAATAGCTATAAAATGTTCTGTTTTTTAAGCATAACACCAATATATTAATCTATATATATATATAATATTATGTACTATACTTTAATGATATCGTTATTATAATCATTTCAAGTTTTGTTTTTGTATCGGTTAATCGATCGGGATCAAACGGTTATAGATCGTCAACGTAATCTCGTGATTTGTGTGTGCGTGTGTGTGTGTGTGTGTGAATGTGTGTGTGTACGTATGTGTGTGCGTGTGTGTGTACGATATATACAAACATTTTATCGTAATCGGCCGACTAAAGGGCGTCCATAAATCATTTTTTTTTTTTTTTTTTTTAAGAGAACAAGATGAGGACAAACGATGTGTGAGAATGATGTTCTAATATTCTAACTGATAACCTTAAAATTGATTTTAATTTCGTTTATTTTTCCTTGTTAAATTTACCCGTTTCGTACATATGGCACAGCACTAACAAATGATTTCCTCGTGTATATTATTGTTAAGTCACCACGCCGAAACGGGAATTGTCCGCTTTATAGACGAATCCCGGGAAATGCGTTCAAAACGCCAGTACGAACTGAACGCGTGGATACGGACGGGAAAATGGGAAAAACTATGATTTCGTAATTTTTCGAGAAGACCATGAAAACCCAAACGATTTAAAATCCATAAATGATTGAACCGACTTTGTTATTATCGTACGAGATCGCTGAATGTACCTGGTGTCGAGTTGACACGTCTTGTTTTTATATTGGAAACTTTACCTTCCCTCATCATCATCTCTCTCAATTTATGGTCGCCCGCGAATTCCGACTACGCGTAAGTGTTCGATTAAAAAATTAGGATTATGTTTTATATGTTGCCTTATAAAGTGTAACAGGGTAAACGTATTGAATAAAAAAATAAAAAAAAAAAATTTAAAAAACGGCAAATAGATTATAAACGAAAGAGCTTTTTCGAAAGCTTATCCAAACGACGAGAGAAAATGATTAATTGGAAAAAAAAACGACAATGACGACCGCTCTCGGTCGGAAATATTATTAATTTTCTCGTTTTTGTTTGGACACACGTATATTATGTACACGACGTATACGTCAGCTCACGTGACGATGATATCGCATAGGATAGGTACATTAATAATCACGACGACTTGTTTACCGAACATTCTCCTCCGTTTGCTTTTCCGGAAGATACCGTAATTCCGTTACCTGCGATCAGATCGATTCGAAATGATTCCATGAACGTTGTTGGTCTTGTTCCCCTCGCCACGCCGTCCGTTCGTGCGAAATCGGTTTTCGCGAGTTACATAGACAATGACGATGGCGAAACACGAACCACAGGTCTCTTCTGTTCGCGCTCGCGACGAGATCGACGACCATTATCAATACGATTTTGGCGATATTCAACAATTTTTATTATTTTTTTTTTTTTTTTGGTTGAAACTTCATAAAATAAATATTTGTAAAATAGGCCGGTGACTCAATCATAATAATCATTACAACAACATAGATAACATTACGTAACATTTAAACAAAATTGTTTTTTTGTATATTTCCACGTCTCCTAACTAATTTGAACGTAGCAATTAATATAGATTTCTCCAAACACAAACGGACCCCGTCGCGGGTTTTATTGTTACTTTACGTTCGTTATAAATGAATGGCGCCATTAAAAGAGAAACAATACTCGATTTTAGAAGTGGTCGTTCGGGTCAATCGTTCTGTATATATAGATATATATATATATACACGTATTCAATGATAAGGATAACATAAGGGTTAAATCGTTGATCATATATATACTCGATTGTTTTTTTTATAGGTATTGGTATGTACTCACTTAGATAGTTTCCCTCGTGTACTACTTGACGCCTAGTGCCTATTAACAACTTCGTCCGACGCCACTTTAACGAGACAAAAGCCATCTTCAAAACATTCCCGTTTTCGATCCGAGTTTCTCCGTTCTGCGAGAAAAACGCGTACGTCCTTATTGTAGAGAACTGAAAATACTCTAACGGTGTGTAGCAAAAAATCCGTAAATTAATAAAAAAAAAAAAAGAAGAAAAAATGATAGAATCGTTAAAATTTCCATCATATATAACGTTCTTTTTAAATAGAGTAAAAATGTTTTTTTTTTTTTTTAAATAAATAATAAAACGATAACTAAATAAAATGTACTTATTGTTGAAGGTATAATGTTTGAATATTGTCGTGTACATATTTTCATACCTATAACTAATTTATATTATAATAAACGAACATCTACAGTTATAGAACATTTTTTAAACGTAATATATTATTATTATTATATATTATTATTACATATTATTTCATCGCTATTATATATATATAATATAAAAAAAAACAAATAAAAATATGTAGCCTAATATTAAGTATAAAATAATAAAATATTAGTTATAGGTAATCTATATACACACGTTTGTAGCATCGTGGTTCATATTAAAATATAATTAATCGCTCTTGTTCGCTCTATATATAAACATATTGATTGCTTTTCGAATATTCATTTACACCGGTAAATGATTTTTTTTGTTTGTTTATTATTATACATATATATATATATATATGATTTGTTTTTGTTTTCGTTTTTTTAATAACATGTGATATTCATTATTAACTTTACGTGAGACTAATATGTATAAAAAAAAAAAACGCTATACCTATTTAACCTGAAAGTGATTTAGAAATGTATACTTTTTTCGGTTTCTGGGCTCCCAGGGAGAAAAATCTAAGATGAACATTATTGTGTAATAGCAGCTGTTGCATCGGTAAATTTCATGATATTTATTATTATTGTAATAATAATTAATATTATTCTCGTTTTTAATTTTTTTATTAAGAAAAGTTTACAAAAGATGCGTATGTTTGTCAACACATAATAATATAATCATAATAATTATACAATTATTACTACTGTTGTAATATTACAACATAATATATACAAAAAAAACAAAAATAATAATAAAAGCTCAATCTTTTTTTACACGATGACGCGAATAAAATAATATAAATTGATTTTTATTATAAATTATACGTTTGCATCGTAAAACCCTTTACCCCGTCCCCACCTATTCCTAATTATACATAGGTATATCGTATACATAAATATATTATATACCTATGAATTAGACATATAAAATATAAATAAGTTTACACCTCTGCCATGATAATAAAAACGTATTTATAAATATTATTTTAATGATTTTATTATTATTATTATTATTATTATTATAATCCAATATTTGACCCAATATGATAATGATAAATGTGAACCTTGATAATAATATTGACAAGATGTTATAATCTCTGTCTAGTAACAGTGGCAATTCAATACCATATCAATGCTAAACATAAAACATAACGTTGTGTTTAGCGATTTATTATGGCAATAATTAGCGTAGTGTACACAATTTTTTTTTATATACATTTTATATATACATAATATACTTATAGTACCAAAAACAAAAAAAAAAGAAACTAAAAATAAATAATATGTATGTAATATTATATTATGTTATGCTGCAATAAAATGCTGTGATTTTGATGTGGAATTATATAACAATTTGCGTGTGATTTTTGAGTTATTAACACACAATGATCGAATGCTGTAATGAAAATACGTTTTATTTATTGTCAAAATGTATTTGTTTTCCATTAAAATCTTGAAATCTATATAAAACGATTATTGAAATATTATTCTTTTAGCAATTTACGATTAAATCTGTAATAATTTTTGATTTTTTTTTTTTACAATTATTATTATTATTAGTATTGTATTTTTTTTTATACATTATATGTTTATCAGTGTTTAGAATATTGATTGTCAAAGATGGGTTTATTATGTAAGTGTAATAAACAAAATTGTAATCATTGTCACGTACATTGAAATGTAAAAACAAAATTTAATTCAAATCCAAATGTATAATTAATATTTAAATTCGTAAAGTATTTGTATTAAGAATAACTATATTAACATTGCTCTATTCGATTTTCATAAAAACTATTTTACTGGCGCCCAATAATAATATTATAATGTAGAATAATAATTATGATAAAATTAAAACCATATTTTATATTAGGTCACCTAATATTGATATTGTATGATAAGAATTTTTCGTTACAACATGAAAGTTTGTTTTCTTATTTTCCTGATATTCTGCATCGACATACGTTTAATGTTTGTTTTTAAATAGTATATATAATTAAGCCTAAATAAATATAGTTAAGAAACAAATTATTATTTAAACATGTATCATATAGTTTACTTATATGTTTACCTTGTCTTGTTTTTCAAAATAACAACAACAATATAACAATTGTGTATTCGAAAGTCACGTTTCGTCGAATTAAACTAGTTTTGTATAACGTAAGACCAAAAAGCTATTATACAATTAACGAAATCGAGTGCACGATCATATAATCAATGTATTATTTTAATTTTCGTTCCGACGAACGTTCGTCGTGTTTCACCGTATCGAACCGTTGCGACCGGACGTAATCGTACTGATTACGTTACACGCATGCACACGAGAATAAAAAAAAATTCGCAAATACCCTTAATTAGTTAATAACAACGTTGGCGATTGTTATGCGTAAACTTTTTCTGTTATTATAAACATTTGATAAGAAATAAATTAACACTAAAATTCGATACGCGTGTGCGCAAACTCGTGTAAATATATACCTTACGTAATAATAATATTATTCGTTCGTTTGTATACACGTACGCTGCACGTGTGTACATCCAATAATACATGATAATAATAATTATTATTATTGTTATTATTATTATTATTATTATTATTATTATTAATATTATTGAAATAGAAAAGTACGTATACGTAACATATGTATAACGAGTTGACGATGCTTTCGTATTTATAAAATTATTAAAATAATTAAAATAAATTAAACAATAATGCTTGACATAGTTCTATAATAAATCTTACATAATATGATATGGTATGATAAACGATGTTGTACAAAATGTATTATGTATATATATATATGATTTATACATATTTATATAAATATATATCTACTTTAAAGTTGCTTACTTTTAAGTTCTTACAATATAATATTATATAATCATTATCATGAACGATAACTATATGATTAAAAATAAAAATATTGTTTCACGTTTAAAAAAAAACGCATGTGTTTTGTTATTTGGAAAAAACCCATACCTAAATACTTCTTGTTACGTTTGATTTGGTCATGTTATATTGTCGCGGTCGAGGATCGAATAAAACGCAATATAAATCACTACGTACTGTTGTAGCTGGAGCTTCTCTGTTGACAGTATAATCTAGTGAATATTTTGATTTGAAAACGCGGTGCGTTGTAGTAAAAATTTTCACATAATGGTTTTTTCGTCAGGTACATATTAAAGGAATCCTTTTTCAAAATTGTTATTAAAATATAAAAGTATTTGATTTTGCGATTCGTTCAGATACAAGTTCATCATAGAACGCTGTTCTATTTACCGTATAACCGGCGAGTAAAATCGTATTGCAGAAAAACAATCCGCGCGTTGTATTTCGAAACTAGTTTTGACAAACTCGGCACGGACTCGCCGAAGCGAGTGAAACTCGAGCCAGCCAGCCAGCCAGGTCCACACGCGTTTCGAAAACACCGCGCGACGTAATTCAGCACGACACGACGTGGACCGGCCGAGAACGTCGAAAGCCGAGCCTCTACGCCGTAGACTCGGGGCCCAAGGGCGCGGCGACTTGACGTGCGCGCGCGCGTGCGCGTACGTGTCCCGGCGGAGACGTCCGCTCGGGATTGTTTAGGTGAAAACCGCTCGGACAAGGTTATCGTCTCGACGACAAATAATAATACGAAGGTGCGTATAAATAGCCGGACGGTGCGCCACGTGCAGCACAGTCGCGAATCCGTACGGCACACCAGCCGATCTCCTCGCCGGTCTGCTCCTCGCCAAACCCGAACCGAGTGACGGGCAATGAGCGCGACGGCTTGGCTGTGCGTTTTGATGGCCGCGGCGCACGTGGTCGCGGGCAAACCGCACCAGTGCTTCGTGGACGACTACGCGAGAGCGTTGCTCGGGCAGCTCGACCCGGCGGCGACGACGACGACGTACGATCACGCGCGCGACGAGCCCCGGGCGTTCCGGACGGGCAGGTCGGACGACGCGGAAGGGCTCGACGCGGGACGGCCGGACGTCGTCCAGAAGCTCGTCGCGTACCGCCAGCTGCTGGAGAGCCAACAGGAGGCGCTGGCCCGGCAACAACTGCAGCATCAGCTGTACGAACAGCAACGGCAACGGCAACAGGAGTACATGGCGGTCCAGCGACAGATCCAACAGCAGTACTACCAGCAGCAGCAGCACGCGTTGCGCGTGTTGGAACAATTGCGCAAGAACCCGGAGTTCGCCGTCCAGCTGGCCGCGTTCATCGACCGCAAGCGGGCCGACGACGGCGAGAACAACGGGAACGCGTCGGCTGTGCCCGGGACGGAGGCCGAGGGCCGGCAACGGTCGGCCGACCGAACCAGAATCGGCGAAGAGACGCGACCGGACGCCCAACAGACCGGCGACGACGACGACGACGGGGAGCGAGTCGATGACGAACCGAGTCCACTCTACTACACGGACTAGACGGCGTGTCGGTCGACAAGTTATATTATGTATACACACAATGTCACGATTACCGTTCGCAAATATACTGATAACGTGTACGCGCTATGTACGCCTGTTCACAAACGAAATCGCGTTCCTATCCTATCGAACGGGTCGGAAACGTCCCGTCCGAATCGAAACCGATATTCGTATTTTTTGAGAAACGGTCAATACGTAGTTCATATACGAGGCACATTCGATGATATACGTGTGCGCCGTCACAAACCAATATTCTATTCGTTTCACTGACTACACGTTTCGTAACGTCGGCTTGTTGAATGTTTAGCGTCCGACGTACGCGCGTGGTTGTTGTTGTTGTTGTTGTTTTTCGCCGGAGGTATTTCGAAACACCGCGTTTTCGTCGACTGCAGCAGAAAAACGAAAACCCCCCGCGACGTTCACACACACGCACTCACACACACATATATACACCCGTAATCGGCCGTCCGGAATCAGTTATCGATCGGCTCGATCATCGATCGCGCAACTGTCGGTCGAGCCATGAAGCCCGTCGCAGTCCTGTTGGCCGTTTCACTGTTCGCGACCGGTTCGGCGACGGCGGGCCAACGTCGGTATACGACCGCGTACGGACGCGTCAACGAAGACGTGCCGGCCGCCGGCAACGACCGGGTTTGCGTGTACGCGGACGTCTGGAAAACGGGAAAGAAGACGATCGTGTGCGGCGATCCGGCGCCGCCCGCCCTGGCCGCGTTACCGGCCCCGAAGTCCGAGGGCGTGACCGTCACGAACGCCACGGTCGCCACGGCCGCCACCGAACCGCCGGCGGAGGACGCGGCCGCGCGTGCGCGGCCCGCGGAAAAGTGTTCCGGCGACAAGCGGAAGACATCGCATTCCGCGTCCGCGCAGCCGCAACGCGAACAACGCGTGCACTACGTACGACCGCAATACCGACCGGCGGCCGACGCGTACCGGACGCCGCAAGTCTACTACCGACCGTTCGGGGCGTTCCAGAAGCCGGACGACACGGCGGTACGCCCGTTGTGTTTGCGTTACGACGACGGCGGCGGCGGTCCGGCGACACTGTTTCGCATCGCCGACGCGACCCGGTTCGTACACGACTTGCCGCCGCCGCCGCCGCCGGTGTACGGCCGGGTGGAGACGTACGGCCGCCCGATAACGGCCGTCGGATCACCCGTTCCTGTTATCACGCGGCCGTTCTTCAGGGCCGACTACGGTGCCGGTGTGCGCGCGTACCCGGGACGGTCGGGCCACGGTCGGTACGACGCCCACCCCGACCGACTGCAGTTTGACGGCCACGTGCACGCGCCCGACGCCGGCGGCGGACCAAAACCGGACGCGTCGTCGGGTGGAAACGTCATGGCGGACGGACCGCCGGCGGAGTCGGCTCTGGACGCGCTGAACGTCAAACGATCGTCCGACGCGCCGACGAGATCCGACCCGGCGGACGACAACGGCGCGCAACCGACCCAACAGAAAAAAACCGAAATTATGACGAGAAATTGATATTTTTTTTTTTTTTTTTTTACTCAAGTACGTCCGCGTAGCGTGCCACGGAAAAATTATCATATTCTGTTTTCGAAACCGCGTCATTTTATATCATTTATTTTGTCACGCGTAATGGTTTTTTTCTTCTAGTTGAATTGAAAAACGTTACAAACAAACGAAATAATAACCTCAGTATTACTTTCATTAATTTAATTACCCGTCCTTAACAATTTTAGTGTGTGTGGAAACTATAAATAAACCTCCATTTGGTATCTGCACATATATGTTTTAGCATTATTTAATTTATTCGAATAGTTTAAAATTAACAAACAACGCGTGTAATAGTGTACATTTAATAATATTATTGAAACATCGTATTGTTCAAACACTTTAAGTTGATATTCAGTTATATAAATAATCAACAAAACATATGAATTTAGGTCAATGTTGAATATGCGTTGTCGTGAATTCAATATATTGACATTAAAAACAGCTGACCTGGAAAAAAAACAATTGACTTTTATAAATAACTTTAATTGGTATATATTATTAATATTCTATCAAAATGATGAAAGGAAATTATCGAAATAAAATAATATTGTAACTGATTTGTGTTCAGTTATATTTTATTCGTACTACTCGTAATTGTTTATATGTAATATAAACTATCATACTAGCAAATATCATTTTAAATTTGACAACTATAACTAAGTCCCAATTATATACCAAGCTTTCGATTTAAGCGACACGAAGCCTAAAACTACACGTAAGTCGGAATTTTATTTTACAAAATAACATCGACAGCTTTATTATGCAATATTTTATTTTGTATTAAATTGAATACCGAAAACAACGCGTTCATTCGAGACGTATTAAAATCATAATTTTCCGAACTTCGGAACATTATAATGTATTGCGATAAGATTCCATCGTGCGCACTAGTTGTTTCGTTCTGCTCGATTACAGGCGTGTTAAGTCGCATTGATATTAGTGCAAGTCGCGAGTGTACGGTAATCAAAGGGGTGGAGGACTTTCGGTCATTAGCACCCTTTTGCTATAAATTACAGTTTCTCGAAAATCAGATAAATGAATATGGAAATTTCTCGGTTTTTTTTTTGCGATATTTTTTTATTCCATTTGTTTTTTAAGTTAACCTCATAAATGGCGCGACCCTCTATATGTACTCGGAAGTCTGGTTACGCCATTGCGGTCGCGGGATCATAACGATGACGGCGGGCGATTCGATTTCGACGAAACGGCGTGGTCGCGCGTCGGAGTTAAAGAGGAAGAGAGAGAGGACGAATCTCTCGGGACGAAGACAATGGATTTACATCTGACATAAGTATATAACACATATATGCAATAGACAGTAGCCGTAGTTACATAAAAAGTGCATTGGAATTATTCGACAGTGTGGTGTCGTGTCTTGATGTAGTTCGACCTCGCGGACTGCATACCGAGAAAATCACGACGAACCAAAAAAAACAAATTGATTTATTTTAAATCCAGACTTAACATATCCCGAGATATAACATGGATTAATGATAAACAAACACATATCACGTGTTAAATATTATTCGGTTGGAATGTTTTTTTTTTTTTGATAACTTAAAAATTAACCGAGTTATCAAACTTGTCTTTGACTGATCACACGGCGTTCTGAATAGGCAATTTTGATACATTGCATAGGTGTGGTATGTTGATTTCTTCAAAACTATTAATGCGTTTTCACTTTTGACACAATTTTCTTAACACTAAATAAAATAATATATCAACGTTAATATTTTATCCACCTAAAAATTATGAACAGGTAAGAGGTATATATTTAAATTCGAATTCAAAACATTACGATTTTTATTATTGTTAAAAATGTACGAGTATACGAGTATATCGAAAATCTGTACGAAATCTTCCATGAACGTGAGATTTCAAATTGCACCTGACATTTTAATAAGAGAGTGTTTTCCCTCTTATCTTCCCACCAAATAACAAGTAAGTATATTCTACTACGAAAATTATAATAATACATTTTAAATTTTTCAGTCGATTAAAAATTTCATAATTAATAATATTGTTGTAATTATATTCCGACCAGTTTTAGATTCATTTCACTTCAAGTTATTGGTATTTCTACTGATTCGTACACTTGTTGTTGGGGAAATATTCGATGGAATTTAAAAATGTTAAAAAGAAACACGTAATTAGAATTTCATTGTAGAAAACCTAGAAAACATGTTTGTATTTTTCAACTCACGATTTAGTATAATTACTACGAAAACTTAAAATATGCACTTTATTTGAATTAATGTGCAATTTCTAAAAATATTAAGTTTACTGCGAATTAGTGATTTTACGTGTTTGACTCATTCGCAACAAGATTGCGCTACTTGTTATTTATTTTTAAATTGCTACGCAGTTATTACGCCACTAAATATTGCGATTTTCGTTTTTAATACCTGAAAATTTATCACAAGCTGAACCGTGTAATATTTTATCAGTGTGTAAACAAATCGTTTGTCATAACTATATTTTCAAATGTGTGTAGTTTGAATTTCTAAAAACTACAAAAAATAATAAAAACATAATTTCACCAAAAGTCGTTTTTCAAATGCAATTTATCATTGCTTTCAAATAAAAAAAAAAAATAATGCAACTCTAACAACATTTGATCGATCGATGCACTCGAACCGATATTCACTGCATCCGCATCTAACTAATTACCTTTTTTTAGATTGTTTACGACACGGATTTTTAAAAGACTTGACAGGTTAAATTCATTTGTTTACAAATAGAGAAAAATATATTTCGTAATAATATATTACTATAAATATTTATAATAATAGTAACAGTTTTTAGTAGTAATGTCGACCTTTAATTTGTTTCAGCATTACTCGGGTGAATTTGATATCTTTATGGGCGGCTATTAATTAAGATTTGGGTTTTCGAGTGAATTTAATTTTTCTTTTTTTTTTTAAGATTCTTAGTGCAACAGAACACCGAAGAAATCAATAATCATTAATATTTCATTTTAATCGATTGGGACGGCAAGTTCAATTTATCTTTAAATTGTGTAATCCTCTGTAGTTATGATATTCCGTCTATAAGTATTTAGTACTATATACTATACTATACTATACTATATACTATATACTATACTATACTTTATATGACTTAACAATATTACCGTCATACAATATGTAATAAATTGATATTTTATTTAAAAAAACTTGAAATTTTGTACGATGCTTAGTGATTTAGTGACATGTCTACATAGCGTTTATAGTCGAACCGATTATTATGTTTCGCACCAACGAAGAAAACTGTCCGTTGACGAAACTCCGGTAGCTAATTAGGAGACTTCATTCTATAATATTATACTAATAACAATAATAAACGTATTGATATTGTATGAATTTAATAGCGTTCAGATGGTCTCTTTGACGTGACAGAGCTATTACACTACTGTAAATGACGGTATTGAAATGTTCGTTCAATTCTATGTCGATTGTACATAAACGTCACTGTATAATATTGTTCGCTTAGAGGGCTTTCGTCGACAACGCTGTGATATAATATAGTCGACGATTGTTCGCGTCGGCATGACGTCCGTACTGCCATCACAGTTTTGCCGTCGCGTTTGTCGAACAAAAATGAGCAAACTCTTATCCACAGTGTCCTGCAGTCGAAAGTCTATAAATGTCAGGTCCCACATATTGGTTTCCGTAAGTGAACGACGGAATCAAATGTTAACATTTTGATCCGCGTGCGCTGTTACGACTTACAAAGAACGAGCTGAAACAATGGAACGGCTCGTATTACAACTACGTTGATAATGTGCGTGTTATTGTAGTTATGTTGGATACGAAATATATCTCATATAAAAAACTAGTTTTTTTTTTAATTTTTAATTTTTTTAATATTATTATCTAATCATGTAGACAACATATAAATGAATCTAAATAATCAAAAATAATGTATACATTTGTACGGTTTTATTGAACGAATTTTTGTTATGAGTTTTTTTATTCCGCAAGTTGTATATATTATAGACTGATATGTAAATATACCGGATTCCCTAAGAAATACGCAAGTATGGAGAAATGTTCATATCGTCTCCCAGATGAATAATAAAATAGATTTGGATATTTTTGTGAACGTTACACAATTATTACTACTGACATAATATTAGTTTATTGTCGTCATAATGTTAAAATCAGAAATGTAACCGAATATTGTCGTCCGACGTCTAATGTATATTTGGTATCGATTTAATATGGATTTCGATTTGTATTTATATATTTTTTTTAAAAATATACGCATTAAAGTAAAAAAATGTTAATGTATTTTCATTAAAAACACAAAACCGACATTGTACTCGAACAGCCTGTCGAACATTCTGAGAAATATCATCGAACGCGAAACAAATTATTAATACAAACGTACAAGCAAATAAATAAATAAATGGACGGAAACAAATATTCACGGTGTCACACAACTACGAACCGACGACGAGAAACGGTTTCAACCGCACGACACTCGGAGTTGTGACCGGTAATGGGTTTACAAGGACGGCGTTGTGATCCCGTTTCTGGTAAACGTCATTGGCGTCGGGTCGCTTCTGCCGAGATTCGCGTAATCAGGCCCGACAGTGGTGTCGATGTCGGACATAACCGAACGGAGTTCTTCGCCTAGCGCTTCGCCATCCGCCGGTCGGCGGTCCGCTTCTTCGACAGCTCGGTCGTCGACCGGCTCGATCAGCTGATCGTCGACCGGTTCGATCAGCTGATCGTCGAGTGTCCGGTATTCGAACGAGTCGGACCGGTGGTGCGGCGTCCGTTCGTCGTCCGGTTCGACCCGTCCGGCGACGGTCTCCGTGTGCCAGCGGTGCGGACGACGAACGTACGTGCGCCAACGCGGAGCACCGTCGTCGAACCGCGACGGACGCGGTTCCGGTTCTGGCGGCGGGTCGACGGCGGCGGCGGCGCGACGGCCGTAATAGCGGTCGGTCGCGCGGCGCACGGGCCGCGCGGACTTGCCGACGACGTTGCGCCGCCACCCGTCCACCGGGCCGACGAGCTGGTCGACGATTCGCGCGGCGTGCGAGTCGGCCAGCGGCGGCGGCGACGGCGGGTCCGCGTGGCCCGGGTACACGGCCTCGACGACCGTCTCGAACTTGCCGTCCGTCCCTTCCAGCGGCACGAGCTTGCACCGCAACGTGACCGGCACGTTCACGTACGTGGACAGCTCGACCGTCTCGCCGCGGAGAAGCGACGGGTCCACGCGCAAACCGTTTCCCGGCGGCCGTTTCTTCTCGTAAGCCCGGACGCCGCGTTTCCGCTTATCGTCCGCGAACGCCACGTGCGGCGCGGCGTACCCGTCGTCTCCTCCGTCGTCTTCTCCGGTGTCTTCTCCGGTGTCTTCTCCAGTGTCTTCTCCGGTGTCTTCTCCGGTGCCGCCGACAACGTCACCGCCGTCGTACCGCCGTCGGCCGGCCGTCGCCGCGGCGACCCTGCACGGCCACCAGTCGCTGGCCGGGTCGCCGTGCCGCGTGGACTCCGACAGCGCCGTCAACGCGAGCAACGCGGCCACCACGGCCCGCACGGTCGTCCGTCCGTCCGACATGACGATTGTGGCCAATATCCGTCGCGGTGCGTCGTGCCCGGCGAACGCGTCTTGTCTGTGGCCGGTCGGACGGTGGCCGGCGGGTTTTATGGCGGCCTTCGTGTTTGTTTTGTTTTCTCGCGTTTCGAATTTCCGTACGCGACGGTGAAGAAAAAACCGCTGCGCGTGCACATTTTTCGCTCCGCGCGAACAACAAAAAACAAGTGTACACGCGTGGCGTAAACATCAAACACGGAAATTGTCGGTTTCCCTTTTTTTTTTTTTCATGTCATCGGTTTCCGTCACGTTTTTCAATGATGTTCTCGAAACGCCCCGCCGACCTTCTACTCCGCCGGACCATTACGATAATCTAGACTCCGTTCACCTTATTAATGACTTATTACCGTACGTCTTATCTCGCTCGTCGAGTCGTCGTTAATGCGTTATCGTATTGTCTAAAATATTTTTTCTTGTTCGTGGCATAGTTCAGTTGTGGTGATGATTCGTGTACGCGATGGCCGGCAAAAGGAAAATGTTAACTCCAAAAGAAAAAAGAAATCGATATTCTTGAGTAATATATCCAATTAGTTGAAATTACGGCAGATGGCGTACATTGGACATTATCAGTCGCCATAAAACCCGGTTTTGTCACTATGACAATTCACAATGACTTTTTTTCGTTTCATCGACAATATCTACGTTGAAACAATTTGCACAGTGACGTTTACAAATTTCAGTCTTATATAAAAATGCTTGAAATTGAAAACATTACTCGTATATAAGAAAACCGACGTTTGGAAAAGATTTAAAATAAATATAATTTAATTAAATGATAATGAAGTTATTTGTTGTAGACGTACGAAACCCAATAAGAGGCGTGACGACGACACGACAATCATTGAGGAAATTCAAAACGATCAAATTGATATTGAAATTGATTTGAGATTTTGATCGACGACAATTTGGCAATCACTTGGACACGGAGAAGTAGTCGTTTTTTCGTTCAATCGTAATTAAATGTGGAATTTCGTTTTCTTGTATTCCGTTTTTAGTAAACGTGCGGATGAATTCTAATTATTATTTTCTTATTTTATTGATAATCTGTTATAGATTAAACACCATCTTATAACATACCATCAAATAAATAAAATATAAATCATTGTGTTTGAAAAACAATTCTATTCGTTTTTAAAAAATAAGCTTATGATTTTCGTGCACAAAAAAAAATACTGAAATCTTATAAGCTATCTAAACTCTAGTACTTAATTAATCGTGTTTTAAAAACCCTAAACTTTTATAATGTAGTTTGCCTATATTGATATATTCATATATTATATTCATAATTGCTTATTGCTATGTATAAACAATATTAATTTGAGTTATTATTATTATTTTCATAAGTATATATTACAATGATTATAAATAATCATATACATATATATATATTATTTTATTTTGTTGACGAGTATTGTAATGTTTCGTATTTATGGTCAATTAATATTTTGAAAATGGTAAAATAATCTCGTCTGTGCGTCTTATATAATAATGTCTAACCTGCAGTATTTCAGACACAAATATACAACAATATATTAAAATATTAAAATAACGTGTATGTGTGTATTGTAAAGAACACATATTAAACCGTTTTGTAAAATTGTTCAGCAAAGTAGTGTTCTCCACGTGTGACGGATTAGACAAACTTTCTGAAAATGTGCCCATGGTTTACAATTAAATTTCTTTAAAACTATATTATTATTATTATTTTAATATTAATTCTTTTGCGTTCACGCTACCTGCAAACACCGGAAACCTATGCATAAGTCTTTTTATTATTAGTATTAATTTATAATTGTATAGATATTTACGATATATATATTATACGATGAGTATATCTATTTGTTCATAATACACGATTTAACAAATATTACATATAACATGCATTAAAATATAAAACGTCCATAGATATCGCTCTGATACGACTTCGATTTAGTAACCGCACACTGTGTAATTCGTTTGGTTTTCGTCGGTACGCCCTAAGATTTTCTCTATAAAGAGATGACTTTATATACTATTTATAAAGAATGCATATCGCAGAACTCTGGATTGCTCAGACCTTAAAAAATGTATAATTAGTGTATTTAGTTGTAATACTATTTGACAAACATAGTGTTC
Source organism: Schlechtendalia chinensis (assembly GCA_019022885.1). Taxonomy (NCBI): domain Eukaryota; kingdom Metazoa; phylum Arthropoda; class Insecta; order Hemiptera; family Aphididae; genus Schlechtendalia; species Schlechtendalia chinensis. Next base: position 14,328,495 of record CM032343.1, read on the forward strand.
CCAACAACTGCAAACGTCATAATCAACCGAATTAATGCACGGGTATAATGCAGCAAACTTAGTGGGTTTTATATTATTATTAAAAATCATAACTGAATAACAATGGAGCTGTAAAAACTTTAATTCAAACAAAGTTTTCATTAGTTATTATGATATTGTGTGATAAACAAACAAATCTAAGTTTTAACAATTAAACGTATTTTACTTATAATTTTTGTTAAAAGCAATTTCCACCAACTATATTTATGTTATGTCATACACCCGTAAATATTAAATTTGTTTCGATTTTAAAAGTAAAGTAATGAATTGTATCGTGCAAACACAAACACAAAAATCGTTTTTCACAAGAAACAACGTAAATTACACAAGAAAAAATTATTCTATATTTTTGGTTAAACTTACGATTATAATGTACGAACAGTGCTTTTTTGGATTGATCAAGTTTGTTTGAAATCATATTTAAAATCATTTCTTATAAAAGAATAGTTAAGAGACACGTGAGAAATAATAATACATATAAAGAAAAACAATAATAATAAGCACCAAATATATTCGTATAATATTCCAAGCGAAGATAGCATGTGATTTATTCCGTAAATAGGATACAGTACAATGCAATTCGATTAAAAATAATTTAATAATTCGTAACAACACTTTTTGTCAATATTTAATAAACATAATTTCGCACCGCATGAGAAAACTCACTATATTTATATGCTGTGGAGGTCGGTAACCTTTTTGCTTTAATGGCTACAAATATATGGTTAAAATTTGCAAATAAATAAATATATATAAACATATAAATATACACTTGAGAATAATAGTTTTGTACGGTTATGATTTACTAAAAACGCATTCTTGCACGCGTGTGCTCCATTACGGAAACTATATATATATATATATATCATATAGTAGTAATTATTGTAAAATACGCATTTCGCAAACGTTTCTGTTTCTGGGAAACCGCTTAGAACGTTTAATACGGTAAACTGATATTTCTTTATAATATATTGTATAATTGTAATGTGCGTGTGCATAAAATTATTTTCGTATTACACCGTACACATTATACAGTTTAAAGTGACATTACTGTAATAAGCACGAACGTCATTGCCTCCAAAAACTAAGAATATTTCTGCGTAAAAATATAGTTGTCTACAATTAAAAGAGAAAAAAAATATCATGAAAGGATCGTAAATGTCGAAAAAACGTGAGATACATAATTTTCGTTGTTGGTAACGGATACCTATTTCATAGAAACAATTGTTTACAAGGAAAACGCATAAGATAAAATGCGTTCCATAAAAATGCAAATATCATCAACCTTAGTTGGCAATTAGAAAATTTGTGACGGTACTGAAGAATTATACAGAGTTTAAGTTTTTTTGGAGACAAACGCACGTTTAGGTATACGGAATATGATATTGTTATATAATTAAATTTCAAAAATAATAATGATAATAATAATAATAATAATAATAAAGATATTTATCGAAAAATAAACACAACAATTGTTACACTGTTTACAATATTATATTAATAGTTTGCTAGCTTCAACAAATAGGTTTAATGATATGTTTGATGACAAAATAATGCCAAAAGGTTTTCTTTTTTTTAGTTCTCGGTTTTGTTGAATATATTAACGAAATTTAATCTTTGTTTTGAAAGTTCTGACCCTAATATTATTTCGAAACGAATAAATACATTTACCAAGTACTAAAATAATATAAGAAGGTTACTAAAATCCCAATATTTGTAATACGAATTCTTGGCGCGCATAAATATACAATTTGAATAAAACTTCTTTCACGTACATTTGTTCGTTGATTATCGACGAAATTGACGTGAATGAACGGTTTGACACGCGTCGTGTACAATAATAAGAAGAGCTCTAAAAATAATTCGGAAATTTGTATGGAAACGATTTTGAATTGCGACGGTTTTATATACGCACAATAAGTTTGCATGCGGTAAAAACGTTGAATGTCCTGTATCTAAGGATTTCTCGTCTACCCTTCAACACACAGAATACATATAGCACTCGCGAGTTTGAAAATAAAATAATATCAAATCAATTTTGTATTAATATATGATAAAAACTTCGTCGGGTAGTTTTTCATTTTTTAAAGAATATCGTAGCTTAAAAAATAAAAACGTTAAATATTGAACGTACACATACGCCATAATGCGGATCGTATATGTCGGTTTCTATGTTCTCGATATCACTGAATACTTTAACGTTTTCTTTTCCAATTTTTCAATTCACAAAAATACGTAACCGTACTCTTTTAAAATGTTCTTTCGGTTTTTAAAACGAATCAATATTTAGACCTCGCAGCATTAAGAAAGCCAAAATATGATAGTACTTGTGTTTATAATGAATTTGATACGTAGAAAACATGCAATTATGTCAAAAGTTTCGGTGTTTACGTTGTTCAAAATACACAAACATTGTACTTTAAGAAACCGTTAAACATATGACGAATAAGTGGAAACATAATATTTCAATACTCCATACACAACGACCCGATTAATCTATACTCGCACGGCCAAAAATGATGTCAAACCGCTATCGAGAAACTTTCAACACTCCCAAACTAGAATTAATAAACAACAACGATCACATACGACCACATGTCTAATCCACCAATGATATTATGACGTAATATAAAGTGGTGGTCTACAACACAATATAACGAAAGTAATTATTTTATCATAGAACTATCGACTGTTAGATGATAATATGAAATTCACTTATACGCAGATATCATTTAGTCAGTAATATATTTGAAAAATTGTCGAAAAATTCATGTAACAAATAAATAATGATTTAAACAGTTATGATAGTTAAATTAATTATAATTATACAATCTTGTTCTCACATTAATACATATTATTGAAAAACACAAATATATTACATATACATATACATATATTACATTAAGCCGCAATTAAAATAAATAATAACAATTTAACTGTATGATTCATATGAGATGCTTGATCAGTTTTAAATAATGTATAAATATGCACTTAAAAAAAAGCCCGAGTTCCAATACTATTTTAATTTCTTATATTGCCAAAAGATATTAGTAAATTCTCAAATTATTCTCTACGAGTGGATTTTGTAATCAATCAAGTAAATGGTAATATGTTGCGTAGTTTACTGATATCTGCTCTTTAAAGGTTATTTGGTGCAAACATTATATTCAATCAAGTCGGTTTCAATAGGTGTACAAAAACTTCCTTCATATCATTCTAAACTTATATTAATTCTGAAAGTTTCAATTAAGCAAATGTGTTAGCCATTTCGTATAATATGTCTCGAAGAAATAATGGTCTAAATGTTACTAACATATTTTGTACGTAAAACGTTGTATCTGTGTACATCCTTATGATAGAATAATATAAACTACAAATAACAATAAACAAAAAATATATATACCAATGATGTAGACATGATCAGCTAAATATTATATAATGTGTATACATTTTCAAGTTTTAAAAGAAAAAAAATCATATGTATAAATATTATAGAATTAGTTTACCAATATTTTTCATTCGTGTATTAACTGAATTACATAACTGGTAACGTACAACAAAGTAAACAATAAAATACCAAATTCAAATATATGTACAACATCAATTGTTTTTTAAATACGTAAGAATATGTTTTATTTATAATCTTATAATAATTGTAAGATTATAAATAATGTTATAATTATCATAACATAAAAATGTGTATACATAATATTATGATTATTAAATTATGCAATTTATAAAGTTGAAAACGTTAATAATATTGAATCAAAAATTGAAAATAAAATGACTTTTGATAATTAAATAAGATATAAAAGGGTATTAAATATAAAACGAAATTGGCGATTTATTGTGTCCAATGTTTTTTTGCGGATACCCATTTTGCATTATACTTACAATGTATAAATACACATTATTATAGATGAAATATATTAATTGCATTTTATTCAAACTAAAATTAAAAGAAATTATTTGGCGTAAATACACGTAGTAACCTAAAAACCAACGGAAAATCAATTTCGTTGGGCAGATTTATTTCTTTTTTACAACAAAGGGCAACTCTCAAGGGGACACAACACTGTTTGCCGCCAAAGGAAGTCCTCTCACGTCTGTACTCCTTTAGCTAGTGCCAATGCCTTTCAACCAGTAATGAAAGACCTACATCATGTCATGTATATATATATATATTTATAAAATACATTCACTTTTTCGTGCGGTTATTAAAATGTTGACTGTATCTAAACACGAACGTCTTTTTTAATATCTAGTTTTTAGAGACTTCCATCAATCAGATAACTAAACGCTTTCTAAACAACGAAAAATAAGCAAACAAAAAGTACGTGAATTGTCGTCAAATACGATATTAAATATATAAAAATCAAATAATTAGTACACTTTTCAAACCGTTGCTAGAAGTTAATAATAGTTGAATTTTCTAAAAAAAAAATAACAATGTCTTTGTTGTATATTACAATTAAACAGATATTTTACTAATAACTTTGTCAATGATTTATAACTGCAAATATTCTGCGATTTTCATTTCATTCCTAATTCCACTAATATCAACGAATTCGTCAATCCAAACAATGTCGGTTTTAATTATTTCGAATAATGATTACCACAAGATCAGGTTTTACTAATTACGGTGACGCATGCCATTAGGTGGAAAATATTACCTGAGTGCACACGTACTGGATTCCCCAAGAGGTAAAAAAAGAATGCTGACATATATTTATATATACGGTCATCGAAGAAAATATCTTTGACCGAATACAATATGACTCGAACAGTGTTCGGCCAATTTACGAATTCAATGTTTTAACGGCCTACTATTTTATGTACATAACATATAATGTGTCGAGAAAGAAATAATTATTTAAAAATACTCCCGCTAAAAAAAAACAACTACAAATTAATAACATTTTGAAAATACGTAAAATACACATAATTCATTTTCAGTAAAATATTATCATATTCGTCGTTTTTGTTAAATATTTTAATTATATTTTCGTATTTGATTGATACGGTGTCGGTACAATTATTTAAAATATTATTTAACCTCGTGGAGTAAAATAGACTGGACGGGAATTTTTTTTCTCTATAGCATTTGCTAGAACGAAAATTCGTTTTCAATATTTTACAGTTGTTCAGCCGTTTACATTGGACCAATTTTATTACGTATCACTATGTTCAATAAAAGCATCGTTTTTTCAAATACAAGCTTATATTTACAATATTGAAGTCGTATAAAGTGTTTTGATGTCATATTTAAAATATACTCGTACCTTGGAACAGTTAAAATAATTTTTTCAATACGTTTATTACATAAAATTTCAAGAATGTCGCACACAACAACTCGAGAAAAAAGTACGAATCATAAAATTTTATCTATAAAAAGCATGTGAAAATAAAAAATAAAAATTATTCAATTATTTAAATTATATTTTTTAAATGTATTTGTACACTGTGTGTGAAAACAAATTCATAAAAAATTGTACAAAGAAATCTAAAAATTTTATTGAATAATTAGTATTGAGTTATTAAGAACATTTAAATAAAACTTCAGTTTGAAAAACATGTAAAAAATACAATTGATATATTTTGCCACAGCGTATTTCAAGAAACTAATTTGATTTTAAATAAATAAAATTGTGTGAAATACGTATGCACTTATCAAAAACAAAATTTACATATATTACAAAAATATATTGTTTGGTTTGTATTATTATTTTATTTGCCAAGAAGTTTTTAAGTTATAGTTTTTATAATTACCGTGGAAATTTTTTGGTATCGAAATATATCGGTTTTACGACAATAAATACAAAAGGAACGTAGAAGTTTTGTCATAAGATTGTTATAAAATTTTTATTTTCGTTTTAATTTATATGAAAAAAAATAATTCATGTTGAAAAAAAAACTGTTGATAATTTATAATATCGTTTTACTGCAAGTGCAAATTGTGTACCCAAAACCTTCATACCGCTTTGTGTTAAATTTGTAATTAACGTAATTTCTGAATAAATTTGTCGGTTATCTCTTTAACATTTTGAAAAAAAATTTCTTATCGACACCGAATTCGTATTCGGTTGTCGTCATCGATTGAGAATTTACAATACTAAAGTTGTTACACACCGTATTATTGTTTGTGCTCACTCCTTGCCATTTCGGACAACGGAAAACGTCACCATTTTAATATGACTGGTAATAATATTTATGTTTAATTGTCACGCAACGCTTTTAAAACACACACGCGACGTGAGGCGCAATATCATAACACAATACAATAACCAAAAAATAAAACATTAACAAAAATATACGACACGCGTTAATATCTTTTTACGAGGAGAGCGTTACCGCCTTCATGTCCAAAAGAACAACATCCGAAACTGACGGACGAGAAATACAAGTGATACTACCAGCAATATGTAATTCAGTATCGAAGTATAGTAATAATATACTTGCTACGTAGAACATGCAGTATCAACGTTACTTATTGTTAGTGTTAGAATAACATGGAAATGTAAAAATAACGATGGGTACTGTTGGTGGCGAAGTGAAAGGGTGACCAAATCGGGTCTTGTTTCTATTCTCTGATGATTTTTACAGGGTGGCAAAACTAATTTCGGCCCAAGGCGGAAACTCGGTTTTACTCTTTGCTGCCCACTCAGTATTCTATTAGCACTTTAAAAAAAACCTCTGTCGAAATAATTAAATTACTCAATAAGCCCAATCTAAAGTAATGGTCATTCACAAGGATATAGAATTCGACTGTGCACTATAACATCACTATCCGTAAACAAATTAAATTTAACACATTGAAACTTTTGAACTTCCACGTCATCGATAAACAAACTAATAAAGCATAAATAATTTGAAAACATTAGGCTACAATCATGCTATAATCGTCAAAACCAAATAATGTTAGTAATTTTAAATAAAAAATACAGTCGTTCGTTGGTAATATTGTATATGTTTACAATGTTGTCCACTCGACTTTTAGAATTATATATACTGGTTAGACAAAGTACAAATTTATATATATTACATAGTTAATTTGGAAGTCTTACACAATGATTTCGCATACCAGACTATTGCAGGCATATGACCGTATATAAATTTTTTTTTTTTTATTTAATAGACACAATTACAATTTTCACAAAATGATGTTTACGTACATTAAAATGAAAAAATTGTTTCGTCAAATCAATTTTGTTACTTCATATTTCGGGGGACGCGTTTTTTTGTTTTTATAGTATAGATCTGGTCGATAACCATCGGACAGTCCGTACTTAAACATTATATAGTTCATACGCAGGTACTCACTATGAAACTATTAGAATAATAAGCGTTATATTTAATTCATGCGTTTGTGCTATAAAACTACTTAATATACACTTTAAAAAAAAAAAAAAGGTTTTGTATGGAAATTTAGATATACATTACTAGATTGTTGTAAAACACGAAAGAGGTTTTTTTTAAGAAAAAAAAAGTGCTCCACAAAAAGCAATAAAATGGCAACGTTTTCAGTGAACTCTTTTGAATTATATACAGAATTTTTTTTTTTACTAAGGAGCTATTCGTATTCATGCAAAATGAAAATAATAATAATATATAAATACAATTCACTAGGGAATAGTATTTCATCGAAACGAAACCATAAAATGGTACATCGGTTATCGCAATAACAAACTACGAATTTAACTGATTCTAAAATTACATAGGTATTTACGTCCACAATATTCTCATCCATGTCGAACGATATTTCTTACTCGCGTAATTAGATGGTTATTTAAATTTACATATAACATTATTAGATTTGAAATTCATATCAAACAGTTTATTTATTCTAGGAACATTTGTGCACAAAATTAATTTCAATATAAAAATATAATATTTCAACACGCATAAGCATATATTTTTTCTTCAAAGTAAAATATGTTGTTAAATTCATATAAGACGATATTGTAATTCATTAAACAAAAATGTTTTCATTCGAAAATCGTCTAAAGTTGGATACGTATTAAATAAGGTATTATTAATTAAACCTTAATATGCGAAATCACCCACGACTATGTTTATAATAATTATTAGAGATTTGTTTTCAGATTTATCGTTTGAACGAACAATACTCAAATTCGAATACTTAGTACTCGGAACATCTCTAATTAAACGAATAAGTTTCAAAGACAAAATATATGTTAAAACACCATATACAGAGAGAGACAGACTAACCTAAAATATATAAATAACAAGTTGAACAAAAAAAAAAAATTAAAACTTTCTATATCAAAACATTTCTATTTTGAGTACTCATTTTTTGTCTTTTTCTTAAAAATTAATACATTTTCGGGTACAAAAATGTACGAGTTTAATGATTAATATTTAATACTTTAAACTTATTCAAGACTTAAAAAGTAACTTGAGCAACATGTTTATACAATTTTATTCTCAATAAATGTAAATATAATATGTTTGTATGGTGCTGTAGCGTAAATTGCCACTACTAGTAAATAGTTCGTGACGGTAATATTAAACAAAAAAACATTATTGTATTGATTCTCGTATGATTTACATAAGTCCTGTATATAATCAAATGTTTTCAAAATGATCCTAGTTTGTGTTTTAATAAATATATTGTATTCGAAAGTTGAATTTAAAAAATAATTAAAAATAATATTATTCGGAAATGGCGGGGGAAAGTTATTTTTAATCTCGGCATAAAAATAATATTACTTATATATTTAGATATATACTCAACCCATAAGTAATTATTGTGTAAATTGAAATCAAACATATATATATGAATGAAAAAACTATAGTCACTATAATAAACATGTGATTAATAATCATTACAGAGAAAAAACATATTTTTTGGATTTTTCAGGAGTAAAAATTAAGGGAACCGAGCGGGTTTATATCTCTTGAATAATTTGCTCTCGCCGAGATGAAACAGAAAGACTCCCGAAATCTAGTTATTCTTAGAACATAAAAACCTACACGTGCGTCGATTGAGCCAGAAACCAGACCTAATCTGCACACCGTGTGTCAGCAAGAATTCCCGTTCTTTCTTTGAGCGCAGTCGGATCGAGTACAGGCTCGAGGCTCGTAAATGATTTCCATCGATTGATAAATGATTCCGATAGAACGGTTATATCGATATGAATTATCACCGTGGATCGTCGATACACGGAGTATCGTGACGTCCGTCACACAACCGGAACGAACGTTTTTGGGTATACGTTGTGTAAGAACACGTGCATTTCGACGGGACGTATCCGAATCACGGACGAGCAACGATGACGCGCGAACAAAACACGGACATGTCTTGTTATTACTATATTGTTTCGAGAAGGAAAAACAACGCGACGGACCATCCCGATGTCGAACGTTACGTGTCCGCCACTGTCCGCAGCAGTACAGTCCGCGTGAAAACAATGTCGGTCGTTCCGTCGACATAAAAATATCTGCCTAACGTCATTCTTTATAGATTATTTTGACAACGTGTAGAGTTATCAGCGGACCGTTTTATCGGATTAGTAAAAATATGTTTGATCCGTAAATATTCTTTTATTTCGTATATTTATATGTTTGTTTTGTTTTTGTTTGTGACAAAGACCAAAAAGAATGTACGAAAACTGAATTCAGAATAACGTTTTTTTTTCTCGAAAGACATCAAGTTGACGTATACGTATAATATTTTTATTATAAGACAGTAATATATGAACATGTATAATAAAATGTATTATTATTTACATTGTTCGTCTACCTACAATTGTATTCGTTGAGATTTTTATTTTTGTCTTCCGAGATAGAGATTTGTTCGTTTATTTATTTATTTTATTATTATTGTTGCGACTTAATCGAAACTAATGCGAGTACGTAAATATTTTTATTAGTCAAATGTGCGCGCGGAAGACAAACCCGTATTTAAGTTTATATTTTTTCATTTCCAAAAAGCAAAAACAAAAAATGTAAGTTTATACATATATAACAAAAAACATAACGTGTATAAAAGCGTAAAACAAGAATGACAATGAATTATTATTTATTATTTATCATTCGTTCAAAAATGAAATATACACAAACGGGTTTCGATTAAAAAACAACTCATATATACGTATATATTGTATACACGTCATCGTAAATATAAATACGTACATAATATTATTGTTAGCAACAGTTGACAACACTGAATCAATTTGTAACAATATGATATTAAATATTTTATACTCACATATTCGTATGTTTTATTCATGTTTATGTATGTTCAAACACAGTTTGTACATTATTAACGTTCAACTTCAATAAGCTTCAAACTATTGAAAAACGTCATTTACAACATTTTTAAAACAAATAGTTTGTTTTTAACTACTACATTAACGTTAATTAAAAATTACTCTTTCAAACATAAATCAATTACGTTTGTTAAGTGTTATTTACATATGTATTTTATTAATTAATACTAACGTAGGCTTATTTCAGTTTATTTACAAAACAAATACAATTTTTATTTATTTATTTATTTATTTATTTTTTTTTTTGAACAATTTACAAAAAAGTAAACTATATTTGCATAGATTACTTTTGATGTCGAATAAATTTGTCCAAAAGTGTTTGATAAGTGTTATGTAGAAGACAAACCCGTATTTAAGTTTATATTTTTTCATTTCCAAAAAGCAAAAACAAAAAATGTAAGTTTATACATATATAACAAAAAACATAACGTGTATAAAAGCGTAAAACAAGAATGACAATGAATTATTATTTATTATTTATCATTCGTTCAAAAATGAAATATACACAAACGGGTTTCGATTAAAAAACAACTCATATATACGTATATATTGTATACACGTCATCGTAAATATAAATACGTACATAATATTATTGTTAGCAACAGTTGACAACACTGAATCAATTTGTAACAATATGATATTAAATATTTTATACTCACATATTCGTATGTTTTATTCATGTTTATGTATGTTCAAACGCAGTTTGTACATTATTAACGTTCAACTTCAATAAGCTTCAAACTATTGAAAAACGTCATTTACAACATTTTTAAAACAAATAGTTTGTTTTTAACTACTACATTAACGTTAATTAAAAATTACTCTTTCAAACATAAATCAATTACGTTTGTTAAGTGTTATTTACATATGTATTTTATTAATTAATACTAACGTAGGCTTATTTCAGTTTATTTACAAAACAAATACAATTTTTATTTATTTATTTTTTTTTTTTGAACAATTTACAAAAAAGTAAACTATATTTGCATAGATTACTTTTGATGTCGAATAAATTTGTCCAAAAGTGTTTGATAAGTGTTATGTACTCTGTCATTTTACAAAATCATTTAATTTATACACATTTAAGTAAGATAATTAAAAATGCATTATGCTAAATAATTTTATTTACAACAAGAATGTATATGTTTTTATAACATACTTTAATTGAAAAAATCAACGATCACACAATCATAAATACAATAAATGTACAAAACATCGACGGTGACGTATTTATGATTAGTGATTGTATTTTACGAATGTACCGCCTCGATTGAAAATTTGAAAATGTAGTATTATTAAGTCGAGTATATAGTTTATCGGTGTTCGTCAATACATTTTATCTACTTCGCACGTTTAATTATTATTAATATTAATTAAATATTAATTATAATATAAATTAAATAATAATATAATTTCCCGAGTACAAATCAACAAGTTAATAATAATAATAATAATAATAATAATAATAATTGGTCTACTTTACGCTGTCAATTTTTCCATTTTTGCCATAATAATAATTTCTCGATAATAAATCCGTTAAATATATTAAATAGAAAATCTCCTCCGGCAATTAACAAAACACTTAAATTTATTAATACTGCTGAATTTTAAGTAGAGTTTATCTCGCAGTAACTTGTATGTTTTTTGTTGTATTGCATTCTTTTTTTCTATTTTACGAATTTTTTTCTTTATTTTATTTACCCGGAATTTCTAATTTGTAATTGTTGAGCTGTTATCATTTCAATATTTCTAACTAAAAATAAAAAAAATAAATAAATAATTAGTCCAATCAAAAGGCTTCGTCAATTTACGATTTCTATTCTAAAATAACACGTATTACAATAATATTCGTAATACGAGATGCGATTAAACGATTACCAATGACAGTATGTTTAAAATGTTTTTGTAACTCTCGTAATAGAAATAATAATATATTGTCGCAATAGATTGTTCATAACCGTTTTGTACGAGTTCACAATATCCATAACAACTGTTCTGAACGTAAATCACGTTAAAACGTAAATACGTTGTCAAACACTGTACAAGACATACGATAATATTTTTATAAAATCTTGTATATCAATAAATACTCTTCGAAAAGACGTACATCTTGATTTATGTCGAGATATTAACTAATTCTAGTTGTTAATAATATCGTTGTGATTGTACTTACGTTATGTTTTTCAAAATTCGTCACAGAACGAATACGACTTTATTCATTTTAATATTTGTCAATAATTGTTAACACTTTTCTCGCTTCGAGTTTTTCATATTTCCAAGCCATGTGGAAAACGTCAATATTTGAAAAGGGATTTCCTTGTACAATTTGTCGAGCTCTGTTAAACGAATCGCGAATTATATGTTGTTTATTTTTCAATATTATTTTACTTTTTTCTTATAGAATAATATAATTTCATCTTCAATGTTTTTCATTTTGAAAACCTCCGCTACCGTTTGTATTGTTTCGAATTAAAAAACTTTTCACTCAAGCAGTATGTATTTTCTTCAGATATCTCATGTAATTATGTATACTTTTGAGAAGGATATATAACTGTTTACATTTTTCGTCAAGAGTGTTGCCCTCCTCATAAGTAATTATACTTTTAATCATAAAAAAAAAGAGAATAATAATAATAATAATAGTACTAATAACCGCCATAACGACATTTTGAAGTGGAACTTACTTGAATGTTTTGAGCGTTGGATTTTTAACGAGTTTAGCTTATTCGTCGTAAACTTTACCGAATAACTAGGAAAAATAAAAATACCAACATTCGATGGTAATATATAAGTACCAATTAATCATTCTAAAAATTTATTTTATTTTCGTTGATTTTTTTACATACTTATTTATAATGATAATTGTTATCAGTATAAAAAAATATTTTACAAAGCTTTGGTACTGTGCAATGAAAAAAATAACATCACTTTAAGCATAAAACATGAATAGAATACTGGGAAATTATTTAATATCACAGTGCTATTCTTGCATAGAAAGTTAATACAATCCACTTTTTTTATAAATATGTCTAAAAATATATACGCTTCCATTAAATATTACACAATACACTTTTTTTAAGGATTTTGAAATAAAAATTATTTTGATTTGTCTTTACTGAAATATAAAAACGTTAATATTTAGTAGCTGTAAATCCGTTGCTTGTAAAACCAAACAAAATTAATTGGTTTACAATTTCAGTTTACTTTAGCTATCGTCTTTGTAAACTTTAATATTAATGTAAATTATTGATTTGTTACAATGTCTAATGTATTTTATACATATTTTTATATTTATTATAATTACTTTACACGTTGTATTTAATTATTTTGTTGTAATTTGTGAACCTACAGGCGGCCCGCGCACGAACATTGTTCACTAGGGACCAATTATCTTATTGAAGAAATTAATTAATAAATATGATATACACGAGCAATTCATATTTATATATAATCGATCGTATAATATTATGCAGTTTCCCGTTTTAACAGATTGTCGACGGATGTATTTTTCAATGTTCTGACTATACCATTAATACAATTGAAACTGTAATAACTTAACTTATATCGACATCTAGTGGATAATATTGATATTGATCTATTCGTATAACCGAGATGAATACATTTTCATAATAAAAAAACGGATGTTACGGGTGCTTCTCTGGTTTATAAATTATTGATGAAAATTAATATATTTTTTTGGATCAGCTACCCACACCAGTAACAACCGCGTTTTCACAGTATTTTACTATATTTTTACGAAAAATATTCTAAATACTAATAAGAAACAAATGATGGAGGTGCACAGATTGTTATAAAACACTAAGATTGACATTAGACTTAAATTAAACAAAAAACATGCAAAACGATATCAACCAGTTGTCAAGACTGCCAAAAAGCACTTTTTTATCATGTTTTCATCAAAAATACTAGTGTTTTATTTATTTATGGTATTTTATTTTATTTTTTATTTCATTTAGTAAAGGATTTTACATATTGGTATGTTTAAATTTTGATTTATTTTATTAAATAAAAGGTGATATTAGTTTTATGTTTTCAAATGATTATGACATATTTTATTTACCATGTTTTCATCAAAAATACTAGTGTTTTATTTATTTATGGTATTTAATTTGATTTCCTATTTCATTTAGTAAAGGATTTTACATATTGTAATGTTTAAATTTTGATTTATTTTATTAATTAAAAGTTGATATTAGTTTTATTTTTTTCTAATAATGATGACATTTTTCATTTACGTTTTCAACAAAAAATCTGTTTTATTTATTTATGGTATTTGATTTGATTTTTTTATTTCATTTAGTTACATATATTAGTGTTTCAATTATTATTTATTTTATTAATTACAAAGTGATATTAGTATAATATTTTTCAAATGATTATGACATTTCTTATTTAACATGTTCTCATCAAAAACGCTAGTATTTTATTTCATTTTTTATTTAATTTAGTAAAGGAATTTACATATTGTACCATATTAAAATTTCGATTCATTTTATTAATTACAGGGTGCTATTAGTATTATATTTTTCTAACAATTAGAACGTTGTTTTTACTATAATAACAATGAAATAATAATAGCTACTATTTACAATATATTATTAAATTTTACTTATACATACATACAGATATTTATAAAAAATGTTGTTATTTTTTCAAAGTAAAATGTGTTTTTTAGTATAAAATATGTATTATATATAGTAGGTGTTACATAAAATTATGTTTAAATTTTTTTAATATGATTCATTAAAATAACTTTCTAAAGCAACATAGGATCTAACATAAAGTGCAATGTCTAATTATAACCATAATTTTCATTATAATTATACCTGGAACTCAGAAAATTAGTTTTAGTGAAGTATAGTATAGATATCTCCGATACTGCCGACCGTCTAAAAAAAAAAAAATAACGGTTAGGGTGGCACCGGTGTTACCCTTAGACGCCAAAGTGTTAAATAATTAAAACCAGCCGAAGTCGATTTCCATTGATATAGTATCATACGTTTCATATGCTAATGTACAGTATTTTAAGTAAATATTTTATTTTACTGTGTATGAACAATTGTTCTAAACTGTTTGGTACAAATATGTCACCTATGAAATACGTTTTTTTGCACCTACACGACTGCTACGTTAATAAATACGTACGCTAATAAATGTGTCGCTACACAATAACGTAGCAAGCCGCGAACATGGCCAAATTTTGCGATGCAATTAATGTTTTCACGTGCTTCAAGCGTACATTAAACACGTTTTTTATTCTACTCGTCATCATGTTCACCGTCATCCGTTGTTATTTAATAGGTAAGTAATATATTGTTATTATTATTATTATTATTATTGTTATATCATACATATTTTAGAATTCGTTAGTCGAATATTATGTATCTGGTAAAGATATAGTATTTTAGTATTTTAATATATATTATTATAATATTTTAGTCTACAGACTAAAATATTACATTACTCAGTAATAGAACTTTTGAAACGCAAAAACATTCGAATTTTTTGATAACTTTACGAATAAAAAAAAAATGTACAAATAGGCTATATAAATTAAATTTACCCAATTAGGATAGGTGTAATTACAAATAATTATTTCACAAAAATATTTCGGATAAATCAATGTTACGTTATAAAAAACGCAATAATACAATACAATATATTAATTTAGATGTTCGTGCTTTTTTAAAAAAAAAAATCGCTTTGTGATACAGTTGTGTTAATTAACAAAAAACATTCGGATTATATTCACAGCTTAAATAAATACGAGGTTATGATGTGATTTATACTCAAAAGGAAAGTAATACATGAGATGAATATTAACGGGTTTTTCACAAAAAAACTGAAGAGGGAAACGCGGAGAAATAATAAAATATTTTTCTACACAAAATGGAAATAATTTCACTATATTCAATAGGCACTATTGAATTTCATAAATTTGTGCGCGTTTTATTTTCGACATTTAAATGGAACTGTACATTTTACTACCTACACAATGTATAAGTGATATGTATATTATTATTATTACAATCATATAAGCAAAACGATTTTTCGATAATCAATTTCAAGTCGTTTTCAAAGTTATGATAATTCTGAAAATTTAGTTTGTTCAATTATTTTTGTTTATTTTTGCAGATGTGCCCGATGTTGATTCAGTACCAAGAAGTAACGCACCGTCATTTGAGAACTTGATGCCTGACGATTATGCTGTACTGCAAGACTCATCAAGCCAAAATAATTTGAACGAATAATAATCATGGCTTGCACTAATATGGGTTTTGATGTTAGTTAATAATACATAATTAATAGAACACGTTTGTTATTATTATTATTATTATTATCATTATTATTATTATTATTATTAATCTTGCTGATGTTATAACGCAGCAATTTTTTTTCGCGTTCGCTGTATTATTATTTTTTTCATTTAATAACAACGTAAAAAGACGGTGTGCGTGTGTATTACGGCGACTATTGGTGGCACGCATTTTTCTCATTACCTGTGAACATTACTCGACCATCAAATGGCTTAACAGATTGTTGAAAAACCCTTTTCTTTCGCTAGCAACCTGTAATTTACACAAACGCGGCCGTTAAAAAGTGCCCACGCCACTAAGAGCTGACGATAAAAAACCGATGTCATGGACAAAAATTTGTTTATTATTAATTCCCCAACGACCGTTCGTTAACCACTACAAATCAGCGATTTAAAGAAAAATTTAGTTCAATATAAAAGCATTTGTGATTCTTGATTAATTGAGTTATCAGTAAGATATAATTTATATTTTATTACGTAATAAATTAATGTAAATTATTTGTTTGAAACATTAAACATTATGTATGGGCCATTTGTAGCTATGCATGTATATAAAATATATATATATATATGTTATAAATCACGGTTTACATTATACGGTATTAATTATATATATATATATATATACGAATTATTTACGGAATTTTATTATTATTGACAATAGGATTGTTTTTAACGTAATATAACACAACGAATGATTTATTAAAAAAAAAAACGGGTTTCTTTAAATTTAATGGAATATTGTACGAACAATAATTAGGTCCACGACACACTCGCACAAATAATCATTTTATTCTCACACAATGACAATGCTCGCCAACAGACATTCGGGAAATTGCAATTAGCTCCTTAGAAAAAGTACGCTTGCGATTCCTTTAAGCAAACGACCGCAACTCGGATGGTTTGCACGTCGTTCCGAACAGGCAATTCTCGTACAGCCGCGCGCTGCGGGTTCACGCCGACATGCCAATGCGGGGCAACCGGGTAATTTGTATGTAAAAAAAAAAAAAAAATGCACGTACATTATTCCGATTCTGATAAAACAATTCGTTTTACGAATTCGATATTATTATTATTTTAATATACAAAGACTCGATTATGCTAATACGTATACACATTTTAATTTAGACCATTTTCACCCTCTTACCGACTTTATAATATTTTCGTTTTAAGAACAAGTCGGTCACGCAAACCGCTACCCTTTTAAGTTTTTTTTGCATCGCGTTGCATTGACAATATTCGGGTATATAACATATAATTTAATTTATTTCGCAATACAAAACACCGTAATAACCATGTGACAATTCAAGCATATCAATCTTAATGATAAAATACATAGATATAAGTATTTGAAATCTAAATATTCAGGTAACTTTTAAGTCCAAAATTATGTGACCATGACAAGGAATACTGCTCCAAAAAAAATATAATAATAATTTTAATATTAACCATTGGAAACGATATTATAAACTTAAGGGTTCTTTTTATTTTAAAAAAAATTGTGCGATTATATGTTTTCTTAAAACGTACTGGGCTATAGCACTACCTAACTATTTATTTAAAATTAAATATTGTATAAATTGACTAAAGATTGAATATTTTAACTTGGATTATTATAAAAACCGATTCTAGTCTATTATATAATACAGATTTTATAGTACAACATACATACAAATTCAACAATATAAATTTATTCAATCTTTTCAATTCAATTTTTACCTTCAAGAAATAGTGCCAGTAATATATTATTTTTCGTTTATTGTTATATATGATATCAATAAACATGAATTTATATATATATATACATGTTTTAAAATGATTTACTTAAATAAAGGTCTAACATTTTAAAATGACATTCAAATTTTAAAAACATATTTTACGGTTGGACAAGTCGGATAGAACAATTTTACATAATTAAACTCCTGAAATTTAGTCTGTTATTCGTTTATCATTTAAAACTATACATGAGAAAAAGTAATAACAAATTATGGTTAGATCTGAAACTGTCGAACAATCATAATCGTATGAACATTTCGTACATTCAACTGTGATTGGATTTGTTGATGGAAGACTTTCAAAAGCACACGTACATACGCAGCGAACGCTCGAATTAATGGAATAATAATTGTAAAAAAAAAAACAATATTATTGTAAGGACTTTGGCCAACCAGTACAATGGAAATAATTTCCTTTTTATGAACGAAATAACGTTTTGTTTTCGAATTTGAAACACAATGTGTATAATACCATGTAATGCGCGTAGAATAAACACTGCAACACCGAGTATCAAATTTTTCCAAGCTTAGTAAAAAAACGCAAACGATTTCGTTGTAATAGCTAAATTTTTTTTTTAATTTTGCTAATCAAAATAAGTATTTTGTACCTATTGGTTTTGTTGTATCATTAACAAATTTTCAAATGTTAAACGCATTTAAATATTAATCGTTATTTAGGTTATTTCTTAAGTATAATAATTAAATATTAAAATTCACCTTCTCAATTTGAAATTACTTGGTAAACAAGTGTATGACGTTAAATTATTTAGTAGAAAAAAAAATACTTAAACCAAAACATGCATTTTTGTAGTTAATCCGCTAAATATTCTTATGGACATTCATTTATTATTTTGAAATAATGACGGCAAAATGATAATAATGTGAGAAAAACGATCGTTATTCGAAAATATTGAGAAGATTGAGGTAATAAGACGAACCATGAATACAACGGAGAAAAAACTGTTTCATTATTTATCAGCGAATAACTTTCAATAATATAATATTCATGTTTCAACAGTTTATACTCGTCGAGTGTCTAGACTAACATAGTAATATTGTTCTCGCGTTGAAACGTCGCGAAAGTATATACGCGGTAGTTTTTAAACATGGGAACGGTATTTCAATTTTTTTAAACGTTTCTTGTATCAACGGTATGTCTGCTACTTAAAGGTACAACAAATCACCAACGTAATATTCAAACAACAGAAATTCGATTTATGTGGTTTTGAAAGTTATATTCGGAATATCTACATTACATTCGCCCCACGACGGAAGCGCTCGTAGACGATAATATGATATACGTGTATAACGTTATTATACACACACACACACACATATATAATACAAACGTATTTTTACGACTTGAAATATTCACGTTTGTGAAAATTATTTGTTTTTACAAATAACGTTTGTAAAAACATTACAAAACGTTACACACGCCGTACGGTCTTTCGGCTGATGTGAGTTATTGACTTATTAGATATGTAGTGTTGAACAAAAACTTATTTAAAAATAAATGTAAGTACACTATATGTACATGATTTAATAAATTATATTTTTATAATAACTGTGATTTTCGGAACAATTAATAACCGTTGGTTTAGAGATATTATGCGATTGATACGTTATATATATTTATTTATTTAACACGTTATTTGTTCAATAGTATATTCATCACAGACGAATAATTGAACATAGTTTTACATTTTGAATAGAAAATGTATTTAAGTTTCGTTTACTATTTGTCAAACTACGTACCTACATAAGTTGTATTTATTATTTCTAAAGAAGTTATGGTCACTTAACACAAAATCTTAATTTGTTCGAAATATTATATAACGTGGTGGTATGTTGTATTTTATATTAATTACATTTATAATTTATGCGTCATATGAAAGCAATTATAAATTTAAATTTTATTCAAGTTGTTACTAAACTAATTTTAAAGTAAAAAATTAGAAAGCCATTATTTGTTTTCAATGTTCGTTGGCGTGATGTGTAATTTACATAGAAAAAGTTATTAATATTAATCGATAAACGATTCCCATTAACGATCACATTTTATAATGCAGCATTTGACTTACTTACCAATTTCAAATCATTATTGTAGTACGTTATATACACATCTTCGTAAACCCACAAAAAGGGGCCTGTTTTGCGTCACGAAATCATTTATATATCATAATCGATATCGCGAAATTGAAAAACAAATTATAGTCAAAGAGAAAAAAAATGTTTTGTTTGTTTGTTTATTCGTTTATAATTTGTATAAATCTTAACAGGCAAATAAAATAACACAGGTACGCAGGACATGGGAACATGAAAGAAATATAGTGTCCGTAGACACCATTCCTCAAAAAAAATCGTTTGACGATTGATTATATTTATTATTTGTATCGTTATTGAAAGCCGCCATTATGATTTAACCTTACAAGCAATTTTCTGAATAACTCGGTACATTCATCAAATTGCGTGATGTGGCCATACAATACATTATATAATATACGTATATAACAAAACACGTAATCATTAATCTTTATATCGATTTATAATTTAATAAAATATTTAATACCATATCAAATTATGATAATTGCTGTTATCACCTTAATTATCATTTATTTCAATATTTTGGCAATAAACAGTATACGTTTTTGTTTTCAACGGAAGTCATTTTAGGGTTAGTGCTGCGCACGGATTATTCAGAACACACATACTATTATACGTTGTATGTATTCATTAGGGTAATTATTAAAGTAAAGTTAATGATAATTGCATAATTTCGGGCAAATGGACCAGTGTACAAGTCATTACGTGATGATCGTATATTGGTATTAAAACATTATAATACAGTGTTACTTAATAATAATAAATAATAATAATTTTAATATTTTCACACTCATTCCTTATTTGTTAAAGCTATGTCAACTTTTGACTTTGAATGGTAATCTATGATTTTATAAATAAATTCTTAAAAAATATAATTTTATGGGAATTTACAAGTGTTATTTTAAAAATTTGATTTTTGTTTTCTAAATGTAATGCATAATAAATTTAAAATAGAGAGGTACTTTTGTAAATATTGGAAAATTACCCTCTCAGAAACACTTTATCATACGTTTTTAAGCCTAATACTCAAATATATCCTTCTAATAAAAGTAGTTATGATAATATTATCTTATATCTATAAAATATAAATTTATTATGGTAATAAAAATATAAAGAATTATATATTACCCGTCATTCAAGCGAAATTATTGAAAATAAAAATTTAAAAATAATTTTCATTTATTTATTATAGTTCAATTGGATAATGTAGACAAAAATATAGGTAGCCGTTTGAAAATCAAAAGGTTACGTTTATTAAACGTACAAGGATTGACGAAATCAATTTGAAAACGATCTACAACTATTTTTTAAATTATTTAATGACGAATAAAAATTCTTAGAATTTAAATGCTTTCTATTTACGAAAATAGAAAAAAATTACCCTATGTATAAATACGTATGCTATATGATTTTTGTTTAATTGTTGTCTATAGGAATTATTTATACCACGTGCGTGAATTTAACATAAAACACGTAAATTTTTACGTATTTTGTAGATGAATTACAACAATTATATGAACGATGAACATTTCGGTAAAAATGAAATAAGTATATATATATATATATTCTAGATAAATGTTTTCTTCTTTTTCCCACCTCAGAAAACATTATTGAAGCAACAATAAATGACGAAAGAAAAAAAAACGTTTTTGTACACGGCTATACAGCAAAGTGAAATTGGTATGAAAATTCCTATTCACGTACGTGTGTTATACAAACGGTCGAACGGCGAGACGGCGTGCTATATAGTCAGACATTACGATTTATTCGTTCCAATATTAGTTCGCCTTTTTTTCGTCTATAAAACTCGCCTGCGAACTGGTATCCTCACGCCGCCGTCAATGTATTTTCCTCGAACGAATCACCGACAATAAGTTTCACGGGAAAATATGCCACGCGGATCATCGTCACTATCTACTCTCTCTTTCACCCTCTCTCTCTTTCCCTCTCTCACTCTCTCTGTTCTCCGTTTATTTTCCTTTTTTTTCATTTTATTTTTTTCGTTTTTATTTATTTATTTTGATTGAATGTTGTTCGTGATTCGGGTACCTTTATCCCGGAGGCTTTCCGTCGACTCCAGCCGTTGTCGACGTTCCTCTAAATATGTCGCACGTGAAACGGTTTTGTAATCGTTTGCGGCCAGACAATGGGCAACACGACGACGTTTATTCCCATTTTTTTCATACCGATGGCGACAAGGGCGGGAAAAACAAATACGAACTTGATACCTAGATCACTCGCACCTGTACACACGATTTCCGTTAGCATTTGATTCGACGTGTGTGTGCGGCTCGAGACAAAAATGTCTGGCCGCTTTCAAACTGTACGACAACGGATACGTCAATGATAAATGCACGTTGGGTTTTACAACACCAATATAAAATGTGCGTAATGTGAAGAAATTTACGAGACAGATTACTTTTTATATTTCAAATATAAAATATACGTGAAAACATGAAATACTCTTCGCCTGATGAAATCAATTGTCAGTTTTGATTACATTGATTTTCTTCTACCCGAATCGAACATATTGTAAAAATATATTAATAAGTTGGATTTAAAAATATTATAATATACCTTTTTTTGAAAACGTCGTCGTAAAGTCTATTCGACATTATATATGTGCCAAAAGAAAAAAATTTCTTCGCCTGCGCTGATCTGCATCATTTCACACTACTATTATATATTTAATAAGTAGTTTAATCGGATAATGTGCGAGTCACGACAAACTTTTGATCTTGTAACAAAAAGAAATCCAATGTCAATTATATTATTGACAGTAATGTATTTGATAGTTGGAGTGGCAAAGGAGTCGTCCGCGTTATTGACGTGTAAAACATAATACAATAACTTCTAGCTAACCAGAAGTAGATAAATATTTTTGTCTTCTAAATTTCCATGATTTCACATAACATATGTGTTCACGATTTTAAAATTAAAATTCACTTATAACACATTATATTTTAAGTACCTAAAAACACGTAATACATGTATTGGAAAAACTGTCCATTTCTTCCTGTACGACTTAATTGAAATCGAAATAAAATTTTTTTATTACAGAAATATAAATTGAACGCTGTTGTGTCGTGAATTGATACGTATTTTTCGAATAAATCATCGCGTTTTTATTCGTATTTGTCTGTACTGAAATCGGCAAAATTATCGATCACGGTCGGTTTAATCATTTCGAATATATGAGCGAAATACATCAATTATTGAATATCTGGCGCGGAGGTGGTCGGCGAATCAATCATCTGCACTAGTCCGTCGGTTTTCGCCGGTCGTCACGTTGCGACGAAAACGTTCGTAACGATTGAGCTCTCGGTTAGACAATTCGATGGTATTTCCTGTCGAGCGATACGTGCAGGTTATCAAAACTCAGAGATGGCGATGGGCATACGAAACCGTTTGAATGAACACTACTCTAGTCGGCACCCGGTAGCAATGCGACTGTAGGAGTGGTTTCCGTATCGTTTTTTTGTTTTTGTTTTTTATGACATATTTTGTACATTTGCGTGGCGAAAGTCGACCGATACGTGTTCGCTTCTTTATTTTGTTCGGTTTCATTTCGTATTTTTATCTAATGTCGTTCGTGATTCAGGTACGTCCGAGTTTTCCAACGGCTCCCGCGCGGACCGCCGCCACTCCTTCGAGCTGATACGTGTCGCACGTGAAACGGTTTTGTAATCGTTTCGCGGCCGCAGACAATGGGGGCGGCACGTCGTGCGTCGAATTTTTTGAACGGACGGACGGCGGGAAAACGATACGCGATAAGGAGAAAATCACTCGCACCTGTACGCCGCACACGGTCGTTTATACGTTTTCCGATCGTTTCGGATGCGGCGGCGGTTCGTTTGTTCGACGCGCGGGAACAAAACAAAACAACTACGTCGCTCTTATTTTATTTTTATTTTTTCATTCAGTCGTTATCGCGCATTGCATTCCACAACGGCTTCGACGCAATGGCATTATGTTATTAGCTTTTTTTATTTTATCGTTATCGACCAAATGTATTGCTTTGAAATTAAATGCACTTCTTTATCGAGATTTCTACATTCAAACAATAATTGACAAAAAATAATTGATTTAACAACCAATTAAACTTAATAGCACTTATAATACGAAAATTCAATACAAAAAACTTCACAGATGAGTTAAAATCAACACTCTATATTTATGAATAGCCATTCGAACACGTTCATCGAGCAAGTCGTCAACAACTTTCTTGCTCGCAGCCTTACGGTATACTGTCAGCTTTACCGGCGGCGTCGAAGATTGGGCCCTCAATATGCCTGAATCGATATTAATGTTGTATTTAACTAGCATATGAACAGACTGCAAAAGGAGAATGTTCTGCCTCTTTTTCTCATGTTGGTACCGGCTTATTTATCTATGCCTGTTGTCGTGGTCACGGGACAATTTTTTATTTAGAACGATTCAATTTATTAATAGCCATACGTATACCCATTTCTAAGAAGCTCAGAAAGTATTTTAAACGAGCTTTTTTTCGATTTCGAATAGTTTTTTTAAACGTAAGAAAGAATGAAATGCAGAGTAAAATTTTTCAAAAATAAAATGTGTTTTTTTCTGTAATTTCAAGAAATTATATCAAAATGAATTGACATTTCCACAGATTGCGTATTTTAATATTTTAATTGGATTTAAACTACAGCATTTGGAAAATTTCTAAAAATGGTTTTAGGCATTTAGTTTAATTGGATTTGCGTTTAATTAAAAATTTCAACCAGAAATCTAAAATCGTTTGTTACCTTTTTCTACAATAAAAAATACGAGAAATTATATCAGCCATTATAAAAAAAGGAAAAATTATTGTCAATTACCAATATTATTATTTGTCAACAAACATTTTTAGTACATAATTAACGTGAAAATCTTACATCGTGTTGTAATTTATCTTAATATATGTAAATAAATCGCTGAACAAAAGTGATTCAACATAATTTAAAATTTTTGAAATAGCACGTTCATCATAAATTGGTGCATTTGATGGAAAAATGATTTTATGTTATACAATTATTCTATAAGACGAATATCGGATACGTCAAGTAAAATTATATTATAATAAAATTATATTTAACGGCAGACACTTTAAATAACGACATTATAGACAAATTCGAACTTCGAGAAACCTTAAAAAATATTAGTATATATAATGTAACTTATATGTTATCAATATTCTAAATGAGAAGAAATATATTCAATATCAGCCTGCAAATGGAAATGATACAACTGGTATCAGTGATTTTGCATTAAATCGAGTAACAATTGCATTTTTTTTAATGTAAATAATTTTACAATTTTCATTCTTCTTTTCATTGATGCATTTCAAACGGATTCATCGATATATTTAATTTTTGTATTCAATCGCAAAGTTTAAACATTCATCAAATATTCGTTAGGACAATAGTTTCAAAATTACAATTACTATCAATTCTATAAATATTAATCACTACAATAATAATCACAATGTTCAAAACGAAATTCAATATTTTATAATATCATTTGTCTGTGTTTTCGATTTTATTAAACGCGAGCTCTTGATACATTATCTCAGTCTATTTGATTTCAATTTACTGTATTATATTTTATTTTATTACCACGATAACG
This sequence comes from Schlechtendalia chinensis, assembly GCA_019022885.1. Classification (NCBI taxonomy): domain Eukaryota; kingdom Metazoa; phylum Arthropoda; class Insecta; order Hemiptera; family Aphididae; genus Schlechtendalia; species Schlechtendalia chinensis. The sequence continues at coordinate 14,354,672 of CM032343.1, forward strand.
TAACACATTTAAACAGGGACATTTTTTATTTTTTTCAAACTCACTGCTGCGTCATACTTAATCTAATTTTATATCATTCATAGTATTTGAGTTTATGAAATTCCAGTTTTTTAAACTCAGTTCAATCGAAATAAACTACATTATAATTTATGAAACGCCTAACTTTATTATTTACAGACATGCGTCTTATTGTATATATATATTATTTTTCTGCCAGGTGATCCACAGTTGAACGAAAAATTTTTATTAAATTAAATGTAATATTAGGAACTCCGTATAATAGTCAAACTTCGTTCAAACTTGGTTCGCTAAAATATTTCACTGCAAACAGAAAACGCAATAGATTAACGTACCGTTAGTAATTTGTTTACGAGATTTCATCCAATTCTTCGTCCTAACGTCATTAAAAATTTAATTATCGAAATGTATATAAAACGACAAGAATATTTCAAAATAATTACATAATAATTTTCAAACATTCTTAGCATATTTAAACATTTTTATATACTTATTGATGTTTTCAAAGCTATTCGTGCATAATTCATAAAACATACGAATAATAAAAATAAAAACAACAAAAATAATTAAACACCATCCTTTCTTTTTTATCGTCAAATTGTTCATATTAACTTTTGGTGTTAATCTCCGAAGTTGTTAAAACACAAATAAATAATATGAACGCACAGTATATTTGTTGTATATATTTATATTTAACATCATTTGAAGATTGTTAACACAATATTTTGTTAATTACAGTGTAACCTCGTGTGTATTATGTATAAATATATAACCGTTTAATGATCATTAATTAATTAATTTACAATAATATTGTTATCAACATTTTAAATTATTTTTTCGATGGCCCTTTCATTTAATAAAAAGACATTTTTGTTATTGTTATTCATTTTTAATAGGTTTAGACATGGTGATAAAAAAATAAACTGATGTGTTGAAATATGATGATTTGTTATTTTTGTTGTCTGTTGGGGAATACACCATTTCGTTCAAAGTGTCATACTCTCATCAAATGAACAATCAATCACATAAATTTTCGAATTTATATACACAACAAATCATTCTATCTGACTATATAAATAACACAGTAATTGATAATTAATGAACTGAAATACAATTTTAGTGATTTAATGTTAAAATATATTTTGTTAAATTTGATTTAAAAAATCTCCAGAAAGTAAATCGTACATTTTGTACGACATTAATACGTTATATATAATAAAATAGAAAACAAATTAAATTGGAAATAATAATTTATTCCAAAATTGTAAAAAAACGCAAATTTTGAATTTAGGCTTTAATAAAATATATTAATATGTAAACGTTTCAAACATCCACGAAATATATTACCTATTATACAGTAAGAACGGTGTTTCGACTGATGTTTGAAGACCAGCTTATCTAATGAATACGTTTAACTATATGCCATTTAAAAAGAAGTAAATTATTATTTTCCAAACCGGAATCATGTTTAGTAATATTTCTGTATAAAAGCGATGTGTATCAGATTACTTACATTTTAAAACACTATGACAATCTATACACTAGCCACTAAGGTAAATAAGTAAAAATTATAATTGTAACATGATTGAAATTCAAACAGAAATTCGATAAGAATTCTAAATAATATTTTTTATTCTATTTATTTGATTTAAGTGGATTTCAATTTTGTTTGATTGACCATTGAATTTATATTTGCTTGGAAAATGTTAATGTTCATCTACTAAAAAAAAATTCCCTAAATCTATATGTTTAATATTAGTTAAATGTTAAACCGTCAAATATATGATATTATACAATTATTTCAAAATTGTATTTAAATAAGTAAATAATTATCGATTTTCGACAAACTAATATGCGCATTCGTTTTTTTTTCATATGATATTATTTCTTAACTTATTTATCTACGTTTTTTCTTCTACTCTGTCGTCTGTGAATGGTTTTATATTTTTCCCACATTGAACGATATCACGTGAGTGCCTGTCAACATTCGTTCAAACGATTATTGCTACGTGACACGTCGAAGGTGTTTTAACAATACGACAAAGTTCAATATGGGACGTAGTGTAAACGCGTATTTGGTGGATCGAGGACATATTTTATGCGGAGGAAAGAAACAAAAAATTTGCTTCCCTTTGTTTTTGAACCTTCGAAAAAAAATCTCTGATTCATCATTGCCTGCATGTCGTTTAACCAAACCAAACGCGAATTCCTCCTGTAACTGCATAGGCAAATAAATGAGCACAAACAAATTTCAACCCAGCGATCCTCCAGCCGTTCACAGTTGACTGCATACGAGTTTCGCGTGTTTGCACACACATAATATTATTATTTGTTTGAATGCGTCTCCAACACATATATACTTCGATAGGTACACGTTTTTGAGTAAAACTGGTCGTTTTGATTTGAATTTCTTTTGAAAGTTTAACGTTTTGTTCATTCGCCAGTTGAGCCACGAGGTAAGAATTATCACCAATCGACTATTCTTACGCAAAGCTATTCTAATTTGTGTGCCATTTACTGCATACATTGTCATAAACGGGCAAGATTATTAGGCCGTCGCTTAAGATTTCTATGAGATTTGAGTAAAACACGGATAAAAAAATAAAATAAAAAATAATAGAAGTAACGACTGGAAGTAAGTATAATCACATTTTTAGATGCGATGTAAGATTCAAAAATTGTAAACATACGTATATGAACATGGAATAAATTAATATATTTTGTTCTTTCCATATTAATTATTAAATTGTATTAAAATCAAATCAAATCATTTTAAAAATTAATTGAAAATATAATTTTTATTAATTAGTACATTTTCTAAATTCATTTAAAAAGTCATTTTAATTGTTCCATTTGAGAAACGTTTAACTTTAAACTTATTTAAATTTACTGCATTGTTTTTAATAGAATTCGTAGTCAGAATGACGTGGTTGTGTACTTTGCGTACCATTTTCATATTTTTTTTGTAATAAAAACCTTTAAACTATGTACATTCAATTTCAAATAATGCACTTTATTTTACATTTTATTGATAATTTATCAATTCATACAAACTGTAATGTTAATAAGTAACATTAATATTTTCTAATACATATTATTTGTGAAATGGTGTATTTTGTCATGTATATTAATAATAATAATAATAACGCCTCCAATCCGTCATGATTACCTACCTTATGTATAACAAAGAAAATAAAATTACTCAGTTTTTTAACAAAATTAATATAACTAAAACGTTGGCAATGTAATTTTAATTCCAACCAACTTAACGCACTTACAAAATAATCAGCCTATTCGCTAAAATAGTGAGAATTCACCTCTACACGGAAAGTGTATTACTTTTATAATAATTACAAAATGACATTATGCAAACCTTAGAGGAAACTACGATAACTACGGAAACTAAGAAAAATACGATAAAGACGCGCGGCGTTATTATTTTTTAAACAGAAATATGATTAAAGCCCGCTGATTACATTCAACTCAACTCGACTCGACTCAACTTGTATCCTAATTATATTCAATACATCTCGGAGAAGATAACTTTTGCCAAGACAGTCTAAAAGTCTCGTGTACAGACCAAGAATAGTAGTTCAGAGTCTCGTAAGACTTTTGCAGTATTTTGATATCAAACGGCCGGTATGAGACGGAACGTAACGTATATCGCCGAACGAAATATTATAACAGTCGTCAACAATTACCGTCGAGACGAATTGGAGGAATCGTTTGTCTTGTTTATTCGGACCGATAAAGTTGCGTGAGAAATTGAAAGCGTTGTTTTTAATGGTCGACTTTGTCGCACAATACTAAAACAAATAGCAACGTCGTATTCTTTATTGTTTTAGGTTTAAGGTTTTATTTTTTATTTTCGAAGTAAGTATAATAAATAACCGGAATTATCGGTTTGTTTATTTATTTTTGGTAAGTATTACAGTTTAATTCATATTTATATCTTTATTATCATTATTATTATTTTGATTAAATAATCTTAAAAAAATTATTATTTATCAAACCATAAAAATTATAAATAAATAATACAAATTATATTCTTTAATAACAATGGAAATTAATTGTATCTACATATGCCGTTTTCTAAAAAACTTCACAAAAATAAACACATATTTATTGTGATTGTTACTACATTAATTGTATAAAAATTATGTTCATCTAACCTAAAACATATTTACTATAATCACTACACAGTAAATTAGTATATGTATTTTACATTTTACATTAAAAAATATACAAATAAATGTAATGTATACACATTTTTTTTATCTAAAACATTACATTAATCAATTATTAAATACATATTCCTACTTAATTATGTTTGGAAGATATACTATACTAAATTTTATACATAAAAAGTATAAATCATTTTTCACGTTTAAACCGGTGATCTCGGAAAAAAATATTTTCTATCACTTTAAAAAATAATAATAATAATTAGCTAAACCACAATAGGAAATAATTTCAATATAATAACATTATTTATTTACTTAATAATTAAAAATTATAAGTTTGACAATAGTAAAGAATAAAATAACATAAATGCTTCCATCACACAATCAATTTTCTTATGTTATGGAAACATACAAGGGAATTAATCGTTAAGAAAATGATTGGATTATACTTTTGTTGGTTTTGATTATAATTCAAACAATTTCTCTTAAGCATACCTAATATTTTTTTTTTTCAGAAAATACATTAACAACTTTTATCGTTTATTTTTTTGTTTACCTTATTATGTTATGTATAGTTTTTAAAAAAATGTAGTTTACATCGGTGATAGATTTAGGCGATAAGCATATTTTAACCGACGCATGAAAACCATTAATTACTATTTTATGAAAATAACATATTTAAAAACTTTATATAATTGGAACATTTTTTTCCTCGTATTATTCTGGTATGGCTGTTTAATCACAACTCATAAACACGAAGTCAAATATTTCAAAGTGTGTTTATCATTTAATAATTTTCAACCCCATTTCAATTGACATCTCCAATGAACGCGAAATAATATTAGGGCATCTAACACGCAGAGGCAAATGAACAACGATCAAACGAGATTATACATAGATTCGTCCTACAGCCAGTCATCCGGTACATTCGACTCGTGCATGGGTAATAATAATAAAAAAAACACAATATCATATTATATGTATCTATCGTAACGTGTACGTTTACGTCGTTGCCATTCATTACGCTTTTCAATATAGAGCTTCATAATATTTTTGCGTTTTACGAGTTCCGTCCGCTTAAATAATAATTACACAATATTTCAAATGTGTACATATGCGTGCATAAATTAAACGAATTAAAATGAAAAATTGTTGACCAACACGAAACTGTGTGGCGTGTTAACGTGCGTTATATTAAACGAGAAATATCCAAAAACCATAAACAACTTATTACATCGGTAGAAAATTCACTTGGGTTGAACTGTTTTCAAATTTACACATGAGAATAATTATAATATTATATTGTTTTAATGTAAATTGATGATTTTACCAAAAACTTTAAAGTTACAATACATAGTTAATTAATTAATCATTTCCCCCTCGCATAGAATATACCTGCTAAGTATCGTAAAGATGTGGTAAAACTTTTACCGCATTGTGAATACATTTTTCGAGATGTTCGTGATATTATAATAAATTTGATATAATTTTCACCAAACATTACACAAAAAAAAAACAATTAAATAAATGATTACTCAAATAATCCCCAATTTTACATTCGATAATTTTCACACGGTAAAGAAATGATTGTTTTCAAAAGAAAAGGCAGCTGGCGATGACGGTATATGTCTAATATTTTTTCGAATATCGTTTTTAGCCAATATTAATATTTATTGAATGTATTTATCGATTTCATTGTTTGTGATTTATCATTTCCATTAATATTTTTATTTTTTAACATAATTCTGTATTCGTCACAGCTTACACACATATTGTATATATATATATATTGGAAACATGATCGAGTGACTTCAATTTTTCTGGACACTTTGAGAATCAGTGTACAATTTTCAGAAATAGAAAACGTCGACATACGAATATAATACTTTTGACGCTATCTCATTTTTTGTACATCTCAAACGCGCGGACCACACGTAGAACTTTCAGTCTTTATGTGGTTAGTTTAAAAAAAATCCGAAAACACTTGAGTGTTAATCTACACTGTGAAACGACGACTATATTATTATAATATTTACTCGCATACAGTCATAAAGACGTGTGGCGATTTAGGTATAAATCATAAATATGACCAACGGCTGCAATATGAAGTAGGACATATTATACACGTTCACCGGTTATACGGAACATTTTGTAGGGCTTTGTGTCGAAATCACGTTCGTCAAAACGCTTTGCGTGCCCAGTATATCGTTCTATATATATATATATATATCGGTGCGTATTTCGATAGCTTTGCAAACAGCAATCAAATCCGTTTGTATACACTCAAAACTACATTTAAATGAATTTACACCTCAACGCTTGGTTCGGATACCTACGTATGCGCGTCCATTAAAATGACGAATAAATTCGATTACGATGTCCGAACAGAGAGATATAACACTTATAGATCATTCCAAAAAGGAATAAAAAAACAAACTTACATACATGTGCATAAATTACGGCGATCTTACACGCGTGGTGTTAATTACGTATCATCATCAAACGAGTTGCAGTTCTATAAATGTGTGTGTGTATTTATATGTACATGTTTCATAAAGAAATCTCCGAAAATTTAAATATTAAACATTAAATTTCTTGTGTCTACCATAACGTGTCTATAATAACGTATATTGCTCTATACGAAATTACTCGAAGCACAATGTACATGTGCACTTGTGTTCAGTAACTACACTAGTGCCACTGTTAACACACGGTTGTTTTTCTTATGTATATATACATATACGTATATGATAGATATACGTATGATAGGAATTTCTTCTGGTTTATTTTTAATCTTAAGAAACAAATATTTATAATATGACGAATCTTTAAAATCGCCAAATGTTAAACACAACAATTATGTTGGTCAGACTAGTACGGAATTTGTTACCATGAGTATCTGTACTATGAGGTTAAGTCGTACTTACTAATGCTACTGAAGTTTTTATTTCAATCAATTTGACCAACACTTGTAAAAGCAAGTATATAAATTGGTACGGTTACAATTTTGAGTAGTTTTGTGAATTATTTCGTTTGTTTGTCTTTCAACAAACATTTAAAAAAATTTCAAGTTTTTCGGTACATTCTGAACATTCAAAATTAATGTCACTAATTGATATACATGACGTATTTATTTATTCAAAACAATATTAAATTGCCTGATTTTATATAGTATGTACACATAACACTCTTATACAAACATAAAAAACAAATGTTTAGAACACATTTAAACTTAAATAAGGTTTATAAAACAATATTATTGGATGTTATTATACTTTTGGCGTATTTATATTAAACGCAATTGTTCTATTTTACAATATAATACAAATATATGTTAAAAAGTAAGCACCTGTATACTTTAAAAAATTCAATATATATTTATATATATACACATATAAAAATGTATATATTTTTTCACTCAATTTAACTGACAAAATGTTAAAATAAAATATATACTATATATGTTTCTCCAAGTGCAACAAGTTTTATTCATAACTTTATTCAACATTTTTACTTTTGGTTACAACTCATGATTCGTTTTCTACCGGGCGTCAAAAAAAAAAAATAATAATAATAATATATAGTTTGCAGAGTTTGATGTGACTTGCATAAAAAAGAAACTAAACTGAAAAAGAATTACGAATAACTTAATAATAATTTTTGTTAAACAATTCTCTTGCTGATTTCGGACGATAAATATTCATGTTTGAGACAGTGCATTCACGTATACAAGGCAATTCAATTCGCGATAACTGGTCGGCAATAACAAATTATATGATGCGTCTCATCGTTTTAATAACTTTATAATTTCGTGCATGATCAATGTCGTTTATTATTCTATCAGTCATGTATTTGTATTCTGTCTTTAGTTAAAATAATACTTAATTATCTATTAAAATGTGAATTATTATAAAGAAAACAATATAAGAGTCGTTCCGCGTTTGCCGTTGTGGTGACACATACAATTATATAGAAAAAACATTTTTTTTTGTTGTTGTTACAAATACGCCAATGAGGCAAACGTATAATTAATAATGTAATTTCGTACCTAATTTAATACGAACAGTTTTATATATGTAATCATAATCGTCGAATTGGACATTGCGTCCGCGATATTAATTTATTAAAATTACGTGTTACTGAATTCGCATACTCCTTTGTTTAATTGTCTACGTCATCGTTTTCAGTACAGCAGTACGCACGTGGTTTTTTTTTTTTACTATTTTATTTCAGTTGGAGATCAATGCTGCTGCAAAAGGGTAAGAGTTTATTAAATTATATTCGTGCAGAAAGTGCGAAATACAGGCAACGACTCGAAATGATTTACGTTTTATTTATTCTATTTATGAGCATGGAAAAACTATTTTAATACATTGAATCGAAACGATTTGGCTCACGATCGATACATTGAAACACGGACAAATAATAATCAATCGAACACGGGCGACGGGAGACGAGTGCAACAACCATTGCTCCGCAGTGCACCCTTCTCGCAGTCCCGTCGTCATATACATCCCGAAGACATTTCCCGGAACAACGTTATTCGCCGTTTGAACGTGTTTCGCGTGCGCTTTGTCCACGGCCCGACATAACGTTGAGTAGGTACGAGAACGTTCCCGATGATCGTTAAACCCATCCGCATCGTACGGCCGCGACTCTTTCCCGCGATAACGCGGTCAGATGGAAGACCCTCGGGGCTTAATCAGAAACCGAATCTCCTAGAGAGACGGGCCGGCGCTGGCGGACGAGACGCGTACGACCGGAGGGCGCGGCCGTGGTACGACAACACACCGCCGCAGCTGTCGATTTCGATCCTGTTCGGACGGCAATTCGCTCCCCCGAGATCGCTGCCGGAAACGCGGTAATGGACCGTGAGCGAATCTCGGAGACTGGCCGCCGCCGCTGCCGTCGGTCGTCTGTATATTATTATAATGCGAATGGTGAAAACCCGTATAAATTATCGCCGTCGCCTTTGCCGTCGAACAATAACACGAAATCTCGGCAATATATTACGTTGTAGTTTAATAGGTTTACAACGTTACGGTGTTGCAGTGCTCCTTGTACTAGTTGTCTTTCGCTCGGAACGAACGTTATTTGTGATTGTCGTCTTGTCCAAACGACGTTTCAATCGTTCAAGTAGCGTTAAATAGTGTTATTATAACTAATGTCGTGTACACAATTGTCGGGCACGTATTTCCGGTTAGTAGGCTTGGTTAGGATGTATTTTTATTCGTCGACTACGGACGAATTTCATCTCGGCTGCCAATGCCGTCGGCTTTTTGGTAAAATTATTGTTTTTAACTACCTATGTGCATAGTAGTCACGTCTGGATTCACCGAGTTCTTTTCAAAAAACACAGAGTAATATACATCCGGTTAAATATATATTTCCCCGATTCGATTTTAGGCCGTCCCACTAAAATCGAACAAAATAAAAACTGTGTAAATCGCGCGAATACCTATTCCGAATGTTTTGTAATTCTTCAGGCCGCGCGATACGTTTTTATTATCCCGAAAAACGGCGTTTAAAGCAATAAAAGGGAACGCAATTAAAAACCGTTTTATGGGGCCGTGTGGCGGTCACGCTGACCGCTGAATACACACATACACGTGTATAGACATCATACGTTTATATATATATATATATATATATAGTGTACGATCCGGTTCACACACAGACACAGAAAGATTTAACGGAGCCGATCCGTAAACGTTTCCGAACACACTGATATTGCGCGCCGTGGCAAACGCAATAAACCGTCCCACGCTACACCAGCTATACGGAATATCTCACGGAGATCTGATAAACGAATTTTTTTATTTTCTTTTGGTCAATATTTGTTGAGCTTTTTTTATTATTTCGGTTTTGACTAAAACTTGGCCAAATGTCTCTATCGACCCGCATCACTTTGCTGGCCGTCCGAGATTATTGCCGTAATGAACGAAATTGACGTTTTCATAAACTTCAAAAGATCGTCGAGAGACCGCCGACAACTTTATAAACTTTTTTTTATAAAAATTTCCAACACCAACATTTTTTCAAAAAATGAAAGTAAAAAAAAAAATTGAAAATATTGAATAGGACAAAAATCTTAATATTATGATAACGAGATACATGTATATACATACACGATATATGTTTTTTTTTAAATTATTTTTTGAGAGTTCAAAAATAATTGACGAATTAAATACAAACGATTAGATAAAATGCAAATTAAACAAACAAAACAACATATATATATATATATATATAAACTTATGTTTTACGATTTGTAAATTGATATGATAGAACATAACACGTTATATAAATTCGTTCTATTCAAATTACTTGTTGATAACACTTTTCGTTTTAATTTTATTAGCACGAGTTCGTGTACCTGTTAGGCGGGTTCTCGTCGAAATTATTCAAATTAAGATAGGAATATCAACATTTATCTAATGATATACATAATATATTTGATTTAAAACTTAATGAGCACCAATAATAAATTATAAATCGAAATCGGTGTACGTTTTTAAACATGTGAAACCAGCTAATGAGGAGACTACGAAAGAAATAGTATGTACCCTTCAATGTATGCGTTATTTAGCATTTAAAATTAGTTAATATTATATGAATAAGTTATTCGCATTTTCATGAATTTAATATTAGTCGAAAATAATTTCCCAAAATTTCAACTATTAAAAAAAAAAAACACAATTTATGAAAAACCGTTAATTCACTCGTAAAAACTACCGCATTTACGATAGACTCGATTCATATAATGTGGGTGCAGCTTATATATGGTAATTTCAACATAAACCATATTTACCGGACGTTTAAGTGTCAAATAAAAACATTTTAAGAGCTCTTGATGTTTTATGCACAACTTAAATTGCAGATATAATTTTATATTAAAAATCAGAGTGGACACATAGTATTTTTTCATTATGTTACGCAAGCAGAGGATTTTCGTTTTACTCGCCGCCGGAACGCACGGTTTTGACGTTCGAAATGAAATGCAACGTAATAAATCACCGGACCATTAAACATTGATTCGCCAGCGTGGACCGCAAATTATAGGTCTGTCCGTTCTTCACGCTCGATGATTTATTCTTGGAAACAACCGTTGATTTTCTATACTGCGATGTCTATTTTCGCCAAAATTACGTTAGTTAATAAAAAATAAAAAGCAGAAGAAAAAAAGGAAAATCTGAGACTGGACGGTGTATGACTGCGGCGGGCAAACGTAAGCAGGAAATTGTCTTAAACTTTCCGCACAGTTTAACACGTGGCTCGATTACACAATTTTTAATGTATACATTCAACCCTTTTATTATGTCGTTTAAATTCAAAGGGTCCAGCGACGACGGTCGGGTGAGCTTTATGCTTATTTCTTGGCGAACCGACTAGATTTTGGTATACAGATAAATATACACGCGTGCCTTATATATATATATACATATATAATATATACCCGAGCAGGACGCACTCTCCGATAACGTCGAAAATAATTAATTTTTGTGCATTCCGTACACCAGAAACCAGTGAACTTTTTAATCCCCCGGAATTCGATAACGATCGGCCATTAATAATAACGTGTAATTATTTACGATGTTCAATAGTTAAGCGTTTTTCAAGAGTGTATTGTAATCGAGACAATAATCGTCCGTGTATTCGGTAAACGATGTCGTTCAGCACACAATTATATTATTGTCTCGGCGTTTTGAATAAACCGTAAAATGTAATACGCATAGTATTAATTTTCGTTATCTGAACTTTTTTTCTAACGACATTTCAGTACATAGTCTTAACATGCATTTTTATAAACATTTAAGAATGATTTTACAGAAATATTGAAGTTTCCTTCACGTCCTACTCTACACTTTAAGTTAAAGAATTGTTTTTGAAAAAATTAGGAAAACCTTTACGTTTTGTCTAAATAATACGTGTATGTATTGATTTTTTTTTCATCGTCCGATTTTAGAATTATTCGATTCCGACCACTAAGAGAGATACGTAAAACTTAAGATTACATCGAGTGATAATATCACAAAATATGCTAAGACAGCACATTATCTATAATAGTACAACTAATGATTCATTTTTAGTAACAGAAATATGTAACTATACATGATAATTTATTCAGACAAATTTCGAGTGAATAAAATAAAAAAAAAAAAATTAAACAGAATACTTTGGAGTATTTATGTTATGTTTTAAATAAAAACATAAATTATTATATATATTATGACATTCTGCTTAACTACCGGTTTTGAAATATTTCAATGATGTATATTTTATTTATACTCGAATACGTAAGACGTAAAATATGAATTTATTAATATTTATTTCTCTTTCTCGTTTTGTTATTTTTTATTGTTTTTTGTTTTTTTTCATACGGTTTACGTACTATGTTAAAATTTTCGAGGAAATTGATATAACCTTCCTTTATGCATGTTTTCAAAGTAATATCAATATTTATATAATACAAAATGGTAACACCGTATCATTCGGAACGTTTTTTCCTATCAAATTGAATTATTCATGCAGCGCGCACATTATATATTTCCATTTTTTTTTTCGTGTACCAAATAAATGACAAAATGAAAAATTGAAATGTATCAATTTAAGTTGTATTTATTTGACTCAGTTTCTATGCTCTATTTATGCAAACAAAAACGAATTGGTTAAGAATATTAACTCATGTATATTATTATTTGATTGTAACTCGTTATAGTTTGGTGGCTTATAATCTATCTTAAATTATTGTCGAAAAACAATGAAAACGTAAAACTTAAATACTTAAGGCAATTGTTTTGATTTCTACGGGTCTGATCGAATTCGCGCGCGCCCGACGCGAATCAAACTCGGCGTTATGCGAGACAAATCTTCATATACGTATTTAACACGTGCAAATCATAAAACAAAAACCGTATCACATTGCTGTTACGCGTCGCGATCGACGGAAACACCGAACCGGTCGGAACTATTTACAATTATTACTCGGGCACCGTCGTTACAGGATTACACACGGTATAGCTTACGGTCCGTCTTATCGACGGGCACGACCGAGTGGTAATGATAATAGCTGGCAGCCCGCTCGCGTGTCCGTGTAACGTTATTGCCCGGGTATATATACACACACATATATATATATATATATATATATATACGCGTTTTACGATTTTCTGACGCACACCGTTCGGACGTCCGTACTTCAATGGCGCGGCGGGTTCCTGTAGTACGAGACGTAGGTATGACGTCTCGCGCGTACGCCGGCGAGCTTTTACAGTTGTGTTGTACGGTCGGACGCGACTGGGTATAAAAATTAATGTGTGCGCACGCTAGCCTACAGCGTTGGCTCCGACGGGAACGGTTTACGGGGCCCCGGCGTGGTCTTGACGTGGCGGTGGGATGGTTTCATCAAAAAGCCCGTCCGGCCGTCCGATAGATTTCCCAGCAGAGGGCACGGCGAACAAAAGGTATATCGAGTATAGTGAACTTATGGCGAACGTGTACACGTGTCACGCGTCGCGCCGTCGGACTTTCACAAATCTACGCCATAAGCATCGTATATAAATCCTCCCGCCCAGCCGGGTTTAACTGCCGCCGTGTATATCGTGAAAAACAATCTTTTTACAACGTTTTTACTCGAATTTCACTCTCTCTAGCTCCCTTATACGCACGTTTTTTTTCCTTTTCTATTTTGACCGCTTTTTTGTTTTCGCGTATCGACTCCGAGTTTATCTATATATATATATGAACACAGTACACGCGAGAACTGTATCCCTATCGGATTGTATGGATCGGGTGATTCCGCCGCGTGACCACTACAGTTGGACTTCGCGAATTCCAAAGATAAATGAACTTTGAATCCGTTGGCGCCCGAAAAGGAGACGGAGGCACAATTAACGTGCGGCCTTTCCTGATTTATCGGCCGGCTGAATCGGTTGGATCGGTCGTCAATTTCAATGCGGCCTCGCCCCTCTCCACCTGTTCCTATTCCACGACCGTTCGTCTACCGTCACCGTTTACCTCGGTGCGCCGCTCTTAACCCTGACTTGTATATGGCCCCCCCCGCCGCGTCCTACCTTCGCCAACTTAACAAGTGTTGTGCCGCGGATCTATATCACACATCAGAGGTTTCTTGGCACGCGTTACTTCAAAATCCGCCCGATCGTTTGTCAGATGCCATAAACGATTTTATCGTACGCGGATTCGCCCAAACGTAATTATCAAGCGGCTCAATAAAAGTCGAACGTTTCATTCCGATGATATATTACGGATCAAGTAATTATATATTAGTCCGTTTGGTACGTACATCTCCACAACGGTATTAATACAACGTCGTAACTAAAACGTTTCGATAAAAACTATTACATACTTGATCTAAACTTTTATACAATTTTGTACACGTGTCCGTCCTAACGTTTAAATATTGTGTATCTGTCCGAAATTCAACTTCAACTTAATAACAACGATTGATCATCCATAGTATAGATTAATGCGTATATAGTTTACTTTGATTTAAGTACAATCGCGTGATAAAATCAAGTTATAGTCTTATATTCAAAATTTAATGTTCAAAATAATAATAATAATTTAAATATAATGATAAAAACTGAGAAAAAATTCAGTTCAATCCAATTCTATATAGCTGTATTTCCGTAATTAATTAAGTTTTAAAACTGTGTAATAATTTTTAATTATCCGTATCGCTACAATATATAATTAATAAAGTGATTAACTTATTATAAGTAGATAAATAATCAACTTTAATGTTATGTTTTAACTTTAGTAACAAATTTAAATTAAAGGATTCCTACACATATATAATATAGTTTCATAAACTTCCACAATTTAATTTCAATTAAGGATGGCTTCGTTACGAATTCCATAAAATTTAATACAAATGTAAAAGAAAAAGGTTATTACAAAATGCTTCGAGTTGGCGTACCTTTAACATGATTGGCTGGAAACTGTGAAATTTACATAGGCACGCATTCTTTTGAAACGCACTGTACATTTATAATTTACAATGTTACTGCTCGTAAACAGATATGTTCCGTCTTATGAACTTTTCATCTGTTATAGGTGTAATGAACAAATGTATTCGTTTAAAGTAAAATATTATTATTTGTTTTTACCATGATAATAATTGTTTATTAATAATAGATCCGGTTACAAATACAGTTTTTCGAAATTCTTATTAAACCAGATTGGACACTAATTTATGGTTTTCTAAAAATCAGTAGAAAAATAAAAATCATATTACCTCTAACGTTATATTACATTTCTTTTTTTCAGTTGTTCGTCATAGAATTAACACATTTACTTTTTTCAAAATGAATATTGTTCAAAATATAATTATCATAAAATTGTACCAAAATATAACATAATATCAGACACTGCACAAGGAATTTTTAGTATAATACAAAACGATTAATAAAGTACATATTATGTAAATTTATCTAAGATATTTCATTGTTCAAAGTAATATACTTTTTAAAATTCACATATTTATAAGATTTTATTTAAAATTGTATGATTTTTAAAGTAGGTTATAAATAATATATTCTTGTTTTAATTTAAATACCGAATAGTTTATTTCAAGAACTACGTAACTAGTAAAATCTATAAACGGTAATTAATCAATTTATTTTCAAGAAGTTATATATAATATTTTAAAACATTTAACACAATATAGATTTTATTTTTTTTTATATAATATTCTAGCACAGCGTACGCAAACATTGAGCCTTTAAGTATTTAAACAAAATTAGAAAAAAATAATTTTTAATTAACACTATTACTATTATTTTATAATTTATGATTTAAAGTCATCTGTCTTAATCTGATATGGAAATCATAGTGACAGCACTAAAAATAAATGTTTATGGATAAATAAATTTACGTCAAATGAAAGTAAATATTTTTGACGGAATAATGTGCATAGAAAATTTAATTATCCGCAAACAAAACAAATAAAATAGAAAGCACTCTTGTATATTACGTGGTTTTTTTCGTCGAAAATCATTAAATGAATTCGATTTAATGTTCTATAGTGTATTTAATAATATAGATAATGGTGAGATTGGTTTAAAAGAAATTGTTGTAAATAAAGTATATGTTTTCGAATTCATTTTAAAGGAATATCGTACTTTAGTACTCGGTTAGCCGTATAGTTGTAAAGAGAGTTGCAATAACGTGGGCGAACATACATATTTTGAAATCAGTATATTTTATAAAACAGCAAACTTAAGTGCTGTTCATATGTAATAGTATTTAATAATGCGATTATATAGACAGACATTTAAACAAAATATATATGGACTCGGAATTAAATTATTTTCAAATAACCTGCATCGTATATTATTGATTGATAGTAAATACACATACGCCAAAAAAACAAAAAACTTTTTAATATTTAATTTTTGACTATTTTGTTTTTGTTTTTTTTTTTGATATTTGACTCGGTATACCTGTTCCGAACTGAAAATTATTTTTAGTACGAATCGATAAATATTTATATGAATACATTTAAATACAATTTCATAGACAAATCATTACAATTTGCTTCATTGTGCATACAATACGTCATCGATACAACGACAACTGAAATATATTGGAATATTCTATAGGTACATGCACGTACGGATGAGCGCGTATGCATATGCGTTGTACAACACATGAGATTGGCCTATTGTAATATGTTTTGTTTAGACGTAATTTATAAAATATCCACGCTGTGAACATTCACGCAGACATATATTACTCATGTATAAACTATTATTGCTGTATAACAGTCGAATCCTAATTACAAATAATATACAAGAATGAGTTGATCAAATTCAAAACACATAGAACATACAGAGGCAAATTGTAAAATTTAACCGTCGATTTTATTGTGTTTTCAAAATTTTCACAGGTCAATAAAAATAATTATTGTATATATTCCATTAAGTTTAAAGAAAAAGTGGAATGAAAAATGATAAATCAAGTTAAGAATATCATAAGCGACTATTCTAAATAAAATCATTAATCGATTTGCCTATTTAGACGTTTGGTTAAAATAATTTTTTTGCGTGTGTTTTTCAATTATACGGCATGCTTTTATCGCTGCGTATATTCGCCTAACTTAGCGCGCAACTGTAGCAGAATTACCTATTCGGAGCGCCGTGATATCGTCAAACATGCACAACTGTCAATACCGCTCATTTAATTTTTACGTAATCAAAATGAATCAAAAGAAAAAAAAAATAGGATCACTTTGATAATTATTGTGCATTACGGCTTATACGGAACGAAACTGATTTTAATTTAATACATTGTCTATTCGAAAAGAATAATCAACAGTGATTTTTCGTTATCCGTGCTGAAAAATATTTATTTGCAAAAAGAAAATTAAAAAAAAAAAAAATTAGAAATATATATACATATATCTACGAGTATATTGGATATTTAGTCATAAAATATAGATAGATATAAAAATTGAATTTAAATAAACTATTTCGTGTTATCGTGGTATGTAACGTATCAGTGGAAACTGGACAGATAATAAACACACAATCGACAGAGATTTCGTTGATAGAGAATTATTAGTATAACGATTAAATGTGAAATAAATATAAAATTATAATACACATGAATTCTAAATGATAATTTTCATATATCAATGAACTCTTTGTACGTAAACCCCAAAATAAACTTTTACAACGTATTAAAAAAGAAAATCACCCATGACCTTTTCTAGTTATATTTTATTTATAATCTTATAAAAAAATACGACTTGATAAACTACAATATAATAGTAATAATAACACTAAAATATTCATAATTATTTCATAATGTGTAATTGTATAGACTTATACTTCAATATAATATCTCAATGTATTTATTTTAATGTGTGCCAAACGAAAATTATTTCATTTTTTAGTTAAAGGAATTGGTTTTATGTTAATAGGTTTTAGATTTATATGAAGTAATTAGGCAACTGGGATTTATCAAAAGTGAAAATTCTCTAATATTACCGGGTGTATTGAGTGAGCGCTAAAAACAAAAAAAAAAGAAATGAGAGAAAAAAATCTTTAATACTTTGTCAATGAAAGAACAAGTTTTATTTAAATTCGATTGTTTTAGTTTTTTGACTTTATGGATACGTTTGCATTGACATAAAGTTATACATATTCACACATTTGTGACTAATATTAAGTGCAAGTGTAATGAAATAATTTCCTACGAATACAGATTCAAAGTACCTTATATAATTATATTTATTTTAACCAAATATTTAGTTTTTAATTGTAATTATTTTTGTATAGCATTTTAACACTTTAATATATTTAATTATAATTGTTTATAACAAATTTAATAATTATATGTAAAACACGTAATAAAAAAAAAATTATTATAAATAGTTAAAATTACAATAATATTATAATTTATTATTTTAATATTATAAAAATTAATAATTATTATTATAAATAAAAAATTATTATATTTGTGTACTAGTTACGGTAAAAATTACAGTTCAAATTAATTAAAGCTTTCATCAAAGATATAATATTTAAACCTAAAGTTATATATTTAATCTTTATTACCTTTTTAATTAATTTTAAATATTCGTAATATTGTAGTAGTATTTTATAAAAAAAAACATTTGAATATCTTTAAAATTCAATGTCAATATAATTAACTCTTATACTATACACTATAAACCCAAAATCACTAAAATAACAACACACTTAAACTGCGTATACATATTTCGACTTTAGTAGTAGTAAGTAGTAGTTAGTTCGTGCTGAAGATGAAAACATTGTTGTCGAAATATTTATACACAGTAAAGTGTATTAATATTTTTGTGATTTTGGGTTTATATTGTATAGTATAAGTCAGTCAAAAGTTCTCAAACATAATTTAGTAATTAATACTTACAAAACCTACAAAACCAACCTACCTACAAAACAAAAATGTCATACGAGTAGTGTAACACAGTATACATTTGAATGATAAATTAAATTATTTATTTCCTTTAATTTTAAGACAAAAAATTTGTGAATTTAAATCTGAAAAACATTTTGGAGTTATATTTACTATAGAAATCAGTAATAAATTTTTACCCGTGAAGCTAAGCTAATAGCTATAACTGTCAATTTACTCATTACAATAACACCGAAATCAGCGTATTGATTATCGCTAGCCATTTCCCTACTGTGGCGGTCGACACTACCATATTCAGATTTATCCTATTCGTGCAGATTCAAAAACCATTGAATATATTGTATATAATGGCATAACACATTGTTGTTAACTTAAATATTAGTATAATTAAAATGTACATGTATCACGTGATATTGAACTAAAATTAGTACTTTACATATTGTATAGTGCATTTTTTGGTAGCATAATATGAAAACTATGTAACAAGTTTTTTTAAATATCTTTTTAACATTTTTAAAAAAAATATAATGATTTATTTAACGCATACATGTTTATTGAAATATACCTATCAATGAATTAATAATATACTAGAATTTATAAGTTGTTTTTCAATTTTAGTCTAAAATAATAGTGCTCAAATTAAAACATCAAAATTGAAATATGTTTTACATTATTTAAATTAGATATTTTACATTTAGAAAACTCTAAAAAAAAATTAATTTTGTTACGTCAATTGTATGTACGTAATGTCATATAAATAACAGATCATATTTATGATGAATGCGGATTTACTCTTGTATATACACTATTAATCTGTACTATTGATAAATCTGTCACTATTAATGAATCATTATGATTGACCGTAGAATTTTTCAAAAACCGTACATTTTTTTTTCAATATTGTTTTGAAATTTGAACTCTTTGAGATAAAGTTACCAAAAAAAAAAAACTAAGTTACCGAGAAAATTGATTTATACTTTGCGTAAAAGTGCTATGTTGACATTGGGTACTATCTTAACAAGTGAGAAGATCATTAATATTTCACTTGAAAAGTTTTCATTCATCACTTTTCGTTGTGTTTGTAAAATAAAATAAAACTGTGAGTTTTTATTAAAGATATTACGCCTCAATATATCATATAAAATATATTAAATTTCAACTTCATTAAAATCATTAATTTTTATCTCATAATTAAAAACAATATTTATAATGCAATTACTAGCTGTGTAAATATGTTATTCAACTGAAATATTTAATTTAACTATTGTAAATTTTTTTATATTTGATATTTTATACTGTTAATAAATTAATAAAATGTTTAAGTTATAGTTAAATATTTCTTTGGAAAATTATGATACTATATTTTAAAGTTTTTAATAATATTATTTTATCAAATATAATACAATTACAAATTATTCAAACTGATAACGTTACTCATACATGTATTTTTAGCATTCTTCTTTCTAGTTATATCTTATAAATATTTAATTTTTACTATTTATTATAGTTTCTAATTTTGATTTAAATAACATATACACATTTTCGTCTTATATGATTCATGAAATTTATATATATATATATCTATATACTTTATTTAAACAAATAGTTATAAAAGTAAATAGTCTACATAAGGAAACGGTCAATTATAAAATGTATCTCATCAGATATAATATATTATAGTATAAGATAATCATTTTAATGCAAGTAAAAATTTTAATTGTAGATTAAATTGTAAGACACGTATGGAATAGAATTAATGTATAGCTTTGCACAATTTCACACATTATAATATCCCTCCTAAAACACATAAATAATTCATGAAATAATCTTAGGTTAAATAGGCATCTAGTTGGTATAGAAATGGTTTATGTATTCATATAGTGTTTAATTTATACATATTTAAGTGTGAAATGAATACTAGTAAATATAAAATTATTATACTGCACAGATCAATATTATACATGAAGGTACGTACAAGACAGTACGTTTTACACAAAAACACGTGACTTTATTGAACTAAATTAAACGAATGCAATCATAAATATCGTTTTTTTACGTTCAAAGCACATATTATATGTAAATAATAATTTATAGTTAATTTATAAAAAATAATTGTAACATGTAACTTGCATTCAAGATTAATCTTTATCAAAATTAATCATTTATCAACATATTTATATAAACGTAAATCGTCAACGGTTATCTATTTTTTTTTCTATTGAATATATTTGTAGAAAAAAAAATTTGCTTCATTTCACCAGCACGAATAATGTTTCCAAATCTCGCCAATGCAAATAACTACTATAATTCCACGTGATGAACGTAGGGTACCCTTAAGGATCATAAATTACGTGAGGACAGAATAAAAAAAAATCTGATTCATATTTTGGTCTCAGTAAATGCGAATCCCTATATAGTTGTAGTAAACCTGCCGAGAAAATTACTCCAATTAAAACTAACCCTAAATCACAATTACGATGTTTTAGTTTATGCGCACTTCCCTCGAGAAACTACAGAAAAAAAATTATATAACCTTGTAAATTATTTTGACAGTACTGCTTAAACCAAAATGAAACTAAGCAAAAATCGGTGGAAAATATCTATTGTCTTTAAATAACGATTAGAGAATTATCAAATAAAATTAATCGTCAGCATTGAAAAATATGTTTTATGTATCTTGAAAACACGTACACAAACCTGAATCATTATTATTCGTTTACAAAAGTTATATATATATTACAGTATTCATGATACGTTTAATTAAAATGAAGTGGTGTCCTTGAAAGTGTATTGGGAATTTTAATGGAATTATATTTAGATAATTTAAAAATTGAATAATGGAAAATCACTTACAGAATTAATAACATTGGTAATATGTCAATTTTATCAACCAACTTAAGAATTAAGTTAAAATTGTATATTTATGTATAACTTAAGTATTACGTTTGATGCAAAAATTTTAACAACAAACATAATTAACAAGAAACGGTAAATCATTCTTCAAATCTTTTAAAAGCATATTATGTCTCTGCTAAACGAGGCTTTTAAATTAGTGAAAGTAAGCTATATTATAGTACATAACACGATAAAATGTCTGTCAATATATAACATCGTTTTACGTATTATTAGTTTCATAATGTTCAACTAAAAAATATTTTATTTAATTTCGCTTATCATGATCGATGGAACAATATTTGTATACATTTTTAAATAATAATCGTTTGTATTTATTACATATAACTAATATTTCGTTATGTATAGGTATCAATTTTTTTTATATTTAATGTGTTAATATGTTACTACTTGGTATCTGATAAATGATGAATACTATTATTATTATTTTCAATTTTAAGTATTTTGTACAACTACTTTTTTCTCTTAGTTTTTTAAATTATGTGTATTTGAAAAAATCTATCGGTGTGTTTAAATGTATTGATTAATGATATATCAAATGATTATTAAAGTATTTAATTGATTTTACAAAACACATTTAGAATAGTAATTCAGCCGTTCAAAGTGGGTCATAAAAATATTAAGCTGATAAATGGGTGGCAAAAACATTTTTAAATAAATGAATTTATTATTTAGTACTGTTATCAATAAATTAGAAGTCAGTATGAATGGATACTGAACTACCGCATTG
The DNA here is from genome assembly GCA_019022885.1 of Schlechtendalia chinensis. Lineage (NCBI taxonomy): Eukaryota > Metazoa > Arthropoda > Insecta > Hemiptera > Aphididae > Schlechtendalia > Schlechtendalia chinensis. The sequence goes on from CM032343.1 coordinate 14,377,439, forward strand.
TCTGTATTTTAATAAACAATATAAATAGAATTATTTGAAGTAAATAATATGTATTCAGAAAGTGATGAAAATACTTCTTTTACTCTTTGGAGAATCATATTAGTATATATAATTCGTTAACCAAAAAATTTTGTTTTATTGAAACATAAACTTAAATAGACCGTATGTATGTGCTAAAAATAAAACGCAATTTTGTATATGATATTATTTCTGATGGCTAAAATAAACAACTTGAATTTTAAATTAATATTAAAATTTATATAAAATATTACTAATATAGAGTCTTATAATAAACTTGTAATAAAAATTATCGAACGATTAAATGCAATTTACGAATATTTTACGTTACAACTAAGGAATGTTTCAACAGTCATAGCGTTCTAATCATAATTTTTAGCAATATCGACGACCTACAGTTGCAAAATAAAAATGATGTTTACGTTTAATAAATATTAAAATATGGTATTTATACCTTTATTATAATGTAAACATGTGGTAAAGTTAAATTAGCCTGTTGAAAATATTGTATATTAATAGCAATTATAGCTTAAAGTAATATTATTAACAAACGTTAGGATTAAAACGCCTAGTTTATAATAAATATATATATAACTGCTCTAAAAAGATCCCATAACAATTCGAGGGATACGCCGAGTAAGTTATGTATAGCATATTACTGCATTGAGCATGAAATTAATAATACTCCGCAACCCGCAAAATTGGACCCTTAACCGATTTAATTGATTCATCAAGGCTAGAAACTCTATAATGTCCTGTGGTCATCAAAACGACTATAATACTGTTTATTTACTTTTTCACTATCTACCGTCCCGTTTTAGATATCTTTATAGTCACTATATTTTTTTCAAAAAAAAAAGTACAATGGTTTTTGCCGTTTGAAATGTTAATTATTTACTTTGAAAATGCGAATATAACAATATACAGATTAAACAGTAAAAAGTAGAAAAACAAAAAAAAACGGATGGTATGAAACGTTCAAAAACTAGCAAATAGGCACGCCAGTATGTACCATACGTTAGATGAGCTTTGAACTTCGTCGACCGTAAAATTAAATTTATGACACCTACATTGTTAACAATGAACCATTTTTGCTTGGATGAATAAAATGGAAAATGCACATTTCCAAAAGTGGTTAACGTACTGCTTACGCGTTTAACATTTCGATCAATAATGTATTATGCATGATAATTAATTATATATATATTATGTACTTCTATAATAAAAATGTATACTATACAATTTATTTGTAAACACTTCGTTTCAGTAAATTTATTAATAAGTGTATCGAATAAGTTTAATAAGTGGAACTATTAATATTAATAAAAGTAAGTGAATATTCGAAATGTTTATGCTTTTTTAAATTAATTAAATTTTTACTACATATATCTATTTACCTTTAACACAATTATTAAGAATTGAACGAAATTGTTTTTAGTATTATTAAATTCGGGATTTAATTACCCGTATTGTTATAGTTTGATTTTGTAGATTTTTTCTAATTAAAAAAATTATTTTAGTTCGTTATGGATTTCAAAAGAATTTCACAAAATGTCAATAATGTTACAAGTTAAAAGTATATCATTTTAATACATACTTGAACATAAGATAGTTTGAAAAAATATATATTACACGATTCACTCAAAATATGTTATATAAAAATGTGAGTTACCACATATTTAGAATTCTGTGGAGTATAATTATGTAATATTTATAAAACATTTATAAAATTTTTACATAATATTTATAAAATTTTAAATATATACAGCTTGTAAAATATCAACATGAATAATGTTAAAAATGTCACATATAACGACTAAAACATCGTGTAAAGGTCGAAAAAAATATATTCGAAATTCTAGTTTAACGATTTAAATTGAAAATATTATCTACACACTAATTTCCTGTGAACAACGTGTTGCACACGATTCATGGAATTTCATTTGTTCTCATTTAAAGGACGAAACGCATGATAATACAAACGCAATTACATGTAGAACGCCGAGTTTAAACAACAATTTATAAATACCTAAATTATATAATACACATAACATTTTTTTCATGAAATTTTATTACGCACAGTGAAAATATAATGTTTGAAAATCGCAACGAAATATCCGCGGGCGTTTCGTTGGCTCGAGCGGGACACGTATGGACAGACGTTTTAGAGTAAAACCATTGTATCCAGAAGAAGATTCTGAGCGATGCTAACAAGTAATTACGGATTTCGATAAGATTTCGCTACTGGAAAGTGGAGTCGAAATTAAATACACCTACACTGAAATATATGCATTTTTTTGTTTTTTTTTATAAATGACCATACGAAGTCCTAAACTGAAAACAAGTCGCCGACCACTACAGGCCAATTTTATTATTGGGCATTATTATTATAATCCACCATCATAAAACAAAACACAATATATGAATACGCGCAGCGCCCGAGTCTCTAGACGGGTATTTCGCACATTTCGACGCCCGCGGGCTAGGCCGTTCGGTCCAGCTTGCGCCATCATAAACATCCGATGGTAAACGGGCGGCGACGTTCGCATCCGTTAGGACAAAGGGTTCGAAGTCGTAAATATAATGCACTTGACCATACCGACGGTCAGGCGTGAATTCGTGATTTCAATTCGAGAGAGACGGAGTGTGTTTTGGTTTCAGCGGGCTGCGAGTGTATTATGTACAATGTTTATAATTTATTGACGGACAAATTGCCCTTTAAGTGAAACATTCTATATTCTTCTCACATAAAATGTGTGTTGGACAATCGGCTTATGTTTTTCCCGAGTCTCGTACTTTATACACTTCAAAAAAAGTTGCACGGTTGCATGGTATAGTTTGTTTTTATTTGAAACTGTGCATAAATTCGGTGAGAAAAATAATGTTATTATTGATACTACGAGTTCAGTTTCAATTTTCTTACAATGTTCTTTATGTGCGTCTGTGATACTGGAAATAATATTATTTATTTTTATCGTTATCGGAAATCGGAGTACGAGAGGTATTATTATATTTTTGACAAACTCGAATCTCAAATTATTAAGTCTTTTTCATTTTTTTCTCGTACAATTTCATAACACTTAGATGTAAAGCCGTCCTTATTAGATCTCAAAAATGTACTTACATTCGAAATTTTGAAATGCTCACAAATCGATACGAATATATGTATTTGCAAACAATGCGTCGAAAATAGTGTGTGTGTGTGTGTGTGTGTGTGTGTGTGTGTGTGTGTGTGTGTGTGTGTGTGTGTGTGTGTGTGTGTGTGTGTGTGTGTGTGTGTGTGTGTGTGTGTGTGTGTGTGTGTGTGTGTGTGTGTGTGTGTGTGTGTGTGTGTGTGTGTGTGTGTGTGTGTGTGTGTGTGTGTGTGTGTGTGTGTGTGTGTGTGTGTGTGTGTGTGTGTGTGTGTGTGTGTGTGTGTGTGTGTGTGTGTGTGTGTGTGTGTGTGTGTGTGTGTGTGTGTGTGTGTGTGTGTGTGTGTGTGTGTGTGTGTGTGTGTGTGTGTGTGTGTGTGTGTGTGTGTGTGTGTGTGTGTGTGTGTGTGTGTGTGTGTGTGTGTGTGTGTGTGTGTGTGTGTGTGTGTGTGTGTGTGTGTGTGTGTGTGTGTGTGTGTGTGTGTGTGTGTGTGTGTGTGTGTGTGTGTGTGTGTGTGTGTGTGTGTGTGTGTGTGTGTGTGTGTGTGTGTGTGTGTGTGTGTGTGTGTGTGTGTGTGTGTGTGTGTGTGTGTGTGTGTGTGTGTGTGTGTGTGTGTGTGTGTGTGTGTGTGTGTGTGTGTGTGTGTGTGTATGTGTGTGTGTGTGTGTGTGTTTACTGGTGAATTCGAAAGGTGAACATTTGTTAAAAACACGTTCGTGTACAGTACGAGAATGGAGAATATTAGAGTTATATATATTTTTGATAAATGTTCCATACGAGTATTATAATACCTAATATTATACGGTTGTCGGATTCAGAATTTAAAAATCTTTTTCTAGACATTTTTACTGCGTAGCTATTTGTAAAGTGTAATAAAATGTTTTGTTCGCAGTGTAAAATATGCACATGCGCATCGTCCCTAGCGTACGCATGCCGTACTACGATATTCTAGTTAATTTTCCAAACACCGTTGAGTGCTATAGACATTTGAAATATTTCTGACTTCAATTTCATATTGTAATTGACACAGGAATGAATTAAATAAAATTAAAACGACACTATTTCTGTTTAAATTAAAAAATCCACTAGGTAAATACAAACTGTATACATTTATTATTTTAGGTACTGTTAATTAGATTGTTATATTATTGAAAATCATAGATTTAAGTGGTAAATAAGTAAAATATATTAACCATATTATGTTATTGCTATAATAATGTGAATTCACACATAGATATACTTTTTATTTGTAATTTCTGTATGTAGTAAAATATATTAAAATAAATAGCATTTATTGGATATATGATGCTTAATAAACCTAACCTAACCACTAGAATAAAATATACTTCGTATTTAATTTTTTTACATATTATATAAATCAATGTAGATTATTAAACGAAAGTGTACATGTAATCAGTATAAATGTAATTTAGATAATATAATTATGTATCATTATCATAGAAATTAGATTAATCATTTAATATTTATTAGAGCATATTAAATCAATAATAGTTTGGTCATTTTCAAATACATATTTTATAGAAGTATTTCTGATGACTGGAATACATTCTTTATTCCGATTTAGCAACTTTGTATTTTACCTTTCAAACTTTTATTTAAATTAGTTTAACTGTAAGGTACTATTATTAAACAAATACAGAACTACATTTGTACTTTTTCAAGTGTTTTATTAATTCTGTATACGTTTTGTCAAGTATAAATTCGCAACAATCTTATTTAAATAAAATATTTTGTTTCGTGTACCAAAATCTACGTATGGAACACAATCAAAGTAATACAAAGTCAAGTTTAATTCGGTTACTAAGTTGTATGCAAAATTACTGTTGACGATCCGCAAGAGTCCCGCGGCGAATTAAAATAAAACATTTTAAACCGAATAATAATTATCTTAGGAAATGAGTATATGCATCACTACGGTCACACAATATGGTATAAATTTAGTATATGCTATCGATACAATTTGATATTCTAACGTAAAACATAAATATTCTTTCTAGACGTTAATAAATACAATTAATTCGATATAAAAACACCAAAAATATGTTAGACATTGAGCAAAACACAAGTACACATAACATTTGTACACCACATAATTGACATAACGATTATTTAAACGAGTTATTCTTCGATTAATACGATTCTTCGCCGTTGGACATAAATTTTACGGATTTCATGCGTATAAATATTCCGCCAATAATATAGTCAGAGACGGACACAATATCTTTAGAGATGACTGTTCAAAATTCATGCAAAATACGTAATAAACCCGTTCTATATCTTTTTTTTTTTAATTGAAAACCATCAATGTATATTTATACGAATATATCTCGTCGAGTAAAACACGGTATGTTTATTTTTAAAATTCCAAACGCTATCAGTGAACGTCGATGCGGAGTATTCCGGACGAACGCCATCATTGAACGATTCTTTACTACGGTCTTCGTACGAATTTTAATGATTTCATTTTCATTAGGGCATTAAGAACGACGACGGCAGCGAGAACCGTATTACGAGGAAACGGTAAACATTTGTTTTACCACTTGTGCATTATTCTTTCGTGCTTAGCAAATACAAATTCAAAAGATTCCCTATGGAAATTAATTTGATGTTCTATAACATTTCCTATTCAAATACAGACGACACCCTTAACGCCGAAGACGGTATACTGGTTTTAGCGTCACATGTGCAAAGTATAATTACATCGAAACGGTATTAAACGAAATTAATCATCTTGTGTTTTTAGCTGACAGACAACAAACATTCGATATTGCGAGATTTAATTTCAAATTCGCATTATCGTTCGCATTATCAAGATTGTTTGACGGCGATTTAAAAAATTATCTATAAATTAATAATCTATATTAAATTTTTATTTTAGATTCTAAGTTAAACGAAGAATGTATTAGCTTTAAAATTATGAGTTTTTATTTTGTCTGAAAATACTTTTTCTCGTAAAAATGTGAATGATCTTTACATGCGTTACCATTCGATAGCAAACTGTATCTAGTTAGTACTTTATTTGACAACTTTTTCCATTTTATGAATTATCTTTAAGTGTAATGAAAATTAAAAAAATTTCAACATTCATTTTATACATTGGCAATTTTGATATTTAAAAATGTAAAATCCAAATTTCCAAAAACATACTAAAATAAACAGAATTTTGTTCTTAACCTTTTTTTGGAAGCAATCGTTGTTTTCGAATTTAAAATAATTAACTGACTTTAACAACACCCAATCAAGTGATTTACTCGAACCGATATCCACAGAACTCACGTCTCGTTAAATTTTTTAAAATTTTTATCATTAAACAACAATTACAATAACCTACTACAGTAAATTTAAACCTATCTTGTCTTTAATGAATTGGTTAGTCTCCTTGTATTTAGTATTATATATTGGTTATATTCAGAGCCATTAACCATTTTATATCCGATCTGAGCAAGAAGTCTAAAGGGTGTCTAACTAGTAATCTGAGAGGAACATTGTAAATCAATAGGGATTGTGTTCGAATGACTTCTATAGCTTAAAAAAAAGAAATGCACATAAAGAATAAACTCCAAAAATAAAATGTATTAATAAAACAAACTTTAAATCTTAATAGTTAATTCTAAAATTGTATTTATTTTGATAAATTACGTTCATATGTAATTTTGCTATAAACTTCAAGTAATTATTATAATTTTACGTATGTAGACAGTTTTTAATATAACTATTATTATTGTTACTATTCAGATAATGATAAAGAAGATAATAGAGTGTACTCATTAAAGTTGGTATCCTAAATAAAATAGATGGGATAGAAAAAAATGCTCTGAAAAATACCATTAATTTTTTTTTTATGAATTAAAATCATTATTCTAATGAATATTATAAAAAAAGGACGGGACACCAGATAATTATGAATAAACATATGACGAGAAAAAACCACCAGCATTTAAAAACCTTAAAATTATTTTACATAATAGTATGTTCTTCATGTAAAAAAAAAATCCACACACATTTTACAAATGGAACTGACTAATGATTTGGAAAGGCAACTTGAACGAATGGGTTAAAAGCGGATTGTATTTTATATGTAAAAGTCATTAATTATCATATTCCAAAACTGATTCTGAAAAAAAATCCATTTACACATAAATAATTTACTTTGTGTGTTTAAAATAAATATGATAATAAAATAAAATTTTCTAAGTTATATTTTGAAGTTTTTTTTAAAGAAAGTGAGAATTTAACATATATATATTATGCGTAAGGAATAATTCAGAAGATTAATTTAAAAAATAACTATTCTTCATTATAAATGTAACATTTAAACAAATATATTGTTTTTAAGTATTTCTTCATACAAAAAAGTATTAACGACAATAAATAATAACTATTCATTTAAAATATACAAGAGAAATCAAAAAACTAATTTTTAGAAACCAATATACTAGAGTAGCTGTAAACTAAATAAATTTTAAATGAAGTTTTGTATATACAAACAATGAGATATAATAAGTTCTTAACTATAATGTTTATGTTATTTCATAAATATTATATATATAAATATATATACATTATTATATTGCATAATTTACAATGATTCTCATTATTTTCATTTATATACATATAAATAAATGATTTTTAATAAAACTAAAATCATGTCAATCATAAAAGTGTATATATATAATGAAATATAGACATTTGTTATTTTACTTAACAGAAAAACAATTAAAAACCTAAATTGTCGCAATAAAAGACGGTCATTAAAAATATTACTTTTAAATAACTATTTTTCCCCTTTATCAACTAAAAATATAGAATATTTACATTATTTCTTTAATACATTTAAATCAAACAAACTTGGAATTACTAAATTGAAAAAATATATATATATAATTAAAATTCTAGTAGATTAATAAGTGTATGGTGAGAACGTTCGTTAAAATGAAAAATGAATTGTTTGATGATAAAAAAAATTTAATAACAGCAACAAAGACGACAACTGAGACATGGATGACATATTAATCCAATTGAGTACTACAATAAGTACGCTGTGAAACGACTGAAGTGTTAAATAATAATTTTCGAACGGATTTGTAGATTATTCAGAGTTCCATTATAATATGAAAATAGTGTATATTAACAAAAAAGACGACATTAGATGAATGCTAATGAAGTTTATTTTATTAAATAAAAAAAAATCTTCGTGACATTAATATTATTTGGATATCGATAATAATAATAAAAATAGACGTAAGAATAATGGTAAATCTATTAAACTATTTTTAATTATGTCACTTATTTATACTATTGTAGACTGCTAAAAATGATGGACACTTATAATAACCAAGACTGGTCATTAACGGGCTTAAAGTGCAAATCAAGTTTAACAGTTAAGCTACTTTAGATTTAGTTACCTTTCTTGTTACATTTTTTTTATAAATTGATTTCCAACTTAATAGATGACTAATTTAAATTAGAACATGTTGACTTTTAACAAAATTACTTTTTTTAAAGTTAATTATTAACTCTTAAAGTAAATAAATAACTTTTAACTCAGCTTCACTTATATTTTTTGATATAAATTTAACGAGCGGAAAAATTAACATCATTGACAATATTTTCTGGGCGGGTGTTGTACACGATATCCGTCCGAGCGTTACCCGCGGTGAAACACAGACGTTATTATTACGGTAAACAATAATAATAATATAACGTCGGATGGTATGTGTACACAATAATGATAATTATAACAGTCCGCGAGAGTTTATATATATATATTGTGTAATATAATACACGTGGTTGCACGCCACAATCCATTTCGCGTGATATAAACAGGAACGGCGATAGTAAAATTCCGCGTTTCTCGGTAACGCGTAACCTAACCTTACCGGCCGTCAATAGAACCATGTGGTCTAACGACACTACGTTACGTACGTATACGTCGAAAAACCGTAATGAAAATTCCTAAATAATATATATACATATATAAGGTAACCCCTCCCCCTTCACCTCCGCCTCATTGTACAACGCGTTCGATATATTAATTTATATCGCAAAAATATCGACGGCGTGACTTTAAACAGACCGACAACCCCGAAGACATACATTATCGTTTGCATCCCGACGAGAGCGCGTGGCCGTTATTTATACAATTAGAATCCGTCCGGATCGCGAGATTACACCCTCCCACGTCAACGAAGCGCGCTCTCGTGCGCGTGTTTATGCGGTACAGGTATGTGTGTGTAGATATCTATATATATATATATATACGTTTTACACGCGTATACGTGCGAAAAGGGGTTATCCGTGTGAGTTTCACGTTCGTGTACACATTCGTGTGCACTCGTTTACGCGCTTGAACGCGTGTGTGTGAAGGGTTATATTATTATCTTGTCTCCCGCGTTACCAATGCTGTTATACAATAAGACCGCAATCAAGCAAATTAGACTCAGATGGTCGGATTAAGACGGCAGATGGGATTTTGTTGGGAGACTTTACCGCATTCGCGTCTGTATACGTATGCCGACTGGGACTCGGTACAGGTGGATCAATCCTTACCTTCCTCCGCCTCCCCCCCCTTCCCATCAGTTCACCGTCGATATGTCTGTAAACGTAAAAAGATGTTGCCGACCGAATTTCGCAACCGTTAACGTCGAGTCGACAGTCACTCGCGTTCCGTTACGGTAACAAATAAAAAGTAAAAACAAGTAAAAACAATAAACAAGTAAAAAGTAAAAACAAATAAAACAGTGAGTGGTATACAATAACGCACGTGAGAAAATCGCGTGTACTTGTCTAGCATATATAATTAACAACGATTTCATATAAATTCCAAAATACAATATAGTATATATGTAGAAACTGTATTTTTCTTTGGACAACGTGAAATGACGTTTTGAAAATATTATTGAACCATCACACGTATTTTCTACTATTTCATGAATACGTGTTTCCAATATCAGTATCCGTGAAACCCGTTATTGATTGACGTCTCGATATTATATACACATATGTATATATATAGCTCCCTTCAAAAAAAGAAGATTTTTTCTATATATTTATATAAGAAAAACAAATTTAATTATTAAATGTATTGATTAAATATCTTAATAAAAGTTTAATATAATTAAAAATAATAATTATATTATTTGCACGTCATTATAGGATGTAATTCTACCATTAATAATAATAAGCTGACAATGTATTTCGTAATGATATTGAATAAATAATTTAATATAAATATAGACCTCAATTTAACAAAAATTATGTCATCTTTAAGCACTACATGAAACAAATCATTAATATGGCACATTTAAACTTCATTTCTTAGTTATCAAACAATTTCTACGTGGTTTAAAATGGTTGGTTTAATAATAGAAAAACGATTGTTATGATTAATATACGTTATCTTAATAACGCGACATAATTGAATAATAATAACGGAAAGATAATATATAAAAAACAACAAGATTATAGTACGGCGAATATGTGTTTTTTAACATTAAACGCATATTATGAATATGTCATATAAGTGTTTATGTATGATTTTTAAACGATTATCGAAAATTACTGTTACAAAAAAACAATAAAATGAGAATGACAGGTTTATCGATAAAAGTTTAATCTGGTTTGTCCCGCATCTAATTAATCTATTTCGGTATATCCGCCGACACACGAAAAAAAAATCAAGAGCAAAAAAAATAACGAACAAAAGCAAAATTCGACAAAAACTGACTAGTTTATATCTATTTATTCGATACGTATTATTAAACTATTTATTTAATTTGTATTCAAATGTCACAATATCTTTATCGAATATGATACATAATAATTATAACTTTGTATAAATAAATAAAATAAATAATTGTATAAATAAAATGTATAAATAATTAAAATGTGTAAGAGGGAAAATATCTAATCTCAAATACTTTTTTTTTTTTTTTTTTCTCAAATCGGTCTCAAATACTTAACTACAGAAAAATATAATAATATATATATTATTATATTTGAAAACACAATATAGGAGCACAAACATGACCGCACGCGTCATGCACGTCGCCTAAAACAAAATTCTAATTATTATTTGATTTTGGTTTGGCCGGTGTACAGGCTGGAGACATAAAGTTTTAAATCATCGACAATCGTTCGAAAACCATATGTCGACCTTCTGACGAATGCAGACGATCGAGTAGATGTATTTTTATTAGTTATTATATACGTATGTATATACATATATACATGCATACGTATATGACATATTAAATATACGCTGGATTAATAGAAAACGGTTGTTTTATTTTATTTGCATGTGAAATTCTCGTTGTTGAGAAACGCCAACGGATATTTATGACTTTATTTGCAAAGTTTGATGATACTATACACGCACAGTGGCGTACACGCAGTACACACGCGTGCATAAGCACACGCACGTATATATGTATATAGTCACGCGTGGCTGTATACACAAATAAGTTCATTTCGAGAAGACGCAGTGGCATTGTGTGCCCGCGCGTCAACGCCACCGCAGCCGCAGCCATTGCTCGTGATAGGTCTCATTACAGACGAACTTTCTTCAGGCTCCGGTGTAGTTTATTTCGAACGGAATTATTTTAGTTTTTCTTCTGTTCCCGTTAAACGCGTAACGCCACCTCCTCCTCCTCCCGCTTACAGGCGGGTTAAGGTCCTTAAAAATGTTTTTCGCCATTCCACATTCAAACTACAAACGATCGTTATATCCGTTATTCTACCTTTGAAATGCGCTCACAGGATAATGAGGGTCTTCAAATGTGCATCACAAATAGTATATACAAAAAAAAAAATGAAATCGACAAAACACATAAAAGAAAGATGCGTATGATCAATACGATGAATGGATAAATTTGTTGAATATTAACACTATTCTCTTTTTCAGCGATTAGGTGCGTCTTACTATATATATATATATACGTGTGTGTATATATAATAACTTTCATTGTATTTTTTTACATACGATTAGTGATGAGAGATTTTCACAAATGAAAAATATAAAACGATAGCTTCTATAGTGTAATCATAATAACTGAATTGCTAATAAAATGAAATGTAAGTTGTCATATACTATTATATAACTATCATTTTTGTAATCGTTTCACGTATTGTTGCATTTGGTTGGATTTTGTATTGTATGGTACATTTAATAATTAAATTAACAAATCCGGCTTTGTTTGAAACAAAATTAATTAAATAAATTCAAATATGTTCTAATATATCCATTATAGGGATATATAATGTATGCATATCTGCAACTGTACTCAAATACGTATGTTTCATTATTAGGTACACAACATAATGATTTATACATTTAACTATCATAATATATACATTTATATAAATAATAAACATTTTTTTTATATTTATGATTTATGTATTATCTATTATTATCTATGTCTTATATATTTGATTCACCATACATTACGTACATATCAATATTATTTAATTTAAATAATAAGAATAAAAATAAGAATAAGAATGAGAATAAGAATACTAATTGAAACTACATTTTTTTGATTGACCACTTTAATTTCGTTCAATGTATTTAGTATTTTTATGAGTAGATCGTTCGTAAGACATATTTGTTAAATAGAAAAGAAGTTATAAGAAGTTATAAAGAAAAGAGTTAATATGAATTTGCATTGGTTTAATACCTTTATCTGTATATATAAACATGTATAAATGTACCCGTATAAATGAAGAAATGTCTTTAAAATCGGAGAAAATGTATACTGCGCAGCTACTGTAAAAAAATCATGTTGGAATCGGTCAATTAGCGAAACGTTTCAATAACATTTTGAACTGTCAGATTAAAAACGATTTTTGTTATCATATAAATGACAATGACCATGCAAGTCGAACTGTGAGTTCTACTCACATGATTTTCTAAATATGAAAATATCACGCGGTCGCTATTTGTGACACGGCACGGAACGTCGTAAGTATTTGCGTGGTAATTTTAATGTTTAATATACTGTTGTCGGTGAAATGCAAAGAAATGAAAATGTTCTCGGTCGGTTCGACACACACTTGACACTAGTCGAAACAAGAAACAGATTTTTTTTTTCTTCCTCGCAAAGTTCACTACACATATATCCTTCAGACGAACTCGAGCCACTTCAAAGCTACCGCTCATCGCGTAAAACGTGGGTGGTACACATTGAAGTGGCCGGAGTGTCTGTCGGAACGGAGACGACATTTTTTTTTTTTGCCTAGGCACACGGAAAATACTTAACCGATATAACAACTACAGACGGACATAGGTCTCGTTATCGAACTTGAACGATGCGTATACGCGTGCGGCGTGTAGGTCTGTTGAATGACAAGAAGAGAGTACCAAGTATATGTACGTTTACATTTTACTTTATTAGTATTGTTTTATTTTTATTTTGTTTTTTTTAGCATCAGAATTCTTCAAACTAACATACCAAACGCGAGGTAACATTTAAAAAATATATATATAAAAATCTTCAGACAATATAATATAGTGAACATATACAAACTGAAGTGCACGTTTTGAATTCAAAATAAAAAAATGGCACGTAAACATATATTTATATTTCTTTTAATAGTGCGTTATTTTTTACATAGTAATTAGTCTTGTAAAGTTTTTGAATACTATTCTAAATATTTTTTTCTATGTAAATATAAACTCTGTACACCGTTATCAAACATATTATTTACAAAGCTGAGTGTTTTTGTGAGTGTGTTTTCTAAAAATGTTGTATAGCAATATATTTCATTTTTTTATTATGTAAAACATATATAATGGATATATTTAAGATGAACCTTTATTTCACTCCTTTACTCGGAAATCAAAGTCAAATAGCACCAATATAATAAAACCTTTCATGACATCATTTGTCGAAAATATTTAGAACTTTTTTTACATTTTTCGAATAAATATTCCAAATAAGTTTGTAGTAAATTATTCGAATACGTATTTTTAATATATTTTAAATGCATTCTTTACTAGACAGAGGATAATTTACAGAATTGATACTAGCTCTAATAAACAAAAAGTGTTTATCTTGAACAAATATTATGCGAATCAATACATGCCAATTGTTAGTTTTGTAAATATTATTAAACCAAACCATACATGCATATATTAATGACACGATACACTGATTATATTATAAAAAAATATGTGAATATTTTAATGATTTATATGTTCGATATAATTACGATATAACCTAACAACGCAAAGAATGGTTTTTTGTTTGTTTTTTAAATAGGGAAATTGTAATTAATTTAATTTAAATAAATGTATGTTTCTGGCATAAAAACATAATGCTCAATAACATGTAATTCTTATAGTTCGTTTTTAATTTCTTGAATGTTTTTTTTCTTTTTTTTTTTGATTTTTCGATTTAACAGATAGTTAAAAAATTGATAGACAAAGACACACACAGACACACACGCAAAAAACACTAAAAAGGTTTTCATAAGCATGAGTTTTTTGAATAAACTACGCGTAAACCGACGTTAACAACGCAACTATAACAAAACAATTGTCATTTTTAACGTGACTTAATTTAGAATTGAAATTTAAAGTCCTATTACTTGAATATTTGTCTACTTGTTTAATTAAGGAATTAAGAAATATGAAAAACGAAACTTTATACGTCTATACATACCCTAGAAAATTATTGATAACCTTGCAATAGTTTTTAAATTACTTACATTATTCATTTTAGTGACTCACATTCCATTTTGGCATACTCGTGCTTACATAATATAATACATATATAATTTGATTCAAATAAAAATTCTAACGCCCTTCACAAGAGTTTGCGTACTAACATTTAACTCTTAAATCCAATCGTTAACGATTGTTAATAACAACGACGTCACGTCAATTGTTCGTTACTTAGAACCATCCAAAGCTCTCACGACGTGATGTTACTATAATAGTGTGACTTATGTTCTTCTTATATATAAAGTACACTAAAGTACATAAATAACTCACTTGACACTAAATGTAACTAAATGTTATTTTATACATATAAAATAACATAACCCTACCTGAAGGGGCGAACGGCACGATGTAACGGCGGCGAAGATATTCTCGCGATCGTTCGTCACAAATACATTGAACTCACGACATTAACGCACTCGGATGGTTAAAAATAATTCTACTCGCGTTCGGTTCACGCAAAAAATCTTTCGCGAATGGTTTCAAACGCGATCGACTGACGAATTGGCTGAAATCGATACACCCTCGTCCGTCGGGTTACATTATATATTATAACTCTAATGTTGTCGAACGAGAAATATTTTTGGCTCGAATACAACGGTCTCTGTACACCATGTGTTGGGCTCCGGAAAAATCCATTAGTAAAAACTGTTATGTTACCATATTTTACAGCTGTAAGTCTATGGGATTAGCGCGATAATATGATTTTACGTCCGTACGACAAATCATTACGTTTTATTCGTTACGTTTATATAATTAAAGAGTTTTGTTCGTTTTGTTTAATAACACGAAAAGAAAATGAATTTTTTTTTAGTCCTCTTTTTTCACGATCACTTTACATAAATCAATAGTAATCGTTTAAAAATAATTTAATATCAAATGGTTCAAATAGCTGAACGTTGGAAACGTATATACCTACTTTAATGTATTTTATTGATATCGTGTCATGACGTAATTAAACAAAATTCTTCTCATACTTTCTCGGTTTTTCAAACGCGTTTTTAACATTTTTAATCCGTTTTTTGTTATCATTTAACTTAAATAGTTAGTTATTTCACAATATTTCAAATCGTATAGTTGTCAAAATTTATTTGAATATTTCCAATTTTGAAATATATTCTATATGTATTTTAAACGTCTTTTTTTTTTGTTTTAAACAAAATGTTTTATTCTCAGTATATAAATTATATAATATTATAGCGTTTAGTTTGAAAACGAAATTTTACCGATATTTCCGAAAAACACGTTAAATATAAATAGATTTATAGAACTTTGTACAACATAATTATTTGCGAAATAAAACATATTTTTATCAGCTTATTTTACGTATAATGTAGTTTAAACTATATAGTTACGTTATTGAAAAAGTGGAAAATCAATCAATGTCGTCTAGTCAACGACAACGACTAATTTGGTTAGGTATTGACGTTAACAACTGAGCATTGAGATTGATTCCTAAAAAGGAAGCCAAGGATGTTAAAATCAATCCAAATTTAGTACTAGAATTTAAGGATTTTTACTGTCACACGTTAGGTTCCCATTCATTATAACATTCCAAAATCTAAAAATAGCTCTAAAATAAATTATTAATATGAAACAAAAATGTGAGTATTTTTCATATGGATTCACATAAATAAAAAAAAATTTCAACTATTTTTCATTCAATATAAACGAGATTTATGAAAAATACCAAATAATCATTAAATTATGCATATTAGCAAAAAATAGCGCGAAAAATCTAAAACATTTCAAATATGCGAAAAATTGCAATATAAAATTTCGTATTTGGAGTCCCTGGTACATAAAACAAATTTATAGTTTACTCTGTTATTTTTATCTGGATTCTATAATAATTAGCAAATACTATAAAATCTTAGCCCTACATATTACGTAATACGTATTTTCGCATCTTATGAGCGGCTATTAGTATTACGTTTTATTTTGCATTATCGTCTTTTAAAACCTTACGATGCTGACATATTTATTAAATGAGCAGGTTTTCAGAGTAAAGTTTTTTTTGTCCACAGAGTAAAGTATATATTTATATATATAATAAAATCTATTTGTTTCTCGTTTGTTTGGTAATAAATGAATGTAAAATATGCTAATATTTATCAATAACAGTAGATACACTAAACGATATTCCGTAGAATACCGGTATATATCCTGTATCGTGACATACATAATTTGTATAATACAATTAATCAATAACCATTAATGGTTAATTAATTAATTAATTAAAAATAACATATTAATTAATAAAAAATAATACACCTATGTGTCTTTGTTATCGCATATGTGCGAGTGAAATTTACGATTGTAAAGACGTGTGACATACCCTGAAATAATACGTCAACGTCGATAGAATTGTATGTAACATTGGAAGTCGCCTAGCGTTTTTCTATAGTAATCATACTTTATAAGTGATAATATACCTAACATCATGCGTTAAAGACTATAACTGAGAGATGGTTTTTCCAGAAATGTCTTATCTAAACGAAATCGAAAAATAACGTGAAAACGCGTCTCATCGTATGGATTCGTTCGCTTTAGGAAGAGAAACGTAGGGAGGGAGAGAGTAATGAGACGTTTTGCGGAAAATCCGTTCGGCGTTCGTCAACGTTATATATTATGTGTGTACGTGTTTTGAAAAATTCCGCGTGAAAAATTGTTCGACTCGGCACTGCGAACGGTGCGACGTCTCGTCCGGCGGCCGGGACGCCCTTTCGCACC
This sequence comes from Schlechtendalia chinensis, assembly GCA_019022885.1. Lineage (NCBI taxonomy): Eukaryota > Metazoa > Arthropoda > Insecta > Hemiptera > Aphididae > Schlechtendalia > Schlechtendalia chinensis. Next base: position 14,395,062 of record CM032343.1, read on the forward strand.
CGTCCCGCGATTATAGCTTATAATGAGTTACGGGCGAGGTTGACGACCCGCAGCTATAACGCTGTCTTCCCGACGATCGGCCCGGTAAGGGGCCTGTGGTTTTATTTATATTTTTATTCACTTCGTTTCTTTTCTTGACGTAACGAATTACCAATAACAATAGAATATGCGCGATATCGATAAAAATAATATTATTATTAAGTGCCCGTAGCCGTTGAAATAACACGTTATTATATTAATTCAACGTCGTGGCAACAGGAATCGTTATAAATATATAGTGTGGTTTTTATACGTCCAGTCTAAGTGTAAATGACGAACTAGGTTATGTTTCTTCGCGCGCATACGAGCCTATGTCAATATCATCTGCAGCTCATTCGAGAGTTGTGATTGTAAATAACACACGTGTTCGTATGTACGCAACTTAAACTATTGTGCAAGTCGATTGTTATTGTTTTGATTCTGAGTAGTTTCCTTAATTGTAATTTAAAACAACCCGAAAATTGCAATAAAAAATTGATGACATTTTCGGCATATTCCTTTTTGACATTTTTTGTACTTTTTAAGTGCTCAAAATACAATACAAACTTAGACCGGATTTATAATATTTTGACAATATTTATCGTATTCATTAATAATAATAATTTACTAGCGTTCTCATAATATTTTTTTTAAATACAATAATTTATCATTGTTTCCAAAATTCCAAATAATAATAATATTTTAAAACGTTTGTCAAAGTAACTCACTTGATCCGATATTCACAGCACTGAAACCAACTTTCGTTATAAATAAATACAACGGTAATAATTAATATGCAATTTGTATTTTCTTACGTTATGTATGCAAATTAGATTAAAAACATTCAACATTAAAACCGTTAAATAACTTGGTCAACTAAAAAAGTTTGTTCCGCCTTTGTTCATTGATGTTCTCAAACAATACAATAAGTAGTTGAAAAATTAAAAATTAAAATTAATTACCTATACCTGTACGCGTTCAAATATTGTTTTAGTAGCATTTTCAAAAGTTTAATAATACTATATAGAATGATGTTTAATCGTGAAAATTCGTTAATTTTTCAGATCATTTATTATTTATGTAACGATGATCGATATCACAACAGTAAAACGAATGATGACAATGATTGGACGAGCGGGTTCACATACCAGTTGCATACAAAATAAAAATGTATTTATAAACGTACTGTAATATAATAATCATAATAATTAATAATTCCACGTCCAACATTTCAACGTAAATTTTAGCTGACACATGAAGTACGGGTCATACCATAATAAACACAAAATTTTCGTTTTATAATAACATTAATATAGTTTTAGTTAAATCGTATTTTTTCGTGTACGTTTTACGAACGTTAATAATTTACTAAACTTTTATTTACTTATATCAAATGTATTAAGGAAAAGCACTTGTCTGTTATTTCACATATAACAATGAAATATCGATTTTTTTTTTTATAAATATTTTAGAGAAAAAAATACAGGTAGACGTTATAGAATAAATACCGATTACTGATGGTCGAGTCAAGTTTCTATGTTTAATGATAATGTAAAGAGAAAAAATATTTAAATTATGATAAATATTTAAAATATGTATAATATAGGTTAATGTATTATAATATTTAATGTGCTCGTAACCCAATTAATTATATTATTGTGTCCAATTAAAATCTGATTTTATTTATTAACTGCATTTTTATAAATATAGAATTTCAACTTAAAAATAATAACCTAGTTGTGCGAAGTGTTGGATCTAGTAAATCCACTAGTTCGGACAGGTCAATTGAACGGACGTGTTTGTGTTGTATTGTACGCTATCAATTTTTTCATTTTTGCCATAATAATAATTTTCTGATAATAAATCCGTTAAATATATTAAATATCAAATCTCCTACGGTAAATAACGAGATATTTAAATTTATTAGTACTACTGAATTTTTAGTATAGTTTATCTCGCAGTAACCTATATGTTTTTTGTTGTATTGCATTCTTTTTTTTTAACGCATTTTTTCTTTATTTTATTTACCCGGAATTCCTAATTTGTAATTGTTGAGCTATTATAATTTCAATATTTGTAGCAATTTAAATTTAAAAAAAAGTTTTCGGTCAACATTGTAGAAATTCACTAAAATAATGACTTGTCATATACAGATTTGTAATTTATTGTTTTATATAGTTTCATATATTTGGAACGTTTCGAGTGAATTTATTGAATATCTTATTTTGACATGGACATAATAATAATAATAATAATATTTTTGTAACATGCATACATGAGTAAGTAAGACAGTATTTCAAAACAAATCTTTCAGACACAAATGTATATATATAGTTAGAAAAGTCATTTGACTAAAAATTTTAGTTATCCATTTGAAATGTATTTCGCAACATCTCCAGCATTCATACTTCTGAGAATAGAAGAGACAATCAACATCATATAAACGTATGAAAGTGTATTGACAAGTACTTATACAATTTGTACTGAACAAATTCTGAAACATACGTATGAAAAATATTATCAAATAAACAATTCGCTCGAAATAAACATTATACCTATATTTATATTTTCACATTTTGATCACGAGATAATTTAAACGATTATAATGTACATATAAAAAATATTTAATCAATAATAATAAGCGCATACTATTTATTTATAATTGGGTTTTTACAAGTATAATTTTACTTTTATCTAAAACCTATGAAAGTATTACATAAAATATACAAATAGTAAATATTATTAATATGAAATATTTAAAGACCGAAAATCATATTTAATTATTTGTAGGTATTCACACCAATATACCATTTTCGAACTTATAAACCTGGAGATATTTATATGATATTATAATAACTACGAGTACAGTAAAGTTTGGATTTTTTGATTAAAAACTAATAGATTATTTTTCATAAATTACATGAACCTTATGATTTCATCATAAATTCTCTAGCATACTGTCCACTGATAAAAATAGTTTTTTTCAATTATAAACATACCCATTTTTTTTTTTTTTGTATCAACTACAATTAGTTACGGTTAGTTAATTAGTTTGTGTAAATGTAAGCATATACATAAATAAATACATAAACTTTAAAATTTTAAAAACACAAGTTATTTAGTAAAATTAAACATTTAAAAAGTATATTTAACAGTATATTTATTATGATAGCATTTGTTCGGTTAATAAGCATAATATTGTATTTTTTCTTCCTAAAATTTGTCCATTTTAGTTAAGTTCCATCGTCGCTATTATTATTATATTTTTTTGAAAAGATCGACAAACGACGTATGTTATGTTCTTCGCCGCAGATACAGCTCATTGTTTTTTTTTTTTTTTTTTTTTTTTTTGTAGGATGCCTCGTTACCTTAAATTGTCCTTTGATTTTTTAACCTCATTCTAAGTCTGTTAAGTACTTTCCAAGTCATGCCATACTGATACGTTTTTTCCTAGTCGAATGTGTTTTTCTTTTCTTTAGTTTAAGGAACATTTTCATGTATTTGTGCAGGCTGACTCTGGAGACTTCTTTACAATGTATGACTGAACAATATTTGCAGTTTGATGTTTTTACTAATAAAATGTATATTCAACTATTTTACATTCCATTCGACGCGTTTATGTCTTAAATTCTGACTATACTTTAAATCCCGTTTGCCGATGCATAAAAAAAAAATGAATATACACTGATTAATTACCTTACAAAATAATCTAATAACGCTATTAGAAATGATTTCAATACAAGTCAATGAAGGAAATAATAAAAAACAATAATATTTTTTTTAAAGATATTGAACAAAAATCGTAGAAAATACTTGTTTCTGTTAAAGTAATAACGAGATGGAATTTCGATAACATTATTATTATTTTTTCTCAGCGCTATATTGATATAACATATACTAGCCAGTCATTTTCGAATGAACATAATCGAAGGTTTTTTCGATTATTGCTTTCATGTTTTCTTGTCACTCACTATCTCTTTTCGATTCCTCAAATTTAAATTACGAATTTTCCGGGGAAAATTTAAATATTTAAAAACGATACAATTTTCCTAAAAAATGGTTTATGTATTTATTTATCGGTTCTGTTTAAACAGAAAATTGTAATTCAAACTATAATACAGATTCGTACACGATTGTATAATCAAAAAGTATATTAATACATATTACACACAACGTTGACACAAAAATCTCTAAATTCGTTATCTCTAAAAAAAAAAACGTAGGACGAATTTATGCATGTTGGAGGGCCACCAGGGGTATGCCTCGTCTCGACAATTGCGTCAGACTCTGAAAATTTCGCAAAAAAAATAATTACGTTGCTGCGTAATGCTCGCGTTCGTACTGTATGCTTTTAAGTGCGTATACATTCACCGCGTATGTAATTATTAGTCGCGCGCACACGCGGGCTTTGCCACGTACAAAACGTTGCGCCGACATAACAGGCATGTATACAATATGAGTGTTGTTTTTCGAGACACGTTCAGTGACTGCGGAGTCGAGCACGAACAACTCAAAACGAACCGTTAACACTCATCCCGAATCTTATTTCATACCATATCATACATAAACATAGATATATATATATATATATATCGTACATCCCTTTATCGAATACCCTAAATCGATTCGAATAATTACGCAGTACAATGACTGAAACTATTAAAGGAGTACTATTAACGGATGATAAAATATAAATTGTTATCGGCGATTTACTAAGTGCTTTGACAGCTTTGGAACCGAATAACTTCACCGACGAGATCGTCCACAAAATATCATTGCCAAACATTAACGAAATGCTAAACATCAACAATTATCGTATAACACATTGGCTAACTAAGCAATCATTATCAACTTCATTCTCGCTTATATACACACCGCTGTACAAAGATTTAGTAGAAAATTTAAAAAATCGCACTGCAGCTATGATGTGACGGACGACCGGGGAGAAACCAAGAGAAGTTGAAAAAAAACCATCAATAAATTTTAAATACGTTGTCCATTTTGTTTCGTAGACCAGACACGGCCACGGCGATAATATGGTCCACGGAGCACAAATAATATCTAATACTTGATTATTATTTTTATACACTATTATCATACTGAAATAATTGTTTGATTTTAATTTCGAATTCAACAGCTCACTGAAATCCACATGATATTTTACTATTCTCCTACGAATACATAATGTCAGATACACAGAGCCGGCGTAAATAATTGCCGAATGAGGGGGTGTCAAATAAGTGAAATTTCCGACTTTTCAATATTGTTAATAGCAATCGAATATGTATAATACGACCATACGTGATACGGATTTGCCTTTTTTTCCTTCTTACCGATTTGACGAATATTGTCCATTACAATCAAATTTGCCGACTTAAAGGTACTTTGATGAACAAAATGGGGAGAGTGTGATTTCCCACACCCCTACTTTGCGCCGGCCTTGCAGATACGTCTCCACGTAACCGGTGGCGGCAGTGGCCCGCGCGCACGCAGACAGCTCACGAACTACACGCGATACCTTTAGGTTACAACGTCCTTCGCGCACGCTCCCGGCCTCCGCACAGTCCACGGCTATAATTGTTGCCAACTTTGACGCCAGCACGCTACTAATGAATAACGACTGTAAATCTTTTCCTTACAACCTCCGGCACCACCTGCAGGCCGCCAACGCCGCGGGCACCCGTCCGTCCGTCCGCCGCCGCCGCCACCACCGCTGCCACGCACCAGCCACGTCCCCTCGTTCGTGCATATCTCTCTTACCTCTAAAGCGTCACTACGGCGGCAGCTGCACGACCGTATAACAATGGTTTGTTTTTCTCCGTTATTTATTTACACACCTACAACTTTTATGACGGTAAAACTTTCCTTTTTTATTATTATTATTATTCCGTGAAACTCTAAAAGGATACGTGATGATGATAATAGTTTAAGGGCAACTGTAAAATAATTTTAATTTGGAAATATTTATAAAAAAAATAAAATTACGTTATCTAATTTTCGTTTTATACATACACACGTACTTGTAAAGGTTTCGTATGTCTAGAGGTAAAATACGTATAAAATGTCAAAAGGTATCGTCAAAATGACACGGAGAAATTTCAATTATGGTCTAGCATCGCAACGAAAACGATTAAAATATACCATCTTTGGTCGCGATGATTTACGTGACGATTTCGACGGCATCGTAAAAAATAAAAAAATAAATAAAAACCTTATTCGACTATAGCGATTTATATGACCCGTGGAACGTAAATTGTTTACGGTTATAATTCGTGTAAGAATTATAAAGATTATGGCATTTTTTTTATTATTATTTCCTGTTTATCCCACGCGAACCACGTAACAGACAAATGCGCTGTAGACCTGACGTACACGAATTTAAATTACATTCGCACGTGGCGATGGTGGAAATATTCCCATGATTACCATAGGGAAATGATCACAACTTTGTTACTTCTTCAGTTTTCTTGTTTCATTAAGTACTCGAAAGTACATACACACACACACACACACACACACACACATATAAGTATATATAAATATACATATTATACAATATGTATTGATGTTCAACGTACATGTAGACGGTATCGTGAAGTTCACCTATGAATAATTAACGAACCGTTAAATCGTATTTAAATTCTTCGTTATAATATATTTTTGTATAACTATATAACAGTGTAATTAAAACCTATTTAAACCCGCGAATAATAACAATAAATATAAATTAATTATACATAAAATTATAATATGCGTTTATTCTCTTTTATATATAAAAAAATGAAAGTGAATAAGGTAGGCATATATTATGTTATGATATAGTTTTACGAAATCCTATGGTCCAATTTGCTCTGGATATTGATTTTAATATCGGTCAGCTCGAACAATGGCTATGCGTATTATTATAACTCGAACGAAGCAGACAGCGATGGTGTTAGTGAACGATGGTATGTAGTTACCTACAGCTATATTATATTGATGTATTTCGGTATAACTTTCCCATATGCCTTTTTCTTTTTTTTTCATTTTAATTATTATTATTTTAATAACGTGTGTGTGTGTATCGGATATCGCTGTCCTCTACCCTACCCAAATAAACTGGTATTAGTTTTAGGATGTGAGGTGTACAGTATTGTAACATTACACCGAAATAATAATTCACGTGACCACGTTTACAAATTAACCTTTTTTTCCCCGACTCTCCCACAACTATTCTCCCTAAAAATTGAACAACGTGAAGACTATCTATACAACAACGAAGGCAGGATTTTTTTTTTATTTTACAAAAAAAACTTTTTTACCGCAGAGGTGGCAGTAAACTTTCACGAAAAGCGTGCCATAAAAAATACAACATTTAATACATTTCTAGGAATAATCGTGTGTGAAATATATAAAGTTCTGTGTATGCGTACCGGTATATTATTTGCACGAACGATAAAAATGTTAAAAACAGATTTATATCATGATATTTATATTTCTTGCACATAGATACGGTTCATCTCGTCATCATAATCAACATTTTCTACGAATTTAATCGCGTTTTATGTTCACAAGAAATACAAGTTCATTTTTACCAAATAGTATATGGGTTTAAAGTAAAAGTTAGATTAAAATACTATATTTATTATGCAGTGTTTTCCTTCATCATGGGCCTGACTTAATACATATATTTTTTTTTTGTTAGAAAGTTTTTTCACATTCAATTATTTATTTTTTTATAATTAATATACTCTAGTCCTTATTTGTTATAATTATATATTTTATAATATTTCGATTCTAGTAATAATATATTCATCTATAATTCCGTTATAGGAGAATATCAACATTATTAAACAATACCTATGTATATATGACGTTTACTGCAATTTCGACCACAATTAATAAATTACAATAATCGTATTATAATTTGTATACCGTGTTATAATATAATATTAGAATAATATGCGTTTTCTTTTGACGAGAATATCATATGATTTATCTACAATATTTTATTTACAATAAAATCATGCAATATGTATAAGACAGAACCTTTAAAATTGTAACCTCACGTATTTTATTTAAAAAATTAATTGTATGATATATAATGTTTATAAAACGGTGGCGAAATGATATCATCGGAAAAAGCGTTTATTTAACATAAATTTATAAATATATAAGACCAAGTTTGTTATCCGCTCAGCTACCATACGTTTAAGTTCGAGTTTTTTTTATTAAATCCCGTGAAAAGTTCAGATAAAAGAAAACGTATCGAATAAAATTCGGCGAATGTCTAAGATGTTTGCGTGTTCAGCCATCTGTTCGCAATTTATACCGGACAGATTCCAGTAAAACGCTATTACCTCGTCTCTCTCCTCTTTAATAACGAATTTTGGGCAAATCCCAATGGATAACCATGTTTTACTTTAGGTTTTCTCGATATGTATATATATATATATATACGTACGTACGTGTACTTGGACGGTAGAACGTCGGGTAGTAAATTGTTTCGGAGTGATTCTTCCGGAGTAAACCTGGTCAGACACATATAATTTCCCGTTTCCGACAGTAACCAAATCATTTAACATTCAAAGGGTACTTCCTTCTTGAACTTCCTCTGTGTACGGCAATGTGAATTTATATATACTACGCATAATACACATACATTCAACTGCGACCTTCAAAGAAAAGTGCCGAATCATTATATACGTATACATTCGACTCGTTGTAATAATATAAAAAACAAAATCAAACATTAAACCAAATGTACAAAATTATTCTTTTAAATATGTTACATTTTAAACACAATATACGTTTGTGTAGCTATACTATATTATATATAGATATGGTTTTAAATACAATTTTATTATTGTTGAAAAAAGAATTATTATCACATAAATTAATAACAATAACTCCACCTGGTTCTGAAAATCTGTTATTTATAGTATTATATATGTATTATGACATTTATATTTTGTAGATATTAAAAGAATAATATGTTCGTTCAGAAAATTCGAGAAAGTGCAGTCATATATTAAGTTTGTGATGCTTTTTCACATCTGAATTATCATGTTATACAAAATAATGAAGACAGAGAAAATGCAATACTACGTCAGAAAGTAAATTATGATGTTCGAAATTTAGTGATTAGACATTGTATTATATTTTACAATGACTTTTTATTATTAGGCATATAATAGACGTGAATATCTATTAAATGTTCATATCTAATGCTTTACAACTCTTATTGAATTAGTTGATTGAAATACATTATGATAAAAAGGAAACGAGTTCTAAATATAATATATTAACTGAATATTCATAACTATATTTTTCAATATTTGTATCAATAAATAATTGCTGTATAATGTAATGTAAACGCTATTTTTTATATACCGCGGGTTTATGTTCCATTAAAATTCTTAAAATATGCATTTAAACATATTAAACTATTCGTTTAATAATGCTTAATAATGAAATATTTTGATGGTCTCTAAAATAACTATATTTTATATACTATATTAACTTTAAATAACTATATTATAATAACTAAACACTATATCAATTCGTTTTGAATGTTGTTCGAATAAAATTTACATAATGAACCTGTACAAATAAATGATTTTACAACACATTATTATTTATACGTAAGCTAGATTGGAAAATGACAAAATCGACAAAATCGTCCCTCTTACACGATTCGCTACAGAGAAAAAAAGAGTACCACACTTTGTTATGTCAATCCGACGTGTTATTTATTTTAAAAAAATTTTGATAACGTGAAAGCCGAGTAAGCTTCTCGTGTCAAAATTAATTGTCGACAAATCGATCGACGATCACACGGCGTTCCGGATAGTCAATTCTGCTACAGCTGTGCGATGTGAGTTCACCGATTTTCACGTACATTATAATATAGTAACCATATAGTGGCAACGGGCAACGGAATGTTATTAGTATTGCAAAAATGTGTACATTTACCATTATTATAATAAATATAATAACAATTTTGATATTATTATAGTAAAATAATATATAATTTTAAAAAGTATTCGTGTGTACTAAAAGATTGAACATGTTTTTATTTTTCCAAGCTATTATTTATGTTATATTTGTATACAATCAAATTAAAGGTGGTTTTATAAATTTCTTATCGTATAGCAGTTAAATTTAACCAATTACGATTTTCTTATTTTATAAATATTTATGTTATGTAGATAAAACTGAAAAAGAAAATATTGATTTCAATTTCAGATTTTTTTCTCGACAAATCTTTCAATGTATTGATGAAAATATTCAATAGAATTTGTTTATCTTTATAATGAAAACAAAACTCATGAAAATATTGAATTCAAAATATACAAATTATTCTCAAATTAGAGTTGTATATATAAATATTTATTTATATATAGTACAAATATCTAAATGGCTTTTAAATGTTTCTGACTAATTTGACTAACAAATTTGACAATATAATATTCCAAATACGTAAGTATTTATTTTTAATCCACGTTGAAGAAATCTTTAGTTTCATAATATAAACTCGGTGAAAACAAATACTGTAAATGAAATTCTTGAAAAAATAGTTTTTAAAAAATATCATAATCTAAAATAAATACATTATTTATATGGTAATATACTTTAAACTGATTAATATATAGATTAAATTACGTTAAATATTTGATATATACTTTTTTTTAAATATGAAGAATTATGTATTAAAATAAAAAACCTAACCTATAGATTAAAAATCTGAATTAGTTAAAAAAAAATGAATATTCATAATAATGTATTGAACTACACATTAACATACAGTGCGATAGTACGATTTATATCTGTTTACAATTCATCGCTTTACCGCTTGTAATAGTTTAAATAAGTTAATATTATACGTAAAATCTTTGATATACTATTTGGTATATATATTATTATTATTATTATTATTATTATATTATTATTATTATTATTATTATTATTATTATTATTATTATTATTATTATTATATTATTATTATATTATTTTATTATTAATATTATTATTATTATATTATTATTATTATATTATTATTATTATTATTATTAATTATTATTATTATTAATTATTATTATTATATTATTTATTATTTATTTATTATTGTTTTGTTAAACCGTTTTTACCTTATTAAGTTTACAATGTTATTCAGTACAATTCATGTGACATCAAAAACAAATACAATTAAGTATACATTTTTTAGCAACATAAAATAATATTTAAATGTAATTGATGTCATGTTATATATCGCAAGACAAATGTTCATGCTTTATGATATAATAATAATAAGTTGGTTGTTGACTAAATGACCTAATATAAATAAAAAATCATCCATCTAAGTTTCGAAAACAGAATATTACCTAAAGTTTAGGTATGAATTAAACAGATAATACAGACGTATTTGATAATATTGTATATATTCAATCATATTTTATAATATAAGAAACACTTAAATATAAGAGTCAGAAAAACTATAATTTTAGTATAAATATACATTTATCGTTTAAACGTCTGTCACTGCATAGTTATTTTAATATTATATAATAAGTATTTATTACGGATAATCAGCTTAGTTATACAAAAATTATTTCGTAAAGTAAACATTTTACAATAAAGGTGTTTAGGCGAATAAAAAAAAAAATTACATACAATACAAATAGTATATATTTATTTATATTTAGGGATACTCTATATCTAATACAATTCAATATACAAATAATTTTTTTTTCAAAAAAATTAAATAAAAGAATAAAATTATATTTGATATGATATTTGTTATTCATTCTTTATAGTTTTTATGTTTAAAAAACCATACGCACGAGTAATAAAGATAGGAACACGACGAGTGTGCTGCAATAAAATTTGCTGGAAGATCCTGTAACTAAAAGTTCAATATTTTTGATTAAGATTATTTTATATTTTATATATAATTGCAGTAATATTATACATATAATTTTATTAACGATCCAAATTTCTATAACACACACTTAATAATAATAATAATAATAATAATAATAATAATAATAATAATTTATTTTAATTTTTATTATAAAAATCGAAAACGATTTCTATATTTTAATGGAAATAAAAAGTTTTTTGTGCGTACTTAAAATATAATTCGAATATAGTTTTGAAACGAGTTAATAATAATAATAATAATAATAATCGCATTTATTTTACGTGTATGTGTTATTACCAAGTAGGAGTGCTTCTCGCTTATCTTGTCTGGGCAGCACTTTTTCGTTGTCACTAGACCACAAAACGGGAGACAGTACCGCAACACACCTGACCCTAACTGCGCCGTTCAACACAGTCTCCGAGTCCAACGGTAAATGTAATCCCAATGTCGTCGTCACAAGCCCTCGAGGATGTTTTTGCGGAGGATAATTTTTCAAAGATTCTTCTCTCGCCTAATACAAACAGACATACGCGAGCACGTATAATATAAGCATACACATTTATTATACAAATATAAAATCAACAAAGATATTGCAAAAAATCCGGTAAAATTACCAACATTTCCAATTTCGTTTTTTACTATTAAGGAGTCAAAATTTAATATAAGATTATATATAAATAATATTTTAACCATAATTATCATGTTTATTAATTATAATAAACTATTAGTATTGATTAGAATCGCTTTTCGAATACAATGATTTATCAATGCTTCTAAATTCCAAGTAATAATAAAATTATAAGTTTCTATCTAAGCAACTCACTTGAGCTAATATCCACAATACTCGCTGCAGCTCGCTACTATTTTTTATTACAATTATTATTGCTGTAGTTTAAAAAAAAATATTTGCTAAAAATCTCTTAATTCAACAAAAAAAACCAATTTAATATACAATTTAATAAATTCTAATTTAAATTTATATCAATTTTATCAATTTAATCTAAATTTTATTTTTACAATCTAATTAGTATGACTAATTATTTTAATTGATTTCCGGTTCGTAAAACTACAATTAAAGCATATAAAAATGATTTACAATAAGTTACGTATTATTTTTTGGAAAATAAAATCAAAATAACAACAATATTGGGTTTATTGCTCGATATTCATAAATATATTATTTTTATGCTTACAATGATAATAAAAACGTAAAAGTTTAAATGCGTACAATTTCCATTTATTTTATACTTCATATGTATTTATTATTTTTTGGAAAATAAAATCAAAATAACAACAATATTGGGTTTATTGCTCGATATTCATAAATATATTATTTTTATGCTTACAATGATAATAAAAACGTAAAAGTTTAAATGCGTACAATTTCCATTTATTTTATACTTCATATGTATTTATTTATTAAACACATTATAAGGAATAAAATATTGAAAAACAATAAAAATTAGGTCTAAGTAATAAGTCTATAAAATGAAAAATGTTCGATATTCCGATTTATCAACTGTCGATGTCAATAAACCTCTTAGGCCAATTGATGTTACATAATAACTGACAAAAGTTTTTTTTTTATTTTACGTAATGACTGACATTGGGCGTGTTGAAAAATACTGATAGAGTTCAGTTAAATATAAAATATAATATTCTGAATTAAGATTAAATCTCAATATATTTTTTTATACTAATACATATCAAAACAATATATTCAAGATTTGTTCGTATATTTACTATTTAAACTATTTAACCATTATTATTATCAACATATTATTATTTGATTTAATCTATAACTATATGGGTCGTTAAAAAAGAAAATTATTCATATTTCAAAAGATATTTATTTTAATTATATTAATTGATATTTTTATATTTGAAAACTATATAACCTAAACGGTCTGTGATGTTGTTATTTTTATTTGAAAAAATCACAATCTCAATGGAAAAAACAGTCTCGTAAAAATCGGTGCCAAAATAAAATAAAACCGAATGTTTAGCTTTAAATTTTAATAGAAACGACGTTCCATGCGTTAATAATATTCTACAGCCCATAACCATAGTAATGTAAAAATAATGTGGTACGTTTAAAACAATTCCTTCCCGAAATCATTTGACCATAAACCGAAATATCTTCTGAACAAATCCAAAAAAAAAAAAAAAATTAAAAGTGTATACTCAGCATTTATTTAAATAATATACTATAAAAAAATAGGATATTACATTTTTATCGGATATCAGACGTAAACATTCCGTGTTAACTATATGTGATGTCCTTATGACGAATAGATTAAAAACTGTATAACGAGTAATTTTTAAACTAAAAATGATTAAATATTAAATCACATACGCGTTAGTTTTTATTCATTAAATAGTTTTGTCGCTGTAAAACTGTTCATCAAAAAATATAATATAATTACATAAACACTTTATGTTAATATTATCAAGTGAAAAATACAACCGCCAATCATTAATTAGTCTAAATAATGATTAATAATTGTGTTGTATAGTATTTGAATAAATAATAACTAAATTCAGTGGTTAATTTCAATCTGTGTGTATACCCTCGTCGTTACCTTTGGGTATCGTGTGATTCATAAATAATTGTCGTTTCTGTTCAATTGTATGTAACTGAATTGTTGCAATAATAGAATAACACAAAATTATTTGATGTTTTCATGTTTAAAATATATTTAAAAGGTAAGTATTATTTCCATTGTTCAGTACGTTATACAGGTTTAATACAACCTTATAATTAGGTCTCGCATTCTATGCATATGCAAATATGTATTTGCATATTTTTGCATTTTCCAAAAATGTTTGATTTTAAGGTCATATTTCGATTATTCAACGTACATTCCGATTTGTTGCAACATTTTAGAATACACGTCAATTGATAAAAATCGAGAAATTAATAAATATAAATGTGCCAAAAGTAAATCGCCGACCTTATAAATAATATTTTATAATTTTATATTAAAAAAAATATTACATTTTTTTGGTCATGTATAACAGCATAACTTGAGAGGTTTTAAAGCACTAGTTGTAAACACTGAATCCGTGAATAGAGCAATGCTCATTTAATAATGCAAAAGAGTTTTTCACGACGTAAATATATTCGATTCGTATAAACGAATACATATACGAATATCATAAACTCCGGAACATTTTTGCACACGTTTATTAATTTCAGACGACTCGCACCGTATAACATACAACACAACATTAAGTCCATATCATATTAAACAAATCATAAAAACGGATTAATTTAGATACGTACTTAGAGTGTATAAACATGGTAAATGATCGTTATGTTTTAGCTTAGTTTCGATTTGGCAGGCAAACTTTCTTGCGAGAATTATAAGTTATTTTTATTGTGATGAAAATTCAAATTCACTTCAACCCTTTCACGGCTGTATAATTATGGTTCGTATACTGGATTTTGGCAAGGGGTGCCCACTTGTATGACAGAAAAAAAAAGGAAAAGAAAGAAAACCCGCAGCGTGACCGATATGCGTGCATAAAGCTTGCGTGTAATAATCCTTTTCGCCGGCACATCATATTTTAAACGTTATTATGCAAAAGACAACCTCGTTAAGAAATTCTCGAGTTATTTATTTGTGTATATTTTTTACCTCAGCCGGCTCGCAGCCGTTTTATATGGCAATTTACTTGGGTGTAGAAAAATAATACCGTTACTAAATGGAAGCCATTAACGGCAAAACATCGTTGCATTGTACGATTGTGATATATTCTAATTCCGATTGATTCTTGGCAAATTTTAGTAACCGACGCTTTTCCGACCCATAATGAGATGATTGACATTTATATAGATATAGATATTTTATAGAGTGTGTTACAGCAATAACGTTTTCAATGTGCAAAAATATTTCGTGAAACATCATCGTTATTTTTAAATATGTGTCACACACGCGCTCGCTTAAATCGATATTATATTCTATTTGCACATTACAAATATATTATGAAGAACACATATTGGTACATATTGCTTATTGTGGACGTGTGGCTTTTTTATTTTTTATTTTACAATAATATATAATACAGTCAAGTCATATCTATACACTTCTAAATTAGAAGTTCTAATATTTTTCGATATTCGATAACTGATAAAAGATGATTTTTGTGACTTTATTGCCGATATAGATTATTCTATAATAATATTATACAAATTTCTAACATACTTTACAGTTGTCCGACATATAACGAAATATATATTGTATGTATATATATATATAGTAATTTATTTAAATCGAATATTTGTTGTGTTTATATATAATTAATATTATTATAGGATTTTAGATATTTTAATTTATTTAATATTGATCTGATAAAATCAAAAGATTAACCAGAAAAAATCTACCAAAGTTTTAATAATTTAAAATAAAAATTGCAAACTTAATTCTCTAAATTAAAAAAAAATATATATATATGTCTTCTGCTTTACTCAGGGCCTTGCCTTGTCTTTGCAAATCTGCTTTCCATTTTTCTCTGTTAAAAGCTAATCTTTTCATGTCCACGTATCGGTTGCAGTCAGTTTGTTTTATCATTTCTTCTATATATGCCTTTCTCGTCTACCTCTCCCTCTGTGTCTATTTATTCGTCTTTCAAATATATTTGTCAAAAACAAATTATGTCTCAGTAGATGATCCAACATTTTTTAACTTCTTTCTTTTATGATATATAACAGAATCATGTATATGTTTAATATATGTATATGTATGTAATAAATGTGTTTACTCGTATATTATGTGAAATATATTTCTAGAAAATCTTACGCCATTTAATTTTTTGCCGTATTAACATATTTGGTAAGTCTAACAAACCCAAATTTAACGCGTTTTACAAATGTCTTAAGAACCCGAGAGGATTACCCCAAATATGGTGAAATAGATTTTCATTCAACTCAAAAACCCAATATTCTGTTTTCACTTGTCCCAGCGAACGGTATATACGTATAAACACATAACACTATTTTTATTCCACTTAACTATTAAAGAGTTTGAAAAATGATTAATTATAGATTATTTTTTACAGTGATTGTTGCAGTGGAACAATACATTATGGCGGACGTCATTTTTAAGGAGTTAGATTATAGATAATTTTTCATTCTTAGTTCCATATAATGCGTATGATTGGCCGACATCTTGTAATCGTACTGGTATTTTTGAACTTTTAATAAGAAATTAAGACGATTTTCCTATATATTGGACAGTTATAAAAAAAATCACGAGACTGTAGTCTAAATATGCAATGTACAATGGTAGAAATCAAAAAGGAGACTAAATGAAAAAGACGGAATGTTAGCCAGTCTATTTAATAACTGAAATGACGCCACTGCGGGTTAATAATCAAACGACACCGATTAAAAGATATTAATAGTTTTTCTGAATTTCAAACGATATTTAAAATATTTTTGTGCACTGAATTATAACGTTCCTGAGATGTCTCAACGGCGTGCTATTTGATCAAACAGTATTTCGAATTAATTACTATAATAACTACGCATTTCGAGTTAAACGATCGCCGTAGGGCCGTTTAAGCGTTATTCGAAATAATAAACAATGCTTATTTTAATAGTGTTTACGTTCCATAAGTCACTGTGTATCGAGTTCCGTAGACGTTCTTGAGTTATCCAATCTCCGTGTTAATATTGTATAGTACCTATTTTGACGGATAATAATTAAATGCCAAGCATTATGTGTATCCCAGTCGAAATTAAACGCACGCCAAAGGCGGAAAAAATAATTCCGAATTACTTATGACGATACGTCGTCTTCCACTGCCATTCCGGTGTACAAACTTATCTATATATACTATATGTAATATAGTTCAAATCCGATTTTTTTTTTCATTAGTACCGACAACGTTCTCTCGGAAGTAATAAGACGGTCTTAACGAAAACCTATAGAAAATAACGTTTTTAATTTATTTTATCCTTCTTTTTTCACACAACTTTATATTTTTGTCGTAAAAAAATTGTTTTTTTATTCGAAAATTGTTCGAATTTTCCTATAACTTACGTGTTGGATTCGATTTAAACCACGGAGCCTATTCTTTAACATAAATGACAAAAATGGAATTCATCTTGGTGTCGATCGATAAACATAATATTATTACGAAATACGCAAACTTCCGTATTAAATTCATTACCAAACGAATGTTTTTACTCATAAATTGATTTATAGTTTAAATGCAAAGTCAAACGCTGGTTTATTTATTTGTTTTAATCTTATATTATAAACATATAGTATAGAATTATGTTTGGGTTATAAACAACGATAAACGACATTTAGATTCAAAATTCATGATACGTAATACATGTTAAATCTATTTATAACAGGTATAGTTAATTGAATTTAAATTTGATCAATCCGTATAATTAACAGCACAAATATAATATTAAATAGCAAGCATGAACAATTCAGTTTGGTGAAAATTAAATACGACTTTATTAAACTAAATATATTAAATAAACAACTTAAATAATTCACAAGATTTTTATTATTTTAATTTACATCGAGAAAATTATATTAAATTAACTGTTTATATATTGGCAAAAAATGGCTGAGATTTATTTTTATTAACTATAAACCAAAATAAAAATGTTTACATCATACTAATAGTTTTTTGAACTTTATATACAAATGCTGCAAATTAATTATAAAAATAAACTTTTAAACTTACGCAGTAATACATTTTTAAAAAAGTTTAATATAAATAGTTATGTATACTATCCTTGTTCCATAAGACAATGTCAATAGTCGAATTCATTAAGATATTATTGAAGTATAATTGTTCAGATAATTGAATATATTCTGCTATATAATCTTTGTTTTTCCCAAATGCAAATTTGCAAATTCACGAAATAATTGCACAAAAGTTATTTTATTCTAGTCATGATTTATAATCGAAATTATGTTACCAGAATCAGTTTGCGTGTAAAGTTTGATTCGGGTTCGCTATCCTCAGAAAGCACCTGACTTAATGTGTGTAATATGAGAGTACACTGGCCACAATAACGCCCACCTACGTCCGAGTATATATTTTATAGTGTTCCAACTGTAATGACAATAGGAAAATACGATACGTATAACGGTATATTTTTCAGAAATTATGTATTCTATTAATGTTTCCATCAATAAGTTTTACTACGATATAATCTTTTGCAAGCCTATATACCCATATAATAGGATAAAGGAAATAGTATACAACTAAATACAATATAAGAAGAACTATTACTGAAAAGCTCTTTCTTTTTTCTTTTTTTTGTTATATACCGCACGTTGCGGTGGTTACGTATACGTTGGTCTATACCAAAAACGTTTTCGAAATAAACAAAATGTACATTGTCCTGTGGAAGACAATCAAAAATATAAATAAATAAACTTAGATATCTTATTTTGGTCATTGAGTTGGAAAATTAATGATTTCACAAACTACGTATTTGGTGGCATTAAAATATTTTAACCACAAAGTGTGTTAAAATATATTTAAAATAAACCTACGTAAATTGAATAATTATCTTATTTGCACGTGATATGGTTTTATTAATATATTTAAATAGTTTGAACCGTCTGCTGACTGTTAACATTATATATCGGTAGGCAAATTATCCAAAAATAAAGTATTCTATACTAATAATTATTTGTTCCATTTCATATTTTACGAGAAATGTACGTCAACTGGTCATAAGTTAAATTAGTAACAAATCAAATTTATCACCTAACCAATTATTGAAAGTAAACAATTTATTACAATTAATTAATATTTATAATTTGTATATATATATATACAAACATAATTATCATATGTCTTATAATTATATTAATATGAGATTATTTTTAAACTCTCAATGAATTTCTGTTTAAAATACAAATTATAAACACATATAATTAATATTATTATTATTTATTACACATGTAATTAATATGAATTATTAGCGATATCATTTAAATAATTTTCAAATTTAATAAACCAAAATTACTAACCACCTTAACTGTTTCAACTAAAGTTGTAAATTAATATTATATACAAATCGTAAGCAACCGATTTTAGTAGTGCCATTTCAATTTTCCATATATCCAATTTCACCGCACCATCAGATTAGTCGTTCAGAAATTAAGTGTTCACAATATATTTTAATATCTAATTAGTGCGTATTAACTTAATCCATGTTTTCTAAATTCCAATATTGTTTACAACTAATTCAGCAATAAATTTAATTAAACAGAAATATGTTTACGCTACCTATTTATATAATATTATCGTCCGTCAACTGGATTTGAAAAATAAAGTGCTGCCAGTTATGAAACGTTTAAATTACACACTAGACTACATTTTAATCTCAAGTAAAAAGAGAGTAAAAAGTGTCGATAACAAGAGTCTAAAACCCGTTCATTGACGAATAAAAATAATTTTCTTTTCGGTTAAACATTTTAACCAGAAGAACATATTACCGAAGAACGCGTAAACCAATTATAAGTCAAAATGGAAGATTGTACGATAGCACACCCTTCCACTTCATCTCAAACAAAACAGCACACGTGACCAATTGACTTACAGACTATACCTTTTACACAAAAAATAATATATTTTGTTCTTCCAATGTTGCCAATTTGATTTATAGGTGAAAAACGAAGAATAAAGTTAGAAAAAAAAATAGGTAGTTGTGGGCATAAATAAAAGGAGGAGTTATGAAGCGAGTGAAATATGTACTTCCGTTCCGGCGTAGTTCATATATAGATGATATCATCCTATACTGATATCGTGTACTTTTCCCGCCCCATTCGCGTGCATAAGGATGGACGTTCATGGTCGTAAAACGTAATATTATCACCTACCGTTAAAACGGTCTGTTTCACAGCGAGAACGTATGTATAATATGATAACGTCATCGTGATATCCGAGGACTTTTAGAAACGCGTCAATTTGTCGATAACAAAAATAATAAAAATTCTAATACCGACGATAACCGTGAGTCGATTTTGTTCTTGCGAGTTCGTAATACTTTATTAGATTTGTCCAGTAATTTATTTACTTCTCAACAATTATGTAATATGAAAATCGTTAAACACGCCGAGAAATATTCTACACGCGAGAAATAAATATTTTCAACTGATATAAAATCATAATATAAATAATACGTTTTATCGTAAAATATTCTCATTTATAACCAAACGTTACGAAGACATCATAAATTAGATCAAATGACGGAAGCAGTTAATTCATTTCCTTGAATTATGTTGTTATTAATAATTTGCTTGAACGCTTTAACAGGAACAGACTGTATTTAAAATAATTCATCGAACTCCGCTACGTGTTATTCACTTCATTGGTATTAAAAGACATATTCTCGACATTTCAATCGATCGTATATTAACAATAAATATAATAATTCGTAATAATAAAATGTAACTTTACACTAGACAAAACGAGATTTAGTAATTTTCATTGAATGATTTATCAGCAGTATTTGATACTTACCGACACATTGTTTATAAACCATTGGAGACTGGATGCTGGGTAAGATTTAGCCGACGTACAGTTCAAATTTATTGAATCGCCAAACTGGTAAATTGACTTATCACCAGTGATGTACGGCCCGTCTTTGGTAAATCTGAAAAATTGAAACGATATTATAACTCATTTACATTTCCACGTGATTACCAAAGATCTAACGACAATTAAATGCACAAATTTTAAATGGCACCTATAGATTGATTCTTACATTTTTCATTCATCGATCAATGCATGGGAAATAAAAATACATTTAAGATGAAATAGATCATTTCATTTACAAATTCTCCTGCACCTATAGTATACTACGCATCTATTGTTTTCTTCGTATAATAAGACTAATCATAACGAATTTATACGGTAGAAACGCATTTTCATGGATTATACATTTTGATATTTTGTTCGAAATATCGAAACGGTCGAAAACAAAACTTTCATTTTTTATAACAATAGTGTCATGTGAATATGAATAATTGAAGTGATTAATAGTATAGACATATCCACAAATAACATATGACATATTAGTAGAAAATTAGCACTTTAAAGAATTGTAAACGTTCGTTTTAAAATAACGTCAAAATGTTAGATATATCTTTTTGGATAACTATAAACGCATAAACATATTCATAAACAAATCCAAATATGTTATTATGTTTTTGTTATTTTTGTTATTTTGTTTTTGAATAAAATTGAATGATATATTATTTTAAAAAGTTTCATAAAAAGAAAACTGTAAAGTTAACCAAGCCAGCAGGTTTATTATTATAAGCGTAAATTAAAAAGCGGTTAATAATTACGCTTATGATTTAATTTTTGATGAAACTATCGTTTTAGTCGATGTAAAAAACCGTTTAGAAATATTACCTTTAGAAAATTTTTTAAACTTATTTTATGATTGATATTCAAATAATTTCTATTTTAATTTGTATATATATATCAATAACCTAATCTAACCTAATCTTATTTATATATATATTAATAATTATTATGCATATTATATTTTGAACAACACTGATAAATAAATATAATACATAATAATAGTTTTATTTGTTTAACATTTAATATAGAAAAATTTGATTGGTATATAATTAATTATTCTTTTCAGGTCAAACTTTAGTATTAAATATTAACTATACATACTTTAAATTAAATTATGTATTAATTTAAGTCCATAAATTATTATTACTAATATTTTATGTTAATAATATTTTATTAGACTAATAAAAATTTGTTTCGATAAGATTATTTTATATATATTTTTTTTTTACAATTTTGTTTACGAGTAAGACAAGACTGTGTTGTTTTGTTTTTTAAGTAAACACATTGTTATAAATGAATAAAATTATTTTTCTATATGTTCATTTTTCAAATAAATATTTAAACAATTAAATACATACTAATTTTCTACGTTTTATTTTTATATTCATAAAAATAAATACGTCATAATTGTATAAATAGAAAATTAATTAAATTGTGTACTTTTTATTATGGTTGAAGCCAATGTAATAATTAATTACACAGTTTATATAATTACTATTTTATTTTATATAACATTATCTAAAACAATTTAAATTTACAACATTAAAATTAATGTATTTAATTTTGAAGAATTATCCGCAATAAATTAAATACAAGTCATATCATTATATTACCAGATTTCATACTTTTATTTTATATTTTTATTATTATTATAAATACACTACATCATTTGTAATTCAAACTATTGATTAGTTTTAGTTTTATAAATTATTTGTATTTGTTTTTATTGTTTGCATTACTATGAAAAAAAAATCAAAAATAATAAAAATAATAATATACAAATAACACACATCATATTTTTCATTATACGTTATCATATTTATTGTGAAGTAAGTAAAAATAATAAAAATATGTTTGAATTAATTAAAAATATTAAAACAATTTTAACAGCCAATTATTTTTATGAATCAAATAACGAAAATTTTATTATTATCAACATTGAGTTTTACTAGACTAAAATATAAACTCTATATAATTTGGAATCATTAGTCGGTCAGAATAAACCTACAATAATATATAATCAACCCAATACATATCAAATTACGATTCATCTGAATAACCAGTCAACAATGTTCGAAACACACAACCGCCGCGATTACTAATACCACATGTATACGCATATATAAATGAAAAGGTAAACTTATACTATTTGTTACGACGTAGACGATTAAAATTAATTATAACAATGCTTGCATTTTACATTGAAAATAAAATAAACTAATATTTAAACAAATTGTAGTAATAATATATGCATACAAGCTTTCATCGTGTGTTTTTATCATACAATAAAGAACATATGCGTATATCCATTCGATACCAAACATAATATAATATTTCTATTTAAACGTATACATTATAACAGAACGAAACTTTCACGATTTTATTTAGTTACATTTATTTTAAAACCCCTTCACGTTTTAATTGAAAACTTATTTGATTTCAAAAGTTAATTATATTTATAATTATTTTAATTTTTAATACAACATATTTATGTGACCACAAATAAATCAACGCACGAATTGTATACTATTAAACTGTACGTTATCTAGTCCGATATTATAAAGTATACATACTCGTAATTATTTTAAAACGTCTATAATATACGAAATAGCAATAAATTCCAAGCAAAACACGCTTGTATACGAGTTTTTGAAATAGCATGCATCGAGTACGCTAAAAGTAATTAATTGAATTCCGTAACGGAAACAACATAATACGACGAATTTCCAATTTGCTTCATTAAAACCCCGTTTTATTTACACATTGGTCGTACATTATATTATTATAACACACGGGATCCTCCAGTGAGTGGATTTTTATCCTTTTTGTATGCATTGCGGTACACATAATTTTCTATTAATCTGCCGTATAAACCGAACGTGTATATGAGACTACATAATAAATTAGCGACAATTTTATCCAGATCGGCGTAATGATTTCCGGGACCGCGAAAATTTAGTCAGAAATTGTTTAAAACGTCATAAACTATCACATTAGAGGTTCTGGTTCGCAAGAAATTCCAAATCGAATTTTCCGTTTCATGGTCACCGAGTTTGCCGCAACCAATTTTCTGTTTTTTATCCACGCACCCTTAAGTTAGAGTAAAAAATAATTTATAGAAAAAAAAAACGTTCGGATATTTATTTTTATTCGACGCGTCGGTACATTATGATATAAAACGTATAATTTTATATATTCCATTTTATTATAAGAAACAGATGTAGTTCTATAATTTTTTCAGGCACTAACTATAATAAATTATCGTGAAAATATTTCATGTCGTATATTCTTGTAACAAAATTATAATAACATAATAAGTGTAACATAATTTGTATTTTAATCGTGTGAAAAATTTACGGGATATTGTTTAAAAATAATATCGATAGAAACGCCATTAGAAATAAAACATTTTAAGTAAAAAAATTTATGTGGGCAAACACGAAACAAACAAAATTTAATTATTTATTTTTCAATATACTAAATTATAATATTACGTAAGAACAGTGATTAAAATAATCATTCAAAACGAAGTTATCTGTAATAAATGCAATATTAATTATCACCGTTTATAATAAATTAAACAGTTATATAAAAAAAGCATTGTTTTGCTAATACCCTCAAAAGTCGTTGCTATCGTGATAACGGGAAATATATAAATTACCTTATCTCCCATCTTAAATATAGCAATATAATAATAATAATTGAATTTTTCTTTTGAATTTTATTTTAATAAATACTTGTTCCTAGTGAGATTCAATGATCTCAAGAAAAACGCATTCTATTATATAATCAATAAACATTAATTCGTATACTATTTTTTTGAAAACACATTATAGGGCATTTAATAAGAAACCTATTAAATAGTTTTATAGAATATGCAATATATGTGCTTTTTGTTTGTTTAGTTAACATTATAGACATATTAGTATACAGTTGACGATTAATACCTTCTTTAGAGGATAATATTATTATAATCACTCTTCCGCTCTGTTCTAAACACAATTAATTGATAATGGTTTAATTAATATCGCATGAAACTTTCCAAGACATACTGTGTAATATTATCTTTCTTCGAACAAATCTCATCAAAATGCTATTAAGCTGAGTGGAATTTTACAGTAAACAATTCATACAGTAATTAATAAATTAGCTCAACCCGTCGGTTTAATATTTTACAGTTTATTATAATATCAATATTTATCTCATTAAACGTTGATTAAAAAATACTAACTTTTCAATGTCCTTTAGTTAAAATTACACACATTTTCGGATCTCTACACAACCCTATTTCAATCGACACATCACAAATACCATTTACTTTCTCGTTAATATATATATATATTTTAATCGAGATGGTATTGCAATTAAATTAAAACAGAAACTGTCACGTTCTCTAGAAGTAACAACATAATGTTAAATAGCTTTATAAAGGATTATTAATGCACCTTCATTTTGTATCTTCAAAAATTAAACCTATGAATCACGATAAAACGTTATTGATATGTACATAACTCCATTTTAAAAATAGTGAGGAATAATTGTAGAGATGTATAACTTATCGTTGAAATTTCAATAAGAAAAAAAAATGTGAATACTCCATTGAACTAGATCAAACAAGTTCTTTGAAAATAAAGACAGATTTCATGTATTATAGGAGAATGTGATTATTGGTAAAAACCAATTACATGCATATGCTATATATAAACAATAACGAAAAATAAAATAAATTAATGTTTATAGTATATAATTATGTAATACATTATGTAACAATATATTTTAATATTAAATTTGATTTATTTTTATAAATTGGCGTTATATAGTTATAATAAATATATGATATATTTTCAAGTTCTTCTTCTTCGTAAATTATTTATTTATTTGTTAGGAAATGATTCATTTGATTTTCGAATCATACTTAATCTTTATTTGCGCACTTTATCACTCAATTCTGAGCCTAGATCTTCAGGACTACACCCACCTCTCTCCCCGGCAGATACGGCTTTGACTAAATCTCACTGCTTAATATCGAAATCCACACAAAACGAAATATATACACGTACAGGTATTTATTAATCATTTATTATTTAATCTTTAAGTCTAAGATATTATAGATTATGAGAGAATAGGCTCTCTACAGTTATTTTGAATTATTAACGGTCTGATCATTGAAGTGAAGAATACGTGTGCGCCTGTTGTATTCTTTTCAAGCGTTTCCAAAACCCACATAAAAGAAACAAAATAGCCGCGTGAAAACAGTGAATAGTATATAAGACCGGACCAACGCCCAAGGGGTGAAATAAATTTTATGTAAGTAAAAATGAAATAAATATGGTCAGCGGTGGAATAAAGGTGTATATCTAAAAAAAGTGATTCTTTTGAAGAATAAGGTCATTTACGTATAAAAAAAAACAAAACATAAAAAAAAGAATAGCCACTTATTGATTTTCCAATAGCACAAGAACGTATCTTAAACATATCCTTTCGACAACGAAAAATAATAATATCTCGCCCGAAGTTTATCTAAAGTTTATTATTCATTTCTTTTTTTTTATTTTATTTTTTCAATCAAACTACCCGTTTTCGTAATCTTGACGTCATCTCACGATGTGCAACGAAAAGGAAAAAATAAAATTAACGATGATAATATTTAAACAAACCGCATTCTGTATAATCTGCAAAAATAATTCGAAACACGTCCCGATAGGAGTAAGTACGAAATGAAATGAAAAAAAAAACGTACATGTTTACTAATTCAATATTGACACTTCGCAATATGCTCTTTGCTGTGAAATGCACTCTTCGTCACATATTTATATATATTATCTATAGTATATGTATATGATAATATAAAACTATATTATAAAAAGGTATATCACACAGAGTTTGTTCCATTGTGTACACGACAAAAGGCGTACGCAAACTTCATCGGCAGGTTATAAAATAAAATTAAATTAAAAAATCGGATATTCTTAGGCCTTAATTATTCTTCTCTCTCTCTCACACACACACACACACACACACACACACATATTTTAGTACTTACTATACTTGAACTCTTCTAAACTTTATTAATACCCAATTAGCTTGAAGAAATCTAAACGTTCTTGAACTTATAAGTTTAGATTTTACAATGGTTAATTTAGAAAAAGCTCTTTCACAAGAGCAACTCGTCACAGGAATTTTTGAAAATGTGAATAATGCCTTGTAAACATTTTAAAATATTGTCCGTCCGTCGTATTCTGCTATTGCAAAAAAAAAATAAAAATATTTTCACCTTGCGACTATAGATTAGTATGCTTAAATCAATTTAACTTAACCCCAATCGCCGTTTTATCCTGAGCTTCTTTTTTTTGCTATAACTAGCTTAAGTTCTATTGAAAAATGTTAACAATAAAACTATAAAACAACATTTTATATTTATTAAAATTTGGTCCTTTTAGAAAAATGGGTTCTCCAAACATAAGTTCTGAGTGTTGCTCCCATGAAAGTACATAGAAAACGTATTGAAAATATTGCTTGATAATGTTAAAAATAAATATGAACCTATTTTGTTTTTTTTATTAAAATAAAAAATTTTTATTAAAATTTTAAATAATTAAATTATTGATGCGATTTTGAATGTATTAAAAAACTGTTTTCTAAATGAGATGATTGAAACATTTGGAAATGTTGAACATTTTTTTGTTGGAAAAAATATAATACTGGCAATATATAAACCTGACTTTTATGATTCTAATTTCCATGTAAGCACATTATAATCTTACCATAATCTATTAATCGACATAGCTAAAAAATATACGTTTTATTATCCCATCAATTTCGGATATAACTACTGTTTCAGAAGAAAGCGTAGATTTTGAAAGTTTCAGTTATCAAAAATAGCAAAATTAGTTCAAATAATGTCGAATTTACCAGTATCATCATACACAGCTAAGCATTGTTTTTCTACATAATTTTAATCAAATGTACCATGCATTTACTTTAAACACACATTATATATTATATGATTTCATAAAATGCAATCTATATAACATTTTTCATTTTATGAGAAATACCCGAAGTATTCTACATCCCGAAGTAGAATATTTATGATGAAATTCATATTTTATTGTGAAAAATATCAAATATCAAACCAATATAGCTTATTATTTAAAAAACGTTTTGAGTTTCGACGAGAAAAAAAATATTTCAATAACATATTCCGTGACATAAAATTATTTCACTACCTCTCCGCTTCTTTTATCTGAACTGGAAAACTATAATATGTACTCATATATACATATTAAACCATCAGTTCGTTGAAGCTATTTGGTTCCATATTCGATATTTATTCATCGAAATTTACACAAAAACGTTTTACTTTCAAAGAAAGTAATTTCAAAATATTTAAAAAACAAAATTTTATAAAACAACAATAAATTTTTGAGATAACAATTATTTATCCATAATATGTATAAATAACTTTATTATTTAATGATCAATAGGTGTTTATTTGTATAAGTAAATAGGTAGACGTTTAAGATGCTTGTAAATTAATCACAAACCTATTTAAACTTGTAGGCATAAAAAATTAGCATGCGTGCGAGTAAAATAACTATATTAATTTTCGCAATAATAATTACACATTATATTGCTGAGACTTAACGATATTTCAAATTTATTTTTATAATCTAAGCTAACATTGATTATTTATGTATATTGGCACTAAACAAACTTGATTTTTTTATTGCAATCTGTTTTGTAATAAAAATATCATATTGTATACTCAATGCGATTATATATATGTACACCAACATTGGTTATACTAAAAAGTTTTAAAAAAGTATAAATATAGGGTGTTTTATTATATAAATTATTATTTTTCTTATATTGAAAACACTCAACTGTACCATATATATTTATTTACTTTTTTAGGTTAAAATTAATAATTTAATTTTATCGCATTAGCGTGACATAAGAATACGAACAAAAATTAAAAAATATATTTTTTATATGTTTGATTTATACAAAACAAGTGTAAATTTTATTTCAAATATAAAAGATGAGATTTGTATATTCCTGTGCGCTAAATCCATTTGTCGGCTATTTAAATTTTATAAGATTAATAATACTAGCAAATTAACATGCCACTGTTATCTTGTCATACTAGCGGACAACCCATATTGTGTATGAAACAGTAATCTTGGTATGAATTTAAATAGTCCAATATATCAAAACGATTTATTCAAATTTAAAAACTGAAATGTTAATTTTTTTATATAAATTACAATGCAGTAAGTCATAGTGCTGTTATTATTATTTTTATAGATTCTGTACTATGTAAAGAATGTATTGGTTTTACAACGATGTGTGTTTTTTGTTAGCTGTGAACACTTGTTCGTGTAGAAAGAGTGCTTGGGTGATTTCGACATAAGTTACGTTCAGATATTAGATTATATCTAATTGGTGCTTTATTTGAAACGTTTTTCTATATTTTTAATAGTTGTTTTCTTAAGGGTATTTAAAAACAATCCAAAAGTTGTAAAATATAAACAGTTAGACAATATCGTTTTTAAATCACGCTTATGCAAAACCTAAAAATTAGCCACTGACGTTTTTATTAATGTTATTCAAACAGACGGACATAAATAAACAGAATAATGATTATTTGTATATTTTCATTTCGTTACATTAATATAGAACATTAAATAAATAAATATATATATATATATATATATATATATACTGATATACGTACTACCAACCGATTTTTGTTTACGTCAAACATAACATTTGTTCCAAAAAGATACTACCAACGAACGAAAATAACAATACACTTTGTTTACAGTATTATGAAAACATTATATTAAAAAAAAAAATAAGAACCAATGCTTTGGTTTCCTTGTAAACTTTTCACATAAAATATGTGGTAAAATACAAAATAAAAAAAAAATGATGTTCGTTTACGAGTGAAAGTTGTATTTAAAGTATTGAAACTTCGGTTCGTTTACAGGTGCAACTTGAAGTATTTTTTACACACAAAAAATATACCAGATATATAATATTTCAGTCTCTCTTGTCTTTCAGTCATTCATATTTTTATTTTATTTTGTTTATATATTTATACTTTTGTCCTAATGATCCGACATCAGTCTTTGTCAAGTATTAAGTGCGTGCGATTCATAACCAGGACATTTTTATTCGAATCCACCGTAAGAGTCGTATTTTTTTCTTGCATATTTTTTCTTTATTATTATTATTCATATAATCTTATTATTATTTACAGAAACGAAGGTACCTAATTAATAACCTAACCGTCGGGTGAGGTGCTTCCTATAGTGCGAACATCATATACAATACACGTTCGTTTTGTAATCTTTTTTATTTATGATTTTGCATCTTTTGACGAAAAATAAATAAATATATATATACCTATAAAATATGTAAGACCGTGTATAAAATATTTCCATTGCACCGCTACTTGAAAAAACTACCGACCACGTTTCGTAGTACCTTGTACAACGCGCAAATATAATATGATATATTACACTTATATGGGTATTGTAATATCGTTGTGGCATGCATATACATATATATAAACATATATTTATTGAACGATTCGGTACATACAAAGTGAATTTCACGCGGGACAACTGTCGTGCACGCAAAACTCGAAAGTATAACAACTGTCAAAACGGGACAAACGACAAAACGTGTCAATCACTACCATCACACAACTTCAATAATTTCATGAACCACTTCCGTGGCCCACGTGCATGCATTATTTAGTAATTCGTATTACTGCTGGTATCAAGAAAATCGCGTATATGTTATTAATATAGTAAGAAAAGTAAAACATAGATCGTCTTGACCAGTTATAAAATTATCACATGTACCTGTACAGTAAATAATACTATGTTATGTGCTTATCGAGTGAAAACGCGGACGACAAAACGTTTGAAGTTTTTGAGTATATATATATACATTTTAAGCTATAAATTATTATTTCAACAAATTACGTGTTGTTTGAGATATCGTGGAGTTTTATTTTCGAAAAAACGACGAAATATAACGAAAGGTTGTTCTTTTTATATTTCTAACACATAGCTATTCAACTCTGTATTATATAATATATATGTTTTTACGAATCAAAATAATATAATAATAACAAAATCATTTCAATACATCGATACTATGATATGTTTTATCTATGAGTAGATCAGTACGTTGATTAAATTTATAATCATTATAGTGTTGACGAACGACGAATGTATTTTGTGTGAAAGTATTTTGAATATAGGCTGTAAAATGCAAAAAACGTATTGGAATTACTATTTAATGTGGATATGTAAAATATTACTAGATAACGTCATTCATTCAGTTTCTTTATACATTAGCAAAATACAGATTTAATTAAATTATAGATTTTAAAATGTATTAAGAAGTCAGTTTAAAATTTTCCTCCGATTTTCCGATTTTTATATTATTCAAAATATTTCATTTTATTAGTCAACCCAAAATCGTAATTTCAAAAAAACAATTTATCGTTTTTTTCATATTTAAAATAATAATGCAATAGTATGCAAGTTATTTATTTCTATCATTCCACATATGCGCATGCGGTTCAATTTAGATTAGCATTTGAAGTAATATACCTAAATAAATCAACAATATTATTATCCCGAAACATAAATCATAGTACACCATAAGTACTCCTCATATTTTCTTTTGAATAATATGAATTCGGCATTTTAATAACGATAACAGAACGATAGCTATTATATTAGAGACGAGGAGAAAATAAACCGTAACAAAAAATATATTAATATACCATATTTTCAACAATCCAAATACTACAAAAAATATGAACATTATTTAAACAGATTGTGAGCATTAGTTTTGAATAATTACTGCTCAATCAAATACAAATTATAATTAATACAGCAATATAGTTTTTAATAAATCACAAATACTGATCATACACATCTATGATCACTGATCACTTATTACGTTAAAAGTACTTGCTAAGACATGGGTTTGTTTTTTCAATTTGAATTTTAAAACATGTATAGTAATTAATATTAACCTTTTTGAAAAATATGCAAGTACGTATTATTATTGAAATACTTACGATCAATAGTTATTAAAATATTGTTGATGGTACATAAAAACTCTATTTAAAGCATGTATAATAATAGCCAGAGCCAGCGGCGTAGGTTACCAAAATTTAGCCTAGGTTTAGTTTAGGTTATTAAATAAATGTGATATAATTCACAAGTTTATATTATATTTAACTTTACAGGCCTTATTAATATAAAATATAATAGGTGCAATTTTAACATTGAAATTTAAATTGTTTTCGTCCCATAATAGTCATTGTACACTATACAGTTTACACATTTCCGTTTATATATTTATTTGTCGTTATATTATTGACTTGTATGTAATAATATTATCGAATAATTATAAAATTTGTATTTATATTAAATCAAATATATTTAATACATGAGGATTCTTCCTAATTTATAACATGTTTCTGAGATTGAACTTTGAAAAATAGATATGCTATTGATTGTACATGAAAAATAAAACTGCCCAAAATTATCTCTTTTATGTTTATAGAAATTAAGAAAAAAACATTGTAAAGGGCCCATTGAAAATTATTGTGCCAAGGACATATCATAAACCAAACCGACACTGCTGAATCCTGCCATTTTTATTAATAATTAAAAATATAATCTCAAAATTATTAAGTTTTCTAATATTTAAATATTTCACTTTTATTTTGACTGGTTTACTATTTCCTTACTTTACATGACACTATTGTAGAAGAAACAACCTGGTTCATACATTTTTTTTAAAAAAAGTTTAATATTGTATTTGTTGACTTTCTTTCATTATCTATTTTAAGAAATAGGTAATAATTGTAAATACAAATTAAATTAAGTTTTAAAAATAAAATACTAAAAATTAGTCAACATATTACTAATGCAAGACAAGACGTTACAAGACATAACTTTTGACAAAACGAAAAATAATGAATAATACTGCCAAAGAAATGTTTAACGACACGTCACTTAATAGTTGGTAATATCGGTTAGGTTAGTTATTAATACATTTTTCCATGCTTCCCCATATAAAAGTATACAGTAAACGATGTGCCAGGAGTTGCAACCCGCGGGTGATGTATTATAATAATAAGAGCAAGGCGTTATTTTTGTTTTAATTCTACCACCTATTCCTATTGGTATTCGATAAACAAAGACCATAAAATCATACATTTGTACATCAGATACATTTATTTTGTAACACACATGGCATACAAATTATTATCTTCAAAATTAAAATATTTGACTGGAACTAAAATAAAATGAAATAATTTCAAAACATGACATCCAATAGTACAAAACCATAACCACTGAAATATTATTAGCTATTATTATTTCTATATAAAAACAAAGCAAAGGGAGGTTTGAACCCTTAACCCCCTCCCTCTAGCTATGCCACTGACCAGAGCGAACATAATAATTTCGTTAGCACGCTGATGGACAAGGCATAATGTCATCGTTTCGTTTTTATTGTCGATCTATAGGTATGACAATAATTACACACAGTACTAATAAATATTTTTTGTTTTGATTTCACATACATAAAATTACACACGTACTATGTATATGTCATAAAACGAACAAAATGGAACGTTGACAACATGAAATGTGACATCCATGAAAACATAAATTTTTTCTCAACTAAGCGGTAATGTCTTAGGAAAAGTATCAAACACCGCTTAAATGACGTGAAATTTCTCGTATTAAATCATTTATTTTTAACCGTAACATCAACTACAAAATAACATTTATTTGAAATATTTTCTGTGATTACATTTTGTGTAATATGGACAGTACATATTACCAAAGTATTAAATGACGAACTTTATTAAATAATATACTATAGTACGCTAATTAGTAGAACGATTTAAATTTAAATTTTAAATTAAGAACGAGGCAAATATAACGTATTAATTTGTATATATTTCTCGTACGTTGTTTTTCTTTTCGTGTGTTTTTTTTTAATTTCTAGGAATTCTACATAATGATTACACTTTGAACTAAACACAATAGTAATTTAAGGAAGTGGTTCTTTTAGTTTTATGAGAATGACGAACAATCTTCTCTGCCAAAAAAAATACCCGTGGCATAAGTAGGGATTTTATGTTGACATAACGTTATAGTTTAAACAACAAAAAAAAAACCCACCAATTTTAATGCAACAACAAATATTTAAAAATTTCATTAGTTTGTTTCTTTGTTCGGTTTTAAGTATTTATTATGAAAAATTGATTTTTTTCAAGGCCAAATATATACTATAAAAATTTATTACCATACTTTTACAAACTATTGTATTTAAAAAAAATTTAAAGCAGTATATTAAAGGCACCGTGCAATATGTTTTTCAGTATTTTTAATCAAAGTAGAATTTCATCTCCAACAACGTATTAATGTTCAAGCTTCACGAATACACAATTTTAATTGTAGTTTGTACATTTTTTATTATTTCCAATAATATCAAAACTGATAATAGAAAAATAAATATTATGGCAAAATATTTTTTAGTGGAAATTTCTATTTTTTTCAAAGTTAATTTTACTTTTTGAACTATTCGAAATTTCCATCAATTTTTAAGTTTAAACAGTGAATGTTCGATACAAACATGGAATAAATTCTACACTCACAATTCATATATATATAATAACTTTTTCAATACTATAGAAAGAGATAAACAATATTAAAACGTACTAGTGCGAGCACAATTATTGTTTCGTTAGCGTCAAATTTTTCAGGTTACTATTTATGATGAAATATTATATTTATATTGTATTATACGATTTACATTTTCACCAAAGTGCGTACAATATTATTATTCAATTGTCAAAATGAAGCATCATAATAGTCTCAAAACGTGAATTTGTAAATAATTAAAGTATAATAATAATTTCTAATTGAAAAACTTAATATCATTTTGTAGATAAATTGTACCAGATTAAAATGATAATTTCACAAACAACGTCTGCGTTTTGGCATAGCAAATATTAAATCTCGTAAATTGTTTTCATTTTAGAGTTACGTTATAGAATATATGCATAACGAAAAAAAAATCATAATCTTACTATACCGAAATGTATAAATAAAGGATGAAAATCTTTCAATTAGTGTAATCATTCGTGTTTTTATATATTGTAATGACATTTTTTTTTTTTTTTGGATAACCTCAAAAAATCTTTATACATTTATTTTCGCTCATTTGTGTTAAACTTTATCGTTTACATTGTTTACAATTTACTAGTTCAGTCCGTGACAATACTAAAACAACATTCGATTTTTATACTTTTTTTTAACAAATCTGAAAAGAAAAACATGATTCAAACATTGTGAACTCACGTGTTAATATAATATGAAGGTGAATTGTAGTACAGTGAATAATAGTATATATATATAGCATATTACAAAAAAATGTGCGAATGAAAAACACAATCAGATCGTTTCGGATTTTACTGTGCGGCGTCATAACAATAATATATTATACATATTATAAATGGGCGAAACCAGCACGGACGTTCCTTCCAATAACCTACCGGCGGCAAATATTTATGTCCGACTTTCTGTTACGTATTATGCAATATTATACAAAATACAATTCTCGTCTAACCATATTATTAGTACGTTCGGTCATTATGATACATACAGCGGAACTAAATAAACGACGTGATATATTTCGTCGTGTCTTGACTAAGAAAAATAATTATAGGCACGTTAGTATATCCACTGTAGTGTATAATAATGTACAGGCGAAAAATAATTTTAAAAATGTTTCCGTTTTTTAATAACATGAAAAATTAATTTTCATTTTAAACATAACCTTTTAATATGTAATTATATTATCTGTGTGTGTAAAATTCAAGTCATTGGTGAAACTATCAAACGCGTAAAAATAAAAATAATAATAATAAAAAGAAATATAATGTAATCCGATAACATTACCTACAAATGTTCGATATTTTCTCGTTGATATCGCGAAAATGAAAAACTTAGGATTCGACTGCCAGCTTGGAAAGATTCCAGCACTAGCGTGATCACTTTTTCAAAATGAATTTCCACATAAATTTAAAACGTTAGTGAAATTGGTGTTGAATGGTAATTCCGCGATGAAAAAATAATTACATTTTTAATTAATTACAATATTGTATTGACATTTCCATTTTTACATGATTGTTTTTGATGTATATTTACTTTTACTTGCAAAGTTCTATTCTAAAATACTCTATCAATTCCCATGTTCATAAATAAAAACGTATTGTATTAATAATATGTAATTCATTTATTTTGTAACGACCAAAATGGTCGCAATCATGGAATAACTGTAT
Source organism: Schlechtendalia chinensis (assembly GCA_019022885.1). Lineage (NCBI taxonomy): Eukaryota > Metazoa > Arthropoda > Insecta > Hemiptera > Aphididae > Schlechtendalia > Schlechtendalia chinensis. Next base: position 14,431,964 of record CM032343.1, read on the forward strand.
TATATTTAAAAACTAATTGATGAGATTTTATTCCGATTTGATTATTATTAATTTAGTTTTAATATTTTATACTTAAGTTCCTCCGTTATTGTCGCATTTAAAAAGTATAATGAGACTATAATTTCATTAATCATCTATCACAATTCAAACACACTGCTTAGTTTGCACATTAACTGGTGTGTTCTTAGTTTTTGATCAAATTTATAATAGTGAAATTACAATGGCGATAAAATAGTAAATAACCACTAACGAGTAATACTATTTTGACAGGAAAGGAATGATTAAATATCACTGGAGTAAATTCTCCTGGTTACACATTTAGTACTCATTAGTGGTCAAAACTCTCTACTAACTTAGATAACTTAATTAAATAATACAATTTTTTTTATTCAAGTAGACCAAACATGGAAATAATTATATTTATTAAATAATACTAATCGATTGTAATAAATATGTGTTTTGATTATGAAAGTTGTTTTAAAATAATAATTTTGTAACGTATTATTGAAAACGAATAGTATTATTTACTTATTCAATTAGATATAGTTTTTACAGCGTTTGTGACTTATTCGATCAGTTACGTGAACAAGATTATCCACATCAGCGGAACGGAGGTCACTATTATTTTAGTTCGAAATGAACAGTGAATAATATCGCGTTATAATGTAAATACAAAGGCGCTTTGTATTTTTCACAACGTAACGTTTATATATTATATATGAAACAGTTGACGCAGACGATAAACATATAAATAATTTATTGTAAAAGAGCAAATTCTTATTTACGGAAAACGGACGCGACCGATTCCCTAAATTCCTCTCATGAATATACGGAACAGGGTTCAATAAGCGAATTACATATATATATAAATCATTTATCTAGGTACAAAAAATGAAAGATCTTTAAAACGTATAGAGTACATTTATCTAGATTCGATTAATATAATATAAATAAAATATAAATCTAAATTACAATAGTTGTAGAGCAGGATTTTAGTAATTATTGTGAAATTAAATGACAAATATTGAACAGAACAAGAGCTATATCGTTTGTTATATCTCCGTGATACACTCTGTTACAGTGTACACATTTGACGGTCGCGAGTAACGTATAATACAACATGTTACTCGATTTACAATTTCACATATTCGACAGAATTGACGTATTCATCCGGCGAACATTCATTCCCTCGACAAAACTTTTGCTGCTCGAAACTTTAATGGACCGGATCGAATATTGTCGGTTGAATTCTGTTTTATTATTTTATTTTTCTAACCAAGCAATATTATTGTGTGTACATATCACAAAACATAAACATTTCCGTTGACATAATTTCGAAATACCTCAGCCCTCCCTCCACAACCTTTTTTTGGCGAGAAACGAGAATAAAACGTATGATATGCGTACGTTTACACGATTTGAATAAAACCGTATTTTAATTTCGTATTATTATTATTATTATTATTATTATTATTAATTATTATTATTATTATAATTATTATTATTATTACTATTTGTACTATATATAGGTTACAACATTATGAAATGGTTTGACCAAAAGACACGTGCGCGAATGTTCAAACGCAAAACGTGTACACGATCGATACGTACGATGTCATAATATTGCCTCCGATCAAATATTCCGGGGAAACCGTTGAAAAATTAAAACGCAATTTTGTATCGTACCATTTATATACATACACAATTCATGCAAACATTCCTTTTGGACGACATATTCCCGCTTGTGAAATTGATTGATAACACACGCTCGAAATTCGCCGAAACGATGCGGAACGCATGCTATAACAACGCGTGTTGTTTAGAAATCGCGATCCTTCAAGTGTATTATATTGATTGCAATTCGGTTATAGTTTAGAAAATTATTACGTGACTTCATTCCATTCGGCAGCGTAGTACTTATATATAGATATACATTTCGTTATGTTATACGTGTGTATGCGCGCGCGCGATATAGATTATATTCTGAAAATGTCCAGAGTTGTCTAGGTATGCGTGTCATCATATAAAATATCAATAACTCTAAACGATACAGAAACCCGTATTGCGTTATATCATCATTGTATACGATTTGATAAAAAAAAAAAAAAAAACGAATAGAAAGCAATATCTAACTCGAGTGAGTTACTTAGAAAATTATTTTTGGAAAATCACTTTTCCAGGTATGTACAATTTGAAGATTACGATATATTATAACATTACCAACACAATCAAATAGTTATATTAAAAAAATATAGATGAATCATAATAATAAAAAATGCATATCAATGAAATAATAATAGAAAAAAACCAAAAATATTTGCGAGTAAATTATAATAAAAAATTTACCAACTGGAAGAAATTAGTAATGGATTCTTTAAAAAATACGGAATCTTAGTCTTAGGGAGCTTCTAGAATAACGACATATTCATATAATAAGAAACATTATTATAAAACGTAATAGGAAGACATGAACATTGTAACAATTTTTTTTCTCCGATTTTTCAGAAGTTTTCCATACTCATAAATGAAAAAATTGAAAAACTAATCAAATATAATATACCGATTACATATGATTTGCTATCAAAATGTAATGTATCTCAAGATCATCCAAAAACTCCTTCAGTAAGAAGAAGTTTTCACAGACAAATGAAATAAATACGTCATTTTAAGACCAATAAAATCTTCGCTCAGAATATATTTAAAAATTGATATCCGTTTAGAAATACACAAAATGGCAATATTAAAAAAATGTCTAATAAATTTTAGAATCATTCATTTGTTTATTTTTTCCAAAAATAATTAACAAAAATAAACAATTGAATTTTATAAGTGGTCTGTATACGAGACAATACGCCAACGCTATGGAAATATTAAATTGTAGTTTGCAAACAAATCTGTTCCAATTTAAAAAATTCAAATAGGTTTATAAATATTATATTAGTCGCAAAATTTTGTTATTTATAATATATTTAAATAAACCAAAGGTATCTTATTCGCAAGTAATAGCAAAAATGACAAACTTTTGGCAAAAACTTTTATATAGATGGCTATATAAATTCTGCTAACATTTTATAAATCTCGCATAATTTGTTTATATTTTATGCTTTTGTGTCGTTCTTATTTTTATTATCGCATTAGAATATACCTTTATTATTTTATCATAGTATAGTCTATCGGACATCCTCAGTTTCCCATTACCCATATTTTAACATCTCCATCACTCTTTATATTAGTATTGACAGATTTTAGAAACGTCGAATAATAAAAATTATTATCGTGTAATAAAATCGTAAAGAAATTACGTGTTATTTTTTTTAGTTAAAGTTCATATAACTTTAAAATTATATTTCAAATTTCAAAATCCAATCAATTTCTTTTATAGATCATTTAATTGAATCAGTATTGAGTTCAAATGCTTACAATTAAATCTAGATAAAAAAATGTATAAAATATATATATATATATATATATACATTTTATTGATTAAAATGAAGATTGAATATGAACCTTCTGTCTAGATAAATGTATAGATAATATAATTAAAAATGTAAAATAAATTTAATAAAATATCAACGTTTATTTAAGTTGTAGGTTAATAACATAAAAATATTTGAGTGTAAGACGTCAACACATTTTGACATTTGTTTCCTTACTTATATCTAAAAAAGATATAGGTACAAATTATTAAGCTGGCTAACATTTATTTGTGTGATATATTATTGCATAAAACTGTTAATAATTATCTAATGTTTGAAATCGAAACCGGATAACAAAAATTAAATGTCCGAGTATTACAATAATAATGTAATAATATCGCATTATTGTTTTTTTCGTCGTCTTATTTATGAACAAATACTCTATCTAGACACTGCACTACACTGATTAGAGCCATAGAGTTTATTTACTCTGCAATTAAGTACCTACTAAATTATAATGGAATTGTCAGAAACTGCCATATAACTTTATAATATACGTAAAAACAAATTACACCATATTTAACGAATAGTCTATATTACCTTCATTTACGTAAACTACCCAAATGTAATTCTTTTTAAAAATATCGTTATTGAATATCGAAAATATATTAAATATAGGCTGCAATTAAATGTACAAAAAATAATTTGTTTAATATAGCACAAATTATTTTCGAAAATAATATAATAATTAAAACCTTTTGTGTTATACATTATTGTTCTTATAGTCATTAGTTATTAAGAATTACTCTTATAATGGGACTATTATTTGTTATGTTATACAACGTGTCGAACAAGTTCGGAAACTCTGAATTTACCGTGTGAACCACGTATTGTAATTTTGTTAGCGAATAACCGATACGGTGTGCTTAACGATATGTATATAAAAGCAATCGTTAATTAAATTAAATTATTAATCATTGCGTGCGTTATTGTACGTAACAATAAATATCGCAGCTATACAATTATTTCTGATTTCCAAACATTGTGGAGTGTATTGTAATGTTAACTCAAATATCATGAACATCATATTCAGCAGTAATCAGTGCCTACTGGAACACATGTAAACGCGATGTACTTTTACTCAATTATTTACGTTGGAGTTTCCAGTATTTTCATTTTATCATAAATTTTTTTTTAAATCTCCAACTTATCCTCACTCGGTTTTCCGTTTCGAAAATATCACAGAAATAACTCGTTTTCAATAATGTTAAAAAAGTCAAAGTATTTGTACACAACGCGAATTATTAATTCAACGAATTTGGGTTTTCAAAATTTTATTATTTAATTTTACGATATACGCTGTACAACAATAAAACCCATATTTTTCCTTCATATAATATACTCAGATATTTTCATTGTTAACCTAATAATACTATGTATTAGATGATTTACTATAAAAATAATTAAAAAAACTTTTTTGTTATGAAACATACTTATATTACATTTTTACAACAGTGGATAATAAGAAAAAAAATATATAGTTTTAAACGAAGTGGTACTATTAGCACCGAAATTTCATATGTGTCTTAACAACATTTATTACAAGTTAGTTCGAATCACGGATGAGTTATTATATACATTCTATTCTTTTTTTTTTTATAGATATTCAATGCATAATTCGAATAAATTTACACGACGATACTTTAAATCAATACGATTTGTCGGGTTTAAATTAAACGAAACTACCCGGTAGTACAGTAAAAACGTTTCCCTATTCGTTAAAAATCAAGTTTTTGCACATTTTCTTCCGTAGATAATTGAATACAGTATTAGTAATGGACACAGTTATGAATTTTGAATACGACTTCATATGAAGAGTAAATAACACTATTGATTTATTTTGCACCTTCAGAAATTAATTTTCTATGAAACGCGATAAAATACCATTGGTATAATAATATATAATAATTAACTCCTCACCTACCCTGCCACTCCATTGGAAAAAGCCAAACACACTACTGATATAGTGGTATTATCAAAACAGGGTTTAGTTAAATATCTCGACATAACATTATGGTCAGTTATATATTTTATTTGACTTTCGCAACACAATTCCGATGGGAGGTACCCAATAGTCCAATCGATATTCTTATATATATATATAGTGAAGATGGTAAAGTGGCATCGGCCAATCAAGTGTATTATATTTTGTGCGTTGCATGTGAAATATTGTCCGAATCGTGAGCACCTCCTAATTTATTACACCCGTCACGGAATTCTTTAGCTTTTTCGAAACGTCGAACTCGTCGACGGCCGCTACAAATGTTTCTCAGGTAGACGCGTAATATGTGCGTGCTTTGTGTGCCGGTGGCAATGTGTTTAGCTAACCATTCCGTGATCACAACAGTTTATTATAAAAAAAGAGAGAAAAAGAAGAAATAGAAAAATTTCCACTCTAATGTTAAGAAGTTTTTTCTCGCAAAACGCAATCGATTGAGTTTAAATATATAAACGGGAAATATTTCTTGACGGGCGGCTTATGTTTGTTTATAAAGGTGTATGTACTGCGAATAAGTACTATAAATTCGCACGAGTGTCAATATCGTTTCGGATATGTCGTGCGAGCAATAAACGCGTAGCAAACGTATTATTTTTTTGTCCGATATATTTTGTAATATGTTCATATTAAACGTAAAGTATGAGTGATAATATTGTGACATTCGTATATTATATTCGATCGTATTTATTTTCGACGCTTGAACTATATTTTCACTATAGAAAACATGACATATTTACATTGGTAATGAATATCATAAGAGTACAATTTTTCATAAATATAAATTATTTATATCATTAAATATTATGCTTACCGATGGCTCATTACGCTGATACAAATATCCTATACGATGGTATGGGAATAAATTATTAATGCTTTATGCTATGGAATTCATGAAGGTTTAACATTTAACGTAAATATGTAGGTACGTTGATCAATATATTACATAATATAGACACAAAATAATATTATAATAGTCTATTGTTACCGAAAACACACCATCATATAACATTTTTGAAAATAACTCATACGTATGAAAATAATAAATAAGCTATTAAATTATTATTGTTTATCCTTATTAAATTTTTTTCATTTATCGTCACAAAGAAACCGTCATTATACCATTGAATTTAACATGAACCTATTTAATATTTATATATATATATATACTAGTATATACATATATATATACTTGATTGTATACGATTTTTGTAAACGGGTAAATTATATCATTTTTGTAATTTATTGTTTTCAGCCGTAATTAGATACAATTGTTTTATGAATTAAACGTGATTCTGTATTTAAAAAATATCTTTATAAACAACTTAAATTACTCTTTTAATTTATTAATAGTTAAATACTTCATTAACTAATTAATTATTAATAACTGCTAAAAGCGTACAAAAAAATGCATTTTACGGGACTGTATTAATATAAAAACATTTGTTATTACCACCGAATCATTATTTGAAAATCAATTGGCTTAAATTAATAATTACTACCACAAGTTTAATTATTTAATTTTCATGAATATCAGTGTCTTTTAATTTTAGTGTCGAGATGAACCACGGCAAGTAGGATTCCTATTAACTGTGATATAATTTTTAAGTATATAGTTACTTATTTATTATCACTATAAATTCATTCGAATCTCTCAAGGGTCGTATAAAATCGTTTTATATTAGGTAACCTTCAGACATTAATTATTGTCGAAATCGCATAATAAGTTCAAACATGCAACAGCATCGTATTATTATTTCTAACAAGAAATGTAAGTAAGAAAAAGACATATATATGGTTTTAACTGTATCTGCTAGAATTTTTCGAAACTCATTTTCACGCGATCGTGAAGAGGACATACTAAACTAAAGATGTACTGGGAAAAAAATGGTTTATACAGAAGACAAACAAAAAGGTTGACCCAAATTCATAGACTAGCAGTGATGGAGATATTGAAATCTCCGAGTCACGGATATGATGGTTTTCTTCTCGAGAGGTGTACTTTTGCATTTTCAACAAAAAAAGCAAAAAAACAAAATACACCGTCTTCCGACCATGCGTTGTATTGTCAATAGCTAATACACACTTCACCCCAAAGGAATAACAGGATGTGACATTTTGTTTACACGTCCCGCAATACCTACACCGTTTTATGACAGGCAGTTCAATAGTTTTTACTCACCAATCTACGTAAGAATAATGTTATTATTATTATTTTTTTTTTTTAAGATTTTAAAATTAAAATTGTATCGATTTTGTAAATATCGTTCCGGGGATATGTTTTTTATGTACATAACGATACAGAGCTTTTATAACTTCAAACATGATTGGGTTTTTGCAGGTTTCGTCGATTTTCACACCTCCAAACCCGTCGAATTGATTTTAAAAAACCCAAACTCGACATATATATTATACACTTTTTTTTTAAATAGAAAAACGCGTCAAAGCGATACCAAATTTCTAGAGAATTCGAATTCACGAGACAATTAAGAAAGCAAAAATAATTTGGCACTCGTTCAATGTATTATGACCCACCATTAATGTTTTCGAAGCCATTATGTTTGACCTACAAAATTTTGTCTGCGTGTATCATAATGTGAGGCCAATTTACGGTATTTAATGGACTCGAGATGAACCAATAAAAACGTTTCGAGCCCCTAATCGTTTGTAGTGAACAACTCAATGTGTATGTGAAAGCAAGTTTATATGGTGTATAATATAATTGTATATCGCAATAATTCTCTGTTATTCTCAAAAATTTATTATTTTCAAAAACATGTATTTTTAATAAATCTATAATCATATTTTAGGTAAAGTTGGTTTTAATCTTTTTCAAATAATTACAAATATATAAGTTTTTTTTTATTATCAATATTACAAATATAGCAATGTAAATTACTTTGTATACCAATATACAATTATTAAATCTATTTAAATATATTTTGAACATTTGAGAATTGTTCTGTATATACATTTATATTTGCGAATATGATAATAACAAACAAAAACAATAAACCGCGATTATCTTGCAATTCCTTAGAAAATGTTGAAAACGTGAGATAATAATATTGCTTTATTAAGTAAATAGTTTATTTAAAAAACGTAAACAAATAGATTAAATAAATATTATGTTTCGATACTTGTGTGGTATTTCAAAAAAAAATGTAGTGTACAATGCACATAATATACATACTATATTAATTTTATTAGGTTTTAAGTACTAATAAATTCATGCTCGTTCTATTATTCAACAGTAAATAATTAACAATCTAACACAAATGTCATTCTCGTCACTACAATTTGACATCTAAAATTGGTTGGCACTAATAATATATTATTCGTAATGGAGAAAATTTATTATGGCAATGAAGTTCGAATCGGCCACTAATATAATTAACATAAATAATAAATAATGTATATAATAAATGTAACAGACACAAAACCATTATTACTTATTATTATTTTATTCGTTAAAAAACAATAAAGTTTGTCTGTAATATTTTCCAATCGATAAATATATTTTATTTACACCAAAAACTATTATGACCGAATAACTTTAATAATGGTTATTTAGTTTGTTTTTTACTGTTAATACATGTTTGTGAAGAAGTAGTCGGATCTTCTTAACATGAATTATGTTCGGGCAGCAAATGATATCTATTAGGTCTATTTGGTATTTTAATTGACACATTTTTCAGTTTTCCAAATAATTTTCTAAAGAGTAATTAAAAACAACCCGAAAATTGTAAAGAAAAACGGTAAAATTGTCGACATATTCATTTCATTTTTGACATGAGCAATTTTTACTAATTGTCAAATATTGTACAAAACGGTGACTACGAACTTAGTGCTATGTTGTATTCATAAAAAAAATTAAAATTAAAAATATTTTAACATAAATTCGTCGTATGTTTTAAAATATCAAAACAAGTTGAGGAATATTACAACGGTGCGTTGTTATATATGCACCCGTATTTTCGGAAAGTAGGTTAGTGTTCCACAAGTCGCGTGTATAGATATTGTACAACGCTGTTGGGTATAAGCTATTTTAATGCTGCGTCCATACATTTAAATTTAACAAAGGTGCGATACTTAAAGCTAAGGTCTTTTGGGAACTTCTGTGTAATTTCAAAACCATAGTGAAAAAACTGCAAGGGAAGCTATGGAATTTACGAAAACACTACCTGCACTTTCTAACAAAATCGATTTTGTTTAGTTTTTTTAATTCTAAAATTCATTTATTTAACGATTGGACATGTTCATCCATTGAAAATGATATTTAAAGTATATAATTATGATGAACTTTTTGGGAGTTTTTTCTAGTAAATGTTTTCTATTTGAGTTCAGTATTTGTAACAAAGTTAACAAAATAACATATTAATAACATAATATGTATACAAAACGAAACATTTTTAAATAATATAATAGTTATGAAAATAGGCTATAATAAATACACAGATAACAACATTAAATTATTACACATTCGACCGATGAAATACGAAAATAATTACTCAAAATATGTATGACCGATAAAAGACTAAATAAATTATAAATTAGTTTTTAAACACGTTTGCTTTGTAAATGTATGAATTACGATAAAGTACATTTTTTATTTATTTTTATGTTCGATATAAAATATTGTACGTCGGTCACTAGTCATAAAAGTTGGATCAGTACTTATATTTGTTAAATTATTAAATTTATTATTACGATGTCGCAGACGAATTGGATTGTATTTTCAAAAGGCATAACTTACATATAACTTCCATTCGACCGCCGTCTTGCGCGGAAGCGAACGAAGGTGCTTCGGCGGAAACCTCGCATCGGTAATTAGCTGTCGTTTTCAATGTTATGTCTCTTAATGTTAATTGTCGACTATTAGAATGCATGTGCTGTAAAAAAAAAAAAATTAAAAAATTCATAAATATACATAAAAAATGTTTATTCAAACGGGATATTTGCAAATAAGACTTACGTCGACTTTGATCCCGTCTACGAGGTATGATGTTTTTTGTGGATCCGACTTGGGCACGAATCGATAAAACTCCTCGTTTTCGCGGTACCATTTGACCGCGTAGAGCAACGCGCCTTCCAACTCGAAATCGCACCTAAGCACAGCCGTTTCGCCACGGATTTTATAACGAGGTACCACCGCTTTTACCGTTAACCCGTCGCCTGTAAAGGAAATACATAATTTAAAACGCTGTTGTGAACAATCGGTATTATAATTTGGCTTTATAACCAATATCTACAATTTCAATGTTTTCATTGCACAACAATTTTTTTTTTTCATTTATTCGTCCAAATTACGCAAATAATTTCAAAACTTCAAAATTTTAAATTCAAAGTTCCACGCGATTTTCATATAAAACTGTACGTTTTAATACGGTCAATGTATTTTAACGCGATCCTTTTTTTATAATAATTATTATGTTCTACCAAAAAAAATTTAAAAAGTTAACGTGTAAACAATATCATCCGATCTTAATTATTTTTTTCGAAAAGATATTTATTTGTTTTGAACAACCTAAATGGTTTTTTGTGAAATCGCAAACACGCATTAACTTTTTTATAGGAAAATATTCGACAACGTCACTTTTGAAAAACATGCGAAAACGTTTACTATAATTTTTAAGTTGCAATTTCCTAATTTGTTACGCGAAAAATTAATCTTATTTTAAAAATACGAATCCAATGTCTTTGAAAATTTAACTTTGTTAAATGTAATTTTAAAAGTAATTAAAAGACCCTTAAACTTGTTGGTAAGTTTCAATGACTTATCGCATTTCTCTTTTGCCTTATTACCACAGTTAACTGCGCAGGTTAGGTTTACATTGCATTGATCTTTAACTAAAACTTTATAAAAAGAAATGTGAGAAAATTATCAGGTAAACGTCAGTGCTCATTTATGAAAAACTTATGACGTGGTAGACATATTAAAACTACAATCATTAATAAATTTACTTTAACTCTTGAATTTACACCGCATTTTTTTCTTCATACGCCAATCATTATTCTATGTATTACTAAAATAATTTTTAATTAAACATAAATACTACTTAAATTTGATCAATACCAATTAAATGTGTTGTCAATAAGATAAAGGAAAATGTTTTCTCGTTTTCGCAACTTATTTAATTTAAACACGCATTATTTTTCAACTCAAGTCACCAAATAATATTCAATTGTTCTCATTAACTGATCACGATATTGTAATTTAACATGTATATCATATTAAGTATCCAAACGGTTTCTATTCAACCAATATCCAATAATACAGTTAAATGTACATTTACTTTATATAGAAAGTACGTTCAATTATTTAATTACGTATTTGTATACCAACTTGATATTAAAAGTTTTATAATATGAATGGAGCAGGAATTTAAATTATACACATGTAAGTGACAATACAAATGAAAAACAACAATATATTTATATAAATGTGTATGTGTGTGTATGTGTGTGTGTTTGTATTGATACTAATAAATTATTTAGATCTGTATAATTTATGGTTAATGTCATCCATTTTTAATTTTTAAATGATTTAAATATGACAATTTAAAGACTTTTTTTACAACGTTATGTTTATTTTAAAAAAATTAATCAAATCAACATAAACTATTTATATTGTGTTACAATAAAACAATTTAACATAAACTATAACGTTGAAATAAAAAATAATTATAATTATAAAGGATAAATTAATATTGTTATAATATAATAGGGAAAAACCACTGTAATTATACGCTTTAAATTACATATAATTTTATTATTCGCAAAAAGTATCTATAGAGTTAAGACCTACATCGAAACGTAATAAATATAATATTAATTATAAAAACAATAAAACTGTCGATTATCATATATATATATATAAAACACTTGAATATAATTATTACTATTATTTCACACAGATCGTAACAATAAACAATAAATAGCGCCAACAAATCAACAGAATCAACTATATTTCAAACAGAATTTCAATAAATATTCAAACTCGTGCTGTATTGTAATGATCAACCCTCCTAAGAAAACTAACATGTCTTCCATCTTGCCACCATTTTCGACATTTTCTATTACTTTTTTGAGATTTTTATTCTCGCCGATCTATCAAGCACCGTAACGTTTTCCACCAGAAGTATAAAACGTTGCACTGGTATTTAACGTCAGAGCAGTTCTAATATCGTCCACAGAGTTATTTTTCATGCAAATTCCGTCGTCGAATTGTTTTGTTTTGCACTGCGATCTGCCTCAATACCGACTCCGTTGTCATTACTTTTATCGGCAACATTCACACAACTCCTTTTCCCGGACTGTGCTTCCGACGTGCCATCAGCACATTCGACTACGTGTTATTATTACCAGTCACAACTGTTGGCCTGTCTTCAATAAAATATTTCGTATGTATCGATTCGCCGACTTTGGCCATGCGATTTCTGAGAAATAATCGTTCATTATACACTTTGGTTTTATAATATCGATTATGTAACAAAAAAATACGCCCCTTGAACAGATTAAATAACGATTCTTCTACGAAATTCACGCGATAATTAGAAAATGATAATGGTATTGTAAATGCACGTAAGTCTTTTGACGAATAGTCGTGTAAATAATTAATTAATAGGAATAGTAAATTGTATTTAAATATATTTTGCTTATGAAAGTCGTATTTTAGAGTTTATTTTTATTTTTTGTATAAATTATTACATAATAAAATAAGATATATATTATTTTATATTTATAATATATTTAAATATATATATAAGTATTCATTTGTACTATTAATTATGGACAATAATGCGATTATATTAAATATTTGCTTCGAATCGATAACGTTTCGAATATATCTTTGAAACTTATAATTATATATTTTGTTGTTCCCTATTTCGGTATTTCTGACAGAAAAAATATAAAATATTTAACTAATGACAATAAGACTAAATAAAAAAAAAAATAAGGAGATAACAAGATCTCCCAAACTATAAAATTATTCTACCAATAGTGTTGCGCCATTTTGATGTATCTTAAACATAATTTAGAAATATTTTAATATTTACGTAATACAGCTAAATTATTAATTAAACAAATTGTGTTTTTTTTTATATATATAAATAATAAAGCGAAGGAATTTTTGATTAATAATTAATGTTATATATATCTATATATTTTTTTTTTCCATTAAATATGATTAAAATGTTTCGTGTAGTGACTATGTGAAAAAATGATTTCCGTAGCATTTATATTAACTATATATTAATATTACACGACGAGTTATCGTCAGTTTTATCTTGGTTTACGTCACTACCTTTGGCTCGAATTTAAATATTAAATAAATTATGTTACATTTTTATATGGACTGAAATTAATTCTATTCATAAAAGTGTTATGGAAAATTATAACGTTACAAATAATAATGATTGTATATTATAAGCGTCGATTTTTCGAAAAGTTAACAGAGCAACACAACGGTCAGCATACATAGTGCGCTATTAACTACTATTCTCGAAAATGTTATAATGTACACAATATTATACTTAAAATTTTTATACAGAATTTTAGAACTACGCAATAACGTTACGACCATTACTAACGTATTATAATATCGACCATCACGCATTTTTCCGGCCGTCCCTCTTACCCCGAAATAACATAATACCTTATTATTCGCATACATGCCTAACCGATATTAATACAGCCAAAGGTTTAAATGACCATTACGTGTATTTTGTTACAATGCGCTGCCTAACCTAACGAAACGCTATTCTCCAAATTTAAATTCGTGATAACCCGTGAAAATGGACTGTTAATACATCTAATATAATGTATACACAATAACACCTTGTTTATACAACATACATATCGTATTAATTGACATATTATTACAGCGCATTGTACGTAACGACTCGATAAATGAAATTCCTACATTTATTGTCAAAAGTCATGTATCATACGAAGTGTCGCGTAGGTACGTAATACGTTTGCTTTATTTAATATTTAATATTTTTTTTTTTTAATTTAATTAAATTCCAAATCTGTTTTGCAAAATCCAAATATACATTTTATTTTTTAATGTAGTTTTTGTTAAAGAAATCGTTATTAGAGATTAGTCGTTGACTTTCTTTTAGATTTTGAAGTTTATGAAAATGTCAATTTCTTTCATTACTGTTGTATATACTATGGGCTACGACAGTACGAACCCGAGTGGCTAGCAAAATGAATCTAGTTGTCCGTTAGCCCCTATTGAATAAAATAAAATAATTTAAATTTGAACAAACTATAAAAACTGTTTAAAAATGAACGGACGCAATTCAACTAAAAGTCTTATACACCAACATTTTACTGAAAATTATATTTACAAAATGGTAAATATAATAAAATGGATATCTTGATTTAAAAAATAAAAAATAGAATAAAATTGATCAATATTTAATTTCGATATCATTACAGTTAAATTTAATTTAAAAATATGTTTGTTATAATGGGGCTGTATAAAAATTATTTGTAAAAAACATAACTTTCAAATATCGACTAGAATAAAGAGTTATTGCACTTTTCAGATTTCCAAGGTACATTTGCATTTATTATATAATATATAGATTGGATGTGTATGCATTTGCATATTTTTTCTGATTGGTGGTATATTATTATACGCTATGTATAGTTAAGTGCGTAGAATACGTGTCGCCACGTTACGAATATAAAAATAAACATTTTTAATCGAACGCGCATTTTACGATTTTAGGGTCGTACTTCGATTAGCAGTTATTTAAAATAATATCTACATATATTGGCGATTTCGATTTGTCGAAATATTTTAGTAAATAGTTTTCAACAAAACATAAATATAATTTGTATGGTTTCGACACTGTATTTTGTAACCCAAACCTACGGTGCTACCCGAAAGTGCAAATCACCTGATTTTTAGTAAGGCTATTAAGCACAAATCGATTTTACGCTTTTCAACATTGACATAGAGTAAAAATCACAAAAATATATTTGTCATTTAATGACCACTATCGAGTAGTAAGGCATTTAATTAATTTTATTTGTTGTATATGTACCAAATAATTTTGTAAAAAAATATTCTCCAATTCAATAACGAATACATTTAAAAATATAGAATTAGTTACAACATTGTGTTTCATTCAAGTTTTGGAAATATAAAAACAATAAAATGTCGTTAATATACAATTAATATGTATTTTGTTTTATGATATTTAAAATATATATGATTAATAAATATTTAATAACATTAAATAACATTTTTTCGAGCTATAACAATTTTTCGAGCTGACATTTTTGACAATTTTCAATTGTAAAATATTTTTTTGGTCTTTTTAGTTGTTTTCGGATCATGTTTTTCACTTATGGGTTGCTACAAATTTTTTAGTTAACTCAAAACAAAAAAAATATATTTGCTATATCGTAACAATAGATTATTTTTGTACTCACTATTTAATTACATTGTATATTCATTTATTAGTACTTGATTATATATAAAACATTCATAACCAAAATATTGTTGACAAATTCATAAAACTATGAATATTGTTTCCGGCATATTTACCGACATACTTAAACATTTTTGGAGCAATTTTATAGGGCTATAGAAATATAGGTATCTATAATATATATATAGTATCATAATAATCATATTGTGAAAATATTACGGTAAATCGCAAAAAAAAAATAACTTGATATTATGTGCCACACTCCGTCATTATATCGTATTATAATTACTGCGTACATATTATTAGCATTACCTATTAACAAACATACTTAAATACTTATTGTGCACGCGTATTCTTTTTAACAAATTGTAATGAAGATGAACGTTTCATCCAATGAAAAACGTTCATGCAATCTATTTTTTAGATTATCGGAACAATTATTTCATGAATTCAAAATTCTATAAAATCAAATTCTCGCGGACAATTCAAATGCTAAACTAACGTATTTAGTTTAAATTTCAAATATTTTATGCATGCAAAATATTATATATTAGTTTAAAAATAAATAATGATTAATCTGAAGAGAATAGTTTATGAAGTTTTCAAACTAATTCAAGTCAAAACATCAAATTAGAAAACATACGTCTTTACTCTTTGATCTTCTTTTCATTCAAAATAATATTACGTGATGAATACATATATATAATACGTTCTACGTGAATCATCTGTAGTTTGATATTGTCGAAATTAACTAAATGTCCATATAAAATATAATAACAAGTATTTTCCATTAAATTTCACTTAATTTCAAATTATATCGTAGTTACAGTTTGTATGTATATACATATTGAAATATTTTGAAAAAAACTACGTTTTGAAAGAAATGTTGAAAACCAACTCAAAATCAATAAAGTTCTTCGCGCTAACCTACATAGTACTTTATAGTATTAATATTAAAGATCTCGCGTGAAGTTTTGTAGTCGCCTAATGTGTTTACGAACTTCCAGACAGTCACTAAATCTAAATTGGATTCTTTGGAACAAAGCGGGTGTGAAACGTGAAGCATAGACATTCATACGTAAAACAAATCGATTACCATAGAAATATTTTTTTTTGACTTCTCAAAAAACACAAATATTCTCATTTATTATTAAAAATTAAAAATTAAAATTGATTTAAAAACTAATTTTTTAATACATTTCTAGAAAATTAAAATAATGTCTTGATATTTGTTACACGTGAAGTACGATAAATGACATCATATCAACGCAATTTACTAAATTAATTTCCCGATTTCGAAATTGATTTTTAATACTGGTAAAAACCTTTAAGATTTGAAACCAACACCCAAACCAATAAAAAATCATAAAATATCAAAATTAGTTGACATGGTTTATAATACAATTTAAATTTAAAGTACCTAATTTAACCGTTTGAAGTGCACCATTTATGTTAGTTTTTTTAGATAATTTCTATCTATTTTTTTTCATTAGATTTTTGGACACTTTTTCCAGATTCATGTAACAGTAGATATGTGAAATATAATTATGAAAGTTATATATGTATTTTCAATAAATTAAAATTTGACTTCATTAATCATAAATTCAGAATAAATTTTTCTAGTTTTAAATCTATATCAGTATAATTTTTTTTTTAGTACGTCTTTATTACAAACGTGTTTTAAATGTGACAAAGTGAAAAACCGAGGAAATCGAATTTTAGATTATGCTAATGTATACAGGTTTATGCGCGCGCGTACGTCTATATATACGTATACGTTGAACTGAAATGAATGTGAAATACACAAACGTATTTTAAACGTTAATGGAAATTTAAACCTTTGTATTTTGGTCTGTATAATTATTAAGTAAACACTGGATTTAATTTTTCTCCACCTTCTATTCTTTTAAAAACTATACGATTTGCATTATTTTTTCCTATAAACTTCAGTTTCCACCGTTAAAATCGACCTAATAAAGTTTTCTAGTTAATCATTATAATTCCAAATAAAAATAGAATAATATATTGCGCACTTCCATATCGTTTGAAAGTGCATTTTTTATTAGTACTTTTCAGAAACAATATATCTATTGCGCTGTTATAGCTTGACTATAAAATATATACTCTATATTAAATTATTCGTGTAACATATTATGGTCAAATAATAGTTAATAATATATACCTTTATACATGAAGACATTTTTACTGTATTATATTAAAATGCTTTTATTTTGTGAACACGCGAGCCTCTTTGATCTTTCTCAAAAATTGCATACATTAGTAAAATATAAAAATTAAATTTATATTGATTTTTTTATTTTCTTTTATGTAAACATTATTTAAATAAATTAAATGAAAAGGTGATATTTTATTTATTTATTTTTTTTTTACTATTCCTTATAAAAATAAACCGTACTGTTTGAATAAAGAGTATTGAACACGTATATGAAAAATATATTTCATCTAAATTTATATGGATTCGAGAAACTTCAAAACGCATCGAAAATAAAATGTTATATTAAAATCTATTACATTGATAGCAAAATTAATAACCAAGTCAATAATTAAACGAAATTATTTCTACTTTTAAGAAGTAAAACAAACAGATCAATTAATTTTTAAGTTACGATCGCCAAACACAATTTCTTTATAAGTTTCAAGAGTAAATAGGGCATCAGTTACCTATAGCGTAGTTAAAACATTTAAGTTTTATACATTTACAATAATAATATTAATTTATATAATTTAATAATTTTTCTCACAACTTAATTATATTTTAAACGGTAGATGGGAATTGTACTTTGAATTCTTCTGTATCGACTTCAATTTTTTGTGGCCTCATTGATTAAACTATTTTAATATAATCATGTATAATATTTACATGTTTGTGAAATACATTATACACGGAACAGTGAAAACGAGATTTTTATTAAAATAAAATAATAATTTTAAATAGTTTTTCAGGCAGTTCATTTTCTTCGATAATGTGATGCAAATAATGAAATTAATATTTTGACATTATTTTTATAATAAAGAGATAAATTTTAAGAAAATTACTTATAATGGCTAATATCTTAAGATATATTTCGTAATAAGTAGTGTATTTGTTGAAGAAATGAAAGATTACAATACAATTAAGTCAATTTTTAGTGTATTTATATAATTAAGATATATTTACCTATGGACATTAGCTTTAATTGTTTTTTGCATAAATATTTACTTTTAAAGATAAACAATAATTATTCTTTGTAAAAGTTTTAAAATGTCTGAACAATAAACTAAAACAACGTTGTTAATGTGTAAACGCAAAACTGTTTTGGCATAAATTATTATGCTTTAAAAAAGTTAATATTAAATTTAATAATTTATTATGCCAGATGAACAATTAATTTAAAACTTTTATCGAAATTATTTTATTTATGAACATGTATATTTTAATTTCTGAGTATTGCAATAGTTTTTTTAGTTAACATAATATTTTTTTTTGTCTGATAACGATTTTTCTAGTGGGATTACATTTATTATATAATTATTATAATCAAATAATCTTAAAATATCGTATTTCTATTCTATAAAAATTATACACAAGTAATATGAATACTTAGAAAAAAGATATTTTTTAAATTTCCCAATAGTTTTTTGTAAAATTATAAAAAAGTTACAGAAAATTCCTAAAAATCGATAAAATATACATAATGCTATGACATTTCTACGATATTTTTAATGAAACATAAAGTGCTTATTTAAATTCATTATTTTATTATAATTAACAATGATATATTTGTCTTGAAATTTTAGTAGTATTATATTATTATTTTATACAATACTTTTAACTACTTTATTAAACAATTTTTATAATACAATACATTTACATTTTTATAATTTACAAAATGTTTAAAAGTATACTTTTAATGAATTATACGCAATCAAATAAATATCACTATTCTAAACTTGAAAAGTTTTATCAACAATACCTGACAAGATTAACATACTGGCTACTGTGTAATTTAGAGGGATGATTCCAAAATTTCGGTTAACAAACTACTGGATTTACAACAAATATAGTTTGAATAAACTTCGTTGACGTAAAACTTTTCCCTTCGTAATTTTATTAATAAGCTTAGTCCTGTTTTTCACTCTTTCGCGGTTTTAAAACTTGAACAACACACACACACACACATACACACACACATATTTGTGTATATTATTGAGTTAATTATTATTATTTATTTATTTATTTATTGTTTTCTTTTCCAAAACAATTACACGAACACATAATAATATAATTTGTATGTATGTATATACATTTTAAG
Organism: Schlechtendalia chinensis; assembly: GCA_019022885.1. Lineage (NCBI taxonomy): Eukaryota > Metazoa > Arthropoda > Insecta > Hemiptera > Aphididae > Schlechtendalia > Schlechtendalia chinensis. The sequence goes on from CM032343.1 coordinate 14,452,203, forward strand.
TAAAATAAATCATTATTAAAGTTTAAGCATGAACAATTTTGTATAACATTTTGCTCAATATTCTAAACATTTGAACAGTTTTAAAACTTTTAATTACTGTTTATTTTCAAATTTGAAAAAAAAACATTAAATAATATAAACGCAAGTTTTCGATAACAATATTCAGATTACTAAATATCAATATTATGATCAATTTTTTTTATAGATGTGCCTATAAATAGTTGAAAACAAATATTTGATAAATTAGTATTATAGTAGGTAGAAGATAGACATTGAAATATTTAGTCATTTATAAATTTTAAAGCACAGTTGTATTTTATACATAATTTCAGTTTTACAAGCACACCAATCATGTACATGCCACCAAGACCGATAAGATGTCACATTCTGTACATTTTCCAGAACCAAGCAAAATCCTGCATTAGTTTTTATTTGGTTAAACCCACATGTGTTTTTCGCTTTAATTTATCGCCGTTATAAAACTGGCACGATATTATAATATTAAAAACATCATAAGAAAAATAGCATAACAATTGAACGTATATGGGATTTCTTGATGCACTTAATGTGAAAAATAGCATTATAATTCACAATATTTGACATATTTTTGTCCTGTAAAACGTACCAATTTATAGGAAGATTAAATATATTATGGAAAAGACATAATGATCAATTGCATGATAATGTATTATATATATATACACATAGTTTTATTACCATCAATTTTTCGTTAGGTATAAGTGTTTCCTAAGTACTTTATTCAATAATAATAAAAAATTAATAAATAACTTTATCACACGTCAAAAACAAGTACATTATAACACACGATGATAGGGTAAAACATTACCATTTCCGAAATATTCATCGATTAATGTGTTTCTTATATATAAGTATAAACAAAATCATAATACGTACAATTATATAAACATAGAAATCATGTCTAGAAAATTATAGACTACAATATGAATATATATATATATTTATTTATTTATTTATATATATTTATTTATACAAGAATATTATTTTTCTATTTCAGCTCCCATACTAATCTCGATGCATTTCTTGTTGGTATATTTTAAAATATCATTATAAAACTTAAGTAATATAAATACATTTTATCTATATAATGTGCGTATCAATTAGAAAAAAATAGTAATAATAAAAAAATTTCGGAATTTAGTAAACATTATACACTTTACGCAAGTAAACACAATCATATCTGTTTTCCCAAACAAAGTCGTGTCAAATCAGAGCAGTGTAAAAATATTAGGCGCATCGAAAAAATTATTTTATCATTACTATTATTTAACTAGAAGATGAAGCAAATAGACAGAAATGTCAATCACATCAACTTATAGTATATAAAATAGAGTGTGCGCAATATACAGACATAACTCTTGGGTACACGTTTGATTATTTTGATTAATTTTGATTAAAAATAAAGAAAGGAAATACTGAATTTGTTTAATCGTACACATTAGTATGATGTTCGTGTAGATATTAGTCTTTCAAACACGTACAACATACCCACCATTTTCTCAACAATATTGATATACTTGGTCTCATAAATTTGCGAGAAGTTTTTAATACAAAGTAATGTCAAATATACCTACTACGCTCTTGTACATAGTGCATATTCAATATAATCAACGATTTCGTTGAAACATATTAATAAAATGACGCACACAGATTCTATTTCGAATTTTAAATACATTTATTGAAAAATCTGAATAAAATACAATAACTAGCGTTTATATTAAATGTATAATTATAATCAACGAATAGCATAAAATGTCAATTAAATAATTCGATAATTCCATATGCGAATTTATAAGCAATACTATGTGTTGTTGACATATAGTAGACAATCGTTGTTATGCGTTGCTAAGTGCGCGTGAATACGTGTGTGCAATATATGTATTACGATACTAAGATTAAGTTTAAATAAAAAATATGATTTTCGTTCTATGCAGCATAATAATATTTTTTTATTATTCCGTATTGTTCTTTTAATAAATGTATTAATAGACACGCGTAATACTATGAAGAGTTTATAATCAATGGTGATTAGAGAATCAAGTTAACGATAATCGACGTAATCTTTACCGATAGGTTGGCAATATAACGGCTTTTACATAGAACACGAATATCCCACCCAAAGCCTCAAGTTATTACCACTTTACTTGACTTCAGTACATGTTTATACACTAATATTTTTATTGTTATTTTAACGGCTTAATATGGGTCGTTTGGCCATTTTCCGTGACCACCATTTCGCCAACTCGTCCCGACACTAAAACCTTTATTTGAAACTGTTACAAAATGTTTTTTTTTTATACGATCAAATAAATTAATATATACGTATACAATTATAAGAATAATTTTTTTTATTATATATTCTGATACACCTAAAGTTTAAAATTAATATTTCAAGTTTATATAAAATTATGTGTTCGTAATTATTAGTAAAACATATCATGTTACAGTTCGATGTTTATATAACAAGACAATAACAAATAAATTCACGCCGGCCCGTTACATAAACGTCCATTAAAGTTTAATGAATCTTTAAATATTTAACAATCTTTTCTACATCAAACAGTTACCCACAATTGGTCCATTACGTTTTAATGAACCGTTAAAATGTATATCAATATATTGTATACGATCCAAGTCACCATCAGCCTTTTATATTATTTTAACGTTGAAATTAAAATTAGTATCACCTCGTTTGTTTCATATTTTGTTGGATACGTTCAATAAGACTATATGCATACTAATACTAATATTTAATTAGAATTTAATGTTCGAGTTTATGTTATTTTACAATCTTATAACTTCGAAAAATTCGAATATTCTTAGAAAATGTCTGAACTTAATATTTTAAACAATATTTTGTTAATATATTCAATACTTTTAATACCATAAAATAAACATGTAGGAATGTACACACTTATATATTTATCTTTTAATTTAAACAATCAATATTTAACCTATGTTCATTTTTCCTCGGATCTTTTCAAAATTAATATCGTCTAAGATGGTTATTATTATGCAATCTAGCGCGTTTAAATTTATTTATGATGTATGCTATCAATTTTTATAATACCAATGTAAATATAAAATATTAATAAAAACAACGTTATTAAAACATAGAAGATAAAAACTTTTTTTTATATTTATATTTATATGTAGCAATTATATAATAATAATAACCATTCTTATGTTTTATGTGGTCTACTAAACATTTTTTTTTATTTTCAATTAAATTTTTAAAAAACACTTGGTTAATTTTAGCGATTCTAATAAACTATACTTGCTACTGTAACATCCACATATAACAGCCAGTAATTAAAAATGCTGCTTTTCACATCCATGTCTTTTTGTCATATTTTACGATTTACAGGACTACCGTAGGTACATTCTTACTCCCTTACCCATAAGAGTAAGAGATGTATTATTATAATTTTATAGAATTTTAAAACAATAATAAATGGTTTTATTCGAAAATCGATTTTTAATATAACTCAGTTTAGTCTACTTTATTAAGTGCACGTAAAAAAAATAGTTCAGATCTTTATAATTTTATTACAACATTATTTAACTAACAGTTTATGTTATATAATTATATAAATTTAAGTCAATCACTATCTTAAACTATAAATTAATTAAAGATAAATTATTTAAAAAAGTAAAATAACTCAAATTCACAATTGATTAAAACTTTAAATGTTTATATATGTATATATATATATATATATAAATAAAATTTTAAAATTATTTTTTTTTTAATTTTTCTAATAGTACATAATATTTGAAAAATTATCTTCCGGTTAAATTGTCGGCATACATACAAAATAAAACAAAATTCATTAAAATCAATACATTCAGCACTTCGCACAAAAATTTAAATGCGTACATTTTCAAATAAAATAAACTGTAATAGTATGCTTTCAAATATTAATTAGGAATGTTTTTAGAACAAAATAAATATGTTTCAATTAACAGTTAAATGGAATGGTAAATTTATGTAATTTTTTGTTACATTCGCTTAAATTTTTCGGATAAATCTCTGCACGCTCTACAACTACACATAGCTATATCTATCGTCATCAAAGGAAATATGTATGGCTCAAATGTTTATTATAACTCATCATATCTATAAATGAAATCTATTTCAGCAAACACGGTTAAAATATTTTTATATCTTTCTACGAATAAACGTCGAATAAAAAAATATCGTAGAAAAGTTAAATTAAAAACACAATTAACATTTAGCTTACTAAAATATATATTTTCCGTCGTTTGTTTTACATTTTTATCGAGTGTCGGAATATTAATTAAAAATGATTTCTAATCAAACACGTTAAACATGCCACGCGTTAAAGGGATATTTTATAAACAATTCCACATATCGTCATCATATTGTCGGTCGTTATACATTTATGTTGGAAACGATAGTTGATATTACCCTACCGTAGACATTCCTTTTAGTTATCTCACGGCGGAACCCTTATAACATATAGTTTAACAAATATGACATATAATTTTACAAACAAAAACGAATACTTTGTGTTTATGAGTACATTCGAGTGTGTGTGATATGATTTAATTTCTTATAAATAATTCGGAAAACGATAGAAATGTATTTTCAAAATTAAAATTAGATGACCTTATATGTACTGGGAAATATCGTCTACGAGTATTACAATTGTCAAGCAAATTACTTAAAGTTAAAGTGTATCTATGACGCGTGTAATTATTATATATTTTCATAAATTTGAATAACATGATGAATGTTTAATTAAAATATATTTATAGTAAAAACGATTCTGAACGAAAATCAGTTTACTCATCTATTAAGAATCATGGGCTTTCACGAATACAAACGTTTTAAAAATAGTTAGATTTATATATTTGTTCTCAAATTTTAATTAATATCAACACTAAAACTAAATAAAACAATAATAAATCTAATCTAATTGCCATAATAAACATTTAGCAAAACAAAGTTTTTTAAGAACTACGAAAAATGTCTCGAAACGAAGAATTCAAATTGTATAGATACCGTTATTACAATAAATATACGTACATCATCCGCGTTATATATTATATATTCAACCAAAAAATGAGTCAAAGCTTTTTAAAAATTTTATCACGTCTATAATATTATAATATACGTATATAGTAATTAATCGGTAAAAATGTCAACTCCACAATATATTTGAATTATTACAAAATAACAAATATTGATTTGTAAAAGACTGGCGAACGCCGTAAATCTTTAATTTTCTTTTTTTTCGGTCAATTTTTCGGCATATTGGTTTGTTTTAAATTTTTTCTAAATTATTGGGAAAATTTACCTATGCAGTATATGCGTAAAGTACCTGCCGCAGAATTCGTGTCCAAACTCTCGATTTATGCAGAAATTTCAAGGTATTTATAAAATAAATAAACTAATACATATTTTGAAAGATCAAAACACATTTCTGGCTTCGACCCAACGCTATATTTAACGTTACCCGTGACGGCGGCGAAGTCGCCATATAACAACGTAATGACATGCGTTGTCGTCGGGACACATAAACCAAACTCGAACACTAACCTTACTGGTACACACACGGGAGGTATATGGACTGTAGACGTATATAGTATAATCTATTATTGTATTATTATTGAACGGAAAGTCGGTGAATGTTTTACGGTACATTTGTCGACCGTATGATCATGTTCAGTCGGATCACGTTTTGCGTATGTATACGCGATAGAATAATATATGCGATTTTCAATTGCGACGTTTTACGAACAGTTTCCAACCTACGACGTGTAAGTAAGTATTGATTGAAAATATAACGCGTGTGCGCACTTTTACACGAAAACCGCAATAATTAGAAGGCGAATTATTGCCGTAAACGACGATTTGTACATTTTTCTAGAGAAACAAGAAAACCACTTATATTTATTTAAGCGTTCCCCAAAACCAATTTTATGATTAAGTAGTTTTACATGGCTTTCAACATCGATCATTTATCAGACATTAAATTTAGGCAACTATTATGCAAGGCTGGACAGTTAACAAATTTGTTGAACTCATTAAATTAATTTAATATAAAAAAATATACAAGGTAAAAGTTAAAAGTTACTTATATTTTATTAATTAACGTCAAAAGTTAAAAAGCAACTTAACGTAGTTCAATGTTTTTAATTAACATTATTATTATTATGACTATGCCCTCGAATAAAATAATATTGCAATGCATTTAAATAAACTTCGTTGGCGCATGTAACAGATAGGTAACAAATTATTCGAGACACAAGATTTGCAATTTTATTTCAACTACGCAATACGCAAACATTGAGGCAACTCGTTAAAATAAAATACATGGATCAGCTGTCGTTCTATATTTTTAAATTCAAAAAACAAATTATCACTGAAACTCGGTGCGTCCGACAATTCAAATTTCATAAGAGTATATGTACAAAATAGTTTCTTTAACAAAATATATGCATTCAATTTTTGTTTAACCACTAAGAAAATGACCTTTTTAAATATTACAATTTTTAAAGGAGAATGCAGTCTGCAATGTAAAAAGTTTTTGAGTGGGTTTACCTTCCAAAAAAGTTTTTACCTGTGAAAAAAAACACTGGTACAAAAACAATAGATCTTTTGTTCCTGCTTTTTTTTTTTTTTTGCTCGGAACTCCTCAAACAATTCTTGTATACATGTGTTCAGAATATTCTGTATATTATGACTTTTAAAAAATAATATTATCGTTGTAACGCTATATTGACATATAACACTATCCGTACACGTTTAGTGATTTCAGAAGCTTTCCAATAATTTATTATCACAATGTTAGGGATTTTTTAACGAAAGTATACAATCAGATTGACTTTAAAGATGTAGAGAAGGGACCGATAAAATAATAATAATGAAATACTTATTCTGATAATTGATATAGATATTTACATTATTGTTATTATTGTTATTATTATTATTATTATTCTTATTGACTGAATTGTATTTATAATTAATAAAAGTAAAATAGGTACGAGTAGCAGGCGTTAGTTGATTACACTTTACTCTAAACATTTTGAATCGTTAAATTATATATTTAATTAAATCGTGAAACATTGAATAATTCATTTACACAATTCTGTTATAATCCATAAAACCGAAAATTACGAGTATCTAAATATTAACTTTTTATACGACTCTGTAACCGCGTTACATACTTTTTCTCCCATCGTCGACGTGTCCAAATCGAGTTAGCACTATTAAGTCCGCGCTATCAAAAGTCGGATATATAACAAGAGTCGTCACACTACTTATATATATATATATATACTCTGTCATAAAACACCTAAATCCGCGTTATGATGGATGACACTCGATACCGAGAAAAACTTAAACTTTCATTTTTTTTTTTTTACTTTATTTAACTTTGCTTTTATATTTTACTAGTCAATTTACGTCACGACCAAAATGTGACCGACCAAGAATATGAGCGATTGGAAGGTTTTCTTTTTCTTTCTTTTTTTACCTGCAACCTTTTAATGGCTTTGATTTCAAAAGACATCACGCATTTGGCGAAAAAAAAATAAGAAGATAAAAACACATATAGCCTACGGATTACTATATCTTAACCGACACACGTATATAAACGCATTAATATAGTAGCAGGTCTATGGGAGGGAGTAAAAGGTTAAAATCTTAGGAGAAAAAACCTCGGAATAAAAAACTTCTCGGCGATGCGTCAAAAGCGCATAAAGTTTTAATGGAGTTTTGTTGAACACGTGGACGTTCGCGAAGAGGGGAAAAAATGATTATCGGGAAAAAAATCGAGACACCAAAAAATCTGGTGTGCAGCGGGATATCCGTTTTCGTCGCGATCGTTCGGATAGCTTTCATTGGACTTCTAATACACCGTGAACGGCGTGAAATATTGTGCTTTTGTGCGTTCAACTAAAATTTATTCGAAACAAGCGGTTGTTAAACATCTGTTTTGTTCCGAAGTGTTTATATCTCGAAATAAGATAATAATAATACGCTATATGAGTCGGTTTCACGTAGGTTTTTGTTATCGAATACGAAATAACAAATAAGCTACACAATATTCGTTCAAATATTCTCGTAACACAGATAACGCGGTTTAACAATGACAATTTTTTATATTTTTCAATAAAAAACATACACTAGAATAGAATACTTATGCGTTTTTTTTACTGAATTTCGATTTTGCGAAATTACTTCAACGTACAATGTAAGTTACATTTCACTGTCTAATTATACTGTACAATATGCCATTGTTTCATCGTATGAATAATTGAGTTGTACCATAAAAAATGTACTTCATTATACGTACGTTTTTACACATAATACATTGTATATCATTTTTTTTCATCCCAATTCATATATAAGTGAACTTTTTTAATTTTAAATAATACATAACTTAATGTAGTACTTAAACCATTTAATTTGTACATAATTAATACTTCGTACTTGTACGAGTTACGCGTTAAGATGCTAATATGTAGTGTACAGTTCAAAATATTTTCAAAATGACATATAAAAAAAACAAAGTTACTATTATATTTCTCATAACAATAATATAAACGTTACGTTTTATTTTAATGTAAAATTTGATGTCACCGGAATATTTTATTTTAGTTTTTAATAAAAAAAAGTGTTGATAATAAAAATTGCATATGCATATATATACCTATATATATATATATATGTTATAATAATCCACTATAGAAAAAGAAACCTAATCAATACTGTATTCTTTATATTATATTTTATTCGAAAGTGAACGCTACTTAACTACGAAAATATAAAACATATTATACGTACATAATATACGTACATATCATATATACATTGTGTACGAAAAATACAAAACTTGCATGTAAAATTTATAAAAGAAAATACCAAGCAAAATCCGGTGGATTTCCGAACGCGTACGGAATCGGCGATTCTCAAGTGAATTGTAGCTACAATTCTCCCGCCCCCTACCTCGCAACATCTACGTTTGGACACGGTCAGTAAAAATACTTAAATATTTTCGAGACTAAATATATTGTGTTATGTTGGAAAACAAGACGATTCGACGCTTTAGTCCTGCGCACCTGTTCACCCTCGATTCATAAATACGTGCACGCCCGTAAGACATATCCAATACCGGATTAAGAGTCTGGTAGGCTTTGGGGCGAAACTTAAAAATAGGGCCCTACAAAAAATAATAATAATAATAATGATTTATCCTCTACGAAAGATCGCTCACGGTAAACCACTAACAATAAACTATATTTTTGTACCCTATGTCCAACCGATAATAAATAAAATATTATACGCGAGGTGGATTTCTTTTTTTTTTATGCAAGATAATCGTTTTGTGTATTTATCAATATTTTTTTAAATTTTAATTCAGGTGTCTGTAGGCTTTTAAAATCATTTACAAAATAATAGCAACATAGATATTATTAATATTATTAATTCATTTAAAACAATATCTTAATAAAAATAAAAATTAAATGAAATCTATTGTAATAAATTGTAAACGCATAACAATAATTATAATAATAATTCGAATAGTATTCTATGTGAAATTGTCTTTTCTTTGATTGCTATGAAGTAAATATATTTGATGTTTATTCTTAACTTATATTTTGTAGAAGATTGTTTTCAGTAGTTAAATTTATTTAAGTTAATATATTATATTACAATAATGGCTAGTTTAGAAAATAATCTTTGTGCAGTACAATTATCTACCGTAATATTGGAAAAAAAAAAATATATATATATTGCGTGTGTGTGTTAATAATAATATCAATGTATGGAAATCATTTGTACGGTATACAAAATTTCAAAAATGTATCACTATGACTCTGTATGACTTTTATCTTAGAGCTTGGACTTGGAGAAAACATACCCGACACAGGTCATCCTTTCAGTTTTTCACCGTTCCAAAATACATACATTTACATACATGTGTATACACATTGAATTCGAAACTTACATTTCGTTTATTCCGAAAATAATATATAATATCGATCTTTTCACTGCACTGACCGTGTACACATATCTGCTACCGTATATGTACGTGATCAATGGAGACGTCATTTTTATATACGGCAAGTTATTCTCCACATAAAACGCCCCAATATGAACTTTAAATCGTATTTACTGTACGGACGATATCGTCGCATGACAGTAATACTGTAACTATATGTATGACTGTAGGATCCGTTTAAAACAAAAACTCGTATTTATGACGTTATCCTGTAGTAAAAACGTATATCTACAACGTTCCTGTATACCTACAAATATGCATATGTATATAATATGTATATTATATATATGCCGTTTTATTTATATTTATGATTAGCTGTGAGACTTGTTTCCAAAGTCCATACGCAAAAATAAACAAAAATACAAAAAAACCAACAATTAATATACATATGTATTTGATCATATCAGATTCTATGTGAGTAAACAATAGTTAGGAAATCTAAATTTTTGCAAATTAACTGAATCCCGCTCGAAGAGTCACTTTCATAAGACCCTTAACAAAATTGTACCTAATATCATAACATAACACCCGTAGACATAAATATATACGCGTTAATTTGTTTATCTTTCGAAATTTGCTTTTATGTATAAATGGTGTGCTGTTCAGTTGTAGTTGTAGTCACACGGAATATGCATATTTAGAATTTTCACTCTGATAGGTTAGGTCTAACAATAATATTTATAATCTATGAAATGTTGTAAAATATAAAAATGTATACTCACATGTCCAAATGAAAAACGATGAAACCAACAATGTGATGAACCACATGTTTTATTTCAGTGAAATCCAATCTCCCAAAATCGATTATCCTTTAGACATTTTGTGGATATTCTAAAAATAATAAACATTTATTCAATTTCATATTCAATATTTAATATTCAATTTTATTTCATTTTATGTATTACAATATATATGTATTATACAAACCATTATTATTTAATAATTATTAGATGTGACAATGTATTTTATCCAAAGTTTTTAATATTAAAATTCTATAACAAAATATATAATGCTACAAGATAAAAAAAAATCCACACTAATTCTGTTAGTTTCCGATAAAGTTAAAAGCTATAATATTTGAAGACAAGACATTTCACAGTTAATTATATAAAAATATTCAACTATATTATAGATTTATATCATATGCATTAAACGTATGATAATATGTCTTAAATTGGTTTCTTTATTACTGTTTTTCACTATAGGTCACAGATTCACGAACATTCGCGACTATATTATTATGTAATTGAAACAATAAATTATTATTACGTTGTTTTAGTAGGAATTTCCAATTTTAAATATGAAAAGGCGAATAGTAAATATGAGGATAATATTCTGTTTCTGTATATAGTCAACACGGCTATAACAACACAACATTACACATTATTAATATTATTATTATTATTAAATACTTGCAGTAAATGAAAATTATTTATTTGCAAATATGTCAACATATTATTGTTTAATATTATGTAATTCTAAAAATATAATATATTGTATGGTTATTGCGTATAACAATATACATGTTTAACCTATGGACAGCAGTGGAGTGACAAACGACAGGATGGAAACATTGTAGTGTCATAATATTATAACATCGTGTATACTTATATAATATATTATTTTATTTTATAACCTATATCGAATAAAAACATACAAACATTTCAAAATATTTATCAGGGCATTAAGTCATTTTTTAACAAGCCATTATATAATAAATTTTTAAGACGTTAATTTTCCAATCTTAATTTATCATAATCATACACATATACTGCATTAGACACATTTAATTATGTATTAATTATTGATATAATCGTTGATCAACAAAAACAGTATATATATATATATATGAGAACCTTTATCCTAATCTGGGTGTTTACTTTTCATTTAAGTATCAAAAATGTAACAAGTATTTACAACATATTGTAAAAAGTAACAATATGTCGTCGATGACAAAATCACATCTCATAATGCGTATACGGATCTTAAGTTGTTTTTATATTTTTAAAAAATTAATGCAAATTCTGAACTCTAATTTATTTTCTTAGGCATTACGCGTTTTTATGAATATATACAAGAATTATGTGGATAAAATAATATGTAGTCTGACGATCACTCATTTTGGAAAATGTTAATGGTACATATAGATTCTACTCTCTTCCTTTCTGTTCACTCATTAACTGTTAATTATCACTAAAAAAATTGTTGATCAATTAAAGTGTTTTCTTTTTGTCAAATAATGTTTTTTTTAATATAATTTTGTTTGTCATCGCATCTATTTGTCTTTGTTTTATGCTGTTCCGTGTTTTCATAATAGAAACATTCACGTTTTACTTTGACCGAAATTACACACATAGTCTTTTGTAAGTATCCCTCTTTTTTTCATGAAATTGCAATGAGAGTATATAAAAACTACAATAGATTTCGGTATTAAAACACATTTTAAACAAAATCCTTTTGCGAAATATATTTTTTTTTTGTTTAAATATGAGTACTAACAATACTTTAAGCATAATAAATAATAGAATAACATTATTTTGGTGAAAATTCCACTGTTGTTCGTTTACATTTTATATATTTTTTATTTATATATAGCTCAGAATAATATAATAAATTAATTTATTATTTAATTAGTAAATAAATTTTTGTATTAAATACTAGATCACTACTAATCATTTTTATTTTTTTACTTGAGAAATGAAACGCGCAATTATAATTAAGAAATAAAAATCATTGCACATAAATTTGTTTTCATCAGACTCGTGTATTCTACATTTAGAACTACAATAAGACTGTCCCGTAATAGGATAATCATGTAGTTTTGTCTCCGTTATTTTCAAATATGGATGGAAAAAGAGTTCATCAAATCGGTTTAATTGTACTCTTAAACAATTTCCTGTGTTATTATTTAACGACAAAATAAATATAAATTATTATTTCAAAAGTTTATACGAATTTTTATGTATCGGTAAAATATGATGCACGAGTATTATAATTGTTTGGAACAAATCATTAAAATATTATACTTAAGCCTGGCAAGTTAAATAATTTTTTTCAACTCATCAAGTTAATTTGATAATAACATATATAAGTTAAGTTGAGTTAAAAGTTACTTATAATAATTTAGTTAACTTCAAGGGTTAAGAATTAATTTTAAGAAAAAGTAATAAAAAAGTAAATAAATTTAGTTAAAAGCAATAATTTTTAAATTAGCAATGAAAAAAAAATATCGTGAAAAAGTTGAATAAATCTCTTATAATGTAATTCAATATTCGAATTAAAGCATTGTTATTTAAAACTGTAGAAAATGAAAATTAAACCTAACTTAACCTGACTTTTTTATAACTTGACGTTAATGAGTTAATAAACGTTTATATAAAAAAAATTACCCACACTCAAAATTATAAACCGCATTTAGAAAAATCGTGTTGTACTTTGGACCAAATTTAATTTAATTTAAATGCAATTGTATAAAATTAAGTTAAAAAAAAATAACATATTAAATTTAAAGTTAAATTAAAAAATGGAATGCATTAAATAACCTCATAAAAATAAAAATTAAGTTTATAATTTTTAATTCGTTAAAATATTGATTACACTTAAAGAATAAGATTGCTACTTGTCAAAATTTGAGTTTGAAAACTTAATATATACTTCGTCTCTCACAAGTTTTAGACTTTTTCAAGCAGTGAAAATCTTACCTAATCGAAAAGTGCGATCATTACGGAGTCCTATTATATGTAGGTTATAGCTTCGTTCTGATTTTTTTTCTTTAAATTATATAGTACTATATTACATGTAGTTCTGTTTTTTTTTATCCATTTATTATTTTTCAATTAGTTATCGATATCACATTATATCTCTGATACTTAAATCATATTTGAGCATATCGTTATATTTATAAATTTAATGAATAATTAAAGTTATAATATTCACGTTACTACTGGTGTAGGAACTGACACAATAAAATTATTGTGTATGCTATACATAAAATAGGATGATTTTTTTTTATCACGAGCAAGTGGTTATCTGCCAAAATTATAAACAAAATTGATTTCGTGGTTTTTTATTCATTGTAAAATCGTTTCGAGAACATTTAATTAGACCATTTTCAAATTTATACTCCAAACCTTAGAGTCTAAACAAATGTAAAATGTGATTTTCCAAAAGCGTTCCATATTTTTTCTTGCGCTTTATATTATATGACTATAATAAATTAATAAAAATTATTTTTCGTTTTTCATTTTCAATATTCCGTTCATAAATAAAATTATCACTTAAATATTTGAAACCGTAGCAGTTGTTTTTTGCGTAATTCAGCTGAAATTACTGTACCTTTATAATAATAACAAATATATAATTGTTAAATTTTATATAATAGTTATAAATATATTGATTAAAAGAGGCAATTAATTACGATACTTTAACATATACAAACTATATATTAAACTGTACTTTATATTCACTGATTCCATGAAAAAATATATATTATTCTAGTTTTATTATTATTATTATTTTTATTATTATTATTATTTTAAGATAGTAAATATTTTCAATATTATTTAAGACTATTACTTATAATAAGTTTTACAAGTTTCGACATTATAAACTGACATTAATTATATAATTTAGCCATTATACACTTAATTTCAACTAATTATTTTTATTACAAAATTAGTTATTCATTAAAAATAATAAACTATATTTTTAAACCAGTCTCTCACTTGAAATATATTTTTAAACTAGTCCTCTCACTAAATTGATTAAAAAAATAATGAAATATATTTTTAAACCAGTCCTCTCACTAAATTGATTAAAAAAATAATGACATATTTTTTTGATAATAATAAGGGTTGGTGAATTGAACTTTTTTCTAATCCAATATTGTGTTGTGGATTTGAGTCACGTAAATCGTTAATAGATATTTCTTCCTCAATACAATGATAAATGATCGAAGACCCCTACGGAGTATAATATTAATAACAATAATAACTATAAGAATACAATAATACAACTACGTATTTTGTAAATTATACTCTCTACAGGGTATACGAATTAAAAAAAAAAATAGATAAGAAGTCAATCAAAAGTATATTTTAAATTTACTTAACTCAATTAAAATCTATTATTCCGTTATAAAATTATAATACATTATATCATCATTCATATTTGAAATCTCAGATAAAACAATAATTTCTTAGTAAGTGTTAATATTTGATTTTATATTCAAGATACAAGTACACAACACAAAATAATTTTGTTATTAGATTTTAATAAAACTAAAAATTATAATATCCATAATATTCATTTAATAGGAAAACAATAGATAAATCATTACATTGAAAAAACAATTTTGAGAGAAACTCTGTTCATTATAATTCTTTGTAGTTTTTTGAAATTCAATCTTCACATAATTTTAAAAAAATGTTTGACAAATTATTTTTTTAAATACTATCAACAAATAACACGTCTAAGTTTGTAACCTTAGATGTAAAAATTCCACATTGCTTAAATGGATTTGTTGACAATCATTTAAGCAATTTTTTTTTGTATTAAAACATATATATGTTTATTTTATTTACAAAAACGTTTCAAAATTGTTCTTTAAGCAAAATAAAATTATTATTTTTTTTTTTTTTTTATTATAATTATTCTTGCTAATGAAAATTCCGTGTTGTTGCATTAAATTTCGACAATTACAATATAAAACTATTTAAAAATTTGAAAATAGTGTAAAACAAATTACCAAATAGATAAGGTTTGTTATCGTAAAGTAACGTACGTAATGATCAAAGATCTACACGAAGAAGTGTTTACAGACAAAATAAATTTTTAAAAAACACAAAAAATCAACATAAAAGCAATACATTTTGTTCGTTTTGCTCAGAATCTAAAATCTATCATGTACAGTAATATTTATAAATGTTGGCGAAATAACTTCTATTTCTATAATTCTCGTTTTCCATGCAATAACTCAATCTACTGTTTTAATTTATATCTATTACGAGTCTGACAACAGACTGCCGATTACAAATCATCACGCTCGACAATGATATAATTCTTATTATTATTATTATTATTATTAAATAATTAACGTTATCGTAGTATACAAACCTCGTGAAATTCGTCCATCGTATACATATATATGACGTTATCTCGACAACGGTTGCGTAAATGTTTTATGAACACACGATACGGGTACGAAAAATATTCACAAACACTCGCGGGCTGATCGTCTACTGGCGCGACCGGTACGTTACGCAACTGGCGTCCCGCCGGAACTGTCGCCGAAACACATGGTATCGCGACTATACGGCCGGCCGGTGGTACGATAAACTCGGAAGCATGCGCCCGACGGACTTTGGCGGAGTATCCGGCGACCATGGTGCCGCTAACAATGCAATGTGTACCGTACCAACGCCAATAGTCGGGATTTTACTATTGAAAAGCATACAGTAACGATTAAAATTTATTTACTACTAATACTAATATTAATATGAATACAATTCGTACTGTATCATTACAACGCGGCATTATTACACAATAGACGATATTTTCAGTAAATTTTCCCGCCACGATCATACATTTTCTAGGACATGATTCTCAAAATGCCTATCCATAAGTTGTAAACCAACATGACAAGACCACGTACAACATTTTGATGTATTGATCGTTTTCAACCAAATGTAACGTTTTTTGAGTGTGCGACATACTGATATATTTATATTTAGTATTCTAAGTTGAATTTTTCGTTTTGAATGTCAGTTATCGTATAGCTCAAACTTAGCATTGTATTTTAATCGACAGTTCAATAATTTTATCAATAGCAATTTTAATTAACTTATTGGTTTCTAATTAAGTTATTAACATGAATCGTCAATTTGTTTACCGAGAAAGATTTTATATGATAGGCTGGAAAGGCAATTAGTCTATTATAAAAGTCAAATTCGACAAAATCATTAAACGATTTTTAGTTCACAACAATGTTAATATATGATGCTGGAGAATTAGGTTAGGTAACGAAAAAAAAAGTACAAGTCGTCGGCATAATTTTTAAAACTTAAATTTGAAATTTTTGGAGATCACAGCAAGTGCGAGTGTTACGTAATAATGATAAAATATATATGTACACACAACAATGTAAGTCCATGTCGTTTATTTGTATATTTTTTGGGTTTAATAATAATAAATGTTTCCCGCAAGCGCTAAGAAGACGGCTTTTTATATTTCAAATTATAACGAATTTTACACGACCGATGAAAAATATTCTTGCAGATAAAATTCTATTGCGCAAAGACGGGAAAGAAGTTTCAAAGCAAATCAAGTAAAGTCGTACACTTTTGTTTTAAATAAACTATTATTAAATTCGGGCGTTTCAGGACGTTACATAGAAGTTCTGTGTTTACGCCGTTTGCCATAATGATAATAATAATTTTAATACTGTTATTATGAACAAACTTTTCATCAAAAAAAGTAAGATAATGAAACTCGTTCCGACTAAACCGAGTATAATTTAACGGACTCAAAATATTGTGGTCGTGCGTTGATAACTTGAATTTTTAACATATTCATATTCATATAATTCACAGCTTCGTTATTTTTAAAAAGCATTTCGACATTATAACATATTTTACTCCGATTAACGCTTTAAAAGTTCTCTTTTATTTAGAAATAATATTATTGTATGAGCTAATGAGAATACGTATTCGCATTTTGTACGTGTATTTCTTTAAGTCGAAATAGTCTTTGTTCTTTTGAAAGATAATACATTTATTCTACAACACAATAATAATAATTATTATTATATATTAAATGTAATTTTCGCGTTCACAAAGTTTACTCTTCTCATCATCAAAAATGATTATTTTTACGGAAATATGCCAACATAATCAATAGTTTTCTTCTTAATTTATTCTACGAAATCGCAGAATTATAATGCTAAGAAGAAAATGGTCTCAGGTCACAGTAAGCATTAGACTTCAATTATTATTTTTTTTCATATTACACCATATATACACAACAAGTAAACAAAATGTATCTTATGTCGTTGTATGCAGAATTCGTTAATATTATTTCCATATTTATTCATATTTCGTTAAAATAAAAAAAACATATATATATTTTCCACGTAATTTAAACGATCCGCGCGATTCGCACGTGTCTAAAATTACTTTCATTCGGTTTGTTTGTTATTCAATTATTTTAAATGACTATTATTTCTGTAAGTGGCTCGGATATTGGTAGCCCTTATATTTATATAATGATATATTGCAGATGACCAGAATTATGAATTTTCGTTTACTGCTTCGCTAACCATGTCCGTCTAAAATCAATTCATTGAAATAATCCAAATAAAATCCGCTTTTCCACCATTGATTTTCAAAACCAGGTATTTCCTAGTAATAAAATTTCGTAATCCTTTCAATACACATATCACACAGCGTCATACAAAAATATTTGTCATTATAAATACAGACATATGACGTTTTTATGGTGAATCGTTTTACTTACATATATATATATATAGGCGATAAAAAATGAGATGCTAGAAAAACTTAAACAAAACAAAAAATGGTTTTTGTTCTATAACCTATTGTTTTTAGAATTTTTATTTAGTTTTTAATAAAAATATTATTGAAAAATAATTTATAGATATATTTTACGTTTACTATATTGTACTATATCTATAAAGTATTTTCTTTTTTTTTTTACAACAAGAATATATCCAAATGTATGTATGTTACTTTAAATAGCAGTTACAATTTTAATAAGTACAGTGATTGTATCAAATTGAAAAGTAAAATGCAACAAGTAGCTTGGCTTTGTTTAAACAGAAATTTATCAGTACTTTTATTTGTCCGAATTAAGTATAGACAAATACCTTACAAATAATTTAAAACCGAAAAATGTTAAACAAATATAGTGTTAAAAAAAGAAATATAATTTCAAACAATTCTTAAGTCCCTAATATCATAATAATATATATACTATATGTATAATAAATGAGCTATATAAAAAAAACAATGTTTGAATTTGTCAAATACTCAAATGTACTCGTATGACGTTATAGTTTTTAAAGGAAATGGTATGGAGATGCGAGTTATTCGCAATAACAGCTACCCCAACAATTTAGATCTAGTTCTAACACACACGAAACGATTTTCAACAATAAAAACCATATTCGATATTTATATTTACACGCGATTATAATATATATTACTATAATAACAATATTAACAATAATAATGTAAGTATACGAATTTGTCAACAAAATTGGCGAAGGTACGGCAAAGTTTGTAAAAACTCGCATGTTTGTTGAAACATTATTGGCTGAAACCAAAACGTAATTTTTTAGGTACACATTTAGAAAAACCATATATATGTGTACATATGTACATCGAAAAAACCAAAGTTCAAATCGTATAAAATAATACAATACGTGTAAGTAAACACGTGTCATTGTACACACTGCACACATGCACATTGCGTAAAACAAATGTAATATTAACTATATAAATATACATACATATATACAATTACTTAACCTAACCACCCAAGCAGATGGGCAAACAAGAGAGATGCCTGCAATGGAGTATACATTATAGTATTATACAGCTAATCTTTTGTCATTTGAATATATATATACGTATATTGTATGAGATCGTGATTAATTGCTTGTTGTAAATACATAAAAAATCTCTACCCCATGTCACACCCACACCCAATATTTTCAACTACACATTTACTCTAATATTAACTTTCAAAGAAATATGTTCAAATAAATCTGATGCTTATATTATATTTTAATGCCAACATTTAACCCCGTGTAAGACGAAAACTTAATATCACGTTTTCATTTTAATACATGTCTACCATTAAGTATACTTATTCTTAATTTGGGTTATAAGATTAACCATCGTAATTAACTTATTTATTTTACAAATTTCATTTAATTAAAATCGTTGACACTTAAGTTTTTAATTTAAACAGTGAGAGTTACATGAAAATTATGTTGATAATAAATACGATGTATTACAATTACTTGATTAGATTCTAAATATTTATAAAAGTCAACTTGAAAACAAACAAAATATTAACTTCTCTTAAAATTGTCCAAATACGATCAATTCCAGCTAGACTAGTTTCCTTACATACATATAAAAAATACAGTTTATAATTTTAAAAAATAAAATTATAATTTTATTTACAATCAAGTGGCATAGACGACTTTCCTTTTTTTAAACTAATAACATGATATCATAATATTTATATTAGGGGACATAGTTACTTTTACCGTTGGACAACGTTTTTTTTACGTATTTAAATGCATCACAGAACTGAATAATAAATGTGCTACCATTGTGCTCGGTGTCCCTTTTTCTTACGTTGTGTATATACCTCCAAATAATAATAATAATATATAGTGTTGCGACTTAACGTCGCGTATGCCTGCAAATCATGGTAAGCCCGCAGCGCACGACAGTACCAGAATTGCCTATCCGGAGTGCCTTGCTAACGATTTGTGCAACACGATTGAACTATGGAAAATATTATACTTATGTTTCTAATAACCTACTCTGTTTCACGTTATTGGAATAAAAAATCACGAAGAACTGTCATAATAACACGATCATAATGATTGAAATTTAAAAACTATAATTTATTTTTTTCTTTGTATACATCGTGAATTAAGAAACACAAAATTGCATCGAGAGACCAAAATAATATAAGTCGTCATTATAAATATCCGAATATTGTAGTATTCTAAGTCTTTCTATTTAAGTAGTTTTTAAAATTGTTTTTTTTTATAAAGTACGTATAATACGTACTATTAACGTACATACTTCTATCTTCGAAAATAAATGAATACGCTAACGGTAATAATTTATTTGTTTGCGCACGAGAAATTTCGTTGGTAAAATACATTACGCGTAATCACTACCACCGATTATCTTTCTTAAACAGACATAATAATAATAATAATGATATTTTGAGTAAAAATGTCGTATATCTAAAGGCCATTTGGTATATTACACTCATTTACCTAACATTCACAAGTTATTGCGTCGTTTGTATATCGTTTGAACAACCTTTCTCCGACCGTATATACATCCCGGCCAATAAATGATCAATAACATTATATTACGATCAATAATATAAAATTTATCTGAAATTATCATTTACGTGATTAACGATGGACTTATAAAAGTAAACGACGAAACCCCTTAAACAGAATATTTTTTTTATTTTAAACATAGCTACAATATACGTTTCTAGATCTAGAATCTATATTCAAGTTTAAAGTTCCTATAGTTTTTAGGGGGAAATACTAAAAATAATTATTGTTTTAAATCACTCATTACTCATTACTCGTAAACTAGAAAACAGAGTAGAAGGTTTTCGAAAACGAAATAATATCAAAAAATTTCCTAACGATTTCAAATTCAATCGCTTATTATCTATGCACAACACGTATATTTTAACAACTACTACAACAGTAACGAAATAAAATTATAGAAGTCAAACAAGTCAAAGTCGTTGAAATTTCAATTGTATCGTATATTACGCCTTGCACGCAGATTAGCTGTGTTGTCCAAAAACGGTATATCATTTATACAAATTTCGAAAACCAACACGTACCTCCTCTGACACGACTAAGCAACGACAGACGATCATAGAATTCAATCCGCTGCGGTTGTTCACTTACATACTAATATGTATATGTATATATGCCGCGTGGTCAACGGTATCGTCGGCACTACATTATACGACCGTATAAATCACTAAATAACTCCGCACTGTCAGTCAACGAGATGAATACTTCGTTAAAACTTAAATACAGTTAATGTTTTCTTAATTTTCTGATTAAGTCGGGCCATGCCAATCTGAACCCGTAGAAATCATGCCAAAATATTAATTGTCACGTCGGCCGCCACGAGCGTTGCATTGCTGAACAAACGATTCCGAAGTCGGGGCTGTGATGAACAAACTGTTATTACCGCAAACAGGTTTCGTTAGTAAATACATGTGTGCTTATCCATTTACAGTCATTTATACCAGTATTCAACAAGTATATGCAAGTATATGATATTATAAATTATAATACATAATAGGTCAGTAGCGTGTTTCCAATATGATTTTCATTTATACACGATCCTTGCAAACGCTCAACGACGAGTAAAGCATCTATATAATAAATAATAATAATAAAAATAATAACAACAACAACAACAACAACAACAACAACAACAACAACACCAACAACAACAACAACAACAACACCAACAACAACAACACCAACAACAACACCAACAACAACACCAACAACAACACCACCAACAACAACACCAACAACAACACCAACAACAACAACACCAACAACAACAACAACAACAACAACAACAACAACAAGAACAACACCAACAACAACACCAACAACAACAACACCAACAACAACAACAACAACACCAACAACAACAACACCAACAACAACACCAACAACAACAACAACAATAACAATAACAATAACAATAACAATAACAATAACAATAACAATAAATATAACAATAATAATAATAATAATAATAATTATAATAATAATAATAATTATAATAATAATAATAATAATAATATGAAAACGTGTGTGTGTGTGTGTGTGCATGTATGTTATGATAACACTTTATTGATTTTAAATTTATTCTCCCCCGTTAAATATTCTGGATACGCCATTGTGACATTTATTTAACGCGGCAAAAAAAATTTGCGCGCGGCGAACACACGTAGAGGACAAGCGCCAATATTTATTCATTTAAGTGCGTTAAGATATCGTTTTTCAACGATTCTTCTCGCGTCCACCACCGCAAACTGTACCACGATACGGTGGTGGTGAGACAACTTTGAATCGAGAATTCCGCCGAAACACAAGTAATCGTTGACGTATATAGCGAAAAGCGATCACGCTCGTAGGCACGTAGCCTGACGATTACCAAGATACCGTGTGTTATAAAACAATATCAACCGTAAATTAAACCACTTACTTGACTAGTGAATAAACGTTTCGTGTTGTATAATTGCTCACATCCGAGCGTAGTCTACACGGTGAAGTCCATCGCGAGAAGAATAGATACTTATCGTAGATCTACTAATCGTGTCACAACGTTGAGACGTTGTTAACAAATTTACCTGTATAAAATGCTGATATTGAAAAATTTTTAACTCCAACAATCAAATTACATAGATGCTTGTCAGATATAGGACAATACCATCTGTATCCCATGGATCATACAATTATTATAAAAATATATGAAAATATCATATGCACCTTCGATTACATAAATACAATAATTACATATGTCGAAAATAAAAATAAAAAAATACAATATTTTGAAGCTTGACTTAATGTAAAAGTGCGCATCGATATGGTCTTCCAACCAATTTTTGCAGCGACCACCACGGCGAATTGTACAGCATCCCGACTATTGTGTGAAAACTCTGCTACACGAAACTTGACGAAACTAGAACAAGTGACAACTTGCTCAGAGAATACTACAATTATCAATACATATTATAAAATACAAAGTCGATGTAAGTATTCACAAACTACTATATAAAATATAACAAAATAATTCGATCCTGGGACGGTACAAATGGTCAACCGAACTTGCTCTTAAACGCGTTGTCAGGCAATAACCTTAATATCAAATTTAGTAAATTAACACCGATCGTAAAAAAAACCAAAAGATACCTGACTCGTGAACAATCGTAAAAATACGAAACTACTCACATCCTATCGAAGTCTTTTTGACAAAAACTATTTCGCGGACAACCCATATGTTGTGTAGATCTTCTTCACGTGGAGCAACGTTGAGAAGTTGTTAGCAAATTTACCAATGAAACATGCCGATATTTTCAATTGTTTTAACTCGAAAAAATTAAATCACATACATGCTTGTCAAACATAACAATTTACATAATACAAAATATATAACACACTGTAAAAAACCTATATATTGTTTCTTGTCATTATATTTAAGAGCACAGGAATACCATTTTTTTTTGCATTATACGATATCGTTATTCGGCAAATTTGCACGTGTCCACCGCCTCGGGCTGTACAACAACCAAGCATGGATGCGACAATGCCGATTCGCTATTTCTGGCGAAGCACTAGTTCCCATCGACGTGTATTAAGGACAGTCAAGTCCGATTCGTACGGGTGTTAAATTTCATTAAAATCTAACAAACGCAAGACAAACACACGTCGATGAAAAGTCACCAGATTTTTTTTTGCATGCTACGATATCGTTATTCGGCAAATTTGCACGCGTCCACCGCCTCGGGCTGTACAACAACTAAGCAGGGATGCGACAAAACGGTCTTTAGTTTTCCTAAAAAAACATGTTCGCGACAAACAAACTTCGACGAATTTCGACAAGATATATATATATTTATATATTATTTTTTTTTACGCGCGTAAGCTTTCGTATTTGGACACATTTTCTCACGTTAGCCGATGCCTCCAGCACAAAAATTCAGCGTTAGTGTGACTTCGTAAAATCATCAAATGCGGCGAAACACTAATAATTATGGATGTGTATATGACATACTAGAAAATATTTGAATAAAATATTATATGAATAAAAAGCACATTGGACCTGGTACGTTACGAGGAGCCAAACGAACGTTCAAAAACGGGTCGTCAGTTAATTACTAAAATATCTAGTCTTGTAAATTGTAATAATATGCACTCATATCATAACTGAAACCATGTAATAAAAAATAAACTTTTATAGATTATACTTTAACAAATACATGTTATAACATACGCTCATATCATAACAAAAATTATTTGGAAATGAATTTGTAATATTTAACAACTATTTCTGTATTGGTTTTTATTCTGAACACTTTTTTTAGTTTATATTTTAATAAATATATTAGAGCTCAATTCTCTCGGAACATCGATCATAAATCCCCTATATTAATAACAATAATAGTAATTTTATAATCACATATAATTTAATGCGTTATTTATATATTAGTATAATACACATATAACATTTCAGTCCCATAAGAAGAATTCGCTATCATACTTCAATATGATTTTTAATATAATACAATTAAATTAACAAACAAAAGAATATTATACTCGATAACAGAAATAGTAAATATATAAAAAATAAAGAAGAAGAGAAAAGAAGAAACAACGAAATGAATCACACATATTTAATCAGGTGAACGCAAAGGTCGCAGATTTGTGACACTACGAACAAATTTTAGACTGCGCAAAATTCGCTGAAAATGGAAAAATAAATAAGGGATAACCTTGTGGGACCGAAATCATAGTATATGTCCTTCAAAAAATATCTATAAATACACGCTCCAGCTTTCAGAGAGCACTCAGATCGTCACAGTCCACCTGACAGACAGACCGTCTCTGTCTACCTGAGAGTATACGCGTACTTATCAAGAACGACTCAACAGATCGGTTTTCCGAAATTAGGTGACTCTAATTTCTTACAACGTGGAAATCACCTTTTGAGTTGTTCTTTATTTCTTGGCGCTGACTTTGCATCAAGTCAATGGCGGCGTCCCAACCTTTTTTTTCTTATTCTGTTTGATTTACAAAGTTATTACCTTAATCAATAAAAAAAAAAAATTGTCCGCAAGTGTTGAAAGCCGTGACAGGCAAATCTTCGAGACGACAAAAAAGGTAATAAATTAATTTTATACTTGCATGATATTATTGTTATTATTTCTTATTGAATAGGCAAGACGATTCTCGAATTCACACCCCTTGACTCGTGTTAGTTCAAATCATTTCATACTCCCCATTATTTTTCCTTTTACCATTTAATCTTTTAATCCCCTTTTTATATTTTTTTTGTTTTACTACAAAATGATCATGGACCGTAAAGTATACCACATACCTGACTGGTGAATTAACGAAAATGGGTCGCCAATCTGCTCATATCCGATCGCTGTCTATCTCACGAAATTCATTGAGTGGAGAAACGATTCCATTCGTACATCTACTACAAAAGTTACTAAGTTTTGAAAAACGTAATAAATTTTTCGATGCAAAATACTGATATTGTTAAATGTTTCAACTCGACACATTCTACATAGATGCTCGTAAGACATATGACAATACTTTTTGTGACCCACAAATCATAGTATTTTTATATTATTTCCCACGGATCATAGAATTATTATAAAAAAATCATACGCAATTTCGTCTACGTACAAACAACAATTTTAATCACCATTAAAAAAAAAAAATCAGATGTTATTGATTGATATTAAATATAAGTACGCTACAATTTTGTATTTCGACATATTTCCATGCGTTCATCGTCGCCAGCTGTACAACTACCAGGCGGGGATTCAAATACGCGGAATCGCAAACTCCGTCGAAACACTGGTAGACGTCGACGTGCATTAACGACAAAAAGTCCGATTCAAACAGTCGTCAGTTTTCATAAGAGTACGTGTTCGCGGCAAGAACACGTCGACGACAATCGACAAGAATTTTTATTTTAACGCGTAAAATTTTCTACTTCGACAAATTTTCTCGCGTCCACCGCCGCCAGGTGTACAACAATAACCGTCGACGTCAACAGGAAATACTAGGATTATTAGTTTAGAATTCTGTATGCATAACAAGTACATAAAATTTAGGACGGTACGATAGGCAAACTGAATACGCTCGTAGACTCGTCGTCGGACAATTACTAAAATACCGAGTGTAGTAAATTAATACGGACCGTAAAAAATCTACATACCTGACTTGTTAACAAACGTAAACGGAGCTGCTACGTAAACTGTTCACATCCGATCGTATTCTACCCGGCGAAGTCCATCGTGCGTGGAAACGATAATTTTTATAAATCTACTACAAGACGTACAATTTTGAGAATTTTTAACAAATTTACAGATGCGAAATGCTGATATTGCCAACTGTTTCATTTCTAGAAAATCTACATAGATTCTTGTCAGACATATGACAATACTTATAGTATACCACAGATCATACAATTATTACATAAATATATAAGAATAACATATGCACTTTTGTCTTTTTTTCGGAACGAATGCAGTTTAGCCCGTATTTTTGAACACACTGAACTTTAATAACGTTTTCGGAATTGGACGCCAACACAACGGAATTTTTGAATTCAAACCATTCCAAAACGTGATTTTACCCAAAGTGTGAAGAATCCAAACAAATCGGTATACTTATGGCATTGACGTGTACGTCATGGAGATATCATTCGTAGTCCTCGAAGAAAAATAAAGGAAGGCCGTCCGTTGTTTCTCGAATAGTAAACCGGTGTTGTTGATCTCGCGGAAGCCGGAAAATGACTAGTTACATAGTTATATATAACTAGTGACCGGAAATTCCGCTAGCTTGGTACATAACCCGTTGCGCAGTTGGTCGTTCGCGTACCTGGTTTTGGATATTTACCAAAGGGCTGATTTTTCGGCAATACGATATTAAATGAAAACCAAAAAAGAACGGTATAAATACGTTTTCATCTCATTTAAATATCGCCGAATTCGAATAACGTTTTCGACATTCGCCGGTCATATCCCACGCGCAGCAGACAAAAGACGACGACAAAGCAATTGTTATGTTACAACGAAATACGATTTTGTACAACACGATGTTGCCTGATCGAACTTCCGTATTTCTACGTCTATATTCTGTTAGTATAACGGTCAAAACGATCGAACTCAAAAGCCATCGGTCGACGAACAGAAAACCTCGTGGGAACCTTGGAATTGAACCGTTTTAGTCGCGCCGAAAGTATTCCGATCGTGTGTGTGTGTGTGTGTGTGTGTGTGTGTGTGTGTGTGTGTGTGTGTGTGTGTGTGTGTGTGTGTGTATGTGTGTGTGTGTGTGTAGGTCCACCACGGTAAGCCACTGTCTATATATTATGTTTAGGATATTATATAAATAATTCATCTGAGCCAATATTCACAACTTTTTTATGTGATTTTATCATATATCATGAATGATATTTGATTTCTATAATTTATTGGAAATAATTTAACATATAATACGGCCTGTAAATATAAAAAGATATGTTAACGAGCTGCATGTACAGTGGATGTTGGCTCAAATACAAAACTTTCCAAAAAGTTACCTAACCTTACTTAACGTTTTTTCAAAATAATTTTTTACACATTTAAATCGATTTCGTGGGATGTAAATATGTATCAAAATGAAAGTTAAGAGCTTGATTATTGTTTATACATGAAGAGGCTCTAATAATACGTAATCCTAAAAATATATTCTGGTTAAAGTCACTTTTCTGCCAATGGTCACACATATTTAAATGAAGTTATCTTGAAAATAAAATGTAAAAATTGGTACCGATAAAACTTCTAATATTTAGTATTGCCCTTTTCCAACTAAAATAAACAGGAAAACGTATATATTTACTGCTTAAAAATAATATTTACGAATGACTCGTGGAATGAGTGAAATATGGTTAAATTTTTTCCGATTATTGTTTCATATCGTATTCCGATACTCAAGAACAACGAAAATTCAAAAGTAATTTTATCCCAACACTGGCAACGAATATTCAATACCGGAATTACTATATACTCACCTACTTCAAAAATAAAGAAAAAATCACCTATTACTGATCCACACCAGCCGAACATGTTGAAAATAAAGATTAATGTCCAGTTTAGGCACCACCAAGTTGTAAACGTGATATGAGTATAGTATATATGTGATACGACAATTTGGTTTTTTTCCAGTCACATAACTCTTTTACTCACAGTGCAATGCATAAAAACACGCTAATTTCCGTCTCTCTTTATATATATAATATATACCACTCCGGAGTCAATCAATGTTTTAAATTCGCTAATGCCTAAAAAAAAATATATATATATATACATATAAATGTGTATATAATTTAATTTAATACTTTGAACTTGTGAAAAAAAACATTTTTTCCAAGCTAAATTTTAGCATATATATATATTTGTTAGTTCAATTTACAACCCCTTTTTTTGTCGTAGTGAAACCGCTTTTATCTCTTATACATTTTCGCATGATATGTGTACATATTTTTTTACAAGTACGCATATTTTCATATGTTTTTTTCAGACTTGGATATATAAATATATATTGCTGTACAAGTGCACAGTATGTGAATACTGACAGTCACCGGCGAATGTTGCGAAATTAATTATATGTAGACATACACTACTGACATTCACAAAGTGATTTTAGTGAATATTAACAATTTCGACATTAACATATACAATTATTTATTCATAAGTTTTGGTTACGGGAAAAGCAACTGTTTGTACTGAAAAATGTATAAATATCAATAAGTTAAAAAAAAAGTAGTTTACCTACACAATTTTCATAATGTTTCCGGTATAGGCACGAGCGTTTTTTAAATACGGGTTTTCGCCATGTTCCAATCATCGGAACAAAGATTTCCATCTGCCAATGTTTGTGATAATGTATGACGTGTTCGAGTTCCAAACGATCAATTTGGCTGTCTAAAATGGTACTAAAAAAAATACGTTTCCGATGTCCTTAAATAAACGGCAGCTGCTGCGTGCACATTATCAATATCGCGGATAACAAGAGTGGCAAATTAATTCCTCCAGTCAAGTAATTGTATTCCCCTTAGGACTCGTTTTTTTTTTTTTTACGAAGGAGATATATATATGTATATACACACAGTGCGTGTGTATATTTTTAAAAAACTCGAAAAAATAACCGATTAAAATCATATATATATATATATGTGTCTATAAATATAGGTATATAAAATATCGTTACGTGTGTATACACTTCGTACGGGTAGACGGTGGGGACCATACTGCGCCATTGTAATTCGTTTTGCATTTTACTACGTGTGATGCGAAATAATGACTGGCCCCGTCTTTTTCCCGTCTGGGATGATAACAATAAATTTAAATAATGGGTTGTGGGTTTATTTTTTTTATTTTCGTTTCCTCCTCTCGTTACCATCAGCTGCGTATAGAAAACGATTTTGTTTTTTTTGTTTTTTGTTTTTTCGTATTTACAATTTGCATGCAATTACACGTTCCGCGCTTAGTTGCTCGCGTAGCCGTGTCTATTTTGCACATATTACGCGCGCGCATATACGCGGAAAGGGTTAAATTGAAAATGGACCCCAAAACAATTAAATTATATTTTATTTCCAACGATTTCGGTTTAAAAATCAATTAAATCAAACTGCACCGCTGTACGTATTGTAATGGTACAATAATAATGTGCGCGTAATGTATATTTTTACCGCCGGTACGTAACAAACGAATGCGACACATCCATATTTTCGTCAAAAATATCATTTTCACGATCGTCCCTTATGGTTAGAACACAAATAGACGAAAATATTACAAAACTATTAAAGTTTTCCGAAATTTAACCATTATTGTTGAATTGTTGTCTAAACGTTTAACAATTCACATAGAGTCGTAAGCGAACCTTATGACTCTTTAACATACACATGTTTGAATACATACAGTAACGAATAAACAGAAACACGCCATATAGTATTCACAACAACATACACGGTATAAAAACATCAAAAGACGACCTTGAATCGTAACCAAACCTATTTCTATAATTGGTAGATATTTTTCAATAAAACAATATAATCGTGTAAGAGATCAGTTTTTACTCCGCTATAGTCTACAATATAAACTATATTGAATATTATATATTGAAATGGATTTATTTCAAATCACATAAAAAATCCCGCAGTAACTATGTTTGTTCTTCATTATACATACATAAATAGCAATATATAACTGTTTGAAGTGTTTGTCAATTAAATTAAAACTATTATTGCGTGCGTGCATTTTTTCTTTTTTTTTTAGCAAATCATTTTTATTATATCATATTAAGTAAGTATTTTATTATACAATTATAACAATGTCTGCTAAAATAATATATTTTGTACAAAGTGATCGGGTTAACAAAATTAACAAAAATCATGAAATAAGGTTTAGATACAAATTTGAAACTTATAACATTATACGCAGTATAATTTTATACGTTTGATACAATATTATGCGGCGTATATATGCGTAATATGTATATCAATTACTTATTTTGATATTATTTAACCGGATTAACGTTTCCTACGTAAATTAGGTATAATATTATTATAATTGTTGGAGTCATACTCCAAAATAATTATTATAGTAGTTGATTATATTATTATTTTGTGCACAAATTGTAGACAAACTTTAAATAAAGTTTTAGATTTATTCATTAAGTTATGCGGGGTTAAACGATTTTGTAGTTTGGTTCAATGTATGTATTGTTATTATGAAGAAATTGTACATGACGACGTTTACTTTGTTTTGCATATTATTTTGTCTATTCAAAATGTTGTCGTTTAATTTAAAATATAAACAATAATTCGTCACGTTGAAATCAGATTAGATACGTATTTACCTATATATATATTTATACATATGTTTAAAACATCGTATATGTTACGTACGAATTACAAATAATATACTATATATAGAAATTTAAATAATGATAATGGGTAGTATACGTTTGTATTACTTTTTAGTATTCAGATAAAAAAATACATTCTTTTTCTTTTCTTTTTTATTACTATTAATGACTAGAAAATATAATAAACAATGTATACACATATAAGAGGACCGTTATATTTGCAATAAAAGTAACAAATGTCAATACTTAATTATAACACTGCAAGGTTATCCGCAAAAAATATGTTTTAAATTTTCATTTTGTATTTTTTTTTTTTTTAGAACTCATATAATATTATGTATATATAGGTCGTGTAATCATTGAATTTTTTCACTTTAAGTGCTTACCTACTTCGGAAAATAATTGGTATATTAGAATAAATAATATTCAGTGACGTCATAAAAATTTTTTCGAAAGACGTTAAAAGTTATTTGTATTAAAACTACCCATAAAACTTATATTTTTTTACATGCCTTTTATTCGCAATTAAATAACACTAAAGTCGTTAATAACGTATGCTATACTTATACACTATACAGTTGAAAATTACTTTACCTAGTTTAACAAACTACCTACTAAACATGTTGAAACCATTAGATCTTGATTTATAACAATTTTAATTTGTGACAAAAGTTTAATTTTATATTACGCAATTTAAACAAGCGTTATTATTTTTTTGAAAAATTATACATTTTTTCGTTTTATACACAAAATTTAAAAATATTTTATAGATTTTGCATTGGTTTTTTATCATTAATACACTAACTTACACAACAATAATATGGATTAAATATTCAACTGTTATTATTTTTATTATTTATTTAATAATTTTTTTTTTTTATTTTTTTTTTTTTGTTACAAATTGAATTAAGATTTACTTGCAAATTAATTGAATACTATAATATGCATAGACAACAATAGTTTTATAGTAAATAAAATATTTAGACATAACAAAACATATGTAAAATCGTAGATCAATTATTAATGAATATTAAATTAATTATGAATTCCGCGAATGCGTTTGATTTAAACATATTGTACATAATACTTAATTTGCCCATTTTTTTACGCACTATCATAATATTATTATAACTATCAAAATAACGAATGAATACTATATAATTAATTTACGAATCAATTTTTATTTAATTAATTTTTCTTTGAAAACATATTATAATAATAAATACATTTCTCGTAGATTTTCTGATGATAAGTGACTCGAAGAAAAATGTAAAAAAAAAAATTTTATGATTTGAACGTATAAAAATAGATATAGAAATTCTTGAAAATACCCAACTATTATATATTATCGAACTCGAATCTCGACGAGTATAATGTATACAAATATCGTTTGTTACATCGCGGATTTTGTCACGACGTTCGTTCGGCGTGTCGTGTGAAAAGTTTTCTCGACGTGAAATTGGTGCCGATGCACCATCGGCTTTCGCGCCCTTCTTGGTATTTCCAACACGAGCCGAAAAATGAATGTGCCGTAAATTCTGTATAATATAATGTATTATATGAGTATAAATCGTGCCGTAAAAGTAATATCGTCGTCACAACAAGTCGAATATCCGAATGTATAAGATCAAGTGGAGGAAATGTTTGACGGAATATACACGGTGTTTCAAAGATCTTCATCCAATTTCAAAAATTTATATTTATTTCAAAAATGAAGGTATAAAGGTGGAATGAAGAAAAAAATATTCTTAAAATCATAAAGTTATAATTATTTTGGTTACAATTGTTCAATATGACCTACTAACCGACATACACCTATACGGTATTCAAATTCCTCTCAAACGTTGCTGATCATATCTTGTGTCACGATATTCACAATATCTATAATCCTGGTTTTGAGCTCTTACAAGTCTTTAAGTAATAGTGGTACATAAACTTTATCTTTTACATAGTCCCATAAAAATAAATCATACACATTGAGGTCTGGGGAACGTGGTGGCCAGGAATGACTCACCAAATCATTGTCTCTTTTACGCGCAATCCACCGTTGAAAGAGTTCAGATATCATTATGTTTGTTTAATTTTTATCAAACCTTATATGGTTATAAAACGTATATACCACAATTCTTTGTTCAACAAATTATGTTCACTCTTTCGAAATAAAATCTTGCTTGAACTCTGTTTAAAATATAATAACTATTAGTCTAAAAGCGATTTTATTTATTTGTGGGAATATTTGTTGCTACAAACTAGTTGTCATGGATACAGGTTGCAAAACTAATATTCATAGAGTTTATCTATCTGATTGTAATCAGAAATAGACTCAGGAGCTCATTTTTAAACAACGTCTGTGGAAATTTTATTAAAATTGGTTCAGTATTTTTTAGATATTACGAATACAATCATATATATATATATATATAATATCGTACAATAATAATGTCCAAATAAATAACAAATTTTAACTAATATTCATATCATATATTGTTTTTCGTTAAAATATTTGAACACACGACTTGTTTTGAGGCTATAACGTCTTATTGTTATGTGATCAAATTAATGGGACTTTTAAAATAAAACATTTTGAAATTTTAAAAGAATCAAAAGAGAAAACCACGTCGTTTTAGAAATGAAAGAAAATTGATCATGCACGAATGAAGACTTATCGTGAGATGTTATTGCAAATACCGGACTATGAATAACAAAATTTATGATAAAAATAACGAATCGAAATAAATTGTCGATTTGATATTATAGGATTGTTTTCCTAGTATGTACGTTAACACCACATCGGTAAAAATGCATGCAAAAACTCTTCATTTAATGATAATTATTAGTCCTCGAAACGATCGATGATATTGATGATAAAAATATTAACGATGACACACGCGTTTTCGTTGTTTTAGTAACAGTTATTACTAATTTGGATAAATTTCAGCTTTTGACTATAATGACGCTATTGTTCAAGTCCCTTGTCTGTCGTTATAGAAATATAAACATGAACGCGCATGGCAACTACGTATATGCGTACATGTGTATATCAATAAATGTATGTGAGCTTTAAAAGGGTTTTTTATTTGATAAAGGTACACTTTCAGCATTATAGTATAATAATCGTAACTCATAAATTAATTAACACACGCAGGATTACGTACAAACATCGTAAGAATTTCTGAGCACGTTAACACTTTATCCGATAAAAGGTGTAACGTTTCGGCCTCATAAAAAACTGGGGCCTACTTCGTACCCACTGCCCAGGGGGACACTGAGCAGTGACCTACCGGCCGATTAGACCTCGGTAGTTGATACTAACGAGCCGGTAGGTTTTGTTCGCTCGTCGATCGGTCACCGCAACGAAGTCGGTCGGCGGACGAGTGGATGACGGTAATCGAGCGTGGTAGGTATTCAACAGTTGTTGTTAAACAAACACGTTCGCGGCACAGTCCACCGCGTTATCCGTGCCACGGAGATAACGCATATACGTACAGCCGTATCTGCGAAACACGGTACCGGTCGGTCGGACAAGTGGAGAGGCGGACGGGTGGGCGAGCGCACACGCGATAAATGTGTTTTCGTCAAATTACTATACTTAGCCCGACACGTATGTACATGTACCTATCACAAACAACTCACGACGCGAGCATAATAAAAAAACAGTTACCGAATTGGAAACAATCCGTATATATTAAGAAAAAACAGTATGTATATTATACAGAAACAACAGGTAGTTATCAAAAAAACAAAAAAAAACTGTCACAGCGTATATCATTCCACCTCGGCGTACGCTGGACGAGAGAGCGGCAACTTATAATAACGGAGGGACTTTATCGTCGGCGGGGCATATAGTCGACGATAAGAAAAACACATAGTGGGGATTGAATGGTGTATGACCAGTCGACCCGTACAGACCGGGTGACAGCAACTAGGCCCAAAGACACCATAATTCGTCCCACCGATTGCCTCTCCAAATTTCGACACGTTACAGAACCCCCCAAATAGATTAAACCAATTCAATATTGGGATAATCTATTTTAAAGGAGCAGTGAAGAAATTTGGACCGGAGCATTAATATAACTATGAAAAATAGAAAGACGAGGAAAACGTATTTAGAGAGTAGGGCTCTTGTACTTTTTTAGATGAATTACATTATATGTCCCTTTAGGGATGTTATCATGGAGATCTAGAAGAGTATAGGCATTTTGGGATTTGATAGAGGAAACCTTGTAAGGGCCTTCATATAAAAGGAAAAATTTAGAAATCTTTTTGTCGATGGCATTACTTAACTTATGGGTACGGACGAGAACAAGGTCATTAATTTTAAAAGGATGGGGAGTTAGTTTTTTATCGTGTTTAATTTTACGGGATTGAGCTTTGGTAAGTTGAACTTCATGGGCTAGAATTAGTTTTTTATGGTATTGATCAGGGGCGTCATTATGAGGATATTCAATGTGTTGAGAAACAGGATTAGGAGTAACAATGTTAAGGAAAAGTTCTGTAGGGGAATGAAGGGTAGACTCATGTCGAACATTGTTCAGTACCCATTCAATGTAGGAAACATACTGAGTCCAGGTGTTATGGCGTTCATGGCAATAGGTTCTGAAAAGCCGCCCAAGCTCACGCATAACTCGTTCAGCAGGGTTTGATTGTGGATGGTATACACTGGTATGCCCTACTTGAATTTGATATTTTTTTAAAGTTTGTTGCCAGTGTTTACTGATAAATTGCCTACCGTGGTCGGAAATCAGATTTTGAGGACAACCATATTGGGGAAAATAACATTGGGTTAACTTGTAGATGCATGCTTTAGCAGTGGCTCTACGAAGAGGGAAAAGTTTTACAAAACGGGAAAAATTATCTAGCACAACAAAAATATACTGGAGACCATAAATACCTACTGGGAGGGGACCATAAATATCAACTAATAATTTGTCTAAAGGTTTTTGAGAGATTACATGTTGCATGGGGCCAGAGATTAGGGAAGTTTGGGGCTTACATTTTTGACAAATGTCACAAGATTGTACAATAGAGCGGATTGTTTTATGAAAGGAAAAAAAATAACAGATTTGTTTTAGGGAATGGATAGTTTTTAAGGGACCTACATGACCATAGTAATCATGGAAAGCAATGACTACTTCATTAATTAAATGTTTAGGGAGGAATAGAGACCAGGTATTAAAAAGTTTTGACTTACGAGTAAATAAAATATTGTTGTGGACTTTATAAAAAGTATGCCAAGATTGAAAAGAATTTTTATCAGATAGCAGAGCTACAATTTTACAAATGTGGGGATCTGAAGTCTGTTCATTAAACATATTTTTAAATAAATATTGAATTCTGGAGGGAAGAGCTGGAGGAATGGTAAGCTTAAAAATGTTTTCAGGAGGTCTTGCAAGGTCAGGAGGGACAGGGTCTTTGACTTCAAAGTGCATTATTGTAGGAAGATCTAAGGAAACTTGGTCATCACGACCTAAAGGGTGACGGGAGAGAGCATCAAGAGGGTTTTCTTTTCCAGGGCAGTAAAATATTTTAAGGTCAAACTCTTGTAAAATAAGGGTCCAACGGGTGAGACGGGCATTTTTTAATTTACATGAAAATAAGAAGGTGAGAGCTTTATGGTCGGTATACAAATAAATTGGATATCCAAAAATATACACTTTGAACTTTTGGCAGGCAAACAGAATAGCTAAAAGTTCGAGTTCTGTAACAGAATAATTCCGTTCCGAACCACATAGAGACCGGCTAGCAAAAGCAATGGTATGACGTTGTTGGTCATCACCTAATTGAAAAAGTTCTGCGCCTAAACCTATTAGAGAGGCATCAGTTTGGATACAAAAGGGACGGTTAAAATTGGGGTGTGTCAGAGCGACTTGATTACAGAAAACATTTTTAATTTTGTTAAATGAGGATTTTTCTTTATCTTTAAAGGACCAAGGAATATTTTTCTTAAGAAGATGAGAGAGGGGATTTAAGAGTTGAGAATGATTTTGAGAAAATTTTCTATAGAAGTTACAAAAGCCAAAGAAGGATTGAAGATCTTTTCTATTGCGGGGTTCAGGGAAGTTCTTAAGAGCATTTATTTTCTCAGGGTCCATTATGGTACCACTAGCAGAAACAAAATGACCAAGAAATTTAATTTGAGATTTCAAGAAATGACATTTTTTAAATTTAAGAGTGAGACCGGATAAGGATATTTTTTGGAAAATCCATTCAAGGCTTATTAAATGTTTTTTAAAGGATTGGGACGAAACAAGGATGTCGTCGACATAGGTATGGAGATCATTAGGGAAGGGACACGGGACAGTTGAATTATTTAAGGCGGCTTCCAAACCTTTACCAAAAGCAGCATTGGAAATGTTAAGACCAAAAGGTACAACACAAAATTGATAAGACCTGCCATCATATAGAAAACTAGTATATTGGCGAACAGAAGGATCAAGGGGAATTTGCCAATAGCCAGAAGTAAAATCAAGAGAAGAGAAAGTATTTTTATTATTAAATTTAGCTAAAATGTCATCCATTGGAAGAGAACTGTCACGGGTAGGAATGATAATAGTGTTAAGTTTTCGAGCATCTAGACAGAGCCGGATCGAACCATCAGACTTGACCACGGTTACTAACGGATTGTTATAGGGTGCATCTGACCGTTCAATAACCCCCCAATTAAGCATCTTGTCGATCTCTTTTTGAACGGCAGAGCGACGGGAGAACGGAACGGGGTACGGTTTTATTTTGTATGGCTTATGTTCACAAACATTAAATTTGTAAGAAAAAGAGTTATGTAACCCAGGATGGTCTTGAAAGATATGAGCATATTTATTAATTAGTGAGTCTATAGCTTGTTGTTCTTGTTCATCAAGGGGTATATCATGAAGAGCGAAGTTCTTTGTTAATTGGAAAGGAGAGGAATTTTCATGAGGTCCATCTGTAAAGAAATTTTGAGAGTTGTTTTCAATTTCAACATATTTTAGTGTATTTATTAAGTCATTAGTGTGTTTAAGGGAGATGATTTTAAAAGGGACAGAAGCATTTGGGGAAGGTAATATTATTTCACGGTTTTTATAATTAAGAGAGATGTTATTTTCAAGTAGCCAGTCTGTACCTAATATAAGAGGAGTGGATAAATGAGGAACAATTAAGAAAATGGCATGGGTTTTGAAATGATTGATATTAAAGTTGACATAGATTTGGGAATTAATTTTTACAGATTTATTGGTGATGGCTGTTTTTAAGAATATACCAGAAAGGGGAAAAGAGGGGATATCAAATTTGGAAGGGTCATTTTTTAATATACTATACAAGTTTTCAGACATAGCAGAGACAGAAGCACCAGAATCAAGAAGAGCTGGATAGGGATTATTAAAAATAGAAATTTCAATTTCAGGGCGAAAACTAAGGGAGGGGAAAATTTTTTGTTCAGGACTTATGGGATGAGAGAGGATATTTAGTTGAGGAAACCTGGGAGATGATCCAGCATCTTTCCTCACGAGACTGGTCACTGATCGTTTCCCGTAGATGGTGACGGGGAGGTATGGGGAACATTAGGAGGATTGGGTGTAGGATTATTGGTGTGGTGTTGACTTCGGTCATTATTATTATATGAAGCTCGTCCTTGAAATCTATCTTGATAATTATTACGGTTAGGGGGCATATTATTATTGGATCGATGGTTTTGTGAGATGTCATGAGAATTGGGGGAATTGTTTGAGAAATTATTATTATTATTAAGAGGACGGGAGGAATGTTCAGCATAGGATAGATGATCAATTAATTCATTGAGGGTCTTGATACGGAGAATTCTTAAAGGACTTGCTACAGTTTCAGGAAAATGAGAGAGGATTTGAAAAATAAGGGTTTCGTTTTCGATAGGTGGGTTGAGATATTTGGCTTTATTGATCCATTCAATGGCATGTTTTTGGAGAGTGGAAGTATCACGATGGGAATAAGGACGAGAAAGGTCATTACGGGTCATGATTTGTTTGTTATATGACCAGAAATGTTGACGGAAGAGTTCAACGAATTCATGGAAAGTATTAGGGGGAGGAGTAAGGGCATTGAACCATTGCTTGGCATCACCAATCATACGTCTACGGATCATATTAATTTTGAAAAAATCAGGGATGTCTTGGAACTGAAAATAGTCATTAATTTCAACAAGAAAAGCTTCAGGGTGTATAGGTGTGAGGTAACCGTTAAATTCTGGAATGCATTCTGAATACTTTTCTTGAGAGAGAATGGAACTGTTGTTAAAAGAAGAGAACTGGTTTAAAAGAGGAGGTAATTTAAATGATGTGTTGGTTGGATTCGAAGAAGAGGGGATATGATTGCCAGAAACAGATGGGTGGAAATTAGTAGAGACTGGGTTGGTTTGAGTGGTAAAAGTAGATGAAGACAATTGAGGACCAAAAGAGAACTTTGCTTTCTTAGGGCTATTAATTTCGAGAAGAGACTGAGTAACGACAGGAGGAATAGAAGAAGATTTTGAGTGGGTTATTTGAAGTTTCTGAACAGACGTTTCCAGAGCGGCTAACCGAGCAGATTGGCCTTCTAGTAGGCTCATGCGATCAGAGAGACTCGCAAAGTCGGATTTAAGTTCTGACCTAACATCTGAAACTTGCTTTTCAGTATAGGCTCTACACTCAGAATTAGAACTTTCAACTATAGACAGTAAGTGAGAATTAATTTGGGTCATGTCATTTTTGAGATCAAGGAAAGAAGCTTGCCATTGTTTTTGAGATTCCTCAAATTGTTTTTTAGAGTCAGCATGAAAATCAATCAACAAAGAACGGAGATCAAGTTGAGAGTCTTCATTAGGAGGAGAGACAGAGCGAACGGTAGAACCTTCGTTATCAGACATATTAAGGGACAAATCAAAACTGGGTAATATGGCCGGAGGGGGGTGAGGAACACTGGGATTGTATCTATCGGGGACCTTAGTTTGTCTTTTCCCGGCGCCTCTCATGCAGAATCGGTGGGTCTGACAGAAAAGAAAAATAATTAGGTGTATATATATTGAAACGGAACTGTTCTGGGGTGATGAACTAAAAAAAAAAACAAAATAGAAAATATGTTGGGTGTAATTAAAAAAAAAAATGTCAATATGAAACAAATCCAAAATTAAAAAAAAAATTATAACAACTAAGGTAGTAAAAATATTATGAGACTAACACTAAGAAATATTAGGATCGAAAGATATAAAAATAGTGGCCACAGGTTGGTCACAGTGGAATCCTTGTCCCAGAACCAAACAAATTAATAAATAATACCACCGGAAAATAAGTGGAAAAATAAAAATCAGTTTATTCATAGAATGAAACAAGAGAAAAAATTTAAAGGATTGTATTTAAATAGAATTAATAGGGGGAGACAGGGAGCAAAAAAAAAAGAAAGTAAAAAAGTTAAGATTTCGATGGTCGGTCGGCGGTACATACTCAGAAAAGGACAAATATTTTAATTACCTAAGGATTATGAACCAAAATACCAATGTCCCTATTGCCGTCACTCAATCAGCCGAGTACCGTACCATACACCATTCATAAAAACAAAATTTATGGGACTAACAAATGTTGTAAATGGGGGGAGACAAAAATTAAAATATTAGGAGGATATTACCTGTGTAGGCAGTACAACAAAAACGAGATAATGATTGTGATTCCAATTCTTTAGGGTGTAAGTCCTGTCACGGTCGCCATGTGTAACGTTTCGGCCTCATAAAAAACTGGGGCCTACTTCGTACCCACTGCCCAGGGGGACACTGAGCAGTGACCTACCGGCCGATTAGACCTCGGTAGTTGATACTAACGAG
The DNA here is from genome assembly GCA_019022885.1 of Schlechtendalia chinensis. NCBI lineage: Eukaryota > Metazoa > Arthropoda > Insecta > Hemiptera > Aphididae > Schlechtendalia > Schlechtendalia chinensis. The sequence goes on from CM032343.1 coordinate 14,493,559, forward strand.
CCGGTAGGTTTTGTTCGCTCGTCGATCGGTCACCGCAACGAAGTCGGTCGGCGGACGAGTGGATGACGGTAATCGAGCGTGGTAGGTATTCAACAGTTGTTGTTAAACAAACACGTTCGCGGCACAGTCCACCGCGTTATCCGTGCCACGGAGATAACGCATATACGTACAGCCGTATCTGCGAAACACGGTACCGGTCGGTCGGACAAGTGGAGAGGCGGACGGGTGGGCGAGCGCACACGCGATAAATGTGTTTTCGTCAAATTACTATACTTAGCCCGACACGTATGTACATGTACCTATCACAAACAACTCACGACGCGAGCATAATAAAAAAACAGTTACCGAATTGGAAACAATCCGTATATATTAAGAAAAAACAGTATGTATATTATACAGAAACAACAGGTAGTTATCAAAAAAACAAAAAAAAACTGTCACAGCGTATATCATTCCACCTCGGCGTACGCTGGACGAGAGAGCGGCAACTTATAATAACGGAGGGACTTTATCGTCGGCGGGGCATATAGTCGACGATAAGAAAAACACATAGTGGGGATTGAATGGTGTATGACCAGTCGACCCGTACAGACCGGGTGACAGCAACTAGGCCCAAAGACACCATAATTCGTCCCACCGATTGCCTCTCCAAATTTCGACACGTTACAAAGGATTACGTATTAATACTACGATTTCAAAATATAAAACCGTTATTAGTATAGTTAATGCTTGCAGTAACGTCCTGTAAAATATAACTGTAATAATAATTAGAGTTTATAAGACAGAAAATATATACAGTATTAAATGTGACTAAACCCTACTCCCGTGAACGCGTTGCATTGTATTGATCGTGCGACATTATTTTTCAATTAACTTGCATTTTTTTTTTTAATTACCAATTTATCATATTAATTGACAGGTAGGTAATATTTTTCTTCTGTAGTACAGAAAATTAAATTTATCAAAAATAGATACTGCATCAATACTCGAAAATGATCGAAAACTGTTGTTTTGTTGTTGTATCGGGTTTTTGACAAATTTTACTTTTTCAACCTAAAAACATTCTTTTCGCGTTGTGGTGGGTTTTTCTTTTTACTGTGAGTATGAAATCCGAACTGATTGTCACACATGACTGTTGTATTATTTGTGTTCCTTACAACGGAATCTCTGTCGAGCGTACGGCGACGTAGTAAACCAGCACATTGCGTGGCGTACTATTGCGCTCGAGGTTGTGCAGTCATAAAGGAGGCCCTGTATATTCGAAACAATATTAAGGTAATCGTAAAAATTGAACGCCAAAGGTTTATTATTTATGAAAAGAAAAACTTAAAGAAAACATACTAACCTACACTTCTTTTCATGAATTATATATTACAAATAAACATTAAATGTTTATATAACATAGTATATTTATTTAGTAACGACGTTAAAATATTATTTTTTCGTAACAACCGACGGTGCGGTAGCCATTGTATTTATTTTGATCATTTCCAATGCTCTTTGTAATATTCGAAAACCGAAATTCCCGAGGTAAAATTAAAAAATGCCTGTATATATACATATAATGCCAAAAAACAGTATTTATTAATAAATACAACAATGCTGTATTGCGTGTATTCATCGACATTTTTAGTAGATTTATTTATGTAACGTTTCAATTGAATCAATCCGTTTGAATTTACTCCGTAATTATAAAAATCGTCATCGTTGAAAATAAACTAAATAAAAGTTGTTCTTACGTTTAATAGAATCGGATTCAGGCCGCTTTCTTTTTTTTTTCTAACTGAATCATACATATCTTTTGTCAATCGTACCATCCATTGTAATTCGATAGCATTTATGAAAACAGATTTGAACTTGTTATGAAGTTTTCTTGAGATCGACTTTTCCAGTTTAGGCGTACAGCCTCTCTTTATATTTGATTAAAAAGTTTCCAAAGTTTAGACATTTAAATTGTAATAACACAGAAAAAAAAATAAAAAAGTCGAAAAGTCGATCTCAAGTCAACGCCATGCTGAGCTCAAATGTGTTTTCAGAATTGTTATCACGTCAATAGATTGATCGATTGATCGATTGATCGCTACTGTCTACGATTAGCAAAAAATCAATTCTTTTAACTAAAATAATAACGATAAATAATTTTGTTCGCGCACGCGATGCGCATCAGTGATAGTTTATCGCGAGCAAAAGCGTTCTTCTTCTCTTCATACACCGATCAGAGCATCTTGACAGGATGAAAGTGATACGAGTCAGTATATATATACATATCCATTAATGATCATTTACTATTCACATAATCGCACGGCCGCACATGTATAAAGTCATATATACAATATCGCCTGAATTCAACTTCTTAGAAACAGTCGGTGACAAATCCCCTTAAGTATAATTATTTTAATAATTCATATGGCTGAAATCTAGTTTTGTGCGTTATAGTAGCGTGTTTTTATACAGTTTTTTACTTGGCCAACGTATATGTAAATACATTTTCTTATCTGTTATAGTCATAATTGATGTTTTCTAGAAGATCTAAACTTTAATTTAAAATATATAACTGGCGTGAAATATATTTTATATCCAATTTTGCAAAACCAAGAAATTTGATGGTCAACAGTTTTCAAAAGGAAAAAACATACCACTAGTCTAATGCATTATTTGCTATAACTCTGACATTTTACTCTTCTATGCTGTACATGACGAATTAAATTATGTACTTTGGTCTTAAAAACATTCACCAAATACAACTGGTATTAACACTGGTATTTACATATCACTATCTAACATGATTCTATTTAAACGCTCTTATTGGCTTATAAAAACGCGATTTAAAAATAAAACCCAACTCTACATTCGATAACGTGTTTTCGACAAATAAAATGTTTTAATAATTAACTTTAAGAATAAATAAATAGGATGAATCTTCATAAGTTGTCTTTGTAAACGTAAAAAATCTACATTAATTACAAAAATACAGTTTTTTTCATAATAATTAATTTTAATTAATATGTAGTGTGTAAGCGCGTTTTTCGAATTTTGAAGTAATTTCTTAAATTATACCAATCATTTAAAACATAACGTATTAAAATTTATAAATGATTTATGAAAAACTAACCTATTTTTTTGATATTTCGATAACAACTTTCGAAATAAGTCCGCATTTTCATCCTATTAGCGGACTGCAAATTCAAGGTTTATTCCCCATGAAGTTATTTCAATTTGACGACTTTTGAAAAAGTCGTACGTCAAGTGCGTGGAAAAAATGATGTTAACGTTAACATCGTACTTAACAATGAACATATATATATTATATATATTATATAAAGACGTTTTAGTTATGCTTTTTTTTACCATCGCGAAAAATATAAACGATAAACAAAAACGCGATAAAAATAAATCATCGATCGTTAAGCGTGGAGTGTTTTTTTCCCATGTCTCGTTTCAAAGCAGAACATGAAATTTATTTCAACGAAACCGAAATTTTTACGCCTATATTTCACCGGATAAATAAATTGTAATTTAGAACTACATGCAGTTACATTTTGTTTAATATATTTTAGATAAATCGTTTTTTACTTAAATATTCGTATAATAATGCCATTTAATTTTACGAATAAAACCATTTATTATATTTAAAACTTATATTACGATGCAAGCAGCGTTTATTTTTAATGTTAGCTTTGCGACGTTCGTATTATTAAAAATCTATTTCGGATGTATTGTTGAACGTCAATAAAATAATTTATTTTGCATTTTTAGATATTGGATTTTCAAAAGAATTTTCTGTGTTAATAGGTAGATGATCATATTTTTAGGGCAATATTCATTAAAATTTGAATTTAATATTATACTGTATTTCAGGTATAAACCATTATTACACGACTAATACTTTATGAATCAAATGTATTATTTCATTTAATACGCATAAAGCTAAATACGCGTTAAACGACGAATCAGTTAGATTTGTAACAACATTTTGTAACGATAATTTTTAAAATAATTAAAATATTCAATTTGTCAAGTTTTAAACATATTGTTTACAAAAAACATTGTTATTGTTTGTATATTAATCGAATAAATAATAACATACTTAGAAGTATTTAATTGTTTTTTATTTTGTTTTTTAAAGTAAAAAAAAAGAACTTAACTAGACTGTTGGCTTAATTATTATAGCATATTATTGTTAATATTAAATATTAAATATATATCATCACATACGCCATCACACCAACAAAACGTCTTCGATCCATTTAATAACGATTGTAGTTATTATGATACCAATAAATATATAAATAGATAATAACTATGCGTTAGGAGTTAATCAGACGGGCCCAACATAAACTACACCTACCTCACACTTAACGTGAATTGTATTATACTCGCCTAGATATTTATATCACGTGTGGTATAATAATATCAACATTTCGCGTTTAGTCGCCTCGAATAACATACATATTATCATACCGACGCTGTCATACGAACGGATTCGAGTTCATTCGGGTTCAGGCAAATTGCGGTTAATTTTTCATTGACACGTTTCATCAAAGTTTGTTACGATTATAATTTGGGACGAGATGAAAAAAATAATGTTACAAAGTACCGTAAAACAAGTCAACAATTTTCACGAGTTTCATTATCCACACACTCTGCAAATTGTCAAAAGTTTTTCAATCGGCTAAAATTTTAAAATGTTGAAATTACTAAAATGTTTTTCCGTGCAAACAGATAAGTATTATGCTTTTGTCCGAAAAGAAAATATAAAAACCAAAATTCAACACGACACAAGAATCGGCCTCCGTAAGATAGCTGTACTTACACATAAATTAATAACTTACAACAAATAAAATCATGTCATCAAGTCATGAAACTACATGATTTGTATAAATCAAATTGTTGTGAACGAAATAATGGATATTTTCTGGATCGATTTTCTCAATATCCGATTTATATACAACATTTTTTAAATATAAATACCATACGTCTTTCCATTTATTAATTTCTCGATTGGTTCCAAAGATTTTTATAATTAAAAGATTCACTTTCTATCTAGAAAAAAAAACAATTTAATATACATATGTATAGTAAAATTCTACAAATTAGTATCAAAAAACGTACTTTTACCAACGATGACGTTATATTATGTTATTTTCAAAATGAAACAAAATCTCTATATATACTACCATACGTGTAAAAGATTTTCGATTGCTTAGAGACGAAATTTGAGACATATTATTTTAGATAATATTACAGTTGAATTATTTTATTTAAATCAGTGGCGTAAGGTCAAAGAATATTAGTAAAGAACCATGGTTTTATTGAAATTTAAATATTAAACGCTTGCCAAGACTTAAAATAACACGTGATTAAAATTTCTGATATTTCATAATTAAAACTACGTATTATGAAGTTAAAAGCCGATAAAAACCAAACATATTCAAAATTTATATACCTATTTTCTGAATTACAACGAAATAATTTGACAGCCCAGATGAATTATGTTTAAAAAAAAGGAAAAATGGCCACGATTTAAATTTCGGTTGGTTTTCACTGGTTTTTGATATTTTCGGAAGAAAAAACTATTGTTAAATTCCATAAATTAATTCTTTTAAGTATCATAGCATCCAATTTCAAAAGTACGTATGGAACGTAAAAAAAGAAACAACTTTAGAGTACTCGTTATTCCATTAACTATAATTTATTCTTAATTTCAAAGTATTGATAATTCTACCTTCTTTTTATACAATGTAAGCTGTAAATCAGTATATCAGTTATTTTATTTTAGCACTTGAATATTGTATACATAAAAATGTTTAATAAAATTATTGAAAAACTCAAACTTAATCCAGAAAATAACTGTAAACACGAAATTTAGTAAATACATTTGTTTATTTTGATGATTATACTTCCATGTGTTTATTTAAAATGTATAACGAAAGTACATTATGTTAATTTTGAAAAAAATTTTGAATTAATTTACTCATATATACGAGTATACGTTATTAAAAATTAATTTACGTTTATAATGAAAAATAAATAAAAATACTACTGCAATTAAAACCTTACTGCAGAATAGTACGACCATAACATTTTATAGTTATTAAATCAGTTTCAAGTTTAAATATATAATAATGAAAAACTGAGCTGACATTGAAATGATATTAATGATTTTTCCCCGAATTATGTAATAATAATATGACATTGTTTGATTAAAATGTTTTATGAATTTTTCTTACGTCTAAAATGAAATCCATTCAATTCAAATTTACTTGTAAGTGACATGTCTAACTTTCATTATTCGCAAAAATAGAAAAACTGATTTTCTGGTGCGTTAGTTCATTGCAGAAAAGAAACTTACTTTTTTACATTTAACATTACGCGTCAAAAATATATACAAATACATGTATACACGTATACAATGAAAATACACTTCATAAATACGATTTGCAAACTACATATCACACAAATTTTACTTACATAATATTATTTTGCTCATTAGATAATAATCTACGCCCCAACGGATGTGTGCATATAACCATTACTCAAACATATTTGTATATTAAACTTAATTAAATTGTATATTAATTATAGATAAGATGGTTATAGTTCGAGCCATGTCAATGTACACAATTCATATTTTTGATACGTAAAATACTAAGTAATAGAATTATTAATAACATATTAAAACAATAATAAAAAAAATTGTTTTTATTAGTAGTAAAAACTGTCGCAACATACGTTATAAATAATTTAAATAACGTTATAGGTAATTCTCGAAATTAATATAAAAAAATTAAAAACGGTCATACTATCACAGCTCGTCGAATAACCATATTATTTATAACCTTGGCGCGTTTATAATTATCTTCAGGAATTCGAAAATAATAATCTATTTCACGTATATAATATTAAATGTTTTTTTTATATGTTTATGAAACAAAATATTCTCGACTATTGGTATGCTATAAAATATTTACTCGGCAGTGAAAATAACAACAGAATTTAAAAATAAACACAAATAGCAAATGCCTACATTAACCTTTTCCCGCATCCGTGTAACTAAATGTCTCTGGGGATCATCGATAAAGTCTACGGGATATTATTACTGCATTGCGTACCAGTCAGTAACACTATCGTGTGTATACATGTATTACCAAACTGCATTTTAACTTGATGAGACTTAAATCGACAATTATCGCCAATCTACTTCGTATCTGTAAACCTATGTTTTCCTATATGAAAATATAATGATGTAAAATAAAAAATTTAAAGTATTTATTAATCGTTATAATTTTTAAGAAAATATTTGGAATTTAATTTTAGTTACTAAATAAATAAAAATGTTCTCCTTTACCAAATTAACAACAATTTTAAATATTTCATAATAATAAAAACGAATTAATTAAAAACAATTTTTTAAATCGTGTCGCAAAAAAACTATACAGGGACGGTTGACCTATCGGGAAATCGGGAAATCTGTAGCGTCGGTGTTTTTTAGCCATCAATTACGTGTATTCTTTTTCTATTTTCACTGCTAAAGCCAATGAAAATTATTCTAATACAAGTTTGACAAAAACAGTGTCAAAAATGAACATTTCTCATAGAAAATCAAGACATTTTCATGAAAATTTAATATAAATATACATTTCTGTCCTGTCACTATTATAATACCGCTCTTGACGCATATACTGACGGTGAGCCCGCAACGTTGTGATATAACAGAAATACCTATTCAACGCGCCATTTCTTGGACAATATTCTTTGAATAAATTATTCACATTAATTTAAAAATTCTATTGAAAAATCTAAAATACAATAATTATAGCGCAAGACTCTAGTAATTCTTGCAAACTCAAAATCTTAGATAAATCAAAAGTTATTTCATTTGTCAGATTTCCTGTACACACATATATATATATATTATATATTACAGTATAGAATATTATTATGAATAATTATCGTGTCGAATAGTAAGTAACGAATAATACCGTCTCGCCATATTTGTCCTGTGTCATCCGACTCGTTAAACTGTAATAACACACGTTACCTATTCCATACAAACAATAATAGTATACTGTACATGCTCGAGTAGAAAACAACGCGTTTCGAGTTCGTATTATATTATAGAGTGTAGAACGCAAATTGTGTTCGAGTGTTTTTTCAAAAGTACATTTGAAAATAAAATAAAAAGAAGTTCAGTCCAATTTATTTTACCGGGAAAAAAAAAATACTCGTTTTAATATACCGTTAACAAAATGAGTATAAAATAATTTACACTGCATACGTGCGTATGTATACATTATACTATTCTACTTTAACATAAATAATACACTTCTGTATACAAATAATATCATCTCTCACACTCGATTGTAATATAATATTGTTATACATACTTTTTTATCAACGAATCATAAACTAAATTTATAAATATATAATTTCAAGTATAATTTTTTTTTTTTTTTTGATTATTATTATTAATATTATTATTTAATACTAAGTGTAAAATTCTTCTTCGGATTCTGGAATAGGCGATACAGCTCCTAAAAAAATAGAAAATTGATATTTTAAAGTGTACTGAAAGTTATAAGTGAAAAAATGACGAAATCGTTTACATAGAAATACATTATACTGTAAAATTACTATTTTATCAAGTTCAAAATCATTTTTACATCTGTACATATGTATTTCAGCATAATGATTTATTTTTAATTTTTCAATAAATAAACTATTTCAATACGACATGAATCAATTTCAAACCCTACAAATAAGTGCTGTTTATATTATTTTAAATAAAAACCGTGAAGAGAAAAAAATGGAAAATTATATTGAAAATCAATTTGAAAAGACAGTAAAATTGTTACATGAATAGAAAAATAATTTTCTTGTGACAATCAAGGTAAAACATCTTTGTAAAAAGAACATAGTAAATATAATATTAATACGTTTATCCTATTGCTTTTCAATGTTTTTACGTCACAAAAACAATGTATCTCTGCAATTCTCCTTTAAAATACCTCTAGAATTTTCTCTCTGCAAATTATCCGGTAATTCGTCCTTGGCTGACGTTAAAATACGTTGTATTGCACAATCAATTAATGTCTTCAAACTCATCACGATGTATGCTGGATCATCGTTTTGAACACTCAACGTAGTTTTATTGCCGACCAAATAACTCAACGATTGTAATGCAATGTCTTCCCAATCCTGATCGATACAAACATTACATTGTTTATAATGTTATTGATAAATCCATAATATCGTGTGTTCGTACATTTATTTATGTATGAAAACTATAAATGATTTTTTTATGAATTTTGAATATATTAACAAAAAAACATTGTATTTAAATTTTCGTAATATCGTATAGTATAATATAATATAGTTTAATCTAATAACATGAAACAAACGAATTACGAATTCGTATATACGCATTTAATTTGAAAACGTTGTTATATACACTGTACAAAGCTCAAAGGAATAACTTCAACATCAGATTACAGATAATAAAGCGCACAATAACTCCTTAATAAAAAACATAAAATTACTATCATTATGACAAATAAAAATTAATTAATTAAAATCCACAACGACGATTAAAATAAAAATATTTTACTAAGGTAGTTATTTTTAATTTATAAATTGTATGAGTTTAGATAATTATCAATATTAATTTGTTGTCAGTTGATATTGAAAAAATAATATTCAAATGATAACTCGATTCGAAAATACAAACTAAAATATTTTTCAAATATTATTTATTTATTTATTTATATATTTATATCATTAATATATATATTATGAGTATCACATTAAAATTACCTGATTTTCAGTAAAATGAATAATTGTTTCTTTGAACAGTTCAAAAATGGTATCATTTTTAGAACACAAACCGAGCATTGTAACCAAAAGTCTTACTAAAGACATCAACTCGGAAAATTTAATTTTCAATTCCTAGAAAAATATAAACCTGATAATAATAAGGCAATTCAACATAACTCGATACCCACCTGTTGGACGAGTACGATTTCCGACATTTTCACCTTTAACATCTCGTGTGTGTCGTCAATCAATATATTTAAACCGGAAACTGATTGCACTGTATTTTCTTTGAGTTTATTAAACAAGCATTTTTGTATAATTCTATACTGTGAACACAGTGACCCAACTTCTTCCTAAAAAAAATATATGTATATAACAGTTACAATTATTTAATTGCTTTAAGAAATTTAAAAAATGCTAATATTACTTTATAACACGTACAAATATCGAAACACTTTTATATTTACATAGCCTTGGATTTTTGATTATAATTTATATTAAAATTATGGTTACCTAAAAGTTATTTTAGTGCACGATAAATGGAAAAACATAAAATTTATCGGTATAAAAAAATATATAAAAATATATCTATTTAATTGAATATCTTCCGCGAATTTTATTAAACTTGTTTAGCATAATATTAAAATTAAAATAGTTCGAAAAAGTTGATGTTATCGAGTTTATAAACAATATACTTTTTAGTAGATGAAAAAAAATGTAAAATATTTTTTTCTTTTCGTGTTTATTTATTTGAATGCATTTTTCGTAGATTTAAGCCCCTATATATAAATTAACATTTCTATAATACTGCTTATTGCGATATTGATTGCATAAAAAAATTTTTTTAATAATACACGAAATACCTGTATAGATTCAAGTCTTCCTTTGATCATGATATGTTCTTCAATCGTCCTGTATAAATCGGCAACGGGCATTTCGTTCTTATCACAACGCACAATGCATTTTTTAGTTTTGTAATATTCTCTATGTCTATTAAAAATAACATGATTGCCAATTAAACACGTGTTTATAAAATAACATACATTTATTATTAATACCTGAGCAAAATCTCTTCAAAAATCACATTTATACACTCGGAACCCGATGACCGTATTTCATAAGAACGAACGGCGGGTAATGCAGTGATCCAGATGACATGTTTCGGATTGCCGATTGTTCGGAAACAAAATTCTGTTGATACCGACGATGAGTCTACTACAAATTCTACGCGAAAGACAATATTATTATTCTAATAAACAGGTACATTAAATATTGTCACAAAAATATGATAATAACTTGTATGGTACGTTTAATTAAATATCGAGACGAAAAAATATATTGAAAAAAAATTCGACCATACATACATTTTGAAAACAGATTTGAATTCGTCGTGAATTCTACATTAAATAAACTTTCACTTATTTTAATTTCATTTTATTTTTTTTATGTATATCTTATGATCTTGTTTAATTAATATTAATATGATTTGTGGTAAAAAAATAGGTACGTCGGAAGTAAGAAAACGTCAAATAATAATTATTTTGTTTTGTGTATGTTGAACAATTAATACAGAAAATCACTACTTCTCTCAAATCTGCCAAATCTACTTTAATATATTGAATTTATTAACATGAAATTTTGACATATATTCCTTGTTATGTGTTAAGGAACAATTTATATCGTACTATACCTTTATATAGTTGCATCTCTATATAGTATATATCTTTACATAGTCTATATATATATAATACTATATAGTGATTTTCTTTGTTATGAACTAGCTATTATCTACTAAGATTTTATACAAGTTTTATTTCAATGATTTATATTCATTATTAAATTATTTAAGGTTTATTTACAGATCATTTTCAAAATTATATACTCCACTCCTTACACCTTAAACAAATGTGAACTTTTGATTTCGAATAGCAACGTATTTTTTTTCCTGCACTATTCATTATGGAATATTAATAAATGAATGAAAATTATATTTAATTTTTTATTTACAACATTCCATTAATGAATAATTATTTCAAAATTTGACCATACGAGTCGCTTTTTACATAATTTAGTACAAAAAAATATTAATACAAATAGTAAATTTATATTTGATGAACATTGGATAGTAATTAAAACCACGTTGATAAGGAAGGACAATTACTTATCAGTCATAAAAATGTCCAATAAAACATCTCCAAGAGAATGAATTTTCAATATCTACTACAATTGTTCACTTCACCGTATCTTAAATATAGATTTGCTTATTTATTACTCGGGAAATAGACAGAATTTTAAAAATCAATATGTGTTAATTCTGATAAAAATATACTCCTTAAGATTTTTAAATTAAAATCATAGGTTGCCATGATCAAAAATCGATATAGGTATAGCAATTATGAAATAGTAGCACAAATATAAAAATTATAGAATGTCATGTTTGCCAAAAAAAAAAACGTTTAATTTAAAGACTCGTAATACAAAAAAGCATCTATATAATAATAATTTAATATTTAATCGTGCTGTATTATACCTTTAAACAGCGTTTTGGGTGTTACCGGACTCTCGTCGACCAATATTTTTGCCGACCAACTGAAATCCGAACACATAATCGACTGGACGTCGTAAGCCAGTGATAACGGTAACCGTATGGATTGCTGGACCGTTCCTGGCACGTCCGAAGTCTTTGAATAGTACGCGCATATTTTACATCCCACAGAAGATACTACGGACGTGGAGTCGTCATTTTCTCTGTGCGCCGTCACTCGAACCGTCATACTTTCTTCGGCTAATACATATACGACAATCACGTTTTAGCATGCATTTCGAGAATAATCGATTGATTCCTAAACGCAGGTAAAAATTATCTTTTTAACACAACTAAGACTTTTAGTAGTTATTTTTTTTTTCAAGTACTATGATATAATGGTTAACTCGGCGAAGATTTTTTGCGTGCTTAACTTACTCGACTGAAAAGGATAACAATACAGTAGAGACTTAATTATTTATTTTTTCAGGTCCCAAAATAAGTTAAATAAATTCCATGATGATTGTTTAAAATGACCTGTTATGCGTACTTGTAATATCCAGTACACGATAACAATACGATTTCTTTACATTTAATTAATATTAGGTTTTAAATAATTACATGGGTTATGATTTAACATTTTCATTTAAATCGTATTATTCATCTCCATCAATAAAACATATATACATACTTAAATCTTTCAAATGCAGCACTTTGGGCGAAACAACAAGCGGAGGGACCACTTGGAATGTAATTTGCACCGTTGACGTGGTTATAGACGACGACGACACGTCTAGTTCAATGTCGCACAATTTTCGTGAGCCCTCTGAACGTACGCACACAATCCGAGAACTCAATTTCAACAACGACAATGTATCGGCCTCTTCAAAATGAAAAAACAAATATTCATGTTAAAGTAAACAAACAATTGAATGTTTATATATACTGTGATGTCCAAATCAAAGATTATTTAAATTTACACATCGATGAAGCCTGCACCGTGCCATGATCGCGGGCAGGTCATGATAACTGTACACCCACCTCCGCTGTCACTGGTCGGCGTACAGTCATTATCGGCATTAATTAAAATACGTAATGTATCGGCCGATTTAAGAACGTATAAAACGTCCCAGTTTCTTTTTCACCTCTGTTCCGGAGTGCTTTCCTTTCTTTGTTTTAAATTGAAATATTAATGTTCATTGAGTAGATACCTTTTCCGTCCCCGCGGCGATGCAAGCCGACGGATGAGAGCACCATAGGCGGGAGTAAGTAATTTTTTTTAATATTTGGCCGGTACATTTTTTTTTTCCGTTGTATTTTTTCCTATGTTTGTTTTTTTTTCAGTCATACATGATCCACATATTTTTTCCTTTTTCTATGTGTGTGATTTATTTATTTTTTTATGAATTTTGGTATATATATATATTAAGAAAAACGGTGTAATTTGTTGTCCCCCATCTACGATCGTGTGACACTCCCTCCAGAAGTTTTATTCGAATGTAAAAAAAACAATGAGTAATTTTTTTTTCTAATTTGAGTTTTATTTTTCTATTTTGTGATATTTCTTTTGATTTCTTTTCTCGCGGAGTTTTTACGCCAGCCCGAATTTTTCTCCATAATAACGTCAATAAATGATATATTTTAAATTATACATCGTCTTTTTATTTATTTGTACTTGTGTATGTTTTCCGATAGAATAGCTATTTTGGTAAAGAAATTCGGTGTGTGTCTAAAGACCTCACCACCGGTTGGCGACCCTATATTAAAAGGTATTCGCCACCGAAGCGAGCCGACCGGAAGTAGCGGAACGTCTCAATACGTATTTACATTTCCAGTAATGTAGATATTTTTTCGTTATAAACCTCATACAACTCATATTATGTTTTCTATCAGAACTTCAAATTCAAAAAAAGAAAAAAAATCGAACATCATCGTAACATATCCAATTTAAATGTCCATTCATAATTTTTTTAAATCTAACTTGGCGACATAAAATAGTATATTACCGTCTAACGAGGAGATATTTTGTAGGTCTTTTTTCAATTGAAATAGTTCGTTATTGGTGTCATTACAATCACTGATCGGTTTTTCGGGAGCCATAAATATCATCGGTTCGGTGCCAAGATAACAGAACCTCAAGTCACCAGTTTCCGACAATAAAACCAAACACCCTTGTAACGCCTGCAGTTATAAATAATTTTAATTAATGGCACTATTAATAAATGTTCACAAAAACATTAAAATAATATATGTAGGTACTTTAAAAGAAGCTCTTGCTACAATACACGGATGGTAAGACAACTTGGCCGACCACCGGAGTTTCGTTTGATTGTATACCAAGACCGTGTCTGTGTCTGATACTATCATGCACATAGTCTTCATTTCAGTATTCTCGCCTAAAAAATATATATATATATATAATAATAATGACTTAATAAATAATCGGTCAGATTTAAATATATTCGTCACACGATTGCATTATGATTTTGTTTTCAAACTCGGTATCGGTCGATACCATTTGTCATAATACTGTGTACGTAGAATTTAAATACTATAACACAAGGATAGGCAAAATAATTTTAAAAACATAATTTAATAAGAACAGTTTTTAAATAGTTAGCTAATTAACTTATAACTTAATTAGTTAAAGTTAAAAATTAAATCCAGATTTTACATAACTTAAGTCAGTTAATCCAAGAGTTAATGTTTATTGTGAATCTTTGATTTGCATATTTATACATTCATACATAAAAAAATTACCTACTCATTAAGAATTACAAAAGAAAAATTAATTTAGACAAAAATAAATAGGTACCTAAAATATGATTTGTGAATATTATATTAAAACATTTTTGCATTAAAAACAGTAGTGTTCAGTAAACACTTGTTATTTTTTAATTTACTTAAATTTAATTTTTAAAAAAAAATCAGATAATAACTTGAACGTAGATATCTGTACTGCATAATTTAGTGAGTTTACAGTACACCAAATTAACTAATTAAGAGGATTGGAAGCGATCATTTATTAAGAGATATATTGATAATTTTACGTTTTACACGCGCGCACGCATGATAGTAATCACAGCGACCATTCGGGTACATTATGAAATCACACTTCCAACATACCAATCAATCTTGTAATTCGACAAATATTTTAAAAATAGAATTGAAATCATCGTTAATTCTACTTTCGGTTGAATCATCACTTTTATCAGTTATCATCTTAAATACCTTCAAAAAATGAGTATTGGCAATTTTTAAATTTTAAATTTGTTTAATTAATTTTGGAGAGATGTATAGGAAAAAAAATTAATTTGGAAAAATAGATCTCAACAAGACTTTACTACGACTAAATTGATCGGTACGTTGGAAGTAAAAAACGTCTAGATTAATATGTTTCGGGTGTGCTAGAATAAGAGAGAAAATTCCCGCTACCAATCCCTTTAAGTTAATAAATTGATATTGGCGTAACGTTTTAAAGTGACTAACTTATTAACCAGTTTGTGCCTATCCTTATCTATTTTTGATCATTTTATTATAATATCCTATTATTATTATTATTATTATTATTATTATTATTATTATTATATTATCAATATTATTATTATTATTATTGTGATGAGCGCGTGTTGGCGTGTATGTATGTGCAATGCAAAAATCAATAAAGCCGCACGTTCCGCGAAAAATTAATAAATCTGAAATAATTCGTCGAATGAAATTGTTTTAAACTAAGAACGGAAAATATTATATTTTGTATAAGGTTTATGGTTACCTAAAATATACGGGTGAAAACAGCAAGGCGTATACTGGAGCCGTTTCATAAACCACAACACACCGTTGCCTTGAAAACAATAGTAGTTCCGTTCGCCCAGTACGTGTATTGTAGTCGCAGATGGTGTTATTTCCACAGTCTGAATGTCGTATACGGTCTCGCCTAAGTTACACGACCAAACGGGCCACTTTTGTTTAACACTCGGGTCCGCTAGCTCTTGGTACCTGAAGGATATTTATATGGTAACGCTTGACCTTTTCGTATTAAATTTTAACTGTTCGCAAACATTAGGTCGATTCATATATCGCGTTCAGATGCGATTATGAATAATTTCTGTGTAGGAACAATTTAGCATCTCATTTAAAATAATGATAATAATAATTATAATAATTATCATTGTCGTTCATGTTGTAACGAAAACAATATAAGTATATAAGTATAATAAAATGATGAAAACCTATACTGCAGAAACATATATCAAATATAATAAATTACATTATTATCACTAATTAACTATTAAAATCGATAAATTGTCACGAAATATTTATATGTAACAGACAAACTTATTCAATCATTTTTAATATATGTTAAAAAACATTTTTCATTGAAAAATAAAAAATACCATACCCGCAACAGGTTATTATTATAATTCAAAAGACAGTATGACCCTCGTACAAAATTTCCACAATATTTTCATAATAATATTATTTACACAACAAATACATTAAATATAAATATTTGAACGAGATTTTTATGCAATAACTAGAATTGGCAGTAAAAATAGAAAGAAAAACTTTGCAGTTAAACAATTGTTTATTTAATATACACATATATATAATATCAAAGAAAATATAAATAGTTTCTAATAAGATCGCGTGTACTACTTTAGTACGAAAACAGTTCAATAATTTGTTTTATCAGTTGTTATGCTATTTATTTATACTATTGTATTGAAATACGTGATCAAACTAAAATGGTTATGAATCGTATTTTTTCAATAAACCTCATAAACATCTTATATATATGGTGAAACAAATATGCATTAGAAACTTTATGTATCACTTCTGTTTCATATTTATAAATGCGTATAGCTTGCATAGAAGAATAACTATATTTATAATATAAGATTCTTCTAGTTTCTAAACAATAACTCTGTCAATATATTACAAGAGTATATTTATATGGTACTAAGCCATAAACCTTACCTTACTCTTAAAATTATTCGAGTATTTTAAAATTACACAAGTAAATCATTAATTCGTCTATTTGAGTAATAATAAAACTTTTAAAAGAAAATCTAACTGAGACTCTCGGAATAGGTACTTGAATCGAATAAAATGTTCAGTCACTGAACGAATTTTGTTTGTATTGTTTTTCCAATAACTATTAAAATAATAACATAATATAAAGAGTCATATGAACACTACCTGTAAACGTCCCGAAAAGAATCTACAGTATTTAAAAGGCGATGGGAGGAGGAGAAATTTTCATGATAATATTGTCGTCTATAACATCGATGGGCATAACATGTGTCTGGAGTTGACTCACTTGTAACAGACCAGACAGAGGTCAGCGTTGAGCGTGATAAATGTGTCCGCGGATCGGACGTATTTTATAGGAAACGGGTGCAAGTAATTGGGCAGAGTCGTGCGAAAACCAAACGCCTGTTGCTCGTATACCAAAACAGTGCCGTCCAACGACATTACGCACGTGAAATCTCTGCTTCCCGACCCGCCGCCAAAAGGGCCGACGACTATTTGATACGCGCTCCGGTCGAATTTGTGTTCGTACATCGTTTCCAGTACGTACTGGTCGCCTGTGAACACAAATATATGATATTGTGCTATTGTTAGATTATATTCAAAACGAACGAACCCGAATAACCGACTAATTTATTTATTTGTGTAAATATACGGACAAAAGTCATATTACATAATAATATTGTGGTACAAATTACAATAATATAGTAAACAAAAATTATGTTACTTCAATGATTAAATTTAATATGATGATAAAACATTTTTACGTAAAAGCAAAAAAAACATACGTAATACTTAAATAAGGGAACACGTGTAATACTAAATATAATCAACAATTTAAGAAGTATGACTAGCAAATCGAATAAAACACGAATGCAATATGTATAATATACAGGACGTATTTTATGTCGCTGTACGCAGGATTTTTTACGTACAAACGATAAAATGAAATTTCGACCAAAGATAAAAAACACGTGTTTTTTTTTTATATGGACTATTATTTGGTCTGTCTATACGCAGTCGATTAGACCACAACGATATCACATTGTTGTTAACACCCGAATAACCGGACACTTTCTCGACTAGAGCAGGAATGCTACATTCAATTCATAGCAATATGTTTACCTGTTTTTTAGAAGTAAAGAATGGATACTTTATAGAACTATTTTATGATTTCCTAGTAGTTTTAACGAATGTATGAAAAATTACAAAAACTTAGTAAAATTATTCACACACATATTTTCAAAGTCAAATATGGTTTTGCTTTTGTAATTTAAAATAATAATAACAATAATAAGTTAAAATTTCTACCAATCATGTACATTTTCAATACTATACAGAACACGATAGAAATATCAAAAATTGCATGGCTTTTATATTTTTAATGTAATTAAATTTTAATAGGAAGGATTTAAATATAGAAATATAATACATGTCTTATCGTAATATATTACACTAACAATATTAAAAATAAATTTCGTATCTTCAATTTTTTAATAAAAAATATATTGAATATTATACGGTATGTATAATTTCGGTAGTATTAATGTAATGGATAAACTTAAAAATTCGAACAGTGGGTGGGATGAAATTATTTTATTGATCCGTTGAAAAACATTTTTATTGTTATATAATATGAACTATAATTATTTATTAATCTTGTGTTCACTTTTTAAGTCTAAAACTTTAAAGTTTCATGATATTTTCGGGAGCAAAATATAAAACAATAAACTATTAATATGTAACATTTTCTCGTAGTCAGTGAAATTAATAAGTGTTTGGCCACAGGCAATTCATAATGCAAACGGTAATATTGTTATTACTTAATTTAAAACAAAGAAGTAGTAGATTTTTAAAAAAATCATATTACGTCTATATGAAATATAAAAATAAATAATTTATAAAAGTTTTCATTCTTAACAATTAATATTTCCTAACATAAACATTTTGTTTGAAAAACGGATAAAGCTTAATATTTACAAGTTTTTTTTTTGTAGTCTCTCTGTTTCTCATTACCAAATTTACCGCCATTTCCTGAAAAACTTTCGAAAAATTCCAAAAATACTATATGTTTCGAATTTACATTTAATACAGCAATATATATATAATGAAAATTGAAAAGGACTCATCCAACCTAAATAAATGTTTATAAAAATCTCTTTAGCAGTATGAGGTTTAAAATTCCTCATTTCACTCAAAATCAAAATAAACACACACAAAAAAAATAAAAAATTATCATTCAATAAATCGAATAAACACGAATTATAATTTAAGACAAAAACAAAATGTATGCGTATCAATAAAACGACAAATAATGTATATGAAATATAAATTGTTTGTATTTGGATGCGCATAACAAAATTAATATTTATAAAAACAAATATATTAAATTATTTATTACTTTTATTTATACAAGGAAAATAATATTCTTTGGGTAAACATTTTTCAAGATATACACATTTTTTGCTAAAAGAAAATATTTCGTATATAGATAATAATATAATATTGTTTTTTTTTATATATATATTTTTTTTTCTAAGTACAGAAATGAATTATATATAACGAGTTACCTAATAATTTCGAAATTATGGTTTATTGACGTTTTTACAATACCTACGTCATAAAAAAGCAACATTAATCTCCTACGTAAGATAAAATAACCAATTTATAAGGCACTATATAGTATATATGTTTCATAATACAACGCAGAAGAATTGAATTACACAGATTAATATGTACACACAATACGTTTCATAAACGAAATATTATAGATAAACAACGATAATCGCGCAGTTTCTATTTTAATCGAAATTCTTCCAGATTATTTTCTGATGCGAAAATCATTATTATTTTTTGTTTAGCATATAGAATAGTTTTGGTGAGAAATCAATTTTAATTTTTTTTTTTTGAAATCGTTTCCTATATAATTATTTAATTTAAAATGTTTTATAATTTATACGTATGTAATTCATTTAACACACGCACACATTTATTAAATATATGTATATTAAATACGTACCATGATCAGTAGATCCAGCGATACGATTGACTCCGTGTACTACTATTGAAAACGAATGAAGAACTGCAATATACTTGTTTGACGAGCAACTATAACAAAACATAACAAAAACAACAACAATGACCATCATTTATATTTTATCGTTATTAGTAAAAAGTACAACGCAACCTGCAATGAATTATTTCGTGATAACGCCAGCTAAATATAAATCAATAACTGAGTGAAATAAATGACGTATCTGTGGAAATCATCTTGGACGACCAGTTACCATAATAGAGCTCTTCCCCTTCGCAAGTTCTTTTCAAAGAAAATTTATCACGAAAACTTTAATTTCATATTTAAAATAATAATTAACAACAAAAACATAAGCAATGAATAAACAACCTTTGAAACATATAGACACACACACTACAAACAAATTTACTGGAATTTAAATATACACAATAATCCACTATATCATATACACGTATAATTGTCTTTAAAGTTCAAACACGCAGCCAACTAGTCGGCCAGTGCAGACTAAACAAACGCGAGTCGTGTAGAACCCGACAAATAACTAAAAATCAAAACGGCAAATCATTTTCAATTCGGTTACAAATCCCGAATCAAACGCATAAACTATATACATAGCTGTTACGTCGCGTACTACAGAATATTATAATTAGGGCACGGACGTTGTTGCGGTAAAAGAGTGTTCAAATTGATTGCTAAAAAATCTTTAAAAATTATACTAAAAAAAATCGCCAAGTGATCTTATTGTGTTGTTCGATATCGTTCGACGAATACTAAAAAAACGTAAAATAATGAGAAAAACATCGAAAACAATACCGGAAATTGGAAAAAGTCGCGTTAAAAATGTTAGCGGCAAATTCAAACGGCGGGTAAAACGTCACGAACATCGAGCCCTATACATATATGCGTATACATACAATATACCGCGATCGTAGTACGGCCGATGCGACCGATTTGCAAGAACGTCTGTCGGACTGCACTGACCTGATCAACTTTCCAGTGCACACCTGCAGGATGGCACTATCCGTCTGCACTTCGACCAACAGGTCGGAAGGCGAGTAACGCAGATCGGGTGGCGGTGCGGCGCGTACGCCATACACCCTGAGGACGCCGTCGAAACTTCCCAGGACGATGTTGTCCTCGCCGGCGCCGAACAGGTCGTCCACGGTCAGCGCGTCACAGCCGAACGTCTCGCCCCGGCCGCACGTAGTCGACCAACAGTCGCGCACTTTGAACAACGACATCGGTATGGAACGGTGGTAATATGCGACTTCATACGCGCGTGCAAGAGTCCCTGGACAGTGATCGAAACCTGTAAATTTCCGTATTCCCCGTTGGTTTTCACAAATAATTTGTTTTACCGTTCTCTCATCGTTTCGTACTTTATCATATATATTTTTAGATATTACTTTCGCGTAAAAAAACAAAGACTACATTAGGACAGTATTGTTTTGAAGATTTCGCCTTTAAAAACGATTCGTCAACGTATATGCGTCCACATAATTAATGTGTATATATAAATAATATATCAAAACCAAAATGTCCGTTTCATGTGTTAATGTACATTGTCCGGAACGTTTCCGGGTACGATCCAGTGCAAGGAATGAACAGATGGAGACTTCACGATACTATCGACGGTGTGAATCGATTGAGTCGTTAATAGTCGATAAACATAGTAATGAACGTTCGTTCGTCGTGTCCGTTCGGAGGAATAATAACAGTCACGAATGGAAACGGAATAAACGCAGTTCATTGGACGGGAAAACAAATACTTCTCTCCAAAAGTCCAAACCTTATGTTTAATATACAACGTAAAGTGTCTCTGGGTGTGACTGCCCTGCAGTGCCCACTCCATCAGTTATTCATTGATATAACACACACAGCCACTGTTCGCAAATCGAAACTGAGACGAGACAAATCAAATAATTCACCACGCGTCCGCAAAGTTTGGGTAAGAAGGATCAACATTTGTTTAAGGGAATCGAAAGCAGTGTGTTCTTGTATCATTTTAGACCCAAAAACTAGACGACGATTCGAACGCTTCAAGTAAACCGAATTTAATTCTGAAACACATTTCGAACTCAATTAGCCTCTTTTCTAGAGGTTATTGTGAAAATCGTTTATTAATGTTTAGATTAAAACGATGATAATTTTTACATCTTTAAACATTTGTTTCAGTTTACTCAAATTTTAAATAATAATAATAACAAACATTTAATCAAAAATCTATTCCCACAATAACCTAGAAAAAAGGCTGATAAGTTCATGTATTTGATCACAATTGAATTTTATAACATGTCATGCTATGTGCATACAATTATTTGGTGAAGTCTTTCGAATTATTGACATGTGTGTTAGTCATTAGATCTACGATACACTCACACAACTAATAATAATTTACCTATTGCGCAACGACAACACGCGTCCGCATACATTCATAAAGCATACGTTCCAACAATTACTTATCCAATAATAATTCATAGAAAAAGTGCGTTTCCGATCGCCTTCAAATAAATTAACCTATTAATAATAGTTTTCAAATGTATTAAAATAATTTCACCGTTGTTTGCTTAAAATTTTGTAGTATACCTGTATTATGATTGTAATTACCTTTATTCTATAAATAGCGTGTCACAAACAAGAAAAAAATTACATTTTTTAACCAAAGCCCAAACATTATCTAATAACAGAAAATACTAAATTGATACTAAATTGGATTGTATTTACAATAGTTATTATACGTTACAACATGTGTACAGTACTATACCGTATTTAAGATCATAGATAAGTGATGAATTTCATATTATTTATGTCAACAAATGACCGATATTAAATATTTATCTGAAATTCTGAAAACAAACAAAAAATGCAACGTATAAACTTTTCCTACATATTTACGAGTATATACGTACAGCTACAAAGTATTTTGTTTTATTATTAGTTCATCGCGAGTATTATTTAATATTGAACCTCCACAATGCGTATGAATTTCCCCCAAAACACATTTACATGTATTATATTACTTAAATCTAAAGATGGTTGTAGTTAATAATAATATCAACTAGATAACATCAAGTTAACAACAACAATTCTTTAAATAGCTAAAAGTTAATTAACTAATGACATAACTAGTTAAAGTTAAACATGTTTTTATTATTAAAGTATAACTATTAAAGTATACACTTCAAAAAATAAAAGTTAAGACCCAGTCTTAGTTAACTTAACACAGTTTATCCAAAATGTAATTTCTTTTAAATATTTTCTTTTTGTATATTTTTAGTAGCATACATAAACAAATTAACTTTACATTTAAAATTTCAAAAGAAGAATGAATTTAGACGAAAATAGATAAGAATCCACAACAAAATTTTTGAATAATATATCGTTAAAAAAATTTGTTAACATTTATTACGTTTTATTGTGAAGTTTAATATGAAGAAAAAAAGTTACGCACTGACCCATTGCCTAAATAGCAAACAAATCATTGTTATGGACTAGTGTATTATTGTATAAAAACTTAATAATACCTATATTAAATGTCTAATATAATAATTTTCAATATTTTAATATTTAATAATAATGACTATGTTTTAACGTTTAATCAAATTATATTTAAATTAAATTAATTAAATTTATGTTTAATTATATTTTAAAATCATAAAACGTATTTTGCGCACATTGTTTTCACAAAAACTAGTTACATTTTTTTCTCTTAGAAGCACTAATGTTCAGAAAACACTGAATGTTTTTTTTTTTTTTTTTAGTTGACTTAACTCGACTTTGTATAAAAAAATAACTAAACAATAATTTGTTTACTGATATCTTTACATAATTTAATAAGTTAATTTAAAAGGTTAAATGAACATCAAGCTAACTAATTAATATTATTTAAATTTAACAATGATTAACTAGTTAATACCCGTTCTTGCTTAAATCAACACCTATACAGTAACAAAAACTTGTAATTTAAAAAATAAATTAAATAATGCTTTTCGATTATTAAAATATTTATCAATTTGATTCAAATGTCTTATTTGAATACAATGTTATATAAATACTAGTTTTATGAAAACGAATGAAATGTATATATGCATCTATATAGCAATATATATATATATACATTTTGTGTACGTTAGTTACACGTAATGATAGAGATTAATTCGTCCATTTGTTTTATACGCTCATTTTACAGCAACAGCTGCTGTAAGTACAAATGTCTCGTTTTTGTACCTAATGACAAGACATTTTTTCTTTGTAACATATTATACACAAAAAACATATACCTACGCACTTGAAGCTAAAAGTTATTTCATCGCATTCAAACGAAATAATTACAAAATTCGATATAAATAAAAATAAAAAATGTAAAAATATGTTTTTAAACGTATAAAATAAGCATAATATTCAATATATTCTAAGAAATAAACCTATCGATAAAATCTGTTAGCTATAACAAAAACAAAAAAAATATTATCTAACTCTGAAAACAAATTTGTTATTATTTGTTAGTTTTTGGCGTTGGTTTTAGAATTGATCGGATGTAGATGGACTTGTCCTCCCCGCAAATGAAAACTAACAGTAGATGTCGTATAGCAATTATTTGCCGACGTTTGAAATAATCAAATATCGAGTAAAAATTAAATGAATGTTGAGTGATATTATGTATACCATAACCCAGTGACGGTCAAACGGGGAGGAGTGAGAGGAATATATCCTCCCATGACTTTTTTATTATTATATATTAGTTTTAACAGTATGCCGTTTATTACCTAATTAATAATACTAAAAAAATATATATATTAATGTAGATAATCTGATAAAACTATTCACAAATTTCGTACTGCATTCGTCCCTGCCACAGATGAAATATTGTATGAATTGGCAAAAAAAAATAGATCTAATATTTTACTAATAAAATAATTTAATAAGGTGATCTTATGTTCTTAAATTACAATATGTTTTCAATGATCAAAGTTCATGTTGAAAAATCAGCCTCATCCCCCCTTCCCCATGATTAAATCATTTGACCGCCATTGTCATAACCTAACCTAATGATAAGACGAATATGGGGACGAACAAAGTCGATCAAGTAAAATACAATTCAGTACACATAACCGCAATAAACCTACAGGTGCTACACGCATATGTTTATCTTAGCCGTCAGGATCACATTATTATGCATTCTCTTCTCTTCCACTTGAATACAATTTGCACACGTATAATATGCACTGCCTTTTTATATCTATAATAAAAATATGTGAATTTTTTTTCCGTAGCTTTTAATATACATTAAAATTTAAAATGTCTAATATTCTCGTGTAAAAATTTAAATATAAATTTAAAAAAAACATAATACAACGTAGAAAATAACATTACCACCTTATATAGTCCTATAAAATAATATATTCGTATTTTAAAATTTAATTTAAATTTTCTATTTCCCTTTCCGCGTTAGTTTCCGCATAGGCAGTACGTCTGAATTCCAACGAACTCAACACTCCGCATTGCGTTATTACAAGTGTAATATAGTACCGTTCTGAAAATGAGATAGTTTAGACATAAATAGATATTATTTAACAATTTTTAAATACTACATAATCCTTTCCAAAAATATTAATTTAAAATTTAAATACCTTAATAAACTTGAAGAAATCGTACCTACACCATTTGATATTTCTATCGCTAGTGCTTATCGCAAACTCGAGTGCCCATTATTTAACAAAACATTAAATTCATTTTAATACAATGTCCGTCGGATTTTAATCGTTGAATATTTTATGTTTTAATCGATTCGTGTCGCAAATACGCGCCGAATAAAATATGGTTTGATTTTTTGAAAGATACGAAGGTAATTTTTTTCGGAAAATATTCAAATAAACTAAAAATATACTCATGGAAAGAACTACAATGAATGTTGCTAGAAATGCTTACTGAAAAACGTTCACTCCATTCACTCCAATGGCGTGAAGTGGGTATTAAATGGATGTAAACAGTGATAGTTTTTCTAAGTCATTAGAATACTAATAATAGATTTTGTAAAAAACAAATTTTGTCATTTTAATATTTTGAGTAGTTTTAGCGTGAAAATAAAAGACAAGGCCAACAGTAGAGTTTTTGAGTTTTTTCACAACCATTTTCAGATAACCGTTTATTTGAATCGTAATAGGATGAATTGAAATATCGAAAAGTTTCTTTTGCTTTTAGACTTCAAATATGAAAATTCTGGAGTATGTCTTCTTTTATATATAATATTTTGTTTTACAGAAAAAGAGTTGGATCCAAAAGATGTTAGTAACAATTGTTCAACAATACATTTACAATAGTCGCTATCATTTAAAACGAAATCTGAAGTGCTTGCCATCGAATCCGTGTTTAAATTCAAGAGAACCCATGTGGTGGTGAATGGCAAAAGAATAGTTGAGACAAAAACACGTGAAACGACAACGAACGTCGAAAACTAAATTATATCGACATTATTTGTACCGCCGGTGCTGGTCGGCGCTCGCGTAAGCAGAATCAAATGTGCTTACAAACGCTAGCTTGATACGTGAGCCCCGGCCACGACTCTAGGCCATTCGGAAACAACGGTCGCACGTAAGCAGTTTCAGAACGTGTTACGCGGTGCACTTAGCGCGATATGCCGATAACGCAAAAGATCAAAAATAGACCGTCGCCCGATGGAAAATAATGGTGTGGGTACGTAGTCGACGGACAGCGAGTGACGACACCAAAAAGATAACGAAAACCACTACGACTTCAAATGTTTAATAAATAAAAATATAATTTCGAAAATCAATTAAAATGTATGAAACTCGATCGATCGATCTACTTTTTTCCCCTTTGATCGGAAACGTACATACATGAATGTACACTACTCTACATTTATGCGTATTTAAATACGCACGTTTCACGTGGATTGAAATCTCGTCGTGTGTGTTCAACGTACGCGCATTTACAACTTAGAAATTTGGTAAACCAAGTAACCCATTTCAAAGCGTCTAGCAATGGTGACCAAGTAAGCATTTTATTGATAAACGCCCTCCGCCCGTACAGTTCCTATATTTATTTACCTAGCGGAATAAGGAATATTCAATAACTTCCATATACATTTTTGTTTATTTTATTCCAATACAAACTTAATACTCTACCGGTCGAATGGCTCTGAAAGATGTTTCATTTCAAAAAATATATGTTTTTTGCCCGTTTCGCGTCTGTGGTATAACATTTGTAGTACCTACCTATATATGTGACCGGACGGTTCGCGTGTTTAAACCGAGAAAAGCTCGAGTACGACTGACAGCACACAGACGTGCGTAATTTATGCCTCCGCGTCATGAATTATGAAGACTTCAATTATCTATAGTTATCGTTCATTGTAAATCGACAGATCATTCGACCGGTCATCGCTTCCTCTCACCCCCCCCCCCCCCGAGGGGGAAATCATTTAACCCTCGTACGGCTATACATATAGCGGCTCGTGGTCACTGACGGAGGGACTGCGACTTTAAATATGAAACAGTCCTCTCTTCGATTTAAAAAAAAAAAATTCCGAAATGCTTGATTATTTAACAGCAATCATCCGATCTCCCTATTGCACGGCCAAAAATAATGCTCTACATGCTTATGAATCGTACGGGCTGAAGAACAAAAATGTATCGTTGATACAACAGGTTGACTGCCACGTGTACATTTTTTTTGCACACGAAGTAATGTCCGTACTTGTACATGAAAATTGTATATACTGTCTAAAAAAGTGTATATTTAGCAAAAACCTTCAATTCCGTACAAGACACTGGTTTGGTAAAATATCCGCGAACACAATAAAATGTACGCCAGAACAAGAACGGCGAGTAAAGGCAGCAAAATCCCGCAAAAATACCGCGGCTGTCGCAACCTGTTAATAATAGTAAAACTTGTGATCTTATTGTTTGGACGACGCGACTTTTCGTCTCTACACGTCACTACGGACATTTTATGCGTGTATTCGGCCCCGGTACTCGCAAGAAACACTAAGTCAAAAAAAAAAATGTATATCGATCCAATTTTAATAACTTTTTAAACGTATGAACAATTAAATTATTCATACATTTACAGATAAAATAATAATCGTTCCTTTCCTTTAATTTCAAGTAGAGGGTGTGATCGTCCCGCCGTCCAAGCCAGTGACCGCCACTGTACATGCAAGTATGCGTGCGTACGTACGCATTTCGCCTGCTTGAGAAGTCCTCCCACATACGATATTTACGAACTCGACGCGTTAGAGCAGTGGTTCTCAATCTTTTTAGGATCTTTTTAGATTCTCAAATTCTCGGCCAAAAACCTATCGCTACCCACAGCATGGTTTTACATCTTACACGACAAAAACGTTTAAAAAAACATAAATTTCTTAATTAAAAAAAACTTCCCGCAACTTCCATCAACAACTGCCTCGGGACCCACAGTTTGAGAAACGCTGCGTTCCAGGCATTCGTTCGGCGCGATCGCCGTAACACTCCTGCACGATAATGTATATTACGCCAGCAGCGCCCGGCCTAGTGGTGAAGAGGCAAGCGGCGGGGGTTATCCTTGCCCCGGGCACCGATTATTTAGGGGCGTCTGAAAATTGATCAAAGAATGAAAAACTTATGCGCGCCTATGATAAATTTCCGAACAGAACATTAGAAAAAATTATTACACACGCGTGATCGAGTTGTAGTTCAGCTTCAGTTGTATACACGCAATATATAAGTGTTGTATACTATAGTCACTATAATTATGCCGCGAACAGAAATTGATTTGTCTGGATTCTTTCACAAAACTCCGATCAAATACAGAAATAGGAAAAACACGCTAATATCGTAAATTGTATTTTTATGGATCCGGTCTTCAAGTGGTGGTGACGACTGTCAAGGCTGTGCAATGAATATATGTTTCAATGAAAAACAACGACAAAAAGCAACGAGTAAAATCTTAAGATAATTGTATAATGATAATGTAATTCAACTATTATCGTATTGTTCTCGCTGTTACTTGTTTTTAATAATCAATACCGTTCAGTGCTCGCTGTTAAATACGAACACACTGGTATTAATTGCATTAGTATTTATAATTATAATGAATTTATCGAGTTAATACAACTTGGAAAATAATAAGGATTTTCCTGATGGAGAAGAGGGCGAACTAAAAAGAGCGCGACTTGTTTATTAGCCCCGGACGCAAAATGTCCTGGACCCGGCACTGTTCGCTAAAATAATAGGTTTACCGACACTTCCCCGTCGAATACTCTTTTACTTATTAGATAATTTCATTAAATATATTTTCTGTATTTAAAAAATCAAAATTTATTAGTTTATGAAAAATAAATTATTTAATTTATATATAACTATTGTTATTGTTATTGTTTGTATCCCTTTAGCTACTTCTCGATAATTTTTTTTTCCTTTGCTGGCGGTTCCAATCCAACGCTAAATTGATTAATTTTTACCTCCGTTTGATTTCGTTCTTTTTCGAGAATTATCGAATATTATCGCCTTGGACGTATGATAAAGACGGAAATACTCTATGGCCAACCGGCAATGTTATTCGTTTTCATCTTAACATTATTTATTTTGTCTACCCAATCCACGTTTCATCAACGTAATCGGTTAAAAAGGATGTGCAAATTCTCCGTTCTCCTCGGCAATCATTCGTTACGGTCGATTCACAAACGGTACAACTGGTATTTTGTCACGTACCGTGAAAATAATCTCGATGTACTCAACGTTTATCCGAACACAAAATAATATTAGACGGACGAAGGTCAATAATAATACTGCCAAATAACAATATCGCTGCACGTTCTGGGCACGATATTTGTGTGCACGCCGACCGATGGCCCCCGGCGGCAGAACGCGACGCGCAAACCAACAATGCGCAACGTCCGGGTTAGTTGACCGTTTCGTCGTCGTTTCGTTTTTTGTCGTACAAATTTAGATTCCGTGCGAAGCGGACACTCTATTCGACGCGTATTTCCCGTGTCGAGTTCCCCCTTTTGAACGTAGTTAACTTGCAAACGAACGTTCGTTTTTGGACATTTTTTTTCGTGTATGTAATACCAGACATACGTAATATCCCGACGATATTTAATACATTCCTTTTGTTACAACGACTGCTGGCGTCGTTTCGGAATGATTCAACATTGTTTTCAAACTCGAAATAACGATTGTAATGATATGCACACATGTATCATGACTGTAATCACGGTCAACACAAGCGTTTAATGTGTAAAATACCGTACGTACGTAAGTATTTTATGTTTTCTTTAGATAAAAACACACTTGATCCTCTCGGAACACCGATCATATTTTCGAATAATAAAAAAAAAAAAAAAAAAATCTATATACATTCAAGCCGTGACATGCGAGGAATGCTGATCGTCGAGGTCGAAACCGTAAATTAACCTCAGACATAAACCGAATTCCACACGACTTTCTAAAATGACGCTACGCGGCAGAATACAAAAAACAAAGGGATTATTCACTCAACGAATACTCGTTTAAGCTAATAATGAACATAACGCAATGAAAAATAAGAAGAAAAAGTTGCCAACGTTATGAGACGAATTTCACGCTTTATAATGAACCCGCGCGGCTTGGACAAAGCAAAGCGACATGCGTGAGAACCTGGCCCGGGAGATGAAAGGTCGTAACCTTAACGGCCAAATGCCATTTTCGTATAGCGACTGAACCGTTAGTCGACCGGACCACCGCCATAGTCGGACCACGCAGTGGCGTGGCGATCCTTTTGAAGACGAGGACGACAAATAAGTAAAAAATAAAAATATGTATCGTTTTTTTTTAAATACTTTCTGGCTTTTGTTTTTCCTTCCGAGTTCTATCTTCTAAATTCTGACCAACATTTTTCACTAACAAGTCGAATAGTAATAATTTAATCACATTTTAATAATAATAATTACTATTTATTTTATTTATTAAACATATCGAATATATACATACACAAGACCAATATCAAATGATGAGAATTACATTATAACAATAAAAATAATAAATAAAAAAACAAATAAATAAATACTAATTTCCCTACTCCAAAAATTAATTTAATTGAAACTCCAAAAATAAAATATGAATATTTTTTTTAATATCTAGATCAATTGTAATATTAAAACATTAAAATTAACCTGAATTAGCAAATAAATCACTACAATTCAAATAACTCATTACAAATAAAAAGTTTAAAAAAATGTTTCTTAATAAGATTTATTTTATCAAATTTATACAAAAATATATACAAATCTAATAAAAAAAAAAAATACATGTCCAATTCCGAACAAGATCGATCAGTATTTGATGACATAGACTTCTCTAATGTGTCAACGACTTGGGTACACCGATCAAGTAAACAAACTCTCTAGAAAGAATTTAAAAACTACAGGAGTAGTAGTTGAATTATGAGACAGATTATTAAAATACTTAAGGGCTGAATCTACCCAGGACGACATTGAAACTCTAGTAGAAAAAATACTGTTTCTACCAAATTCAATTATACACGTGGAACAATCACTAGAAAAAAGTTAAACAAAAACAAAAATTTGATACCATATTTTGTTTTTTTTTCTTTAATTTATTCGATTTTTGATGAATATTTTTAAATAAAAATAAATAGTTAATAATAAAATAAACATTTTTACATGACTTTTTTTATCTAAACAATTCTCGGGACCACATCTCGTGTTAACATAATTAAAATAATTATGTTATTCTTTATGCCCCCCTTTTTTTCTGTTTTTGTATTATCATACAATTAAGATCTCTAAAGGACTTGAGTATGTATTTTTAAAATAAATAAATTTATTCTTATTCTTATTATCATTCCTTCTCATTTTTACAGATTTAGAGCTGTCTGCAATAAAATATTAACAAGTTCTTTGACCCTGACCCTAACAAAGTGACAAAAATAAAATGTACATATATTATTAGTCGAAAGACCCTTGCAAGAAGTTATACAACTACTCTCTTTATAGTAATTATCGTTTATCAATATTTAAACTGTTAAACGAGTATTAAGTGTATTAAAAACATCATGACATCAAAAACATTTCAACTTTCAACAGTTAAAATGGTAGAAAAGAAATGGTGCAAATGCAACAATAAATCCGACATCCATAAAAATTGTGTTAAATTTGAGTTCTTCTTTTAAGTATGTACATATGACAAAATCATTAAAGTTTGTGCAAAATTGATTTATATAAATCTGGCCTAAAATAATAATCTTATCTATAAACGATAAATTTCAAGATGAAATCTTGTATTGGTTTTTATAATTTGTGTTGGTGTCTGTTATATACGTCTTTAGTATTTAACCGTTTTCTATAGAACACCATTAGAATTTTATAAAACGCAAAAGGAGTCAAAATACCCAAGTTCACGAAGGTTACATTTATTGCTTTCCATAAAAATTTGAAATTTCAATCATCCAAATTTGACTTTAAACGGTTTTTCATTTTTCATGTGTTTTAATGTCCGAGCATACTGAACTATAACGTACCAAGCAATCTATTTTAGTCGACATTAAAATTTTTTTTTTCTTATTAACAATTACATTTTCATTAGCTTAAATATTACATTAAAAATACACAAAGCTCAATTTGCTGAGAAAATTAAATGTAATACAACATTAAAATATTATGGATTAAGAGTACTTACTTGACAGTGATATTTTAATGTATATACCAATAGACAAGTTAGTGTTTGGTTAATCAACAGACTCTCCAATCGTTTATCTGTGGAATTCAATAACGTTTTTTTTTTCTACAATAAACGTATATAATATAAATATTAATATTAAAAAAAACAATGAATACAGACGTTTAATAATATTATTGTTATTGGCAAAACACAACTGGAATACATTTAAATATCAAATGTTTGACCATATTACCACGACCGACTGCCAAACACAGTGTGTATAATGATTTATGTATACACGTTTGGTTACTAGGCGACAAAATAGTATAACACACAACACAAAACACGTTTGACAAAACATAACTTTATTTTTCATTCGCTGTATTAATTCGTTATATATTGTACTATAAACATTGTACAAAGATATGATTTATCCAAATGTTGAATGCTATGCTAGAGTTTTCAATAAGTTACAATAATATTTTACAAAATTGGAAAAAAAATAATCCTAATAAACTAATTAATAAACACATAACAAGTTTAAAAGTATCGTACAGTCGATTTAAAAAGTTGTTTAAAAGTGTTTTCAGAGTATGTACATATATATATATTTTTTTTTTCTTTTTATATATTAGAAAACTTGTATAATGATTGCATTGTTACATCTGTTTTAATCGTAATTGTCGTGTCGTTTTTAGGAGTTAATTATCTTAACAAGCATACTGTGGCAGGTGGATAGATTGACAGTAATTAACACCCAACAGCATTTGGGTGTTAACTTCTGGCTAACTTGGGGCTAACTTCACAATAAGACAACAATTCTTACACACGGATACACTTGTAGTAGATTAGGACATGTTTTTAATAATGTTTTATGTTTATAATATTTATATTATATAAGTTACATAAAATATATAATACACAATATATTGATACTAAAGTTATCAGTTCATAAAATAAAATAAAAAGAATATAATTTGATGTGAAATTTACGATAATATTACATGCACACAAATAATAGTAATTAGAAAATACATTCTACACCACACCGAATCTGTACTCTGAACCAAAGACAAATACTTAAAATATTTGAAACAATTATAAGTAGACGGCCGAATACTACCAGTTTCGAAATGGTAAAGTATAATCTTTGAGAGATCTTTTTGGCACGAAATTGACACAATTATATTATACGTTTAACCATTACAAACTTCTGAATGATTGTCCCAAGCATCGATCTGTGAACAACAAAACAAATTATAGACATATACATCTGTTTAAAACAATAATAAGTTATTAATATTTATTTAGCAAATCTCTTCATCAATTTATTAAAACATTAATTAGTTATTCTATAAAATTGCAAAATCTAACTTCAAACAATTCAATGTTTAATTATTTGTTACTACATGATCTTCTTGTAGTGATGCACACACCTAGTCAAATTTTTCTGATTAAAAACCTCCAAAAAACTCCTTAAATTATTTTTCATGGAACGAAACTTGTCCCTTAAAATATTATACTCGACCATTTACATCAAAATCCTTAGAACTTATAGTCAGCTGTATTAAAATTGAAAAATTTCCATTTTGACAAGCTTTCACAAGACATTATGCACAGATATATCTGTGATCAATTACGACCGATAATTGGTATTCAATTAAATATCACAGAAAAAATATATCATAAATAATTATTAACATTTTGTTTTGACAGTAACATACTCAAAAACTGCGTTTGCTCTATTTCATCCCCAAAAATAAATTTTCTCAGTGTCAAAATCTAGTTAATCTCTTATTCTCATTTAATATATTCATCATATTTTGTATACATTTTTATAGTTATTTTAAAAATGAAAAATATAATATACAATTATTGCTTGTTTTAAATTATATGAATTAACTTATTTGTTAAAATTTATCAATTTACACAATGTAAATTTATTGGAAAATAATATCTTATCAAAATCCAATGTCTAACATGTTGTACAAACAAATATGTTAATAGTTATTAAATACCACTTTGAATTTTGTGACTAGCCTTTGTTTGATAAAGAAACAATTTTAATTTTTAATTATAAATTTAACATTTTCTTAACTATATGGAATGAGCAGTGATAATTACATTTGTATAAAACAAAATCAACTCTTGAATTTGACTCAAAGATCAATAAAATAAATTGTTTTATCACACATACTTGACAGTCTTTACTGCAGTACCATTGATTTCCACATCCAGCACATACAAACTGTGCTGGTTTTTGCATACAACCTTGACACTGTGGAGCGTTAGTTGGAGAATTTGCATTCACAGCATCTTGTCCTTCATCAATAACTAATCTATCTGATGCATCTTCATCATCTACTACTTGGGCAGGCTAAAAGCAAAAATAAAACAGAATTACTACCCATTTAAGTTTTAGAGTAAAATTAATCTAACTGGTATATTTGCTGCTACATTTAATTTTTGTTGAAAGGTTGACGACATTGATGTACTTTGAACTGGAGTGATAGTTATCTCATTGCGTGATTGCTAGAATTCAAAATCAGATTCAATTTTAAACATATTTTTAACAACTTTAATATTTTCTCCGTTTACATATTTATTATAAACATGCCATAATCAAAGAATATCATTTCAACACATAAAACAAATTAAACTGAAACCACTAAAATATTTATTTGTTCAAAAGTAGGTTGATATTTATGATATAACTCTGTTTCTAATAATATATAAACCAATTCAAACAAAAAGAAATTTTTTTTTTATGTTTCAGTTTGTTTTTGTTTACATTTATATGTATAATAAATCATCAAATATTATGAAAACAATGTAACAGTTTTAGTAATAGTTCATAAAAAAAAATAATAAAATAACATACCTACTTGAAAATGTTTAAATTTAAATTTCAAACATAACCTACAATTAATAGTATAAGTTATTTTATTAAATTTAATTTGTAATATAAATATAATTATAAAACAAAATAATCAATTTTTTAATTATTAAATATTATTAAACGAAAATCTTACAACTACAGTGAAATTCTATACAGCAGACCATGACACAGCTAAAAATTATCTATTAGTGAGGAGTTAAATTACACAAAAAAACAACTGTAAGCTGTCCTACTATTTAAAAGTTTCACTGAATATTAATAATTCAATAAATATACCGTATTGGAAGATACAACAGTAGCTGCAGGTGTTTGACGTTGTTTTCCTCTACTTTGCTTACAACGTTCTGGAGCTGTTAAAAGTCTTGCTAATGTCGGTGAATAATTAGTTGGAGGATTTGACATACTAAGTGGTAAATGGTGTGTGCCAGCGCCTTTAGTTAAAATTCCTAAACAAAATATATTATTATTATTATTAATTTGAATTATATAAATAATTTTTAAATTATAAATTTTTTTCTAAAATTTGATTAAAAAAAATGTGATGTATTATTATGTTTATGCATTGATTTTTAAATGAAATACGTAAAATTTAAGACATTTAATTTGAAAACAAATTACATTTTTTTAAAACTCACAGAATATATTATTATTTTCTTTAATTGTTTACAATTCTAGTATATTCTATTGAGATGTGCAAAATGAGAATTTAGGTAAATTGAAAATTTTAATGAAATAAATATTTAATTATGATAAAATTGGAAATTGGAAGTTTATTAGTAAAATACAAATATTGAGAACAATCTATACTATTTATATTGATTATAAACTTACCGTGTAATAGAGATGTTGGTTGCTGGTGCTGCTGTTGTTGTGGTTGCATTAGCTGTGAGACTGGATGCAATGTAACTTCTGGAAAAGCAGGAACATCTTTAAAACGATTATGATCAGACCCATGTTCCAGAACATTGTTTGGAACCCCATGGGTATGATTTGTGATAGCTGAACAAAACAAAATATAATTTGTTATTTATTCTCAAAACCGATCAAGTGTTTGAATTAGTGAAAACTTACTGTTTTTAAAATTTCCATCGTTGACATGATGCAGATTACTATTAAATCCCATCGGATTTGGATACCTTAATGGAGCCGAAGATGTGGGTACTGAAAAATCATTAGCAACTGCCTTACGGCGGCCTCTTTTAGGCACAGCAGTTTCAGGATTTTTTGATCGATGATCGGCTATAATCAATTTTACGTCCAATATAGGACCTTGGCGGCCTTCCTTTTGATTGTTGACAGAAATTGGTTTAGGCAATATTGGTCTTTGAATGCGGTTAGCACGATTCGCTCTATCTGACATTATCCAATCATTTGATTGTGCATTAGATGATGAAGCAACTGCCGTAATACTAGTGTTAGATGTAGGGACATAAATATTCTGATCGTGACTGTTAACTGAAGACTTTTCTAGTTGAGTGTCACGATTATCTATGATATCATTTATATTCTGAGGAAAAAAGTAAATTAAAATTACATATGCACATAAAACAAACAAACATATATATAATATATACCAAATAATACCTTTTCACTTAAAATATGTTCAGGTTGGCTTAAGTTTATTTGAAACATTTCTGGCAAATTCCAGTCTTTGCTATTATCTATTTTTGCAGCATCAAACTCTTTTACTTTGATCATCAGTCGTTCAATAATCTCCTCTTTTAGCTTTTGTAATCTGATAAGAGTTACCAATTCATCACGTTTAGTCTGTGCTATTTCTGTGATCACTTTAATCTCATTTTGGATTTTCTCTATATTTCTAGATAATTCAACTTCATTCTTGCCACTTGACTGCACAATATTCTTGATCAATCGTTCTCGAGTATCATCTTTTAGTAAAGGTGCATCTTCATCAGATCGTAGTTTTTTAGTTTTGGGCAAATCATTATCACTACTTGCTCCACTTACAACACTAAGTTCATCATGACTAGCCGCAGACCTCTTACGTGCAATTGGTTCATCAATCTAAAAATAATATAACAATATAAAAAAATAATCAGGAATTTTAATTTAATAGGTTAATACCTGTTTAGGTGAAAGTGTATCAGTACTCATTTCACTAGACATATCTTCTTCTTCTAGAACTTTTTGGCAAACTTTTTCAGATTTACTGCTTTTTTCTTCATCATCAAGTTTTACCTCGCCATTCACAGGAAATATTTCTCTTTCTACATTCTTAATTACTTCGTCGCTGTGATTTATATCTCCATTTTTAAGTGTTTCAATTTCTTGAATTTCTACATGTTCAGTAACTTCAGATTCTTTTACATTTTCATGTTTTTTCTTAATAGTTAGATTTTCATATTCTGATTGAATAGTTATATTTTCATTTTGATGATCTTCAGATTCATCAATTTCCATAGGCATTTCTTCTTTGTCTTCATCTTTTTCTCCTTTAACTTTTTCAACATCATCTTTTTCTCCTTTAACTTTTTCAACATCATCTTTTTCTCCTTTAACTTTTTCAACATCATCTTTTCCTCCTTTAACTTTTTCAACATCATCTTTTTCTCCTTTAACTTTTACAACTTCATCTTTTTCTCCTTTAACTTTTTCAACTTCATCTTTTTCTCCTTTAACTTTTACAACTTCATCTTTTTCTCCTTTAACTTTTGCAACTTCATCTTTTTCAACTTCATCTTTTTCAACTTCATCTTTTTCTCCTCTAACATTTGCAACTTCATCTTTTTCTTCTTTAACTTTTTCAACTTCATCTTTTTCTCCTTCATCGTTTTCACCTTTATCTTGTTCATCTTTATCTTGTTCACCTTTATCTGGTTCACCTTTATCTTTTTCTCCTTTATCTTTGTCTTCATTATCTTTAAGCACATCACTGTCTACAGATTTATCACCATGATTAAGTGTATCACTTTCAACAGTGGCTATTTCTTTTTTAATAATTTCTTCAACATTTTCTTCAGATTCTTCATCTTTAGATGCACCATTTTTCAAAGGTTCATCATCAATACTTTCTGAAGATTCAGTCTTATTTTCAAGATTTGTTTCTTCTTTCTTATCAACAACTTCAGAAGCCTCATCAGTTTCCTTAGAATCATCTACAACACTTCCATTAAGTTTTTTGTGACTGTCACCATTCACTTTTGTTGTAGTTTCCAAATCAGATTTAGTATCTGAGGGATTAGTGTCAACTGACATTTCGCTGTTTGCATCATCTGCCGGAATCGGCATGCGGCTAATTTGCATTTCGTCTTGTGTTATCAAATAACTGAAAAACAAAACAAAATGAAAAACACATTTTAACAAAACTACAAAACGCTTTTATTAAATAAGTATATTAAATTAACTATATGTGTGTGTGTGTGTGTAAGTGTTGAAGGAAAAAAAGTTCTTTAATAACAGAAATCTCAATGACACAATAGACAACTAATGGTATGCAATTTATAGTATTATTATTAGTGACCAGTTAAATTTTTATTAAATATAAAATTTGCATAATTGGAAATAAATTTTTTCTTATCAAAATTACTGTAATATTGTAACTCAATGACCAGTACATACATTACCTATGTATGAATAAAATTATGACAAATTTAACTGAAAGAGGTTATAAAAATGTCTACAAAAACAAATACTATCAGATTATATATCGAAAACATTGCATCAGAGCATTAGACCTGGCGATAAGAATATACAAGCACGTAGGTACATATATACTACATAATAGAATAAACGTACATGTAACGTACATAACAAGCCAGCCGCAACTATGTTGCAGTATGTAATTTACATTTACAATAATATAATTTACTGTTACTTGGTAGTTTTGAAAGCCACATTCGATATATACCAACAGCATATTAATAGCACTCGATTATAACGACATAAACGCATAACATGATTATATTATATTAAATGCATATTTACTTTTTTTAATAATTATAAGTAATATACTAAGATATAATCTCATTATTAATAAACACCTAATATAATTATATTATTTTAATAATAATATATTATATTGTAATATCAATGTATATCTTTATTGATTATTGTAAAAACGTCACATGTTTTAAAAATACATTTAAAATTATAGGATATAATATATATATGTACCTGAAAATATTTTTTAAAATAGACCACACACTTAGTGGATTATCAAACGTCCAATTTTATTTCTATGTCAACTAAAGCCAATATAGTAAAAGTTATTAGGTAATTTAATTATTTATTTTGGCTTTTATTGTATTCTATGCTATTGCCCTGCCAGAGCATAGAAATGTTATCATTCTATCGAATTTTACAATAAATCGATGATATATAGTCAATAATCATACATAACCATCATTAAAGTAATATTATTTAAATATTTGCCACGGTCATTATCCATTTGAATAATAAGGTAGAAGCAAAACCAATTTCTAAAAGTAAATTATCCAAGACCCAATCTCAACCTAATAGATAAGTTAGTCTTTGGACAGTTCTAATCCGAACCTAACCTATCCTCACCACATTCTGAGTATAACTATAAGGAATATCATAAGCCCCGTTCAACAAAATTGCAGCAATACTTTCGATTAAACAACACAGGTCATCGATTACGTTATTGTTGTAATTTTCTAAACGTCCAAACATATGCATGTAGTTTAGAGTAGTGAAGAGTACATACTTGATTGTTATCGCCACAGTTACTGACCACGAACATTGATTTGCAATATTGTAAAATTGGACGTTTGATGTGGCGACAGACGCCCGGGCGCCATATTTACTCGATTACACTTTTACTAATTAAAACAATAAGTTTTTATTTCAATGTTTATAATCGTGTTATGCGTTTCTGTTAACAATCGGTCGCTGAATTGATAATACGATTGCGTTCCTAACCGCGTACCTACACTGCGTACGGCACAGCTCGCGGAGTCCCGACAGAAGTGGCGATCGGCAAAAACGAAAATACAAAGAAAACGCCGATCGCCGACACACTTTTTGAGAAAGGGTACTCCTCTTACGCGGCAGTCCGACGCGCACCTACTTAGCGAGTGCGCGTAATGAATTCATCGCTGCGGTCCAGTTTCCCATTCGACGCACAACACAGTTCGTTTACCTCGTCGTCGTCGTCGTCGTCGGCGGCGGCGGCGGCGGCGGCGGTGGCAGCGGTGTGTCCCAGCAGCGGGCGGCGGTGCGCGCGACGTTTGTCCTACTTAATCGTCGTCGTCAATCGTCA
This sequence comes from Schlechtendalia chinensis, assembly GCA_019022885.1. Lineage (NCBI taxonomy): Eukaryota > Metazoa > Arthropoda > Insecta > Hemiptera > Aphididae > Schlechtendalia > Schlechtendalia chinensis. The sequence goes on from CM032343.1 coordinate 14,534,761, forward strand.
CGGCCGAAACGAAAACGGCATAACGACGTAAATACGCGGTCGTGGGGATATTGACGCGCACACACGTGAGACGCGAACGCGGTTTCACGCGGCGTTCGATCGGCGACGCGCTGTACTCGATGACAAAACGACGCACACGGGAAAATAGTACAAAAAAAAAAAATACTTCGACGAGGCGCGTGAAGACTGGCGAAAACGGGTTCGCGGGCCGACACGAGCGTGAGCGGTATCAGTGCGCGGACCGGGCGATGAGGGGGGAGGGGGAAAAAGAAAAGTAAACGACACCCTACACGGGAGAGCGGACACGACGACGGAAACGACGCGATTGGTCCGAAGGAGTCGCGTGCACGGTGACGAAACCGTAGGGACGGGGTGGCGGCGGGCGGCGGCGGCTCAAGGCTACCACTGTCGGCGCACGAGCCGTCGTCGGCCGCGCGCGGTGGTGGGGTCGGTCGGTCGGTCGGTCGGCCGCGCGCGTGAAAAACAGATACTCCGCGGCGCGACCAGGCTGGCTAACGTCCCGGACCGATATTACCGTGCGACGGATAATTGCCGAGACCCGTCGCGGTGACGACGACCGTCGGTTGCCGCGGTTCGCTCCCACCCACCCACCCCCCACAACGTCGTCGAATGGCCGCCGACGGGACGAACGGAGCGATTATCGTGTCGCGCACCGGTTCGCCGTCAGGCCCCCGTCGACGAGAGCGTTCTATTAGAGACGAGCGAAACGCGTCGGCGGCGGCGGTCGTGTCGCGCGCCGCGTACAGCCGGTCCGGTGGTGTGCGCGCGCGTACGCGCGCGATGAAGGGCAAACCAAGGACGTTGCCGGGACCGTCCGAGCGGCGCGCGCGCGCGCCGCCGACGCCGTCGCACCGCCACCGCCGCGATCCGCCGGCAGCGACAACGGTTTTATCGTCGGTTATCTCTGTGCGTCGTCGGATCGCTCCGGCGCGAGCTCCTGGTTTGACCTTGACGGGCCCACGACCCGCACCGGTATACGCGCGCACCCAATGCATGTCGTTTAACCGTCGTGGTCAGCGGTCCATCGCGGTATTGACCAACAGTCGATGTTAATTATTGTTTTTCACGATGATGTCTTCAACATCTCGACCCTCCGACGCCGCGAAACGAACACCGATTGCATGCGTAACGTACGATCGCGCGCCCATTCGAACGACCAAATTCTTTAATCGGCGGGTTTTTTTTTTTCGCGAACCTATGCCCGTAATCCGCGTTTCGTCGCTAAGCATAGGAGATCTTGTCCTCTGTACGACGCTCGTACGCTATAGATAACGGTCTCGATTTTTAGAGGAGGCGTGTGGTTCAAAATATTATGTCCAACCCGCGAAAAGTGAAAAATTCGAATCCGGCCACACGCTTTTACAACGGTATTATTGTCCGTGTTCTGTCGCGACGTGCATCCAAAATTATCGTTAATTTTCGTCCGGGCCTTGAACGTCTATTTAACTATTTACGGCTCGTGCTTATTTATAGCCCTTATAGAGTATTGTTTACGATAGACAAATAATCGCATTCGGCCTAAGATTAGATGCGACGGCGGTTGGTGGAGGCCAAGGGACAGTCGCAAAATGTTGATCGTTAATGTGATATCATACGTATAACTATAGCGGCTGGTTGGACAACCTACAATAGTATGTTCCACGTGCGATACGGTTTGTTTGGAATTGCCAACAATACCTATTACACTTAGGTACACTTATGGAATAAAAATACTCTGCAACTGATTTTATTTTTATTGTTTTTTTACTGTGAATAAATTTGGTTACGAAATTAACTCGATTCTCTACAGGATTTTTATCCCCCCGAGGATGAACTCGAGTTGACCTTTTTAAAACGTGTTTTTTTAAAAATGTATATATATATACCTATAAAATTACTTTTTATGGAAAAACAAAAGTACCTACTAAATAGCTTTCTAACCTTAATGAGTGGATATCTAATACATATTATAAGTACAAATATTAACTACCTTTTTTAAGTATGCATTTTTTTTGTAATTATATACACGTTAGTAATATTATAGTATACCTTTATGTAATAAATATGATTATTATACTAACGTTTAGTATAAATCAAGTTAAATAATACCAAAGATCTAACGCAAATTTTTATATGTATAGTGTACAATAATTAAATGTGTTGCCGGCCAACATTATTTATTTCGTAATCCATTTTTTTATTAATTATTCATTTCTTTTAAAAACAATTTTTATTATTATTCAATCTGAATAATAAACTACTTATATATAAACTCCTCCGTAAACCATTATGGACTTACGTTATTCCAGTTTAGAACTCGGCTAACCCATCCAATATTAATAAACTCCAGACATTGCAATCCAAAATCCTCGGGCAAATCACAAAAGCTCCCTTTTACGTATCAAATCATACCCTACACAAAGACCTCGTATCCGACGTAGCGACAGTACCAGTGCAGACGCCTGTACACCAAACTCGTTAACCACTCAAATCCATTAGCTGGAAGGCTAACATCAGAAAACGTACCCGGAGACCCTCCCCCTCCTTCCAGAGGTGACTGAAACGACGTCAGTGTCGAGAACTTGATATCACATAAATAAAATGTAATTAGTTTAAAAAGTTCAAGAAGCGCGATATGGATCAATGGGTATATAATTCCCTCGTCCACGCGCTTATCACGCCATCTTATCAATTATAATTATTATTAATTTTACCCTATTGTAAGCTAATTGCAGATCGTAAGAATTATACATAAAAAGAAAAAATATTATAAATATAATTATAACATAAATTGTTTCAAAAACAGATCATATACGAAACGTACATTAATACATGCCAATTATTTAAATTGAAGCAATTTGGTATAAACTTTAAAGTAAACATTGATAATTTATTTTAGTCCATTATTATAAAAATTTAACAACAAACGTTTCGAAATCAGTAAAATTATATACAGTACATTTATATATGTACATAAGTTATAATTAATGTTTCTCCAACGACTTCTATACGTATACTTATTACATATATATCATGTATAATAGGTAAACGGCAATATAATTTTTAAAGAAAAATCGGAATTATTAAATTTAATCCTTATGAATATAAACATCTAGCACAATTATACCGGCCACCGTATGTTAATATTATCATTTGATATATACGCATAGACTATAAAATATAAATATTATATATAACTTTGATATTTACAAATATATTATAATACAAAACTTTTTTTTTCTGATTATTTGTCAGGTTATAAGTTATAATTTATCGTTGTATAACAATATATCATAATACGTGTATTATTATTATTCGTTAGTAAAACGTTCAAATATATTTTACAAAGACATATGATTCCACAAAAAAAAAAAAAAACTATATATACATACAGTATATTATGTTTACATATACGTTATTTTACAGATTCGCCCACGTGGCGACGTCGTGTGTGCGTATATAGCCTTCATTTCAGTGGAAAAATTGTAAATTCATATACCTGTCTATACCTATACAATATATACGTGGATCCTTACACTATAGGGTTTTTGTGATTTTTAACTCGATGACCTTGAATGCAAGGAAAAAAATAACACTATACGGCGTGGCAAGTAAAAACGGTGCCTTACGGTACGCATACGATATAATATAAATATTACCTATTTTCACTTTAAAAAAAAATAAAAACGAAAACGGACTTTCGTCTCGATTTGTCCAAGGTCATAAAGTCAAAAGGTGCCGCGTTGAATTCGAACATTGATATTTAATATAGGTATACCTACTTGCAAAGACGATTTTACTAGTGCGGAAACGCCGTAAGATTACGAAATGCCAAAAGACGACGACGGCGTTCTGGGCTTGGCCTTCGTCCGTATGACCTCGAAAATGATTATTTTTGCATTGCTCTTATATACTATAACAGAACTATATGTCTACGATGCAACTTTAACTATCGAGTTTCGTATGCATTTCACTTATATATATTTTTTTTTCGCGAAGATCATTTTAAATTGACTGTGATAATATTTTCGGTATACAAGCAAATCGTCGTTGGATGTTGAAACGTTAATGAAGTTTTGATATTTAAAATAAATGAGTAAGTACATTTACTTCCAAGTTTCAATGATAATTCAATGAAATATAAAGATATAAACAATTACGCACGATTAAGGAATACGTCATCCAAAAACAAATTATTTAAAATTCCATAATTATTAATAAAAAAATTAGCCAACAATCTGTATTGGATTCATTAGGTTGATGGTCGTGAACGATTTTACTATTCGTACAAGTATATTATTATAATAGCGATGTATATATTAATATTATTATTAATCTGGATAAAATAGGCCAACTGTACTATCCTATAACATCCTACTGCACATATTATGCATATACTAATAATAATAATATTCATATTTTATTAGCTGAATTTAATTAAATCAGTAATTAAAACAAAATTAAATGTATATAGAAATCAAAGCTATTATACAAGTCATAAGCGGACAAACACAAAAACCAAATAAATCGTCTTTTGAAGTATTGAAAAATATACGAAAAGCACTATTATAACATATTGTACATTTGAATAAGCGAGTCAGATTCTGACATCATTGTCTATTCTATAGCGAAAACAATACAGTTTTAAACTGTTATTTTCAAGGAAAAATCATTAGTCGAAGTCCTTGAATCTGTCACCCCTTCTTAAAAAATCGTAAATCATCGTTCGATCGTACTACATTTTACTATATAAGCAAACGATTTTCTATTATTTAAATATTAAATTATACTATTACAAAAAGAAAACAAATTATTAAATATATTATTCGTAAATCATATAACACTATATATGCATAATATTATGACTTGAGGTAAAGTAAATTGATGATTTTAAAAGTTTCACTTTAAAAATTATTATATTGTTTAATATAGTTGTATATGTATGTACATAAGTACACAATGACACTACGTCATTAACTTATGTAAAATAATTGATAATATTATTGGTAGCATATGCTCGTATAATATAATTTCAAGCCCTTATTAGCATAGGCACTAGAAAATTTAGTTTTTCCTTAATTGTAACTTGCAAATTGTACGCATTTTTATTTACTCAATACCAAAATCATTACGTCTTTCCTCTAGTTTTACAGTGTACAAAAGTCACATATATATCCGTCTATCTATATAATAAATAATGTGGTTATTATACAAACCTTATTTCAATAATTTAATGGTATTATATTGTAACATTGTCTACAGTGAAATTATCATTATGTTAATATTATAATAACTGTATATTATTATATAATCAATTAAGTACTCTTGATTATATGTATTGGGTTTGAGTTTGCTTATACGGTTTACAGCACTATTAAAGTTTATACTATTATAAGTAAATATTTTATTTTAAGAATTTTATAATCATTTGAAAAACTAAACTCATATTTGTAAATTGTATATAAATTAGAAGTTTACGAATATAATATATAATATATATATATTATATATAGAGTATATATATACCTATATGAGTATAGGTTTCTAGATAAATTACAGTTTAAAATTGAGTTTATTACAAATAAATAATTAAATGTACCTATAAAACTATATTAAAGCAAAAATAATTGCATATTTTCTTAAATGAATAGAACTTTTTAATCAAAACATTATTCATATCTAATAAATTGTATCTTTTCGTTTTAAAAATTAATAAAATATGCTATTATTAAATTAAAAATTTGATTACATATTTTTGTTCAATGCATTTTCACATGTATAAAATTGTCATAATATTTTCACATAAAAACTAAGCCAAATTAATATGGACTACTAAAAACACTGATAAAACTGAAATAAATAATTATTTTAAAATGCGCAAGTTTTTTCGTTGTTTTTCCTATGTAATTTTAAGTATTGATATGATAAGTATTGAATTGTTTTCTTAACATAGTTACAAACTTATTTCAGCAATTATAAAATAAACTTGAACTTTAGATAGATTAATTTCAAATTTAAAATTGATTCTTCTGATCGATTTGTTATACATTTTTTTTATAAATTAAGGACCATTGCAAGCATACCTAATAATAAAATCGTTAGTGTTTTGGTTGCAATGACTTAGTGGCCAAAAACATATTTGATAAGATGTAATATAATAATTATTTTACGTGAGCCAACAAAAGAGGAACAAATCTAGCAATATTAATTTATAAAATAGCCTAACTATATTGCTCCTAATCAAATTTTTGTGTTAAGACTAAACTAATATGGTGATTTTGTAAAATATATATGTTTGCTATACATTTAAAATAAATACATTCTTATCTGGAAAATTCTTAACGCTCTTATGGTTATAAAGCTAAGTTTTAGGGTCTCTAAATTAATGTTTAAAACCACTGTAATCTAAATAGGTATGTATCTACCAAAAAAAATATGTTTGTCTTATTTTATTAAGACTATTGAGTACACAATGCCAGTAATAGAGTACTTTTCGTATTATATGTTATTACAATGAATATAAATGAAAATGAAATCGTAAATATAAAATAAAGTCAATTTAAAAGTATATTTACACGCTAGCAAAATTATTTATTATGTATAATTTTGATCGTATTCAACTATCTATTAGTACATAGATCGTTAAAACAAATAAAAAACCTGTGATAATTATATCAACACAAAAGTCAACAACACTTAACTTGTTACATTTTAAAATGTATACATTTTTGTTTGTAAAATAATCATTTTAAGACATCGTATTGCTCGAGTACAATAATGAATGAAATGTAGTTTTCGAAACAAATAACTTTTAATGCTTACTAAAAAAAACGAGTATTGTAAGAAGTATATCTCGTCTATAAGTTTGGGACGTCACTGCATATATAGATGTGTATACATAACCTATATAGATGCTTCAAACTATTATTATGACAAAGGTTGACTGTTTTACGATATGTATAGTTAGTATGGAAACAAAATACAATAATTATAATATGTAGAGCGATTCAACCTTGTCATAGTCAGAAATGACATCAATACAGAATATATTGAACATATTAAAAATAGTGGTTTTTATGTTAAAAGATTCACGTGCATGGATAATTTTCTCGAAGAAATTAATTACCAAAATTATTTACATACTGTATGTGTAATATTCTTACCTAAATAAATATTCGTGACTGTATTTCGACGACTTTATGTGAAAAAATATCGTATACCAAAAATATATAATATTATGATAACAAAAATGTTGTGTCTTGAATAATAGTTGCAATAGTACCGTAGATTATATATATATATTTAATATATAATGATAATATTCAAAACACATTTTATATATTAGTTAGAACAATTAATTCCCATGTAATTCACAACAATTTTCAATAAAGTACGTATATGGTATGCTTCTGTCATCTATATTGATTTGACATTTAAAGAACTTCCAAGAAACAAAAACTGTGCAAAACAAACAAATTGGTGATTTTTTTCATATTTTATGTAAATTTTATACTATATATAAGAATGTCGACAGATTCAAAATGAAATGTTGTCATTAGATCCTAACCTAACAGAAACAATTCGCTTTTTAGACAATCAATGTATAAATAATATAAATCTATTTATATATTCGTATATATATTCTAATTCCATTACTCACCGACATCCGGACCCTACCCGTATAATTATCTAGTATTTTTTTCAATTCAAGTATTTACAACTTTACGACATTTATTACTTTAAAAGACTTAATATTTTACGATACGAGTATATATCGAAAACTATAATTTTTAAAGAATTCAGTTAGTTTATTTTATAGGTGAGTATGTACGTAAATGAGTTTAAAAGGTATGTTTTAGAGCAATTTTCAATTTACTGATTAAATTCTAAACATTTTCTTTTTTCCCTACTCGCATTAAAAGTATATAATTTATCAATACAACAATACACATTTCAGTCTTATTTAAATAGTAATCGAATCGAACAGATTTATATTAAATACAGTTTGTCAATGTCAATTTCATTTATTCAAATAGAACGGATGTCATGCGTCGATGTTTGTTTTCTCGCGTTAATAATTATTATTTTCTCCTTCTCTAAATCAACTTAATCATACCAAATGTTTTTCTCTCTACATTTAACGTATAAAAAATAAAATAATTATATAAACATAAACAATGACTTTCATTGTAAAAATTATTGTCCATACTTCTATTTGTTTCGGTCATTTGCTTTATAAACATGAAATGCAAGTGTTAAAAATACATTTAAAAGAGGCCAATAATAAAGTAGGGTGTCGGCACGTCTCGTCTCGCTTTCTTCAACATAAGACAGTACATTGCATATTAATGTAAATCTAACAACTATATGCTATGTTGAATTCTATGGTCGGATAAAAAACTTCCTGTTTACTACAAAGTATTAATGTTTTTTTTTTTTTTAATAAACACAATTTTAAACGCATATAAAATAAATATTGACATCAAATGAAATTATAATTTGCATACCAATTTCAAGTCTCGATACCGCAAAATACAAATATTTAAAGTAACTGAATCTTGTATAATGTTGTTTGTTTTATACTATACATGTAACTTTTGAATTGTTTCGAAAAAATGTTTTTGAAGAAGAAATTAAACAAAAATTTACCGTAAAACCAATGTCCTTCACTTAACTAAGAATTTTAGTTAATAAATTATTATCGTTGACCGTTGTTTGCCTGTTACGTTAATATATTTTAAATAAATATTAGGTGTAGGTATCAAGATTCAGACTAAATAAAATAGGAACATTTTTTATGAATAATTTTTTTTTAAAATTTAAAGTGAAATTTCTATACGTTAAGTTTATAAGACGATTACATCGATCGACAACACACAATAATAGAATTTCCATTAATAAAACCGAAATTAAACAATATGTGTATCAATAATAGTATAATACAATAATAATGTTTGCTATATGTAATTAAGATCGAAATATAATCTAAATGTTAATAATTAAAACATTACACGTTTATATTTATTTCTAATTAGACAAATGAAGAAATTAGTGTAAATATTTCTTTATGGACCAACCATTGTTAAAAAAAAAAAATAGCAACAAGATTGTTTATCACAAAAGATAATATAATATAAGCGTGTTGAATTAATATTTCTATATATGATATGACTCAGTATTTTTGAAAAAAAATCTTTTATTTAATAATAATAGTTATTTAGCTGTTTTTTAGATAATGACTATTGTTTTGTTTTGATAACCTTTTCAGAGTTACTTTTTAAACAAAAAACTTAACATTATAAAATATTTAATAAATATTTAATATATTTAATATATAACGGCCTTAAGTAATATAATCGTAGTCAAAATTCTATTTAAATTGTTATTAAATAAAATATAAATTAATCGATTGAAATTTACGATTAAAATATATTTTACTTCCATTAAAACTAAAATTTCTTAGAATCACTAAAATTATACTTATCATTTTAATAGTGAAGTCTAAAAGTCATATTTAAAAATAAAAATCTAAAATTTTAGAAAAATTATTTTTATTGTGATTTTTTTTATTTTGTCATATCTTAATAAATCAATGTTGGTTTGATGTGACTTTTATTTCATAATTTCCAATTAAAACACACGCGGTTTATCTAAGTGTGCACCTACACTTATAAATTTGTTTGCTTCGAATAACAACATGTATAGGTAAAATAATAGAGCTGCATTTAATATTTTTAAGATACGAACCCCCTAATGAATTGAATTAGAGCCAAATAATTAGTCATAAAGCTGTATTTAACGCTGGAAATATGTATTGCACAAAATGAGAACACACTGTATATATCATTATATGTATTGTATAGCATATAATTCTCGAGAACATATTGAAATTATATAGCTGAATCTTATAACAACCTTTATATTGATATTTCGGTCTGAAGGACATTGCAAGGAACAATAGTGTTTACATTTAAAAACAGCTACTAGTATAGTCATTGATTTTGTTTCTCTGTGTGTATATAATACAAAAACATGTAAAAATATACCGATAAAAAGCCATCCGTACAATAATTATGAAACACTAAAAATAAAAAATCGATTTTAATCATAATCGAAAATGTAATCGCATAAAACCAGCGTTTCATTAACATTTGATTATATTGTTTCCAAAACGGTTTTTCAAATATTGTGTTTTGGTAAAGTGAAATCGTGTCATTGCGATAATCTGAGTTTCGAAATACAGTCATCACAGTATATATCGATTGTTCTGCAATACAATTATACAAAATCAAAACGCACTGAACGCAACAACGTAAAATCAACATAAATGTATTAGCCCTCTTTGCCCTCGCAGACGATCGGGAATTCTAGGTTTTTAATAAAAAAAATGATCGAATCCATTCCGGATAACAACGGCAGGGTACGCGACGAATTCCAGATGCGTGCAAACGAGCGAACGATACAACGAGATCCGTATACCATCGAGAAAAATACCACGCGAAAACCCAAGTGTCGTTTCGTTCTTCGACGGGCGGTGACGGGGCGGAAAAATAACAGTGTTTTGTACCGTTCTCGCCGCCGACCGTTTCCGAACAATCAATCGCGTTGACGCGTAAAAAATCGGCGTCGACTTACCGTTTGGCGAAAATCGGAGGCAGAGGCGGAGGCGGCGGCGGTCCGTCGACGGTCGGGCGGGAGCTGTCTGCGGGCGCGCAGATGGTCGTGGACACGGCGTAGCGGTCGTCCGCGGCCACGGTGGCGGCAGTGGCGGCGGACGGCTTGTTCTTGGCGCTGGTCGCGGCCACGGCGTGTCCGGCGTTCCGACTCTCGCGCAACAGCAGGTCCAACGAGTTGCCGATCCGTCGGACGCACGTGCCGCCGCTTTTGGACGCCGCCGCCGCCGCCGCCGCCGCCGCCGTCTTGGCCGACGACGACGGCGTCTGTTGGTGTTCCTCGTTCAACATGTACTCGCGTATCTTGTCCTTGATCAGCGACGTCACGCACACGCCACCGTCGCCGATGGCCAAGTCGCCGAGTCTCAGCCAGCCGGGCGGTTCGGCCGATTCCGAAGACATCGTGTCTGCGCGAAACAACGAAAAAAACATGTTAGCTCCCGGGACATTCGGCAAAGCACGCGAGAGTCCGTAACCGTAATGTTTCCGGCGCGATATCGCAGCAGTACTGGCATTTATCGAAATGCGATTATGATTCAATATCTGTTATACACGGTCCGACGCTCTGATCGTTTTGGGCGAGCCGAACAACATTCTGCGTCGCGCATTACGAGATTACCATCACGAGACAGTTCGCAAACACCGTCCGATCCGACAGTAGTTTAGTCGGCAAAGCATTTTCGATAAACGAAATTACAAGACTCAAAACCGACTTTAAAAATATACGTACGATTATTTAATAAACTGCATTTACCGTTTATTTATATATTCCACAAACGCGTGTTATTCATTAGATTTTTAGCTACCAGCGAAAAATTATATTTCATTCTTAGAAACTATGTATTTTTTTGCCAAGATAATTTAAATGATGATCTAATGACCACGTATTCTTATATATATATATATAAATTTTGCTTATATCCACATATAATTATTATTAAAAAAAATATATATATATGTATTTAATGTTGATTAGTACATGAATCATATATGATTCATAAATTCATAAAGCGAGACAAAACATTTTCGATTATTATTATTATATGTTATAGAAAATGATGTTTTTATACACATAAATGAATTTATGAATTTAAAATTCACTTAGTACAGAGTTATTATATTTGTGAACATTAAATACTTCTACACGCATACGACGCCTGTAGTGAAATATATCTATAATTAATTTTAAATGCGAAGAACGTAAAGAGAACGTGCTCTGTACTTTAAACTTTGTACTAACATTTTAACATTTTAACACTTTAATATGTATGCGTTATAAATATAAAAAATACACAAATTATTACTTAATCTTCCATATAAATGATTATTACTGTATAATAACACACACATATAAATGCTCTGTGACGATAAAATATTTATAATAATTTATGCATTAAAATAATGTATACATCACATAATTCACATAAACCATAAATACACGGATTTACCTGTCAATTTACTAATTCGTGTGAATTCGCCATTTATGTATACGACAAAACCGTATCAGACGAGTTCAAATCTATTAATCGCGTATTGAATTGTTCGTATAATATGAGAAATAAAATCGACAATAATTCGGGTAGTTGTCCGACAGTGGTCGAGACGGTTGAAAATCCTATATATTATAATGTTTATTAAACGGTTCCACGTTGCAGGTGAATGACACAGTTAATAATTTGTGTCTAATTAAAATTGTAGATCAATGTCCCAGTGATTCACAATTTTTCGTCAACAATATTCCGCACGCTGCCCTCCCCGTATAAATAATGGGTCGAAGTTCAATTAAGCAACGGATACAACAGATAAAACTATATGTGTATTATTATTATCTTGTTAATAATAATTTTACATGCAATTACATTGAGTTTTGCAATACGCGTTCATGTCGACGTGCATTTTATTTGTAGTTTGATTCAATAGCCATACACAATATTCATTATGATAATCAATTAATTATGGACTTTATTTTGTTAATATGCTATCGGGTACAATTATTGAAGTAATAACTATACGAGTACAGTGATACACGTCTAAACACATCGCGTATGAAGTTGATGCAGTCGCAGGATCTACTTCTAGAGACAGCCAAAAATTATCTTAAATTTATGATGCTTTTAGTTTACATAGCTTTTTTATTTATCTGTATAATTATATTTACACAAGGGACGTAAACATTTTTCCCATTCGAAAAGTTTTATAAAATATGTTAAGTTCAAGGCGCGTAAACAACGATGCCACCAATTTTTTTCAGATAAATAGTTCGCCATATTATCATAACATACTGCGAAACGAAAAAGTTAATTCTATAGAAATTAAAAATGTTCACAAATCAATATTTTAAAATTTCGGTAAACATAAAACATGTTCTAGTGATTATAATGAACTTGAGCGACTAAAAAAAAAATGTTAAAAACATCTTATGTTTTTCAAAATTATTACTCGCTTCATTTGACAAAGATCATGTGCAAAACAAACAGTGGAAATTATCGCGATAAAGTCTCCACCAACTGTTAATTTTAAACGTATAAATACTTAAAAATTTTAATTTTTATCATTAATGAAAATTACGTGTTTCCTCCTACACATAAAATATGTTAAATACGATTTAAACCGATCAACGTAGACTTTCCTGAAAAAAAAAATTACGAGAAAATAAATGGAATTTGTGATACGTCGGTTGAAACGGGAGGCCAAGGCGAAGATTCGTAAACGTGTGCACTTCTTAACCCAGAGATACCCTCATCCCACCCACCCATGAACACGTCGTGGCTTTACATTCCGAAACAGATGTTTCGAAACATTTGAACGGCAGTAAAGCAAAGGGAAAAAGATATATTATTGAAAGCAATTTTTTTTTTTTTTTTAAACATCAACCGACAATAACATTCGTAAGAACGCGTGTTATCGATTTCCGAGGGACGTGCGAGGGGAAAATATGCACAACGTTGTACCGCACGTGGTCGTGATCGTTTTAAACACGATCGCATAATATAATATCGTAGTCGTTACCGTTAATCGCGCGTCCGCACCAATCTGTACGCTACCGTAACGGCGGCTGGTGGTCGCTGATGGAAGGAGTGCGACTTAAAAAATGTGAAACACTGCTCTTTTCGAATTTAAAAAAAAAAAACCCCCTATGAACGGGTAATAGTTTTGCAGCGATCTGCCAGTCGGACGGCCGGAAATAATGCTCTACGTGCTCGTTTGAATCGTATAAGGCCGGGGGGGGGGAAGCCGTCGTCGATAAAACAGGTCGACTGCCACGTGTATATTTCTTTTTTTTTTTTTTTGCACACAAAATAATGTCCATACTTGTACATGAAAATGTTACATGCTGTCTACAAAAATGTATAACCGGCAGAAACTTCATTTCTGTTCGCGACACTAGTTAGGTAAAATATCGCGTATATAAAAAAATGTACGCCAGAACAAGAACGGAGGGTAAAGGCGTGTACACAAATCTGGTAAAAGTCCCGTGGCTGTCACACAACCTGTTAATAATAGTAAAACTTGTGATTTCATTGTTTGGACGACGCGACTTTCCGTCTCTACGCGTCACTGCGGCCCCGGTACTCGCAAGAAACACCAAGTCAAAAAAAAAAATAATTTCAACAATTGCGCGTGTGTTACGAGTACGCGCAGATGAAGTGAAACTTCTTTCAGAGTCATTCAACCGATAGAGTATCAGGTTTGTTATTGGAATAAAATAAACAAAAACGTATATGGAAGTTACTAACGGTATTCTCTATTCCGCTAGGTAAATAAATATAGGAACTGTACGGGCGTTTACCATTAAAATGCTTACTTGGTCACCACTGCTAGATCCTTTTGAAACGGGTTTACTTGGTTTAGCCAGTCCTAAGTCCGACCAGCCTGACTGTTTGTAGTGATGTAAATCAAGCAAAAGAAAAAGGAAAAGAAAAGAACACACAAAAAGTGGTTAACACGAAAAAAGACGGCCGTCGCGCATATACGTATACGGTGCGTGTACGTGCGCGTATAAATAGCTAATGACGTGATCACGGCGCGTTGCGGTAAAACTGGTGGGGACCGGCCAAGCGGTCCGCTCGCACACGTTATTGGCTGCAACAGGAACTTTACGCGCATGCGCGGCTAATCTCGAGAAAAAGCGGGGTGACGCGCAAACATATTTTTTTTTCTATTTCGTACCCTCCATCGAGAAATTTCACTTCAAAAAAAACAAAACGAAACGTGTGTCATCGAGTTTGACTCGATCCAATTTCAATAATATCCGAACGAACAATTGAATCATTCATACATTTACAGGTAAAATCATAGTTTTTCCTAGCCTACAAATTTGCTGTAGGTGGGAGCCGCCGGCGCGTGTACAACGACAAATGCGCCCCGGACGTTTGTTGATGGTCGCCGCCGCCGTTTCGGTCGTTTTCGCGTCACGGAAACGATAACGGGCCAGCTTACAAAACGCGGTCGTCTCGTTCTCGACCCTAACGCGTGTAAAGCGTCGAATATCCGCCCGGTCGCCGACCCCCTAAACGGGTACACGCGACCGTGCGACGTTACAGCGGCGCGAAAACGACCGAACGCTGTGGAACCCGCTGAACCGTATTTGCCGTCGTCGCGTTTCGTGCAAGCGTACAAAAGTACGTACGAGGGGTCGTGCGTGTCCGCGGTTCTCGCGTTCGTTCCTGTGGGTCCGCCGTAGTCGTTCGCCGCAGAAAGCACAACTCGAAGCGCGTCTATGAACGCTCGAAGTCCACCCGCGCGCGTTAGTCGTCCGTGTACCACGTGTTTTACACTCTGTACAGAAACGGACGGCCTGTGATTCCGACGTGATAACGGTACACGTGATGATAACGCCTACGCGTGTAGACTTTCGCCACGCTTTTCCGTACACAAACGCGACGTTATGTGCATGCGATGCCACGCAGTCCGATCCCCGTGACCTCGTTAGTGCCCTGAACGTACGTTGTCGCGTAATACGACCCGAATCGATCTGATATTATCACAATGAAGAGAATCGTGTTTTACGCAATATGATGAATATTATCACGTTCGCAGGCGGATGATCTGTCGTTGCCAGTCGATTCGTTATTTAAAAATGTTTCAAATCTATCGCGTTCAAAATAATATTATATGAATATTGGAAAATGTATTTGCAATAATGTTTTTGGCTTTCCGAAATTATTTTATCGATCGATAAGATGACGTCGTGGCAAAAGTTTGAAAGTAGGGTCGAGCAAACATATTTAAGTATTTTCATCTCGAGATACTACGACCGAATAAATTGTGTTTAGCAAGTTTTTTAATGTGTCTGAGTGGAGATTAAGTTCCGCTAGCGGTTAACTGTTAAATGCAAATAGCCTTTGTAATTATTTTAATTTGCTCCGTCTCCCCTTTCATCTACAATTATTTGACACGACTGTTGTTCTTGGGAGTGTTTCCTATTTTCAGCTAACGGGAATACGCGCGGAAAGAAAAAAACAATTTTGAAAATATAAACCTATTACACGAATTTCTGAATTATTTATAAAATATACCGAATAAATTACCTACAATATATATTGTATATGTAATTATGTGCGATATCATATCAAAACGAAGAAAAAAAATTTTTTTTTCATTTTAAACAACACTGTGTTTTTTTTTATTGCGTTTCTTAAATTGTATATAATAATATGACATGAAAAATATTTTTTTATATACATTTTATGTCCTTAAGTCATGAGATTATTTTTGGGTATTTGAATAAGCTCGCCTTGCTATGTGTACTTCTATGTTATTACTTGAAAGTATGCGATATATTATTATATCATAATAATATATATTTATTGATTTATTGAAGATATTAAGGTGCTTGTTATTATATGTTTTTGTTTTTAGATTATATTATTTAACAAAGATAAATTTTGGTACAAATATACTATCATTAATGGATGGATTTTAAGTGGATATTACGTATAAATGAATAAGCACTATGTAATTGAGATATCAAAATAATATATTTAAAAACCACGCACATTATCCATACTTTCAAAATTCTACAAAGGGTCCAAAAAATCAACATTTTATGAAAAATTTGTGACACCTAAAATATACTAAATAAATAATCAGTAAACATATAATATTATTTTTTGACAGGCATATATGCAATTAATTATATTAATACATTTAATTAAATACGGCTGAATAGTTCGAATGAAATATTAGGCATCCTATTTACTACATTATGTAATACTTTGTATTTTAAAATATAATCCAAATAGTTTTTAGAACTGTTTTTAAAATATTTGAAAACAATTTGAACAATTAATTAAATTATAAGTGAATTATATTATTACTTATTATCATCAAATTTATCAAAAATAATGTTCCTATATATTTATATGGAAATGATATTACGAGTTTCCACCAAATAATATGATTCTTTTAATGTATTATTTTAAACATATTTATAATGGGTAATAAATACCTATAAATAATAATAATAATAATAAATACCTATAAATTTATTTATATTGTTTTTGAATAATAAAATGAGCGGTAGTGTACGAAAAGATTTAATTTATATTGTGTGTATATTATATCAATTTTTACAAAATATATTAATTAGATTGTTCAATTTTGGTAGAAAATTCTTAAAAAAAAAAAAACGATCTCAGTATTGTTCGACTATTTTGCTTCAAATAATTGATTTTAGAAATATTAAAATATTTCGCCAATCCAGCAAGGTAATACTCATAATGTCTTTACTTATCTGTAAATATTAAATCTTAATATATAAAAATGAATAATGCTTATATTTAACCTATAAAGACGATAAACAGTTTATAAAAAAAAAACAACACAGTTTGTTAAAACATTTAAAATATGTTATAAGTATACTTCATACCAAATCGTCTTTATCATTGACACGTGGAAAGAAGCACTTACATTTAAAATGAAATATCGAATTATCGGTATTTCAATGTAATAAATATTCTTCACGAGTTGATATATATATATATATATGAATACTAATTCAAATATTTAAAATACCCATCTAGACTATATACACAGTGAAAATTAAAAAGGTGGGTGTTAATAATTAGGAAATTTTAACAACTCGACTTACACCAAGATAACGGATTCTATACTAATTTTTTAAACTATTGACCGTCATCGACCTTCAACCTAAATGCATTTTGAATAACATTTAAATTAATACATGGATTCAAAATTAATCTACGCATATCTATAAGACAGCAGTGTGTGTATTTTTTATCAAACTACAAGTAAAAATGCTCAACTGTAAAAAAAAAAATATATGTATATATATAGAAAGCGAGAGGAACAAATTTCAAGTTGGAATATTGAATAAAATACGTTATTGTTATTTTTGTTAATACCAAATTCGTGTTCTTGCCGAGAGAATAGTATATATTCCAGTAACGTGATTGAAATACTTTCACCGCAGTAACTATACTACATTACATACGTAGTAATATATTTTTAACAACGAAAATCTCACGGAATTTTATAACATGCGATAAATATAGAAAAAAAATCGAAGGAAGTGATCATCCTCATTGCCATCTACAAGGCTTATAAGACGTCAAACTTTATAAAAATCGCGAACCCATTTGTTTAAAATTAATTTTTGTATTTTTACATAGTTCTAATGAAAAGCTATTTTTCGAATTAATCGTTGTCTCGACCAATGCATTTTTGCAGTCGCGCTGGCAGCTTAATATGCCTGTCTCATAAAAGTTTACCGCCTGTTCCTTTACTTAGTTGTTAACTTCTTCTTTCACCTCATCGTCAATTCTCTCACGACCCAATGTTTTTTCATGTGTAAAGATTGATAATAGGCGCTGCGTGCAAAATCAGGAATATAAGGAAGATGAATCAAAATATCCCAACCAAATTTCTTGAAAAGTTCGATAGTGACACCCGCAACATGAGAACGGGCATTGTCTATAAGCAAACACACTTCCTTGATCAACATACCCTTTCTACAACTTTATATTTCCCTTTGAAGTTTTTTCCGAGCCTCACATTTAGATTGGTCGTTAATTATAATTCCTGTTGGTATGAAATCAACAAGCAAAACATCTTATCAATTCCAAAAACCCGTAATCATGATTTTTCTTGCTGACTATGCGTATTTGAACTTGTATTTTTTTGGCGAATTGAAATATTGCCACTCGAGGGATGGTCGTTTTGTTTCGGACGTGAAGTGATAAGCCCACGTCTCATCAATTGTAACAATAGAGATTTTTACAAATCTCCTACCTCCTTCAGGAGGTAGGATTGTTCACACAATGCTCGTAAAATTCTCGGGAAATTATGACATGCGAATGTTTATGGTCTACCGTCGTCATTTTTGGCACCCTTTTCGCACAAACTTTTCGATCTCTCAATTTTTCTTTCAAAACTTTGAAATGTCAGAGAATTTTAATAATCAACCGTTAAGAATAGTAAAAGAAATAGTAATTTAATAAACATAGAAATTTAGACAAGAATATTAATGAACTTTTTTTTTTTTTTTGAACATACTTAGAAAATAACCTTTTGTATTACTTTCGCAACAAAAACCGTTGAGCATTTACCTTCAAATGGAAATCTATCTTTAGCTCATAAAACTACAATGTAACGGTTATACAAAGCAACACACTATGCAAATGTCAAAAGAGGGACGTATTACTCTGGACGGAATAAGCGGAAGGGTGGAAAACGTTAACTAAAAAAAAAAAACCCCAAGGGATAACACAACCCCACCGTATATCCCGACTTCCCTGTCGGGGTCGATCACCCTTGCGTACCGACCAGAGACCGTTTGCAAAATTGTATCGGCAGTCGAAAACCGGACCGTTCCGCGCCGGCCAGAAGTTTAATGGAACCGTACGGACGTTCGCGGCCGGATAAGTCGACGAAGTAAATCTGCAAACGCAATGCCATTAAGCGGCCTCGGTTCGGTCGACGGAATCGTTCGTCGGTCAGGTCGGATACGCTCGAACGTTGCCGCGTTTCCGTTTTTTCGACGGCACGGTCGCGCACTACCGGTGACCTCATGCGACGACCGCGGGATGACGGCGTACGCGCGATAAGGTTTGTCGGGCGACCGGTTCGCCGTGAGGCGTGACGATGAGACGCGGCTGTAGGTTATGGGTCGACGGGGGATGTAGGTGATCCGGGGGACGAGTACGACGGGCGTCGGCCGGCGCGAAAACGGAGGCGAACGACTCCGGGGGACGAGTAAACAATCAAAGCGTCCGCGCGGGGATCGATAACGCGACGACGTAAACGCCGGCCGGCCGGCCGAAAGCTGCGCGCGTACAACAAATCGTGTGTTTACTCACCGCGGTCGTCGACGGTCTCCCCGGTGTACGGCGTCCGTGCGTCCGTGCGTTCGTGCGGCGGGCGAACGGGACGAAGGCCGATGGGAACGCGTGCGAAGACGGACCGGTCGTCCGTGCGGCGTGGCGGGCAATCGGCGGCGGCCGGGCGCGACCCTAATAAATACGAGGCGGCTGCGGCCGGGCACTGTCAAGGACGGACGGCGGCCAATCGCGGCGCGCGCCCGTCCCCGCGGCGGACGCGATAACCTTGCGGCGGTGGTGCGCCCGCGGATCGATGCGACGCGCACAGGCGCGGTGCGGTCCGACCGGCGGCCGCCCGTCCGCCCGGTTTCGTTTCCGTCGCGTGGCGCACAGATGTCGCGGCCGGTCGCCGCGTCTCGCCGCCGTCCGCGCGGTTTACACGGTACTCATCCGTATCGTCCGTCGGTCGCCGTTTTTGTCGATCACGCCTTCGAGCTTTTTCGAACCGGGACAATATGCGACGCCATGGAAAAAACGCGGTCCACGTCGTCGGAACGTTACAAATGGCGCGGTCCGGTCCACACATAATACTCGGTCCGGGTCGCAAGTTATTACGATTTCCGTTCCCGTGAACTGGAACAGAACGACGAAACTGATATTATCGTAAATTCACCCGCGCGACAACAATGAACAATCGCAACGAAACGTGACGGGGGGAATAATGCTTTCGTTCAACTCAGTGGAGTAACACTGACAGATGGATACGTGCCGCAACCACTACCCATTCCAATCGCGGGAATATTTTAACGCGCGCGGGCTCGAATACGTGAAACGATATTAATATTTGTCAAAAGACACTGTGTTCGGCGACTCTAGCCTGCAACTTATCGATGGAAATTAAAACCGATACGATGCCGTTTAATGAAGGCTCCGAAATCGATGAAGCGCAGCCACACTGTCTAACACAACGTTCCACACGACACTGCCGTCTGTGTCGGTCGGGCCGGCGTCCGGTCGAAACGGCCGCGTCGGCAATTCCTTCCGACCGGCGAGGCTTACAATGTCGAAATGTACAAGGTTCCGTTTAACATTTACAATTAAAATCATCGGTTCTTAACGATATAAAATTTGAAGCGTTCCGGTGACGTTTTGTGTTGCCAGATGTTTTGAAATGTGTTTAAAATATATATTGGAAATTATGTTTACCGAATAACACGGTTAGAAAACCGACACGTACGTATGATGGAACGTTTTCGTTCTCGATGTCAAAACCAGAAACGATTGTTTTCACGCGACCTTACTATACACGCAGACACGATTTATAAACAAATATAGTATTTTCCTTAAACTTTTTAGACTTTAATATTATACGCCTCTGCGTCGTGCATTAAGTGACACGCCATCGATATATGACATAACGTTCAATTATGTATTGCCTTTTCAAATATTTTAGATTATGAGCACAGCGAAGAATGTGTTTTTAGGGTTTTTTTTTTACTTTATCATCACTCTTCCGTATAGAATGGAATTCGTTGCATTTTTTTTTTTTTACATGTTTTGTCTAGGGAAAGGAAGAAAAGAGGGCACAACATTTTAATTTATTTTTTTTTCCGATGTAAATGAATAAACGACACGTGGCATGGAAACTCCTCTCCCACGTGTGGTCTTATACTCTTATCCACGAACGTTTTGTCTACGATTAAAATCGTGGAAATCATTTTACAAGGTGATACCTTGATACCTTGTTTACTCGATAATTAAGCCCGAAAAAAATAAGCGGTATTTTGTATACACGTTGCGCTGTGTTTATGTGTTTGACGGGTGGCTGATAATATTGTTCTCGTACCACAGTGGGAGAAACTAGATAACGTTTACGATTAACGTACGCATAACATTAATGTTACGTAATAATATTATAAGTCCACATTTTGTCCGGTCAGACTCGACAGTCGGCACTCGCCTTTGGCATTCCAATTCTATCGTACGTATTATAATATTGAAAAACAAATAATCATTTAAATATAATTTAAACAATAAAACTGTAGGCGATTTTTTTAATGAATCTAATGAAATCAAATAGAAAAACATTTAAAAACATTAAAATATACCAATGCAAAATAAGTCAATAGATAACAAAAGTATAGGAATGGATTAATATTCACCCCGGAAGAAGCCGAGTAATTCACGGCTGACAATATATGAAAGCGCCTTTTACAAGCATTGGAATTATAGATCGACAAAAACCAAACATACATTTGTATGAGTCATAACTCTCGAGTTGAAAACCAGAGGGCGCCTATAGTATAATACAGCTAAACAAAAACGACGAATACGAATAACGCATGTATAGCGCGAGCATTAAAAATACTTACACTTACGAATACAATCAATTAGTTGTTTGTTTTTAATAAAAAAATAAATAAATAAAAATGGTATAAATCATTTATCGTAGATCACCATTTCAGATCAATAATTTTATTAATTTTAAATAACATTAAATATATTTTTTTATGATTCGAATTTAATTAATATAATACACTACATTCGGTATTTATGTTATAGTCAACAACGCTATATAGGTCACTATTGACATTCACGTCAACAATTTTAGTGAAATTAAACAAATATCAATGATATTATGTTAAATTAATTACATATTATTATATGTCGCGTCTAAACGATTTGCTTTATTTAAATTAAAAGTTATGACATTTTTGAACTATGGACACTTTAAGCTGACCCTACAAATACTTGGTTCCTGGTCAATTAAATATTTAAAGAATATTATAATAACTTTCCTATGGTCATTTACAAATGTTTAACGAATATTATGGCATGATAAAACGTTTATCTTTTGACTTACAAATTAATAATACGTAAGTATTATATGATTTGTTGAAGTTTATCAACTTATTTTATACAAAGTTTTAAATTCCGTTTTAAAAATTTAAATCCAAAACACGTACATGGACGTGCCATCTCAAATCACGTGTTAGTTGAATGTATAGACTGCAGAATAAAATAATGCAGCGGCCCCCAATTAAAAACAATACCACTTATTTTTAATAAATACCGGATATCCGACGGTAAATCAAATATATAATTTATAAATTAACTCGAATTAACGGAATAATAGTACGAAATTTATAATTTAGTTGATGACTATAACTAAACAAATTCCAATTAAGAATAATAATTTACTTTTTAGAAAATTAGCATGTTTTAAATGTTGTATATACACATTTAAAACAAATATTTTAATTGTTGGTACATACTTACTATACAATCTTAATAAACTACCAGTATAAACGACCATTTAAAAATAATTTAAATTTATACTTTACGTTGTAATATATATTCGAGTTTTTATAACGTGAAACATAAAATAAATTCTCACCTACTAATTTTATGCATATTTTTTACTATACAAATATTTATAAGTACCTACATCAATTTTAAAATGAAATATGTATATATATTTGTTTTTATTTCATTTTTAAACAGATCTTTTATAGACCTTTAAGAGAACATCTAGACATATCGCAAGTTTGTAAAATCCAACAAACAACAAATATTGTTTGGCGGGCTGTTTGCGTCCTTAGATACAAAGTCATAAAAGTGAGATGAATTCAGATAATTATAATAGTTTTGATTTTAATTAATTGCCGGGAATTAAAATTATGGCAATATATAATTAGTATGTTTTAAAATAGTTTGAAAAGTTTTATAATTTTAACTTTTACAAGAATAAAAAAATCAAGAGTTAAAAAGAAACATCCAATTAGTACTCATTATTATTTAGCCACTTAGACTTTGGTAAAGTTATGCTAATATTATAGAAACAAGTATTGATTTTATTAAAAATTGTATGAAGGGGCAATAACGATTTATTATTTCGCGGAATTACAGTGTACCTATACTTGCTCATTTAGAACCTAAAAAGTACAAAGTACGACAATATAACTATAGTGATATTATTATGACTCACCCCTTTATATAATAATCTTTTGCTTCCAAATTGCGAGGGTTATAAATAATTGAATAACACGTGTTTCAGTCTTACAGAATGGTTAATACCATATATATATATATAATGTCCCATGCGGTTGTTTTGAGTTATAGTAACGTTGAAAAACGCCATTATTTAATATTATAGGGCGAAAATTAACGTTCTGCGCACCTATATACTACGGTGTAATAAAATATGTGCATTAAAATGATCTCGTAACTTTAAAATTACACGTTAGAAACCAATATCTATAGATCAACCAAATATTAAACACATAACGTTATCGTGTTTATTAGTCGGCGATCATCCTCAGATAGCTGTTCAATATTTATACACATGTTTATATAACATATTATATAATTAAAAATCGTAATATATAGTGACGAATAGTAGTACGTTATAACACGCCAAATATGCCAAAAATAAATTTCTTTTACATTTAAGTAGATGATATAGTAAAATAATCATATTGAACGGGTTTTACAAAACTTAATGTGCAATACTTATCGTAAAATGTTTAAAGAAGGTATTACGTTCTAAGAATACAGTGAAATCATAATTTTTAATTAATTCTATCGAAAGCTTAGCATATATAACATAATAATAATATGTACCTATACATGAAATAGAATTATTTAAAAAAAAAAAAAAAATTGTATGAATAAAATAGGTTATTGATAAAACATAAATCAAAAGGCATATATTATAATTAGTTTTCGAGTACAATAAAATAATATAATTGATCTCAAAATCTATCTACTTTTGTTCAATAATTATGATTTTTCTATTCGTCTGATTTTTTTTTTCGTGTCAGGCATGCCTTCCTCCAGATCTTCGGGATCTTTAAAGTACTTCTGATATTATTAAAAAGACTTAACAGCCATAGTCTTGTGGTTTTTCCAAAGTGTTTTATCTGTTCTGAGAACATGTTATCTAACCCGGCCGCTTTCGCATTCTTTAATGTCTCTATAGCATCATCAAGTTCCGTGAGTAGGATCGGGTTTCCAAGTTCATGCGTTTCATTGTTTTCCGTTCGTATAATCCTCGGTTTAAAAGGTCTGGGTTTTGTCATTTTATTTTTACCGTTCGTTAGAAGATGGTGTGCAATTTGGTTTGGTGTTATTAATGGTACCTTTGGTTTTTCTCTTGGATTACTGTCTAAGCGCTTAATAAGGTTCCATGCTTTCTTACTACTCCTTTTCATATCTACTTCTGTTAGTAGGTCACACCAGCGTTTCCTTTTCACCTCAGTTAGTAGATTCATTAGTTCTTCTCCCTTTTCTATCGTATCCTCATCGAATGGGTCTTCCTCATATTTATCGGTGTATTGTTCTAATGCCTCCACTAATTCAGGTGTTAACCCTGGAATATGCTTTATTCGGCAACCTCTTGGTATATTTTTTCTGGAGATAGTTTTTACTAACTTTGTAAAAGGTTCATAGTTCTCGTTTACTGGTTCCAGTGCGGTTACCGCATCATCCAGAGCTTTAGTAAAGGTGTACCAGTCTGCTTTTTGAAAGTTATATCTCCTCAAAAATGGAGTGTCACATGGTTTAATCACTGCCGTAACTTTGCACAATATGGGTCGATGCTGCGTGTGTGGTATAGGTCTTCCGATTTCCTTTGTACATTGGGGAGCTATCATATCGCTTACAAATATTATATCGGGGTTATAACCCTTTTTCCATCTACCACTGTTGAATGATGGTGGTAGTTTTGGGTCATGGATTAGTGTTAACCTGTTGGACTCTGCCCAAACTTCAACTATATCGCCATTATTATCTGTTTCGTCGTAACCCCAATTGGTATGGTGACTATTAAAATCTCCTATGATAATGTGAATATTTTTAGTGTCGAAATTAGCTGGTTTCTCGAATGCAAATTTTGAATTAGGAGGTTTGTAGATAGAGGTCACCGTGCATTTTCCAACTTCTATAGTGAGAATCTCAATGTCATCTATCTCTGTTATTTGGCTTGTCGTTACATCAATTGAGGAGCGAACAAATATAGCGCTTCCATACTTCCTGTGTGGACGTATTGCAACGAGCTTCATCCCATTGATTCTTGGATTATTCATATCTTCACTCCTATGTGTTTCTTGCACACATAACACGTCACATGAATTTTCTTTACATAAGTCAGCAAGCAGTTCTTCCTTATTTGAATTTATACCCTCAATGTTACATGAGGCGATCGTCAGTGCTGGCCCTGAGAAGGGCCGTTTTTTATCTAGTTTTGTAGAGATCATATGAGCCTGGGTTTGGAAAAATTAGCCGTTATAAACGTTGCCTGGGGTACACCACGTAGAGGTTTTTTCCTTGTACCCCTATTCGTCTGATGAAATGACATAAATATTTTTAAAATTCTAAATATTATAAATATATTAACCATATATGGTATATCTATATGCTCACATTTAATATTACCCGGATTAAAAATATTCAGTTACACGTATAATGAATATAAACATTTCATATAGCACTAAATATAATATAAAAGTTTGTAGGTGGGTGTCATAAAAATAAAATTATTCACCGGCAATAAAAATATAATTCTTTATGAAGTTAAAATGTATAATATTTCAGATAAAGTTCAAAAGCATTTTATACGTGTAATTTGATATGCTAAATAATTCAAAGAAAAAAAATAAATAACAGATAATAATAATTACGTTAAGTAGAACATTTAGAACTTGAATGTTAACAAGCTCCTCAACATTTATTTATTTTTAACCCGTCAGAACTTAGACTAGAATACCAGGTGGATTGTAATAAAGATATAAACATGACAAAATATTATGTCATGGATATAATGTAATAAAATATTTCTTTATTTTTGAAAAAATTCTATATAATCGATACAGAAACTTAAAAATAAGAAACTTGCAATGTATCGATTTTATTCTATTTTATTATATTTCTTCACAGCTGCTGTAGATGATTAAAACATTTCGATTTGTTCGTTTTTTTTTCTGTACGAGATGTGATACTGCCAAATGTCAAATGTTGTTATCAATATCGATTTAAAACTTAAATCGCGTTGAACAATTTATGAATTAGCGAAGTACATTAAACCACAGTTATGACTTGAAGTCGTGTCAAGTGTTAATTTACATTTTATACAAAACGAATCCTGCAAAACGCGACAAAATCGCATCTCTATTTTCAACAGTGATTCGAAGAAACCCGTAACATTCTCATTTTAAATATTTATTTAAGAATAGAGCACCACCTGGTTTACAAAACCTGGCGTCCATGTATAAAACATAGTGGACGTGGATCTGTGTGAGTAATCTGGAAAAATACTATAATAGGCTAGGGTGGAGTACGTTTTACAGGCACACTATTCTATACATATTTAATGATAATTACAAAAATCGATTTTTTTATTTATTTTTTTTTTGTTTTGTTATGGTTATACTACTTTGTACTGCTGTTAACGTCTAGTGAAACCGCAGCCAACGCGGTCGCTTCTGTGGTATGACCCGTGTCGGACGGAACCAGGCGGCAGCGCCCAGCGGGTCGCGTGGACGGACGGACGTAAATATTTACGTGGATCGACTGCGAACGGCTGACCGTCCGTGCTGGACATTCCTGATCCCGGTGCCCGTGGGAATGTTCGAGGCTCCTAGCTTCGGCCGGGATAAACGCTGAATTCCTAGCCGACGTGCCTCCGGAGGGCAGGGTCAGACGGTTACGGGACGGTTCACATCCGGGTTCCGGGCTTAACGGTCGGAATTACGAGTAGCGTATTCACGGGTCGCGGTGGACGATAAATCTCCTACTTGGAGTTTCACCTATTTTTTTATTTTTCTTGTACGTGCTACGGTAAAGGTATGATGTATACACTTGAAAACACGTGTTTGTGATTCACTGTCCCAACCGCTCCGCCGTCGAACGACGTACGACGCTGCCGGCCGGTAAATGTCGTCGAAACGCTGGACACCGTTTTCAACGTCCGACCGACGCGACGCGTGATGAGAACGTCCGGTATGTCGGACACCTGTTTTTTGGTTTCGTTTTGGTGGAACAAGACTCGGAGACACGGTGCGGTCGATCGCATCGAATCGATATTTGTACAAAAACTGTCGGTCTGACAATAATGCGCCGGCATGACCGTCGGGACAACGTGAATAATGCGAAAACTTACGGCATCCGCAGCTGCACATGTACCGGCGTTAATTAAAGATGAAAATAAACGCTTTTAATGAAACGTAATTCAATCTCGAGTTTATATATATATATAAATCGCGTTAATGATAGTATCGTCATCAACTTTTAATTGAACGTGCCGATTTTGTTTAAGCGGATTTTAAACGGATTAATTTTAATTACCAACACCGTATATGCACGAATATATATATATATGAATATGTACTTTCAGACGTTGATTCCGGTCTGTCGAAAAAATAGACGAATAACCAATTAAAAAGTTTTTAATTACCTAATTTAAAAAAAATATATATGTATGATTGCCCGATGACGTATTCGTTGTTACGATATTGCTATGTACACGATACATATTTTATTATTTTATTTTCTAACGTGCATTTCGAAAACATATAAAGTCTGTCGGTGGCGGCTCGTGGTCTCCGATGGGGGGGGTGTTGCGGTCGAGTGCGACTTTAAACATGAAATAATCCTATCTTCGAATTAAAAAAAAAAAAAATGAGATAAAAACGTAATTGCTTATCATTTAGCAGCAATCGTCCGATCTTTCTATCGCATGGCCGGAAATAACGCTCTACGTGCATACGAATCGTATAGGCCGGGTGGAAAAAACCGGTCGTTGATAACAATAATAAAAGGAAGGCGCGGACGACAGATAACCCGAAATCATCCGGCGACGACGTTTTTTTAAGCATGCTGTGTTCGAAAGAAAAATCAAAAATTAAACATACGTAACGTAACGCGTGAATCGTATCTCGTTAAACACGCGTCGTGACATTCGACTGTTGCGACGATGACGAGGGTTAGCGATTTTATATTTTGCGTGTGATATTCGAAAACAATAGTTCGACGAGAAGGTTGACGAGAACTCCGCGCAGATCGAGAAACTGAAATAATATCACGAAATAACCATTGTATCCGCGCTGTATGAACGTCGTCACCCCGAGGTGGGAATATCGCGTCTCTTTTCGTAGTTTGGTCGCCGTGCACACGTAGGCAGACATTGGGTAGCGCGAGTACAGTACATCGTACACAGTATCGTATCTTCCATTGGTTGAAACACGTCTTGCAATGCGTTTAGTACCTCGGTCGATTTTGTGTTTACGGCTTAAGCTGATACGCGTGTCACACGGAGCCTAACCTTGTTGTAACGCGAGCGTTTGATTTTCGGCCAGAAACTGCTTAACAGATAAGGCGTTTTATGAGTCGGCGCATTGTCTGAACGAAAGATCCAACAGTCGTTTTACCCACAGTTCAGGCCGATTTCTTCTTGCTCGTTCTCTGAGTGTTGTCGAAACTTGTGGATAATAATGTCGATTAACAGTCTGCCCTTGACGTACCCATTCAGTCATTATTAAACCCTTTATACTGAAAAAATACGATCGACATGGCCTCAAGTCATCAACTTCCTCACGACCATCACGAAGTCGTTTGTGCCACTTACAAACACGTGGTCGTGACATGACATCATCTCCATATACATCTGCCAACAAACGAAAACTTTCGGTCGCAGATTTTCCGAGTTTTATTAGAAATTTTAAAGTAATACACTGTTTAAATTTTTCGTCCGGCATAATTTCGACGTACAACACGAATAACGTTATTCAAACGTAGACCGACTAAACCGGTATTGTTTGGTGCAATGACATTTATAGTTTATAAATATACCAAATGTATTCTTTCATCCGTGCCGGTCTTCTCGCTAGTTTGATAGTCTCGTTATTTAATTGCCATAACCTGTTCAGGTGTCCCACGAGAACTCGCTGATTTTAAAGTGAAAGGATATAACGCATGTCCCATCAACACTGCGTTTTGAAATGAGTTCGTGTGACGTTTTTTACAACAACCTACATACATACATATATATATATTATTCAGTGATAAAACGGAGACGTGTCCCCGCCCAGATATTATGGCCACATAGTATACGGATCATATAGACGAATATACCAATAACATTAAATGTGATGAAATGCCATTCTGAAAATATACATATATATGCGAATAAGTCACATTGAACCGTTCATCACGTGCGACGGATATTATAAAAACAAACAACGCGTGAACGTTTTTCGACAAAAAATGCGTATATAACGAATGTGCACGTCGAAAATAAGTCAAAATTATTATACACGTGAAACATTTCACAATAGTTCGTATAATATATTGTGTTTGCATGACATAATTTAATAATAAAATAAACAATAAATTGTAATGGTCGGTAAATAATTTTAAAAAAATTCCACAATTATCTATTTGAAATTTCATTAGAACAATATTATTTTAGATTTTATCGTATAAAGTACACGCATATATTATATTATCATAGTAGCTAAAACAGTATAACCATATATATATATATATATTTTTAATATATTTTATTAAACGTTATATTGACTATCGAAAAAAATACTACCACGACAATTGTTTACGACTAAAATATTTAATTGACAAATACTAATAAACGATTAATATAATTTGATTATAAAATTTAATTCAAAAACTCAGTTCACGATTATAAATGAGTTGAAAGTTATAATTATGTAAAAAAGTTAAGTTAATTTTTTCTAAAATTAAAAATATTTTTTTAACTTAACGTTTTAAATTCAAGTTAATTATTTGTACAAAAGTATTTAAATTAAGTTAGATTAGCAACGGTTAGGCAGTGTTTTTTCAGTCCATTTTCTTCGGTAAAGATAAGACATTCAAAAACTTTGGACGGGAGCTGAATTAATAACAATAATATTCTTTGTCAGTTCACGAAAATTAATCTTATTATTATTAAACACATAAAATGACAATTCATTTAATATGGTTCTTTTTGTCCGCACACAAATGTACTGTTTTTTCAAGATGATCATCAGTTGTAATTTCGGATCTTTCAATATTTGTCATTGTACAATGTAATTAAGTTCTTGGAAACATTCTGTTTCTTGTCTTACTCGGTTTTCTATTCATCACACTGAAAAATCTTTCTACCGAGACTGTTAATACCGGGGAAAAAAAATATATCACTGAATTGTTTGTAACTCGCAGCGGCCCGTACTGGATTCCAAGATTTTTCCAATTAGACTTCGTGTGTCTTGTA
Source organism: Schlechtendalia chinensis (assembly GCA_019022885.1). NCBI lineage: Eukaryota > Metazoa > Arthropoda > Insecta > Hemiptera > Aphididae > Schlechtendalia > Schlechtendalia chinensis. Next base: position 14,565,981 of record CM032343.1, read on the forward strand.
TGCGTCGCAATCGAGCATGGACTTGACAAAGAATGTAAAAGACTTCATATCTGCTAGTACAACGTTCGTATCAAGCAATGGGAAATTGGTACGAAACTTTCTCGTTTCCGTGTCTTGTAAATCTATTAAAGATTGATTGGATGCTTTCAAAGTGACTTTCAAATATCATTACATCAATTGATTTATCGTTGAACCCATCTTCATTTCTCCAATTACGATTTCACACAGTATTCCTTCATGCTTTTAAATGTTTTCTTTACTATATCTTCATCAGAAATCAGGCGCATTTCAGAACCCAAACTTCTCCGTAATTTCACGTTTAACTTTTTTTTTTCGTACTAGTCATTATTTACGTCTCCTTATTTACTTTTAATATACTCTAAATGCAATTTTGTTGTGATAATTAGAAAGATAACATTGGTCGGATATAGATAACGTTAAATATGAGTATTATAATATTGTTATTTTTTCATAGTGTTTGATAATATTTATGTAATAGTATTGAAAACTATATATACGTCTTTGGGAGTGTTCTATTTTATTTTTCATTCTACTTTTTATTTTTATTTTTTAATACTAACTATATTTTTTTAAATTGCGATTTTTGCAAAACTTCCTTTTAAATAAAAAAAAAAATAATTAAAATTATTTTTTAATGTTAACTTTTAACTTTTGATAATAAATAACTTATAATGAAAATATAAGTGATTTTTAACTTAACTTGTATATTTTTATTAAATTAATTTCATATGACATATTTCACAATGATTACACAACAAATTCTTACGGGTTATTCTTTATTTGAATTAATGCATATTATTATGATTATTAAAAATTCATTTTTCATCATTAACCGAGAATTAAATAATGATTTTTTTAAATGTCTAGATTAATATTACCTACATGCGTAGTGTTCATTTATTTATATATTAGTGTGTGTATTTTATATACTACAATGTATATACATTTAGAAAAATCAATTATTATTGTATATACATTATTATTATTATTATTATTATTATTATTATTATTATTATTATTATTATTTATTATTATATTTGTTATTATATTATATTACAACCAGTGGCGTCGTTCAGAGAGTGACGAGGTACACGTTAGCTTGTTATTTTCTTTGCCTATACTTTATTTAGCCTGCTTTATAAAATATTCGATTATACCGATAAACAAAAATATAAGCTCATATAGACACACTTATACACGTAGCTATGATGAAAGAAAAATAATTTATTTAAATGTTCGCTTCCCTTGTTTAAAATATTTATAATACCTATTACCGAAATAGCCAATACGATCTACCATCAAAGCAGAAATAAACAAAAAAAAGGTAGCGAGCTGCGGATGCTGTGGATGTCGATTCAAGTAGTGCACCATTTAGATAAAGATTTAAGAGTTGTATTTATCATTTTTATGTTTTTGTGTTGAAGAAAATATTATTAAAGAGACAAATAATTGCATATGATAGATATTGTATTATATTTTCATGACTTCGGTATTTACAATCAATGATAATACTTTGTTTTATTCCACTTACATAATTTGTAAATAATAAAATATTTAATATTTATTATTATAAGCCATTTGTTTGCCATTTAAATGTTTTATTTTTGTAATTTTTTTTTTTGTCAATTTAATAATATATGTTTTGGATATTTAATATTTGTTGTAGAGTTTTACTTTTTTCTCTTTTAGCATATATTAGATCAAAGAAAATGTTTTTCTTAGAATATTTGAGATAAAAATATTTTTTAAATATAATTATTTTAAACCAACAGCAAATAAGTAGGCGGAGGAACATTATATAATACGACGATATTACATAATAATGATAATAATTATAGATAAAAAACGCATAATAACATTATATTAAATATACATATACATATATTTTTTTTATTTTGCACAATATGAATTATGTTATTTGAACTCCTACAGTGCACAAACTACAAGCGAAATCTTATTTATGCATATAATTTTTTTAAATTTTATTCCATTAGAACACTTGGAGAGGAGAGAGCCCGTCAGTGATTCACTCCACGCTATTTATTTATCAGAATTAAAAATGAATGTATTATGTTATGTAATACGCTTATTACCTGATTTTTTTTTTTTTACGAAACACAAAAAAATATATACATATATATATATGTATATATATATATATTATATTTTTTTTTTTATTATTATTTTATTGTCTGTACGGTGATACAGTGACAATATTTGCAATAGAGGAAGTTACTCAGTCGGTTATGGGTAATCTAGAATAATTATTTTACGTTTTGGTCTTTTGATTTATCGGGTACAAAGGAAAGCTCTTAATTTTCATTAGAGAGTTGGTATTGGAGTTTGGTTTAAATGAAAACGTACATAATGCAACCAACGATTGTACCCATGACGGTACTTACGCATTAAGTCCCTTTACAAGATTTCGTCACGTACCGCGAAGCTACAGTATGATGATACAGACAGTTATTGTTCGAAATGGCTGTATACCTAAGACGGACAATTGAAGGCTTTGTCCCGAATGTATATACGAGTATACCGCAAGACTACGCAAAGGGCTTAATCGCGACATTATACATATAAGAATTTTGGATTTGAGATTTCATTTTCATTTTAGGAAAGAACTGAAAACGTGGAGTCGGCTATTTGTTGTTTTCATTGTATCTTTTATCCGAATCTGTTCTTTTATCCATGTAAGTCGCTTGTCTAATATTGTTCCTAGAGACATTTGGTTTCGTTTTGAACTGAAATAGTTACTTAGTTTTATTTCGGAGACATTTATCCCGGTGAAGAGAAAATCCCAACGACTTACGTTTATTACTTAAAGCCAATTACCTCAATGTAAGTTAAGTTATTGAGTAATTAAAATTGTATTTCTAAATATTAATCGTATATTGATATACATTAGTAGTACTCATCAATTTATTTAAAAAATTAGTGCGTATACGTATCAAAACACGTAAAATAAGAATATTTGTATCTTTCATTTAGACTTTTTAATACAAAAACGTACTTCTAAAGTGTTCTTAGTACATTAACAAGTTCTTAAATTTGTAAAAAAGTTTTAAAAAAATAATTCAACGGACTCTTTGATCCATAAATGGATTAAATATTGATATCTAAGTATTCATAAGTTAAAAATAATATTCGAACGAAACATCAATCGGAATTATTTTAATAGTAATTAAAATTATTTAAATTAGTTGCTAAAAATCCATCTGTTATCATCAATAAATATCCAGATGGGCACTGTCGTTTACAATCTAAAAATAGAATGCTTCGCACGGACGAAAATAATTTGAAACTTAAACGTTAATCTATATTATATTGCCATTGTTTTCAATTTTAAACAAAAGGTAATTATTACGTTATATGTTATTAATCTAAAATATACTTACCATAATTATTTTTAATGAACTTTTTATGAAATGACAAACGACTGTACATAGTCACCAGCAGGCGCGGTCGTTATGATGATTTAAAAATAGCATTTTGCTCTCTGGCTGAACGGGCGAAAAAATAAATAGAACTCGAACGTTATAAATCTATTTTAAACAAAAGGTCATTTTTATGTTTTTACAATAATTGATTTAAAAAATATTTACTGTAATTATTTTTAATGAATTCATATATATTTTTTTTTAACCTGTTATCACCCATAAACGACCCGATAGGTGAGGATTATCATGATTTAAAAATAGGATTCTGACCTCTGACCAAACAGGTGAAACGAAAATTTTTCTTTTATCCATTTAACTGTCGTTTTCGATTTAAAACAATAATTATTACTACATTAATAATTATTATTATTGTAAATCTTGAAAGTATTCTCTATAGTTAATTATTTTTTATGAGATTTTGTACAAAAAATGCATTAATTATTATTTTGAATCATTTGAGTGAAATAAAAAAAATTATAGTTTGCCCGACGTTTCACCTTCATATTAACAATTCTTTGATAATATAATTAAACTGTTAAATAAGAAATTTTTATATTTATATACGTATTATATAGATAGGCATACATTTAATACTTGTGAGCGTTGGATTCGTTAAATTAGAACACAATATCAAATGACTTAAAAATAAACGAAAGCACGACAAAAATCTTTACTATATATGTAAAAAAAATCACATTTACATGTCAACGCGGCTGATTGCTAACAGGTCACAGCCAACAGCGATCACGTAGATTATCTCCGCATGCTAGTTAGTAAATAAAAATAGGACTATGTTTGTCGTTTACGTTAAAATATTCAGTAAAAATGTTTACAGCTTTAAAATGTTGAAAATAAATGCTTTTAAGTGTATTAATCACAGCTGTTATGAATAGTATGGTCGAGGACGTAACACGCACAGCGAAAAGTAAAAGAAGAGTAACACTATCGGGTAAAAACAAGTATACGATAACCACATACATGCATTGCACGCGAGTTTGTTAAAACTTCATTTCCACTCATTTTTCGATCAATGAAATTTCTTTTTTATCAGAATATTAACAATTTGAATACTTTGGTATATTTATTTCGATTACAGTCCTTAACGTATTTATTTATATTATATTTGTTCTTGTTCAATCGTTTTAGGAACTCTATAGTCTAAAACAGGGGTGGCTAACCCAACATATCTTGCGGGCCATTTTGATAACGCATTATTACTCTGCGGGTCACATAACAAAATAAATATCCTCATATTAGTTTTGGACCCAATACAAAAAAATTTTGTAGTCAAAATTAAAAACAGAATGATTTATTATTGTTATTGTTATATTATTATTGTTTTTATTAGTACTCAAAGACATGATACACAAACGTAGATAATATAATAATGAAATGATTGACAATAATACAAATTTTGCAAATCTATATCTATGCGTGTATTTTCACATTGTAATTGGTGTTGTAGGTTTTCGTTTGTTAAGCTCGAACGTAATTTATGTTTGGTGAATTTCATTTTGGAAAAAAACGATTCGCAGGTGTAAGTCGACCCAAAAGCACTCACAACTTTTGGTGCCAGATTTCTCAAATTTAAACATTTTTCTTTTGTGACATAAATATCGCGAAAATCTTTTTTAGATACTGATATTTCAAAAATGTGTTTTAATTAATTATTAGTCAATCAGTTCCATTTGGAGATATTCTGGGGCCAATTCGACATCAACATGAAAGGGAGATGAATACATTTCAAATATTTTGTTATATTTGTCTAAATCAGTGAAATGACTTTTAAAATCAGCTGTAAGTTGTCGTATTTCAATGGCATATTTAATATAATTGTTATATTTGAATCTTTCAATTCTTTTAACAATGGAAAGTGTTGAACGTCATTTTTCAATCGAGGTTCAAATAACAATAACTTTTTCTGAAATGCTTTGATGTGATTAAATGTATCAATTATTAAATTATTTTTTCACTGTAATGATATATTTAATTGATTAATTTCGACAATATCCACTAAAAAGCATAAATCAGATTCTTAATTATTTTTAAATTCTGGTACTAGACTTTACTTTTGGTTCATAAACAAGTAAATTTCTTGACGTAACTCATAAAATCGTCGTAAACATCTTCCACGACGTAACCATCTGACACGACTAAAGTATACTACTTCACCATATTCAGAATCCAATTCTTTCAGGAACTCCTTAAATTGTCAGTGAGGAAGTGCATGTGATAGAATGTAATTCACTGTCTTTATAACTACTTGCATAACATAATTCATCGATAATACTTGGTCACATAAATTTTGTTGATGAATCAAACAGTGTATTATTAATAAATTATCTCTTTTACAGCAATTATGAGTTTTGTTATTAGATTCTATTTTATCGATCAGTAATTTTATAGCTTCCCTTCCTTTGCCGATAATAGCAGTTGATATTCCAAAAAGAATTTCCAAACCCAAGTAGTTTTCGCGTTAACATTTTTCAACAGCATGGAAAATATCTTCACCTTTTGTTGAATCTTTCAAACTTATCAAATTTAATATTTCTTTAGTTATTTGAAATAATTCATTTACTACACGAACGAATACTACAAGTTGAGATGTGTCTGAAATGTCTGTACTTTCGTTAAATGCTAAAAAAAATATTTGAAATTTCGAATTTGATCGTGCAAAATTACGATAATTTAATTTGAAATATTATTAATTCGACGACATTGTTTGCCGGGATAGACTTAGATTACTTTTATCAGGAAAAATATTCTTTGCTGCAGATTTCAAACATTCTTTCACAAATTCACGATCCGAAATGTTTTTATTTTTTGCAATCAAAAATGAAACAGAACGGTTCACTTCAACAATATTGGAAGGTTGCTGTAATGCTGAACCAAACATTTTTTGTTGAATTTTTAATTGCGACTTAAATTCCTTGAGCTTTGATTGTTTCACTTCTTTATCGAATTTCAAAAACGAATTATGTTTTGTTTCGTAATGCTTTTTATCGTTTTACTCCTTAAATATAGCAACGGTTTCTTGGCAAATAAAACACATTAATTTTATGTTTTGAATTATAAAAAAATACTTTTCTTCCCATTCTTTACTATACCTTCTATTTTTGTACACTATTCTTCTTTTTTTTGTACTCATGCGGAAAATTAGAAAAAAACAAAAAAATGTTGATATTTTAAATTTTAAATTTAATTAATTTGTTATTTAATGGAATTTGTATTACATGCTTTCGTTGAAAATGTATGAAAATGTCTACCCGCAATCACAACACACAAAACGAAACCACAAATCAATTTGTCAATTGACACTGAGCGTACTTCAACAGTCAAAGTGAGCGGATAGATTATAACAGTTATTGGCCACATTTTAATCATTTTTACTTATTTTTCACGACGGTCGATGGGCGTAAATATATATATATATATATATATATACGTGTAGGCGTACTAGAACATCTGCGAACCGCGATAAGTCTGGATTTTCCACAGATATCGATAACCCGCGAACATTCTCGAATTCCAACATATAATTAGTTATTAGCTGGTAAATACAAGTTGTTTTTATCGGTACATTTTTCAGTGTTATCCACCGAGTAGACTAAAATTATTATAATTGTAGCGACGACTTGTCATTAATACGAGCGCCGCGTTGCGCGGACATTCCGGAATATTCTACGCACGCCCGGTCAATATAAACGTAGATTTCCGACATGGAAAATTGTCCGCACAAAAATAAATATATTTTTAAACGTGTGATAAATCTTGCAAATCCGTTAACCACGTTAAACTATCCAAAGGGGCCGCGGGTTAACCCCCCCCCCTGGTCTAATACATGAAATCTGTTGCGTTACGTTCGTTTATAATACCCAATTTCAATTTTACTCAAGTACATTGTGCGATGTGAGAAAAACGATTTGACAGATGAAATATTCGTATTGTTTAGAAAACTTATTAAGTGTACTGTCCACTAAACTGTTATAACTTATGGGCGATAGTAACCGCAAAATGTTTAGTTGACACCCGATGTTGCTAATACGTAAACCCGACTAAAATTGTTTATATAATCTATTGACGTGTTTACGTTGTCACGTGTCCTACATACTCGTACCCTTATTATTTAGAGTTTATTTTACTACAAAAACAGTTTCATAAACTATAGGTTTTCTTATCCAATTCTCTCATATTAAAAAAAAATATGAAGTCCAAATGTATATCTACGGATTTAGTCGATTGATTTTCACGTGATTAATATAATTGATTATATTGAAAATACTATTCTCCGACTGTATATTCGTAAACACGATAATGATTTTATTTTTCTGTTAACACTAAATATTATTCGAAACATGTATATGTATACGCGTCGTTCAGTTTATTCAAATGCCTTATCTAAATCGTTTGGGTCAGTAGTTTGTATACTACTGTACGTGACTTCTTTAATGGGTTATCTGCCCATTAAAGATTTCTTTAACGGGGCAGATACTTTTTCCACTATTATAGTGTACAATCCACACGAACGAATAAAATATGTTTTCGTTATGGCCGCACAGTTGTCATTATCATAATACATACGATTCGATGGAATCAAACGTATATTTCAGTGGTCGTTATTCGACGAAATCGTATTTGTTTCTCGAAAATCAATTCTTTCGTACGATATCGATTATATACATTCATCCATTCCGCGCATAGAATTTTAAATCGTATACAGCAACACCGCGATGTTTGCGATGTCGCACGAGTACAAATACGACTCGAGTCTGAAAACGTACACGAAAACGAGGATAAACATCACACGACGCGTTTGCCCGCCGGACGGACGTGGTGGAGAGGAGAACCGAACAAATCGAGCGCAAATAAATTAAGTGCTGAAAGTAGGGCAACACACACGCCGCGTTCAAGAAAGTGCCGGGTGATTCGATCGTACCAAACCTGTGCGTGTGCAGCGTGATATGCAGTTGGGTGGCCACGAAACGTGGTCGAACGAATCGGGCGAAATCAAAAAAACACGCTGTTTATAAGTCCGATCAAACAAATTAACGGCGGTCGAAAGGGAACGGTACGGAGTAAATAACTCACGTGCGCCGGGATTTCGCGATGGCAAACGTCGTACGTAATCGTTCGGCGTGCCCGTACGGTAAAATAACACGAAAACAAATTGACACTGGGTCGCGGGCAACGCTCGGACGTAATACGCACGGACCCTAGTGAAGTCGCGCACGTCACGCTAAGCAACGAGAATTGATGGCGCGAGGCTGAGTGGGGGGCGTCCGAGAAACAAAAGTAAAACGCGCGTCGCCCCGTTTCCTTGATGACCGTGCGCGCAGAGAAGGCGAGGCGTCGACGAATTGCAACCACGGTATCGATGAAACGTTGTTAATGTCGGAAGTCTAACGTGAACAGAAGAAAACAACCGAATAACCGGCCGACAACTGTCACCAGTCGTTTTGGTCCGAACTCGTTATAACGTCCGTTTCCGAATAACCACGTGGAAATACACGTCCGTGCATACTTGAACATGCGGATTTTCGCCTCGGTAGTCTGCGATGATTCTTCGCGAATGGAAGAGAACTTTCGACGATTAATTAAAAAACGGACAGGCTAGTTTTGATCATTTGAAATCAATATCATCAGAGTTGTCCCATAGCAAAGTTACACCTGCTGTATTCTTATAAAGAAAAAAATATTAATAATAATAATAATACAAATCTGGCAATAACGCGGTTTACGTTCGAATGCAAGTCGAACGCGTATATTACAATAAGGATACGTGTACAGTGTAGTTATAAATACACCCGGAGAAAGAAAATATTTATTAGGTACACGCCTAAGTACATATGTTACTATTTTATTGACTTAAGTCGTAAAATATATTTTATATTTTCGACTAACGCTGCCGCACCGGTCACACTGTTGATGAAAATCGGGGCGATTTCAAGTCACGACTGTTTGTTTTAATAACCGCGCAGTCATAACAGTTTTAATGCGCTCTTTTTGTGATGGTCAAATTTAACGCATTTTTATTACTTCGGTCACATTAACGAAGTCGATAAAATTGCAGCAGTTATATTGATATCGTGGCCGTTTAAACTCGATGATAGATTTAATCATATATTATATATATATATACATATGCTCATATACGAGTTTCGCAATGGATTTACAAATATTGATTCGAATAATATTGTTATTTAATGACGAATAATACCGAGCGATGCGAAATAATAAAATCCAATTAATATATAAGGCTGTCGATGCTTTTTCTATAATAAAACAGTCCGATTGCAAATTTCTATAGTAACAACAAATCGTGTACCCAACAACCGTTGTTTCGTCATTGTTTTCTGTACAATATGCGTTTTATACGTGTATATAAGCGATATGACGCCATATTGTCGAACGACACAAAAAATAATATATACATTACCATTATTGGGGCTCGGACGATATCGCTATTGCTTGCGACTTTTTTTCTACTGTTCGAATTCGTGTCATGCAAATACGATTTCAATGTTTTTCGCACAATTTTACGCGGATACGATAATTTATAAAATAATAAAATAATTTATATGAAAGCGCATGACGTAACCATGTAATTATTTTTATACATTCCATAGAGAACATAACAAAATCGCCACACAGTACTCCAGAGGAAATGTTGGGTTTTTTTTTTTTATAAGTGCAATTTTTATTTTTTAACATACATTACATTTTATGGCAGAGCCCATAATGAAAAAAAATCGTTGCGCGCAAACCCTGACGCAAGAACGTTACCCGTCGCCTTGATAATGACGTGTCAATCATGCATTATATGTACACAATAAACAAACAATTCTGTTTAAATAGAATATCCGAGCATGCCCTTCGTGTATTTTCATTGCAAATTGCGATCGCGTTTGAATATTTTCGTTGATGGTAATCGATTTAAAATATTAGTTCTGCATCGGTATGAACCGTATCGATTAGAACAATACTGTTCATAAACGTACACTTTGGTTTTGTCTACGTTGTAATATAAAGTGTTGTGATTATTTTTATTTCTTTTTATTTCTTTTTAAGAAAATCAGATAAAAGGAATACACAGCTGGTAATTGAATGTATTAGTTCATGCTTTTTCAATAGATCGTATAATTACGGAATTTAATTGATTGAATGATAAAATAAAACAAATAAAATGGATAAAAAAGTTAACGTCATCAGTTTTCATTTGCAAGAAATGACTTTTTCGCAGTAATGAACGTTTCTTAAGCTGAATGAGCAATTGTTCCAACCATTAACGCACGCCCGTTAAAGTAATGAAATCGCAATAGTGCACTGAAATCGTTGTAGGTATTTCTCCGGATTTTGATAAATCATTATACAGAATGGACTAGGGAAACGGAAAAATTAAAAATATCACTTTCGGATGTCTAAAAAAAATATTTTCAAGTATTATCGTGAAAAACACAGAGTAAATAACATGCTACTAAAGATTCAAAAAACTAAAATCTCAAGTTTGGAAAATAATGTCAATAAGATGGTATCCGTTCCTTTTTTCCCTGGAATCTTACGCGGAGGTTTTGCAGGACTCTCTGTAACATCTCCATTAAAATCAAAATCATTTTTTCTTGGATTCTTGTCTTCAACTAGAAAAATGTTGTGCAGTATTCGACTGACAGTTGTTCGTCTGAGATCCAATGCTACTGCTTGTTTTCTTACAGAAAGTCGTGGGCTCTTTTTAAACGACGTTCGAACCGCTTCAATGTCCTGAATGGTTCGTTGAGTTCGTTGAACTCCTGGTGGTTTCTTTTTAAGAGCTGACCCTGTCCCCTCGAAATTCTCAATCCAAGTCTTGATTGCGTGGCATGAAGGAACACGACCATGACGTCCCAAATTGCAATTACGTCGAAATTCCCTGCGAGCGGCAATCAGACTATCGCCATTTTTGTATACGTCATCACGGCTAATACGCATTGTAAACCTACCCACTGATCCATGATTACTAAATGGCAGGTACCCGTGAACAAAAAAACAACACTATCACCTTTCTACCAGCTCCTCAGGGCTGCCACTAAAACTTTCAAATTTTCCCGTTTCCCTGGTACACTCAATACTCTGTATGTATTATATATTCCTGGACTACTATTTAAAATGACTATTATTATAACTAATTAGGCATTGCGTATTTACTGAATGTTTACACGGGTTTTAATAAAAATTTAATTTCAAAAACGATAAACGACATCATTATGTTGTATTACAGCATAATAAAATTAAACGATATTTAATATCATACCGTACTACATTTTGAACGTCCGTAATTTTAGACATTCGACATTGGATTATATTTTTCTACGTAAACATTTCTCTCGTTATCATTATTATAATTTTTATTATCATACGTCATCGTCGTAGAGATAACATTAAAACAATACTTTTTGAATCGTTTCCGCGAAATTCAATAACTATGTGGTATTTTTTATTTATTTTTTCTTTACATTTTATGCCAATTAGTTTATTAACTATATACAGACAATAGACAACTTACTGTAATGCAACGGACGTTAGAAGTGTTCTTTTTCATTTATTGAAATCCGATTTGTCTCAATTATTACGCATAATTTCGTCTGTATGGGCCATATTTTATGTTCGTGTATTAAACGATCGTTCGCGACATAACAAAATATATTTTCAAAGTTCAAAGTCTCAATGTAGAATCATAAAATATCTTATTTACAACAAATACATAAATAGTTTATACTGTTATACACTTATGTGTATAACTATAGAATCTAATGTGTATATGCTACATTTTGTTCCTGCGTTTCTTGTGAAATTAAAGAGAACGACTTTAGCACTATATAATATATACGTATATATGTATAACATATAATTATTGAATTATACTTTTCGTCGTCTAAATATTATTATAACGAAAAAATAACAATATTTTATTGTATTTGTATGATTTTTATTAATTATATATTAAATTTTAAGCCTATTTGTTTACCGTTGTTATTACTAAATTAATAAATGCGAAAAAGAAGATATAAAAATTAATTCAAATATTAACTCTTAGACTTACTAGTGTTGTTTTGTCGTGAAACATAAAAAAATGTCAATATTGATAATAATTTGAGCATTTATTTTGTGTTATACGTAATGTAAATATAAAATTAATGATTTTATTAGAATAATTAATTTTTATAAAAATTATTTTTAAATTTGAAACGTGTATACTAAATAATCGTATTAGGCTATTACAAAATGCTAAGCCAAAGATAAAGATAAATAAGTTTAATACTTAAATAAATATATTGATACTTACGTTGAAAGTTGAAACTACACGGCCATTTAATTAATTCGTCCGCTGAAACCTTGTATATTCAGAGGTCCACCTAACAAACAGGTTAATACCTGCTAATTTAATACCTTTCGAAGCTACGTGTTAAGGTAATCTTTAAAATCACTTCTAACCTAATTATACCTGAAGGTATCTAAGCACAAAATTAAATACACAAAAAAGATATTCAATGATATATAATTATCAAAGGTTTTCTTTAGCATTTTTTTAATTTTTTAAATTTTTTTATATAAATCATAATACCCGCGAGTTTATCCACGAGTCGTTATTTGTTTATTTTTTGTTTGTTTTAAAATGATCTGTATCTTATCTTAAGTGTAAGGTATTTACATTTTTTTATTACATTTATTATTCCCTTGTTATGTATAGTAATTTATAAAATATTTAAATATACACACACAAATATATTATTTTGTACCTTAATTGCACCTACACGTAATGTGATGTGTGCTTAATTATGTCATTACGATTTATGGCACTGATGTTGCGTATCGTCTACTATCATTTACAAGTGCACGCAACATGCCTAAAACAAAAAAAAAGTAATAAAACTAACTTTTAGACGTGAATTTTAAAAAAAGAATAAAATAAAATAAAACATAATTTGTAATATGTATTGACTCGTGTAGATACTGTGATCAAAATGTACGTAAAGACAACAAATTTAGTTTATAGTATTTTATACGCCGGCCGCATGTGAGATATAAATAGTTCGTTGTTGGTTAAAATATTTGAATACACACATATATATGTATTATTTATATTTCAGTTTGTCGAACGGAAATTCGGGAGATCACGCGTTGCGTCAGTAGTCATCTCGCTCATCAACGTCCACATTATAAAACGACAAACGTGAAAATCACATCACTGCTGTGTAACTATTGATACGGAATCGTTCACGTGCGAAACTCTATTGTAGAGTTTTTTAAGTTTTCACATTTCGGTGGAGCATGTGTATGTACGAGACGGAGAAGTTTGGACCCTCCTGCGACGGTCTAATTGATCGATCGACTCGGTGTGACGAACTCCGGAAATCCGTTTACTCGACAAAAGATGAAAAAAAAAAATGTTTTCGGTTTTTTTTATTTCGCGCGAGACAAATGTTTATTGGATCAATGGAAACGCATATAAATGTTGGACAATACATACTCCGCATCGTTTATGTGTGGGCAAATAATGCATTTCATCGGAAAATATTAAGTCATAATAAATTAATATGTTTCTGACAAAATATAATTGTAAATTAATACGGATCCGAAATAACATGTTCCAAATGTATTCGTTCGGAGAGTACATTTGTCGATAAAATATAGCCCTCCGTTTTAACGTCCATGATATCAATCTATTATATTACATAGATAAAATAACTGAGTGTATCGATTTAGATTTTTTAATATTTTTTCAAACATGCTCCCCTTCTACCGCAAAGACCTATAAAAAAAAATTTGATCGACCCATCTTCCCCATAACAAAATTTCTTAACACGGCTCTGTTGATGATGAAAATATGAAACTTAAATTACTGTAAGGAAATTATTTTGAGTAGAAATGTATTAGAGTAATAGGGTCCGAATAGCATACCATGGTATATTACTGATAATAATTCTGTCATTAAAATACTATCAGTTCAATATTACTTGAATTATTAAGCTCCCATTTTGGTTTAAAGTTAAATATATATGTATGTATATATATATATTTTTAAATTACATGTTTCACAAATGCATTAAATTATAATAATATTACAAATGAATTATATTTGAATGTCTTCATTGTTCTATTGTTTAATTTATATATGTGCGTAGTATTGTTCATTCACTTAGCACTCTTATATTGTCAAGGTCAACGAATGCGATTGGCTTATATAATCCTACGTTTGTACCATTTTTCAAAAAAAAAAAAAAAAACCGTTCCTTTTATTTATAGCATGAAGAGGTAAGACTGCAATGAAGTCTGTATAGTTATGTATACAACAAATTATTAAAATTCAACAAGTTCTAATTAAATAGTGATTATAATCAAATATTTCTAACCAATTAAAGACTTAAATTTACTACATAGTAATAATATAATAAACACGTTGGTTATGTATGTTTAAAATTTAAAGTTATTCATCACATTGATTATCATTATTGTTATTATTATTATTATTATCATTATTATTATTGATTTACCAAAGGTGTATGTGAACGTAATTGAAGATTTGCATGAAGGAGCAAATCCAAGAGTGAAGAGTTTGTGTAGAGAAAGAGGTCCATATATGTTTTTTTTTGGCATTAGATGAAATTACAAAAGATATATAGGATGAGGTATCATATAGTGTATGCTTTCTGTGGATGATATTGCACTAATAGATGCGAGTATAGGGGAAGTTAACAATAAGCTTGAAAAGTGGAGGGCAATCCTTGAAGGTAAAAGTTAGTAGGAGTAAAACAGAATGTATAAAGTATGGTTTTGGTGTAAGGGAGTAAGGAGCCAATAGGGATAGGCAGATAATGAGAATGTATGCTGAGAATGTGGATGAAGTTGAGAGGTTCAAGTATTTAGAGTCTATATTACAGAAAGATGGTGGTTTTGAAGAGATATCCTCTTTAAAATACAGCATTAAGTGTGGATAGATGAAGTGCAGAGAAGCGTTATGTGTTTTGTGTGATAAAAGGATTCTAATTAGGTTAAAAGGTGAATTTTATAAAACAGTGGTGAGACCTGGAATGTTGTATGAATGAGAATGATAGACAGTAGATACGAAAATAGAAAAAATATGAGGGCAACAGAAATAAGAATGTTAATATGATTGAATGGAGTGACTAAAAAAGATACAATACGAAATATGTATACAAGGGATAGCATATAGGTGGCTCCAGTAGTTGATGAAATGCGAAAGAATAGATTGAGATGGCTAAGACATGTTTGAAGGAGATGTGAGGGATCGAGTGAAGTGAAATGTGAGCACAAGGGTGGCCAATGTAATTAGGAGAGTGATTGATGGAGAAGAAGGAGATTATTATTTAATTTATGAATGCGTGAATTTATCATTAGATCTAACTCGTATATAAAGCCTTAGAAAACATTCCGACTTACCTATGTTGCAGATAATAAAGATAATGTATAGTAATAATCCAAAGTATTAATACGAGTGTATGGGGTAAACATCGATTATACTTGTTTATTTTCATTGAACGATACACGTTCTTTAACTACATCCTAATATAATCCTAAGCTACTGTGATTAATATAAGTAAAAATATACTTATCATTTTATAGAGATCATCGACGTGTAAATATATATATTTTTTTTTTACGTTTGTATTATGTTATGTTTTTTTATGTTTGAAAATACGCTCGTGTCTAATAATAATGCGTATTCATGGTATCATTACGATTTTCGGCTATAATCTCGACGAAAAAACCTATATAATATTTTTAAAGAAATTCTCGTAAACATTATAACAATACCACAGTAAAAATCTAATGTCACATTAATAATATTACACTTGAATATAATATATAAACGACCGCGTGGAAAACTGAGACGAACGAGTAATTTCAATTGCTATTGTTCTTATTTTGCGATAAGAACCATAATATAACTGGGTCTACTCGATATGTAACATGTGAAATTCCTCGTTTTATTTTAGATTCTGAATAAGAAAACTCGTATTATTTTAAAAAAAATAATAAGTTTTATTTTTTTCCTGAAAAAACCCCACTCAACATATTGAATCGACATAGTATTTATGTCGGAGAGTATACCGATATTGAGGGTGGAATAAACGATGTGATTCCGACGATTCTCGTACAATTCGTTTTCAATCTAAATGTAACTGATGTTCGACAGTGATTTGAATAGTCTAAGTCGTTCGTGTTTCATTAGAACCCTAAAAAATGTCACGTATACAACTAAAATAAATTCAACGTTGCGCCGGAACGTATTGCGAGTGCTGTAGAGTATGTGAACAACATTTATGGACTAAACGCCTACCAGAAAATCGTTGGTCGGAAATTTCGGCACCGCCGCGGACAGCGTTTGTTGCGGACGGCGCGCAGTGGTTTCGTAAACGTGAGAACGTTGTCATGGCGGGGAGACACGAGATATTCGAATGGAATGCGCGTGCACAGTGTGCTGTCGGACGTTAATGGGGAGTGGATAAGGTGTGTCCGACGTAAACGGAATATCGTTATTGATAATGATGATTTTCGAAAAGACGCCGCGTCGATCATAATGAAAAAAAAACAAAAAACTAACCGTAGAAACCCCCGAACGAGATAACGAGACACGAGTGGTTTGGAACGGTTCGGTCTTGCTTCACTCGTCTCGCGGGTCAGCGCCTCGCGCGCTATTCGAAAATAACGTTATAAATCTGGTCGCGTTCGGAAAACGGTTCACGGCGGGAAGTCCCGTTTACTTCGGTGTCTATGAACTTTACGGGTTCGCAAAAACAATCGCGACGAAATTTCCGAATAGCGGGCAATTCGGTGTGGGTGTAGGTTTTTGTTTTTTAGTCACGTTCGCATTTCACGCGAATGCGTTTATTCGTTCCGTTGTCGACCGTCGACGTCAGTGTCGCGTATATTCTACGTCGATCAGTCGTCGTAGTGTGAACCGACCGGGATACACGTTATAATTTTGATAGTCTAGAACGTGAAAGACACACGACCACACGGTTTATGCGGATCTATCTGGAAACGGAACAAAATTCGACCGTATCTCGCCGCCACGCGGTATGGGCGCACACGCGCACGCGTTGCGCGACGAGGTAAAAAGTCGAATAAAACAAATGTCACGGCGTCAAAAAACGTTCGCGCGGTCGAAACCCGAACGACCGCGTTCGAATGCGATTCCCGTAGATCGTTGTAACCGCGGACGGGTTGTCCGTTAACGTTTTACTCTCGGAAGACAATGGCAAGCGCGTAGGCCTCTACGTAGGCGACGTGGCGGCCGGCGGTCGTACTCGCGTGACGTGATTTGGGTCAAATCGATACGGCACGTTGCAGAGGCGTAGGTAATTTCGTTCGTGAAAACGCACTTACGCGTTGTACCCGAGCTCCGACACCCTTAACGTACTCCGGACACCGGTGAAGTTTTCGAAAACAGCGTCTGACGGTTAAAACCGACGGGTTTACGTCACGACGAGATTCGACTTGTCGACCCGGTTTCCAAACACCGCGGTCGGTGTCCGTCCATTGTCGTTAGGAAACGATGAGATTTAACGAGAGAAAACACGCACGCGGAATCGCAACGTTACGACATCGTTGCTGAGATACCGATTGTCCACGTCGTTTAACGTCCGCGCGATCGACTGCGGCCGACACGACCGTTTCAGAACGAATACCGGCCAGCTCCGCCGGACTCCCGTGTTTACTCGGCAACGCAATACGACACAATTGGATCAAAGACCGGTCTTCTGATTTCGAGTACTCCTCGACAGTCGTTTTTTAGGACTGTGTAGCGTTGTTCAGGGAGGCTTTTTGTCGTCGATAAAAGCCGGGAAACGATCGCCGTTTCCGATAAATCCGAACGGACGGGACGATGAGAAAAATACGCCCGTACGCGTCCGCGACGGAATAAGTCACGTCCCGCCGTCCGAGGACCAGCGGCGACGGACGGTGGCGGCGCGCGGTTCCGTCCGATGGCAATGACACAGTGTCGGCCGTGAACTCCGGACGGACGGAGTCGGCGTACGTACGTACGTACGTACGTAACAACGCGACGGAGGTCCGCGACGGACGAGAGACCCGCGCGCCAAATCCGCACCGCCGCCCGTTCGCGCGCGCGACACACTTGGCAACGTCGCGGCCGCGCGCGCAACGTTCCGACTCCCCGACTCCCCCACCGCCGCCGCCGCCTCCGTCGGGACGTCTGGCCGCTCTCTCTCTCGCTCGCACCGTCACCACGATCGCGCACCCTCTCTTACCGCGCGATCTCCGACGACGTCGCCGCCGCCGCCGCCGCCGCCGCCGCCACAGCAGCGCTTTCGGAAACTTTTGACGACAATGTCGGAACGGGCGCTTACAACACGCGGCCCGGCCTCGTTTGAACTCGACATGGCCGACATGGAGACCGTTCGTGTTCCGTTTCCCGGTCCGTCGAAACGCCGCAATCCGCACGGCCGACCCGGGGACTCGCATAATCGGCCGAGGACTGCGTTGGGTTTCCTGCATGTCGTTTGCATTCGAAATCGCGTCTCGGCACGTCACGACGAGCCGACGTATCGACCGTTTTTTTTTATTCGTTTTTTTTTTCCTAGTCTGTAAAAACCGAATCTCCGATCCCATTGTGTTCGCGCGAATCGTATTTCCGATTACGCTCTCGTGGTCCCGTAATCTGTACACTTCGTTATACGCGTGTATGTATTCATGTACGTAAATACGCGTGCATCCAATACAGTGTCTTTGAACCCATCGATGACGACGATGACGATGATAATGATGTCGATGATGTCGATGACGACGTCGGACGGCTGGCTGGTCTCGGTAGTTTTTTTTTTTCATTACATTGTCGAGATAACAGAATGGAAATTAATGGAAATCTCCGTCTCGAAGAAAATCGTGCTTCGTCCTCATTGGGGGACGTTATTACTGCGCGTACGCTCGCGACGTCCGGCAGACTGCAGCGTCTTTCGGTTTAATTAGAAATGATCGGCCGAGACGTCTCGCCCCGCTCGAACACCGAGTAGGTATGAATTGCGTTCCCGAAAAAAAGGTCACGGTCCTCGAGCTACGCGTATTGCGGCCCGCGTATCCTTGAGATCATTGCGTGTCATTACGTCTCCGGATATTCCGTTCGTCTGCGTTCGGCAATACCGTTCATTGTACAAACGATGATCTACGTTCAGCGTTCACCGATCGATTTCGCCGACGGCCGGGCCAGCGTGCGGTCGACCGTCATAACAGTTTATTGGAGTTCGATCGAAACGAACGGGGTCGACACGAACGAAATAGTCGACGGCTTTCAAAGTCGATATTTTTCAACGAAATAATAATAATAATAATGTTCAACGTTGGTTGAGACGTTAACACGTGCGGGTGAAAAACGGAAAACGGTGAATTCGAAAAAATATCCCCAAAACGCAATTTCGCGTAGGAATAAAAAATACTTAGGCCGCAAATAAACGTGAACGATTTCACGAACGAGACGGAACTTACAGCGGCCCGTCGACGTCGAAATCGGCGTTGTCACGTGCGTCGACGTAACGAACGATGTCGATGTTGCGGGACGCGAAACGTAAAGTCACGGGAATCGTCGATATCGGGATTCGAACGAGTAAATAACTCGGAAAACATCAAATCGTAGCTCGACGCATTCGGTACGTGAGTTCGTACGATGCCGACAAAACATGTTGACTTACAAAAAAAAAAACCATAATGTACCCGTCAGGGACGTACACAGAAAAAAGTTTTGGGGGGTTATTTTGAAAATCATTAATTGAAAGTTAGAACTTTTTATTTTAATAAGTATACGAAATTTTATCATGAACATTTGCTTTACTTACAGTACGTTTTTCTAATATAAATATAGATTAAACATAAAGTCAATGGACTAAATTTAATTTTCGTGACGTTTTAGCCATTACGTTAAGAATATCTTCATAGTTAACTTCCATATCTCTATGTATATTTAACATATTTTTATATTGCTTTGGCCAGTGGTCCACAAACATAGTGTTGCATTAAACCCGTCTAATAATATAATATAATATTAAAACCGAACAAGCAAATAACCAAACATTTTGGGGGGGGGAGGGTGTTTGAACACCCAAAACACCCCCCTGTGCACGTCTCTGTACATTATTTTTTCGTTCCGGATCACGAGTGGAGACGACGAACGCGTTGGTTTGTACAACGATGCGGGTTTTGTTTTGTTCTTTGTTCTTTGCGTACACGCTTTTTTCGTCTAGACGCGCGTTATTTTCCGGCGACAAATCGTATCCGACCGGTGACTCGGGCCGACACGTTTTTCGATGATCTTCCCGGTAGCGGATAGCAACGCGAAACCCGGAAACGGAATCCTTGTCAGATGTCGGATCGGTATTTGTTGTTTCCCGTCGAATATTCGGGCACGGCGAAACACACATTGTTTTGTAACCCCCGAGTGCGCGCGCAACGAAACACCACGCGCCCAAAGCATTCGTATTGACGTCATACTGTACCACTCTGTACACACACACACACGATACGTATGCGTCGTACATCATGCGTGTTGTCGTTGCTGCTGTTGTTGCTGCTGTTGTCGCTGCTGTTGTCGCTGCTGTTGTTGTTGTTGTTGTTGTTGTTGTCGTCGTGCTCTCGGCAAACACCGTGCGTATAATAAAGTTCGTTTTACAAATCACTCGAACGAGGTCGTTCGGTTACCGTACGAATGTCATCCGACGGTATTTACACGAGTCCGGTGTTTGCTCGACTGAAAATAATATCAATAATGTTCCTTTTCTTTCATTCTTTAAACGTATCGCGACAACGTTCAAGTGGAAAACATCGTTTCGGCAAAACGAAAACGCCAACAGTTTTCGTAAACGCGAAAATGTGTTTTATAAATACAAGGAGTTATTACTGCTGAAAAGGTTCGAAACACTCGTTTTTTTATTCGTTCAAACTATGTGTACGTATGGTAACGTATTATACAATTATGATATGTCTAAAAACCAATTGTTAAAACAGTGACGTATTCACAATACAAAGCGATGTCTGTTCTCTGTTTTCGTAAATAATAAAAAAAATTTTTAAAAAAATCGTTCATTTTTAATGATTAGTTGCGTATAGTTTAAGTACGCAACAGAGTGTGAAAGTATAATGTGTACGTTTTTTTTCGGGATGGTCGTATACGACGTTTCGACTAGGCGATAACGACAACTCGACATTATTTCAAATAAAACGTGACGATGCGCAGTAAAATATAAATGTTTGGAAAGTATGGTAACAAACTTTCCAAAGAAAAAAGGGCCTACTTACTTCGAAAAGTACAGATATGGAAATAAAGAAAAATCTACTGAAGACCTATGTTTGGAGTGTGGCACTTTATGGACGTGAGACGTGGACAATAGGGACAGAAGTCTGAAGAAAAGGAGCTACTTGCATTTGAAGCGTAGTGCTACGGAAGACTTCTTAAAACGAATCGGGCGGATCGTATAAACAAACGAAGAAGTATTACGTTGGAGTGGAAGAAGAAAGAAACTTCCTATAAAAGCTCTGAAAACTAGAAGAGCTAAGTTAATTGGTCGTATATTACGACGTAAGAACAACTTACTTGGAATAATAACAAAAGTGGATCCATAGAAGGGAAAGGACAGTCGAGAAAGGCCACCACTAGAACTCGTGGGTCGAGTAGTTAGGGATATGAGATGCGAGACATATTACGATTTAAAAAAGAACGCAGAGGAGCGGAAAGAACGGAGGAACGCCGCCGACCAGCCCCTAGGCTGTTGACGAAACGAAGTGAAGCGGTAAAATTAAATCGAATCTCAAGGATGACCGTAAAAAAAAAAACAAAAAAAACGTATACAAGTGAATTTTTGAACAGAAAAAAAAATCTGATTTTTGAGACGTTCACACAATAGTTATAAACTCGGCATTTGAAAAAAAAAAACGAAGTGCACAGAAATCACGTGAATTCGTATGCGCGCGCGCGCGCAGCAGCGTGATCAACCGAATTCGTTCAAACACCATGTCATAAATATAATAACGTGCCGACAATACGACTTATTTCGTGTTCCGTATTCGTTCCAAATGAATATAATGCGTATCACACACGCGTACGTTTACGTTATTAACATACAACTCGTTAACGTCGGGTACGTGCTCGGTATAATCATTGGGGGATTTTCATCATTTACTGAACCCGACTATATCAGAATGTAATTATGCACGTCTGCCGTTCCACACTAATTAAAAGCGTATCCGTCTACCGTCCGTTGTAATCATGTTACCGCGTTAACTGCAGACGTACATCCGCGTTTCAAAAGTCACGATAGGAATTTCGTCGGATAACGTGTTATCGTTCTCGTGAAACACGCCACGACCGCGGATTGCGTTCGGTCGTAATTTTTTTCTTTTTTTTATTGTTTATTGTAATTTATTTATTTATTTATTATCATTTCTTTTTTCTGTTTTCCATAAATAATTTCAAAATACATCAACGATTCTCGATTCGACGGCTTTAAAACGTCCCCGATCGACTGCAAAACAGGATTTCACTTCGCCGATACCGACAACGGTCAGATTGACAAGATTATCCGAAAACGTCGTCCGCATTTGTAATGTACGACGGCGGTCGAAAAAGTAATGAGAATTCTTCTTCTCCTCCGGAGAGGAAAACAAATCGAATCGAGTTACGCCGTGCACCGACGTGTAGCAAAAACACGTCCCGCTATTACGACTGCGTGTACGTGTATATTCGCAAACCGTTTCGGTACATTTTAATCACATCGGATTTCGGCACAACATTCAATTGAAGTAAATTATACGTTGGAGTCAAAAACGCAATTTACTTTTAAAAAATGGTAATTTAGAAAAAAAATTCATTTTTTATTCGGTAAAAATCCTTTGTGAATTTTCCGTTTAATTATGTACGTCATTTGATAGTACAATAAAATAGCTTGAAAATAAAAAAAAAATTACATTGAAAAGTTGAATATTTTTGAAGGTACACAAAAAAATTGTAGAGTAGATTCAGTTTTATTAAAAAAAAAATTAAATTGCGCATAAAAAAAAACTAATAGAGTTAGACCCCTTTTTAAGGGTTTTTCTCGACAAATTCCGGTATAGTTTCGTATGAAGCCGGCTGGTCACGGGACACGTTGTACATACGGCAAAACGTCAAAATAAATATTCCAAAACAATGTCCATCCTAACGGCGGCTTAGTGTTCATAATTATAACTTGATAAGGAGAATTGTATACGCGTTTAAAATGTTATTTAAGGCAAAGTTCCTAAATCCGACGGAGCTATTACATCGGTATATCATATAACAATCATTATCACAACAAAACCAATCTTAATTCCTGCGTTACATAATATTTGTACACTAATTATGACGACGACCTGCTATAGCGTCGCTCAGAACCGTTTTCCGTGGTCGACGATGTTTAACCGTTGTCCTCGAACTCGAAAGTTACAAATACAACTCTAAAATCTCCGTCTAAATGTGAAGCCACTCGTATTATTTTCCGTCCGTATAACGTATACTCGCAGTGAGACTGAAACGTTCCGATGACAGCCTTTTACGATCGATGTTCGTATTTTTCTTTGCAATTGTCGTCGCACGTTCCACACGAGCGAAACACGAAAATCCGGATTATATTTTCAGGCGTTATGCAAATATGTCCGATCGGTAAGAGTGTTCTGAAAGGTGCTCTTTGCCGCGACGTCACGGACGTTTTTGCACTTCACCCCCGAACGGAATGTCTGGCCCCGATAAATACAAAGGCACAATAACCGACGCGCTGTGCGACAAAACAAAAAAACAAAAAACAAGTGCACAGAGCAATAATGTTGTACGCGTATATATATATATATATTTATTTTTACCGCAGTATACATTTCAGACCGTTACGTTCAAGGGTTCTTGACGTTTAATCGTGAATATACAACGCTAAAACTCTTGCCACAAAGCTAAAATCTATTCTGGTACGCGACGGTATATATTATTCCGTCCGCGCTCGACCCGTAATTTGAAATCTATACAGTATACGCGGAAAAATAACGATTTCGATCGCGATCCGCAGTGCAAAGCGCATTGACATTTATTGTCGAAAGCAAAAAAAGAACGTCACGAAAGCAAATTCGACCTGATTAAAAATATCGTTACGCTCGTCTCCGAACGGCGGTGAACTTTTTTAGGTAACGTGGCACTCCGCGAGTTGAATTACCGAAAATCGATCGAACCGTCCGAACTCCCCCACAGACCGCGTCGTACTGCTAAACGCGCTCGGTAATCATTTCGGGAAAAAAAAAATGTCATTTGTTTAATACGAACTATGATTTAATCGAATTCACGAGTTGTAACCGTACGGGGTACGGGAACCGTAACGATTGTTCACAAGATATCCCAACGTGCACAACGTGATTTGTATCGAGCACATTTGATTGACGCGATTGCGACTTTCGAATGTTATTTTTGTATCGTTCGGTAAGAAACGCAAATACTATATTAAACCGGTAAACGTTTACAGCGTTTAAACATTACATTCGTAAGCCCGACACGAACATTTCTAAAATCAAACACAACGCGGTTTTGTGATAATGCGTAATTAACGACTTCGTCGGAACGATATACAATGAATCACGATATTCCGTGAAAATCATAAAACCTTACACGGCCAATAATTTATCGGATATTTACATTTATAGTTTTTTAGTTCATAGCATTACTCGCTTTCATATTTTTATCATCAGCACGACTATTATTTATAATTCATAACTATTATCTTTCACTACCTACGTACACTAAGTACATAATGAATAATACACAATAACGACTGATACTTTAAACGCGTCTTGACTGCATTATCTCCCCGAGGTCTTAGTACAATATTATTGATTATGATCCCAAGAATTTGTTCATCCGTTCGATTATCACTCTTCCTTCGATGTACTAGCTTTACTTTCCGTTTAATCATTTTTAACGAAACAATACTATACGATAACGTACAGACTTTGCCGAGAGGCGTTTCTGTTTGTACCCGCTAGTGAGCATATGTTTTTCAAATATTTTGAAAACACAGACATCAAATGTTTCATCTTTCGTTGTATTTTACCGTATTCGTGACATACACACGCGGAAGGAAAAAGCGAAAAAAAACAAAAATCGTTTTGGAAAATGTGCAACGGTCGACGTTTTTCTATTTCTATACGCGCACTCGTAATCTCGCGATCATTGAAATATTATGATGGTGCGTACATCATAACATTGTATTTACACTTCACTATTTGTAGACGCTCGTACACGTTACTTGATACCGAAAATAGCTACGGGTCTTAAGCACCCCTGAACTCAAATACCTAATATGCACATCACGCGGCACGAAGCCAAGAGAGAGAGAGCGAGAGAGAAAATGTCATTTCCGTGTGAACTTACCGTTCGAAAATAATTGACACGGTCACACGTATATTTTACGTTTCGTTTACCGCAATTGCATCATTCAAAACGCATTAGGAAACGGTGCAATTGATATTTTTAACTACGCGACATACGCATCAAACCGACGCGGTTTAAGCACTCGTGACCTCGCCCGTGTGGCTACACAGGTAAAACCCAAACGGTTACGTTTTCGTGTAGATTAAATACCGAACAACGGTTTTGAAGTGCCTGGCATTTCGCTAGTGGAGCTGGTGTGTACACACGTCCGTGTAATGTTCGAGTAAACGTATACACGCAATATAATGGCCGCCTCGGCTTCGTTCAGGGTCAAATTAATAACCGTCGCGTCCTGTATGATACGTTTTGTCCGGAATGACTAAATTTTATTGTTTCCCTCGGATAGTCACCGGGATCAAACAATACTGAATCCGTTTCGTGCGGCGGTCGCCGAACACACGGTGTGATATCGCCGTTTATACTCGTATATAAATTCATCGTACAAAATCTCGTTGTCGGTTTGTCTACTTTTTATCACAAAAAAAAAAAAAAAAAGGAGCTAATGAATAGATTATAAATAAATATATATATATATGAACTATAACTCTATCAACGTCCTGGTGCAATATATAGGCTGTTTCCGATAAGTCGTTTCCGGAAATATAAACGTTGCATATAATCTGACAAATTTAGTACAATTACAGCGAGGGATCATACTGCTCGCACATATCGTGAATAATGATATAATTATTGTGATAAACATTATCGTCTCAGCTAGAGGCCTGTACAACTAGACTGCTTTTAGTAAAAATGAAATCAAACGTACGACGAATACCTTTGACTGATGTTAACTGATGTTATAACGTAATAGTATTTCGTTTCCTAAACGATTTTAATTATTGTGAAATTTATAAAATAGTTTGCATTTAAAAATAATATACTGCTTACATTTTTTCGACGGAGAGCCGATCGGTTCATTTCTAATAACTATAGTCCATTTTTTATGATATGAAAACAAAAAATGCATAATATCTTAATGAATTATCGAAAACAGTGCAAAAGAACGGTCTATTTTTTTTTTCATTTAATTATAGTGAATCGCCACCGTTCCTGTACGAATCTCAGCATTTGCACCGCGATGTCCAGTGCACACTCCGTGCGACAATTACGCACGCGTACAGACGTTGAAATTCAGATTTTGATCTCGCACCACAAGTGCATTTGTGACGTTTACGGTACAAAAACGTTATGATCACAGTAGAAAATCATAACGATACATATGCGTAATGCGTCGATCGTTCCGGACCGACGGTCAACGACGACGCGACACGGACGGCGGTTAAAAATGTTAACGACTTGTGTCGCAATACAGTGCGGAACGATTGGAAACAACACGCGGCGTCCTGGTCCCGGGAAGCGGGCGCGTAGACGAAACAACGGACACGGTCCCGCGGGGATCGACATCGTTTTTTACGTGAATACGGCAAGCCGCGGCCAAGTACGAGTAAACGCGTTCACGCCGTTTGGTCGCCGCGCCGCGTTACGGTGCACATCGTATTCCCCGGAGCGTAATAACGATGTTCCCATGCGGCGGCCGGGACAGCGAACCGACGCGTCCGCAAGATCGTCGAAAAGTTCCGCTGGATCGGCGTCCGTCCGCGACGTTATTGTCACGATCCTCCATGGCGAACGATTCGGTCGTGCGTTGTGGTCGCCAAACGAGATGGCGGCCACGGAGCGCCTCCTGAAGCGGTTCTGAATCGTTTGCGCTGCCCGGTTTCCAGGGTTGCGCTCGCCGACGGGCACGGCCGACTTTTTCGACAAGTCCGGATTTCGCGACACTAAAACGTTCGGTACGTCTAACCTCCGTCGTCAAACGTGTTTCCGGAAACAGCGGTCCTAAAAAGCGGACATAATCACGGAACTCAAAATCACCCGTTGAAAGGGATTAGTAAAATCGAAACAGATTTGAAAAAAAAAAATTTAATAATTTAATGTTAGCTCTTAAGTGTTGTATGGAATTTTAGCGAGCCCAAAACTCGGGATGTCCGTCATACATATTATACGCGCGCGGTATCGATTCCTCGCGGAGAACGAACACACGCGTTTGGCTAGTCGACGACATCCTCCGAGAGCCGAAATCCGCGCGTATATATATCTTAGTTAAATTGCAATAGACTCACCAATATAAGTGTGCCTTTATAAGCGTGTGAGATCTTATTTATTTATATACATATATATATTGTCGAACGCAAACGAACAATAAACGTGCACGAAACGTACCTTTTAAATGTATTATGCGAAATCCGTTTACGAACACTGTATATATATATATATAGGTTTGTGCATTAAAAACAGATCTCCTGGAACGTTGATGTGAAAAGACAAATGTCCAGTAATACCGACCGAACCCATAAATCCGTCGTAGCGTAATCTTATTATTTTATTTTTTTTTTCATCTGGTATATTAAAACTCGAAAGGTCTTCCATTGGAACAGATTTTTATCTCGTTTTCGTTTTTATTTTTAAATCTGAATATTGACGTGCGCGTTGGTGAACGAGTCGTTCTGATCCGACGATACAACGCCGTTTTGGACGACGACGATCATTCGACGATCGTCGTACACGATTTCCGATCATCACTGCGATGTTACGGATTCACACGCCGAGTGTGCTGTTCGATGAATGAATGAACGAATAGGGCGACATCGGGTAAGACGAGATTGCGTACGACGCACATTTTTCGGGAACGCCAAAAACACGCGCGAGTTTGTCGAAATCGCCTGACTTACGTACGCTACGTTGCGCAGAAACGCCGATTTCCCTTGCCGGCCTTATCGTGCTTTCTGCGAACGTTGTTTACGAAATCAACTGCTGAGAATACGGGCGACGTCACACAAGAACCGTAGACGGTAAAAAAAACATGTGCGCAATCGCGTGCCCTCAAATGTGTACGATCGCGCACACGGCCGACAAGGACCGCATTAACAACCGGCTGTGTACGAGCGGTTATGCGTTTAGGTTATGCGTCGTTGCGCTTGTTGTCCCGTAAGTAATTTTTGTAAAAAAAAAAATAATAATAATAACAATAATAATAATGACAATTGGAATTTGGTTGTTGGTCAAAATGCCGTGAATGAAATACAACGGTATTGGGGTTTTCGCATCCCGGCGGAAATCGTTTTTCTTTCGCGCGCCATATAACGGGTGGGCGGATGGCGGGAATTTGCGACTAAATAAATCGCGAACACGATCTAGTCTGAGAACGGCTCCTCAATTGCTTGCACGTTATCAACGCGGATTGTTGTGCGGTACGACGGAGGGTCGGCCGAAATGCGTGCGATACATCGATTCACGTAATAACGAAATGTTTTTAATCGCCGAAATTTGTAGAATAGCGTTAAAGCACATTTCTCATTTGTTGATACATCCCACCGACAGGAACATTCTTGAATCCACCGTGCAAACACCATAATTATAATCATCTGTGTGTATATATATATATATATATGTAAAAAAAACAAAACGAACGATTAAAATGCAATTCCAAACAACATTATACTTTTGCGTTTGATTCACACGCGCCGGATATTTCTATACGAAAACAATTTAATGTACCGGTTTATTTCCCATGTCCGTTGTACATTCCGTGATTAGATATACCAGATTCGTTATCGCTCCGTTGGCCCAGCACTCTGAACATCCTGTATACATGACAGTTTTCACAATAACTTCAATTGAATACGGTACGTACGACTTGTCAAGTATGCATTTAACAAGTCATCATTCGGTGACTACGCGCGTTACAATGAAAAAAAAAATGTATATATATATATATAAACGTCCGCCGACGAACGCCGTTTTCACAATACGCCCGCCGCCCGACATAGAGCGTTTTATTTTCGTCGCTACGCGTTACAATAATAACTATTTCAGATCCGGATGTACCGGACGCGTCCGCGATCGAACTTTGGAAACGTGTATACATATATGTGTGTGTGTGTTCAATAAAGGCATTTTCACGACGAAACGTCGAACGCGTATATTACACGGTATGTTCCAAAATAGACTTTCCACCGAATCGTCGTTAGCCGTCGAGAGTATGCCCGACGCGTTTAACCGAAATCGTCGGCCGCAGTGAAAGCGGTGAACGAACACGTCGAATAATTGTCGACCGTCGATTACCGTCAACTCTGTACAGGGATAATTTATTTAAATTTACGTGTGTGAAACGTTAATTACAACGTAATCGGTGATTAAAAATGGAAACGCGCACGGACTAAAACCAAGAAAGCGATTATCGTCGTGTGACGTACTCGCTTTTTTTTTTTTTAACAAAACAATAGGTACCATTAAACACTGCACTAAAATTATTTCGAACACACTTGATAATATGTTATCGTTTAATATTTAAGTTGTACGGTGCATTATAAAACGTAACGAACAAACGTCCATAAAAGAAAATGTTCCTCTAGCGTGTTTCGGTTTTGCCGTTTGAAATCGTATCATTAAATCCATCGTGAATTATAGAAAAAAAAACGAAGAAATCGGAAAGAACGTTATAATTTATTCAGACGCCTCGACAAAACAGTTCACTAAACTCGCTATACTGTTGTACTCGCGGTATTATCCAAACGCCAATCGATTCCGAACATTTCAAATTAATAATATTTCATAATAGCAACGAACGTCGACTGTGATATCCAGTGATATTCCCCGTTTGACGTGTAGAGCATGATTTTCCGCGTTAGATTTTTTTCTACGTACGGTGTTTATATCATTGGAATAGCTCGCGTACAAAACAAACGGACAAACTGGCAATAACGCATTTGACGCTAGTTAAAAATTTCAAATAACGATACGTGGCAATTAAATACGTGCTCAAACATGCATTAGTTCAGAAATTCAGAATTCATTATGCCACAAGAATAAATTATTTATCCGTCATCGTACAACTGTAATTAAATACCAACCTAAGTATAATTATTAATCGATAATACCTACAAATATTATCCGAAATTAGTAGGTATTTATAAAAGTCAAAATGTTTTTAAGGCGAACTGTTTTTCGCTCTTTGCATATTTGATGCGGCGGTTTCGGCGGAAAAATTTCGAGTCTTCGTGACGTATCTAGTTTAGCTACAAAATCGAATTTGTATCGTTCGGTATAAAATGTATTAATTGTATATCAACACGCAATTCCGCGTGTGGCAAATATATACTTAAAAATTAGTTTTTTTATTATTAGTTATACAAAATGTTCGTCTTTAACATTACCCGTATTTGTATTATAAAATAAATAATGTAAACAATATTATACGTCGTTGTTAGTGAAATTATCATAATAATAATGAAAGTTTCTACGAATTTGAAATTCAATAAAGTGACTCGACGTTGTGACATTTAAATTAACGTTTTCTATACGCCGCTACAATTTGATATAAAACAGCATCAAGTCGCTATCGTTTCCAAACCACCTCAACTAATTTACAGACTTTAAATAAGTTAAAATTATCAAAAGATGGATAATTATAGGTGAAATAAATGTCGCTTTAAACCTACCTAATTCCTATAATTTAATATATGATGTAACATAATACACATATTCGTTATTTCTGGTATCTATTTTACTAATACTTTTTTTTCAACTCAAGAAAACCTTACAAGATCGGGTTTTTTAAAAAAAGTTATATCCCTCATTATTTGTATATATTTTGCTTATGCATTATTATTTATATCTCATACAAATATAACAGTATTCATTTAATATATTTAACAATTAAAATTTTTCTAAAATACATCGTTCAATATTAACAGTGTACTTAAATAAGTTGTTTGAATAAAAAAGAAACGAAATTGATTTACGGTTTAAACATAATGTAAATATTTAGGAAATAATAAGTTTATCGATACAAATCATTGAAATATTCTAAACTATTAATGTATAAAATATAATTGTTCTATGAAGAATCAGTATAAATTCTTCAACTGTCAAATTACCGAAAAGAGAATTTAATGTATAGCAAAACGATTTCTACTATCAGTACACAATGCTTCGGTTATAAATCACGAAAATTCAACGAATACTTTGGAAAATAACGACAGATTGTTGGAATTGTTCCATAACATCTAAAAGCAAAATATTTTTATTTCCTCCCAGAAAATTGTTTTTGTTATAAATAAAAATAGAGAAAATATAATTCATTTTCCAGGCAAATTCAGAGTACGGTTTCAATACGGCATAGTGCCATAGAAATCCTGTTCGTTTTTTTAAATAGATGTGTGACACACGGAAATGTTTTCGTCAACAAAACACTGAACTAAATCTTTCTGGAATGTTAAGCTATCATTATTATTATGATCGTTATTGAGTTCGTTGATACACATTTGCAATATTTACCCGTTTATAATAATTATATACTTATAAATTATGACGTTTATAATATGAATAATATATGGTTGATGATATAACATAGCGTGTTTTATATATATATTATACAGCCGATCACGAGATAGTGTTCTAGGTATGCAACCTACTATTCTGTCATATATCCTAGACGCAAAAAAATAAAATAACAAAAGTTGTTTCATGGTAAAAGTTTTGTTTTCGGAACATAATAAGTGCTATAGATACTCGGAAACGGTCTTTATTATGCGGAACTATTTTTATAACTGCAAATTCAACAACGGTCGTGCGATAGAGCCAAAGTTACGGTTTTAATTAAAAAATATTATCTCTTTATTAACGCTAGCATAAAAATATAGTACTTAATAATAATCATAATAACATTAAAATGATTTATATCGCATAATAGTAAAATACAATAATCCGCCTTTCGTCGGCGAATTTAATAATTAGTCCGTCACTAGTGGAATATTCGACAGACTTACAAGTTTGCAATGGTGTATTGGAGAGTATACGCGAACATACGGCGTATCCTGTTTTCGAGTTTTTGCGTGTACCCTTAAAGAAAAAATGAAATTTTTATAAGTATACGCGAGTACATGATGGTCAGTTAGTTAACCGTCGTCACAAAATGATTTACAAATATTGAACTGAAGGTTTTCCTATAATAACCTATCTGTGGCTAATTATTTTCACATGATCATTAAATGAAATTGTAATCAATGCCAACTAACACCTAAATACTACATACAATATTTCATATGGTTAAATAGTTAAAAGTAGATTTGTTTCGATGGTGTACTCGTATTTCGAATCATTCGGTAGTCAGTAATTGTCGATTAGTTGTAATAGGTTTTGACGATTATTTTGTCTTACTAAGAACAATTATTTTATCACAAGGACGAATATTATTGATTTCTCGGTTTCATTATACAAATACACGAGTATAATATTTTCTTTCAGACGGTTGAATGCTATGTTCACGCAGTATTAATAGTTCTTCTAATCATTTAAAAACACACGATTCTTTTTTTATGCCGTATGCGTTCTTATAACGCTCAACCGATTCCCATGAAATTTGGTAAATAGGGGTTTTTGGGCACGGTAGGTTTTGATGGTATCTATTTTATAGATACCGCTCCAATCCGAGCAGAAAAGCGAAACTCTGCAAAAAAAACCGGAAAATGTCGATAAAAAATGCTGCCGTCAAAGTTGATTGTATTGTATTTAAAAAAAACATATATTCTTATGCACTGAAAACATAATTTTTAAAAAAAGTCTACATGACTTTTACACCTCTCGTATTACATAGATATAGATTAGCAGCAGTTCGTGTGTTTTCGGTGTACGAATGCGCACGCTTGACAGAATTGAATTGAATCAAATATAAACAGCGACATTTCAGTTCGTGTGTGACATAACAAGTGATGTTGATTAAATTGTCGGTTGTGTCACAAAGCATTACTTTCACTGTCAAGTCAATTATGCCACACAAACGACAAACAATTGGTCTAGCACGAAAGCAAAAGACATCACGAACTTCAGAAATAGACAAGCAACGGGAAGCAAGACTGGAAATCGTTCGAGTACGTGCTGCTAGATCCAATTATGATTACAGACTTAATTCAAGTGTGATTATTGAAAAAATGATAAATTATGCATGTATTGCAGTGTCCTAAAATTTAATAATGAAACACTAGGAATTTGCTGCGCGGGTAGAAAAATGAAAGTGCCAGAATTACATTCACCACCCAAACCATTATCAACCTTGGTATCAGGTGACACAAGCCAATCGAAACATTTCTTGGCAAACATATGCAAGTACAATTCATGTTTCCAAATAACATCATTCGGTGCTACAAATATTGTACGCGAGAATTACATGTCAACAATCAAAATACAAGGACAAGTTTCATCATTTCATCATCGTGCAGGATCATTACTACCACTGCCGAAAGCAGTTTACAAATTTCTTCAAATTTATTCCATGGGAAACCCTGATGAACAAATCAATCAGCGTTGTCGATTGAATATGAACACTAAACGTGAAATTTTCTCTGCATTACAAACTTTATTTGATTAACATGACGAATTAATTCAGTTTTTCAAAACTATAACAAATGTAAATATCTGTAAAATCACACGAACCACAAACGAATTAATTCACAATGTTTTCCCAAATATTACACAGGATTACAAAAATCATTAGTGGTTCAGTGCACGTGCTATATTAGCAGCCCAAAGTCGTCAATTATCTAACTGAATTATTGAATTCATTTGATTGCCTGGCGTGCCGCCGTACGTTTTAGCATTAAAAATTGGCGTGCCTATAGTTCTTCTCCGAAACATCAATCTACCACAACTTTGCAACGGTACTAGGCTCCCTGCGAAAAAGATGATGAATAATATCATCTTAGTCACAATTTGAAATGAACATTTTACAGATGCACTGTTACCACGTATCCCAATGATTCCAACATATATGCCGTTCGAATTTGTAATGACGATCAACGAAATACAGGAACAATCGCTACAAATTTTTAGAAAAACCCTTGAAGTTAATGTAAACATTAAATAATATACTTATTAATAATGTTACTTAATAATATAATAACGTAAGATATATATATTTTAATAAAAAACTAAAGTGACTTAATTACCTGCTTATTATTTATTTATTTTCTTCGACAAACTTTTAACATAACAAAGAGGGGTTATAAGAAAGGGACTTTAGCATTCATAATAAAATAACTTTTAATTTAATACCGATGAATCTTTATATCGTAATTAATTTAACTTGAATGAGTTAAAATTAAAATTATTAAATTTCGAAATTTTGCTTTCCAAAGAATAATAACGTGTTCCTAATTATGTAACTGATATTTATTTTTTTTACCGAAAATGTACGTAGAAAGTTAATGATTGCATGTGGAAATATTCCGTTCATACTACATTGCTTCAAATCGACCACGACGTTTAAAATTTTCCTGTAAATCGTTCAAATCCTTTTCGAATTTGTCGACATCTGATGCTGCACGTAAGTTTCCTCCAACGGTTTGTCCGTCTTCGTCGTCCAACATCGTATTATTAACTTCATTCTCCCTGGTATGATTTTATTAAATCACTACAGTTATCGACACAATCTATTATACGTGAACAGTGGAGCGAATATTTATTATACTATATATACATATATACCGTCTAATAATATCGCTCGAATTCCCTCGAAAATGATTAATAATGTTCGCCGGCGAACAACACGACATCGAGTCTGTTCATTCGACGGATTAACTTCTCTACGTGGAATTTAATTACGTATCGACAATTGTCGTCCATTTTGTAGAGAGAGAGAGAGAAAAATTAACTGATGACTTTAGTTATACAATGTTCTGTACACACCGCGATTTTTTAATGTCCGAATAGAATAGAAATGTTTGAATAAACAAATTTATCCGTCGGGTATAACCATTGGCGGTCTGAAATAAACAATTCGTGTTATTATAGTCATAGCGACTTAAATGCAACAGAAACGAATGTATGCGTGAGGTATACTTAAATATTACACATATTATGTCATAGGTATTTGTACTAGAATTACAAATACCTTTATTTAAATGCTTCTAAATAAAATTTCTTACAAAAGTTTTAGTTTCAATACATTTCATTCAATTCAAATTACATTTTTAAATATGTTTGTGCGGTGCAATTTCAAATTTACTATTATGTCTGACAGACGGAGATTTATATATATGCGGATATAAAGTGTATAATGTCGATAAATATCGTAATCGCGCGCACGAATGACAATCGTCCGTGTGAAATGTGTCTAAAAATAGGTAATAATAATAACATCGGGACTCGACATGACACGTTGGTTTTCAAAACGTTGATTCGAATTTGATTATAAAATTATAAACATTTATTAGATTTATATTCATTATCTCACTGACATTTTTACAAAATAAAATCTAATTTTCTTGCTTTCATAGCAGATGATTTATTAATTTTTTTTATATACTATAGTTGTTTTTTTTCTTTCTTAAGGTTAGGGTTGTTCCTCTTTACCTATACCTGTTCACCGTAATGTCGTGTCTAATGAATCAAGATTTAACAAATGTGATAAACTGTACGTAACACTGTAACATGTATACAATGGAAAATCTTGGTAAAAATAATTATAATTAATTTTAAAAATATTTTAAAAGCTAAAATTTTTGTAATAATTTAAATGTTTATTATTTTGTTAATTTATTACATCAAATAATTGAAAACTTGAAGTTGAATGGTAGAGAGGTTTTAAGATCTAAAAAATAATATAATTTAAATAATACGACTTATAAAAATTAAATTAAAGTGCTGTTTGAATAAGTATTTGTATTTGTATTTAAATACATACCAAGTATCTGTATTTGTTATGAAATACTTTTTTAAAAAAGTATTTGAAATACATCTTAAATACTTTTTATATTAATGTATTTGTATCTCTATTTAAATACAACTTTGAAAGTATTTTTTACAAGACTGTGCATTTATACGTATCGTAATTAATTCACTTAAACATAATCTTCTAAAACTTATTATTATATTTTGGTGAGTGTTTTTTTTTTTTTAACAGTTGTGCAATCATGCCTCTCAAATTAAAAGCGATTGGACGATCTACACTTTAAATACGAAAAAAAGAGCATCCCGAACCTTAGAAACAAACGAACAAGCAAGACGGAAAACCGTTCGAGTACGCACTTCTCAATCCCGTTCGTCTGAAACAGAACAGCAACGTGATGAAAGACAGGAAACCGATGGAGTATGTACTTCTCAAGCCCATATATATATATATACAAAATGTTGTATACAACGTTTTCAACTGCGAACATTTGTTTTGCGACGGTTCAGAAATATATTGCAGACCAGATAAATGATAGCATAATAATTTTATGCAATAGCAAACATCGAAATATTATTTTTGTTATTTATTTAGTAATGTATAAAATATATATGTATTATACGTATTAAATTCAAATTTTATATTTTAGAACTGTCGTCTGGTCGCGATAATTTTATGATAGAAATACCTATTTCTAGTAGTCTTTAGTAGACTGTGTTTTTTTTATACCATAATCTAAATATTTGCGAATAGTACATACTTGGGTTGTAAACATTTTTTTTTTAAATTCCTACATTAACTATACATATGCAATCCTACTTTGTACTTGATCGAGCGTGAAGATAATCCCTGTCAACGTCGATTATTCAGCGCATTACAGCTACGTTAACACATAAATATGGTTTTGACGTTTAATTAAGATCTTATCTAAAAAGCGTTTTGAAAATAATTAATTCTAATAAAAATATGAAATTGTCGGAAAACAACGTAGTGGTTTCTAATTATAAATTACTCGTTACGGCAACAGCGAATATAATAATTATTTTACTCGCTTATTTAAGCTACATCGTGTACAGGATCCAGGACATTTGGCGCCCGGGGCTAGTAAAAAAGTTACGCCCTTTTTAGTTTTTCCCATCTATCCACCAGAAAAAATCCTTATTAATTCTCTTTAAAACGTAATAATATGTAAATTACAATTAAATGATATTTTAAAATTAAATATTATTATTTTTTTAATTGAAACGTGTCAAACGGAACTTAGTTTCACAGTCGTCACCACCACTCGAATAGCTATATTAAAAATTATAATATAATTTACAAATTACGACGTTACGATTGCGTGTTTTCCCATTTCTATATTTGACCTGAGCTATCTGATATTTGAAAGAATTCAGACATATATATTCCTGTTTGCAGTACAACTAGTGACTAATATAAAACACATTATACAAATGAAACTGAACTGTATCTTAATCACGAATGTACTCGTATTATATTATTTTCATTCGTTCTTATAGTCTGTTTGAACATTTGTCATAAGTGCATACATTTTTCGTTCTTTGATCAATTTCGATGCGTCTCGGGACAAGGATACCCACTTGAGTCGGCCCCTCTGGTCCGGCACCGGTCGCGTATTATTAATAATACACGTCCAAGTTTCTAGACAAGTTTCAATATTTCTTTACTCTTACAAAAAAAGTATATTCGTATGAATCATTTATACATTTGTAACATAAATTGTCATTGTTCGTTATGGCAAATCGCATTTAAATAAATTAGTGAATGGACCGTTAAATAATAGATATTTTGATGCGCGATATGCATTAGAGATGCAAATGTATCGTACATTTTCACCTCCTCCTACTCCACACCATAAATAACCGGGTAAATTCAACATAAACGTATGTAAATTGGCCAACGGACACAAATGACATTTTTTCTCCGTTGCAAATTCGTATTCGGAATCCTATTTTTGAACCGCAATCCCTCGTCCGTTCATTGCCAGGGTTTACTGTACACAAAACGCGACAAAATAATACACTTGAAAATCGAACGTCACCGTCAAGTGCACAACACATTGCACACCGATAATAATGAACGCCAAAACGAGCCTAATATCAAAACTGAATACCTGCAGTTTCCCATCGAAAACCATTGTACCGAAAGTATTGTTACTGTTAGTGTTGCCGATACAGTTCGGATGTTACCGTAACACTAACAATAGCAATAATTGTAATCGTACACTGTTTACAGAACGAAATTTGAATATACACGTTTATAATGCGTACACGTCGTTACTGTTTGGAAAACAGTAGTAAATATATTATAAATAGTGACGAATAATGACAAAATTATGCATCCTATATTTTAATAAAAAAAAAAAAAAATTCTAACAAGAAAAACACGTTTTCAAGTATACGTTTCGGACTCGACTTTTAACGACGAACAATAGCGACGTATAAAATGACACAAGATTCCGCCCTACACCACGATTGACCAATATATACGTTTTTTTTTTTTTTTTACTACGAACATAATGGCCTATCTGCAAGAGATCCTTTCAAAAGTACCCTTCGAAACATCAAAGAAAATTACTCCAGCCGTCTGCGGTTTAAGTTGCCTGTACTCGTATGTACTCGCATGTAAAGTTACGTAATGAATTAATTTAATAATAATCGCCATTGAAATTTATTCGCCTTTGCAGCGACGTTTCACCGAGTAAATAGAAGGTCGTTTTATGTTGAAGTGGCAACCGTATTCGTGGTTACGGTGGTTATCTCCGCGATTGTTCAAAACAAACTTTAAAAATACCTAATTGTTTTCATTTGAGCGCACGTGGTGAAGGAGAAGGAGGAGGAGAGTGTGAGGTACGTCTTTCCCTACAGGAGGTCTACGTCCACCGAACGGGGATGAAGTTAACAACACGATTGTTCTTAAACCTTTTAATCGCGCATATCCCTACCACGGACAACATCGCGTTTATTGTTCGCTTAACATTTTAATTTTTATTATTATTATTATTAATCTATTTTATTTCAACAATACAATGCGAACAATTTATTCCGGACAATTGCACACGTTATTGCAACGGGGTGAGATTTCTTTGCGTAAAAAAAAAGAAACACTGCAGCTCTCAACTCGAAATAGTCATTTTATTAAGTCACTTATATTAAGTAAAACAATAGTAATTTAAAAAAACTGTGATTCGAGACTACAAGTACCTACACGCACACATTATGTATATATTACTGTGTGATGACGAATTCGTCACATTTCCAATAATTTATACTAATGTTTTTATCAAATGCAATGCCACCGAGAACGTGTGAAATCTCCCTTCATATTTATAATCGTGCGCGTTTTTATCGACATGTTATAACCTACCATAAAAATCAATTATCAATATTTAGAAATGATTCTTTTAATTGAAACAACAATTAAAAGAACATATAATTGCGCGTTTTATCTATTCGCCTGAATAAGTCGATTTTAATCGTTCAATGCCTGTCTTTATCGTGATTACATTACATAATTGATTATTTCGCTCTTAAATATAAAACAGTCAAATGTTCGATAGTTGGTTATGAATTATAATGCCGCAACAGTGCAATATTGAAACACACGACTCAAATTATCGTTGAATACTTCAGACAAGTCATTATATTTTTGTTTGATGTTATCCTTATTTAAACATTGTGTAGTACGCATAATGATTAAATTTAAATTAAATGTAAACATATATAAATAAATTACATTCAAATATAATATGCAGCATTGCACAACAACATAATGACAATTTTACTGGAATCAATAATTACATTTTTTTGTTCGAGTTAATGTTTAAATATTGAATTCCGTATCATATTATTTTATTTTTATTTTTTTCGCTTAAGTGTATATTATTTGTAGGTAGATACATAGTACGTATAGCTTTGTATGAAATAGATTACAATGTAATACAATAGTTACAAAAATAAAATAAAGCCAAGAGTATTAATAACCAATAATATTATATTACGTATTACTTTTTAACTAGTATAAAATATATACATATAACATACATGAAATATATAAATATATTAAAACGTACGGAATATCATAAATATGTAACACAAACTATATATGGTAAGTATAATAATATTGCCACGTTTTAATTTTACAATTAGGTATTGAAAAGTTTTAATGAATAATTTCGTTTTAAAACCTTGAAAAGGGTTTTTTGTAATTTACTGATTTACGTCAATGTAAATAATATATTTATGCAACGTCCAATGTAATAGAAAAAAGAAAAAGTAAAAAAAAAAAGAAAAAAATAGTTTCAACATAGAAGGAATTGGACATTTTTTTATAACAAAAATCAAAAATCTTGATGAACTTATTATATTGAAATACGTTTTTCAATTAAATTTTTAAAACATATTATTACTGTAGTATATTATATTTTCAAGTACAAATTACATTGAAAAGCAAATTCTATTACTACACATTATAAGGAAAAAGTGTGCTTACATTTATTTCATTTCCCATATAGTTTTACTTCCATTTCGAAAACCGAATAATATAATTTATTTGGTACAATATCTTCAACATTTAAAGTTTTAAATTTTTAACTACAAAAAAAAATGTTAAAATTATTATTACTTTTTAAAATTGAATGCCATATGTATTTTTTAGTTATTAAAAACGAAATAAAAAACAATATACACATTTAAATAATTGCACCTGAAATACATTTGGCTTGTAATTTAAATCTCGAACCGAACACAAACGTTTGACGAACATTTTGTGGTATCCTAAATATTGCTTCGCGACAGTTATGTTTTTACATGTTCTACGCATCTCTGTATAAAATCAATAACTCCTTCGCTCTGCACCGAATTCAAATATACGTAGATACATATGCTATTTGACTTAATACTCTGACAATTAAATAATGACACTGTATGTCATATAATTAACTTTTTTTTAACAACATTTTTTTAACAACATTTTGTTTGTTTTTCTATCACAAAATTAAAAATTGATTTTTTTAAATTTTTACTTTCAGAAACTAGAAATACTTAATAAGGCAAAAAAAACAATATTTAACAATAACGATGTTGAGAGTAGAAATCGATTGTGTCCAATAATTTTAAGATATTGATTAGTTTATATTAAAATAATCAACTATTATTATTATTATTATTATTACTATTATTACTATTATTAAAATTAACATTTGCACAATGTTATATTACTATATGGTTGAAATGTACACAGACTTGCGGGAAATATAATAATAATACATGATCACAGCACATTTACATATTAATATTTGCAATCTGTCCAACTGTTCTATGTAAATTTGCGCAACACTATATAATAACATGAATTTATTTAATAACAGTTTGTACAGCAACGAATAAATGTTTAGTTCGATTAATGTGACTCTGTAGGTTACCTTGGGGATTTAAATCCGTTTTGTGTTTCTCTATGTTGTACATTAAATATTTGCTAAAAATTTTCAGCGTTTATTTGATTTGTTCTATGTTCTCGTTTAATATTTCCACGATTGTTTTGTACCGACTAAAATTTCCTCGCGTGTTTTTCACCTTGTATTTGCCACCGTGTATAAAACACGATAGCAAATACTTTAGATGACGTATTAAACTCAAAATTTAAACAAAACGTTAATTTACAGAACAACACCGCAAAGACCAACGTATGATTATCCTATACGTAATGGTCTTTTATTTAATCTGCGGCGTTGGCCAAGCTTCTCATAACAATAGAACCACCACCGCGAACCGTCTATTCCAGTCCGATGTTTCTCCACCTAATCTTGTTGCAACAGCACCTTACAGTACGCGAGTATTATAATAAACCACAACCCATATGAAGACCTCATATTCCTTAACGGCCGACCAACTGTCTAAGCTATTTTACAATGGATTTCACTCTAAACTAGAAAATTAAAGCGGAATTATTAGTTTGTCGTTATACTGTTTTGCAGCTAAACCTCAAGCCAAATAAACGTTCACTGCGGTTCAGGGTACTTACGTATTATATATACTACACGTAGTGTTTCCGTATCATGTAGTCATGTCATACCTAACCAACATAAAATATTAATTGTGCAAATCGAATCAATTGTAAGTATACAGAAAAAAATAATTAAAATTTTACCGAAATAAAATAATTTCTATATGAAAAAAACACAATTGACACACGTATATTGTAAATTATAGTCATAAGTTCATTATATGTTATTTGTTTATATCTCATAAAATTATAAGTTATAACCATAAGACATTCAATTTCAATAAAACACTTGAGTAATAAGTATACTAGTGTAATGAGTACTTACCTATAATTGTTTACATTTGTCATAAAAATGAAAAAAAAATGTGTTATTAGTTATATCTTAACAAAATTGAATTTTCATAATACTATTGCTACAATATAACATCTAAAAAGAAATAACCTTTGACTCGGATAAAATCTATTTTTTTTCTACATAAAATATTTCTAAGAAATATACATTATACAGCAGATCAAACTGTTCAGTAATGGAAGTTTATTATTTCTCAGTTTAACAAAAGTTCGACAAAAAAATGAATTGTATAAAACTTTTATTTTCAATGTTTTTGAACCTCAAGTAAAATATTATTTTTCAATAAACACTTTCAAAGGTAAAATATTAAAATTGTTTTTAGACGTTAAATTTTAAAATGAATTGCTGCGAAAATTATAATTTTCCCCGTGTCTGTCAAAGTAATTCACATTGTTTCTAATTTTCTTATGTTAGAATAAAATTTGCATATTTATTATTTTAAAAACAATCGTATCAGTGTATCATCAGTCAACTAAAAATAAAACGACATTTCAAAGAGACGATTTGGTATGATAATGTAAAAATGATTTCAGTTTTGCGTATTACGTACTTACACATACTAAACGCATAAACGCACAACGTCATTTACGTATAATGTTATCCGTTTTAGTATTTTATATACATGATATTTTTTTGAAACATTTTAGGCGCTCTGTTGTTGTTTATTTCTATTTCACATTGATTTAAAAATGTAATACAAACTTAATGTTTCGTTCTAACTACGACAATAATAATAATACGAGTAATAAAAAGAAAACACCGTTTGAGTAGAAAGGATAATATCTCGCTGCAGTCGGTATTGGGTGTGTAACTTAAACGTGTTTGTTAAAGTCGTATTAATATTATAATTTGGAAAGCGATGAAACTATACACTCCAAACAAAGATAAATTTTTCTAAAAACTCGTTTTTTTCTTTCAAAACTAACCGAATTGAACTCGAACATCGAATAAACGACAAATAACTTTTTTTTCGACTATGTTCAATTTTTCAATCTAACGTAAATATTTACCGAGAACAATATACTATCCGGAAGACGTATACGAAAAAATTAAAAATAATCGCTTATGCCCGCGTGTAAAATAATGATTTGCCGTAAAAAATGTATAAATTTTACGATTACAATGTTTTTCGATTAAAACGATTAAGTAGCC
Source organism: Schlechtendalia chinensis (assembly GCA_019022885.1). Taxonomy (NCBI): domain Eukaryota; kingdom Metazoa; phylum Arthropoda; class Insecta; order Hemiptera; family Aphididae; genus Schlechtendalia; species Schlechtendalia chinensis. Next base: position 14,610,179 of record CM032343.1, read on the forward strand.
GGTTCACTCGACTCGGTAAACATTAATTATATTGATAATTGCTTTCAATTCAAAAACGTAAATAATATTATATAGATGAGCCACGAAGTCGCGTCAGTTCCCACAACACCCGTTATTATATCCGTTATAGTATTTTGATACAACACTCGCATAAACTAATAACGACACAATGTAAATACGAACGAACGTATCAATTTAGTGTATAGTTCAACATATCAACTTCAGATATTGACGTTAAAATGCACGTTCGCTGTAACCGAACCGTTTGCGCAAAAAATTAATACACTCATAGTGGTTGATGATATTTTTACAGTAATATAAGTGTTACCTAAATATATATATATAATGATTCCGCTGTCCGTTGTCACACACACACACACACACATATATATAGAGAGAGAGAAAGAAAAATTCGTATATAATAGTGTACAACGATGATATTATATAAAAGTTGACGATTGATGTCAATGACCACACCACAGCCCGTGGTCGGTCGTATCGCAACACCGCCGCAGGTATAATATAATAATAATCATCGCGAAATAAAATTCTTATTGTCCGTGTGCTGTGTCCGGGTACGTGTGTACGTATATATTGTACTCGTTTATAGACGCGTCACGACATTTCAGGAAAGAGACGTTTTCCCGGGGATTCGTGCGCGTTCATCGCACGCAGTCGTCGATCGATATAAAATGCTATCGTCGGCATTCTCGTGAAATAATTATTTTTCATATAAATATATATATATATATATACACGTTATACTATTGTACGCCCTTCGGCAAGATTTACGATGACACTTTGAATTTCGTGGCTAGAAAAAAATTGTTTCGAATCGGTTTTACCGCGTCGTTTTACGATCTCGTCTCTGAAGATTGAATATCATTACGAAAGTTATAACACGCGCTTTCATTCACGTGTCGCTGCGAGCACCTTTCAACCGTAGATTAGATTTTTTTACTTTTTACTGTATTTCGTCCTTTATTAAAAAAAAAAAAAAAAACATGAAACTTGACGATTCGACACGCGTCACGTTTTCTAGACTCTAAATTCATTGAATCCGACAAAAAAATAACAATTTTGTAAAAAAGTAACGCGACAAAATAGAAGCGGAAAATGATGGCGTCAAAACAATGAAATGAAATAATAACAATTTCGCTCAGAAAATGAACAAACAAAATTAATTTAAAAATAATAATATTTTGTTTTGGACAACAAATAGTTTTAATTTTAATTAATTTCAGAAAATGTTCAAAAATTAAAAATACTTTATCGGATCCTCATGAATAATAAGTTAAAAACATTCAATTTCAACAAAAATATATTTATTTAACGATTTATTTTTATTTATTGTATATATACAAAACCATGATTAAACAACACAATAATACAATTATATGCATTATTATTTTGTTGAAATCCGATATAGTTTTAACATTTACGTAATAAAATTCACCTATAACAATAAAAACTGTATAATACGTAGGTAGGTATTACCCAATAATAATAATAATAATAACTTAATAATTTATCGGGGAAACACAATTTCGCATTTTTCCTTTTTATCCTAAAATAAAAACCCGCCCAATATATTACGCACGCAAATTAATTTAAGACCACAATCCGTTTGAATATGCAGCCTTAGAACTTTCAGCTAAAATATTGTGCCGACTCGGTTAAAAATTATATAGTGATCCACCACGTAAATGTGGTTGCATTTTTTTGAAAAATAAAATATATATTTATGTTATATGGTGTTTCATTTATTTTGATAATATAATCATGACGAATAGACGAATATATAAAATAAAATATTACTAATAATAATTACCTATCCAATCCTTTTTTACTTTTTAAATTCAGTTTATAAGATTGATGTTGTTTGACCCGCAAACGACGGTAAATTCATTTTTTACATTTCTAATTCACTTTTTAAGTTGATTATTTCAAATCAAATTATTTCACTCCCACACCATATACAATACATATATAGAATCATTTTTTAATGACTGTCTGCCAACGATGTGTAAAACGAACGAAAATATTATTTTATAGACATATGTCGTTTCGAGTCTGTTTCGTATATAATACGCGTTTGTAACTGCATATACAAGGTCATACAGGTAGGTAGCTGCAGCTTTTTATAGAAATACACTCATTGCCGCGTTGAATCGTACTCTACGTGTATCTATTATAACATATATATATATAACGACAATGCAAGGGTCGACTAAAGTGTAATATACTAAATAACGGTTAGTTATTTTTTTTTTTTTTCATGTGGATGACCTCAATGGTTAAGTGTATCCAGAAAAGAAGCGACTGTAGTAATGGACGGATTAAGAATTGGAAACTCCACGGTTGACACACATTTCAATCGCCAATTGCCTTCATTACTACGGGGGAAGTATGTACTCACGTAGGTACAGCCTTAACCATATTCATAAGGACGGCTACCGAACGTACTACATGCACGAATGTACGCAGACGAATGTTCCATTACAAACAACCCGACGGCGGTATAATATATGAATTCCATATCGGAAAGATGCGATTTTTTTTTGTTGTTTAATTTAATTTAATAACCGTCCCCACAATATCGCTAGCACGTTTACCACGCGATTTGTAATATTACATAAAACGTTTAAAACCGCTTGGTCATAGAAAGTCTACGCTCATATATTATATACGTATTTGATGTTCAAATTGTTTTCAAGTGTTTCGTCATTTCATTATTTGTCTTGAAAAAACCTCGGGGCAGAGCGAACCGTCGATCATAAATCTCTTACCTACGATCCTTCATTTATACACATACGTGTGCGTATATATAAACGCGTACATTGTATGTGCACTGTAGACGTGCAGCAGACACATACCGCGAAAATGCATTTGATCGCAAATGCATATTTTCAAAGTTCACAGAGATGTTCCGAGTACACAATAACCACGCAACAATACAACTGCAGCCGACGACGATGGAATTTGATATTTAATTACACGGAGTTTATTACCCGCACGCACGCACGTTTTTCTTTTTTTTTATTTGCAGTAGGTATTTCGCGGATCAGCGTGCGTATTTGTATTCACGCAACGATCATTTTAAAAACATTCTTTCCGGGGTTCATAAGCGTAGAAATAATTTGTGAAAGCTTTATGCAGTCGCGTCTCGTCTGAAAAGAGTTCATTGCCGTCAGACGCTCGTTTGGACAGTACTCTTGGGAAACCACTTACAACACGTGTTTACGTTGATATTTGTTTGTGCACGTGTACATGCGTTATCATTATTATATACGTATTACATTAATTATCGCATGACGACAAAAAAAAAAAAAAAAACACCGTTCATTTCGATCGGACGAAAAACGCACAGGCATTCCATTGATTTTCGATGATCTGAATCGATTTTTTCCCAAACGAACTTTTCAAAACCGGATTTCAACACGATTTTCCTGACAAACGGAACGCTGGTCTCGACTGTCGCCGCGTACATTTGAAACGGCCACGACCGTCCACGACTACGGTTTCATCAGACTGATGAAAATAACCGAAACAACACAAACGTGCGCTTTGCCAGCGTCGGTTCGACGCGTACTAGTTTCTGCTCAACCGAACTCATTTCGAAACTAAACACACGGAACGAATGAAGCGCGAACAACACGTGCGCACGAAGAGTTCATCCCGTTTGTCATGACGAAAACAGTCGGTTGGATTTTTTCTGACCGCGACGACGTGCGTTGTTTCGTTCACGGCACGCAGGAGAGAACCGTAAACTACGATTCCGACCGTCGGAACATTCGGATACGAAAACGGAAACGTTAGCTTCCAAACGGGGAAACGATTCGAAAATCGGTATCCGCGACAAGGTCGTTTGCGCGCGTTCGAAAATAACGGCTTATAAGTCCGTCGAACGCGTCGAATCGCAATGCGTCCCGTGACCGTCGAAACAATGTCGTTTCCGATATTTATTCCGTCAGCCCCCCCCCGGTACGCATCGTAACAACGATGATTATTAACGAAAAACCAAACGGACCGTTTCGAGTCGACGTGCATATTGAAAATTTCAAGAAAACACATTGTCATCACGACGACGACGACCATTACCATACTTTTACGCGTCGTCTCTATAATACGTGTCGCCGGCAGAGATCCTTATTACGATTATTATCGCGGACGGACGCGTCACGCGATTCAACGATATTAGGTATTCATTATTTATTGACTTTTCCAGCTTTTTCGAAATTCACAGTGTGTACGTTACAAATATTGTGTGTGTGTGTGTGTGTTTATTTCCCTGCGAACGTTTCGTTGTATAACACGACGTTATTAATTTATTGCGCGTCCACGCGGTACCATAACCATTTATTTATGGTTCGTTAGTTAAGAAACAATAACAAACATATGTTTATATATGTGTACGATGGTACGGAACGAGCCCGAACGCGTTTATTAGTCGATTAAAGTGTTTAAGGATAAACGTGGTTTTTTTTTTTGTTCTTCTTCGAATGGTAAAACGTATATTCTTGCACTTTGAAACGACATTGTACGTACGAAACGGCCGAAGACCCGATACGCGGTATCCGTTCGACTGACAATACGATTGTACGAGACCAACAAACGTTTTCGCACACCATTATAATCATTATAATCCTATGTACTCACCAGCCGGTAACCAACGACACGACGGTAATGCCGCGTGCAAAAACCTATAAAACGTTTTATTTTTTGGAAATTGCCGATTACGTCTGATGCGTGAGTATCACCTCACGTGGTTTGTTTTTTGTACGATTTTACACGTTTACCACGTTCTATAATAATAACGTTACGCACATTGTTTGTGAATCGTGTTTACATACTAGTCGGCGAATCGTTACAGTCCGCCAGTAAGTCGATTTGTTTTATTATTCCGGCAAATATTTATCATTATTTATCAATGTTTGTCGACGCATAATGCACTTAAATCGTATTGCTCGTAGGTCGCCGTATTTTTTAAGTCTACCGGATAATTAAAAATTCAACATTTTTAACGGTAGTAGTCTTTACAGTCTTATTTTTGTACACTATTTTTGTCGGTTGTACAACGGAGGACAAAACGACCACGCAAAAAAATGATTACGTTTCTCGCCTTTCGGATTCAATTATATAATAATTCGTACAATTTTTATTTATTTTTTTTTAAAGAAGAAAATAGGTCAAATACTTTCATAGATCGTTAATTTACTTCTACGTGTAACACTTTTGTTATTGTTTAATTATTTCACTGCACGGCGCGTTACTTATCGTATATCAACCCGTTTTAGAGTGTGTTAAAATTATCTTATCATTTTATTATATATACATATTTTTATTTATTTATAAATATACTAAAAGTTATTTATTATTTAATAATAAATAAAAACTCGTATTTTCAATTCCCAACAACATAATATTCAATGGGTTAAATGTTGATTAACAATTTCAGCAAAATATCAATTATTTAAATGATTGTGTTTTCAAAATTATAATATATGCGTATAAATAACGACAGTTTTTTTTTTTTATAAAATGATATTACTACTTTAGGAGTTATATTCATATTACTGATATCCTTTTATACATTATGTAATACGTCAAAGTAATAAAAATCAATGGGGTTTTTTTTTTTTTTTTATAATAGCGGAGCGTTTGTTAAATGAATAGCTAAAAGATATTATTTAACCTATAATTTGTCAAACGATTTTAATGTATGATTACATAATCTATACGAGATACCAAATTAAACAGCAATAAATAAATAAAACTTGATTATATAGCTTAAAGGATTGTGTTTCAAGTAGCTTTCAGTAATAAAGTCACTGTTTAAAATCATACTATTTCGTAAATCACACAATTTTAACAAGCCTATATTTATAATTTACCCTTAAAAATTATACCATTACGTATTTTGTAATGACGGAGTTTTCGACTGTTTGGGCACAAATTATTCGTCGTACGTTCTGTTTATCGGTAATGTGTGCCGTCTGTTGACGTCGGCGATGATAAAAAAACGTATATAGACGGGTAAATAAAGATAACATGGAATTCCTTCAAAACCATTATAACCATGTGGCGCGATTACAGTGGTATAATGATACGTAATTTATTTATTATACCAGTCTGAACGACTGCATGTATACGTGTGTAAAGTTGGCCCCCCACCCAAACCTAAATGCTCCAAATTTTTTTGTAACCTCATTATTTTAATTTGTAACTATTTGTAACCAACTTTTTATAATTTGTAACCTCACCGTTTTTGAGTTATGACCATTCCAAATAAAGAGGCCAGCTTCCCTCAAGTTGAAAAAATTGTTCAAAAATGTTTAGAAATTTACCTTAAGCATATTTATAATATAATATTATCATAAAATTTGAGAGACAATTATTGTGGTAGTAATTATTATTATGTTTTGGTCAGAAAACTGAAATGAAATGAAGAGTTATGACATTTTATATTAATGTTTTAAATTTTATTGATATTTAAAATTGTTAAAAGTATCGTCATTTTAACTAGTAATGAATGTATAACTTAGTTATTATTAAAAAGTACCTAACTGAATACTATATAACTATTGCATATAACACTTTATATATAACACTAAATATATGAGTATATATATAATTATTTATAAGTATATATGTAATTATAGGGACGAAATCTCAATGTTTTATATAAACTCACCCCCCCCCCACCTCAAGGAGAAAATGAAAGTACGCAACTGTATATATATATTGTATTATAATGTTGTGTTTGTATTATTTTTGGTATAATATATGTATATCGTATATATAATAATATATACATAGATATTTTATTATGGAAAGTACATGAAATTTTTCATTCAATTTTTTATGATTAATTTTGGAAATATTTGGAAAATTATGTTTGAAGTTAGTAAAATATACATTCTATTTTTAGTGATTTAATCACTGTAATTACTGTGATAAAATTCGAACACTGCTTTATAAACTCAATGGAAACCGGATGTAAGGTTTTTTTTTCATATATTGGTGTTTTTAAGTTATTTTTAAATGTACCCTCACAGAGCATGCTAAGGCCTAAACTACTATTGAGTATTATTACAGTATACGTTACGAATAACCGATTATTATACTGCCGTATGTCAACGAGTGAAGTAATTTAGTTTGCATTATATCTATTTATTATATATTATTTCGTTGATATTCAGTTTAGAATTCCCCAAATTCCCCATTGAGAACCTTGCTATAACTCGAAAACGGTGAGGTTACAAATTATAAAATGTTGGTTACAAATAGTTACAAATTAAAATAATGAGGTTACAAAAAAATTTGGATCATTTAGATTTGGGTAAGGGGCCAACTTCACACACGTCAAAATTAACGGTCCCGACCATCTTTGGCTTCTCCAATAACCATTGACGACCTTCATAATATGTGAAGCGTGCAATCTCTGAGCATATTAATGTTAGGGGTATAAGAGGGTGATATGAAACTTGCTGATTTATTTATTTATTATAAATATACCTTATTATTATAACAAACTACTATCAAGTCAAACATTACATAGCGTTCAAATGAGAAAACCCATAGGCGATGCCCATCGTCCATTTCACCGTTACAATACTTATTGTTGTCATAATTTCTCATGTCTATTTCAGCATTAATAGACGAAATTCTGCTGATTAGGGACATAACAAATTTTAGATTTTCCCTATTAAAAATTTTCACATACTCTGTCAGGACCAATTGTTGTACAAATGAAAAATTTTACACTCCAACGAATTCATACAATTAATAATATAATTGTCTATTTCATTTTTTTTTTTAAATTTAATTAAAACATTTTTGAAATGTACCGCCCTCCTGAAATATTGACTATGTAAAATAATTTAAATGTATACAAATGTATTGCAATTTAAAAAGGTTTAATTCCATTAAGTTTGTTTCGAGAAAGGGTAATATTAGGTTTACGCGTCGGCGTCGGGGGTATGTCGAAAAACGAATTTGTAACGTGATAATAAATAATGTCATGGAAAAACATATTATTTTTCTTCTTTTAAGGACGGGTAAAATGTTTGTGTTGACGTAGGAGAAAGTGATATTTTTATATCTTTATGTAATAATTGTAGGATCTGTGGATACGAAAAATAATATCATATGGTTGACAAGCATCTATGTAGAATGTTTGGAGCTGAAACATTTTGCAATATCAAAATTTTGCATCGGTAAATTTCATAAAAACGTCTCGACATAGTAACTGTTGAAAAAGATGAGGATCGCCGGATAGAGTACGAACGGATGGGAGCAGTTAACGGCCAGTTTACGTTTGTTCACGAGTCAAGTATGTAGATTTTTTTACGGTCGGTGTTAATTTAATAATACTCGGTATTTTGGTAGTAATTCGACGACGAGTCTACGAGCGTGTTCAGTCAGCCCCTCGTACCGTCCCAGGTTCGATTTAATTGTTGTTTATAAAAAAATTTTATATTAATAATCCTAGTATTTCATGTGCACATCGACGTTTACTCGTATTTCGCCGGATTTAGCTATTCAGCGTTAACACACTACTGTTGAATTGTTGTATCTGTAAAACAAAACTGCGGCGGTGAACGCGAGAAAATTTGTCGAAATACGGAATTTTACGCGCTTAAAAAAAAAAAATCTGGTCGCTTGACAAAGACGTGTATTGGTCGTGTGCTAGTCGGTTTTTTAAGAAAATCGACAGCATGTCAAATTGGACAATACAGGGCTAAATACACGTCGGCGTTTACTAGTGTTTCACCGGATTTGGCGGTTCGACTTTGTCGCACCACCGCTTGGTAGTTGTACAGTCTGAGGCGGTGGTGGCGATGAAACTGGTCGAAGAACGATATCGTGGCATGCTTAAAAAAAAAAAAATCTGGTCGCTTGTCGTCGACGTGTATTGGTCGTGTGCTGGTTTTTTGTTTTTAATTAGCGTATAAATTTTTTTGTTTTCATGAAGTCGAACGTGCACATGATATATTTATAAATTATTTGAATTATCCGTGGGATAAAAAATATATTGTCATATGTTGAGCAAGCATGTATTTAATTATATTTTCTCGAGGTTAATTATTTAGCATTATCAGCATTTTGCTTCTGGAAAATTTGTTAACGACTACTCAACGTAGTTACTTTTAAATTTAATTAAAACATTTTTGAAATGTACCGCCCTCCTGAAATATTGACTGTGTAAAATAATTTAAATGTATACAAATGTGTTGCAATTTAAAAAGGTTTAATTCCACTAAGTTTGTTTCGAGAAAGGGTAATATTAGGTTTACGCGTCGGAGTCGGGGGTATGTCGAAAAACGAATTTGTAACGTGATAATAAATAATGTCATGGAAAAACATATTATTTTTCTTCTTTTAAGGACGGGTAAAATATTTGTGTTGACGTAGGAGAAAGTGATATTTTTATATCTTTATGTAATAATTGTAGGATCTGTGGATACGAAAAATAATATCATATGGTTGACAAGCATCTATGTAGAATGTTTGGAGCTGAAACATTTTGCAATATCAAAATTTTGCATCGGTAAATTTCATAAAAACGTCTCGACATAGTAACTGTTGAAGAAGATGAGCATCGCCGGATAGAGTACGAACGGATGGGAGCAGTTAACGGCCAGTTTACGTTTGTTCACGAGTCAAGTATGTAGATTTTTTTACGGTCGGTGTTAATTTACTGTACTCGGTATTTTGGTAGTAATTTGACGACGAGTTTACGAGTGAGTTCAGTCAGCCCCTCGTACCGTCCCAGGTTCGATTTAATTGTTGTTTATAAAAAAATTATATATTAATAATCCTAGTATTTCATGTGCACCGATGTAAACGTCGATACGTTTACTCGTATTTCGCCGGATTTGGCTATTCAGCGTTAACGCACTACTGTTGAATTATTGTGTCGGTACAACAAAGCTGCGGCGGTGAACGCGAGAAAATTTGACGAAATACGGAATTTTACGCGCTTACAAAAAAAAAAAAAAAAAACTGGTCGCTTGACGTCGACGTGTATTCGTCTTGTACTCTTTGATTTTTTAAGAAGACCAACGGCCTGTCTAATAGGACTATGCTGTGCCTAATACATGTCGACGGTTACTAGTGATTTATCCGATATGAAGATTCGGCTTGTCGCACCACCGCTTGGTTGTTGTACAGCCTTAGGCGGTGGACGCGATCAAACTTATCGAAGAACGATATCGTAGCATGCATAAAAAAAAAAAATCTGGTCACTTGTCGTCGACGTGTATTGGTCGTGTGCTAGTTTTTTGTTTTTAATTAGCGTGTAGAATTTTTTGTTTTCGTGAATTCGAACGTGCACATGATATATTTATAAATTAATTAAATTATCCGTGGAATAAAAAAAGTATTGTCATATGTTTGGCAAGCATGTATTTAATTATATTTTTTCGAGGTTAATCATTTAGCAATATTAGCTTTTTGGTACTGAAAAATTTGTTAACGACTACTCAACGTAGTTACTTTTGGAGAAGATCTACAAAACGTATCGGTTCTCCGTGCGATGGATTTCATCGGATAGAATACGGTCGGATGTGAGCAGTTTCGCGCTATCTTTACCGTTGTTCACGAATCCGATACACTAGCGCGTTTAACCTTTTAAAGTCAATGAGCGGACTATTTTTTCTAATAACCAACTCTCTGCCAAATTGAAGGACACGTAAACAAAGGAGAAAAACTGTACTGTTTTTTAGCAACTTTGTGGTTTTTGTTTTCTTCTAGTTCTATCTTTTAAATTCTAACCAAAATTTTTCGATAATAATTTAAGTAATAATTCATTCGTAATCAAATATCACACACCATTTTCCAACCATCATTCACCTACCCAATTTCAATAAAGAGTGGCCATCCAAAATTGCTTTCTCGTCACACTACTGATGTGAACAGTTTCGAGTCATGTATATGGTTTTTCCTTAAGGGCAGTATTCATTTACTACACTCTGTATCTTGATAATTGTCCAACGACGCGTCAACGAGCATGAACGGTCGGCCCCTCGTACCGTCCCATGATCGATGTACTCGTTATTATTTTATATATAATAATTTATTAACATTTACTTCGATTTTATATAATATTATATGTACAAATAATCCTAATATTTCCAGAGCATGTCGACAGTTAATTGAGTTCCGCCGGAATTCGTGATGCAGAGTTGTCGCACCATCGCCGGGACGTTGTACAGTTCACCGTAGTGGGCGCGAGAAAATTTGATTGGAAGACAATATCGACTCGCAATTTTATATATTGTTAAGCAACAAAACATTGTTTTTTTTTATTTTTATTTTCGGCATGCCAATTTGTTGTATTTATGTAGTCGAAGGTGCATATGATATTTTTGTAAATTTTTATAATAATTGTATGATCCGTGGGATACAGATGGTATTGTCCTATATCTGACAAGCATCTATGTGTAATTAGATTGTTTCGACATAAATGTTGAACCATATCAGCATTTTGCATCGGTTAAATTTGTTAACAACGACTGAATGTTGTAACTCTACAATACGTATGGATATCGCCGGGCTGAGCATGATTTGATGTGAGCAATTTTGAGCCCCATTTACCTTTGTTCACGAGTCAAGTATGTGGTTTTCTTTACGGTCTGTGTTGTATTACTACACTCGGTATTTTAGTAATGGCCCGAAGACGCGTCTAAGAGCGTGATCGCCTTGTCCTACACACGTTGACGGTTACTCGTAGAACTTTGAAGGAGGACTGAATAAAGCCAATCGAGCCAATTATGTATATATGTTTGTGTATGTGTGTGTGTGTGTGTGTGTGTGTAGGTGTGGGTGTGTGTGTGTAGGTGTGTGTGCATGTGTGTGTGTGTGTGTTGGTGTGTGTGCGGATGTGTGTGTGTGTGGGTGTGTGTGTGTGTGTGTAGGTGGGTGTGTGTGCGGATGTGTAGGTGTGTGTGTGCGGGTGTGTGTGTGTGTAGGTGGGTGGGTGTGTGTGTGGGTGTGTGTGTGTGTAGGTGGGTGTGTGTGCGGATGTGTGTGTGTGGGTGTGGGTGTGTGTGCGGGTGTGTAGGTATGTGTGTGTGTGTGTGTGTGTAGGTGTGTGTGGGTGTGTGTGTGTGTGTGTGTGTGTGTGTGTGTGCGGGTGTGGGTGCGTGTGTGTGTAGGTGGGTGTGTGGGTGTGTGTGTGTAGGTGTGTGTGGGTGTAGGTGTGTGTATGGGTGTGTGTGCGGGTGTGTAGGTATGTGTGTGGGTGTGTAGGTGTGTGTGTGGGTGTGTGTAAGTGTGTGTGCGGGTGTGTGTGCGGGTGTGTGTGTGGGTGTGTGTGTATGGGTGTGTGTGCGGGTGTGGGTGTGGGTGCGAGTGTGTGTGTGGGTGTGTAGGTGTGTGTGTGCGGGTGCGGGTGTGGGTGTGGGTGCGAGTGTGGGTGTGTAGGTGTGTGTGTGCGGGTGTGTGTGTGTGTGTGTGGGTGTGTGTGGGTGTGTGTGTAGGTGTGGGTGTGTGTGCGGGAGTGTGCGGGTGTGTGTGCGGGTGTGTAGGTATGTGTGTGTAGGTGGTGTGTGTGCGGGTGTGTGGGTGTGGGTGTGTGTGCGGGTGTGTAAGTGTGTGTGTGTGTAGGGTGTGTGTGGTGTGTGCGTGTGTGTGTGTGTGTGGGTGCGTGTGTGGGTGTGTGTGCGGGTGTGGGTGCGTGTGTGGGTGTGGGTGTGTAGGTGTGGGTGTGCGGGTGTGTGTGTGTGTGCGGTGTTGGTGGGTGTGTGTGTGTGTAGGTGTGTGTGGTGGGTGTGAGTGTGTGCGGGTGTGTGTGTGTGGTGTATGTGCGTGGGTGTGGGTGTGGTGTGTGTGTAGGTGTGTGTGTGGTGTGTGGTGGGTGTGTGGGGGGTGTGGGGTGTGTTGGTGTTGTGGGTGCGTGTGGGTGTGTGGGTGTGTTGGGTTGGGTGTGTGTGTGTGTGGGTGGTGTGTGTGGTGGTGTGTGTGTGTAGGTGCGTGGTGTGTGTGTGGGTGTGTGTGCGGGTGTGTGTGTGTATATAATTTTGATTTAACACCGTCAATCCGTTAAATGATAGTTTACGATAAAAACAAACAAACCTTTTTAAATAGAAGCTAATCGTAGGCAAACATACGACAGTTATGAATCAACTGATAGCCTGAACTATTAGTTAATAATGTTCACGGCAATGAGTAATAATTGATGGTTTTTCGATAAATAATGTTGTGTAAAATACGCGATTGATATCGAAGACGATTGATTTTATACAAATATTTTTCTTATTTCGTCGCAGATAAAAACAGTCGAATTATACATTTTTAAAAATACAGAAAAACCTATCGGAATAATTTCGGCGCGATTAAAACTGTTAGTTCCCAAGGTTCCTGCGTGGTTTTCGGATCGTCAACCGATTGCTTTCGGTTTCGGTCGTTGGCGGGAATACAGCAGATCGCAGTCAGACACGATCCGGTTTTCGAAAATTAATTTTTTTTTGTCGTCGTGGACGTTATCATAACAGCATATACACGTAAAAATACGGACCGATCGGGCAACAGTGCGCAGTACAAAATCGTTTTACGTTGTAAGGTAATTATGTTGTCATCATCCTTTGGAAACAACGTCGTTCTTTTCAACGACCGAAAAAAAATATTGTCGCATGCCACCGATCTGTGTTCGTCGCTCGCAAGGCTGTTTTTTAAGGGATCCGATAATATTATATTATAAAAATGTTTAAGGTAAATTTCTAAAAATGATTGAACAATTTTTTCAACTTGAGCTGGGCTCTTTAATTGGAATGGTCATAACTCAAAAACGGTGAGGTTTCAAATTATAATAAGTTGTGTTACAAATGGTTACAAATTAAAAGCAATATAACAAAATTTGTTTTAAGCAATGTGAACAATATGGGGGGCTGGCCCCTCATAATGGAATGGTCATAACTCGAAAACAGTGAGGTTACAAATTCTAAAATTTGGTTACAAAGAGTTACAAATAAATAGGAATACAATACAATTTGTTTGAAGCGATTTCGACAATGTGGGGGGGCTACGTGAAGTTAGCCCCCTATTGAGAAACTCGTTATAACTCGGAAACGGTGAGGTTACAAATTCTAAAAAGTTGGTTACAAATAGTTACAAATTAAAATAATGAGGTTACAAAAAAATTTGGAGCATTTAGGTTTGGGTGGGGGGCCAACTTCACACACGTTGCATGTATCATTTTATCGTTTACAATAATTAGGCATACTCGTACACGGAAACGAAAACAATCGAGCCTCGGGAATTTCCAAGTTGCTTTTTGTCATACGATGTACGTTAGAACGTTATACCCTACGTGTATCTTCACATGCACATAATGCGCTTCATACCGGTCAGTACGAATTGTTAAAACGATCACTGAAATCCGGGTACAAAAACTAGACCTGAAACGACGTAGTACGGCGTGCAATTTGGTTCAGGTGACGTACGATAAAATAAGCGCGTTCCTTCGGCACGAAAACTCTCGACATACTTTTTTGCGACACGTCCGACCTGTGTCGGAACCTGTACGACGTGTTTGAATAATCGACAATGTCTGAAACCCCTAACTGATATACAAATACTGCTATAGTTGGCTCCATTGAATCGCCGTTTTATGATGGTGCACTAGTTTCCGGTTGTTTCCTTGCTCCGGATATACGTCGGGAACGTACTTTCATATTTACAACGGAAACCGCGACGAGTGATTGTAAAAAAAAAAAAAAAAAATGTAAGGAATTTAATACAATACAAAACGATACAGGTATAGATACGCATGATAAGTAATAACCTAGTTTTCACTGGACTTGAAAATTTCACCGAGTAGGACGGCAGGTAATTGTAAATTTGTAGACACGTTTTATTCCATTTATTTTTTATTCAACTTCAACTATCGTGTTTGACGATTTCTCGAAGACATTTAGAGTGTACATATTTTTTTATGTTTTCAGACTTATTAATGGAGTAATGTTATTTTAACAAAAAATATACCCGTTCTGCAGTACTTTCGTCTGTGATTTTTGTCAGAGCTGTTACACTTATATTATACGTAAACGTGTTTGATAATATGCGATTTTCGTTTAATCGAAGTACCGCGTGATAAACGAAAATATTGAATGTCTGTTGAATAAACAGACAAAATTCGTTGAAAAATTATACAGATCGTTTATAGACATCTTAGATATTTAATATAGTTTAATATAATTAATGGAGATCCCATATGATTATCATGAAAAAAATGTTATTTAGCTATATCTAGTAGGCATCTTCAATCAATGAATATTGATGTTATTATATTAAAATAATAATAATCAACAACGCACAATATTATATAATACAACCCCGACTAATATTATAAATACCTGTTTCTCAATAAATGTGGTTTTCCGACTGATTGTCTGAATAACGATTACGTTTTTTTACCTTTTAGATATTTTTAAATACGCCATATTTTTCATATTACACACGGACGACTGAATGTGGAAATTGACACCGCAATCAACTTGTTCAAGACGTAATTGAAACATTTTTTTAAATTTTCACATTTTTATTTATAGTGATTATCCAAGTAAATTACAAGGATTAAATAATTTATGTGTGTGTTTAGACTGGTTATTATAATAATAATAAATATTTCAATCGAGTATCTAATATTATGCTACCGATATGTAAAAAATAAAAATGTTCATTATTTTGTCATCAGATATTGTACAGAGCTTTGAAAAATATTGTTCCAAATTAAAAATATAAATTACAAATGATTTAATATTAATGTTAGCAGTACTTACAATAACTAGTTATTAGTGAACTATAATATAAAATATTTCAATAATTAATTGCATTTGTACATTTTATGAAATACTGAATGAAACAAAAAACTTCCTTTGATACGCATAAACAATTTTTTTTAAATAATCAACTACGGGCATCATGTTTGATTTTTATATACTGGAAAATCATTGTTTTTAGTAAAATAATCACATTTTATACCATGTTGGAAAGTCGTTTGATTTGATGTTTATTTATTGCATGTACGTTTTGATATTAATTATTAAATAAAATCTTTTATCTCTCAATGCATCAGTAAATATTTGATATGAAGTGCCTACAACATGCCTCTCCCATTAATGTTTTACTTAATAGAACGGAAACTATTATATTTGCTTTGAAGGCTGTTCAAACAATCGAACATTACGAAATTCAATACGAGTACCGAGTAGGGTGTGTTTTTTCGTTATCAATATTTTGTAGTCTCTACCGTTCCAAATACAATTTAAACAAACGAATTAACACGCCGACAGCCAACTCACTCGGATTTTCCATACTTCAATTACATTATAACATTGTTTTAGACATTATCAAACGTGTACACGTAGTAAAAACGACGTTAAGGTTTTTATAGAATGCATTTGATTTGACTCGTGTCAGTGAGGACGTTTAAAATGTTAATTATCATTAAATAAAAAAAACCCAAGATAGGTATGTAAAATATTAATGCAAAATTGTTATTTTCAAAATATGAGTGCGCATTATTCGTGTGTAAATTTACAGGTCCGTTCGAAGTACTTATAAATATTATAATATATAAATATATATATATATATATATATTATACTAAATATATAGTATTATATTTACTGCATATATTATGAGCTAGAAAATAATTGATATCGATTATTGATTATGAACAAAACCAAAATTTAAAAAAAAAAAATGACATTAATGGTACCAGTATATTAAGTATACCGGAGTACGGTGACAAGGAGTCACCAACTGGTTCTTATTGATTTATTTAAAACAAATCGTATTCCGTGTTTATAGTCATTGAGAAAGGCTCTTGTCGGTCATGGCGCAAACGCGGACACTAGAAACTACAAATGGAATCATATAGTAGGCGGATAAACTATTATTTAGTACGTGCCAACAAAGCGAATCGTTTAAAGGACTGTATCCGTTTTCGATATACCACACCGTCCGGTACATAAATATATAATCTCAATTCTGCGGAATTCCATGGAATAGAGGGAACTACCACCTAACTATAATTAGAATATAAAATAATTTTTCCAAAAATATTGCTTTTAAATTTTTTATATACACGACATGTCAGCACGCGACATGAATAAAATATTATATAATGAAGAAACGTTCAATTTTTTTTTATTTTTTTATTTTTTCATAGCAAGGTGTGTATTAATATTATCGGAATTCTGCTCGGGTCTATATAAACGCATTTGACCTGACATCCTGTCGATAATAACCTTAATTCGGCCTACGTAATAATTTTAACGTTCTAAATTAATTCTAATTTATTTATACAATTTTGTATTGATTAAGGTTTTAAATTGTTTTACTTGCATTGTTGATTGTTCTGCAAACATCGAGCGTGAACATAAATCAATGGCCACTAGTAACACATGCGTTTAGATTATGGAGATACATAATATTATGTACTTATGTATGCAGTGCTGCAGTACGAGCATACATTACATATAATATAAATCTATTTTACGTATATTATATAAGTGCGCGTTATAACATTTGCCGCTTTTACGAAATCCCGACTACGATTTCAAATCGAATATCAAAGAAATATATTAAAACCAAAATTTTTAATGATCTATTATTGTTTAAACCTACGGTATATAACCATAATTAGTTTGTAACAGCTTACAAAACAGTTTATTATAATCACGTGCTGGGTAAAAATGAATGCTGTGTGCAATGAAAAATATCGAACCTGACGAAAATCGTTTGTTTCGAAGTGTATAACACATACTGTACGTCCATATACGGAGTGTGTTATATATTAAACGAAATATCCGACGGACGCATACACGTACGAGTATATATGTCAGTGGAAAAAAGTGATAATAGTCGATAGACACTCATTATTTAAATATATAGTAATCCGTTCCAAAGAAGATTACTTACGGTCTTAACATAAAGACGTGAATAAAGCGGAAGACATAAAATTATAAACCGTACGTACATATGATGATGATGATGATGATAATGATGATGATGATGATGATGATGATGATATATAATGATTTATTCCAATATATATATATAGTGTAGCCCTTTCAAAACTTCGGTAAGTACACCTACCCTGAGCGGATAATAATAATAATATGATGTTCACTGAAATGAATGCCTTTGTCTACGAAATGTGTGGGAAGTATTAAATTAGAATTGTGTATGAAATATAAAAGTATACAATAAAAACGAAATATGGTTATTTATACGTATTGTGCCTACATAAATAGTCATCATGTTGTCTAGTGCATTTTACTTACTGAAATAAATATAGTATTTTCCATACATAATATGATTAACATACTACGGTGGTGATTTTTAAGTCCATTAAATTATTTTGATTAATATTTTATTAGTACTATAGTAAATAGATTAACAAGCCTTTGATAATGCACTTATACAATATATCGTAATCATTTATTTTCATAGACATATTATGAAACATTATCAATAAACAAAGATGTCAAATTGTTGACGTTCTCGACGTCTTTGTTTCGTAAATATTATTTAAAATACGAGTTTTCGTCGTTGTACAGTTGTAAAATTAAGGAATATGGATTAAATAACGATAATGAAATCGCATAGTTATACTTACTTTTGGCTTACTCTATATTCCATTGTACACGCACATACATATATATATATATAGGTTATAGGCAAAAACCGAAATCGGGCACATCACGGAGTGTACAAGGCACTTTGAGGAAATCGTGTTATACAGCATTATAAACGAGCAAACCTAGATGTGATGTCCGATGTCATTAAACAAATCTACAATACATGCAAATTTTAGTATTTTATAGTTTAGTACGATGTGTTATCATAACATTAAATTAATATAAATATCGATTTAAAGCCAACATTAGTTTTAAAAAAATATTGTTTTGAGCAACTCGTAATACTAGGATAAACAAAAAATAAAATAAAGTGCTGTTATAATCATTACATATCATAATAGTTTATAGTAAGCATACAAATTTGATTGTTTTAATATTGTTTGGGCAACTCATGAATGTAGGTATAAAACAAAAAATAGTAGTATTATTATAATTATTATATTGGCCTGTATGCCGTGCATCAATCGTATAACATATCAAATGGATTATTGTAGTATAATTATGCATTACAGTGTAGCAGAGACGAGAATGCTTAGATGAATGAGTGGAGTGACAAGGGTAGATGGGATAAGAAATGAATATGTAAGAGGAAGCATAGGAGTAGCGTCGATCGTGGATAAGATGAGAGAGAATAGACTTGGATGGTTTTTGGTCATGTTACGAGGTGAGAAAATTCGGAAGCTGTAAGGACGGTTATGGAAATGAACATTGAAGGAAAAAGAGGAAAAGGAAGACTGAAGAAGAAGTGGTTGGATGCGATTGGGTGTAATATGAGAATCGCGGGTGTGTGCGTGGAGAGTGTGGGAGATCGTGTTAAGTTTAGGACACAGGTGACCGACCCCAAATAGCTAGGATAAAGGCGAGGGAAAAGAATAAGATTAAGAAGAATTATGAATTATACAAAACAATATTTTGTCAGTATAATATTGGCTATAAGTTTACGTGTATAATTTATAATAACCGCAGATTGCACTATACCACAAAACACTCGGATTGGCGTATATGTATGTAGATTTACCCGAATGACGCGGCGATCACGACCACGTTTGCCCGGGCACAAACCAAAATAATTCGAGTTGCCCAAATTTCCAAAGTGTCTATACGACAGGGCACCCCCTCTTTTTTAAGAGGACTATTTCATATTTAAAGTCGCACTCCCTGCGTCAGCGACCAAAAGCCGCTACTGTATATAACGTACCTATACATACGCGCGCGCGTGTGTCATTTAGAATTTCAAAATACTACCTAGAAGTTGCGTAAGGTCGATAGAAATGACTTCGTATCCTCATGTTTCACGTGAACATCAGAGAATACAGTATAATATATTAAATTATATAGGCGCACATAAATTATTTTCGTCGAATCGATATTGCAGTTTTATCGATATACATACTTGAAACTTACAACGAGGCGAGGCGAGTACGAACTAACTCGTTATTTTGAACTCAATAATTTACGGTCGGAACGTTTGATTCGATGTATCAAGAACCACGATGGTATGTGTGTTCTATATTAATCGTTTGTTCATTTAAATATTTGTATAGCCATTTTACAAATATATAAACGGTCTAGGTACTTACTTCATTAAACCATGTACATGGATACTACATACTAATAAAAATTCATGCGATATTTTAAACGTCGTTTCAAGTTAGTTTACTTTATGGTTTCTTGCTTATATGACATTCTATTCTATATAGATTTACCTTGAAAATTCATAACCGTATATTACAATAAAGTGTGTATCTACTGTAAAGAGCACAAAATATTTAATTTTACAACATGAATCACTTCATTAGATTATCGTTTAAAGCTACAAAAATAATTTCTACACTCGTGTGATTTTCTAAGAAAAAGTAAAAAATTACGTCGAAATTTTTGAATATAGTATATTATCTAGCGCAGTTATACCTATTTGACAAATAATTAAAAATTGATTTTTTTTTATATATATATCTAGTGATAAACAATTTGTTTCTACCTGCTACGGTTATATTAGATGAAATTCGCTCGAGATATAAAGTTTTTGATTTTTTTATAGATATATATTATACACAATTACGCTTTAGACATACCGCAACAAATTTTTATTTTCCATGTGTAAAAGTTATCTATTATAATTTTGGCTTACCTCTATTTGTTTGGGCAATTTTCATTGCATAATAAATAAATGTGAATATGTCAAAAGCAAATAACAATCTATGTACTGAAAATTCACATAGAAAACAACGAAAAATCAACCAAAAAACGGCTTATCGAGAATAATAATAATAACAATAAAACGATATTGCGTTTTGTTGTAAATACTCGTATTTCAATGCTAATAAAGATAACCGAATATTAAGAAGGTTTTAAAGAGATTGTGAGTAAATAATTTTACACTAACACTGTACACTTAAATATTCTATCGGCCAGGGCGTTATCTCATAACATATTTTATACTTAAGATTTTTTTATTATTGTTATTAATATTATTCACAATATGTTCCATTTTCACCAGATAAAATATATTTTGAAATTAAATAAAACTTGTTTCAAATAGTGTCGTAAAAATCACATCAAAATTGATTTTCAAACCTAAATGTCCAGTCGTTAATTTAAAATTTTAAACCAAGTCATAGATTATTATTCATACATACCAATGGTCGTTAGTACTTCATTTTAAAAATAAATATGATTTTTCTTACATGTACCTAATAGATTGTTTATAAATACACTGTCATTTATATAATCTAATAAATATATGTACCTTGTTTAGGAAACCTTATCACGTAAACCGTGATAACCGAGTATTGCTGAAAACTACAGATTATATAATACATATTTTTTTTATAATATATATATATATGTGTATATATATATATAATTCGGTATATAACATACGTTGTGGATATTCATTTTTATAAAGAATACATGGTAAACAAAATATTTTAAAAAACAAAAACAAAAGGTTGTTTTTTTAAATTTTAATTAAGTCAATAGAAGTAATATAATGTTTTTTTTTTATATTTTACAAAATAAATAAATATGTATGCTTAAAAGTATATATATTGATAATTTCAACATCACTTTTTATAAGTTCAAACAGTTATACATTATACAACTCAGGAAAAATAAATAATAGACAAAATTAAATTAAAACCTAATCAGACTTTCTATGGGGTAGAGGAATTCAATTAACTTCATGACAAATATAACATTAAGTTTTATGACTAAAATTAAATAATAAGTAATAAAACACAAATGCGTAAATTAATGATAATATAATATAATAATATGATTACGTCTACATAACAATAATAATTATAGTAATAATAATTATTATTGTTACATAGACAAGATTTTTATTTGCACGTGTACTGTAGGAACAGCTTTATTTTTTATCGGTTAGGTACTTACTTACTTATTGACTTACTTGCTTCTTTGCTTACTTACTTACTCACTTAGTTAGTTACTTACTTACTTAGTTACTTACTTTAATATATAATATTATTATCGCTATGATCGATTTTATTACATATTATATAGTTTTTTTTTTCATTCATTAAATATTATTTACGAATTACTCAAATATATATATTATATGTTATTTATATTGACTAAATCTATAGGTTGATATAATATATTATTATTAATTATTATACCATATAATATGCAATTTTATTACACTGACGTTTTTATGTGCCAATATTAATCATATTATGCGTATGATCAGTAGGTACATAATGTAGTTTTATTATTAGGTATTTTATAAATTATCTTATAGTTTAGGAGACTAGCAATGAAAACTAATCGTATTACACATTGTTGATAAATACGACGTTTTGACAAGTAAACGTATGATAAATAATTAAAATTTAGGACATCCAACAGTCAACCGATTAATAAATATTTAAATCCAATAATTATCAGTAGCGAAAACAAATAAGTTGATATTAAACAAAACAAACAAAAATCGAAAAACTCAAGAATAAAAGCACACAGAAAAGTAACAAACCAAAGTTGATATGTAAACAAATGAGTTACAAAAACGACGTGACCTTTTAAATAACGGATTTCCATAAAATATTTTACATGTCTTTTTTTTTATGTAATCTGAACAATCATAATAATCGTAAATATAATGAAAAAATAAATAAATAAAAAATAAACAGAAATAAACGATATTATAACGAAAACATATTGATAATCCATCATTCAGCACCAGAGATAAGTCTATGTATAAAGATATATTACACAAATTTCGAACGGACATTTGTGTTAAACGAAAATATTACAGCAAAGTAATACACATAAAAGCCGACCGTATCTTGAAATCCAAGCGGTATATGCACAAACATATACGATCGCAGAACATATCAGTATATAGGAATACGATATAGATCGAGAAACATTATTGTACCCTTTCCCGCCACAAAAAACACGAAGTAGTGCAAGGTCGTAGGTCAGGTCGATCGATTTCGACGACTTTTAGTGTGTCCCTCTTGTCCGACGTACACGTAAAAACATTATACTAATAACTAATAACTTCTACGTCCCCTTGTTGAATCTATACACGCCCATATACACGTGTATTATGTACATTTTAGTCATAAAAATAAGATCAACGAAGGTTAACTTTCAACAAATAAAAATATTAAGAAGGGATAAACAATTTTTTTTTTTTTTAAATACTGTAGACATGTGCCTGATGGTACGATTAACACGACTGCAGCGATCTCACTAACTTAACGACTGTCCGACGCCACGTTTTCCGACGAAGTTGACGAGGGCGTGGACACCGGCGTTGTCCATTGCCATCTACAGCCGTATCGTTTTTCTTGGCTGAAACAATGTATAACATACGACCTTAAAAAAATTAATATTGATAACACACATATATATCGCAACAACAATACACGATTTATTTTCATATGACATATGGAACCGTTAATAACTGTTTGCCTGTTCTTTTCTTTTTTCCTGTTTTCGTGCACGCCACCATATTACAATATGTAAGGTGTGTATACCTACTATTATAGATATTTAACACGTTTATATGACCGGTAGGTTATTTCTAAACGGTAAATAAGTAATGCGTAGCGTATTCCAAACGGATGACGGACTATATTTCGACGCTGAATGACATTGTGAAGTACACGTTTTAAAAAAATCAAACAGTTTTACTATATATCGTTAAAAGTGAATTTGAATGAACAAATCTATTTTCATTTTATTTTTGTATTCTCTAAGAAACATTGGCTTTAAAATATGATTATAATGTGATTTCCATAACTCTTTAATATATATATATTTATTTAGTTAATTAATTAATCGATAATTCATACAGAGATTCGGAAAATCACAGGTGAAAAGTTAACATGCGATAGAAAATCGAAACCTTAACTTGTTCTGATTCGGTCAATTTTCAGGTTAGGAAAAATGCTTTTCTATTATAATAGCCCTGTCAAAAAATTATCATTTTATATTAATGCTGATCATTTAATTGACAATTTCAAAACTGTTCGTAATTTCTGTTCTTTATTGTCAAACTTAAATTATTATTTAGACGAATTTTACAAAAATAAAAAATAATTTATGCAGATGTGTATTTGACAAGCATAATAATTGAAGTTGACATTACGATTTATATAAAAAAATTTAAAAAAACAATATCTAGACCGAACAATAAATATTAAATACGCATTCGATTATATTTATAAAGGTTTTACTTTTCTTTTTTCTTTTCTTTTTTTTTAATTATTTAGCTATAGAAAACTTTTGGCTTATTCAATATGTGTTTTATTTCTGTAGTTGCAAATAACGTATACAAAAACTGTATATTTTATGTGATACTTAAATTTGTACCTTCAATTATATAAATATTACATATACAAAAAGGATAATTGTGATTCCGTATTATTTTATAAGAACCATAGATGATTTATTTAAGATACAAGCGCCTAAGCTAACATATTCACGTACATACATTTGATAGCATAGCTTAATCAAAATAAATTGACTAGAACAATTGAACACTATATATAGTGTACAATTTAATAAGACGATCGAACAAATTTAATCATATGTATACATTCAGAGCTCTGATGAACTCTTAAAACATTACCGAAATGTAAAATCCCCTTCCCTCTCAATAGATTTCACCTAAACAATATATCTAACAGTATATGTATATATAATTATTATTATTGTTATTACCTATTGCTTTTATTTTTTAACAAGATATTACCCTTATATATTATTAGAACGTTAATGCCTACTAAAAACATAATGATCGTTGACACTCCAAGGTAAAAAAAAACTCAAACATAATATATTATATAACCGATTTGTCTTTGTTATATAACTTTACCATCTTTACAAGGTTTTCGTTAAGTTTACATACGTTACGGTAAAATATATTTGGCTTTCTTCCGTAAATTAAACATGATTTTCATGTGAAAATTCTTCCAATTGAGAGTTTAATGAAATTTAAAAAATACACTAATTTAACATTTTTCATAAAAATATTAATCACAATAACTTCAATTCAATTATGTTTATTTAAACTTACATAAAATGTATATTGTTTATTTTTATTTTAACACTGCAAAAAAAAAAAAATAGTAAAACGTACGTAACATTATTAAAATTTATATCAGATTTCTACGAAATATAATATAATGTTCCTGGAGTTTCGGAGCTTCAACCCTCCCTAGGCCAATGTTAATTTAAAAAACAATATTTCGATATTATATAACATTTATTTTATACTATAATAAAAATTAAATTACAAATTACAAAAATATATTATTATGTACGACGGGTTGTCATTTTTTTTTTTAATATGTGTTATTCAGAATAAGTTATTCTCAAGATAGTATAGGATTATGTATGAGAAAATTACTACTAACAACACCTGTAAGCGTAAAATGTTTCAATCGATCGACATGTTAATTATAATTAACAGTAACATATTAAATATGATTTCTTTAGTATTATATTAGCAAATATTAATTTGACAAAATTATTATTATTATTTGTGTGTTTTTATTATTTGAATTTTACAGTCTTGTGTTAGAAAGTTTTTGACATATACTAAATAATTAAAAACCCCAAACCACAAAAACAAACCTCAGGCCATCTATAAATGTATATATAATTTATTAAACGCAGTTTAACAATCGTGTTATTATTTTCAGAGCTTAATATCGGAGGTTTTGGATAAATAGTATTACACCGATTTAGTTATAATATTTAACCATTATCATATATTGCAGAATAAATGAGTTTATAACTATTTCCTATAATATATAGTTCACATTAAGTTTTTAAATCAAATTATATATTGAATTTATTTTTTTTATATTTTTGATATTATATCATTAAATATATTAAACTGATAACTTTCGAATTACAAATGACATACAATTGTAGTTAAGTATACAACAATCAATTAATGTTATTTTATTTATTTATTTTATTTCACATAAAAAAGAAAATAATTTATTAATATATTAATAAGTGACCTATATTATAGTTATTAAGTAATAACATTAAATATCAATTCAAACATCAATAATGTATTGAGCATTTAGAATAATTTATTTAGGTATACTCTATTCAAGGTTTAATTTGAATAAATAATATTTTTTCACATGAATTTATTACTATTATCATAATTATCAATAATTATTATTAATACTTTTATAAGAACTTTAATTAAATATTATTAAAGAATTTTCTCAGTATAACATATTATTTACCTTTATTTTAGTAAATAGTTAATTATAAAAATATAGGTTTTCTGTATGAAACGATAGTTTTTACATTTTTTAGTATTTAAATTGTGAAAAAAAGGGTAACAAAAAAACTAATTCTACGGTATAACAACCCCAATGTATATTTAATGTAACATTAAAATAACATTATAATGATATCAAATAACCTATTTACAATTCGTTCGGTGAATAATTGCAATAACATGCAATTAGTATTATGGCAGCTATTGCGTTATCCGTTCATATTGCACTAACTTTCAAAAACTAAATATATTTATAAAGAATTTATTGAAAAATTTAGCGTTCATACAATTGATGAAAATACTAATACATATATATATATATATATGTATTGGTGTATTCTTGCCGAGCGAGTATTTTACTTTAAAAAAAATACATTGATAATTATGTGAGTGGAATATATAATATAATGATTTTTTATCAATATCTCATTTATATAATCAATTTACCTTTTTTTTAAATGTCATTAACTATAAAATATGGACAATGTGAATTGTTTCCGTTTGTGTTTAAACTTGTTTAGCTAGAATTTAGTACATTATCCAATACTCAAATCGATAGTTCGTATTGACGCATTTGTTTTCGTGTTATTGACACCGTATAGACATCATGTTAGAATGCAATTTTGTTATGTTAAATAAGGACAGCGGCGTACCTATAGCAACACTGCGCTCGCTGATCAAATATTGCATTATGTCGAAAATAGACGGTGCAATTAAATAAACATATACCTACGTCATTAGAGTAAAGTCTATATGTATGAAGTTTGTGTGTGCGTGTGCGTATGAAACAAAGATATTTAATTTAACTATTATCAGTGTACGTGTAGATTAGATACGAATGTTGTATGTACACAAAAGGGAGGATTCAGTAAAACTACAAACGACAAAAGAAAAGTTTTCGTATTTTTTTTAAAAATAATTTTCTACAAAAATGCAGTACAAACTATCTTTGAGTGTCCTTATGGTGCCGTCTACACTCGAATCATTTAGTTACTCGTTAACTGTTATTCGTCGTATGTGTTAATATTATAAATAACTTGTCACTTGCGGTGTTATGTTTGTATCAGTCCAAAACGCTCAAACGAACTTTTATAAATGTTTGTATGTGTATATTATAATGTGTTACAGGTACCTATACTATGGACATCAGTGTTCAATATTTGTTTAATGTGTGTTTGTTTTCCGTACACCCTACACAACATTTTTATCTGCCTTTGAGAAATGATCAAATAAAAAAAAAACCCCATTAATCATCAACCACAATTTATAAGGCCACAGACATTACACATGTATAGGTTGTAAGTATATACACGACATGTAAAATAACATTTAAAAAAAAGTATTTTATATTATATAAGTATAAATGTTTGCTTAATATAATATGGGAACTTAAAAAAGTGTTTAATCGCAATACGTAAATAAAAATTAAAAGTTATGATATTACAATAGTTCAACACAATTGGACTGCTGTATTTCATTGTTTTAAGTCGATAAATAAAAAGAAAGTCGATTTGAAATTCAATATCAAAATATTGTTCGCATAAAATCGTGTGTGCCATTAAGTGACATAACATTTTCACACATTATATTATATAATTGTGTTATGTATTACAAACTGATAATACAATGTCGTGAATTTACACTTTGGGTGTATATCTATTCATTTAATATGATATAGATAATTTAACATAAAATAAATATCGTAATCTACGTTCGTTTTGGAGGTGAAAATTAAAAATGACCAACATCATTTTCTGTCACCGTAGTTTGTATAGGTACAATGGTGTCCGTGCGTTATAATTAGCATACGTGACCTAGACCAATAAATAGGCGACTTCATTTCTAGAATAAAAACAAACATTATTTTACTGGCTACGGTCGTCTCTATGTAGAAATTGTACTCGATACCTAGCTGAAGTGAAAACGAATTCTTTTATTATTTGTCATGCAAGTATTATAACACTTCGTCATAATTATCAATATTTAAAACGTCTAAGATACGAATTTGTCTGTGCTATTTCTTACGGGTCGATTTTAGTAGAAAAATAAAACCTACATAAATTATTTAATGCCTATCAACAATTATTTTGTACATAATGTTCACGCATCTTTTCTCGTGACATCATATTTTATTGTTTAACTTGAAATGAAAATATTTTTAAGCTCTATCTTTCCCAACACATGCTAAACTTACTAGAAAAGTAAGTAAATGTCTCATAATAAAATAATTTAGTAATATTTTTAGTATGATATACATAAAACAACACAATAAAAAATACTAAAAACAAAAACATCAAATCAAATTTAAAAATATACATCGTTCTAAAAACCAAAACAAACTAAATCATGTCTGAATAATTTTTGCTATTTGATTTTATTGAATATATATTTAAGTTCAAACAAATATTTAATTGGTGCACAATTCATATTTATATTAATCGTAACTCACAACAAATATTTAACTTTGATAAATTAAAATGTTCAAAATAAATTAAAATAAAAAAAAATGATTTAGCTTTTTAAGAAGTTTAATCACAATGCGGTGTATACCTGTACTGTATTATGTTGTTATAGATTTTTACAATAACCTACTCGGTGAATAACTATAAAATAACAAATACATAATATTCGCTATTATCTGGTCTTTGCAAATTGAATTTGAAAAATTAATAACAATATAACAAAAAGGAATGAAATACGATCTAAACTAAGATCAAACATGCATCAATTTAAATTGATTACCTTTTAACTATGCATTTTTACTTGCGGTAAATCGGTAAGATGGTATGAAACTGTTTTCATTACATACACTTGAAGAGTAAAAATATGAAAATATTCACAGACAACAATAATCGAAAAATAAGTAAGAAAATAATATAATTTTTTTATAAATAACAAATATTCTAGATACTCGTATATGTATTATACTTATTTATTAAGTTTTTTGTCTGAAAATATATATAGATAAATACTTATACTTCATCTTCATAGGCCTTTCGATAACAAATATATAATTATAAATAAAAACACATTAATTTAATAATATATTAGAAACAAATCTGTAATTCATTACATTAATTTATATTTGTATGTACTTTTACTAATTTACACGCAATATTTTAATAATGCATTGTGTTACTCTATAATTACTTTCCTTGGAGTTTATAAACTCTACGCGTACTTATAATTTATCTATAGATCATTATATTTTACTCAAAAATAATTTTCACTCTATGTTTAAAAAAATATCAAGTATAATAACATTGGATTTTTACTGTTAGATCATGGAAAAAAATATTCTTCTTAATTTAGGGTGGCAAATACAATTTAAAACTGTTCAAAGTACATGTTAATATCTATTTTATTAATAATATCTATTTGTTATTGTTATTATATTGATTCTATTGTCAAGTATTTTCGATCTAATATACATTATAAAGCATTTAAAACAAAGCTGTGATATGAAAAATAAATTACCACTTTCTGGATTTTATCCACGAAAACAATATCATAAAAAATACAAGCATTTAAAAAAGTAAATTGTGAAAAAATGACCATTACTTATAATATTATGTTATAATAATCTATAATAGGTTTATTATAGTTATCTTACTAACAAAGTAAAATATTGTTTACGTTTTGTGTGTTGAAATGTATTGTACTGTTATATACTCATTAAAGGTTAATCGGTCCTAATTAGTAAACAATTTTAAAAAGCGAAATTTGTATTATAGCAATTAATGTGTTTTATAGTGTTTTAATGATTCATAGACGAATAGATCCGATTATTGTTCAATGTATAAAACAAAACATATATGAGTATCATATTTATAATAATTTAGTTTAAATGATAAAAAAATGTATTCAAACGAATTCGTGCTATTTATTATTGGCACAACAGAAACATGTCATGTCTTTAAGTGTTTTGTAGCTCGATTACTCCAGAGTTTAAAAACCCATTTCAAGCGAACAACAAATCTGTACATCGGTTAATGCATACATTGTATTTATCGGTCGTTATATTGTATTCTAAAATTATATCGATAACTTTTCTATCAATTTCGTAAGATACGATTAAGAAAATAAAGTTGTATAATTTTTTTTCTCTTAACAATATATGTACTGTTTATTTTACATAATATACGTAATGTCTACCAAAAATTAAAAATAGGATATATTGGTACATTTGAAAAAATAGAAAATATATTATTTGAACAAATCCCAAATACGTATTTGATATATTTTATTCAATTTTAGAAATTAATAGAAGGCTAAAATATACACAATATAAATAGTATTTGATAACAACCTTTCTCTCTACTAAAAAATTAATAAAAATATAAACCAAAGTAAACTTTAAATACTTTAAAGTACTTCAATAAATCATTGTATTCATTATTTGTTTCTCAAACTTTACAATAAATTGTTCTCGTAAATTTACAATTATACCTATTATTTCATGATTTATTTCACATGAATTAAAAATATTATTTGATAATTGAATGAAAAATAAACAAGTGAAAAAAAATTAATTTAAGTAATTTGTTAAAAAATGATTACCAAAGTTATAAATAAAAGCCAAAACTGAAATAGTTTACGACATGACCTTCAAATTATTTCTACTATAAAAAGACGCATATTATAATTTATATGGAATATTGTATAATATGATGTAAAGTATGTTTGATTTAAATAAATATTTCAGAATTATAACTTTTTACTATTCATTTATTGAGATTTGATTCATTCAATATTACCATACGTAAATATTTTTTATAATAATTAATAAAAATAAATTCATTGTTCTTAGTCCACAGAGTTCAACGTTTCACGGTGGTTATTTTCATGTGTAGCGAATTAATAAGAACTCTATAGCAGGTGACAATGTTGTCGGTGTAGGAGGGAATCAAAAATATACAACGATCAATCACAAGTACTGTGTATACATTACGCTGTGTTATTATTGTTCCACGTGTAAATATTCCTATTCAAATAGTGTGAATAACACATTAGCATCACGCTAAAGTTTATAATATTTATTTCGCATATGCATATTTAAATCGTAAAATTGTATTTTATATATTTTCATATTTGATGAAGTATTGTTTAGTGAAGAACTACTGTAGAAATCCACGTAAACAATAAAAAATTAATACATGCTACGAATACTATATGTGTGTGTGTGTGTGTGTGTGTGTGTGTGTGTGTGTGTGTGTGTGTGTGTGTGTGTGTGTGTGTGTGTGTGTGTGTGTGTGGGTGCGTGTGTGTACGCTTTAAGCTCGAAAAATGATTGCAACCATAAAGATAACCCTATAAGAAAACGGTGCCTTTTATGACTGACTTTTATAATATGAACTATATACTCGATTTTCCATCGGTGATAATAGTTTAACAACATTCTTCGATTTTGACACGTTGAAAAAGTTTAGATTGTATTAAATTTTTTTAATATATTTTCAATGTTTGAAAAAAATACCAACAATATGAAAAGTCCAACAACCCTCTATCATAACCAATCAATCATAATATTACTTGTATGTAACGTAAGACAAATAAATAATTGCAAATTTTACGTATAGTCCGTTAAAAATAATTGCCATTTATACCCAACAATGTATAACACTATAATAAATAATGTCTATAAAAAAAAGTTGGGAAGAAATTTTGAATATAAAGTATAATTTTTTCCTGCAAATACTAATTAATTCGTAGCGTTAAATTAAAAAATAATTTGTAGATAAAACATTATTTACAGTTAAACCGTTTAATATATTTTAACCCTAATAAATGACTTACGATAATTTAATTATTAGAAATTAATAATTTTTAAAAAAAAGTGATTAATGTATATAAATATACTTTTTCTTTTCAATTAGTTATTACTTAAATATTACACACGACTTCAGCGATCTTAAGGATACATTTTTTCGCTGAAAATGCATCTATGAAATATGAACAAGAAGCAATCGTCATAATTTACTATTTACTACATACTATATTAATGGGAGCACGCAATAAAACATTATTTAAAATTTAAAAAATTTATAAAAAAAAACAAGGCGAATTTACCCGCAGAGCGTTTTTAGTCGTAAAATCGTTCTTACGCAAAACACAGTCGTTCCATATGATACCGTTACGTTGGCCGAAATTGCCGGAATTACGTTTCTCGACGAGACAATTACACGTGTTCTCGGGGTCACGGTTTACTACGAGCTACAACGTTTATCGCATTCCCATCGCGACCGTTAGCCGCATATGCATTCTAATAATCGTTACGTGTCGTAAAGTTACCTGCCGAACAGCGGGTGCCACAGTGGCGAGCTGAAAAGGTCCTGTGGATTGGCACCGGCCAGATGTAGCGCGCCTTCGATGTTTAACAGTTTCGGCTTGGAGTGCGGGTCGATCAAATGCTTTTTGACTTTGATTTTGGGTTTTTGCAACGGCGGTCGGTCGGCAGGGTGGTCGCCCGCGCCAGGCGCGGCCGTCGCGGGCGACAGCGGCGTCTGCGGTTTGTTGGCGGTCGCGACAAATTGATTTCCACCGACGACGTCGCCGCCGCCGCCGCCGCCGCCGCAGCCGCCGCCGCTACCGGATTCCGTGGACGACGTCCGCCGCGGTCCCAGGTCGGCGGTATGCGCGTCGTACTGAACGCGATTGCTGCTGGGCGACACGGACACGTGCTTGCGCGGCGTGGGCGGTGCCGGCCTGGTGTAGCCACAACCGATGTCCACGGGGAAATAACAAGCGGTGCCGTCCGCGGAGTACGCGGTGCACGTCTTCGGGTCGCCGCTGGCCACGCAACCGACGGCGGACGGCGACACGGCGAACGGGTTGCAGCCGGTGGGAGACACGACGAACGGGTTGCAGCCGGCGGGCGACATGGCGAACGGGTTGCAAATGGCGCCTTTCGAACAACAACTGTCGTAGCACGTGGACGGCGGCGAACCGTTGCAGCACAGGTCCCGGCACACGCGCTGTTGTTTGATCATCGGCTGGACCATGGGCAGCGGGGGCAAGCCGTGGTTTTTGATGCGGCTTTTGCAACAGTCGCGACCGCGTCGGGGACGGCAACATTTGCGATTGCCGGTGGTGCTGGTGTGGTTTGTTCGGCTGTTGCTGTTTCGGCGACGGCAGTGGCGCCGGCGACACGGACGCGCAACAGCCTTCCGATTTGCTGTAGCCCGCGGCGGGACCGTCGTCGTACGGCGTCGGTGCGACGCCTGGCCCGTAGTACACGTCGTTCCATTGGTTCGTTTGCTGCGGACAGTTGAACGACTGCTGGGCGGCGGTCGACGAGTTGGGCAGCAGCAGGCTCAACAGGAAGTCGGTGTCCACGCCGGTCATGTCTTTCGAGGACAGATACGACAGCCACAGCATCTGGTCGATGTTCGACGACTGGCTGCGTTCGTCCGCGGCGAAATCCGGCTGCTGCTGCACGATGGACCGGAGGTGCGACAGCGAGACGGCCAACAGGTCGGGATCCACCGGCGGCAACATGGACGCGGTCGTCTGCAGGAGCTTCGGGATTTCCGTCGCCGGACTGGCCACCAGGGCGGCCAGCCTGGCCCGGGGCACTAGCAGCGGATCGGGCACGCACAATCTGGGGTCGGCCAGCACTTCCTTCAGCTCGGACAGCGGACCGAATTCGCGTTTCACCGGCGTTTCGCCGCCGTCGACCAGTTGCGGTTGCGGCGGCTGCGGCGGCTGCGGCGGCGGCGGCGGCGGCACCGCAGCCGTTTGCACCACCCGTTTCTTTTTGAACGGCGGCTGTTGCAGTCGTATCTCTAAAGCGGATCGCTTACCTATAGTCTCCAGATTTAACGGTTCGTTCTGTTGCTGCTGCGACGTGATTGTCAACTCGCCGAACGTGCATTGCATCGGCGTATTGTCGTTGTAGCAGTGCAACAACAACGGCGGCGGCGGCGGCGGCGGCGGAGACGTTTGAGGCAGCGGCAGCGGCGGCGGCGGCGACGACGACGACGACGACGACCCGGAAACGGGCATATTGATTGCCGCGTGGTGTTCGGCCTTGACCTGATGAATTGTCGTGCCTTCGGGTAACCTAATCGCGGCCGTCGTCTCCGTCGGGTCCATAGTGATGTTCACGTCGTCCAACAGCGCCGGGTCCCGTTCGATCATCTCGAGCGCGCGGTCGATCCTGGCCCTCTGCTCGTCCTCGTCTTCCTCGTTACATACCGTGTCCACGAAGTCGATCGAATTGTCGTTGAGATCTACGTACGACTTCTCCCCGCTACCTTTCGAATCCCCGCCGAGCTTCTTGGCGGGCTGTGCGTCCCTCAGCTCTGCGTCGTCGGCCGCCAACGCCGGTGACTCGTCCCCGCGCTCACGGACGGACGCACGGGACTGAGACAAGGCCAACACGTTCGACTTGGGTTTGGAAGTCCATACTCCGTTCTTTTTCACCAGCCGGATACGATTGAAACTGTCCAAGTTCTCGCACACCACCCGTATGATTTTCGTCTCCCTCTTCTGAGCCCAAAGGAATATCGGGTCCACCCGTCTCTGCCGTTTCTTGTGCTTTCTGCCCGTACCGTCGCTGTTATGTCTGTGGTGATGATGGTGACGTTTCCTGTGCTTTTCTTGGGCTTGCGACCGCCGCCGTACCGTTCACCGTCCCCGTCGCCCGACTCCGACGTGTTCCGGGACGCGTCCTCCGCGCACCACGCCGCCGCGGCAGCACCCCCTTCGGCCTCGGACTGCGACGAATATATTTCGATCACGCGACGGCCATTGCACTGCTGCCGTGCCGTGCCGCGTGCGCCGACCGCATCGTCGCCAGTGTCTACATCGGTGTGCACGGCGACCGCGTTGTCCGGTAGAGCTTTCATTTCTTATCGGTCGTCGGCTCCATATCAAAACACGTGACTTCGCCGCGATCGGATTTATGCCGGACGATTCGAAACCCGCACAGCGCCCGGTCCCCGGCAGAGCCACCACCGCGCGGTCGGAAATTATCTCCGTACTCGAAACCCGAACAAAACGACGGGCGGAACGATTGACAAAATACTGTTCCGTATTCAATATTCGTATCGCACGTGAACGGGAACGCTCGCGTCGGACACGGCAATTGACGACACACTCGCGCGCGCGCACCGAACAGCTGTGTACCGCAACTAACCGGTAGGAGCCACTAGCCGGCGGCGGCGGCGGCGGCGACGAAAGCGACGGCGGCAAGCACCGCACCGCACCGCATGCGCGCGCGACGGACGCGTAAAATTCCGACGGTTCAACCGGGCTCGGCCGCGGTCGTCCACGGTCGGTCAACCGTTCTCCGCTATTGGTCGGCCGAGTTTTCGCGTTATAGGCGTTACCCGGTCGTATACGGCGGCGGCGTTTGTGAAAACATTTCACCCGCCGCCATCCCTTGCCCCAAGTACGCTGCTAAAATTGATGCGAATTTTCATCGCGCGAAACGGACGCGTCGCGCCGCCGCCGCCGCCGTTTCCGCCGCCGTCGGTGGTATCGATCAGTTCTGGTATTATAATATACATTATGCGCCGATTTCGCGTCATTTCCTGCACGGGCGACCTACGTACCTACGTGCACATATTGTTATACCGTCGAAAGGGGTACGTTCTACCTTTCTTATCTACCTCTCTCTCCTAACCCCGATGACCCGTCGAAATTTCTTCGGACTTGGAGGAAAACATTTTTAACAATAAAACGTATCTGTTTGGGGGGGGGTCTCCGCATAATACATAAAATTTTTAAATTTCAATTTAAAATATATTACGACAAAATTTATCGTTTCTTTAATAGAGATTAAAATCACAATATTCGAATCAAAATATCACTGGCATATAGTTAAAAAATTTATGATGAAATCTGGAAGAGTATCAACATAATCATCAATGATTTGCATCATTTAAGTACAGTACGTATACGTTCATTACAGTTTTAAAATAAATTAAATATTATTTAACATAATTGGAGCATAATTAATTATATTTTTAATTTATTGTTCAACATATTTAAATTTTTTTCAATCTTGCTTTTGAATAAAATATTATTTTGAAGTAAGTTATAATTGCGTTTTCTTAAATAGAAATGTACATAGTTCTTACATCCTGATGGAAAACTTTAAGCTGATTTGCGTGTGATTCCTCAATATTAGATAAACTTTAATGAATATAATAATTTAATTTAATAAAATTTAATAAATTTCCATGATTTTATGTTAAAAAAAATTAAAGTACGAATTTTATAAAACTATAATGCGTATTATCAACAGAAAGTGTTTTAATTTTTAATTAATTTTAATTAATTACGTTTTATTTCGGCATATAAACGAGTATATGGCATATTGGACCACTGCCCCGACCAAAATATTTCCAAAACCCCCTTATAAATTTATTTCACGTTACGATCTTACATATTATGTACTCGGATAACTATAATATAGGCATATACCTGTACATACGAAGTATATATCTTATACGAGTATGTACATTTTATATTATAATCTATCAAAAGTGTACATGCAAATGAGGTGTTCGTAGGTACGCGAGACCGTAAATAACCGTAGACTCAAAAGATAATGCAAACGAACGACACAGAAATCAATGGAATCGAGTGAGATGATGGATTTAGAGGTTAACCAAAAATTAAACCCTAGTATATATGTATATTGTGAACAGACATATAAGAATGAAATCCAATAGTGGGTAGTTTAACATTTTAGAAAGTTCTTAAGTTTAAACCTCCTTAGAAGTTAGAATAAACATAAATAGTACAAATAGTATGCATGATGAAATAAAAGACAGAACGATGAGTAGTAATAAATGTTAATGCAGTCTGCTAAATCTATTTAAATCAAAATGTCTAACACGAGAATAAAAATAAAATCCTATATATGTGCACAAGCTTCCTGCGTTCTATCCTGACGTATAGTTGTGATCATTGGATAATTACAAAAGGAAACCACCATAGTTCTTATATTATAGCCCTACATAAAAAAAAACCGACCGGTACGAAAGATGATTTAACATCGAAACATAAATTCCTTATAGAAGGCTGAATATCTTCTCATACATTAAAAGACTCGGGTGACTAGGTCATGTATGGAGAGCTTATGCACAAATTATTAAGCAGGTGTTAGTAGTAAAAACAAGAGGCGAGAAAAATCCTTAGGTAATCCTCGTACTAGATGGAATGTTTTCGTGATGAAAGCTCTTGTAAATTCATAGGAAGAAGCTTAGTTGAAAATAACGTATGATAGAGAAAGGTGGAGGAGTATTGCAATGGCAGTGTTGGACCTTGAAAGTCCATGAGCTAAATATAATGATAATCATATGTATACTTATTTTTATTTAGTTTTGTGTTATTTTTATTGAAATTATGTTTATTTGTACGAATAAAAATTTTATTAAAATGTTTAATTTTTATTTATTGTTGTACTCGTATATATTATGTTTACAAATATAGAGATAGATGTGTTTAGTATAATACATTGAAATTGAAAATATCGGTTAATAAGCAAACGAAACATGCGTCCTTTTTTTTTTTTTTTTATGGGTATTTTAAACCTATATCGCAAAATAGACTTTTTTGTCATTCCGTGAAACCTGTAGATAATAGTAGTTACTAATATTTGAGTATAATTATTATAACTATTGTTTGACCGATTCATCGTAAATATAGTTAAATATATTATACTTGAAATAAAATAGGGTATAATATAGGTAACGGTCGACAAACTGTTTAATAATTATAAAAAATAGTTTCTAAAAAAATATTAATGGGATATATTATTCATTTGTATATATATATTACGCATACATAATACACTAGTCTGCAACTAACAATTGTTACCCAACTACCATAGTCAATATTATATAATATAATTACACATTATATTTGTACATTTAATGTAGCAATAGAAGTTTATATATTGTGTTCAAATAAATTTATGGTAACCCTATATGTACTTATACATTTTCACGAAATGATGATTGTTTTTGTTTTGTTTTTTTTTTTGCAGTATTATTGACAATTGTGTCCGATACTATTCTAAACGATTGCGATTTGTACAGATACATATAATACTATAAACATTTATTTATAGATGCCTATATTTAGTGTTAATATTTTAGAATTGTAAATATTTTTATCAAGTCGTCTATCGAAAACTACATAAATAACAAATATACTTTAATTCATGCTGAGTATTGATTTAATACTGAAATCTTTGCGTTGACGTTCTGCATTTATATTCAGCTGCACCGTTGACACGCAGAAGTCTTTTTACGTTTTATATTTTATTTTCGTTTGATTTTTTTTTTCTTACGATTTACCGAATCATTAATTATGTTTAATACATGTAATTAAATATGAATTTAATTTGTCGGATCTCAAATACACAGTGAATTTATATAAAAATGAAAAACCATATAAATCACACGGAATAATGTTTTATTCGAATTTATAACCGCTTAACACAAAAATGATCGACTCATTATTTGATTTAAATGATTTATGATTAATGATGCAAATTTTTCAAGTGTTAAATATTTAATTTTATCGTAATGAATAAAGACTTATCCATACAATAGCAATGCGTTCATGATCATAACAATTATTTTACCTAATATATCATGTACTTTTTAAATTGTGTATACTCGTTAATATTGAACAAGATCTACACACTGCATAAATATTAATGCGTGATATAACCAATACTGTAAGTTCTGAGAACATTTGAGATATAATTTTAAAATTTAAAATTTAGGTTTTTTCAACCTTTAATATTAAATATTTATGATTTTCAAAAATACATTTTTTTCTTTTATCGAAATTCAATTTGCATTGAAATAATGAATAAATCTACAATATTTTTTAGCAATAGTGATAAATTTTTTGTTTATAATATTAATGTTCTTTTGATCATCATTTTAGACTTTTTAGATGTGTTTTATTAACATGTTCTGGTATTATAAATTGACACCAAAACAATTTTCATTTTAATCAATAATATGCATATGCACATTATTCTTGTTGGTATCGTCAGTATAATAGATTTTCAGTTATATTCATAATTTAATCGTTTATCAAGTTTATTCTCATTTGTTTATTCAGTTTCAATTAACAGTAATAAATTAATTATTATGTTACTGTGCGTTTTATTTTGCTTCGAAATCAGAAGCTTTGGCATTGGATTGTTTTTGTTTTTTTGATTTTTCGAAGATAATATTTCAATTTCACTATCCATTGTAGATTTAGACGTCACTATTTTTGGACCGTTTAAAGAAATTAATGGATATTTGATATTTTCTTCGACGATATTGTTAGAAATTTCTTTGTTTAACTCGGATATTTCATTCGGGTATTTTGTTTGATTCGTATGACGTATCCTATTACTTAATGGACTTGGTTTTACACAGTTACAACATAAATATTTATTTTCATGTTTTATGGTTAATAAATTTAACATTTGGACACTTTCTGTGAACACAAAAGAACCGTAATTTCCAATCACGCGATTATTGGGTTGAGGTTCTATTATTTTCGATTTAAAACCATTCGGTATTGCTTCATTACTTGATTGAAAATACAGCACATATTTATCCTTGGTCTTACGTAATCCACTACACAGACATTTCCCATCAAAACACAATGCTGTACCAGGTGGATATATTCGCATTGTTTGACGTCGAATCAAGACTTTCATTTGACAGTACTCGGACAAAATTGTTTCACTTATTACCTGAAATTAACATAAAAATTAGAAAATATTAAATAGTATAATATATATGTTGTGTGTGTGTGGCGGGAGGGGGGGGAGAAATAATGAAATATTGTCATGAGCAACAAAATATTTTTTCTAATTTAATATTATGTAATTATTAAGTATTTGATGGAAAATATAAGTTAAGTTATATATTTAAATCATAAAATATTTAGACTACCAAATTGCTTTTCGGCGATTTCGAATAGGTCTTTTCCATGAATAATTTATCCAAAGCCGTCCTACGGCAGAATTAATTAGAAATTTTAATAAGGTCATTGTTTTAAAGCTATTTCATTCGATTTTATGTTTTATTCATATTTTTAAAATTAAAAATCAAATGTTTTAATATTTATACTTTTTATAAATTATTTTTAAACTATTTAAATGACCTTGAGACGATCCGCTACCTCCCGGTCGGATCGCTCGGTGACGAATACCGTTCTTTTCGAGGGTCGCCAACCGGTGGTGAGGTCTTTGGACGCACACATACGACGGAGGTTTTTAATCTTAATATTTATACATACCCAAAATAGAATATGTAACAACAAAAATAAATTAAAGACTGTATCAGCTTTCAAAAACGAGATTTATTTTAATTATGTCAGAGAAAAGCTCATACGGACGTTGAAAAACTCTGCGAAGAAAAGAAACAAACAAAAAACATATATATAAGCCAATTTTTCTATATAATACAAAACCTCCGAAAGGAGTGTCCCACGCTCGTGGACGGGGACATCAAAATTACATCCTTCACGTTTAAAACGCATCTTTTATATATATTTTAAATATGGAAGTATAGGAGATACAAAGAACAAAAACAAAAAAACATAACACTAGAAAAAAAAACAAATATACAGCATGTACTGGCCTACTAATATTTACAATCACTTACCATCATCCCTTGGTGTTCTCACCCTCGGTGAGTATCGCCACGGGGACAGAACGGAAGGTTACTCCATGGGAGACATGATATTAGAAAAATACAAAATATAAAAATCACAATTGGCGTGGATTAGTGTCCACCACAAAGACAAGAGAAGAACAGAATATTTCTTTTGGACTAAGGCCGATACATTTGCATATTTTAATTAATGAGATAATGAATGTACGCCGACCGGTGACAGCAGAGGTAGACGCACAGTTATCATAGTTTTTTCCCGTGATTGTTGTATGGTGTAAGTAAACAATTGATTTTATTTTCTTGAATTTGAATGCACAACCTACCTTAATTCGTATTACATCATCTGTATTACATATTATCCACCGATAGAATAAAAACTTTATGGTAAAAACACATTCTACTCAGAAAAAGTTTATTGTCTACAAACACTTATAAAAACAAAAAACTGTAAAAACATTTACGTTAAACTATTATTATATACTAATTATGTAAAACCAACGGTTTTTTATTTCATTGTTCAGAATCTAAAACGAAGAGTTTCTCCGTAATTAATAAACAAATTATACTTATAATATTAAACTTTTAATTAATATTGATACTTTTATCAACTTCCAAAATGTTTTTTAATTAATTATTTGTTAAAACATAATAATTATTTTAGTTTGTATTAAAAATTTTGATAAAAAAATTATTTATTCCCAAATTTCAAATAGCTTAGAAATATTTACCTCTGTAATAAGAAACGCCGTAATAAATATCCTGTACCAAATATTCATGATTTCAAGATTCAAAATAAATCATTTTATGTAATGCATTGTAGTTCTGTACTTTTGATACACAAATGAAGTGTCAATGATCCAAACTCGATGTCTATTTATATGAGCAAATCATCTACATATTTTCGTGGTAGTATCAAGGTAAAATAAATAGAAATTAACCAAACATAATATTATATTAGAAATTGGATACAAAACATAACGTTAACCTAAAATCTAAACGTGTATTAGACAATAAGCTATCAATTTTAAAATGTATTTATTATTATTTATTTAAAACCATCTATAAAAAACCTGTATTCAGATTTCACCTAAAAATGTTAATTACATTTTATTTTCTTATCATGTTTAATCAATTATACCAAACTGAGCTTCGTTCAGAATTTATT
Source organism: Schlechtendalia chinensis (assembly GCA_019022885.1). Lineage (NCBI taxonomy): Eukaryota > Metazoa > Arthropoda > Insecta > Hemiptera > Aphididae > Schlechtendalia > Schlechtendalia chinensis. The sequence goes on from CM032343.1 coordinate 14,652,428, forward strand.
ATTATTTTTAAAATTATAGTACAACTTTTAAACACCCGTTCACATGATCTATATTAAACCAATATCCACAGCACCCGCGTCTCACTGCTATTTTTCAATATCAATTTTCTTCAAACAATAAAATTAAACGAGTTAATTTTTACTTTTTAAAATTAATATGAATAAGTTTTAATCTTTGAAGATTTTAAATTTTCAAATTAAATAATATTTTACATTATAAGAGAATTATCCTGCAGCTCAGTAATTTAATCTCCTATAAAAAGTAATATTGGAGCTTTCAAAAAAAAAAAATGTATTAATAAATACATTTTTGTAATATACATATATGAATAATAACTATAATATTTCAAAAATAACAATTTAATAATAAATTGTAATAATTCAGGTACTTTTATAACCTATTTTTCGTCTTCGTCAATTTAATAGGCAATATAACAAACCCAAATTTCACAAAAACTATAATATATGATAAAACATGAGGTTACCGATTATTGAAAATTATATGAGAAGTAAAGTATAAGTATAAGTAAAAGCACATACAACTAAATTTAAAAACAAGAATATTATTTGTTTTTTTGTAACTATTATTTTTTTATTATTATTATAAAATTTCGAAGTGAGATGTCGCCTGTGTTTTAAATCAATTATTTCAAAATAATATAAATCATAATAAAATTATAAAGTCGGAAAAGCCTGACGAGAGAACCGCAAATAATATTCTCGTGTTCAAATTTGATTATGTATGTTTTTATTTTTACTGTAATTTAAATTAAACAATATAGTAGTAAAAATAAAAGAATAAACAAATAAAGAGTAAAAAGGATATGCAAAAATAAAAATAAAAAAATAAAAAATAAAGAAATAAAAAAGAAGAGAAATAAAATAATTAAAGAATAAAATTAAATTAAAAATTATAAGTTAATACTCGTAAATTAAAAGAAATATATATACATACATATATGTATACTTAAATATACAAAAAGCCAATGAGTATTACATTGATTAAAGAAACAAGAAAGAAAATATAAAAGTTGTTGTATATAAGTGTTTATTACTACCGGTTTCGACAAAATGTCATCATCAGGTTAACTATCATCAACTATTGTTGTATTTTATTTGTATTAACCTGATGATGACATTTTGTCGAAACCGGTAGTAATAAATACACATATACAACATCTTTTATATTTTCTTTCTTTTTTCTTTAATCAACGTAATACTCATTGGCTTTTTGTATTTAAGTATACATATATATGTGTGTGTGTGTGTGTGTGTGTGTATATATATATATATATATATTTGTTTAAATTAAACGCCAGTACGTCAATTATACGCGATATATTTCTGCGCAACTCGGTGTTCTTTCATTACTCGTTAGATAGGTCAGGTTAATTAGTACTTAGTTTATTATAACACTTTACTGTCACAACCACAAGTACAAAGTTAAATCGTTTTAGTTAATCTTAACGAAATCAACGTGAAAACGTGTTAAAATAACCCTCGCGGTACACAGTTATTTCAAAATTTATACGAAACAAATAACGTGGACCTCTAATATTATTATTATTAATACGGTCTTAATTATACATAAGAAGTAATAAATAAAAATAGAAGACGCAATATTTCTGTCGGTAATATTTTTATTTTTACTTTTACGAAACAATACAAAACTAAAAATTACTATATAATTTAAAATTTCCACAATCATCAAAATATAGCTTGTTTTATTCATAAATAAACAGGGGGACAATGAAATAAATCAAATGTTAATATACAATATCCAACGAAAAATAATAATGAGACCAAGCGAGTTTCGAAAAAGTTTTATTAATGTTTCATCAGTGACATAATACTTATAGAAACGAAAAAAAAATGTGTAATTAGTAATGATTACTCCCTACCATCCAACTATTCCTCCTGACATGGAAGTATCAATCCCGCCATCTTTCTCCACCCGAGGTTCACAGATATTCCTGGATGTCTTATCAATGCTTTTTCTCGTCTTCGAAATGGGCATAGCTTACTTCCCCACCACGCCTTCCAACTTTCATTAAATTCATTGCCTTTATATCCCCTACACCAAAAGGAAACATTCTGTGACTTAAATCACCTAATCTTCAACTGTCCTTCTCTCCTTCTTGACACACACCTGTTACATTTTTATCCTCCCTAGGATACCTCTCTCCAGATTCTTAACTTCCATTCTCCTATTTTTATCCATTTTATTGTTAGTTTTATCTATAACGCTGGTTTCCTAATTTAACATTTCGATTATATATTTTTTGTCTTTTCTTTCGCGTAATTGCCTTGCTGTAACGTATCTAACAAAAGCAAAGAAAAAAATATTTATGATTAATGATGATGTAATCTATTTCTTCATCAAATCAGTTTTTAGTATAAATACACATTACGATTACATATATAAATATATTTATAGAATCCATCAATTTTATTTAGATTTATCAATACCTAATTATTATTATTGAGACTTAGTTGTATTAATAATTCTTATGAATTTATGAAAAAATTAATTTCAAATTAAACTATACAAAACATACGAGTACAAAAAAGGTGCATATGTATTTGTAAAGAATTTAATTTCAGTATCGCCTAATGATGTCAGGTTTTTTTTATCATAACCATAATTTTTTTTTTATAAATAAACTCGTGAGTATCTTACTATGTATTAGTGCATTGACCTTATAGAAAATCATTGTTATGTAAATATCTTATATAAAAATAATTTGTATACGAACAATAGGAGAGATGTTTCATACAAATGTGTATGAAATATAAACATTTTGCAGAATTTCCAAAATTATGTCTGAACTTTTCAACATTAATCAATGAATAATTTATTGTTAAATTATTTGGTTAGTTTTTATTAATGATAAATTTTAATAATAGCAATACGTAAATTGTATTTATCGGATGCATAAAGCGAAATTAAAATTCAGTAGATATGTTTGAAATATTTGCTGTGAAATGCATTAATACGTTATGTAGAGAAAAACACTATATTGAGAAATGAATAAGACACACTTATCACCTAATTAAATTTGATAAATCATTTAGCATTTGCAAATTGAATATAATGAAACGTCGTCGCATTCGACAAATAATTAATACATAAGACACTTCATTAAGTGAAAAGCTTGAGTATAAATTTCATACGTATGGAATAACCTTTCGACGATTATAAAATAAACTGTATTTACCCACCGAATATAAACTTTCTACAAATTTCATTCGCATACAATTTTGTGCAGCTACACCGCGTATAAATGTCACTATCCGGTAGAAATGTCCTTGTTGATGAATGACTGACACGTTTTTGAATAGGTGGTAGTCAGTAGGTATCTACCGTTCTAGATTAATTATTACGATAGGTAATAGAAAACCACTTAATGCATTTAAGCAGCCAGACGAATTTCGGTCATATAGGTACGTCGTACCTGTATTAGTTGTATTACTATAGTTTGTAGGATCAACAATATTGAACTGAATATTTTGAAATCTTCACTAACGATTAATTTAGACTTTGAGCTTCTGGTAAAATACAATTTGAAAGTACAGCGAATAAAAACTACTTGAATGCAAGAAATCAATCGAAACCGTAAAAAAAAAGTATTCTTCTTAACGTAACACGTAAAATGTTTACTCGAGAAAGCGAATATTTAGACACAGCGTTAAAAATATATACTTTCAAAAAAAAAAAAAAAATTTAAAAATTACTTTGAAAATTACTTTGAAAGCACGTACGTACATATGTACATATTCAAACCCTTCAAAACGGGTTTTTTGATACCGCAGGCCCCCTATAGAGTCACCCTGGCCCTGCCATTGGGAGATTCAAGTTTTACATTTCTGTAAATGGCATAGAATTATGTAACATCATTTGTAATTATTTGTAACCACAAAAAAAATCGAAAAGTCCACTTCAAACCCTTCAAAACGGGTTTTTTGATACCGCAGGCCACCTATAGCGTCACCCTGGCCCTGCCATTGGAAAATTCGAGTTTTACATTTCTGCAAATGGCATAGAATTATGTAATATCATTTGTAATCATTTGTAACCACCATAACTTTTTTTGTAACTAACCCCAAACCCTTCAAAACGGGTTTTTTGATACCGCAAACTCCCTATAGCGTCACCCTGGCCCTGCCATTGGGAAATTCGAGTTTTACATTTCTGCAAATGGCATAGAATTATGTAATATCATTTGAGATCATTTGTAACTAAAACTCGAAAAGTCCACATCAAACCCTTCAAAACGGGTTTTTTGATACCGCAGGCCCTATAGCGTCACCCTGTTTGGAGTGGACTTTTCGATTTTTTTTTTGTGATTACAAATGATATTACATAATTCTATGCCATTTGCACTCGAATTTCCAATGGCAGGGCTAGGGTGACGGGCCCTGCCATTTGGAAATCCATTTTCAAGGGGTTTAGGGTTGGTTACAAAAAAAGTTATGGTGGTTACAAACGATATTACATAATTTTGAATATTTTTTTTTTCCAAAATGGAAAGTGGCAGGGCCAGGGTGACGGACGTCCCGGGAACGCGGATTGTCGGCGGTCGGACGCGCGCAAACGTCCAGCTTCCGGCCCGCGGACCGAACTATTCGCCCGCCGTGTCGACGACGATCGTAAATCCGACGCGACCGACGGGCGATCTGCGCAACGCACACACAAATACGCGCGTGACCGTGTGGACGTGAGACCAATGTTTGTGATATTTCGTTTAGTTTTCTTCTGTACGACGTTCGCCTCCGAACCGGTGGGCGACGCGCGCGCGAGCCGCGCACGCCCGCAACGACGGCGGGCACGGACGCGCGAGACGCCCCGACATCCGGCGAACACGCGACGCGCAATTGTACAAACACACGGCCGTGTTCGAGTTGGGTTTTCGACCGAACGGGTGGCGAGCGGGAAATAAAAAAGACGCCCGTCCTATGTGCCTATTGGCCGTAGTCGAACACGCGCGGGTGCGTGTACACGTACATTATACCCACAGCACCGTAACGTGCGGCACAAGACCGGGCGGCACGGCGGTGTGTTGACCCGACCGCGATCGACGCAAAAGGTTCGGTGAACGCGTCGCGTGCGTTCTTCTCGACAAACCGCCACGTCGAATATATTTGATTACGTTTGTGCGCGTGGAAAATTAACAAATATTCAATAGCACAGACGAGAATGTTTTGTCCAAACGTTTCGTTTACAATCGTCTCTCGCCGTCTTTCTTCGATTGTAGAACTCTTTCCCCTCGACCGGATACCGATACAAAATTTATGATATTATTATTTTCAAATAAATATTTTGATAAATACGTTTGATATTTGTAACCGACCGTAAACTTTCAAATGTTCGAAGAACAACTATGTTGTTCCGTGTACGTTTGACAAAAATTTGTTTAGAAAATTAAAACACGAGTTTAAACGTAAAACATATTTCAAATCGAATTCGCAAAATACATATCTCTTTTCCGAAAACAAAGACCGGTCCGTGATCGCTCTCAATCGTATTACAAATAAGAAACCGGAAACTATTTTTTGAAAAACGGGATGAAAACCGTGCCGTCCAAAGTTTTATCCGGGACAACGGGGAACGATCCGGTTTTTAAACGAAACCGGTACAGCAGTCGCGTTAGGTTAGCCTCGCGTTACGTTTGTACCGTATTGCCCCGTGCGTCGTACCGTACCGCCAGAACCACACGACGCGGCACGGTTGTAACCGTGTAACTGCCGGTCAGGACGGACAGTGTTCGTTCATTGAGAGTTCGCGAGGTGCGCCGCTCGAATCCGTCGACGACGATCGGTTAGGTTAGGCTGAACGAACGCTCGGCCGTCGTTATCGACGCGAGGCTCCGTCCGACGGGTCGCGCGTATTCGCTCCGGAGAACGTCGGCCGCACCGCCGTGACGCCGCCGGCGACGCTCGAAACCCGATTCGGGCGAATGTTTCTCGCGCCGTTCCGCGCGACGCCGCCGTCAACTCGCGGGAACGCGCACGCGCGCGCAAAGACTCGCGGTGCGATCGTACACATCGTCCGACGGTTCCGTGTTTCGTGTGTGCGGCGCGCTCGCTCGCGTTTCCGAAAAAGGCGAGGCGCGGGAGGGCGTGCGAGCGTGCGTGCGTGCGTGCGTGCGTGCGTGTGTACTTTGACGCCGCGTTGCCGGTACGTGCTTAGCGAACCGACAACGTAGCAACACGCACAGTCGCGCGCCGAACCGGAGCGCGTTATTCCGGCGATTTTTTTCACAGCCGTTCGCCGCCGACGCTCTTCGCCGCTCCCGCTGACCCGTCCGGATTTTACTCTTTTCCTTCATTCCCCCGCCCGCCCGCCGGCCGCTGCTCGCCGCTAGACCGTGACTCTCCACCGCCGGCCCCGCCCGCCGACAAGACCGCCGGCCGACACTGTCCCGACGATAAAATAACGTAAACGTATTTTCTCCGGTGCCCGACCGTTATAATCGGATCCGTTGCGACGTGTTGAACGCCGCCGTAATGCACCGGCACTGCACCGCGCGCGTGCGGTGTACCCGACATCGTCGTTTGTTTTGTTTCGCCGTTTTTTTTTTTCACGTCTCCGCCGCGGACGTCCGGACGACCGCGCCGCGCCGCGACAATATCGCACGTTCCGCCGCGGTGACCTGTTGCTCGCCGCCTTTGTTTACCCGTCTCGTCGACGGAGGACTTTTTTACGCGGCTCCGCAACGGATGACATCGGCCTGCACATCGTGCCAAGTACGCCAGCTAGGTACGCCCACGGGCCGTGAGCGGCGACTGGCGTGCTTCGTTCGCCTCCCGTCCGATCCCGACGCGCGGTTTCCGTTACGGAAATGTACGCGCCCGATACTGGAACGGTCGACACCGCGATGACGACGAATCCGTTTCGACGGCACGTGAACGCGTCTCGGACGTCTCCCGAGTAGCACGGGTAGTAGCCTTTTCGCGCACATTCGCTCGTGTACACCGCGCTACGTTCGGTAATCGTGGTAAAAGACACCGAGCGTTCGGACTCCGACGTCAGAATAATAACAATATGTCGTTTTTACGCACAATCGTTTAACTCACTCGCGTTCCATTGTGGTTCGCGCGCGGGGTCTTTATTTCCGTTTTCTATTTGATTATTATGATTTTGTTTTCCTCTTGGAAAAGCAATTCGTCCGTCTTCATACTAGATTTAGTTACGAACTCGTGCGAGATAATTGATTTGTTAATAACGTATGTGCTTCTCCGATTCCCCCTCGCGAACATTTCCAAGAAAGCATCCATTCCCGTTTTTTATGTGTATACAAAAATATAGTCCGCCGCAAATAAATAAAAAATATTATAGTAAAGGTACGAGCAAATATAATTTTAAACGTGCTATATTCCTACTGGACGTAACTACCTCGCCGTTCCCCATCGACCATTACACGTTAATATATGTAATGATACGCTATATAGCAACCCTAAACAAATATCGCATCGGTTCCGTTGGATTTTGAATTTTTCATGTAATAAATATAATTTACATACTGTGTATACATATAAATACATTATACATAGTTATAAATTGTTTTTGACGAAGAAATGCATCTATAGACAAAATAACGTATACTGCACGTCATCGCATATTATATGCGAAACTAAATGTCTGCATAATAATACAGAGAGGATAACGAATAACAAATAGCACAAATAATATTTGAAAAACGAATAAGTAAAAATTATAATGATTAATTAATTAATATAAATTATTATTATTATTATTATTATTTCATTATCATCATCATGATGTTATAAAACCATAGTTGTTTATATAATTAGATATCGTTTATACGGTTGCTAATTAAAATATCAAGATGGTTCATTAATTGAATAACATTATTTTATGTTTCATTAATTATTGCACCATAAAAATCATTTTTCAAAACGTTTTAACTCCTTAATTTAATCCATAAAACTTGGTTCATTCTTAGTATTATAAACTGCATTAGTTATTAGATATTAGTGAAAATGCATTAATAACTAATAATACAATAATTGATTGTTTTCATAGACGGAATAATTGTTATTATAAATTATTATTTGCGTCCTAAAATACAAAACATGTAACCAAATATGCATACAAAATATTGGTACGAGTATTGAAAACTTCAATTGACTTATAAATAAATGATAACAATGTACATATATCCATAATTGCTATAAAACGATAATCGATAACATTATTGTTGTTACTCGTACTTTTATTCCACACGTTAAGGGTTAACAATATTGTAGTAACAAATGTATAATTTAAAATACAATTAACAAAATAGGTATTACTAGTACTTTAACGAAATGTTTATTATAGATACTACAAAAAAATAAGAAACCAATTATAAATTAATTATATTAAACTAAACGTGTAACTTATTCATTACTAAAATATGCTTGAGAACTTGTAACCGTTTTATACTACACACTATAAATTCAAAATCAGAGTAGTAGTTGGTTCGCACTGAAGATGATAACGTAAATGTCGTCGTTATCAATGCATAGCTTAACATCTCCTCTTCGATTTTTATTCTGAAGTATTTCTCACCAAAATTATTCTAAGCGGCATACTTAAGGAAGTACGAATATATGTTTTCACAAAATTGAAAAACTACTGACTTACGAACTGCCGCTGCCGAGTTACGGAGAGCAACGCCATCTCTGGAGCGTTAAATACGTTTTACTTTTGGTGTGGCAGCCCCTTATACACGTACATTCCAAATTAATTCCTCATTGCTAATCATTCATTTTCGTGCCTTCATGCTTTTTCCTTTAATGTTTTAAAATCCCAACCTTCACTTATCGTCATCAAAATCAGACACCTCTTATTTAACCTCAAAGATTCAGGCTTCGATATACAATTTTTATGGGTACCTGGTCATACCGGAATTGCCGGTAATGAATTAACAGACAAATTAGCTAAAACCACAGCCTCACTCAAATTACCTCCCTATATTAAAATTCCATGGTTCGACTTCTGTCTCTATCTTAGGATTTGTATTAATAGGCAATGGCAGAAACACTGGGAAGGGTTCCCTAACAATTTCGCCACCTGGTACAGATCGATTTTTCCAGTCTTCCCACTCTGCCACTGGCTCCATAATCTCACCCTACCCAGAAAATCCATATCTTCCTTCTCTCTACTTCTTCACATTCATTTAAACTTCCATTGAACAATTTCCCTCTTTACACCCTTCACAGCAACCCCTCGATCTGTGACCTATCTCACCTTCTCGACTGTCCCAAATTATCTCCCAAACGTACATACCTAAACTTCCTTTTTAATTCATCTATTATTCCTTTTGACACCAAACATATTTTCTCCTCCCAACAACCACTTCTTATTCTTATTATCATTTTTCAGGCTTTCTAGTTTAACTTTTTTTCGTATCCCTCCACCATGTAATTTCTAAAATAATTGTCGAGGCTAATTATCTATTCAAAGTCTAAAATAAAATAAAAATATACGTTTGTTGAAAAATTCACCATTTTCTTTTTCTTAGTTTCAGAATGAAGTTAAGAATATGTACTATTGGTTTTATAATGATGTGATTTTTTTATTATTATTATTATTATTATTATTATGTCAGTGAATATTTTTTCACGGAAAACACAAGTACTTCGATTTGTTACACACTTTCCGCGGACATTTCGGTAGAAAATCGTGCACAGATAGTTGTTTATATTTGACACGTTTTTCGATTTTTTCAGTATACTTTTTATTTAGCTTAAGGAAAAAAACAGCAGACAATTTTTAAAACAAAAAAGCTAGTAGATTGTAGACACATCCAATGTTCGCAAAATTTAATTACGTTTAGTTTTTTTCGTTTTTAATTCCAAAAATAATATTACAAAACATTTGAAATTTTTAGAAGTCATATATATTTTCTGGTTAAAACCACTCTGCAGGGCAAAATCCGTATATATATGTAAATTGTATGCCGCTATAAACCGTTTTATATACTTACCCCGTTTGTGTACACACAGCCGTTAATGCGCATTAACTTTACGCAGATGAAATTTATTCAGGAGTATTAGCTGTTAGTATTAATAAACGCCATTTGTATTTACTATTTAGCAAAGTATTTTGCGCGGTTAGCACTCATCGTCCCGGCCACCGGTTTCGCTCAACAAATTTCGGAAACTGACTTCCGGTTTATCGTGGAAAACCGCCTTAGGCCCGCGTCGGTAACAGGGAATATAAAAATTGAAAACGAAATTCTGTGCTTTGACGTTCGGATGTACGTATACTTTCTCGCACGTCGTGTTATCAACACGTTATCAATACGTGTCGCTCGCAAAATTTGAATATGTATTTAAGTCGAATCGCAACAAACTTCGAAACCAACTATCATCGCAGAATTATGTTTACATTCAGTGACTTCGACATCGCGCGAAATGTATGGTAAAAGAAAAAAGTGAAATAAAAAATGCATTCTAAATAGTACGAAAAAATGCGAAGTTGACATTTTTATATAATTCAAAAGCTTTAGATTTCTGCAAATTGTTTTTGGTGAAAAAAAATTTAATCGATTAAAAAAAAATGGAATTCGTAAGAGGAGTAATAAACTTGATTCAAACCTATATTTTTTGTATTGTGAAGGACTAGACACGACTGGTAGAACGAAAAACATTTGCATTATCGATAATGTATTTCGTACACACACAAATCTGAATATTAACACGCATTTGCTGAATGCGCATTAAGTTGACTCGCATTGACGAGATAAGTAATTCAATGGAACAAAAAAAACCAAATGATAATAGCCTAAATACAAGTAAAATATTTCGATATCAAAACAACAATATAATACATTACGTATGTACCTGTATGTAAAGAATGATCAAAATTATGACGTTATGATAATATATTATGTTATTATGAGCTATACGAATAATAAGTTCGTAGCACGATAGGTTTAAAATTCATTTCGTGTTCGGTACCGTCTTATTCCAATTTCAAATATGTCATTTACGATTTTTTTTCACGGTTTAACTAAACTATGCTCTATACAAATGGTTTACACAACAAAACACAGTACACGTATAATGAATAAAACTAAAATATGTTTTAATGACTCTGTTATGTACATCCACAATTATACCAAACCCTTATTTTATCCATAGCAATATGCACGACAACTGTTAAAACAAACTTCGTCCTTTGAACCCACGTGCCAGTAAAACCATGTTACACACAATATACGTTGAAACAAAAGTAGAATACTATACGTTGCTCGTACACGAGTATAACTAAATGATTTCTTTTTTTCATTTTTTATTTGCTCTTATCGCTATTTTTTGATCGTCCAAAGACATCATTCCTAGTGCAGTCTTAAAAAAATTGACCAACTGATTGTGTTCATGTAAGAGTTGTTGCAGCTGCCCAATAATCTCTCGCTTCGCCGCATGACTCATGGCATAACGCTGATTGATTTCATCATCAGAATTTCTAAGGAAATAAATCTGAACAAATTTGTGATCAGCATTCACTGACGGCAATAGCATTCTGCACGATGGTGAATTTGTCCTTGAATCTGTAAAATTGAAGACAAATTCTTGATTTATGAGGTTCGATGAAACGTAAATCGTTGATGTTTGTTTGTGTGGTGTGTTTTTAATTTATTAAATTTATATTATTAAAATTTATTGAATTTAATTGAGTTAAATTTTTTAATTTATTTTTAGATGCTTTTTATTGAAGTCGTTTGTCTTGGTGTCTATGTATTATAATATACGTGAAAATAAATTAAATAATGTATCTATTTAGCTTAACTTCATAGAATCTTCTAGAAACTTCATTAAACATTTTAAAAATGTAATATAATATAAAAGAAAAATTATTTTCAAAAATTAAAATTAAAGATTCGCCATCTAAGTACAAAAAGTACATACAATTTTAAAAAGCATTTTTTTTTTACATAAATATTTTTATTTACCTTAAAATTTGGGTAAAACCTCGTTTTTCGATAATATTGATGTCATCTGGAAGGAACTGTTGTACTTTGGTATATTCTGCAAGAAATGTTTCGATCGGGGTTCTTGGCCAGAAAACAATGATGTCAATGGCTTTAGTGGCAATTATGGTATTTTGACCTTTCCGCTCGCACAACATAATTCTAGCGGTTCGTGTCGAAACATCAAAGAATTGCGATGTTGACAAACAGTGCTCATTGTTCCGAAGTCAACCGATACATCCGCGACGTAATCGACTGTTGGATCGTATCTGAACGTCAAACGTTCATTTCGAATTGTCACGTCTAGCCGTGGAACCGTCTGTTTTGCCGATGTTCCAAATTATGTTGTACGTAAGATCCAACTGAACGAGTCGAACTCAACTGTATCCGTTGTTCCGGAGTCGTAATTGAAAAATTGTGTATTCGATTAACGCCGTCTACGCTCTTCGTCAGTCTCATTGACTCGACGATCATATAGTTAACTTGCAGTTGGCTTGCGTTGCGCGTGAGCCTACAGATATTTCGACACCTCACTGGTGGCATTTTTTCCAAAGAAATAAACCACGAACTGAAATATTTGCAACATACCAAACTGATGAATTTTACGATTTAGATATGTTCCCGTGATCGACCGTGACTAATAACTAATGACTATTGCAGCTGCCGGCCGCGGGCATTCACATGCGATCTCTAAATGCGAAATACATTTCACGGAAAATAAACTCTAGTTCAATATTTTTCAAAACTATTTCTTTTCAGCCATTATTTAGCAAAAGTGCTACAACACGTAACAAAACTGTAACAAATTTTCGACTTTTCCGGTGGATTTTCCAATAATTTTCTTTTATACAAACTTTGTCCTGACAATTACGAACACAACAACAATAAAATCAACCAAATCAGTCGAGCCGTTCTCAAGTGATAATGTTTCATACATGGGACAATTGATTTTTATTTATATAGAAAGATAGATTTGTAATTTATAAAATAAAAGTCTGCTAACAGAAATTGTATGTATGTATATTATTATTATATTATTCCCTAATAACTTAAATAATGTATTTTTTATAGAATAAATAAATATCTATTTGAGATTTAATATAAAGTCTCAATTAAGGTACTTTTTCATAGTGAGATTTAATTTGAGATCTCGCGGTAATGGTCAAAACATTAAATTTTCAAATAATGGCATCATACGGCCATAAGATCTAATTTGAGATCTTGGCTCATATTAAGTTAAACCCTAAAGAAATGGTTTAAGGAAACAATTTTAAATATAAGTACTAGTTTTTAATGAAATCAGATTATTTTTTTTCCAAAATTTTTTTTAATAAACCCACGAAAAACCCCTTAGCGGTCAGGACAAAGTATGGTGAGATCTCATACAAGATCTCATGACGGTCAACGTGTTAAAAACAAAAATGATCCGTTCGTGGGCGGTGATTCGTGAAATGTGATTGCTGGCCGTGTGGATATGGATGCAGAATGACAATGTATACACACGTTTACACATCGAACCGGGTTTTAAATACAATATGAAATCTATTTTGTATAATTTATTTTTCTGCTTAATGGAATATAGATTTACCCTCTAGTTAAATAAAAAAAAATTTAAAACGCCACCAAAATTACACTATTTAAACGACATGGACGATATTTTTTAAAATTGTTCACTTATTATTTACAAAAACGTAACTTTAATACACACACATATATATATATATAAACAAACAAAACAACGTGTCAGTTAAACTCGAACATTAACCAGATATAACCGTCGCGTTTATTTTATCGTATTGCCGACAAACACTATTATCGGTCGGATTTTTGTTTTTATTTTTTTTTTTTCCTGTTATTAATTATTATTTGTAATAATGCTGTAGTCGACCGTAGCGACCTCGACGCGGCAGCTGTCGGACAGTTTGCAATCCGTAGTCTGTCAACTGTCGCTTCCGCTATTTTCGGCAATGACGATAACGGATAACGATAATGACGACGAAGCGTTTAATGCCGCTGCGTGCGTCGTGTGAAATTAATATTCACAAATAATACGTGTTATATAATCACGACGCAAGACGGCAGTTCGCCCGTCATCTTTGCCCGGACCGGCCTTTGTTTTTCTCCCGAAACAAACCCGTGCAGTACCGGGTAACGCGTTTTACGCGCAGATATGTTCCCGTGGTTATTATCATTTGAAACAATATCGAAAACGTTCCGTTTCTAGATGAGAGTGAAAAAAATGTACACACGAGTACGTGATATAGTTTTCGGGATACGTCTCTGGTTTTTTTTATTCTAGTCTGCGTAAATATTTACTTTTCATCTATTATCAACCATACTGATATCTCTAGTCTGCAGCGGCGCGTCCGACCGCGGACAAATACACTGGCGTTTATCGAGTCATACGTTTCAATAAATACGACACATGATTCAAGCATATCATATTTCGAAATAATTATAGTTCTTCACGTAATTTATCGAAAAGCAAAATACAAAACAACTGACCATTAATTGTTTGATTTTCTTTGTATCGCCGAGAAAATAATGAAACGTCGTTAATGCATATATATTACACAAAAAAATCAAATCACTACAGAAGTGTACATGATATAAATAATAAATAAAAATTATGTTGATATAAAAAATTAATTGTGCGTTACACAAAACATAATTTACACCATAATACGTAAATCGTTATTAAATTAGAAATAATTATTTGACAATATTTATATATGATATTTAAAAATTACAGTCAGCAAACATTCGTACACTTGGACTATTGTTTTGCCTAGATTGCATTAAATGTTATAAAACACTTTTTTTATTAAGATATGGTTCAAATATTTTTGAACTATAACGTTTACTAACAATTTTATGTAATCGTAATAAGTATTCAATCGATATTAATGTTTAAAAATTAAATAAATATAAATTTATATAATTTTTTTGTATTTTAATAGTGACAGACTAATAATTCGATTCCAATATAATTAATATTTTAATAGTATTTTAATCAATCATCATCAATATGGTCTTAAGCAAAATAATTTATATTAAATCACATAATTTCAAAATATAGACTAAATTATAAATTTAAATATTCTGACAACCCGTAACAAATTAAAAATATTTTATTTCCAGTCCATAAATATTTTAACGAATTTCACGTTTAAATTGATTTGAGAATAATATCATACCAAATGACAAGCATTGATTTAAATCCGTAGAGTTTCACTCTTCATTGCGTCCTATATTTATTCTCACAAATTAATCGTTCCATCTTGCGATTGAATAGGATTTTGGAGACTTCATTAACCAGTGAACGTATCTTTATTATTCATGAATATTTATCGTTAATTATTCGTAATTTCATTATGTTCATTAGTATACTGTATTTCATTTCATATTGAATACAAACTTTTAAGAGATTTTGTTCAATTTACAAATATTTAGATAGATTATTATTTCTTAGTTTTTATTACTTACAGTTAATCAGTTGTATGCGTTATATTGAGAGTAAGAAAAAATAGATCCAATTAAAATTGAATAACAAATATTTCAAAAAATTAGTTATCACAATTCATTTACATTATACATCAGTATTATATATGCACTAAGACTAAGTATACTTACTTTTACAACTTTTAGATATGTTCAACTGTGATGCTTCAATAATTATTCTATTTTCCAGCGAAATATTAAAACATTTTCAAAATATATACTTATAATTTTTTTTACTTATTGACAAGTTTTATTTAAAATATAACAATTATATTCATATTTTCTATATACATCATTAATACATTACCCGTTTATAATTATAGCTAAAGCTCACAAACATAATTCTAATTCAGTTTATCTATATAATTTATATCCATTTATTATCTTATTTTTTTTGAATACCTAATAATATATAATAATTTCAAATTAAATTTATGTCGACAGGATAAAGTGATGTTTTGATTAATATACAATATATTCTTATATAGAGTTAGTCTGAATGGTGATCAATCAGAACTAGTATAATATAGGTTAAAGAGAAATGACTCCTATTTAGGTTATGACCTCGGAATCCCTATAGGTCACATACTGGCCATTTGCCTAAATGATTTTGAAATTCATCTAACAGTGCCAAAAATTAAAATTATCAAAAATATAATAATAGAATGAATTTATTAAAATTTACAGGTAATGTTTTGTGGTACTTTTATCAAATATCAAATTAAAACTATAATAGCTTAGTGAGGTGGTTACTTAAAGTTTTGGAATATTTAATGTGAACAAGTGCCTAGGTAATCATTATTAAATTAAAATACAATAAATATAATATAACGAATAATGATTATAGCAATATAATATACCTAGTACCTACTATGTAAATATATTCAAAAAAAATTCTATACACAAACAAGCAATTGTCTGGCAACCTGTACTTAGACATTTTGAATTTAGTTTTAGTTTTATTTGTTTAGCAGTGCTTTAATGTAATAAATTATTTTCTACTTAATAAGTTTTAAGAAACAGCCACTATATACAGTGCGTATATAGATAGTCATTATAATTACCACATATATATATATATATATATAATATATTCATGAACAAAACATATATTGATATAGTAATCTGTAATTTCCACATTACAAAATATGAGAAAAGTCAACTTACAATAAGATTTCATTTTAAGTTGTTAGTATATGCACATTTTACAATTAGGGCCAAAATGTGTATGATTCAATTATGAATTTAAAAAAAATTATTCGTAACATAAAGACTAAACTTTTAATTTTGGTTGTACAGTAGGAAATGCAAATCTCGGGATAATTTATTCGTTTTTGAATAAACACTAATAAAATTCAAAATGTACCTTAAATACCATAATATGTTTTTTAACGAATCAGCAGATTCAGTAAACAATAAATTAATCAAATTATGAATTATCTAATTTTGTTGTAATTATTATTGTAATACCGGACATAATCATTTAGGTTGTAGTATGACGAAATGTTTAATTTATAATATTTCTCATTTGGAGATTATACTGATTATTTCATCTGATATCATCGAAATCTAGAATTAGTTTTTTTAGAATATTCTTTTTTGTTCTTTTGTAGTCGTCATTTTATTTTTATTTCGTATTATTTTGTTTGTTATTATTAAAATTACATTTAATTACTTAAGTTGGACTTTACTTCTTTAGATATCCATACGCAACAAACAATTTTAGTATAAAATGTTTACTGATATGTATATATATATATATATAAAACAGAAATATATTGTAGATTGTATACATGTACAAGTGCAAAAGTATCTTACTATAACAAAAAAATGTAAGTACATATATTATCGTATTACTTTCCTAGTTAGTAGCCAGAGCCGGACTGGAAGGTCTTCAGCCTACTATTCTCGATAAATAACGGGTTCAAAACCCACATTCAGCGGCCCAAAATAAATTAACCAATCATTACATTTTTGTAAATAATATAATTAAGTACCTTAAATTTGTTGTATAACAAAATTATAGAATTTATAAATTTAAAAATTTAATTTAATTAATTTCAATATTTCAACTTATTTTTTCGATGGCCACGGCCCACAGCCCACTGTGCTGTAGAATAATAGCACAGCGGCCCAGACCGGCCTTGTTAGTGGCTTCTAATTTCTATACATAGTTTATGAGTCTAAAATCAAATGTAGCATGTAAAAATTAATGCTTTATTGCCTAATAAAATTCAATACATATTAAAATTAATAATATACATTCTAAAACAGTAAACACGGAGTAAATACTAACTGATGCTTATAACATACAACATACATACTACACAATGAGTTAAAATATGTAGGATGTATATATAATATATTCAAATAGCCAAAATGTCATAATATTGTAACGAAAACCTTAATACTACTATTTTAAAGTAGAGAAAATTAAATTAAATATTAATAAAAAATATTATTTTTATATTTGTAAATAAATTATATGTATACAATATATGAGTATCTTAATACTATAACTATATAAGTACACAGGAAGATATATATTGCAAGAGTGTATATGGTGTTAATGAATAATGTTGTTTTTACATAATAAATAATACATATTGGAAATTATAGAAAATATTAATTAGAATGATGAAATATGTCGATGAGAAAATATGATGATATGGTAAAATCATTATTTTATTCGCTGGCTTTTATACACGCGTGTATATCGCAAACGTAATATGTTTTAAAAAATCGACGATGGTTTATAAATAATTCCAGAAACAAAAATTGTATCGGACAAACACAATGCATGGAAGTTATTAAATTATATTTGAAACAAACAAATGTTAGTTCATTTTATTGGTTAATTTTTTTTTTTTTTAATTTTCATATTCTTTTATACTTTTAATAAATTTGAGGTATCATTTCCAATTTCTTGTCAATTAAATACATTCATTGAAACAGTTGAAACACACTGCGTACTGCTTTAATTAAGGGGGATTCGACATAAATATAAATTTAATACATCATATTCATTATTTCAAAACAATAACACCATTCTATTTTAATCTAAAATTAGTTTATGCTGGGAGTGTTTTTATTTTACAACATTAAAGCACATCAATTATTGTAAAAAACATGTTTATAATGCAACATATATCAAAAAAACAAGATACAACAACAGAAGAAAGTGAATATTATAATAAAATATAATAAAGCACTCGTGACTGTTTTATACTTAAATTTATAAACCCAAAATCACATAAAATAATACACTTTAACCGCGTATACGTATTTCAACAACTACGTATAGGCGGTTAAAGTGTATCATCTTTTGTGATTTTAGGTTTATAAATTTAAGTAAGTGAAGATTAGTTTAAATGAATGAGCCATATAGAAAGCGTCATGAAGAATGAAGATAATTTTTGAAAATTATATTAGATGATCGGGTATAATGAGTTGAATATCGAGGAAGATGTATCAAAAAAAAAAACGCGACAAAAAATGATTTTTCGATGACAGATGAATGTTCATAAAAACAGTCAATTAAATGTGGTTCAAATTTATTTGTATTATTTTTTAAAATAAAAAGTATTTTATGATGTTAATAAACTCCGCTAATCACTTGAGCACTATAGGATATCTACTCGTATACTTGATTATTTATTGTAAATAAACAGTACAAATTTGACAAGAATAAATGATCAAATTATTTACTAATAGAGTATCCATTACGAATTTATAAAATAAAAAATCATATTCTACAGACAAAACAATAATATTATATTTTTATTTTATTTTAATAATTTTGTCGTTGGTGTACATACAATACAAAACAATACAATTCATTCGTGTCGATAAAGTCTAAAACTAAAAGATATGAAATGTGTTTCCTTGATATTCACCTGTATTAGTATTCGTATTTGCACCAGCTCCATTACAATTGTACATTGCATTTAATTTTCGCAAGTCATTAACCGTGGCTCCGGTTCTTTGTCCCAATGCCATATTTGGTTCGTACTTGAAAAAAAATGTGATAACTATTGTAATTCCACTTACTACAAGAGTAAAATATGTAAATTCAATGACCATAACAATGCTCTATTGACTATACGTGTAATAAAAAGTCAAGTATTTTAAAATAGCGTTCAAATTATTTACAAAAATATTTTTTAAATTATTGAAATTATTTATTGAATATTCATTAATTTGTCTTCTGTTTTATTTTTATAATAGAAATATTAAAAATACAAATAGGTATACTCGAATCTAAATTTACAACATTATTGTATTTTAAGTCTATTTGTGTTTCTTTAGGGTTCGCCAGATATTTCCCAAGAATAACATGGCATAGTTATTTATTTTTTTTAATAATTAAATATAAGCTCTTATCGTATTATTAATAAATACATAAAACAGATGTGTGCAATTTTGATTGTCATTTAAGTGCTTAATAATTTAATTTCATAGTTTATAGAATATAGTACCAAGGGTGAATATTTTTCAAATTCATTCCGTTTTGTAAAATTCGATAAAAATCACTATCAATCACAAAAAATGATGCAGCTAACATAAAACTGATTAAGTTAGGTTTTTTATTAGAAATCAATAATACTATGTATTGATAATTAAACAAAATTACATAAACTGACTGTGAGTTATTTTTATTAATGAATTGTAGAAATTAAAATTTGAAATTCGAAGGAACTTAACACAATCTATTTATGATTTAATAATAATTCAACCATAATATTATTATTATTATTATTATTATTATTATTATTATTATTATACTGAACTGAGATCAAAATCATTTTTCGAATTTATTTATTTATTTATTTTTTTGTAAATAAAACATTATTTATATATATTTTTTTTTATTTGACTCAGAATTACGTATAAAATACATTTATTTCAAACGTCAATTTAATGATATTTAATATAAATAATAATATTAGAAACAAAAATTAATGTTAATAAAAAATCTATCAATACAACCACCAAAACAATTGTACGTTTTTCATGATAAATTAACTTTAATACATCATGTACGTATATATAGTGATAGTTTAACTACATACCAACTAGTACTCTTGAAATGTATTTTATACTAATATTCTATCGTACACATTTTTCTTCGATTCTAATTATGTTGTCAAATCAATAACAAATCACAAACATAGAACGAAATATTTGTTTGGTGCTTACCTTAGCCACAATAGTTTCTTTTCCATTTTTTGAAAAAGCGTAACGTGGATAATGCATCACACTGGTATAATCATAAGGCAGTCCGAATGTAGTTGTAACATTATCGGGTACTTTATTAAAATCAGGCCAGTATGCTAAAAAAAATATTTGTTTACCGCATAATATAATTTAATTTCTTCATATAAATAAATTTTTAAAATAATAATAATTGATTAAAAAAATTCTAATTTGATTTTTACTGACAGATTTACAAAGAATAATTAATTTTTTTACATAACTTTTTAAGCTTGCATACCAAAATATTTAAAATTTCAACTGTAACTGACATTTTAAATTAAATTAAAAAGAGAAATAGCCAATTGGTATCCAAAGTGAGTTTAAACTAAATCAGTTTGAAATAACTTTCTGAATAGTTTATTGGCTTAGAAATATTAAACAAAACTTTGATTTACGTTCGTGTTTAATAATAAAAACACTATTATCGCACTTTTATTTGATGAGAGAATAAGTAATTGTAATACATATACAGTAACACAAAATTCGCAAATTATTATATGGCATGTTGATTTAAATTTTAAACTAAATGATAAATGCGTTGATTCGATGTTATGTGTTTTTTTTTCTTTAACTAAAACGATATTATTTTTGGTTTATTTTTTTTTTGTGATTAAAAAGAAAATGTACAGACTTAAAATTTTCATCGATTATTATTTATATTACGTAATAAAAACGTGTGTACATGTATCCAATTTTCAAATTTTGCCAGTTTTTAAACTGAAATTTATTAAACTTGCAATTTCAATTTAATAATATACCTTTATCGATGTTTTCCCAATATATGATCACTGCGTTGTCGCGGTCATGCCGAGCTTGTTCGTGAAGAAGCCCGACCACGTGGAGGAGTTCATGCTGTATGGTGCCCTGGTGCGTTAGGCATGGAGGTGCTTCTAAGTTCATCATGTGCGGCGAACCTAAATCCTGGTGGTAACCTATCATGGCATAACAGCCCTTGCTTCGTTCGCGAACTATGTACAGGTATTCAGAGTGTCCAACGTCCTGCAACGCCCTGGCCGACGCGCTGTCGTTTTTGTTGACGAATCTCAAACACGTCCTCGATTCGATTGTATCCATGGCCAGCCGAATCTTAGACCGTTCGTCCGAAGCTGTGAGTATGTAACATCAATATTCAAATATAGTTAAATTCTGTACAATTTAAATCATATACAATTTCCTAAATTCCTTACAAATAAAAATCAGAATCGAAAATATACTCATAAGAATTAATTGAAAATAACTAAAATTTTATCGATAATATTACTATATTTATTGCATGCATAGGGAGGCGTATACAAAAGGGATGGTTCAGATCCACGTAATGATTTTTTTTAACACCAAAAGAAAAATGTTATATTTTAATCAAATAAAAATGCAATAAATATATATTATTCTAATTCTTCTGTCTCGTCTCTATCCCAACTATTTGGGATCGATCACCTGTGTCCTAATCCTCCACTTAACACGATCTTCTACATCATCTATGCACATATCAGCATTCCACATATCACACCCAATCGTATCCAATGCAATTCAATTTAAAAATTCAAATTCCTCTTCCTCTTTTTCTTTCAACGTTCATTTCCATAACTGTTCTTACAGCTCCCGAATTTCCCCTCCTCATAACATGACCAAACCATCTAAGTTCATTCTCTGTCATCTTATCCACGACCGACGCTACTCCTATGCTTCCTCTTATATATTCATTCCTTATCCTATCTTCTCTTGTCACTCCAATCATTCATCTAAGAATTCTCATCTCTGCTACACTCATTCTCTGCTATATTTTCTTGTCAACCACTCAACACACCGAACCATACAACATAACTGGTCTCGCTAAATTCTTATAGAACTTACTTTTCAGCCTCATTGAAATTCTCTTATCGCACAAAACACCAGAAGCTTCTTTCCACTTAATCCACCCGCACTTAATCCTATGTCTCACATCCTCGTCCAAGCCACCATTCTTTTGTGCAAAGGATCCTAAATACTTAAAACTTATAACCTCACTTACCTCGTCCCCGCAAATTATCATTACACTCTTCGTTTCGTCGACTTGTTCTCTTTCATCAAACTCACACTCTATATACTCTGTCTTACTTCTATTAATCCTTAATCCCTTTCATTCAAAAGTTAATCTCCATACATCAAACCTTTAATTAACTTCGTCCCTATTTTCTCCTACCAAAACTATATCATCAATAAACACCATGCACCATGGTACCTCCCCTTGTATTTTTTGGTATTAATTTGCAATAAATATATATTATTACAAAAACAAATAAGAAGTAATAATTTAATAATTATAAGTATTAAGTAAAATAGTTATAAATGGATATTATATTATTTGTTTGAGCAAAGCCCACTTTTCAACTTTTGTTTGTGATGCTGACCCCCCCCCCCCCCCCATTTATAAATGATACCTACGACACCAATTACATACATATAATGATATTACATATGCAATATATCTATAAGATCTAGAAAAAATAATCAGCACTAGAATTTATCATTTAATTAAAATTTAATTATTTGTATTTTTTAAATAGTAAAATTCTAGTTAAAATTAAATCTAAGTACCATTAAAATCAAGCAACATCATTCTTTAAAATTTCGTTCAATTACGCTACTAATCAAATTTTCTACTGCTATTAATATCGTACTAACTATAATTTTAGACGACTTTAATTCTGACCGACGGAGATGGTTAGAAAATCTCAGTAAAAGTAATGGACATTAAATAAACATAAGACAGTAATAACAAACGTTAAATTCACACGACGGCGGACAGGCTGTGTATGCATGTAATTTAATACGGTCGTGTGAGGCACGATTTTTACTGAAATCTAAAAGCTTTTTAAAAGTAACGTTGTTAATAATATGACAACGTCACGACGAAAATGTATAACATTTATTATATTTTTGGACAGAGGCAGCAATGTTAGGGTTAAGGTTAATAAAGTTAACTATTCTATAATTTAATTTATACTTACTAAAATTATAATGGATTGTATAGGGAACAATCGCCTTTGGCCATTTATAATAATCTGATACTATGGCATTTCTGGAAATAGGCAACATTATATCTCCTTGGTATAACCGCGATCTCATTTCCGGATACATATCTATTAACGGGTAAAAATAAAAAAACATAATATATCATGATGATTTCCAATATATATTTTTGTGGTTCATGACGTCTCGTATGATTATATTTTCGTAAACTTTTAATTTTTAAATCAGAGTTTCGTATATAGTTGTAATTAATTACAAAGAATATAATTTGTCTGTCTTATATAATATAAAATCCTAATCTGCGTGTTTTTACGTACGGTATGTCTAGGTGCTACGTCCATACAAATGCAAATTAAATGTATTACGATGTACGTCATTCCTAAAATTAATCTCGGTCGATCGGTTCATTGAAGCCAAATATAGATACACCAAGAAAATAATAAATTACGTTTTGGTTAAACGTTAAGTCGATCCGTCACGCAATTACATGCATGATTTCGCGTTTCTCGGCCTTCGATCGCGTAAATCCAACGTAAGTATATGCAATAACCTGCTACAAACGCACATCGTTCTCATAATACAATTATTAATATCTGCGGCTCGCGTACATTGTCCTAAATTGCAATTTGCGGTCACGGTGTAAACGTCATTATAATTACGAGTAAATTTGAAATGGTCTGCTGTGCTTGACAGGGACTGTGGTCTGGGGACGTGGCGTTTTAATCAAAAAACACATCGCGCAAAACGAGGGGAGTAAACGGGAAGTATAAGCCGCCGGACAAGCCGTGAATTTCTCGCTATCGTAATACTCGAGCGTATGAAAAATAATAATTATTTCGTAACATTTATTTTTCATACCAAGACTGTACGAAACAATGCACTATTCACGAAACATGTTTACTAGCTATATTGCATTGCATGCGCATTTGTACCAAAGTAAGCAATTATTTTACTTTAGCGACACTTAAAATTTTAAAAACCGCACGCACGTTACGTCATAACAATGGCGGATTTATATGGAACGATGGAACAAGGATATACGTATATTATACAAAATTATTATCATATACGCAATTTTTTAAATTTTTTTCTTTAAATAAATATCCTAACTGTATTATAATGGCGATGATTGTCGTAGCTATACGTAGTATACACTTAATACACAAAATCGACTTAATATAATAAATTTACAATATACATACGTACTGGGATTGTTGTAAAAACTTTTTTTCTAATGCGTATATTTTTTATGCTTTCCCGCCATTTTAAATCAATTTTGAAAACATTTTCGAAAGTTTAAAAAAAATTCATAACATTGCAATGACCATCATTGAGTATCGAATCGATCAAGATTAACATGTATAAAACATTATTAATACAGTAGTCCATAATAACATTCACAGTCCACTTATATTTTTGATTTTATTAAATAACAAAAGTCTAATCACAAATACTGAAAAAAGTTTTGAAAACTTAAATTTATTTTCAAGTGCCTACACAAATAATTTTTGCAACTATGCAAACTAAATGTGACGTAATGCACTTTAAAATATAACATATCGAAACAGACAGTATCTCACAATTTTGTCTCCAAACGTTGATTTTTTTTATTACTTTAGAGCCGCCTTGAGTACAACATTTTATGCATATGAAGTTATGTAAGCATATAAAGTGTAGGTAAGTCGTTTATTTTTCTGTCGTTCGGTAAATATTATAAACAATTTAGTTTGGTCGCGCTAAATTAGAGTTCAGTAAACTTTGTCAAAACTTAAAATATGTCCAAATAATTTTTTCGTTCCTTATAGTTACGAACGGAACACCTATTCAAAGTATAGACTCTCTGACTCTTGTACATAATGTAATCCTCTTTTTCAGATGCTTCGTCCTCGATGTTAAATAATTTAAATTAAATTCTTATTTTTAACAATAGTTATTTTTAAAATTATAAATAAAATTGATGTCGAAAAGACAAATGAACAATTTACAACGACATTTGTTTGTCCATTTTTAACGGATTATGTAAACGACATCGCAATGCAATTGATTTACTTGGGCTAATAATAATACATGATGTATGGTAATTGTTTTTTTATAAAAAAAATTCTCGTAAATATCCGTTACCTGCAGGAGTGAAATGAGACGGCGTAGGTCCTTCTTTAAACCTTTCGTACAGAGTGCTGAGGAAAGTTCCATCTAAACCAGCAGCGCAAACGTCCAAAAGCCTCGCGGCCACGTATGCGTACAAACAAAGTCTGTACATCTTCGAATTTAGGCGTGTGCGAAAAATAACGATTGACCGTCGTTTGTCGTTCGAATTCTTTAATTGCGCGTCGTATAAGTCTCCTCGGTACGAAAAAATACATTGTTTTGACATACGCAGGCGAAATTATCTAACAATTTCTCCCTATTTCCGTTTTTCGTTTTTTTTTTTATTTTAATCGTATTTCGTTCCACTGATACGTGCAAACTTGACGACAAACATTAATAAGGCCATTATTCATTTATTTCGTCGGCAACAACATACCACACACACACACCCTCGCGGAATTAATTAGCAGACGACTGGAACACAAACCCATAACAATATCGTTTTACTAGTTTCCGATTAAAAAACAACAAAAAAATATATATATACAATTAACACTTGTAATTCTTTTGTTCATGGTAAAAAATCAAAATCGTATAATTTCTATGACTTATACCTCAACGCGTTCACACAAAATTGATAACAACGCGTGTCGTCAGTAGATTATAATGTCTTAAAGACGTTTTCAATTTTCACATGTTCGATATACCTAAGGGCGTATTTGATTTGCGATCGACCACCCGCCCCCCCCTCATAGACATAAAATGTTATTATGTTATTGCTAAATAATAAAAATATTGATTGGTAGAATAAAAAAAGATTGGTGGTAAAATTAAAAGTTATCGTGAAGTCAGCACTGTATAGATTCCACTACTCTATGGATTCATGTCAATATTTTATATCAATAATAATTGCGAGCGCAATATTACCACAGATTAGATGAATTCATCTAATCTGTGATATTACTGCATCGGGATTCACGTCACGATGAAGTTATAGGCTAGTCCGGCGCTCACGTGTTTATTTATATATTACCGGTTAGTGTGTGACAATTAGGGATTGCAATTTTTTCGTGAACATCCATGTATCTCTTTCAAATCACCGATGTTTTTTCTAACACTATCGAAAGATTAAAGTAAAAATCGATGTCAAAAACTCGATGTAATTGAAAAAATATCGATTCATTTAGAAAAAAACATCGTTAATTTGAAATATAGAGGAAATAATTGTTCTTTGCCATAGTTACATCAAGAAGAAATCATTCAGTGCCTATCAAACCCCAAATATAAACAATAGTCATTACACTATCAGGAATCCTGCTGGATCCATGATATACATTATATTATAAAATATAATATATATATTATATATAATATATATATACATAATTATCAAAGTTATACATTTATAATTAGAAAAAATATGTAAAAATGTAAAATATTATAATATAAAGAAAAATCTATACAAATACAATTTATTATGTTTCCATAATGTGTACTATTGGTTTCGGTAAAAAGCCTTTATTAGGAAACAAAAACCGTTTGTTTCATTACCCCCCCCCCACCATATAAATTGAAATCAAATATGCCACTGGGTGTACCCATGTACCTACTCAATTTCCGACCCGATAAATTATTCTTACCTAGTTATTTCGCATTATTTATTAATATATTATATCTATTGCTAAATTTTGAATTATTAGATTCTAAACGTGCTAATGACAATTGACAATGCTTATTAGTAATTAAAAGTACACGCAAGACTATAAACTGGCCAAAAACCAGACAAAATAGAACGGTTCGATGGATTTAAATTTCAAAATTAAAACGAGATAGCCTTAATGATTTAATAACAAACGTTTATAGCTTAAAGCATATTTTACATATAAAATGGTTATTTTACCCTCGGACACAGCCGCCACGAAAAAAAAACAAAAACATGTCGACAACTTTGAAATAAGAAAAACATTAAGGAATCACAACGTATTTTTCATACACATAGACCATTAAGCCAAACAAAATTAACCCAACTTCCGACGTTTAATATGAAATCTAAAAATACTAATGAAATCGTCGACGTTTTTTTTAGGTTATGTAGGAAACATTTTTTTAGTTTTTATAGTATAAGTCCTAATGAATCAAATTTAATTTTTGATAAAAACGTAGAATTGTTTTCATTTATTTTAGAAAATGGGATTTTAATTTAAAAATCGGTTTCTTACATAATCTAACCAAGAAGCTTTTGAATTCAGGCATAATTTTATAATCAAAATCGCATTTTAGGAAATATACTTAATTTGTGTTCCATGTTAATAGCTTTTATTGTTCAATAAAACGGAAAAATTGTTGATCGCTGGTGCTTGGCCACTTGTACATACACATCTACAAGTTATTATAACTAACGGTTTGCCACTAAGACAGAACTATTGTTGTAAATGTACAGTCAACTGATGAAAAAAATGATAAAACAATCACAAGATTAATTATTTGTATCAATAATCACTTTTTTAGTTATTTAAATTGATGTTTTCAAATTTAAATGCAAATATTCGTAATTTAAAATACCGTCTGAACATTTTTTAAATCATTTTAGAGGTGATGCTTGTAATTGATATTTCTAATTTCTCATTTTTTTTCTCATTTTCTATGAATAGGAAAAAATGTGGTTGCCTAATATTGGTCAATATTTTTATCACTGACTTTATACTTTATTGCCTAAGTTATAAATGTAAAATACAATATACACACTTATAGTAAATTAAATTAAAGAAATTTATTCTTAAAGAAATAATAATTTATTATTATTATTAGCGAAATTATAAAATCGTTTTGTCATATTATACAATATTCATTAAATTTCAAATCATTAAAGCTCACAACATTTGCTTTAACATTGTAATACCATATACAATTTCTAAATCATTTATTAACCATCTAAATATATGACTTGTAGATAAAACATTATCAATTGATAGTTCATCATCAAACTTTTCACAAATGTCAATAATATGACTATTGTTTTTTTGACTTGTGAGATTTTTTGTGACTTTTGGAATGTTTTCTTTTTTTTTTATGTTTGTCTTTCTTTTTATGATCATCACTTGACTTAAATGTACCTACAATATCATTTTCATTAAGTGTACTCTTAAAATTACTTATAGGACTTTTAGAACGTTTAACTTTTCTACTCGAATTAAATTCTTTAGATCTGGTTCTACTTCTCTTAGATCTGATATGTTTACGGTCCATAGATATTGATCGGCTTCTAGATATAATAGATTTTTTAGATTTCGAATGATATTTAATTCTCTTACATTTTTCATGTTCACTTTCTACAGACGCAGATCTTCTTTTAGACTTATTATATGTAGTTTCTTTTGATTTCGATCTAATTTTATATCTTTTGGAATTAGTCTCTTGAAATTCTAATGGGGTTTTAGATCTCTTAGAGTTTATATATTTAGTATCTTTAAATGTTAATGGAGATCTACACCTTCCAGATCTTTTTAAATTTAATTCACTATTGGATTTTCTTCTTTCTTTTGATTTAGATATACTGTTTCTTGAATTTCTAATATCAGTTTTATCTTTCAAATGATGAATTCTTGAAGTACTAGTTTCTTGTAAAGGACCACTTTTTTTGTCATTATACTTCAATAATTTAGATTCCTCTGCTTCAATATTAAGCCAACGAGTATATGGATTACAACCATCATTTCGGTTACCTTCATACTTATAAATAACACGATTATTTGACACAGTTTCTGTATTGGTGTTTGAAGTTGTAACACATACAGATTTATTTTCTTGTTGAGACAAACTATTGGTTAATCCTTCAATTACTTCTCTTAAAACCTAAATAACCAACATAATTATTAGATAAAAAACATATATATATATATATATATATATATATATATATATATATATATATATAATTATATAATTTTAATTTTAATATTTAAAATATTAATGATTTAAGTAAATAAAATTTACTTCTACATAAGATTTTCTATCTGTGTGAACTCTTTTTCCACGATAAGCAGCTCTCCTACGTTTTAAATCTCTTTGCTCTTGCAAAATGTCAAGCTCAGTTTTTTGTTTTTCATCAGTTTTATTAAATACATTCACACTATGAAAAATATATATAATTATATTCATTTATTTTTTAAATATATATAAAATAACAAAATATGTATTAAAATATTACCCTATTAAATCATTTCTGACATGGTCGTGGTTGGGCAATTTTGTGATTTTTACAGTATTATCGTACAATACTCTTCTCTCATCAGGAGTAAAGTCACAACTATAACGTTCTATACTTTGAGAAATTTCTCTTGGTTCTTGTTTTATATCTAAAATACATTATAAATTATATAGAAATATATTCATTTAGATATATAATATTAAATATGAATAAAATAAATAATTAATATGAAAGGATATAGAACTATATTATTCAAGTGACATAGTTTACATCTTACTGTAATGTTAATTATAATAGTTTTTGAAAAAATGTAATTAACATATATAATATTAAATATGAGTAAAATAAATTAAATAATTAATTAATATAAAAGGATATAGAACTATGTTCTTCAAGTGACATTTTTTACATCTCACTATAATGTTAATTACAACAGTTTTTGAAAAAATGTTGTAATTAACATAATAAATCATTATAGTGAAGTAATTACAAAACATAAATATTGATAATTATAATATAAATAGTTAAAAAGGATATTTTTGTTTTGTAATATATTATGAAAATATTGTAAAATATCTTGTACCAAAGTTTCATTAATCATATCTGAAAAATATGCATTAGCTATTGTAAAAATAAAATAATATATTTAATATATTTTGTATTTGTATTTGTATTTTGTATTTTACATAACATATTATGTTGTAATTAACATAATAAATCATTATAATGAAGTAATTACAAAACATAAATATTTATAATTATAATATAAATAGTTAAAAAGGATATTTTTGTTTTGTAATATATTATGAAAATATTGTAAAATATCTTGTACCAAAGTTTCATTAATCATATCTGAAAAATATGCATTAGGTATTGTAAAAATAAAATAATATATTTAATATGTAATATTACTTTATTTATAATGCTTACTTACTTAAAGTAAAGTTTGACTCTTCATAGGCGGATTTTAAAATATGCATTTGAGTGATTTTATCTGAAACAAATAAAAAGTAATTAATTAATTAAGTACAAGAAAAAGAAGAATACATTCCTATATGATTTTCTGTGGTGGAAGATAATAAATGATAAAAATACAATGTTTGCTTAATAACAGCAAATATAATTGGAAAATAATTTAAATCATTAAAATAACACTTGCAAATTAAATTTGTATCAAGACTAAGAAGTCAATATATTTTAAATCATAATTAAAAAAACTAAATATTACATTAAAATAACATTTCATCAAAACAAACAAACAATAAACTATTAATCAATGAGTTTTAATAAATTCAAAACAAAAAACTTTTATTTCAATGTACATAGAATACATTTAATGGTTTAATTGTATTAAACAATAAATATACATTATTAGACATTTATTATAGTTATTATTAATTTTAATATAATAATATAATAATTCTATAATAGATAACAACAGTCTATTATTTAATGTGTGATAGACACATTAACTAAGGGACAGATAATGCACTCGCATCAAGATCTATGGATGAAGATCTTTTTCATTTTGAATCCTGCCATAAAATGTATTATAAATTAAAATAAAGTTTCCTGTTAATAGACTTTTTTTTAAATGAAAACCCTTCCTAAATAAACAAAAATTGTATGTATATTTAACTCATAGTAATATGGATTTTATAACCAATTATAATTAATTCTTTAGATTAAATATCAAAATTAAAAATATATAATAGGTATACCAAATTTTACTGTCTGTGCTGATGATGTTGAAAATGTTTGTGAAGGATATAATGAATGTGTTGAGTCGTATCCATTTTGCTTCAATATACATGATTGACAATGAACATCAAGTTTGGATGGTAATATTCTATGTTCACTATTTATTGGACACTTCACTAATATACCCTAAACAAATAACAAAATTAATTATGGACTTTGAATAAGGCGTTTTCAAAATAATACTGATCACAATACATATTTATTATAATTAAAATAGTTTTTATCTATAAGAATTTATGACTGAAGACTTTTTTTGTGCAAAAAAATTAATCTCCTAAGATAAAAAAATATGAAATTAGTTGATTTTTATAAAATATTTTTTAATCTTTTAGGAATCAACATTTTCAAATTGAATTTCAAATTAATTAATATAATTTATTAGAAATCAATAATTATACAGTAAAACAATACAAAATTAAAAAACAAGTATTTGTTATCAGCATAATTTAAATAAAACTGAAACTAAATCAACTAAATAATCAAATTTTCGTATTTTACTCAGAATAACATTATTGTTTACAATTATATTGAAGAATACCTATTTAAAATTAGCATCATCTAAATTATTAATGTGATTTATAATAATGTATCATTTGGTTCGCGACTAATAACAAATTGTATATTTGTATAATTACATTAATTGATGTTTTATCCAATGTCCATCCAATTTGTTCAACAAATTTATTTAAAGTAGTTGTTGCATTTTCAAAATAATTTTCAAATTGTTTCAATGTATCTTTTCTACAAAGAAGTTCTTCCGGTGATAAATCCATTTCTTAGGTTAATTACCGAAATCATCAGATGCCAATAAACAATAGTAAGTCCATACTGTGCACCAGCATAAATTATTTTTTAAATTAAATTACGAATTGCAATTAACATCTAGCTAAAAAGTTTTTAAGCTACAAATATTAAAGTTATAACAATACAAAATACAAAATAATAAACATATAACTTTCCCAAGACGAGTCTTAAACGAACTTATCAGTTATCACTAACATACAACGGTACCAACATTTCCCTGAAATGAAAACATTTTCAGTCATTACCACTGAAATGGTGCTTTTGAAGTTTTTTTTGAAGTTACGGTCCTATTAAATATATTAAATTTAATTTATTACGTGAATAAAAATGTATAAATATTTAGAACAATTAAATCGCTTAAGGAATAATATTTTTCTAAATGCTTTAGAGAATTCTATAATTTGTTTTCCACAAAAACCGTAATATTTTATACCTAATGAATTAAATGATACTGTTATTTTTCCCGCCCTTAAGAATTCATGACAAAATCTTAAACAAAACGTTATTATCAGAATCGACAGAATCCCCTTCATGCATACATTCCGTATTGCACATTTAGATCACTTTAAAAATATAATTATGTTCGTAAAATTGTATTCTTAATATAAAATA
The DNA here is from genome assembly GCA_019022885.1 of Schlechtendalia chinensis. NCBI lineage: Eukaryota > Metazoa > Arthropoda > Insecta > Hemiptera > Aphididae > Schlechtendalia > Schlechtendalia chinensis. Next base: position 14,685,653 of record CM032343.1, read on the forward strand.
CACGTTTATCAACTTTTGTCTATACAAATATTTTTCAAAATGGAAAGTATGGAAGTCGATAATTTCGAAACGAGTACTTCTACTACAGCGACTGTAATCGAACCTATTGAAGGATCATCATCCATTTCAAATGACACCCACACAGTTACATCCGTGACTCCTCAAACAACAACAGTGAAAAGCGACTTAAATACACCATGGTTTGTATATGTTCAAACTACTATCAAACGTATTTTATTTTTATTCTTGTCTTGAATATTCAGGATTGAAAAATATCGTCCCAAATCATTCTCGGATATTGTTGGAAATGAAGAAACTGTCTTGCGATTAGAAAAATTTTCTTCTAGTGGAAATGTACCTAACATTATTATTGCTGTAAGTCTGTCAAAAACATTAGTATTATTGAATTAATCTGTTTAAATTATAACTAATACTGATTTTTGTATTATTTTGTTCTTAGGGTCCTCCAGGAGTTGGTAAAACTACAACAATATTAGCTCTTGCTAGAATACTTTTAGGTAACGCATTCAAAGAAGCTGTACTAGAACTTAATGCTTCCAATGATCGTGGTATTGAAACAGTACGAAACAAAATTAAAATGTTTGCCCAACAAAAAGTCACATTACCCCCTGGCAGACATAAAATAATTATTCTGGATGAAGCTGACAGTATGACTGATGGAGCACAACAAGCACTCAGGCGTACAATGGAATTGTGGAGTAACACGACAAGATTCGCTCTTGCCTGTAACAATAGTGACAAAATCATTGAAGCCATTCAATCACGTTGTGCTATGTTGCGATATGGGAAACTTTCAGATCAAGAACTCATGACACAACTGCTTAAAGTCTGCAAAGCGGAACAAGTATTGTTTTTTATGTTACATTTAATAATGATCCTATTGACATTTATTAACACCTAATAGGTATCATATAGTGGTGATGGTTTAGAAGCTGTTGTGTTCACTGCCCAAGGAGACATGCGACAAGCTTTAAACAATTTACAATCCACGTGGAATGGTTTTCGACACGTCAACAGTACAAATGTATTTAAAGTTTGTGATGAACCACACCCCTTACTTGTTAAAGAAATGTTATTAGAATGTGTTGACCAAAATATTTCCAAAGCATACAAAGTAAAACTATATTATTAATAAATTATTCAATTAATCAGAAACGTGTATTTATTGTTGGTTTTTATATATATAGATTATGGCTCATTTATGGAAACTTGGTTATGCTCCTGAAGATATCATAACAAATATTTTTAGAGTTGCCAAGCATTTAGAAATTACAGAATCTTTAAAATTAAAATTTGTACAGGTAAAATCTTTAATTATTTATTTTATAGTCAAATGCATTTTGTTTTATTATTGATAGGTAGCAATTCAATATTTAAAGAAATTATAAGAATAATCAAAATTACTTATTTATACAAATTAAAACTAAAATCAAATATTATATAATTTTCACTCAAAAATCACCATTGATAAATATATATATATTTTTTTTTTTTTCAAAAACTTAATAATTTGTTTAAGTAATGTCTTTGGTTGTAGATTAAAACATTGAATAAGCAATTTGTTTACCAAAATATAACTAAATAAAACATACATTTGATAATAATATTACAAGATACATTTTTAACTTGATTACTGAACAAAAATATTTGTTTAAATGTAATACATTATGGTTATACTTTCAGGAAATTGGAATGGTTCACATAAGGATTGTGGAAGGAATGAACTCATTACTTCAATTGTCTGGACTGTTAGCCAAGTTGTGCACTGTTTCTGCATTGACTGAAAAATAAATTAGATATCTAACTAAATTCATATCATTTATTTCAACGTTTTCCTGATGTCAACAATTCATTTTAAAATAGTTTCATCCATTATTTAAAAATTAAAAAATTGAAAATATATTTTTTTAAGTATATAACATTCAAATATGTTTTCTTTCAAAAAGAAATGTAATTTTTTTTAAATCAATATATTATGATAGATAGATAGTTCATAAATTAAAAAATAATTTCTAATTTATTTATTTATTTCAGTATTTTGATTCTTTTACTTAATTGTTCAAGTAATTTATATTTTTTAAATGAATAATAAACAATACAAATTAGTAATTACTAATATTAATTATTCAAATGTGTAATACAACCTATAGTCGATAACAAATATAGTGTATACAAAATATTTAAACCTTATCAGATGGTGGTTTAATGTAGACAGTAACTAAAATTAGTCGTCACAAATTGAGATAAAAGTTAATTTGGTTTTGGCCACTACATGGGTTACAACATAAAAGTGATAAGATAATTAAAATTACTAAAACATATATTTACATAAACTAATGTTTTATATATATCTATATTTATATGTATATTATGTATGTAGTTTAATTTTATGTAAGCAAAATATTTTAAACATTTTTAATACTTGAATATTACCTCAATATCTCTATCCTTAAAACTAAATCAAGAGCTGATTCATTTATTTTTTTAATAATAAGTTTTTAATTACTATTTTTGATACATTGAAAATTAAATAATATTTAAAATCCACACTTGATAAATATAAATTATAATATAATATAAAAATTTCAAAGTTGTAATACATAAACATTCATATGATTTGATTAATTATCTCAGTGGATACAATCAATATATCACAAATTATGATCATTGATTTACAAAATGTAATCTAAACTACAAACAAATTAATCTTAATAAACCACCTCATTCAGTCTTTTAATATAATAAATTCTGTGGATAAACATTATTCTTGAACTAGTACTAAATAATATAATATATGTAAATAACATTAAAACAAAAAAAATGTAATATGTTTCATAAAAAATATTGTGATGTGCTTATTACATATACAAAATGAAATATGAAAGTTAAATAAATTTCTGTATTTTTAAATAAAGTCAAATTAAATTGTGATATTAAAATATGTTTACTATTAAGAACTTTAAATATAATTTTTTTTTTTTTAGAAAATATTTATTTTATTTTAATACATTTCAAAATTTACCTTAGAACAAATGAGTTTAACTCTTACTTTAAGATGTATAATTTGCTGTTGTAAGATAATTAAAAAATATTATACTTTTAAAATGTGTAATATTTGCTAATTTATTTTTGTTGCGTTTACTTAAAGTAGTCTGATTTAACAAATGATGATCATCAGGTAAACATGTATTCATCAGTAACAAATGATGTAGTAATTGTATTAATTTAGATGAATGTAGTTCTCTAGAAATATTTGTTGTGGGTTCTGAATCTACCAACTCATTTGTATTAAGGGTAGAGGGAATTATTGGGTAATTTGGATCGGACTCAATTTTTTCATACAATTGAACCAACTTTTGGTTGTCCGTGTTCATTTTCAATTGCATAATCGTTGCAGTCACTACAGTGAAAACAGTTGACATGGCGATCATTTGTTTGATTTTCAGAAGAACAACTTTTTTTCGGTATGACTAAACAAAAGCACCATTAAATCATTAAATAATATAATCTAAATAATTCAATTAAAAATGAATTTAACTAACTTTTCTTATTGCTTCTACAACTGATGAGATCAATATAAACATTTTCAAAAGTACAAAGTTCGATTTCTTCAAATCGCCATATAATTGACTAATCATTTGCTTATGTTTAACAGTAAATTCTTCATTGCTTATAAAAAATTGCCAATTCTGTAAACAAATGTAAACTTTTATGCAACAAGATTTTAAAACTAAATTTTTATTCTTTCTGAAAAAAAAATTACAGTGTTTTTAAAGTAAAAAGAAAAATTGTATTTCTCAATAACTTAATAAATTTAAATACTTAACAATTTTGATTAAAACTTGATACTTAAAATATATGTTTGTAATCAAGTTTTTTAATTCACATTTTTAACCCATTTAAAATTATTACAACAGTGTGTTTTTTCAAATTATAAAATTATATTTTTATCAGATAAATTATTTTTACCATTGCAGATAAATAATCTTTTTCCATTTGATTGATAGTTTTAAGGCTGATACCATAGGCTGAAGCCCATTCACTATTGATTGCTGAATCAAGTTCACCATCATCATGAAGAAATTTACTGGCAACCAACTATAAGAATACATTAAATTTAAATAATTTAATTTTAATAGGTTAGTATTGTAATTGTTTAAACATATTAAGGTTACCAAAGACATAAGAAATAATTCAGACGAGTTCATAGATTTCAAATAATGAGGATTTGAGAGTTTAAGTCGTTCAAAATACATTATTGCCAACACAAATGAACATGTGTATACGTATGGTGATTCATCATCGCCATCGCTATAATAATCAAAATCTTCAAATTTTGATATTAATTTCCCTGTTTTAAGTTCTTGAGCTAATTCTATAATTAAACAGTATACAAATTAATTATTTTACTTTTCAACATTAAAATAAAATACAATTGTAAAATCCTAGAAATTGATCTTGTCAGGAAATAAAACATGTTAAGTATTAAAATTATTGAAAATATACATATGAAAACATAGAAATAATATTAACTTAATTAGGTATATATTTTAACGAAAATAACACAATTGTAAAATGGTATTTTTTTAAAATGTGAATTACTAAAAGTACTAAAATTGAAGGTTACAATACATGCCATTTATACATGTCAATTATACATATCATCATACACAGTAATGAAATTGTTTAACTTTTTTAAAATCTGTTATCATTTCAAATTGTCCAACTTTTATTCCATATTCATTTAAGTAATATAGTATTTATTTGAAAGCTGATATGAATTGTAAAATAATCGAAATATTTATAATTATTTTCAAACACAATATTAATTTAATTTAATTTAAGTAAATTTAATATATTAATCAAATTACACTGATGGGATAATGAATTTTAGTATTGAAAAATGTACGCAAATACAATACGCTCAAATAATATATTTATAAATTAAACCACATACATACCAGATAATGGCAGACGTCCTAAACTGGAGTTCAATGGCCGTCTATTGAAATTGTCGCAGCACAAAGCCGAAGTCAACTTGGACAGAAACAAATCATGGTCCTGTTCCTTGTCTAACTTCTAGAAAACGTTACATTCAAACGTATTAACTAATATGATGAAATTTGAATATTACAACGGTACTTACATTAGCGTTTGGGAGTTTTATTCTGTTGCGAGTTTTCAAACAATATTTGGAAGACGTCATACTCGTTTTCAACGTTTATATATAACGTTTCTAAAACAACTCTAAATTCTAAATCCTAAAAAAAAATTTCAGCGGCTTAGATAACGTTTAATATATTGTTTAAATACGTGAGTAAAAAAAGAAAACCACGACCTAATATTAAAACAAACGATTAAAATATTATTGCGGAACGCTTTCGCATGCACCACAACAGTGTACTAAACTATTAAATATCATCACTATGTACAATATACACATATATATATATATAATACACGAGCGATAGGCGATATCGTTATGACGTCATAGACATCATTCAGGCCATGGATCTATGACCTGCACAGACTCCCGAATGAATATAATAATCACAGTAGAATCAAAATATTTTATATAGAAATTTACATAAATCCATGTTATTTGTACAGAAATCTTTTTCTAGAAATGTAGTCGGATTGTCGGATTCTGTGAAAAAAATAAACCGATTCGATGACCAGCTTACATTCTACGATCATGTACGATCCATGTAGGTAATCAGTGAATACCGTAATATATCTTGTATTCCTAGGTTATAACCAAATAGATAATAATTTAATAATATTAGTCACGCGCCGTGCGTGATCTGCACCGGCCACTGGTACTCGATAAACACTACGAACTCTTTTTTGTCATGTTTTTATAATTGTTATAAATTTATATTTTCCATTTCGCGTGTCCTGTATTATTATTATACAGGACACACGAAATCGAAAATATATATAAATCGTAGAATATTTTATAATATACAATCAAAAATATTGTTATACTTATTTTAATATTTGTGGCTATAATGAAATTTTCAAGGTTTTATTGACGGAGTTTCATGAAATTCTCAACGACAGACAGTCTGGCCAACGAAAGTTAACGTGGTGTTAACAGTCAACATGAAACTCGTGATTGCCCGTGTGTGTATTCTACGACCTTACGACTGTCATAGACGATCTGTGATTTCTAGAAATTCGCCGGATGCCGTTTAATGCTCTCCGATCGAACACAACCGTTAATATTATGTTTACTGTGTTCTGTTGTTCGTGGATAGCTGTCGTTCAACACATGAACATAAACGGTCTTTAAATGAAAAACACGCCGATGATAGGGTGGCGTGTGACGGGGTTTCACATGACAGCAACCGGTATATGTGCTACTACCTCCGACTGACGGTCTACTGTCTGTTGTGAATTTTGATGGCCGGCAAAATGTGGGCCCTGCTAATCTGGATGTTATGTATGAACACGTTGTTATGTCGGTGCCTTGACAAGGAGGATGTAATATTCGCTGTGAACGCCGGTGGTGACGCGCATGTGGATAGTTACGGTATACTGTACCAGAGGGATTTCAACAAGATCGGTACAGAATCGGATTATGGTAAGAAATTATCCATACAACGGGTCAAGCCTCACGATCAGATACTCTATCAAACCGAAAGGTATTCACATACCACGTTTGGTTATGATATACCCATCATGCAAGATGGTGATTATGTGATGGTGTTGAAATTCAGCGAAGTGTATTTTACTAATAGTGGTTTGAAGGTAGACACTGTTTTTATTTTAGGAATGTTTGAAGATTTTTATTTATTGTATTGACTTCGTTTTCAGGTATTCGATGTTGTTTTAAACAGTCAACATGTTGTGGTTCCGCAATTGGATATTTACGATAAAGTTGGATTTGGTTCTGCTCACGATGAATATATTGAATTCACGGTAGACGGAACCACCTTGTATTGGAGAGGAGAAATTTCCGAAATTAAAGGCAATCTTGTCCGCGCAGATTTTATAAAAGTATATTTATTTTATTTAAAAAAAATTAGATTAAGAGCATAAATTTACATTATTTAAATTAGTATTCACAGAAAATTTCTAATTTCATAATTGTAATACTTAATCACAAATTATAAAAAAAAATTTCATATTAATTTTAAATAATTTTTTTTTACATCATTTTGAATTTTTTACTTTAAAGTAATTGCACATACAGTCTCATTAATCTGGACTTGATGGGACTGGATCCCTTCTGCATTAAACAGAATCAGTGTTAAAATGTTTGTGAAGCAAGTTTTAATGGTTACAACTACTAAAATTAATATTTTTAACACATACATATTTAATATAACTCAAGGAAACAAAACGATAATAAACTGAATCGCTGCCAGGAAAACTGTGCGTAGACATAAAATTTCGGTTATCTACAATTTCTTACAAATTTTTGTATTAAGTTTCACATCGTAAATATAGATGACCTAAGTATACAGTAGTACATATCTTAGTTTGTCTGTGAGTTACACAAACAAAACATAAATACAGTTTAATGTTCAATAGGTTTTAAAATTTATGACAATTTTGAGATCTGTTCGAACTAGCTTCGCTATAATATTAAAATGATAAATAACAATATTCATAGATGTTTAAAAATCTTTAGTGGCTGGCAGTTATATAACATGTATTAGACCGAAAACATTTCGTAGAAAAATTTATTTCTTTGAACATTTTATTTTATTTTAAATAATATTAATTTTTATATTATCAGGGTGACCGTGATAATCCTAAAGTAAATGCAATACTTGTAGCCAAAGGCAGGATTTCAGGTAAATATTTACACTCTAACATTTAACACTTGGGAAATCAGGTTTATATCATAATTATTTTCTATATTTCCTATATTTTTGCTGATATTTAGATATACCAAGATTACCAGACTTGTACTCAGATCTCGAATCACTACCACATGATGATGTTGACACAGAAGAAGAATCAACGGTAATCAATGACGGCAAAGATCCTGTAAAAATAGTACAACATGCCAGAAATCCGAGTGGTCCTAGAGCACCTGATCCACAAGATGTAAATTCCATGAAATTAATGCCAATATTTGGTGCTCTAATAGCTTTTTTTGGAGCGCTCCTTTTACTTTGCAGACTCTGATGAGTTTTATAAATATTTAAATAATTTTTTTTACTATTTTTTTCTTCTTTTCCTTTTATTTTACAAATGATTGTTCAGTATTTATTTTTTAATTTTTAATATATATATTTTTATTATTAAATAAAAACAAACATTAAATTGCACACATCAAAATTATTATGGTTACATAAATGTTGTTACCTAATTTTTATTACAGTTGTACATAAAACAGTTTTAATAATTTCTGCTTATTAGATATTAATGTTTTATAATTTGTTTTTGGAAGCATAATTTGTATTACAAACGACTGAGCAATTAGATCTGTTAATAATATGATTTATAAAATTATGAAATTGAGAGGGGTTTATTTTAGTTTTTAAAGACTGTTTTTATTGTATACATATTAAATAAATGATAATAATAAAATCAATATGGTATTTTACAAGATTTAATTTTGTTAAACAGTATACTCATAATAAAGCGATACTTGGGTGTTTGGTATTAATACATTTGTTAGTCATTTGACTATTGCACAAACATTTAAAAACAAATTACAAAAAAGCATATTATTTCTAATCCATAAATATATATTAAGAAAAGTTGTAAATAGAATATTTACTTATATTAGTATTTAATATTTATCGTTATACTGAGAAATGTTAAATGTAGTTAGTATATTGGTCCATTATTGAAAATTATCGAAACAAATTATTTTGAATATAGAAATGTATATGTGAGTATATACATAAAATAAATTATATAATAATAATTAATAACATACAATAACATAATATCGATAACATGAAAAATATTGTATTATTCCCATCAAAATAAAATATCACAAAAATTGAAAAACATAAGACGTAAAGAGTGTCTTAGATTTTGACTAGATTTTGTAAGTCTTATGCAATTTATTGTAATTGGAATGTTGGAAAATAAATCACTTAAATCTGTTAGGAAGGTTTAAAAAAGAAAAAAATAATAGTAATAATGATTAAAACAATGGAATCTGATTAGTTTGCACTCCAAAAATATTTGACTAGAGTTAAGATAATTTAACAGTTAATAGTTGGCCTAATGGTTATTGCACTATAACAAATCATGTTAGTATACATAAAATTAGTTCCGAGTTAGTGGCTTTCAGCATACGGTGAGTCGTGCACGCTGATGACACTATCTGTATCGGAATTGGTGGAAAACGGCGTTAGTCTTGTGTATGGGATAGGTCTTTTTCTCGCACTATAAAATAATTTTTAATCGTTATTGGACATTTCATGGCAGATTTTAAAATAGGATGTGAAAATTAAATTTCAATATTTACCAGCTTGTAAACAAAAAAAACTGCCAAAAATCAAAACTTAACATATCTAAATAAAAAAAAACAAAAAACAAAAATGAAAATAAAGACACACAAAAATTGTAAAATAGCTATAATGCATACCTTATCTGAAAGCAAAATATAAAAATATAATAATATAATGTCTCTTGAAGTAATAATCAAAGTGCACATATGATTTCTCTTATTTTGATTTTCTTGTAATAACAAGCAATATTTCAAATTCAAATGAGTGAATGTGGTCTACTACACATGTTTGGAGTGATATGCGAGGAAATATAATAAAATGTTTGTTCAATAATAATAAAATGTACAGAATATATATATATATATATATAATTGTTTTGTACGATTTTGCATTCAAAAATCCATTTTATTTTATATTTATCATTTTATGCTAACAGTAAAGAAATAAAAACACAGTAAAAATTATTTGAGAAGTTCAAACCGCACAAATTTTTTTTTTTATTATATAGATAATTGTAATTTATATCTACATGGTCATGCATAAATATATAAACTACTACGAGAAATAATTATAATTATCAGATTATTAAAAGACAATTTATTAAAGCACATAAGGGCGGCAACATAAAAATAATAGTCAAAATAAAATAATCTTTAGTTTTGCTAATATAATATTGAATTAGCAAAAAAAACTTAATCCCCTTTTGTAAATTAATGGCTCGTAAATAGGATAAAAATATCATATATAGTATACACAAAATAATCAAAATTAAGTTTCTTAGTTATAAAACTGTAATTAATAAAACAATATATATAATTAATTTCCCAATTCATTTTAAAATTATAAATTTGCCATAAATTTACAAAAAGGTTATATTTTACACACACTGGACAATATTTATACAAAATACATAAACTGATAGCCTGATACCTGTGTTCCAGTCTCATCATCCAAATCGTGATTCAAGCATAATTTAAAATGAGATAGGAACATAATTTTACTATTTTGTTTGAGAATTTGAGTAATAAAAAAATTCAACATATTATCTTTTATATAGTTTAAACATTTTATGAAATCATTTAACTCGATATATTTTATTTAAAAAATGAAATCGGAGGTATAAAACACACACTAACATTAAAATTTACCTTGTGATTCGTCTTCGATCTAAAAAACTAGGCGACCCTCGTCGTCTAGGTATGGACGCAGATCGAGACTTTGAACTACGACTAGACACAGAACTGCTAGAGTGATGGCTAGAGCTAGAACTCCGAGAGTAATGACTGCTTGATGAACTACTAGTAGAACGAGAACGACTTGAACTATAACGTCTTTTCTTTTTATAAGATGATGAAGATCTACTACTGCTACTACTGACACTTCTTCTTTGTCTTCGAGATGAACGTTTATGTTTGGTAGACTTGTGCTTACGTCTAGGACTTGATTCCTCACTTGAGAAAGCCCGTTTTTTACGTGAACGCTCTTTCGAACTAATAGACACAGATCGAGATCGAGATCGAGATGTACTACCTTTATTGCGACGACGTGATAAGGATACCTTTTTCTTAGAATATTTGTCTTTAGAACGTCGTTTTGATGACTTATGATGGTCAACACTTGTATCACTTGCACTACTGCTACTACTACTAGATCGTGAGCGCTTGGATTTTTTTCTTGTATTCACTTCACTATAAACAATCAAAAAACATGCTAAACATAGTTAATATTATTAAAAATCTTTTAAAAAAAGTTAAAAACTAATGATTTAACAATAAAACAAACAAACAAACAAACCTGATACTAGATGAAGAATCCCTAACATGTCTTCTTTTAACACTTTTCTTTTTAACAGGTTCTTCAACTGAACTTTCACTTGAACTGGAAGAACTTCTTACTTTACGCTTTTTCTCCATTATTTTTTTTTTTAAATGAAGCAATGCTTGCTCTTGCTTTTCATGCAACTCAAATACTTTTTTGATTTTCTCAGTAGTAATTTCTTTAATTATATTTAAATCAATATCTTCTTCTAAACCACCTTCACTTGCACTAGAATCTAAAAATATTTGATCCGTTCGATCGTTTGTCTTTCGAAAATCAAACTTTTTGTGTTGAATATCACTATTAATTTGTGATGCAAGTTTTAAGTCATCCGCACGTCCATTAGCCTTGGTCACTTGTAATTGATCCTCACTATCCTCACGTAATGAAAATGTGTACTTAGTATTCTTAACAATTTTATCTTCGTTAATTTTTGATTGACCTAGTTTTGCATACTTAGCATTCATAACCTTAGGTGGTGGAGTATAACATGATTTATCGCTATCACTATCAGCAGAAATACAAGTTAATTTATCAGGTTTAAAAACTGTTTTTTTCAATTCTTTAATAGGACTTTCATTCCTCTTCTTTGAACTGTATTTTGTGTCTGCTCCATCATATTTTTTATCATATTTTTCTTTATTAGATTTACTTTCATCACGATCTCTTTGTTTTATTGAATATTTATCGTGATCTCTTTCTTTATCCCTATCACGTTCTTTTATTGGTGTTTTACGTCTAGGCGAATTATCTTTTTTTTTAAACTCATGACCAATATCCTTAAATTTTGATTTGTGAAATTCTTCACTAATTTTATCTTTTCTCAAATTATCCGATTTTGAATCTTTTTTGCGGTAATCCTCCCAATCAGTTTTATATTTATTTTCTACTTCTTTCTTATCATTTTTATACGTTTTATCATTATCTCTTGAATATTTTTTTTTAGTTTCAATAATTATTTTATTAAATTTATCATCATCACACTTGGATTTTACTTGAGCATTCTTGTTGAATTTAACTTCATCAATTCTAAAATCAAAATTCCATGTAAATTAATAAAATTAAAGTTAAATTTTAAATGTTTGTTTTTCAACCCAATAAAAATCAACATAAAATAGTTTTCTTATTTATCACATTTCTAATTTGTCTTTCTTTACATAAAAAAAACAATATTAATATTAATATTATATATCACTTATTAATGATATTCTTACCTGGGACTATCATCAGATGATGAAGAACTGCGTTTCTTTTTATGTTTTTTTGACTTCTTTTTATCACTTCCTCTTTCTCTGTAAAAATAATGAATTTATAAAGTCTAATCTTGAATACTAACAATTGAACTATAATTTAAACTAAAATATAAGTATTCAATTAATTTTGAAAAATTAAAAATTATCCTGCCATTTTCTTCTGAATAATAATGAACTATACTATAATTTATTTACTTAATATTTAAATGAAAAATTAATTTTTTTTAATAAACTAATTTATATTTGGTAATAATAAAAATAAATACTAATTTAATTGATTATGGTCTTTAGTAAAAATTGTCTTTTTACAAAAAAAGATATAAATATTCTAAATTAGATACATTTTTAATAATAACAAATACATAAACTAATTTTGTATAACTATCAAAACATTTGAAACAAAAATTAAAACTATATTATATTACTAAAAAATAATTAATTCATAAATTCATAATAATTTAATTAAAATTTAATTCATAACAATAAAATCTAAATCTAAAATGTATTTATATTACAATTAAATAAGTTTAATAACAAAATAAATAATAATAAGTAATCTTAAAAGAAAAACCGTTCCATTACAATAAGTCAATAATAAATTAATATTATCAATTTGAATCACGTTTTACCTACATCAATGTTTACGATTTTGAATAGAGTAAGAAAACTATGTTTATTTCTTTTTCAGATTTTAGTTATTGATAAAAGAATAATATTTTTACAATAATTATTATTTTAGTATTTTTATGTGAGTATAGCAGAATACGATACTGTACGGAAAATCACACCAAAACAAAAATTATTGTATGGAAAACATAGTAACTTACCACTATTAAGTTTAATATCCTTTAATCAGTTTAACTAAACAGTAATCAACAAATTGCCTAATTAAACAATTAGTTTTCACTGGGTATCTAAGTGTATCACAAAAATTCATAAAGCTACTTGTTCATAAAATGATGATCAAAGGTTTACTTAGACAATTGTAGTTCTTCAAAACTAAAATGAAATAAACTATTACATAATAGAGATCAATTAATCTTTGATCATCAGCATTAGTGGTAAACATGTACACTTTTCCATAAATCCATCAAAATTGACCGATTAATAACTAAAAAAATTAAAGTCTTATACATACTTGTCAGTTTTATGTGATTTTGATTTTTTCTTCTTTCGTTTTTTGTGTTTAGGACTTTTAAACCTTAAATGTTAAAATTATTAAATTATACACTTTTGATACAAATGTTCCAAAATGTATAAAATGTTTTAAGTAAAAAAATTAAAACTTACTGTAGTTCATTTGTTATACTGCTATCTTTATTTGTTGAGGTGTCGTCATTCATATGTGTATGCACAAGTGCTTGATCCACCTGCAATGCCTTTAACTGGGCCAATGCTGCTTCTTTAGTTTTTCTTTCTGGATCTAAGCTAGAACCTTCAATAAAAAATTCCGATATACCAAAAGCGTCCCTAAGCCTTGCATTTTTTTTTAACTGTTCATCAGCAAATTGATGAGTATCCTTAACACTGAAAAATAATAAATAATAACTATAAAATGAAACAATAAATATTATACAATTTTAAGTATATTATTATATTATAAGTAGACACCTAATATACTTTTTTAATCGATCACTATATTTATTATATCTAGCTACAGTAGCAATGTGAAAACAATTATTTAAATTAATAATCAATTTTTCTCAAGTGTCTACCTAAATAACACATATAAGATTCAATAGTATGAAAATCATCACTATAAAATCATTAAATAATCATTTAAAATTAAAAATTTTATATTTAATTTGTTTAGTACCTTAAAAATGATTTTAAGCTATTCATATTAGCAAACTGCATTCCATTAATACAAATAGTATTAAGACAACCCCAGGGCATTTGATGAAGAAATAATTTACCATTAGTATTAAAGGTTGACATTGAGCTTGGAATATTGTTGTACCCATCCATACAACATCCACAGATAGTTTGTTTATTTTTTTTTTTTCGGCGGCGCCTAGATCTTTTTTTCTTTAAATTAACATTAACTTGTTCAATAGAATTTGTTTCAGCCATTATCATAGAATTTGTTGGATTTTTAAATACAGTATTTAATGTTTTTTTCCATACTCGCTTAAAACATTGTTGCTCAATATTATTTTGATGGGACATGTTATTATTCATATATTATAAATGTAAAATATATTAAATACTAAGTTAAATCTTATCACAATTATAAATATTTGGAAGACATTTAAATATTAATTAAATTAATAAATGGAAGACTAGATATACTAATTAAAGTATAAATATCACATATAACAATTTGGAAGACATAGTTAACATTATTTAAATTGAATTAGTTCATGGTGGCTTATATAGTAGTTTCTTCATGATTTACATAGTTGATTTATTATTAAACACTAATTTCACTCATTATGAAATAAAAGTAAGCAAAATAAATACACACAACTTATGAAAAATAATATATATATATGACGACTCATACATCACTATTACTGTTTACCAGTGGGTGGTGCCAATGAACTAAAGACATAGAGGGGAGAGGGGGTTTAGTATTGATCCAAACACTAAACAGGGATGTAATGTGAGTGAAACAACTTCCCTCTAAATACAGTGATTACATATTAATATTTTTATTCATGAATATATTTAAAATGTTTATCAATTAAAATTTTAAATAAGATAAACTAAATAATATAATTTTAAAATAAAAGAATTTCAAATGACAACATAAATTTGATTGAATCATAAATAATTAAAATGTAGTACTTTTTATTTATGAATTATGTTTTATTGTAGACGTTTTTATTATTTTTAGATTATTGCATTATCTACGTCTATATATATACATAATCTAAAAATAATAAAAAGTCTATAAAAACACATAATTCTAAATTTCTAAAAAAAGGCTATGCAACATGATATATTATAAAGTATAACTTTATTTTTATTGCCTTTAAAACTAAAATCATTTTTTGTAAATAATATTAAATAAAAAATAAAAATAATACTAGTAATATTTTCTCCAAGCTATATTAATTATAAAAACTCCAATTTTAAATGTTTAATAAATAAAAACACATTTATGTGTTTACTATATAAGTTAAAAAAAATTAATAGTTTTCAATTACTTTTAATTATTAGATATTATATTTATTCAGTGTACTTACATTGGTCTACCAAATTCATCATATTCAGTTCCTGACTTTTGTTTGCCCAACAATGTAATTCTAAAAGTATTAATTTTTTCAGTAATTTCATCTTGTGAATAGCTGTAAACAAACAAAACAAAGTAATATAAATATATAGAGTAGACAAAAATAACTTATTTATTGAAGAATACCCTTGATCTTCCAGTGATTGCTCAAGTTCAATGCATTTCAATTCGACTTTTCGTTTACGATCATGATCCAATAACTCTTGATTGGGCTGGCGATTAGCAGCCGAATCTATTTTCGCCAATTCTTCTTCGGTTTTAAATGTTTGATCTTTAACTTTTCTGATGGCTGCCCAATTGCGCTGTACATATCCATTGGTGCCCGATCCACGGGCTGTTGCCAGACCAATTCCGTTGTACATTGTCTACAATAAATCAAAATTTGAGATTTTGGTTAATGACAAATAAATTATACAATACCACTCATTAGTCTATTCAATGATCAATGTGCACTGAATACTATAACATCATCTGAGAACATACGAATTAAGTATTTCCATAATTTTAAAATTTAACAACCTCACAAACAGTTTAGAATCAAATTACCAGAAAACAAACAAAACAGTTGGCATAAATCACTGGTGTTGCAGAAACATGTAACAACGAGTGGAACAAGATCACAAATACAAAATAAATAATAACGCCGTAAAGTCGCACACCGCTAGCGCTAATGGTTTTTAATTTTTTCTTCTTGAAAATCTTAAAAGAAAAAATTTTAAGGTAAACTGACAAACGTAATCATTTAATATTCTTATCACATTTTTAGTTGACCACTTTGTCAATTCCAAAAATACATAAAAATTGCAAAAAATACATTTCTTGTTTTGAAAAATATATATAATATTTAATCCATTTAGTTTTTTTAAATTTATATTTTAATACTCATCGAGATAATAAATAAACAATTGACATACAAATCTGTTTGGTCACAATTCATCTTAAAATGACGTAGCCATTTTGTATCATTTATTATCTATGTTTTGACATTACCTACGCCATGAGTAGAAGATAACAAAAAAAAATTGCTAACCATTTAATGCAATATTTTGAGGTTAGTGCAATTATTTTATCACTAAATTTATCCAAGTAATACGGTTTTCAACAAAAATGTTTATGCAAATCTTATTGTGCAGTAACGACGTTCTATAATTATTAAATATAAAATGACTTGAACCGAAGCATAAATAATAAATATTATCGAAATCATTTATCAAATATGTTGCTAAAGAAGTTAAAAATTTTCAGAGTCCATAGTGGGCTAATACCGAGTAATATTTATTTTTTTAAATTTGTTAACAATAATATTTACAAATTCTTCAATTTGTATAGTTCTACAGATATCTAGATCATCAAGTAATTCCTTATTGTCTGATATTCAACAGTCTTCAGACAATACATCTGAGAAACAAGTAAAGCCTGAAAGGAAATCTGTTGTACCGTCTAACTGTAGATATGTGTACCCAGAATTTTTACCAGATCCTAAAATGGAATGGCGAAATTCTTTACGAGAAAAATTGGAACGAATGGATATGATTCAAAGAAGAAAACATATAGATATACCTGAATTTTATGTTGGTGAGTGATGATAATGTGTCATCTCATTAATAAATTGTTAAATCCAATAGCACCTTTAACTTCTTTCTGTCAGAAGTTGATATTTCCCTTCTTATTATATTTTTTGTAAAACTAAATATTTTCATCACAAAAAATGAACAAATTTGTTACAATATTTTGTTATATTATTATGGGGAATGTCAAATGATAAATAATAAGCAATCATAAGCTTATGCTATCATAAGCAAATTATAGAACAACTATATATATAATATATAAACCTTATTTTAAAGTGAATATTAAAAATTGTTTTATGATCATGGATTGTCTGTTTTATACTCATTAAATTACTTATTATTACTACTTACATTATTTAAAACATATGTAATGAACTGCAAATATTATTATAAACTACTCTTGTAATAACGATCCATAGATGTATTTCCTTATCAATGATTATCGTTATATTTTGAAGAATTTTTGAAAAAGTTATGATATTGTATTTAAAATAGTAGAAGCACAACATATATATTATAATATATAGTTGTTCCAGGTGCCTGTGTAAAAAGTAATTTATCAAGCCAATTTTATGTAATAGCCAATACCGAATCCATTACTTATTTCTATAAATTATATGTTTATTTGTACTCAATTTCATTTTGATGAAAAATATGATTGGTTTTTTCAATCAAGCCTGTCTGTTACTTTTAACTATTCATTGTATTTTTAATATATGAACAATAAGGTATAAAATATATTATAAGGACTATACTTCTAATATTTCATATATTATTATAATTAAATACTAAAATATTTTTTATTAAAATAATTTACATTTCATTATTTATTAATATATATATAGGTAGTATCATGGCTGTTACATCATCTAATCAACATGCTCCTAATAAAGCTACTCGTTTTGTTGGTATATGTATACAACGATTAGGATGTGGTCTAAGAGCTAATTTTACTCTTAGAAATGTTATAAAGCATATCGGTAAATTAATGTGTAATTTTTGTTCAATTTTATTTTATACTAAGGCAAGTTTTAATTATTAAATTTAAATATAGGTACTGAAGTGAAATATCAATTGTATGATCCAACAATACAAAAGATTGAAGTTTTACGTTTAGAAAAACGTCTTGATGATGAGCTTTTGTACTTGAGAGATGCTCCTAATGAATACAGTACATTTGATGAAAATATGGAAACTGAATATTTACCCGAAGGAACACCTATACCAATTAACCCTACATTAGTAAAATTATAAAATAATAAAATAAAAAATTCGGTTTAATGATTGGTTTTTACTAGGTAAAACTAAAACCAAGACCTTGGCGTGCCAGATGGGAAAGAAAAGGTATGAAAGGATTAGCTGATTTAAGGCTAGAAGAGCGATTTTACAAAAGAGCTGAAGAATTGGCAACACCATGGGAAAAATATGATTTAATGAAACAATATAGGTAAATACTAATTTAAAACATTTAAAATTTCTATTCATACATTTTTTTTAATAAAATTGTTTTATAGAAAAACAATACCTGAAGAAGAACAAAAAGAAATATTTGCTGAAGTATACTCAGAACTACATGAATTTGAAGTTATGCGAAAGAAACTAAAACGAAAAAAAGTTTTTATTAAACCTAAAAGTTTGTAAAATTATAATTTGAATGATGTGTATAATTTAAATAAATTTCAAAAAAATCATATTAATCTTAATATGACACATTTCAAATTTATATAAAAGAAAAATACATTATTTTTATAAAAATAAAGGAAAAATATTTTTACCAAAAACTTAGAAATTTCAGTTCAGAAAAAAATATGTAAAACTTTTTTTTACTATAAAACAATACACTTCTCATTGTGATAAAGGTGTAAAATTTAATTAAAAACTAATCGTTTTCATTTTGTTTACTTCAAATGCAGATTCATTATTAGAATTTAAATATTATATACTTACCAACTTTCAAAAAATAAATAAATGCTAATTAATATTTTTTTTTTATGAAATTGAACATTGATAGAATATTCAAACTAGGTACAATAAAGTTTTTAATGCATACAAATTAATTTTTACATATAATTTACTGTGAAATAGTAATATATATAAACATAAATTGAACGAAAAGTATACATTACTATATGTCTGTGTGTTAGTAACAAGTTTTCATAAAAAGAATTCTGTTTGTACATTTGATTAAATAAATTATATTTGTTCAAATATAAGCAAATGGTTAAGTTTTTAGTTTTTAGTACATAATGTAGTAAAAAATATGCATAAATATAAAATTTAGAATTTTCTTTAACAATGTTGTAAAATAATATTCAACTGGCCCGTAAAAAACTTATAAATTAGATATTTAGCACTATATGAGACCTAACTGTATGGCCTAACAGTGAAAATTTTAAGAAAGATAACAGTAATGCATATAATAGCAAACACACATTGGGAGTAGGTGGTTTTATGATTTATGTATCTTTCTCGTATAAGAACTTTCTTATTTGGTGATTGTATATATTACATTTGCATAGCTGGGAGATTATTTGACTTTATAATAATTAACTATTAAACTTTAAAAAAAACTATTAGGCTTCTACAGAGGACAAAAACAACAATATTAAATTTAAGTTCTATGACAAACTTGTGACAGTGGTGAATAGCTTACCTGCAGTATTGCATAAAGATGATAGTCGGGGAAATCAGATATGAATGCTAAAATGAGCAGGGAGAACATGTAGACCTATAATTGGCTAGATAGCTTGGACCATGGATTATATAATGACAATGTAACTACGCAAATTAATTTTGCTACATCAAAATATTCAATATTAATAGCAGAAAAATTTAAATCATTATACATGAAAGTATTCAAATAGTCAAGTATACAACCAGATTGATTACGTAATGATAAGCAAGATATTTTGGGTGGACCAGAAATGTAAGAACCTACAGAAGAGCTGATGCTGATTCAGATCAATTCTTAGTATTTACACAATTCAATCTCAGATTGTCAACAAAATAAAATATAGTAAAAAAAAGTATAATTATACTTATTATATACAGATAGTTTGGAATACATTTGGAAACATTTAAATTATCTATAGATCACAAACAAGTATATGATAGTATAAATAAAAATTGAAACTATCGAAAAGATAAAAAATACTTGGCATAATATATAAGTCCAATAAGAACATATAACGAGAAAATAATACATAAAGTACTATTTTTTACAAAATGACAGCCATTTCAGGTGAAATCAGATATTTGTCAGGGAGATGCTCTCATTATATAATTTGGCATTTTACAATTTTAAGACATATGAATGATCCAACAAAAAATGAAAATAAATGGAGAATTAATGATGTGATCAAGAATTTTAATTTAAGAGAACAAATATTATACAATTCAGATATTCTGTTGTTAATCAGAAGTAAACGATTAAAATGTTTTGGATTGTTTTTCTTTATGTATACAATTACAATGTTACCTACCAATAATGTATGGTTTAGTAGTGGTATTTTCCTACGAAAAGATTGCAGACCCCTCTAGAAAGACCTAGATCTCCTTTGAGTTAAAAACGAAATTGAAAATAATGTATCATTAAACATACTTTAAAGAGGTATCTAATAGATGGAAATGGAAAGGCCTATTGATGGTAACAATGGTCTTTAAGAGACTTGAGGAAATGAGACGAGAAGAAGAAAATTCAAAGACAAAAACAAATTACTAGTTTTGTAAATGTGTTCAATACATTTCCACACAACAATATCTTTTTTCAAAATAATTGTATTATAATATATATATATTTTTATATATTTTTCTCAAAATCTAAAATACAAATACGAACTGAATAGCACAAAATAATATACCAATCCACATATAATACATGACTATCATATTTTGATATAACTATACGCTTATAAAATGAGTATAAATTTTTTTTTATTAATAAGATTAATTACAAATTTTAAGTAAAATATATCCTTCATACCAAGATGTAATTTTTAGAAGTATACACATACAAAAAAATTTTAAATACCACATTATGATTTTTTCATATATTTTATGTCAACTAAAATCATACTTAAGATCATAATATAATAAAATAAAAATGCATTATTGCAATTGCAGAAAAAATAAGTTACATATTATAATTATGAACTATATATAATAAATTTGTTTTATGTATGTATGAATATTTTTATTTACATGACATTTATTAATTTATTAAATTTTGTCTGTAAAAATATACACGCTTTAATATAAAACTTGAACATTGAGTCAAACTTGTTATATGACTAATATTATTATTGTTTTAATATACGTTTTTGAAATATAATAAAAAAAGGTGAATTAGAAAAACATAAAAAAAAAATCACATATACCTAACTTTTTTTCTATTAATATCAATATTTTTATCTTTTTAGTTTAAACAGAACACCCAAATTAGAAATAAATTAATGTTTGTGAAATTATTTAAGATAAATACATAAACTTATTAAATAATTTTAATAGAATACAAAAAAAAACCTGAAATTTTAAATTGTATAAAGTAATTATAATTATAAGGTATTAATAATTTACTTAATTGGCTGAATATATTTTTTCAGAAATTAAATCTTTTGCTTTTGACACCTGAAAACATAAATACAAATAATAAAATATTACACTTCAATATTTCATAATAATTCTTTAAATTGGTATTATTGAAAAAAAAATAGATCAAATATTTTTAATATTTTGTACAACTTACATTTTAGTAAATAAAATCTGATGGCAAGTTGTACTTCACATAGGGTACTTCTACATCATCACCATCCGTGTTGTTACAGCATATTTCAAAAACTAATGACTTTACATGCGGTTCAATCCTTTTCTTTGATATGTTGCGAACAATTTCAGACATTTTAGTATTGATACGCTCTTCCCTCTTTGCTTTTGGCATGAAAAATGAATATAACATACAAACTCCTTGGGAAAGCATAGTGATTTCCAATGCATGTTTCTCTTTAAAGTAATTTAAAAATTCATTTAATGTAAGTTCTCCTTCCACTTCAAAGCGATCCCATAAGGTCCATTCAGTATCATAGTATTTAGATTTAGGTGCAAGTAATGGTTCAGAGAACCCAAAGAATGGTAAAGCTAAATTTACAAAACCATTTTTATATTTTTCCAAATCCTTAAATCCCCAAGCTAATTTAATGAATTCTTGACAAATAAGACCAGCAACAACTGAAGTTGTTGTAGCAATTGCTGGAATAATTTTACCAGCAATAAGTTTACTTCGATGTCTATCAGCAGGTTGAATATCATAATTTGTAGCTCTTAAATTTGAAGCAGCCACAATAAAATCAATATGTAAATTATTATCATCATCTTTTTCAAACTCTAAAGGAACAATTTTTAAATTTTTTAAAGATTCTGCTGGTGGTAAATCCTTTTGCATTTTATTCAATTTGTTCTGATCATAACTTGATGAAAAATTGTTTAACTGTGAATCATTTTCAGCAATCCTTACACCAGACTTTGGAATAAACTCAGGAACTTCTACCGAAGATACGACATTAGCAATATAAACACGATCCCTGATCTGATTAATGTTATATATTTCTGCTCTCAAATTGGCTGCAGTAAAAATATAATCCAAATGTAATGAATTGTTTACATCAAATACAACAGGTTTTGGACAACGTTTAGGTCCTGACCAAAATGGTTGACCACTAGATGTTGTTTGGTCTGGTGGAAAATTAAATAAAAGTTGCTTAATTTGATTTGTATATTGATCTTCAAAGTGCATTCTAGCCCATTTAATACATTCATCAAAATTTTTTGGTCGTTCTAACACTGATGTCTTGACATTGTCCATAATGTCTAATGGTTGCGATCCAGGTAAACGGTTTGCACGATCAATAAAAGTAGGATCTTCTAAAAACTGTTTGACATTTTCTGGTGCCTGTTTATAAAGACCTTCAAATAAATCTCTAGCCCATTGCAATGTATGTTCAATGGCATTTGGAAAATTTTTGAGAGTACAAATTGGTATACTTTTTTCTGGAGGATCTTGAGATGTACTATATGATTCAGTCAAGTTTGGTATAACAACTTGAGTATTACCCTTGGTACCCAAAGTTCCAGATTCTAAAAGAGGTTTCTTGTAGAAAACACAACGTCTGTCCATATATATACGAGCATCAACATTGTCTAAAGCATTAGCTACACCATCCAAATTTTCAAAAAATGTATCATTATAAGTTTTTTCTGTTTCTGGACAGACTCTATTTGTTTGTGGTTCAACATTCACATTTGGATTCATACGTTTTATAGCTTTAGCAGCTGTTTCAGATTTTGAAGTTTGAACATCATGGGTTCTAAACAAAAACTGTCTATTTAAATTTGATTTTTCAATTAAATCCATATCGGTAACATAAATTTTGCCACTGCCACAGCCAACTCCCATAATAGCAAAATTTTTCAATAATTCACAGCCAATAGCTCCAGCTCCAACAACAAAATATTTTAGATTTCCTAAAATAGATTGGAATTTTTGTCCATAAATAGCTACTTGTCCATCATATCGATTACCAATAGGCTTGGCATCTTCTTCAGTAACTTTTTCAGGCAAAGATTCAGTAGCATCAAAGTAAAGCCATTGAAATATTGGAGTAAACTTACCAGAACATGATTTCATTACTTCTTGAGCTACAATACCACCAATAAAAGATGTCATTGGATTAATATTGCCAGCACAAACTTTTGAAAAAGTTTTCAACAGATTAGAATCAAGGTCAATAGCATTAGTATTTACACTCTCAGTCAATTTCAAAAATGCATCAGCATCATCAGCACTCCATGGAGTAGGTAAACGTCCATTGATTGAAACAAATTTGTGAAAAGCTATAAATGCCAAATGTAATTGAGAAGGTCTGTCAAATTTTCCAAAATCGGAAATTAAAAATTCTGGATTGACTAAAGAATTTTTAAAAGATTTAAAACTTAACTTCTTTGGCATTTTAACTTGAGTAGCAACACCACCTTTTATATAATCTGAATAAGATGTAGTATCACCAATACTAAATGTATATGGTCCTAATACAGTAATTTTTTTTGGTTTACAACCATTTATTTCAGTCATACCCTGTACTTCCTGAAATGTTACATAATCTCCATCTTCAAGACCATGGCGAGACTCGTCCATACAAGTTACTACTCCTTGTTCTTCTTTTGTAACACCAGCCACCATAACAGAAATCGGGTTTTCACCAGTAGTGTCTGTTACACTGAAATCTTCACCAAAATCGCAAAACACTTGAGAAAATACTCCTCTTGTGTCAGCAATTATAATAGCAATACCATTCTTATGTGTAATTTCTGATATACGTAATTGTTCATCTAGTGTAGATTCAGTTAAAACAATAACTTTAAATTGTTTTATGTACAATTCAGACAAAATACCAGTATATGATTTTACTGGTACATAAGCATTGAGTTCTGCTAATTTTAGATAACTGACTTCTGCTCTATTTTTGCCAATATCGTTTTCTGTCAAATAGAACTGAGACGACAAGTCTTTGTAAGTACAAGCAATAGAATCGTGTAACGTAACTGACTTGACGCCACCGAGTATAACATTCTTGGCAACTTCAACGCCCAAACCACCAAGTCCACTTATTAGAACGTCTGAAGAAGCCATTTTACGCATTGCATCGTGACCCAACACATACAATTGTCTTGAATAAAGTCCCTCATCGATTTCCCCCACACCGTTTTTAGACATTATTACCTGATCGTTCAATACCGAGTCAACAGATACTGTAGATGATTCACCGGAAGCCAGTTTACGCTTCTTGGCCGGCAGTTCACAGGTGGTGTCTAGTACTTCAGCACCAGACATCGGACAATAAAAAACCGAATCGTGGAGTGCACGGCCTTTTTATTATTACTGTCACTATGATAACGGAGTACACGCGCAGTATATTATAAGAATCCAATAACGTTTTCACTCGATAATAATAACGTATGCGTGTAAAAAATAAAAATAAAAAAAAATAATTATGAATATTACAATTATAATAAAAAGACTTATTATTTGATAACTGAACTCGCGACGTACAATATTATAAATAATAACTAATAAGTAAATACCCAATGAAAAAAACGATTAATAATTGGCGAGAGACATGCAATGGAAATAATGCACTTAGTGACCATCGGCAAGAATAGGAAATAGCAGATAGCAAGTCGAAAGTCAAACGGTATGCCGATTACGAGTCAGACAGAGAACGACGACTGTAGTGCGAGATCGTTCATCCAATAGCGTCGAGGCATTCCCGGTTATCGGTCAACCGGCATTTGTGACCACCATACGCCGCGCATACAAAGGAACTACGACCAGCCATTACCACCATCTCCGTTGCGCGCATCACACCCGAGCACATTCGTCCAATCACATCTAGCCGCTTGTTCCGATATTCTTTGATCTAGTGGCCAACTGCTGACCGTGGTCGTGGTACATTAATGCTAAAGCTACCATTTTAAGTTTACCAGAGAATTATACGTAAGATATATTATTATATTATATAGGTGGACTATTTTGGCAACACTGTGACAAAACTAGGATTCGCTGGCACTAAACGTCATACGTGATTTTTATACGAGCGGAATCATAGCAGCTAATTCCACGGCTCCACGTTACGCACGCGCAAACACTAATATTATATTCCGTTCGCACACAACTATAACATCATAGAATAAATGAAATTTTGTTTATTCTGTGTTAACACAATATATTTTGAATGATAATGGATATGGTAATAAGACATCTCTTTTTTGAATAAATTTATTGTCTTCATTTTCATCATGTATACTTCGAATATGTTTGTATAATGATTTTTGGTCAGGAAAATTATCATTACGACTTCAAAATTAAACAACTAAAATATACATTAAATTAATTAGTTGAATTAAATTAAAAATAAAATTTCAAGCATAGACACACGAACAGTTAGTTTATAATATAATGAATAATACTGGTAAACAGCCTTAGAAAGATCATGATGATGAAATGTAATATAATGTATATTTTTTAATGAAATATAAAACTTAAAAATATATTCTTTAAAGTATTTGAATAAAATACAAATATTCTAAAAAACTTTTTATCTGATTTATTCACATACTATTTGGAATACAAAACAAAAGTATTCTTTGCAAGACTATTTTATTAGAGATAATAAAGTATGCCTTATTATTCGTGGATAAGATGAGAGAAAATAGACTTAGATGGTTTGGTCATGTTATGAGGAGGGAAAATTCGGAAGCTGTAATAAAGGTTAAGGAAATGAACGTTGAATGAAGAAAAGGAAGACCGAAGAAGTAGTTGGATGCGACAGGGTGTGATGAGGACAGCGGGTTTTGTGCATAGATCATGTGAAAAATCGTGTTAAGTGGAGGTTTAAGATACAGGTGGCCGACCCAAAATAGCAGGGATAGAGGCGAAGGGGAAGAATAATAAAATATGCCTTATGCTAAGTCAATTTAATTATATATTATATACTTTGAACAAGTTTTATTCATCTTTTTTTTTCTAAACCGTGAACATTTTTGCATTGTTGTTAAAATTTCCGGTTTTAAAAAACGTACTACTACAAAGGTAGTATTTTATTTATTTTCTTCAGACATTTCAATTTCCAATATAATCAAAGTGAGCACGATCATGATCGTGAATCACTCGTTATCAATTATCATTTAAAATATATTTTCGTTGAGTGTAACAGTATGCACTATCTATGATGGGTTTATGATCGTGCGTAGCGCGGAGCCATACTATTAACTGCTATGATCCGTTCGTATTTTTATTGGACAAATTAATAACTTTCCAAATCGTATTCCATCATCAATAGCCAATTTTTACTTCGCGCCATCATGCCAGTATGACCAACATACATTTTTAAATAATGGCACTTATATTAGTAAGCCTATATCGGTTGACTTTTTAGGTATAACCCCGACAAAAAGTCATATAAGACAAGACCTCAATTCTCGCCAACGCAATATTTTCCCACTATAAAATTTAAAAATCAAATGAATTATTTAATATTGTTTGAAATTATTAATTATGGATTTGTCTTGGTTTATAAATCAACATTAATTCTAATATTCATTTTGGAAAATTGGAAAAAAGTTGTACAAGTCAAAATTAAGTGGCGAATTGTTATAGTAGTGGATAAAATTCTTAGAGAATAGTATTGCCAGAATAATAATAATATGTTTATTTACTTAAAATAAACATTTAAAAAAATATTTTTCTATCCATGAAAACTTAATCTATCATTTCAAAATCGGACAATAAACATTTTGTGAGGTTATATGTTATGTCGTCCATTTATTTTCTTATGCTTGTGTGTTGGTGAGTTTCGTTCGTTTCCTTAAGTTTTTTATCCTTAAAACGACATAAAAATGGTAAGTAAATTGAATATAAATTAATATAGTTAAAAGTTTATTAGTAACAGGCATGAATATGTTTTTATATTATATGTTCTAATTTAAATATAAAACAAATATTGAGCGTCCATGTGTTAAATTATTATGATATGTTATTACATTTGTGATTTACTATTGATTTTGTAAAATACATAACTAATCAAACTCATTAATTTGTAAACTCAAGACTCGCAAGCGCCGTAATGGAGGACGCTCAAAACACGGCCGTGGACATGTTAAGCCTGTTCGTTGTACTAACTGCGCACGCTGTGTGCCCAAAGACAAAGCCATCAAGAAATTTGTTATCCGTAATATTGTTGAAGCTGCTGCTGTTCGTGATATAACTGATGCTAGTGTATATTCATGTGGGTATTTTAATTTGCATGTTAATTTTATTTAAATTGCATTGATCAATGTATTTTCTTTATAGCGTATCAATTGCCAAAATTGTATGCTAAATTGCATTATTGTGTTTCTTGTGCCATCCATTCCAAAGTGGTCAGAAATAGATCTAAGGCTGATCGTCGTATCCGAACACCACCAAGCCGTAACTTCCCTCGTGGAGTAAGATAAACTTTAAATTGCTTATATATTTTCAGCATTACAATTCATAAATTTTGTTATAAAAATAATTTTACTTAAATTACGTGAAACTAAATTTAGGTGAAATATAATATATATAGTACTCTTTCTAAATGTTGATTATTGAAAGAACGTATATTTGTTGAATGTTTAAATTGTTTAAAAGTGTTGTATTTTACAAAGTCATTTATTCAGTTTAACAATACATTAAGTATATTGCTAATAAATACATTATTTTAAAATCTTAAAGCTATTGCCTGTATATATATATATATTGATTATTAATTACTAAATTTTAATACTATAATTCTAACAAATGTGTGTTTTGTATAGTATCATTCTCACTATTGGTGGTTTTAACTAAACTTTAATTTTAATAGAACTTGGTTTAGAATCTTAGCTATTTATGCACAATGAACATAACTAATCATTAGAATTTGAGAATTACAAATATTGGTATTATATGTTAAATATATGTGTTGGTTGATGTAACTGAAAATTACTAGTTTCATTGCAAAATATTATTTTATTAAAACAACTAAATATTTGTTAATTGTGTTTATGTTTTAGGATAATCGTCAAGGTGGACAACCACAAAGGAAAACGTAATTCCCAATATATTAGGGAATATGAAATTATATTATACCTTTATTTAAGATACAAAAATAAATTTTGATTCGGTATATATAATTTGTTTTGTATTATTTATTTCTCTATATAATATTTAGTAAAGTGTATTATATAAACAATTTAATTCACTAGTTTGAGATAGACTCACACAACCTTAACCAATACATGACAAGATATCCAATTTTCAACTAAATTGGTACTTTTGTAGAGGTATTTTTGTTTTTTTATGTTATTAAATGGTAATCATTGGCAGGTCTTCTCTTGCAGAGGTTAACACATTTATAATAGCTAACGCTAACAAGATTTCATCAGCCTAATTTTTGTAATTAATGGCGATACTATGGTTAGTTGAAAGAAATGGGTATTAATTTGTTTTTCAAAATCAAAATTTTATGATTTGAGCATAATAATTAAAGTATAAATGAATGTAAGTACCTAACAAACAATAAAAATAATTGATTAACAAGGTATGATTTTAAACATTACATATTTATGTAAATTTAATGTCATGTAAAGTCATTGTTTTAGTGATCGAATAATAATAACATTTTTAACCTGTACTCAAAATGAGGATAATATATATAAATATATATCCATTATATAAAAAAATACATTTGAAGCATAACAGGTTTAGTGTTAATCGATTTTAGTAGCCTTATTACAAAATCTGCTACTCTATCACCATATTGGATTATAACGTAAAACTGGCTATAACTCAAGTCCTAACCTATATATCATAAAAACAAAAATGAAATATCTAAAATCTATGATATTTAACTATGTTTTCACGAATAATTAACAAAGGCTTGAAAATCTCCAAGACAGCTTATGTAGTTTCTGTTGCCACCATATTACATCTATGGGTTTTGGTAACAATGTAAATATTTTATTAAAAATATATAGTGCTAGTGACTAAATCAAAAGCCACATGATTCAATGGATAGGCCAATATGGAATATGAACAGAAAAATGAACCATTAAAGCAACTTTTGAATGGAAACTTCAAGAAAAAAGACTACATTTCAAGTCTAAATAAGATAGATGGAGTGGAGGAGGATCTAAGAGTGTTGGGTATAGAAAATTGATAAATGTCACAAGATATAGATAAATGGTGAAATATTGTAGTAGCGGCCTAAACTCTTAGAATAGTAATATTGAGCATGAATTAAAATGTATACAAGAATGAATTTTAGTTACTACTTTAAATAAAATTATTTATCATTATGTAATATATATTGCGAGCATATTTTATACATTTAACATAAAAAATTCAATGGAATTGATTATGGGATAAAAATCCTTACAATAATTGTTTATAAATACACAGTCATGATCATCTTAATTAATGTTTAAACCTAATTTTGTGCAAAAAAAAATCTTACAATAAAATAATCACAAAAAATTATTGTGAAAAGATATTTTTTTAAATGTATGAGTAACACATTTTACTATTTTTTATCGTCAATCAGTGCATTTGTAGCCTCCTTTAGTGACTTCTCCATAAGTTTGCCAGTATTACAAAAACCGTGCTTCGTTTTACCAAACGAATTGGGTCCAGCTGAGGTTGGTGTATCTCTACCAATGTTTCTCATCCGCATTCTAGCCTCTTTAGGCATTTCTTCTGGCTCCTCATCACTGACATCACCAAATACAGCTGCAACGGACTTCGATGCCGGTTTAGATAAAACAGGCGGTTCCTTCTAGAAACATATTGTATGAAGAAATTGTAGTCAAAACATTCTAAGATTTTGATATCTATTTATCTCAAGAATTTGTGGAATAATACTTTAGTACTAAATATATGCTCACAGTTGCAGGACTGTTTAGTGTTATTTTGATACCAGTTTTTGCTGGAAAAGACTTTTTCATCATTCCAAACGACAACTTTTGTTTTTTATCTGGTTGTTTTTCATTGCAATCATCGCCATCTACAAAGGAGATTTTTTTATTTTAGTTCAACAGCATTAAATAGCAATAATTCCATACAAAAAATATACCTTTGGTGGAATTCTCAATTTCTGTTGACAGCCGTTTTGACATAGTTAAACGTATTTCAACAAACACATTAATTTTCTATACTGATTACAAGTAAAACAACGTATTCTGTAGTGTTAAGAACGAAGTCCTACTATAACGACGGATTATTTATTTAGACAAAAACAAAACCAACAATATTTCAATTTTAAATGTTAATGTTTTGTGTTCCAACTTCCAAGACTAAAATCCAAACATTATTATCTATAACCATCCACTGTTAACGCATAAAATCACGGTAACTGGTTAACCACAATTAATCACAGTCTGCAATGCTTGAAATTATATAATAGAACGTCGACATAAAAGAATATTAAAAATTAAAAATAATACTTACTCAACAAGATTATGCAACTGAGAAGGAACTTAATTTTCTATTTAAATCTGCTTTTATAAAATTAAAATAATATATTCAAAATGACTACTATAATTGTATCGTGTATTGTTACTACAATAATCATTAATATTCATTATTTACCATTTATGTCTTAACGATTACATTCAATTTACAATATTTTAGGCTTAGTATCAAATTATCAAAATGATAAACGTTTATTATTTTATTAAGCATACTAAAAATCTAATTTAAATATGATCTATTAAGTACATGTGGGAACTTCAATACTATGAAAGCAGATATTGTCTTGACTCTATTAAATGAAATTATTCATTTATCTATTTCTTTTTTCTAGCATGTGAAGAAAACAATTTTGACTTTATAATATTCTCCATGCTAGTCAAGTCAAAATGTTATAAATGTAGCGAACAACTAGATGTTATTAACATTAGCTGTATCTTTAATGGCAATGCTTAAATTAGAATGAAAATTTGTTTCTTTTTGCTATAATTTATAATGTGATATAATCAAAAAAAATAATAATAAATAAATGACTAGTTTATTTTACATTAAATCTAATAATATAAAAATATAATATAAATTTACCTATAATATTGTTTTGATATAATATAATAACTCATTTTGGCATAGCATAATTTTGATAAGATTAACACAGAGCTTAATAACTGTTATGGTTTAATGGCTCTAATATTCTTTATTCATTAACGACAAATCATCTGATATATAATAGTCTTGTAAGCTTTAAAATTAAAAATTGAATATTGCATTATATATTTAGTGATTTAAATAGTTGTAGAAAAAATGAGAATTTTATTCAACCAAAAAATATATATTATGATAAAATTGTCATATTTTATGAAAGAGATGATAATGCATAACTTTTAGAATATGTAATTCTAAATGTCACAAAAAAGTATGACACGAAAATAAAACTTACTGAAATAATAAAAACAGTCATATTAAAATTAACAAATTAGTATATTTGATAATTTTAATTTCCTAAAAAATTTATACAATAATATTAATGTCTATTCAATCTTAATTATTTAAAAATAATTTCAACATTGACTGCTTAGGTTAGACATTGTTAATATTTCCTAAGATATGTTCACAATGACTGGTTTCCATCATTGATCGTTACATATATATATATACATACACATAGTTAATAAAAATCAATCAATCGATAAGTACTAATATGATAGTGTATAAAATATAATAATGTATTATATATTAAGCTGTAAGTATTCATTTTTTATAATGATTGAATGATATTGTAATATTTTAATTTTTTTTATTGGAATTAGTAAATAAAATCCAATGATGCTAATACTAAATATATTGTTGACTATTGCTAAGTAAATAAATTGCATGCAATTTTATAAGTTCATAAAAAATTACGTATAAGCATAATGTTTAATGTCTATAAATCAAATTACATAATATACTAATAAATGAAAATCTATACAATATATTTTTTGGTAAATTCCTCATAATATACAAATAATAATAAAATTTTATTGTAAAAACTTGCATATTTCAATAACTAATAATGAAATAATCTCAAAATTCCTTTAACTAACAAAATCCTTGAAATATAATTTTAATGTTTATTTTTTAATTTTTTTAAATAAATATATTTTTACATAAATTCTCTTATTTTACGATTTATATAAGAATATTAGGAAAGTAGTTATGAATAATTAATATTTGTATATATATATATATATATATATATATATAAACAATATTTAAAAATTAATCCTTATGTTCAAACAGCCAAAAAGAGTCACAACACACATCGTCGTACTCATTAACTGTGCGTCATTTAGGGGGTTCCAATGTAGCTGCACCAAAATCAGTCATATGGGGAAATTTTACTTTTTTTCTATCTAATTCATCTTGAGCCCACATTATTAGCTTCATAAGATTGTACAGTTTAGGTGTAATGGTCGGTTGATTGTGAAATCTCAAAATTGCTGCATTAAGCTCACTAGACACCTGCAAGTTATAATGTAAAGTAATTACATTGAACAAATAATTTTATGATACACATTTTACTTTTTGTCGGTGTGTGGTTTGAAGAAGATCAGCAAAAGGACTCTTTTGAGGTTCTTCAAATGCTAATAGTGCAAGTGTTCTTTCTAGTTCTGTAAGTATTGTAGGATTTCCTTCTCCTACTTCTGATAATTTAGCTTGGGCAAATACAAGTGCTTCTTCAATATTACCTTCCTTGATTAATTCAATTAGATGAAGTTGCTTTAAACACAAAATGTACATAAACCATATATAATTAATTAATTGTAGAACAAAAAATGTTTTTGTATTTTTAATGCAAGTCTAAAATAACTTTTATGTTCTATAGACAGTTAGGTAGTTTGTAATTCTAACTAGATGACCAAAATTACCAGTAAAATATTAGAATATAAGATTGTTTGTCAAAAATTTATAATTTTAATAACAGTTTTAGCGTCAATACGACATTTACAAAAAAAAAAATTAATAAATTCATCATATTTAACCAAAAGTTGTAAACTAAAACTTAGTTTTGTCAATTACCAATATTTGTAATTAGTTGGGAATTCATTTAATATTTGTCATTATAACTACAATATAGTACAACTTGTAGAAAAAATATTATATTAACCTGTAAATGAAAGTACAAATCACGATCATCATCCAGTAGCCCAGGATATAACTGATTGATAAGTGTGATAGCTTCTTGCATTTTTCCTGACTGTACAGCTTCGATAACTTTAATGCGATTACCCAATGTATTCAACTTGAGTGGCGAACTAATTCCTGCTTCTTGTTCAAATTTTTCAGCAGCTTCTTTGAATCCTTCTACAACATTACACAACACACACATCAAAGTCAATTATCGGCTATCATTCATAATTATACATACCAGACACTAAATAGTTCATAATCAGTTTATTCATATCTTTTCGATTTACTTTCATGTTTTCTATGCGGCTCAGCCAATCTGGCTTAGTAACATTAGGCTGTGATGACGGTGAATAACTCATTATGAATTGTGAAATTATAATTGAAAACAGACGTTTCGGAAGAAACAAAAAATTACCAAAGACAAGCACAATAGACACCAAAAATCGAAATTATAGAAAATATAATAATATAATTGCCAAAGGTTGTGTTATCAACTATATAGTCATATGGTTGCTTCGTAATCATGTTTACGTTCCTCTCTTTCATTTAGTAACAATAAGATAACGCAATCACTTCAGAGTCATTATCAAATCACAATAACATAATATAATGTGTAACTTAACTACAATTGTATTAATAATTTTATGTTTTTAAAATTTAACTTGAGACTCGGCTAATGTAATACTTCTTCATGGATCGAAATAGCAAGACACAAAAATGGACAAACTAACTGTTATATCGGGCACGTTGTTCTTATTGGCTGATGTGTTTGCAATAGTCAGTTTGGCTATGCCAGACTGGATCATTACGGACGTAGGAGGTGATTATTAAAAAGAACCTAGTGCATAACTATTTTGGATTTACTCACTTTTTGGATGAGTTTAATTTATATATATATATATTATATTTGTGATACGATTAAAACATCATATTTTGTGGAACATTGATTTCTAGGCGATACAAGATTGGGTTTAATGTGGACGTGTATGACCCTCTACAATAGGCCACAAGTGTGCTTCACTCCTGATCTAAGACTTGAATGGTTATTGGCCTTGGTCAGTATTTTTATTGGGTGCATATGTATAACTACTACCATTATTTTACTGGCATCTTCACACTGGGATCGTAACGTCATACCATACGCCCGCTGGGTGGGATTTACTGCAAGTAAGATGACCTGAATTTTCATTTTTTACAATTGAAATTTATTCAGCGTTATGTATTTTCAAGTGGTACTGTTTTGTTTTGCTGCTGTTGTATTCCCAATGGGTTTTCATATACCAGAAATTGGTGGTCAACCATACCAACTTCCAAACAGTCATCAAGTTGGCATTTCATATATTTTATTTGTCTTATCACTCTGGGTAACTGTAATATCAGAGTTATTTGCTGGCAAAGTTTGTTTACCTCATTTTTGAAAGTTTTTAATTATTTATCATCGTTTACTTAATAACGAACTTTAATGATCTCAAGTTGAACAGCTAAATACATTTTTATAAGAGTAAAATGATATGCAATATTAAAATACTAAAAACTTCAATTACATTAATGTTTCAAAAATAATATTTAAAAATCAATACAGCGAAGTATATTCATATTTTGTGGAAAATATACATTCCAATTCCTTATCATCAATTAATTGTTGGGAATTTTAATAAATATCTATTATGAGTTTTAAAAATCTGTGCAACTATTATAATGAACTAGTTTATTTTATTTTATGTAAAAATTATTATTTAAAAAGAAATACATTAACTAATTATTTATTTTAATATTTTATTTAATCAATATTTAATATGAAATTTTATTAATTTAAATTATTAATTATTATCAAAATTGTAACATAAATTGTATATATAAACTATAAATATTATAAATGACTTAGTTTTAATTATAATATATGAAAATAAATGTATGTCATATACAGTCACAATTATATTTTTATCAAAAAAATATATTGACTGTGATTTATACAATTATTTATAATTTAAATAAAAAATTAAGTAGTTACTGTATAAGAATTTCTTATGAAGTAAAGTCAAATCGGAAATCAACCATATGAAAAATGAGTTTTTTTATTTCAGATTATACAAAAAATTTCATTTGAATGGAAAATTAAAACATTTTAATTATGGCATCATATTAAATGTTCAAATATGTTAAGTATAAAATATGAAATCAAAAATACAAAAATATTCTTAAATAATTATACTTATAATTATTGTCAGAAAATATTTTACATTACAGAATTGAAAATCCTGAAATCATAGATATATACTTATAAGATAACCAAAAGGTATTTAATTTATAAATTTTTAATCCCAATATTTGATCAGTCCGTCCCATCCAGCAGTCGCTACTTTGCTTGGTTCATGTGGATGCCATAAAGCAGCAATGCAAACATTGTCATGAGCTTTCCATTTTGTGTACAATCGACTTGTCTTCCAATCCCAAATAAATACTTTTCCATCTGCGTCTCCTGAAACTAGATAACTAAACAAACAAATAGATTATTAAAATTAAATATTTTAAGAACTAAATTTGGTAGAATTTTTTATGTTTACCTCATATCTGGAGAAAAATCTAACGAACAAGCATATCCAGCCACCATATGACCAGAAAAAGTTTTTTTTCTATTTACTTTGAAACGATTCATTGCAGAAAATATAACTATTTTATTATCCATACTTTGGCACGCTAACCATTTTTTATTTGGTGCAAGTGTTACACTTGGCATGGAATGCATGGTCGGATCAGCTATATACTTCATATCTACTGGTATATCCCTAAAAAATTAATTTAAAAATAATTTTTTTAATTAGTTTTTCACTTGAAAATAATAAATATTAAAAATGTTTTTATTTCTATAATTATAATAAGAACTTAAAATATATATGTACATACCATTCCCAAACACGAAGACTTTTATCATCAGATGTAGTGACGAATCGTCTATTTTCATCAACAAATGTGATACTATTTACTGCTCCTAAATGTCGTTCATATTCTTGAACAATATTTCCTGATCTAGTATCCCACTAAAATCCAATATATTTATTATTTTGTAGTTGAATAATTAGTTACAAATAAATTTTATATAAATATATTGTAAATAACAAATAATAAATTAACCTTTTTTACTTACACAAACGATTTTTTTATCGGCAGTACCAGCAACAAATAAATGCTGTTTTTCTTCTTCTGGATTGAATTTTACACAATACAGAACTTTATGATTTGTAAAACTTTTTATACAATCACCAGTCTCTGTGTCCCATAATTTAACATATCGATCATATGCTATTTTAAACAAATATTGATTATTATTATTATTTTTTTAAATTACATGTTTGTAATTTAATACAATACTTTACCAGCTGATAAAAATTTAGTGCCTTTATTATTGAAACATGTATCTCTAACTGCTTGGGTATGTCCTATATAAGTCCGAATACACTTTCTGTCTCTATACACATCCCATAACTAAAAAAAAAAATTTAAATATATATTAAAAAACTTTATGTAATTAACTTTTTAAAAAATAAATGAAATGAAATAACTACCTTAACTCTACAGTCCATACTGCAAGACATAAGTAAATGAGCAGATCTCGGAAACCATCTAATAGCTGATATACCTTTAGTATGACCCTGCCATGTATGTATATGTGCTTTAGGAAGGAAACATCTATCAGGTGGCGCATTTGATTTTAGATTAACCCCCACATCTTGTGGTATATGTAAGAAAGAACGTCCTTGATAATCAACTGAATCTTTAACTGTGAACATTTAAAAATCATTTATTAATTTGAAGTTCATAAAATTAAATTTAAAACAAAAATTACTATGCAGTATAGATTTTTCTTTGAAACTTTTGTCTTCTACTTTTTTTCCACGTTTATGTTTTTTTGCAAGAAATTCTTCAATTGCAACTGCATCTTCCTAAAAATAAACAATTATAAATAATTATTCATAACTAACTATTTGATAATTATAACATTCAGATTTAAATATTATAAAAAAATACAGTACACTCTAGACTATCCGTGGGTGGATTATCCGCTTTGTTAATTATCCATGATCTTCCGTGGAACCATCTTTTAAAGAGGATCAAGGGCTGAAAACCTTCCAGTACACTACTACCACTCCACTACTACTACCACTACACTACACTCTAGTATACTACCACCAAAAAGAAGGCTGGATGAATCAACAAATATTTAAATAGTTTGAAAAAAAAATTATTCGCCAAGTAAAAGAATATCTCAAGTCTCATAACTTACCCCAGAACGCTATGTTGCTGATTGACATACCCCATCCCACCCAGGGGTTTTGAAATCAGGAGATAGAAATTTGTTCGTCAAATTTTTGACTTTTAACATCACAGCTTTTATCAAGCCCATGGACCAGGGCGTAATTGCTTAAATGAAAAAAAATTAAAGAACAAGTTTGCTTAAAAGATAATTGAAGAGGGGAATAATCTTCGAGTCTTTTGGAAAGATAACACGATTCTTGATAGCACTTATAACATAAATTCTGCTTGGAAGTTAGTTAAGCAATTTACATTAGTCAAGTTCTGGGGAAAATTTTTAACAAGTGTGGAAAATACTCGATAGAGTATGCAGAGGGAGAAGTCTCTGATTTTGATTTGACTAATTTTGCAAAATTTATTACTGGAGGAGAGAATGTTGATGAAGATAATACCAATGAATGGATAAATTGTGACACCAATGATCCAGGCTTTAAGTATCTTACTGATGAACAAAAAGTAAGTGGAGCATTAGGTACAGTTTTGGAAAGTGAAGAAGAAAACAATGGGACACAATGTACAATGAAACAAGTGAGCCATGAAGCAGCTCTAAAACGCATTAAAGGGTTCAATCAATATCTGGAAGAACAAGATAATACAAACCCTTTGTGACAAAATGTTGATGAAAAAATTTCAATTGCGAGTAAAAAAAAGAAGTATTTTCAAACAAAAAACAACTTGTTACTTACTTTTGTTATATATGAATATTTAAATAAAAATAAAACTTGTTCTAATATAATTTTCCTTAAATACTATTTAACATTACATGATTTAATTTGCTTATTTGTGGATGCCATACCACCTTATTCCAAGAATAATCGAGAGTACATTGTACAATAATTTGTTAAATATTTAAAAAATGTTTTAACAAACATATATATGACTTACCCCTTCAGGTTTGGCTACTTTTTGTTCATCCACATAACATCCCCATGGTCCCAAGTATCCATCAATATCTTCAGGGTTGTCATTTTTATGTCGTTTTCTTTTATCAGCTGGCCTTTTCGGCATTGATTCAAACACTGTTTTAAACTCATCAGTTTCACCATCAGGTTTACGACCAATAATTTCATTGGAATCAACTGTAGGATCTAATGCATAACCTAATAAATACAATTTAAAAATTATATTTATTATATTCATAAAATTATAAAAAAAATTACAAATTGGAAAAATGACGTACAATTTAAATTTAATTTAGATACATATAAATTAAATTTTAAATCAATAAATCATTTATTAAATACTTAAAATAATTATTTAAATATGTTTAGTCCTTGCTCAATTTTAATTTACCAAAGCTATGAAATGTTCTTCTTTGAGTTTCAAACATGAAATCACTAATATGTGCTTTTTCAACAAATCCAGTCATCATGTTCTTAGGTGCCTTTTGTTGTTGTGTTAAAAATGGATTTTCTGGGCCAGCAAAAGGTGTAAAAAGCTCTTCATACTTCATATTACGAGTAATTTCTTTTGTTCCGACATCAAGATACTGTATTGAAGTATCTGGTCCCTAATAAATAACAAAGTTTTACATATAGTATTTGATTAAATACAAACATATGAGTGAAGCCATACATCATGGAGTAAATATCGTGGTAAATAATTCCTTACCAAATTTAATATTAGTAGTTTATTAATAATATTTAATAGATTATTTAGTTACAGCAGACTTACATCATGTAGATTAAGTATAACAGAGAATTGCATGAGTTGTGTTTAAAGTAATTACAAAGGAATATATTTGAATATTTAGTGCAATAAGACACAACTTACAATAGATATAATTGATGTCATGGATACATTTTTTTTTTTTTGAATTATTGTTAATTCAAAAATAGTGTCAATAACAGTAATAATAAAATAATTAGTCTTGACATGTAACTAAAGTTAAAATATGATTCAAAATTTTAAAATCTAAATATTATTTAAAATACCATAGAATATGTAAAGTATTAGGTAAATAATATATCATAATTTAGCAATATTTTAAACATACTAGAGGCAAAACATCTGGCGCTGCATTTACTGCAAATTTTACACTTAATTCTTGAACATTTATTGAATTGTCAATGGGTGTTTCTTTTGGTATACTTTCTGTCAATTCATCCTCATCACTACTACTACCATAATCTTTTAAATTCAGCATTTTATTTTTAATTTATTGTACTTATACTGCTAATTTTCCTAAAACATTAATTTATAATTATTTAAAATGTATACAATTATTAATTATACAATAATTAATGAATATTAATTAGTTTGTATATTATATGTTATTATTTCTTACCATAAAATTAATCTTTTATTTTACAAATATTTTTTAGACACAAACTACTACGATTTTTAATAAATAAAATAAAACACAAAACTATGTATAGTAATAAGTATTAAATTGAAAGAATTAATATTATATAATATAAAAAACCCAACGTAAGAACGTTGAAAAACTCAAATGTTTGTTTAATGTTTACTTTTAACATTTGGGTAAGTAAAAACTTGTGCTGAATTTTTTTTTAATGATAACTTTAATTGATAATAAATTACAGTGATACCACACATTTACAATATAATCCACGGTCCAAATAATGCCGTGACAATATATAGATACCATAAATTTTATGTATTCAATGATTTATATTTATAAGAATTATGTTTGAAAGCTATTATTGCATATTCAAACCTAAACATTTTAAAATATTTATTTATAATTATAGGTATAAGATATAACGGGCAACTGCTTGATTGCAAAAGGTGGGGGTTCTCAGTGGTATGTGTAACACGTATTTAGAAAACTATTATGAAATCTTCTATGTATCTAAGTCTTACTATCTATTACTTACACAATTTTATGTATAATAAAACTTTTATTTTTATTTACTTTACATTATGAAAACTAAAAATAAGTGTATTAATTATTTCCAAACACACTTTGAATACACAATTTAATGAAACTTAATTAAGATAATAGAATAATTTAAATTATCAAATATAAAAACAACAAAATAAACATTTTATGTATTATTATTTAAGGTAGTAATGTTATAAACCTATAGTATTTAAAGCAAGTTATTTTTTTAAATATTAAATTTTCTCAGTTGTAAACATGGTTGTTATTATAACTTACTATAATCATTGATTATATATAGTGTGTTATATATAACTTTATATAATACTTATTTTTAGTTTTTAATTAAGAAGTCCAAGGTAGTCGTAAGACCACTATACATATAATTCACTTATGCAGACTGTCCTGTACGTGATCCGTGAATAGGCGTCTTTTGCAAGTTTTTAATATTTAAATATGTATCTAATTATTAAGTATACCTATTCAATAATACCTAAATATTCAACAAATGTAAACGACCAAAATGATAAAGTTCTAAATTATGTAATAAACAAAAAAAGAAAAAGGCCATCGTTATATTACAACGATTGATAACATGAATATTATCAAAGTACATTTTTTTGTATATATTTTACATTTGTATTGTTTCGTTATGTCATAAAATTTAAAAACAAACTTAAAACATTAATTCAAAATTTAAAAATTATTATGAAAATAAAATGGGCAGACAGCAGATTGCCAAAGTTAAAAGTGTTTTACCTAATTACATTTTACAATACAAAAACAATTTTTCATTTCTTCGTAACCAGTTGATCCAACACTTCTTTAGGGTTAATTTCAATTTATCTATGAATATTCATCTGAGCTAATCCATTTAAACAGTTCTCTGACATGTTTTTTTTTTTTTTAATTATAGGAAAAAGCTTCAATTTCTAAGATTATTAGCCTAGGAATGATTAATGATTACTTAATACTAAATTACATATTTACTTAAGTACTACGTTCAAATTCTATTATGTAAATCTATGTGTTTGAAGAACTTGAATATATTGTGTGTGTTATTTTGATTGAGGGCTTCTTCCATTGATGTTGGGTTGTTTAGTATGAAGCGTGATGTTAAACATTTGAGGCAGTGGATGGTTATATGTTCGATGGTTAGGGGCGTTCGGCAACTGTCACACATTGGTCTGGGTTCCTTGCTGATCAGGAAAGAATGGGTTAAGTGAGTATGTCCTATTCTTGTTCTGTTGATTACTATCTGTTCTTTTCGTGGTGTGTTTTCCGGATACGGTCATTTGTCAATGGTTTTTTTAATCGTTTTTAGCTTATTTTGGGAGATTGAATTCCAATAATTTAGCCATAGTTTTAGGATTCTTTTTGTATTTCATATGTTACGTCGCGAGAAGGCATTTTATTTATGGGGATGCTCGATGAAGATGTGGTCGCCACATATGCCATTTCATCCGCTTCTTCGTTTCCTAGTATGCCTACGTGCGAGGGAACCCACATAAAGCTGATTTTTTTATTGGTTGAGATTGTAAATTCTATTATATGTTGGATTAATTCATTTTTGCTGTATGGGTTTCTGAGTGATGAGAGAGCGCTGAGAGAGTCGCTGATTATTAGAATGGCGTCGTTGTCTATAGAGGGAGCATGTTGAACTGCCAAAAGGATTGCATATGTTTCAGCTGTGTATATGCTGGTGTATGTTGGAAGGTGATAGGTTCTAGCACTGAGGCTTTCAACTACTGAGAAACCTGTACCACATAATGTTTCTGAGATAGGTTTTTAAAGGTCGCAATGACGATAATGACCTTTCTGCAGTAGTTGTTATAATAGGTAAAGTTGTCATGATTTTTAAAAGTTTATAGACATTTGGAAAGTCATTTTCATTACAATTATTTAGCAATGCTGATACATTTGATGGAATTTTAGACATATTTTGTTAAGTAGTTCACCATAATTTATGTTCTGCGATTACTTCCAAAGGAGAAAAAGATGGTAATAATTATGAATATTTTTGTACTAAATATGTTATGTATATGATATATAGACAAAAAATGCGTGTATGACGTTCTCTTAAGTCACTAATTACTGTTTTTATACTTTTTCAATAATTATAAATTGATACCACTGACATTTTAAAACTGTGAATTTTAGCTTGTGAAATTTAGTAAGGAACATATAAACACTATTATAATTTTCGATTGTACATTTAAAATGCGATAATTTTTATTCTTTATGATACTATTATAGTTGTTGTGTACTTGCGTGGTGTAGAGTTTTTTAAATCTTGTTATTATACATTATGTACACTTTATTTTATGACAAAAATTGAAGCTGAAACTAATAAACTAAATAACATATTAAAATTTGAAGTTCAGTGTTTTTATTATATCGACAGTTGAAATTTTAAATATTATATGAGTTATTTAGGAACAAATTTTAGTATTAAACGATATTGATTTTTCTATGAACGATATTGCTTTAGTTCATTTAACGGACCACGCGAAGCGCTAAATGCTGCTCCCACTTTTTTTACATTCGCTTGTCTAAAAAAAGGATTCTTAATCTATCTGTTTCACGTTTTCCCGCGTTCCTTGTGTTTGGGTCGTATCTGCAATCAACACTGTCGGGACACAGACTATATGAATTCATCTAGTCTGTGGTC
Organism: Schlechtendalia chinensis; assembly: GCA_019022885.1. Taxonomy (NCBI): domain Eukaryota; kingdom Metazoa; phylum Arthropoda; class Insecta; order Hemiptera; family Aphididae; genus Schlechtendalia; species Schlechtendalia chinensis. Next base: position 14,729,550 of record CM032343.1, read on the forward strand.
GGACCGTTCGCGTTTCTTTCGTGATTTATATCAAATTATAATGAAATTTAAGAGTATAATTTTGTTGTGATAGAAACAGTGGGTTATTGATATACAATGTTGTGAATATATGCAATGTTTGTGTAAATACATTTGTTAGTATTCAATACTTTTTATATATCATAATTCTGGAGAATTTAATAAAATATTTTAAATACGGTTTGTTGATATTTAATACAACTATTGAATATTTTTATTTTTCAAATCCTTTTAGAATATTATTTATGCAAACCATCTGTCAAATAAGGCCATAACTAATAGAAAAATATCGTCATATTAGTTACAATTTTGCTGATTAATTACCCTTCACGCAATTTAACAATATATGAAGTTATCCTAATAGTTTATTCTCTAAAATATAATTTGTTTCATCAATCACCAACTTCGATCATAATAAATATATCTTATATCGATTAGTCAACATCCGTTTTTTATTAAAATTGATAATAACTTTTATTTTAGTATTTAAATCATTTGAAATTTTTTTTTTCAATATTCGAGTTATTATTATTCGAGTTAGTATTTGAAATTCATTTTTTGAAAACTATATGAATAATATTTGATATAGTATTAAAAAGTATTTTTTACAACACTGTTGTCATGACACGTGTCTGTAAGTAGTGACCCAACAGGCGATATTGGAGGGGAAATAATCAACTATATTCGACAAATAAATAATAATAAAAAAAAAAAAAATCATAATTTAAATATTATTATATATAATATTGCAGTGTTATCGCAGTTGAAACTGTTGATAAATCCGATGAACTTTGTCCTCAGTCGCACGTCGAGGTAAATGCATTGATGATGATGAGAAACCAATTTCTGATAATTCATTATGAGTGAGTATAAAAAACAACTTTTTTTTCTAAAATTCATCAAATTCTTCTCGTTTCTTACGGTTGCTCGGTTTTCATTTGTAAATAAATGAATAAAAATGCACTTACTTAGCAGTTACATAAATATTGCAAATTGAACATCAGACACAAAACAAGTCGCCGAGTATAAAATAATATTGAAAGTATTGTGTTTTTTTATTTTCTCAGAAAAATCGTTTGATGTGAACAAATAGTTTCAATTGTATTTCATCTTTAAAATGGCGATTTACGATATCAGTGAGCAAAGTAAAGTTCAAGACTTTGTAGTCGATGACAAGAAACAATTGGGAGATTCCAACATACCGCTCAGTAAATTTAAGGTATGCACCTTTTAATTTTAAAAATTTAGGGAGCTCCTATATATGCACTTATAACATAATATAGGTATGATATCATACATGTGCAAAATTTATTCACAATGCAAGCATATAATTATAAATTCCATTAAACATTTGGTTTATATTATACTTATACTTATCATCTATAGACTGCATTAAATTTTCAATGAAATTCAATTTATAAGACAATTAAAAACAATAAACATTGTAATCTTCTATTCAAGTTTATAACTTGAGTATAATTAAAGATGTTGAAGCTCAACATTTCAAACAGATATAACCTTATTTAAAGATTTTAGAAATTGAATATTTTCAACTAGAAACTTATAAATCAAAGTATTGGTGATTTTAGGTCTAATTAGCAATTAAATTTCAAATATAGGTATGCGAGTGCACACCTTGCCATCTCCCAAATGATATTCCTGGTTTCACTTTAAGTAAATTTTTTTAAAGTAATTTTTATATATTTCCCAATAATTTTGTTTGTTTTGTTTTTTAGGTAGAAACAAATAACCGATTTTGGAGTGTTGGTTCGAAATTAGTAGTTTGTCGAAAATTTATCAATGACAAACTATCAAAGTCAGAAGATGTCAACAGGATTGCTTTCTATAATAAACTTAAATGTCTAGCTAACTGTGAAAAAATGACAGGTCCATGTGAGCTCAGCAAACAAGTAATCATTCAATTTTATTTTTAAATATATAAATTATGGGTATACTTGAATTATATTTTTTTAAATAGCTAAGCCAAGAAGAGGTGCTTTGGCAAAGTGAACTTAAAGACTTAATATGGTTAGAATTGCGTGCTAGACTAACTGACCGAACTATAACAAGTCAAGACAAATATCTTTGCGAAGAGAGAAAAAATATTTGTCTACTTCTTGATGAAATTATAAATTTCAGGTTTGTGTTATTAATTGATATAAATATAATTTACTTTAATAATGCAAATTTAGTTTTAGATTTGACTATTTACCTTCAAACAAATCCTCATCTAGTGATGAAACTAATATTTGTCCAAGTAATATTAAATTAATTTCCAATTAATCATAAATGTTTTTGATGTAAATATAAATTTTATAGATGAAGATCTTGGTCAGTGTTTGTGTCGCAGTGGATGTCTTAAACTATTTTGTTCTCAATGTATTGAACAACAAAATTTAGCTTTAAGTCAAGTTCAACAACTTATGGAACGATTAGAATATGCCGAATCATTATTCCCATCTAGTAGAGCTTTCGCGGCACAATATCCTTTATTTAAAAGTCCTGAATTCACTAATAGAGTTAAAGTAAGTTTAATAACTAAATTTTATTTAAATTTTGCAACAATTAATTTTATTTGTGAGTAGCCTTATAAACATTTTCTTTTATATAAGATTATATAAATCTGTTCTAGAACGAAAAAAGTATTGATTTGTATTTAATATTGATATATTAAAATATATTTTTTTTTATTTGGAATATTATATTTTAACTAATTTAGCTTTAAGATTTTTAAAATGTATAATTATTATAGTTTCAATTATAATTCAAGTATAGAAAAATTTCTTATGCAAAAAAAAAACAGATATAATAGTTATTGATTAAGTATGTTAAAAATTAAGAAAGGCCTGTCAGCAATCACAGACAATTAGTCTATAGTTGGCTATGAAAGTTTGATTTGTATTAGTTTTAATAAAGTTATTTTATTTACAGGCGCTATGTGTATGGTACAATATGACAAAGAGACAGCGATTAATGTTGTTAATTTTAGGTCGACATTTAATGAAAGAGGAAGAATTGGAACCTATAAATGATTTAATGACTAGTAGTAGTTATGGCTCAGATTGTTCTAAGTAAATGAAAAAATGTCATTATTTTGCAGTGTAAAATTTTTAATTTTAATCTTTTTACATTTTTAGTGTATCTAATGATAGTGGAAAAGGTTCATTAACACCTTCTCCTAGAGCTAGTATTGGTAAACTATTCTATTTTTATATATTTTATGTTTAAAAATTAATTATTAAATTTATTTATAGAAAATTGTGAATTTAAGTTCAAAAAATCTACTGCAAATTATCGCGAACCAATATCATATAAGGACCTTGATTTATATAACACACAGCCAATAGCTTACCTTAGACAACATTTTTTCCCATATACGATTGGAATGAATTCATCCTGTTATGCATCTCAAACTTATAGGTTAGTGATTTTCTTATATTATTCACTCAATTTTTTTCATTATGTTAATAATATACATTTTACTATTTAATAATCTACTATCTTAACTATAGCAAATAAGTTAATACATTTTTAATATTATTGTGTAAAAAAATAATTTAATTGATTAAAAAAAAATTTTAGGCAATTTATTGCTGGTGTGTTGAAGACTAAGGGTTTGAGGAAAGCATTAAAGTTTCTTGATGAATTATACAAAAATGTATTACGTAAAGCACATATAACATTAAAAGACCAGTCAATTATGGTAAATGATTTATAGTTTAAGTATTGTACAATGTTTAATCACACATTTGTTATAGGAAGAAGATAGTAAACATCTTGTAGCTCATGATGAGGAATTATTGCGTTACAGTTATTGGAGCCAAGAATCAAAAGAAATGAACTTACCTTCGTATAGAGCTACATTTATTTTTTTATCTCGTATTCCTTTGGATCTCATTCATGCATATCTTCGTATGAGACTTGATACTAGGCCAGAGAAACCTTCAATAATGAGCATCAGACAAGTAATTAATTTAAATTATTTTTAAATAAAAATAAATAGTGTTATATTTAATAAATAATCATTTTTAGTTGACATGTGAGCTAAAAGAAGGTCTAATGTTAGCTGTTGTACACAGAAAACGTTTTGTTCGCCACATACAATCTACATTATGGTCTGATACAGATAAGGGTATGAAAGTATTCAAAGAACGTATAAATCACTTTGATGAGTGTGCCAAAGTAGTTTTGGAAGTTTATTTGGGTTATATGGAACAATGGGTAGTTATGATGGGATATTGCAAAGCACAAAAAAATACAGTTGAAGAAGAATGGGATGACATGAAGGTTATTATTCCTCATATTCCAGATGGTATGACAACAGTGACAAAAACATTTTGGTATGTTTGTTAATTTTTTTATCGAATATTGTTTGAGTTTTAAGTGGGAAGGTTATGCTAAAATATTAATGTTGAAATAAATTAACTACATCAAATACTTTTTTTACACAAACATTACTGTAAAATGACACTAGATTATTTTATTATATTTAATATTTTGATAATTATAATTTTTGAAAACATTAATATTTATTTATTTATTTATTTAATTGTACATGGGCTAGACCCATTTTATATAGACATGTGCAACATACAATGATACTAAACTAAACTATACATAATTAAAATATAGAATACTGGTTTAAAAATTACAATTTGGGTCTATATTGGCGTTTAACATTAGTTATTTTATAGGCTCATTTGCTAAATAATTGGTGGTAGCATGTGGGACGTAAAAAGAAGTAGTATTGAGATATACTCTAAGATTACTTAAATTAGAGATGCAAAACATGTGCAGTTGATTTAGTTTTGTCATTCAACAATGTTGTGAATGATAATTAAAATTTAAAGGAAAAATATTTTATTTTATTTTAATATATATATATATATATAATGTTTAGTCTTATTGCAAAACATATACTGGAAACCATATTAAAAAATTACAAGAACAGCACTCTCGATCAAACTAAAATGATAGTAAAAAATGTTGATCATTCTCAAACCAAGTAAATATTTTGTTACAACAACAGTAGATAACATTGTAAACTAGTAACAATAACCATATATTAAATTTAAATAATTTTATTTTTAGACAAAACTTATTAGCGATATGCAGAAAACTTCAATATTTGTTAAGTATATACAGAGAAAAATTTTTTTACGTGATGTCATTAGTCAAAAATATATGTAAAGATATAATTGAAAAGTACAAAAAGGATAAAATAAATAATGTAAAGTATGATGGTCCTTTATCTCCAATTCTGTCTACAATGATACCTTTAAAAGTATGTCAATCCTTCATTTGTGCAATATTTATACAACTTTATATTAAATAAGCATTTCTACTTGTGTTTTGTCCCTTTGATGACAATATAGTTATCAAAATACAAAATATTTGCTAAATATATGTAATTTCTTGTGAATTTTTTAATTTTAATATTTTTTTAAATGTATTGTTGATTAATATTAGCATGTTGTAGGAAAAATTATTAGAAGTTAGTCGGTGTATTATAGAAATAATAACTTCTGTAGAAGATGCAGTCAATACTTGTAATAATGATATTGATGATGTAACTCTAGCACCTCGTATTCGTGAAGTCTTACAGCAAATATATAAATTTGGATTTGAGGTATGTAAATTTAGCAGCATCTTGAATTGCATAAATTTATATTCATATGGTAATTATTTTAATTTATTTATTAGTATCAAAAAGAAGTTAATAAAATTATGTGTGGCCCTTATCGTGACCAAGTAACTCAGTACAATGTATCAATTTCAAAACGTTGGATAAATTTTGTACATAAACGTTGTGAACCTGGGCGAGGTTTAAAACCTAAATGGGCAAATAGCGGATTAGATTTTTTACTTTATGTTTGTGAACCTCAGAACCTCGCCGGATTTAGTGATGAAGAATTTAAGGTAAATAGTGTAAATGTGTTATGTATTTTTTCAATGTTATTACAATGTAATTTTTTTGTTTAGGATTTTAAAGTTTTGATAGAAAATTGTGTAGTGTATATTATTGGAAAATTTGATGACTGTTCATCATTTTCAAATTCCAGTACGAGTAAATTGCAAAAAAAACGCCATTCTTCTGTAATTGAGGGAAGAAATAAAATTTTAAAGAGTGAAAAATCTTTAAAAAGCGGTAATAATAAAAATAATTTGTTGGCATACCTGATTTTGTCTTACTAATTGCATATTCCTAAATGTTATTGAAGATGTTGAGAGAAATATACGTGTAATGGACGCTGTTAATAAACTTGACTGTAAATTAGAAGAAAAGTTGAGGTCGCGAGAGTTGATAGGCCATATTCGACAAGATTTTAATATTGAACGCACAGAATATGTACGTCCTCGTCCAGTTCGTTTTAGTTGGCAACGGGGCATAAAGATAGGACAAGGACGTTTTGGTAAAGTATACACTGCTGTTAACAATGAAACTGGAGAACTGATGGCTATGAAAGAAATACAATTGCAACCGTTTGATCATAAGGCCATTAAGAATGTAGCTGTTGAATTAATGATATTTGAAGGCATTACTCATAATAATCTCGTGAAATATTATGGAGTAGAAATACATAGGGTAAACGATAATTATTTATGTCAATATTTGTGGTTAATTTAATTTAAATTATATTTTAAGGAAGAAATGCTGATATTTATGGAATTGTGTGCAGAAGGAACATTGGAAAGTTTAGTTGCTGCCACAGAAAACGGATTACCAGAAGCACTGTTACGTAGATTTACCAAACAGCTAGTGAATGGTGTAGACATTTTACATCAACATGCTATTGTTCACAGGGATATCAAAAGTAAGACATTTGTATGTAATTAAAAATGTGTTCAGTCATTGTATTTGTATGCGATTTTAAATTAGGCGCAAATATATTTTTGACTGATGGAGGAAACTGTTTGAAATTGGGAGATTTTGGTTCAGCTGTAAAAATGAAAGCACATACAACTGTTCCTGGAGAACTCAAAGGGTTTGTGGGGACACAAGGTATACTATTATAACGATTTAATCATTAAATTTGCTTTGAAATCATTTTGAAAAAATAAAATACAATGTTTTAGCGTATATGGCACCTGAAGTTTTTATGAAATCAAACACAGAAGGACACGGTAGAGCGGCAGATATTTGGTCAATAGGATGTGTGGTAATTGAAATGGCTTCGGGCAAAGTTAGTGTTTCTTTTTATTTATTAGTAGAACAATGTTTTATTTTTTGCGGATTTTATAATGATATATTGTTTAATTGATGTTTACAGAGACCTTGGCATGAGTATGATTCGAATTACCAAATCATGTTCAAAGTGGGCATGGGTGTTTTGCCTACCATACCAGACAATTTGAGCTATGAGGGTCAACAGTTTGTTTACAGTTGTTTACAGCATGATCCATATAAGAGGGCAACTGTTTCAGAATTACTGGAACTTAACTTTATAAAAGTACTCAACCATAAATTAATTGTTCTGTAATTAATGTTTATTCATTTAAAAATCTTTGTTTTAAAGGTTGCTCTCGAGGAGTATGTATCCTGTCGAATATCTTCTACTGCAATGCTTGAAGAATACATCAAATTAGGATTTAAACGATAGCATTCAGTATTTTTCATATAATTTTAATCTTTTACTTATTTAACATGTATTCACAAAATATTTGAACTATTTGTGATTTTTTATATATTTATAACATAATATATTATTGATAGTACAACAAAAATATGTCATCGAAAATATTGATCCTACAAAAGAAAAAAAAAATTATAAAATAAAATTAATTGATATCATTTGTCAAATTAATGTTTGCATGTACATAAACATAAATATTATTGTTACTATAAAATAGTCTAAGAAATAATAAAAAAATAATTGTTTAATTAGTTACTAATTCAATTTAAGCTGTAAAAATATGGAAAAAACAATAAAAACCGAAAAATACCAATAATCATTTTGTGATGTCATTTCTCTAGAATTATAATTGGTTATATAAATTATATAAGGAGAAGGTTTTTAGTTTCAAAAATAAAATTTCATTGGTATGTATATATACATATATATATTTGTAACAATGTTAAATTTGAGAATTATTATTATGATTTTTTAGTAAATATAATCAAAATAGAACTTTAATTTATATTTTTTGTTAGACCACAGTCTGCAAATAATTATTAATTAAACTAACATTCACAATAACTGTGGTTCCAATTTTTTATTTATTTTTTTTAATACTTTGTTTTGTACCTTTTGAAATTTGTTTTAAACACTGATGTGTATATTTGATTATACATATTTGAGTCTTATAATCATCATATATTTCACAATATGTAATATGTATTTTTAATATAAATAATAATGTTATCCTTTGATAATATATCAATTTAATGACTATACATCAATTATGCAAAATCAACTTAAGTATTCCTATATGTTACGCTCACATTAGATTATAAGGCATACAGCCTTAAGCAAAATATGGTGTCCATATACTTCTATGCTTGATGTTGAGAAATCTCATTTTGTATTTCAATTTTAAACAGAACATTATTATTTAAAGTATAATTTAATTTTTTTTTTTTTAATTTTGCTAAGCAATTTATTTTTACAATTAAAATATCATACAATATATAATAAAATAGATTGAAATATACAGAACATAAGAAGAGAGAAAAAAAAACAAAGTTAGATCAAAAAGCCAGCTTCTAGAATAAAGGAAATAATTTTATTTATAACATTTTCATGTTTAAATTGAGTATAGAGGGAAGGTCCAAAGACACGTTTTGTGATTTTAAGAAATGAACAAAATTGAACGTTTATAAGATAGAGAAGGGCAGTGGAAAAGAATGTGAGGAAAATTACAAATACTTTAATTGGAATGGAAAGTGCAGAGGAGAATTATTTAGAGACAGTTTATATGAATGAGAAAGTAGTAAGGATTACAAAACACACTCCGCCAGATATACTTTTTCCCCTCTGATTTTGTATTTTTGAACAAATAAAAACTATTATGTAGTTACAAAATGCAGTGGACTTAGTTTAGTATTAATTATTATTATAGAAACTTAATACCATTACTACATAACTTGTACCATTAAAATTTTATGAAAATTGTTATTCATTAAACCATATCCATATTTTCGATTAAATCAGCAAACAATTTTCATTATTTTTTTAAAATTTTATTACTTTGTTTTAATTATGTGTTATTATAATAATGATTATATTCTAAAATTTTCAAATTTAAACACACAGAAATAGTTATTATTTTTTTTCTTCCATGTATATCCGGGCGCTCATATGTTTGAAGAAACATTATCTCTTATGGAGTTTTTTTTATCAAGGTTATGGATGGTTTTATTTTACACTAACGATTGATCAAAAATAATTCAAGTTTGAGAGATTTTTACGTAAAAAGTAAGTTAAATTTCTAACATTTAATTTTGATATTTATTTCTGTTTGGAATCAAATCTTAGAAAGGTATCAATTATTATGTTTCGTAAACTATTTTCGTACTCTGCTATCGGGATTATATTAAGTTTTATACTACGACCTAATGCAATCTTTAAATGTCATGTTATGAAAAATAAAAATCAATAAATAAAAACTCAGTATTTATTGTAATTGGAATCAAATTTTTAATTAAATAATCGGTTAATATTGTTACAAAATGAGTTTTATATATCGGCCAAAAGTTTTTTCATATCATGTGTTTCGTTACAAGGGATTTTTATCTTAAACTAACTGATATATGCAATCACTCCTTTAAGCATTTGAAATTATATTGTATTCGATCTAGTACAAAACATAATTTTCCATTTTTTCACACTGTATTTTTTGTTTTCAAACATTACTTTCAAATCCAAAATTGCATCGAACATATATGTTATAAAAGAATATAAAAATAATATTTAGTTAATTGTTTAATGATTGTTATAGATAAATAAAATGTCACTCCGTAAAATATTGGCAGTTACTAAACCGTTGTCAAGAAATATCCATTGTAGCCGATCTCTTAAAGAAAATGCCAAGTTGCAAGAATTAAAGAAGTGGCAAGAAATTTTCCAAAAACCCGATGGTGTACCAGTTTACCTGAAGCGTGGAATGACCGATCGTCTTCTGGTCGGTTTTATTGTCATCGGTACCTGTATAGGTCTTGGGAATTCATTTAAGTTCTTATATGAAGAAATTATTAAACCATGAATAATTTACACTCTTAGATTTAATTAGTTTTGTAATATTATTATAAAATACACTACACAAATGTAATAAATTTTCTATTGTTATTAAAAGGATATAATGGATTTCTCATTTCAGTCTAGTTTAGGAAAATTTTTTTTTAAAAAATAGCATACATTTTATCTTGAATTATATTTAAAACAAAAACATATGGAATAAAATTTAAATAAATAGTAAAGTATTGTTAAACTTTTTGTTTCTAAATACATATTTTTAGTATTATCTGTTTTATGTGTTTACATTTACACGAATGAAATAATTATTATATTGCCAATAGTCCTAAGATGTTAATGGTATTGTTGATGGTGTTGGTTGTGGAGGTTGATTATTTATTATGATGAATTTTTGTAACGCTGCAAAAATGATTCCTGAAACTCCTAATATGACAAGTCCAGTAAATATGATGGACAACCAAGCTGGTATTCCCAATGTTTCTGAAATAAAGATGTATTATGAATATATTTACCTATTATGGTAATTTAATGGAAACTGTCAAAATGACAGATATTTAATGACATGTGAAAGTACAACTGCATAATTGAAATTGATTGGGGCTGAATATACATTATTCAAACTGGTAAATCTACAATTTATATTGTATTAGTAATAAATAATGTAATTATAATTATCAGATTCCAATTATTGATGATATTATTCAATTATTATAAGGATACATTGTTTTACTCTTAGCATAACATGTATTGTCTTAGTGCATTCCCTATTAAATCTGAATAGGACATAAAATTTATAAAAAACATTATTTAGTGGTCCTAATATTCTATTTCTTCAACTTTTACAAATGTTAATTAATTAATTACGTTATATTTATTTATTATAACTATTAATTAATTAAAATAATAATTGATAATCATCAGGATATTTTGTAATGTAGATTTCCTTGAGAGTGGAAAAAAATATTAAATATATTTAATATATTATTCAAACTGTTCCCTACAAAATACAAAGTACGATTTAATTTTGATATAGTTATTATTACTTCTAATTCACATTCTTCTTAAGCCTCTAATTTTGATTCCTATATAAGTACAGTACAATAAAAATCAATTTTTGGTTTGTGTTAAGCAGAATATCCAAACTTGTGACAAAATTCCATTTATTTACAAGAAAATGTTTGTATATTTATTGTAAACTAAATATACTTACTATAATATGTTCTCGTGATTGTTTTTCTTCCTCGCAAGATTTTTCTTCTCGCTTCTGTTTCATTAAGAACTGATATTGTTACTTAAAAATAATTAGTATAAATAAATATATACCATAATGTGTTTAGTTAAATTATGCCAAATTATTGAACTTACCAATGACCAAAAACAAAAATAATGTGGAAAAACGCATTTTGAATATTATAATGTGTACTGTATAATTCTTTTGAAATAATTTAACAATGAAAACTGTGTAATATTGTTTGTATGTCTATTGGGCGGGAACATATTTGTTTAAGTACCTTATCTTACTGTTTCGTCATAATATAATAAGGTTGGGTAGATACTAGATATCTTATGTAAATAATTACTCATATATATTTTGATTCATATTATAATAATGAAAAATTACAAATATTTCAAATTTTGATGTATGATAATTTACTATGATCTATATTATTCTCGTCTTCTGTTGCTGTCACCATTACCACGTCGTTTTCTTGTTCTTCTTCAAGTAGTTTTTCTTCAGTCATCAAACGTTGTTTGAGTCCTAGAACAAATAAGCCATTTATTTTAGTTTAAAATTATACATGAAGTTTTCTAATAAAAAATGCAGGATATTTCAAGATGTTTGAATTCCCTTTAAATAATTTAAATAATAAGGATTAATTCCTAAGAAAAAAATATAATCAAACTAGATTTTTATTAAAATATAAAATAATTTCTCTTAAACTTATGTTTCTTGTTTCACTTTCATAATAACTTTACATATTTTCTCTATTATTTGAATTTCTTTCATTAAAATGATTAATAATTATAATCATTTCATCAATAACGACAATAAATAATACATTTTTATAGCTTAGAATATTTGAATAATATTTTTAAATTATAGTTATTCATATACAAAGCAGAGCATGGAATATCAGTAATAGGTTATATACATATTAAACTATATTCATTGAAAAATATATTAATTATTAATGACATTTTTTCAAAATGTGATCTAAAAAAAAATCAAATTCTAATTTGGCAACAAATTGGGAATATCAACTTTCAAATACTTAAAGTTACTAGAGAAATACTAAAGTTAAATCCATAACATAGTCAATCATTCGACTAATTTTAAACGTCCATTTACAGGAGTAAACACACAAATAATTCAGTATTTATGATCTGTTTTAAAAATGAAAGAATATATTAATATTTAATGTGCATTATTAAAATGTACAATGTATTATAAGTAGGAAAGTTAAAGTTATGATATAAATAAGCATATGGTTGATTATATATTAAACGCAAAAAAAAACCGAATACTTTTTTGAAATAATATTTTCACAATAATAACCATTTACTATGTATATTGAAAACATTTTAATGTAAATGTAATATATTATATATCAAAATGTATATAATATATACAAATACAACACCAGAGAAAATAATATATTAAATGTTACAATGATATGAAATAAGACTAATTTTATAGTACCTGCAGCAGGAGATTTGATCAAAGCCATATCCCTTTGGACTTCTCTTATGTCCCTGTGCTGTTCAACTTCACGTCCTTTACGCAATCGCTGCATTACAAAGGTAGATTGGCGTTTCTTTTGAATCTCTGTGACTTTCTTAATTGCTTCCACTAATCATACATCCAAGTTTAATAGTTTTATTGTTATTTGTAGCTAACGTTCACTATGTAAGTAATAGATGTATAATAAACTCACTAGACATTTGCCAAAACTCTCTATCATATTTCATGGGTATATTACGTCTCTTTTCAATTTCAAAAGATGGATCTACAGCCAGTTCCTTACCAACGGCCTTACGGTAAGCTTTGGTCCATCTGACACGACGTGGGTTCTTTTTCTTTTGGAATGCTCGGTGACATTTCGAACGACAAAATTTAAATACCTAAAAGTAAACAATAATAGTATAAATATATACATGTTCCATTGGATGGGCGTTATTATTATACATTTATAATAATATTATATTAGTTATATATTTACTCACCTTACAGTCGTTTCTCACGAAATGCATTCCATGTCCTGGGTATATTTTAGACGAACAGAAATAACAGTTATCAATACGCATTTTAGTGATTTAATTAATTAAAAATCGTATTTAAAAATTTAGTTTATAGTTTAGGTGAATAATGACAACCACCAGATGAAAAAAAGGTTTGTGTTATTTATTTTTTTTTATCATTCAAAAGGCAAAAGCACATGGATTTAAAAATCCCAAATATTACAATCATGGCGTCAAAAAATATTCACAAAATTGATAACGTGTAGTCAGTAATTATCAAAGAACTGTACTAGTATATGGTATATGGTAATTACTATTCCTCTGATAATTTAAATAATCTAGATTGTAATTAAAATGAATTGTGCTTTGAGAACGAACTTTGAGTATGTTTACTTTATTTGAAACATTTTTCGATTTGCAAAATAGTTTTTTCTTTCAAAAAACTACCCAAAAATTGCCCAAAATCTGGGTAAAATTGTCGACTATCTAAGTTTCAAAAAATTGAATTTTTTCTTTCTTTTGTTGAATTAATTATAAATTTAAAAGATTTGAAAGTTATATTATTTTAAGTACATTTACGTTAAACATTTTTAATTTTTTAATTTTTTTGTAAATATAAAATAGTCAAACCAATTGATGAAATAAATCAATATATATTTTGAACACACAATGCAACAGAAACACACCAATATGATTGCGTGTAATGCTTACATAAATCGTACGCGATCACATGGAAGAAGAAATACCGACGGTAACATCAGCTGTTGGCTTTCTCATTCGAAAAATAAAAATGGTGATATATATTTTACCCACATATATGTATATACATATATGTATGTACGTGACGTCAAGAAATTGCGTCGCAGCTGCATCAGCGGACCTGGCACATAACAATAACAAGCGCTCGACGGAGTTATTGTTTTCTTCCTGTTGAAAAATTTTCTATCTTAAATGGCAGTGTCTGTCGATCTGTGTTTGTACCGTAACGAAATCAATGCACGTAATATACACGCGGGGACCTAGTGACTGGAGAGACAGTATTAGCTGAAGCATTTAGTCATGTAATTATTTATAATTTAATATTGTATTATATTATTTTATATACCCTACCAGTGTGATATTAATGTTACGATACATTATTTTGTTAATTTTTTAAAAAAAAACAACTGGGTATTTCTGTTTTGACTATTATTTTTATTTTTAATATATAATATATAAATTAAAACCGTTTTACATTGTGTTAACGAATAAACGTGTTAGATATTCAATAAGCGCGTGTGTAATATCGGTTGCTCCTGTAGACACTATTCTATTATAATAGTCGTCTACCCTTACGTATACGTTTACAAAAATGATCATCGAGATGAAGCCGGTGACTGTGAAGAAAGGAAATGAGCAGAAACAGAACAAGTTGACCAAGGAAATTCTCGATGACCTTAGCTGGTTTGTATTGATAGCTATAATATTATTATACTTAATGTTACAACATAGATTACCTACCTATTATTCATTACATGATTCTTGCAATTTCTAGTCGTTTTATAATTAACGTTCCTGAAGAAGAACGGCAAAATTTGATACGGATATGTTTTCAAATTGAACTTGCACATTGGTTTTACATCGATTTTTATTGTGATGAACATAATTTAAAACCATATGGCATCAACCAGTTTGCATTACATATGTTCCGGGTAATTATTTTTATTGAAAACTTTTCATTTTACCAATTTTCCATTAATTAATATTATATAAGTAAGAATCTCTAACACTATATGTAAATATTATTAGTGTACATATTTTAAATAAATAATAAGTTAAATAATGATTTTAACAAATAAATCACTATAATTGTTTATGTTCTAATTTTATTTTTAAAATTTACTAATGTTATTTAGTATAAGTATACTAATGGCTACAAATCATATTTTCTTATCTGTTTTTATTGTATTATCTAATTACAGTCAAATTAATTAGATAGTTATATAAAAGAATACACAATATATAATGACTAATGAGCAACTTTCCACTTTTATATCTATAATTTTATTTCATTACTGCATTGTATGATCAATAGGGACATTCCTAGTGTGATAATTTTATATTAAAAACTTGGCCATCTTTATGCATTATATAACCTTATTTCAAAATCAGGGATTTTAATATATCACTGTACTTACTATATTATAATTTGTTTAAGAAAAAAATGGTCATATTGATAATTTGAACATAATATGGTTTATGTATAACTCTTATTTAGGTATTTTATTTTAATTAAAAATGTTCATACTTTAAACAAAATCAAAGCTAAAATCATGAAAAATTTAATTTAGTACAATAAAAGAAAAATGTATTTTTTTTTACCTCCAAATAATATATTTAAATTTCAAAATCAAACAATTATAACGATGTGTTCCTTGTATGTTTTTAAATACAATGTAATATTAAAGTAACAATTTATTAAATTACATCCAATTGAAAATAAATAATAAATTTTTTTTTTACATACTTGCAGTTACTACATATATATTAAATAAAATAGCTGAAGTTTTGGAACCTAGTGAAACATATTAATGTTATAATAAAAAACAATTAGTATTATAACTGTTACCTAATTAAAGTCAATTTTATTGTTTACAAGGTAATATTAAGAATTACCATAAAGGTATAGTCCTGCAGAATGTCTTAAAAATTTCCTAGACTACATAAGTTAACAACTATTTTGAAATTATTTAAAAAAATAAATAAATTGAGAACCTATTAGACATAATATGTATATTTATTATTTATAAATTTTAAATAATCAGTATTTGTATAGCTAAAAGTATTAGGTAAATAATTAAAACTAATGAATTAAATTATTTTTGTAATTTAGAGATGTATTTTTAATTATTTTGGTTTAACAAAAATATCTTAATATTTTTGAAATAAAATGTGTATTCTATTTTATTCAATAATAATAATACCTATACAAATATTAGTGTATTGGAATTTATTTTCAAAATAAAATTTAATACTATGAACATACAATGGTCTATTTCCTTTGCAAGACAATTCTTGAAATTTTAATTTAAACAGTACTTTTTCTTTTATCTTTTATCTTTTATAGCACATACCATTTTTGAGAAGTCGAGAATCCCAGGTTTTAGATGTGCTTAAAGAATGGCGTGAATATAAAAGATCAGTACCAACATATGGTGCTATTCTATTAAATCAAGATATGACACAAGTATTGTTGGTCCAAAGTTATTGGACCAAAACATCATGGGGATTCCCAAAAGGCAAAGTAAATCAAGATGAGGATCCATTAAATTGTGCAGTTAGAGAGGTAATAAATGATAATAAATAAATAGTTACACTTTAAATTAAATCTAACAAACTTTATTTTTTCAGGTTTATGAAGAAATTGGTTTTGATATTAGTGGTACCATTAACAAAGACGACTATATTGAAACAGTGTTAAATGATCAGATCAATAGATTATATATAGTACCTGGAGTTAGCATGAAAACCAAGTTTTCTCCACAAACAAGGAATGAGATTGGATCAATTGAATGGTTTGCATTAGATAAACTGCCATCAAACAGGAGAGATCATTTAGTTGCGAAGAGTCTGAATCAGAAACATTCCTTTTATATGGTGTTACCTTTCATCAGGTAATAACTATATTTAATTTTAGTAGTTCCTTGTATTTGATATAGATAACAATAACCAATAAGTAATATGTTTACTCATAAAATAGACAATTAAAAAGTTGGGTGGCTAAAAAGAAGATGAAAATAAAGCGAAATGCCAAGTCTCCCAAAAAATCTAAACAGACGTCCAAGAATTCTAAATCGCTGTCCACAAATACTAAGTCACCAGCTGAAAAGTCTAAATTGGCACCTGGGAATTCTAATACGCTGCCCGAAAATCAAAAATTGGTGCCCATGAATCCTAAATTGCCACCCAAATGTTTAGAGTTAATTGATCCTGCCATCATTTTTACACCAGAAAGAAAAAAAGAAAATTTGGGTACTCTTGTAAGCATTTTTAAAAATAATTTTTTATGAATGTCATTAAGTAAAAATAATTTTGTTTGCAGACTTCTCAGACACAAGAATTTTTTGCTATGTTCCCTGAAAAATACAGTTCTCCCAAAACTCCCATCATAACGTCCCATCTTAGCTGTCCCACTCTTAAACAACAACATACTCCGACATCAGTAGCCGAACCAAATGCTATTTCGGTTCGTATAAACATTACAATAAGAAAATATTGTATTTGTATAAACTATTGTTATAATTCATAATACTACTTTTTACATTTAGGAAGCTAAACTCAAAGAATTTTTCGCTATGTTCCCCCAATGTCTGGACATCTCCAAAACACCAGTTGTGCAAAAGGATTCTGTTACCACTGTTAAGGTGATGGAAAATAAATGCAGAATCAAGAAAACAAATCCCTGGCCAGAGTTCAAATTTAATACAGCAGAAATAATGAAATATTTTTAAATACCCTTGACCAACTTCAACCCCTCACCACCCATAATATGCCCGTCAACTCATAGATTATTGCTATTTGCAACATTTTGACAACAAAACAACATTTTTATTTTAATATTCGTTTAAATAATTTTTTTTCTCTTTCCCCTCATCATTTTGTTAAAATAGTTTTCTTTAGTAAAACTAGTAACATTTTATTCTTACACAATAGCATATTTATAATATCAGATATAAATCATATAATTTTATTATTATATAAAACATTTTTTTGTCATCTAAGTATTATTTGAAATCCTTTCCTATTATTGATCAACTATTTTTTTTTTCTGCAACTAAGTTAACTTCAAACAATTTTTAAATGTATACTTGATTTATTGTCACTACATAGTTATTATTTAATATTTATAGATAAATCTGTTGTGAATCCAATAAACCAAATCATTCCTTCCCGTAAGTGTGTTTATTAAGTAACATTAAATTGTGTCATAGTTATTTCTGTAAATAAATAGCCATACTGACTTGCTAACACATTGGCTGAGCAAATTAAAATTCCTATTGGAATTTAACAAGTAAATGAAAATAAACAAATTTAAGAAAATGTATAAAAATGGAAAATTTGAATTCAATCAAATTCACTTTCATGTAAACTATGTTTACATGAAACTATATTTTAGCTGTATTATACCGAAAACATGACAGATTTCCAGAATTTGTGTAGAACTTGCAATATTAAATTCAAAACTACGTTTTATGCTGTATGTATAGCAATTAGGCAGCACTTAGGTTAAATTATAAGCGTTATTGTCGATTGTCCTACAATTACTCTTATGGTCCAATATATGAAAATATTTGATTTATGAAATTGTATTCAGTTAGAACCTAACCTGTTATATTTTTGAAGTTTGTTTTGTTTTTGTTAATTGTCAATGTTATTCAAATCGGTAGGTATCATTCTTTTGAAAAAAGTCATTTCAGAATTCTGGGGAATTTATGTGGTTCTAAAACGTCTTCGTATGTGCAAGTCCTGTGGTTCTGCTACATGTATGGTTTCCTTTTATATGCATATCGTCTGAAAGCAGTCACTTAACTAGTTGAAAAAACAATTGTGGTTTACCTCAGTCAGCCTTGGTATCAATATAATACATTAATTTATTATGCAGTCTACAACGCGCATGTGCAGTCCAACTGCAATGACATGAAGAACGCGTGTTTGGATTGCGGAAAATCGCCGAAAACGGACATTTCGAGTAACATATTATTATTATTATCATTTCCTACGAATTTTCCGTGGTTATAGTCACTTTTGTATACAAATGAGTATATAAAGACGAACGATTCCGATTCCGGTATCCACATCGGTATCCGCGGCGGTCGTGAGTAAATAAAGTTTAGACGATTTTTTCACGCGGGTTATTTCATTGATGAATTGCCGTAAGTAATATTACTATGATACTTACCATAACGCTTATGCATTTATTATAATATCTGTAGTTGTGATTAACGCAGTAGCGTGTGGATGGGACAGTGTTTTTTCATTTCTCTTAAAAACTACTTATTAGTTTTTCGTCGGTTTTTAATTTATATAGGTGACTACTGCCTGTATTATAATTGAACAAATTATTATTTTATAGAGGTTCTTTTATTTTACCAAAATTAATCTACTACAAGAATAAAATTATAAAAAAACAAATATGATAGTATTTGGAATAAATATTTGAGTAGAAAAATGTAATTAAATATTTTACTAGACTGCAGGGACGGGTTAGGTTAGATTAGATTGAATATGTTTACCCATCTCCTAAAGTATTGGAGAATAACTTACTGTGAGGTAGGTGTATTGTCGATTATATATTTATATATATATATAAAAAGTTTGAAAATGTTTGAGTAGAATTATCCGTATTATTATGTATTAAGTATTTTCGATGGTATTTTAAGTATTATTTTTTTTCGTATTGAATACTTTAAATAAATTAAATTTTGTTTTTTTAACAATCGTCTTACAAATTTGACCGATAAGAATTTCAAATATATTGCACGCGTAACTAAAGTGTAATAAATACATTTTTCATAATTAAGTATAATTTCAATATCCAATTATTCAAATTATTTACGTGTGTGATGGTTCACCTATCCATCGCTCAGATGGTAATATAAAAACAGTTTTAATCAATATTCAGCGGTTTTTCAAAATAAATGATACAGAGAAATAAACAATATTTGAGTCATATTCCATATAATTTCTTAAAGTATTTGATTAATGTTTGAAATACTTTGAATAAAAAAAAATTGTTGACAATAATGAGTGTATAAGTATGAATTGGTTGTTTCGAAGGAGGAAGTCACAGTGGAAACTATTATAGTAGTTATAAACTGTATAAATCGTAGGTGGAAATCCATTGTAATTCCACGAAAGACTTAATATTTTAACAGTGAGTCGTAATATGTCAAAGTCATATAGCTGTAATTAATTTATAGGTCATATAAAAATAAAATACCATCGATTTGGTTAGAAAAAACAAACATTTTAAAATTTCACAACTGCGTATTTTTCACGTTCTTCCGCTAGTTTTAACGTAAATGTCAATACATTACTAAGGCTAATAAAAATTAATGAATAACAAACGCAATAACCATCGATAACGTATGTACATATCTATGTATACAGTATTTAAACACAAAGATAATACATCTGTTATGGTTATATAGTTATTTTAATATATATGGTAGCTCGCAATAATGTTTTATTTTACAATAGATACACTTTAAATAATGTACGTCTGACTATTAATTCAAATACAAAACAGTGTGTATATAGTTATATTATATATATATATATATATTAACTCTTTCAACGGTTCAAAAATTGATTTTCGAATACGTAAATAGTTTTCTCAATTACGCGAAATACGTCCAACCGTGTTTTAGAGCATTAAGTTTGAATTATTAATTTTATTTAATCATTTCTTCGTGTTAAATACATATTTATCGAGAACCGTTTTTCGATATTTAAGATTGAAATAGTACGTATGTATGAAGAAGCATACATTGATTGAGATGGATTGAGGGGGCTGATTGGACTTCACGCCATCCCCTATCCAGTTTGACGAGCCAATGGAACTTGACTTGCTGATTTTGGTATTTTTTAGGGGTGGGCAAGGGGTGAGCTTATAGTTATTTCCGATTTTTGTCTACCCGCGCGGATTGAGGAAAATGGTCGGAAGCCGATATTTCGTCTTATGAAGATAATCATCGATCAACGTATACGTTTATGGATAGTATTATAACCATAAAGTTTATACTAGGTATCTGAAAGGTATAAAATATTCTAACAAATTTCTGACAACGTTGGTATAATAATAATAATATAATGACTGTTTAAAATTGTCGATATTTTACGATGGTGTGTCAGCTAATAATTCTTCAACAATTTAAAAACTACAACGTTTACAAATACAATATAATTTTAATGAGTTTTATGTAATAAAAAAAACACACGTGTAAATGTGAGTGTGTACTTATGTTTCATTTAAATCAACTTAACCTTGATTTAAGACTCGTTAATTTCCATCAGTAGTGGCTTGTGTTGGTTTTATAAAAATATTTTTCGATTAGTACCTAATTTTTTTCACCTACCTACTTAGTAAATTTTTAGATGTAGAATACATACATGATATATACACGACAACGCTGCTATAGTCTTAATATTATATTCTTATACCATTAAACCAAAACCATATTTTACTAATGTTTTAAATATACGCAGGTGTATTTAAAATTATTGCTTTTGTTTACATTATTTTCTAATTTTTAATATCCAAAACGATTGTGATTCGGTATTAACCTATTGGGTAAGTATATTACCTACACTACATTTTTAACGTCCGAGAATTATACAATTTGCGTTCATTTTTTTTTTAACGAAAACGAAATATACTTTGTTTCATATTGTATAAATTTAAAGATAGGTAATCACCTATTAAATCTACTAATCTGTGTATTGTGCTCGACCACGTCGATATCTTGTAGCGTTGAAGCATAGGCATATATTTTTTACGGTTAGCTAAGATTTTACTCTCGTTCCCGTTTGTTATATAGTTTATGTCATAACTCACGTAGTTTTCGTTTTTTTTATAAATTAAATTTATAGTTTATTATTTTTAATACCCGCGAACAAAGATTAAGTTACGGCGATGTTTTCTCATGTTTTTTTCTATTCTGTTTAATGTGTTTTGTCTGTTACTGTCACTGTATACTGCCGGATCGTCTTCAACGAAGGTAAGTGTGATTATTATTGGCTTTTAATTTAAAATTGTTTAATTTGATTTGGATTTATAGGTATATTATCAGAAAAAGTTTTCGGTAATATCCGTATGTCCGATTTATTAAACCTGACGTTTCGAAAACGTTCCAGTGTCCATCTTTAGAGTTGTATTGTTGTTTTTAAATTTTTTTGTTTGAATAGTAATGTTTTGTGAAAAACATTGAACGGTGAACAGTATCGGCTATTTGAACGAAAGAATTCCAGAAATAACACAATTCTGAAGATAGATACCGCCGAAACGTAATTTCTTTTAATAAAACAAACATGTGAGGATATAACCGAAAACTTTCTCTATGTAAGTTGTTTAAACTTTAGCTGGAAGGGGTGGTGGACTTCTTACAAGTGCGGATTCAGATTTATATTACAGGGGGGGGGAAGCGGCGAATATTGCACATTCAAAAATAAAATACTTGTCTAATATATGTGAGTGTTTATTGAAATGTAATACAAGCGTATACATAATTGAAAAAATATTTTTGAACTCGATAAATGGCCGGGACTGTAAAAATTACAATACGACAAAATATTTAAGAAACATACGCGATTATTTAAGATGATACTCATTACTGATTGCTATTTATATACTATCGAGTGGCCTTTCGTTCTACAAACATTGCACAATTATCACTGGAATTTCCACTAAACTTCATAAAATTTATTATATTATTAGATTAGATTAGATTGGAATATACATAATAAAATTGAGACGGTCGTTCTTCCGTTTCACGACTGGTCGCACCTTAGTATTGCTATCGCGTTGTCCATAGTTATCGCAAATTCCAAGAATATTTCAGAACGTATGTGCATTGATTCATGCGTATAGAATACACAAATAATTCAAAATTTTTGTTGAGTATTTTTATTAGGAATTTTTTCTTAAGTAAAACACAGTCTACGGGGGGGGGGGGGTTGCCGCTTTCTTCGCCACCACTGAATCCGCGCCTGACTACTTAGAATCCTGGAACTTACAGACATGCCTATGAAATATTTGTTTTCACACCTGCAGGTGTACCTGCGCAGGTACAAAGAATCGAATTTCGATCAGGTGAGCTTCGCCTGTACAGGTCGTTAATCCGGACGAGACCTGTACAGGTTTGATGGCATATACGCTATGGTTTGCCTGTACATGTATACCTGCGCAGGTACACCTGCAGGTAAACCGCGACGTGTATGGCCGGCTTTAGCAGTTCATTCAAACGATGTATTTAAGAGGATTCGTTTGACTTTTGTTGTTATTTCGACCCAAAATCATAATTTAAAACAATAATTATTTTTAGTTATAGTAGCATATAAAATCAAAAATAATTATAACTATTCAATTGTATAATTACATGACAGAAATTTGATTAAAATATACATTTGAAGTAAATAATTTGGTACATATGATAAAAAATGATACGTGAGTTGTCATTACATTTCGTATATCGGCTGTCAATTTTCGTTATATATTGTATAACAAATGTTTTAAACCATGATAAACGATTTAATAATCATTTATCAACCCTAGCTGTTGTGAAATTGTATTAAAACAAAACATGTATAGTTACATGGAGATAAATTAACAGAATATATATATATATGTGTATGTGTAATATATCATTTATCGATTTATTAAACCTGACGTTTCGAAAACGTTCCAGTGTCCATCTTTAGAGTTGTATTGTTGTTTTTAAATTTTTTTGTTTGAATAGTAATGTTTTGTGAAAAACATTGAACGGTGAACAGTATCGGCTATTTGAACGAAAGAATTCCAGAAATAACACAATTCTGAAGATAGATACCGCCGAAACGTAATTTCTTTTAATAAAACAAACATGTGAGGATATAACCGAAAACTTTCTCTATGTAAGTTGTTTAAACTTTAGCTGGAAGGGGTGGTGGACTTCTTACAAGTGCGGATTCAGATTTATATTACAGGGGGGGGGGAAGCGGCGAATATTGCACATTCAAAAATAAAATACTTGTCTAATATATGTGAGTGTTTATTGAAATGTAATACAAGCGTATACATAATTGAAAAAATATTTTTGAACTCGATAAATGGCCGGGACTGTAAAAATTACAATACGACAAAATATTTAAGAAACATACGCGATTATTTAAGATGATACTCATTACTGATTGCTATTTATATACTATCGAGTGGCCTTTCGTTCTACAAACATTGCACAATTATCACTGGAATTTCCACTAAACTTCATAAAATTTATTATATTATTAGATTAGATTAGATTGGAATATACATAATAAAATTGAGACGGTCGTTCTTCCGTTTCACGACTGGTCGCACCTTAGTATTGCTATCGCGTTGTCCATAGTTATCGCAAATTCCAAGAATATTTCAGAACGTATGTGCATTGATTCATGCGTATAGAATACACAAATAATTCAAAATTTTTGTTGAGTATTTTTATTAGGAATTTTTTCTTAAGTAAAACACAGTCTACGGGGGGGGGGGGGTTGCCGCTTTCTTCGCCACCACTGAATCCGCGCCTGACTACTTAGAATCCTGGAACTTACAGACATGCCTATGAAATATTTGTTTTCACACCTGCAGGTGTACCTGCGCAGGTACAAAGAATCGAATTTCGATCAGGTGAGCTTCGCCTGTACAGGTCGTTAATCCGGACGAGACCTGTACAGGTTTGATGGCATATACGCTATGGTTTGCCTGTACATGTATACCTGCGCAGGTACACCTGCAGGTAAACCGCGACGTGTATGGCCGGCTTTAGCAGTTCATTCAAACGATGTATTTAAGAGGATTCGTTTGACTTTTGTTGTTATTTCGACCCAAAATCATAATTTAAAACAATAATTATTTTTAGTTATAGTAGCATATAAAATCAAAAATAATTATAACTATTCAATTGTATAATTACATGACAGAAATTTGATTAAAATATACATTTGAAGTAAATAATTTGGTACATATGATAAAAAATGATACGTGAGTTGTCATTACATTTCGTATATCGGCTGTCAATTTTCGTTATATATTGTATAACAAATGTTTTAAACCATGATAAACGATTTAATAATCATTTATCAACCCTAGCTGTTGTGAAATTGTATTAAAACAAAACATGTATAGTTACATGGAGATAAATTAACAGAATATATATATATATGTGTATGTGTAATATATCATTTATCGTTATAATTGTTTTTCTCTTTCATTACATTTAAAAAGCACATTACCGGCCAACTAGTAAATATTAAAAACAATTGGTGTTAAAAATTGGTTTCTAAGAACAAAGTAAACGAAACTTCGCCGCGACCACAAATAAAGTAGATAAAATATTATCTAAATGACGGAATGTCACGTCGAGTATCTATATATATTATACAGATAATAGCAGTGGGCTATGGATGTATTGAGTTAATTAATTATATATATATATATATAAAATTACAAAAATGATAGAATATAAGTACGTTAGTACATTACGTAACACTCTCATAATCTATAATTTTAGCATGTATTTTTGAATATTGGAAACTATAATATTTTAGTCATCAGTTAAGTGAATGTAAGAGAAAATTAGGATGTACGAAATTTAGTCAGCATCAACTTTACATTTTATACTTTCGGTATTTTAATTTATTTTATATTTTACACCTACGACTACAATAATCTACATTATACGATCACGGTAATAAAAAATGTAGGTTTACGGACATTACACGAAATTCTGACGAAAAGTCATTGTACTGATAAAGATTATAAACATATTTTGAGGGTTAAAATATTTTTTCTTTTTTACGATTGTATCAATTGTCGGAACGATATATATATATATATTTAAGTCATCATAGGTGATTATTATTTTAAGTTAATAATTTTTCAGTTATTACTGTTAATTGAAACGTTCAATCATCTATGCACGGAGAATAATTTATATCAGTTTAAAATAAATATACATCGAACTTTAAGGAAATATTTTAATTGCTTAAATTTGTAAATTCTGTATCCTATCCCTATATATAGCCGTCCTAAAATTGATATTTTTGAAAAAATACCAAGGATCGTTTTTCATACGATTTACGTTTTTTTCCTTTGAATATAAACGTTGTAAGACTATACGATTTTATAATACCAATAATAAATCAAACTTATCTCGCGGTTTGGAGTCGTTTTTCGAATGTATTGTAATTGTATTATATACATCATATATACTCATTTTATACGCGTTTATATACTGTTGTTATCGAATTAGAAATAATCTCGCAACGAGCGCCTAAACGTGAGACGAAGTCTAAAATCCAGTTTTCATGTTCCGGCAATACATAAAAAAAACCCGAACAGACAATACGTACTGTATACGAAGTACATTTGGGTGTACACATGCTGCGGCGACGGTCGATCCAAAATAATAGTGGCCTCAACCGTGCGAAGAATGTCCACTTTCTTTTTTTTCTTCCTGCGACAGGACGCGCGTATTATATAATATGATGCATGTTTGATTTAAAAATCCTATAATTATTGCCAGTGATGCCTATGTTACTTAGGTATGCATCTGTGTAACATATATGATATAGAATAAACGCTTTCGACCGGCCCTGGCATTGAGCGTGGTGGTTGAAGGTCGCACCGTATAGTGGCAGTTATATACGGCGGCGGCTGTAATTTTTGTTTTCATTTTCATAATGAATACGCTGTAGTGGCTTATAATACGACATGTACACACTAAACCGACGGAAATATAAGGCCGCTAAGGAAAGGGAAAATAAAATAATATTTGTAAATATAAGAGTGAGTTCTTATAATAAGGGCCGACAAATTTACTGTGCGTTCCCGAGTCGTCTTATTACAACGTACGTCACGTGTCGGTCGCGCGGTCTTGTACTCGAGTGAATTACGCAGTTTTATGGACAAACATGCATACTTTTATAAAAAAGGTAAATCATAGTATATTATAATATCATGTTTTCTTCTTCTTCTTTTTTTTCGTGTTATTGACACGTTTTTTAACTATGGATTTCTGAAAAAGGGACTTAACACAAGGCTTGATTAAAATATATATATAATATATAGAAGTATAGAAATCAATACCGTAGTTAGAAATTTATTTCTAAAGAAAATACATTTCTTATATCATTTTTTTTCGGGAAAGTACGTAGTACTCCCAGTAAAAGGATATGCTTCTGGCCAAAGCACGAATATATATATATATAAATCTTATAATAAAAAATTGAATACATTTTAAATTCAAAATTGTCTCTTACACATAGAGTATAGCCATAATGTAACGATAACAAAGACGACTACCGGACTAATGACGATATATATTATCGTCTATATCTATATGGATTCTTATAGTTTTGCAAATAGTGTTACGTAACAAGAATAAATATAAACAAAAGAACGAAACAAGGAAAGTGCAAACGA
Source organism: Schlechtendalia chinensis (assembly GCA_019022885.1). Classification (NCBI taxonomy): domain Eukaryota; kingdom Metazoa; phylum Arthropoda; class Insecta; order Hemiptera; family Aphididae; genus Schlechtendalia; species Schlechtendalia chinensis. The sequence goes on from CM032343.1 coordinate 14,757,198, forward strand.
GTAGTTCGAGAATTTTGATGGTAATGTCGGAAAGTAGCGAAGGGGCCAATCGAAGGGGTGCTAATGTTATTTTTGAATGAGATTTTTGACCTTCCCTCCAATCCCTCTAAAAAAAACTAGAAAATTTTCCACTTGTAAACCGATAAATGTTCTAAGACATACTTAAGGAAAATTACACTTAAGAATTTGCGAATTTGATGAACAGTCATCATAAAACGTGCAGTGTGATTTTTCTCACATTACTTAATGTATACAACATTTAACAAATACATTCGCAAACATTTATAAACTTGACCTAAAAACAATGTCAAATAAAATGTTATTTTTCAATATTCTTATGCAATAAAAAATGTTCGTTAGCTTGAAAAACATCGTGTAGAAATAAAATGTAAGTGTCATCAAAACTCGGGCTCGCTAGTTGTGAAAATATATTGAAAAAAAATATGTATACGCACGCGTTTAATATTACAGTTACTACTATAGATATTAGTTTTTTGGAAATCAGTAGACGCAATTCGCTGTAAATTTGTTATGGATTATAAAAAAATCATTTCATAACAATCAAGCCGTTCTATTTTTTGGAATCGGCATTAGCACGAAAATGTATTAAATTATTCGTATTATATGGTATAATAACCGATCGGGTTTTGCACTTTAAAACAGTTAATAATATTAATTAACCAGATTATATAATTGACAATTCAGGTTAATTCAGTTATTATGACATTTTTATCGATGACAGGAACGGATTTTTAAATTCCCGGCGAAGCGATGAATACAATATATATATATTTCCAAGACTGGTCAAGTTAACTAATTTATTTATTTCGTTAAATTAATATAAAAAATACAAGTTCACTTAAGAATTACTTATATTTTTTTGTTAACTTGAATTTTATTTAGTTGTCATTGTGTAAAGTGATTAGCGTGTACAGGTCTTCTTGACAAAGGAGGCAGTTAACTTTAAAACTTTTTTTAATACGAAATTACGTAAAAATTCATTTAAATGTAAAAACAAAAATACTGCAACTATTCTCAATATGATCTTTTTATTAAAAAACACAAATAAATATTTTGAAATCAGTTGTGGGAATGGGGGAAAGGATACTGAATATATCCCATTATATTTTTATATACGTTTTAATATAACATAATGGGTTTTGTGAAAATTATATTCATATGAATAATGAAGAAAAATAATATATATATATTAAAAATAAGTTCTGTAGTTTACAATTTTTTAAATGTTGTTTGGTGAGTCATGGTTAGACAAGAAGCTTAAAAATCTAATAGTGAACTTGATGTGACATATACTGCATACAGGTGGTGGATCTTTCTTTTTCAGTGTACCTATTTCGGTTTATCAAAACCGAAAAATCTTCCAGTTATAATATGATCTAAACTACTAGGTGTAATAGAATGTATACCATACATTTAATCTAAATACACACAAATATGTTTATAGGTTATGGATTTAAACGAATCGAACGTGTGGTACTTGATATTCGTTATTTCCATGTTAGCTGTTTTGTTGGTAATCGTTTTGGTACGATTTGAAGGCAGAAAAAAACGAATGCTTGCTAATAAAATACCGGGCCCAGTCGGATCGTTTCTTATTGGTTCATTGCCGTTACTCATACAAGGACCCGAAAGATCTATTCCAAATGTACGTAAAGTTTATCGAATGTAAGTATTAATATATTGTTTTATCATAACGCAATAATGCAGCAATGTACTCAAATTTGTAATAATTTATTATAATATGTATATATTAATTTATAATTGAAATCTTTCCATAAATTTGATCGAAAAATATTTTATATATCTACTATACATACATTATATATAAACTTTATTTAGCGCAGTGACAAATATTTATAATAACAACGAATACAAACATGATTTCAGGTACGAGAAGACTTCGTTTAAAATTTGGCTTTGTAATAACTTATATATTATGCTTACGCAACCTGAAGATATCGAATTTGTACTTACTCATCCGTCATTACAAAGGAAATCCAAGGAATATATGGTTTTACAAGAATCTATTATGGGCCAAGGTATATTTTCAATAGATGACATTAAAAAATGGAAGAATAACAGGTAAATTAAAAGGTATTTGAGAATATTCTCGTTAAATCAAAAAATATCGTCATGAACCACGTTTAATACTCTATAATATACATAAATAGATAGTAATTATAAACGACAAGGTATTGAATGTGTTATGTTTCATTTTAGAAAAATTGTATCAGGCGGGTTGAATTTTTCTATTATAAAATCGTTTATACAAATATTTTTCGAGGAGGCCAACGACCTAGCCGAAATACTCCAAATGAACTGTGATTTAAAAACCAACGACTGTAACATAAGTAATTTTGTTAGTTTGGCCACGATGGAAATGATCGGTAGATCATCTCTAGGAGTGACATTTAATGCGCAGAAGGGCGGACGAAATCGATTTATTGAAAATTTACAAACGGCCATGCATGTACGTTGCATATCGTACTATTTAAATATATCAACATAAAATCGTATAATTTTTTTTCATACGTATTATTCTGAAGTAATTGGTCGTTTATTTTAGGCGTGGGAATACAGAATAACGCATCCATGGTATTTGAGCAAAACGCTGTTTCAATTTTCTTCGGTCAGTAAGAAACACGACCAAAGTCAACAGATTATAAATGAATTCACGGACGAAATAATCAATAACAAAATAGCCGAGTTAAAACGAATTGATGCAAATCGCGAGAAAAAAGTAAAAACAAATGTTGACGACGATGACGACACATTCCGAAAAACGAAAACGGTTATTGAAATTCTTTTAGGACATTATCACGAAATGTCCCACACTCAAATTAGAGATGAACTTGTAACAATTATGATCGGTAAATATATTGAAATATTTTTACACATGATAATAAGATTAACATCTTATAAATAATTATCTATTGACACGTTATGATTAATATTGTTTTACCGAGAAATTTTCAAGTCATTATGAAGAGATATTTTCAAATGAACAACCACTGTCACAGGAATTGATATATAAATTTTGATAAAATGTTTTAAAATAATATTAAGTTTAATTTTTAGGCGGACAAGAAACCACAGCTTTAACTATTGCTTGTGCGATTTTCATGTTAGCCCACCACCAAGATGTCCAGAACAAAGCAAGTGTATTTCAATAATATACAACGACTGGTTTTTTTAAAACATTTTTTTTTTACTTTATGTATGGCCACGTTTTCGTATAGCAAAAATCCTCCGATTTTTGAGTTCAATCTAACATTCTGGTAGAAAATCAAGTCTAATTAATAATATAGTAGTGAAAATAAAAGAAAAAACAAATAAAGAGTTAAAAGGATATGCAAAAAAAAAATTTAAAAATTTAAAAAAAAAGAAAAAAAAGAAGCGAAATAAAAGAATTAATGAATAGAAATAAAATAAAAATTATAAGTTAATACTTGCACTTAAAAAGAAATATAATTTAAGCACAATTAATAGAATACATAAACAAATTAAAGAAAACATAAAAAAGCTTAAACAAATAAATAATGTAATTTATTATTGTAGTATGAAATATTAAAATTTATTATCAGAAAAACTTGTAAAAATTTTAAATAATGTAAATAATATTAAAATCGCATTCAATACTAATAAAAATTTAATCAAACAAATAAATTATAAAATAAAACAATTTCAATAAATTAAATTTTCCTGGTATTTACAAACTTAAATGTAGTTGTAATAAGTTTTATGTTGGTAAAACGAATAGAAATTTTAATATAATATATAAATATAATTATAAATATAACACATCTCTGAAATAAGATTGAAAAAAACTAATCCAAATTCAAATTTTGCGAAACATGCTTTAAAAAATAATCATCTTATTACTTTTAATATACATAATGACTTAGACATTTTAAATATACAACAAAATATTTATATCAATTCTGTTTTAGAAGAATTACATATTTATAAAGAAATTAAACACAATCAATTTTAAAATTTCTTAAATATACAAACAGATTTCAAAAATAACATTCTATATCAGTATATATTAGATAATATTAATATCACATCATAGTTGCTTTCATTATATATACAATTTCTTTGTTTTTTGATGTATATTTATTATATAATTTTTTCTTTTCATCTAACTCTATGTGTTTTTATTGTAATATTCATAATATTCTCTATGTAATTTCTGTCTTAATTCTCTATGCATTTTTTTCTTATTAACTTTACTTTTAATTTATTCTTCAGTTGTATTTTATTTGTATTAACTTGATGACATTTTGTCAAAATCGGTAGTAATAAACTCACATATACAACAACTTTTATATTTTCTTTATTTTTTCTTTAATCAACGTATTTAAATTTATATATATATATATTTCTAACTAATAGTTTATTTGCCACGATTTCCAAAATGCTACCAAAGAAAAATTGTTAAATTTAAAATAAAATTGTAAAATTTTTACCAAACCTAATTTTTTTTTGTTAAATAATATTTTGAAATTTCTAAACGTTTTTTATTTTGAGAATATAATTGCGTACAAAAATTTCTGAAAAAAATTCGATCAATTTTTGAATAAAAAAAATATTGAAAATTTCAATAATTTCCGGGTTTTTTTTCTAGCACAATTACTGAATACTAAAATATATATAAATATGAATAAATCATATTACGCTGTGTAGTGTCAAGTTACAGTTTTTAGTTTATTTTTTAAATGTCAGTTGACTGCATATTCTTGACGTACAATAACTGCATATATATATATAAATCATTTATTCGGGGTTATCTTTAGGTGTTGGAAGAAATGCAATCGATATTTTCGGATGGCGATCACTACAACAGATCGCCCACGTACGAGGACCTGCAACAAATGGAATATCTGGAACGAGTGATCAAAGAGACGTTGCGACTGTTTCCACCTTTGCCGATATTCGCCAGGACATTAAATGAAGAGATGCAAATTGGAAAACACATGTGTCCGGCGGGTAATCCAAAACGATCTATAAAATAAGTCAAGTAAATCGTTTTAAAATATATATTTATGCATACAATATTTTTCGATTGTACAATCGTTAAGACTCGTCGTTACTGGTGGTCCCACTGTTCCTGCACTCGAGTCCGCAATACTACACCGATCCGGAAAAATTCAACCCCGACAACTTCCTTCCGGACGCGTGTCGCAGCCGACATCCGTACGCGTTTCTGCCGTTTAGCGCGGGAATTAGAAATTGCATAGGAATGAAATATGCAATGATCCAGCTGAAAACAGTAATATCCACGTTAGTGAGGAGGAATAAATTTTTTCCGTCAGACAGATGTCCCACACCGAACGATCTGAGATTAATGTTCTTGTCGACGCTGAAATTCGTTGACGGTTGTCATGTTAAGATTGAGCCGAGGCCACGATTAAACGTGTAACCGGTTTACGTCAAATTATTTTCTGTGTTTAATTTGAAAAATACATATATACATATAAATCAGTTGTTATGAATATTATTGATCCCGTTATCACATTTCTTTTTATAAGTAAAAATAAGTTCAACGAATTTTACGAATGATCGCGTGTTTTCAAATTAAAATTGTTATTTCAACAATTTAAAAACCACTTTAAACTAAACGTTACTTTAAAAAAAAAAAAAATATATAATATTGTAGTATTATGTATAATAAATTACAATTTCGTATTTTATTCAATTGTGTACTTTTTATGACTAATACACATATATATATAATAAACAAATAACGTTCAAAATTAATTAACTGAGAACATTTTAAACTGCTCACTTGTTTACGTTTCCTTTAATTATCTAACAGATATTTTAGTGCATTAAAATTGCCCACAACGTATAATTTTGTCACAAACAATATACATATGATTTACGCAACCTGAGTACATTCCAGCCAACATATGTGTTTTAGAGTGATTTGTATATAAAAAAGTTTGATTGTTTTGCGAAAATTAAAAGTTACTTGATATACTTGATTTTCTCGATTTCCTTACGCCCACGGAAAATACGTCACGTTCACGCTGTTCACACGCACCCGAGTATGCAGTAACAACGCTACGGTTGAACCAGAAAAGTTGTAATCGATTAACTTATTGCCGCCGAAAACCTTTTACGTTCTCACTATTTAGAGCGATGGCCGGGAATCGCCCGATGGAACTGAAATACGCTAGACGAAAACAGTCCGTTGGATTCGTTATTATTTTTTCAAATCGTTTAATTAAGTCGATGTAAATATAAACATATTTTATATATATATATATATATATATATATATTGCGTTTTATGATGACGATTTGTTTTATGTAGAAATGAATTTTTGGGCCATTTTCTGGTGGGAAAATTGAGTCGAGTTTGTACTTTTTAATAATGTTTTCATATTTTTTGAAAACATTGCAAATGCAACAATTTTTTTTTTATTTTACATAAGAAATACACAATCTATACATAATATGTACAATAAGCGTATGTGATGTTAGAAATGTTGGCAGTAAAATAACGTGAGAAAGAAGTCACTCATTAATGACACTTTCAACGGGATATTAATTTTTTATTATTTTTTTTTTATTTAATTTTAAAATTTTAAAAGAGATCATGGCACCATCGTCTTTTAAGGCGACGGGGTGGGTTTTCAAGCATAGTTTCCGCGGCTAATTTTTCGACTAGTGGATTTGGATGGTTCTGGAGTGAGGAGTGGTAGCGGTTATATAAGTAACTGATTGTTTCTTCTACAGTATGCATATGCAGATCAGGATGTAGAGTTTGGTTTGTTATATAGTAAGGGGCATTGGTAATAAGGCGGAGAATTTTGGATGAAAAGCTTGAATTTTTGTCAGGTTTGATTTTTTTGCAGAGCCCCAAACTTGTATGCCATATAACCATAAAGGTTTGAGAAGAAGTTTATATATATTTAATTTGGTATTAATGCTGAGTTTTGATGATTTAGACAATAGATTGTAAAGCAAGCGTTGCCTATTATTGAGGGATAATCGTCTTTCATGTAAATGCAAAAAATAGCCGAAAATAAATTTGATATGGGAATAAAGGTACTTGAATAAATATATTTGTAATGTAGAAATATCAATTATTTAGAAAAAAAATTCATATACATCTTGGAGTGCTAATTACAATAATGTAGTTAAAATATTCAGTTTTCTTTTTTTCGAACATTAATAAAAACAAAGATTTGCATTGATTTCATCATTTTTTAAAACAAACGTACTTAATTCCATCCAATTAGTTTATTACACGAATATATGCATTAAAAGTAGAAATGTATCAAGTACCTGTCCGTCAAAACATCAAAATAAAAAAAATATTTGTATATAATACATTACATACATCTATAATTTATATTGATAATTGAGTTTATACTACATAACCTAAAATAATTATTATAAATATAATTTAGTATCTAATAAACATGTTACTCAATGGGAGACATGACTTCCCATTGAAAGAAATTAAATACATCAGTTTTATTTATTTTTGAAAATAACTGATATATAACAGGTGATAAAACAATATTAGATCGATTAATGAATAGTAGTAGTATACAATAAATACAATATATAATTAATAAATTAAAATTTTAATTAACATTTTCGGAAATGTTGGTCTTGATCAATGAAATAGATTTAGACCTTAAGTCAACAATAAATTGCGTACAATTACAATTTTCTACAAAGAATACATAAATTATATTTAAAAAAAGAAAATATTATATCTAACAAATGTCAAAATTTTTAACATGAATTAAAAAAAATATAAACTATAAGAAGAAACAATACAAATGCCAAATTAATTTTCTTAAATTAAAAAAATGATTGTGTTATTTATTTTTCTTGTCTCTAACCCTTAATACACGAGGAGACGAAAATTCTTCTTGAACTACTGGTTTTGCACCCCTGAACAAATTATAAACATATTAATAAAAATTATATTGGTTTATTATTATTATTAAGAGGTTGTCATACCTGCACTTGTCTACATACAGAGAGTCCTAGCAAAATTATATAAGGCAGATCTTAAACTGTGATATTTGGGTTGAACCTATTACTAAATTTAAATACAAGAACATAATCTGTGTTCTCCCATTGCATTTTGTTTTTATAGCTAATTTTAAAATTAATTACATTTATGTTTGATTCAACCCAAATGCAAGTTATGATCTTGCTAATTACAAATACAACAAAATATGGGTACAACATCCTCTTATTAACAGTAACACAAATGGAACAAACATATACCTTATTTTACAGTAAATGAGCAACTGAAACATTTGGTACAACAAATAAATTATAAATAAAGTTAAATCCAGAATTTTCTATTTCTGATGAATATCTATTAAAATTTTAATTTGATAGGAAATCAATTATTCAAATTTGAAATAATAGCTTACATGAATGTATTTTTTATTTTATACAATATCTGTGGAGGAATATAGTTAACAAAGACTTACACAAGAAATACACCTCAACAAAAATCTAACAAAAAAAAGTAATATCATGATTAATGAGTTCACGACTTATCTTGTTAGAAGTCATTAGAGGAAAATGTCAAAATTTAATAAATGCAGTAGGAAAATGTTATAGTTTAATAATCGTGCAGAAATACAATATATCAAGGGAAGACAACAAATGATGCCATAACACTAATTTCACCATAAATATGAAATAAATTAATGAAAAAATAAAAAAATCTTTTCTATACTATATACATAGTAGGATTAAAAAGTTCCTGGAATTTAAATTTTTCCTTTTTTTTATATATAAAATTTAAACTTATATTTAATTCCCTCCAAGTTATTGCCCTTCATCACAGACATATTTTTTAAGTAATTTTTAATTGCTGAAAATATCTTTGATAACGTTCTAGTACAGTGGTTCCCAAACTGTTATGACCACAGCATCCTTAGAAAGTGGGGTTTTTCATAAAACCCCAATGTCTCCACTCAACTCCAATTTTTCAATTATTTATTGAAAATACACAATGGTTAGAATAATTTGAGTTTATCATATTATTGTTATTGTTCATGATTACTGTTACCTTACAATGTATTATGTATTCAAAATCAAAAAAAAAAAATACTTTAATAGTGAATATTTCTTTTAACAAATGAAATAATATTAAATAATTTTTTTTATATTTTCAAATATCTTGCAGAACCCTTGGGATTGTTCTGTAATACACACTTTGGGAACTGCTGCTCTAGTAGAATGACTCTCAGTAGCTATTACATTGACTTTGAAGTCCTTCATTGACGAAAACTGTTCTTATTTGAATCCAAGTTTTAGTTTTGGAAATTAATTTTATTTATTTATTCAAATTGACATTCAAGCAAATGCATAAACTTACATTAACAATTTCAATTATAATCAATTACACATTTGATAAGAAAAATAATTATTTTTCCATAGATAAATTTTAAAATTTTTTGACCTTATAAGTCTATAGAAAATGGCATTTAAAAAAAAATCTATATTTAAACTAGTATGAACTAAATGTTCAGCACCAATCAATGGAATATTAAAAATACATTAGTCATTGATTGATAAATATCTGTTAGGGGTTATTTTACAAAACATGTGTATAGAATAATATATAACTAAATGTGTAAATGACAATAAAAGTCCATTTAACAATAGATAACTAGATAAATTAAGAACTAAAATATAATATTTAGAAATATATATTTGTAATTTTTTATATTACCTTGTTATTTTCTTTGGTTTAATTAGAGATTTTGACTTTTTAACTTCATTTCTGGGAAAAAAAAAATGTTTAATTTAGTTATTTTTAAAGAGACAAAAACAATCAATGTCATATTACCCATACACTTTGAGATCATCAAATTAAATCATTACAATTTGTTAAATAAATAAAATATAAATGTAAATTATTTAATTCCAAAACAGCAATTAAAACAATTAAAGAAATTTTGATATTTTTATTTTAAAAATTCTGTAATTCTTCCTGACCAAATGACTACAAATAATGTAAATAAAAATTGTTACAATGTTAAAACATTGGACATTTTCTAGTTATTAGAGCTACTTAAAATTATTGTAGTAATTATGTGTTATGAAATTTAATATAAAAATAATTATTATAGATGTCTGATATCAATTATATCGAAATTCTCAACAATTCTAAAATTTAGGATCTTCTTACTTCCCCTTCGCCCTAATAAGGTTAGTGTGATAAAAAGAAAAGTATTTCAATAATTTAGTTATATTTCAAATAAAATTAATATCTTGATTCATCACTTACAATTTTAAAAAATGTTCTAAATATCAGTAAGTTCAGTTGTTTTGAATGATGAAAATAACATTTACTTACTTGTTAAGTTTCTCCTGGGTATCAGTACTTTGAATTTTATTTTTTTCACTGGAGGTGCATGAATTTATTTTCATTTTAGTCTCTACATTTTTTTCAGTTGCTTTTCTGGGTTTTTTTCTGGTAGATTGTTCAGAATCATTAGAAGAAACTTCAGATTTAAGTACTCGTTTTCTTGAATTAGTTGTTTGGGTTGATTTTAATTTTTCTATTTTATTGACACATGTAGTTTTTGAAGAATTATCTGACACATTGACGGTTAAATTTGATATATTTCGAGTGCGTTTTATTTCAGACAGTGAATATTTTTGTGGAGAGTTTGCCACAACTTTAGATGAAATATTAATTTTTGGGCTCTTAGTAATGGGCTGGGCAATGGGTGTATCAGCAGTCCGTTTGCGACTTCGTGTACTTAAGTATGATGAAATATTGGAAGAAGTTTCACCATTTTTTTCTTTTTGGTTGCGTTTATTTGTTAATAAGTCTTGATTATTAACTTTATTATCTTTCTCTTTTCTTGTAAATTTATCTTCTTTCTTTGTCTTGGATGGAAGACAGATTTTAGGAGTACTTTCTTCTTCTTTATTTGTTGATTCTTCATACTCTGAAGAATAACTTGTATTTGTTTTAACAGGTTTAGATGGTAGGACACGTTTAGGTAATGCCTTTTTGGTTGGTTTCTTTTTTTGAACTACTTTCCCAACTTGAGCTGATTTAGTTCTATTAATCGGACTTACAATTTTATTTTTTTTATCAAACTTAGGTATACTTGTTTCGGTTAACGTAGAATTACTGCGAGTAATACGTTTTGGAGGTAACTTAATTTTCTCTGATTTCTCAATTACTAAATTGATTTTGGCAATATTGTTTTCAACAAACGAAACATTTTTCTTGGGCTTAATAGGAGTTTGTCTTTTGGAATCCTTGACTGCAGATTTAGGTTCTCCAATAACTGAATTTTGTTGATTGTTGCATAATTCTTTTATAGAAGTTGAAGAATTTTTAGTTCTTTTTTTTGTAAGTTTTTTTGTTAACTTACTCGATTCATTTTTCTTTACTTTAGAGCGTAAATTTCTTTTTGTAAATACATTGGGGCTAACATTAATTTTCTTTTTTACCGGTTTAGGTTTATTTGATACACACGAGGATAATGAATCACTATCAGTATTATAGTCATGTTCGTTTCCAGAAGCTTCACCTGATTCTGTATCACTTCTTATTTTCTGAGGAATTACTAACAGTTTTTTTTTCATAGCATTTGAATTTGTATTATTCAATAAAACAGTTTTTGTTTCAGATTTTTTGTTACTTTTGTTAGCCGTAGTGATAGTAGTACTAATAGAATTATTTTTACTCAGTGAAATGACATCATGAATGCTTGATTCTGAAGTAATACTCATTTTTTTAATATTTTGAACTTTGGGAGATTTTCTTTGCAATATAGGCTTATTATTACCACTTCTAGAAGACCGTCTATCATGTTCATTTGTACTTTCAGGTCTTATAGTGTTAGGGGAACATGATGTTATTGTTGAACACTGTAAAGTGTTATTTTTATCAATATTTGATGATGTAATATTCTTAATAATTTTGCTGTTCAATAGCACATCTTCTGAGACTACTTGACTGGCAATTTTAAATGATTCTGATTCTTCACTGAATAAAACTTTATTAATAGTACTAACATTTGCAACATTATTAATGGAAATGGATGCTTTTTTAACAGATTCATTGAAGTCTTTCATCAATTGTGACCAGTTTTCTGGTTCACTGGTAAATGTAACTAAATTGTTCTGCGGTTTACTTTTAGTTTTAGAAACACTGATTTCATTTTGTTGTGTACATAAAGTAGTATTAGATGGTGTCTTTAAACTTGAAGAAAAATTCCAAGGAGTAGATTCATACTGTGGTTTACCAATTAATGTAGACATGGTACATTCTAAACTTGTATCGACATTATCTGTGTTTTCATTACCTTCCATTTCATCGCTACTATCAGTTGATATATTCAACACTTTAACAATTTTTTTAGATGGAACAGTGTTGCTGTTTTCAAGTTCATTATTAATTGTGGATGAATGTTTTATTGATTGTATAAGTTTATCAAATTGATTAGAATTATTTTTGTAGTCTTTGTTAACATTTGATTTATCCTGGTCATCTTTTTCCACTATAACATAGGTCTCTGTTATATTTTCTTGGTGTTGACTATTTGTGGTTTCAAGATCGTCTTTACTAATATTAAACATTTCAGACAAACAACTGGCTATTTTTGATATTGATGGCGATTCTTCAATTACTTGTTCAATAAGTTTAGAAATATCATTTTTTTTTGCTTTGGATTTTTCAACACTATTAGATGTTTCAACATCATTAATATTATTTTCTGTTTCTATGTGTTCATTTTCTTTCGCCTTGGATTTTTCAACACTATTAGATGTTTCAACATCATTAATATTATTTTCTGTTTGTATGTGTTCATTTTCTTTCGCCTTGGATTTTTTAACACTATTAGATGTTTCAATATCATTAATATTATTTTCTGTTTGTATGTGTTCATTTTCTTTCGCCTTGGATTTTTCAACACTATTAGATGTTTCAACATCATCAATATTATTTTTTACTTGTGTGTGTTCATTTCCTTTCGCATTGGATTTTTCAACATCATCAATATTATTTTCTGTTTGTGTATGTTCGTTTTCATTCGCCTTGGATTTTTCAACACTATTAGATGTTTCAACATCATCAATATTATTTTCTACTTGTGTGTGTTCATTTTCTTTTGCATTGGATTTTTCAACATCATGAATATTTTTTTTTTTTGATTCGCGTTTTATAACACTATTAGGTGTTTCAACATCCCCAACATGTATTTCTTTATTTTCAATTTTTATTAAATGTTTAAAATGATCTAATGGAGACTTTTCAATTTCATCATTAACTTGGTTCTTTTCAGGATCAACAAAGGTTGAATGATTGGGACTAGTTTCTGAAATTGTACTATACATATTTTGGAGTTGAAGAATTAAAGGCTGAGCAAAATTATATTCAGATTCAAGATCATCCTCTGGTGTATTATTTGATATTATTCTAGTGTCTGTATTATTTAGGTCTTGTTTAGATTGTAATGTGGTTTCAACTTCGTGTATTAAACTTTTATCAGTTTCTGATATAATAGTTTCATTTTCAAGATCACAAGTATTCTTCAAGGAATCTTCAGTTACAAAAACATTTTCCAAATTAATTCGTCTTGAAGAAGAAATAGATTCTTGCAACATTGTAGTATTATTTTCAAAATCAGTAGTAGACAATGAATCTTCATATTTTGATCCAGTCATGCTTAATAAATCTGAAGCTCGAATGCTATGCTTGGGAGAATCAAAAATACGTTTTTCAAAAGATGTGATAAGACTCAAAACTTTGTTTCCTCTTGATCCTCGTTTTGATGATTTATTTATACTAGAATTATCTAAAATTGGTGAATTAATAAGAGATGAAACACTACTATCTAATGGTTGCACACCATCTAAATCATCATCATATTCCTCACTATTAATTTTTATAACTTTTTTAGAATCTTGAAAAACATCAGTATCATTTATTTTATCATCAAAAATGTTGGATCCTAAATTAAATCGGTACTTAGAGATTTTAATCCTACTGTCTGATTTTGGTAAACGGGCAAACTGAACCATTCGACCACTTGATCTGGAGCGGATAGATCTTGCAGTTTTTGAACACTTCAAAATAGAGCGTCTTGGAGCAGGTGTTGTATTTTGTTCAACCACAATTTGTTCCCTATCAATGGAGTAGGTATCTCTTCTAGATGTACTGGGTTCAGGCTCAGAATCTGATAGGTTAGCAATTTGAATATTCTTAAATGGTGAATGATTATCAACGTTTGTATCAATTGATTCTGATGGGTTCTCAATTGATGAATTATTTGAACACAATGCAGCAGTATTTGTATCAACAGAATATTCATTGTTCAGTAAACCACATTCAGAAGTATCAAATTCAACTTCATCATCACTATAATGATTAGTAGTTGACTGATTAGGATGAATATTCAATGAATCATTAGATAAACGGCTAAGATTATTCAAATTGTAAATTTCCGTTGGAGATACATTTCCTGTTAAATTAGGAATAACCCATGATTTTCTTTGCACTATGTTCGAATCACTGATGACCTAAAACACATTTTCATAATTTCAAATTACAGGACAAATTGTTAATTCAATTAAGTTGTTCTTTATACACACACACACACAAATTAGTTTAAATAAAGTACAAATAAAGGCCAAAAATTATGTATGCTTGTAAAAATTATTTAAATCAAACAGATTTAAATATTTTCATAAATAATGCATTATTACCGGTATATTACGACCAACCATCACAGAATTAGACATTGTTAATTGAGGTTCAGGTTCACAGTTGGCATCTGAAATAAAATATTAAACTAGAATATCAAATTTGCAAAATATCATTTATACAAAAAAAGTTTAACTTATCTAATGATTAAATGAAGAATACTGTATCAAATAAATATATACATACAATTATATAGCTATATACTTAATCTTAACAGTAAACTAATTAAAAACAATTTATATACCTGAATTTGACTTTTTTAAGCTCTTTTTTAATTTATCAAATGATGATTTTGTCATATTTTTCTTAGTTACTATGCTACAAAAATTATAAATAATAAAATTAAGTATATTTAATTAAAATGCTTATTTATTACAATGAATACTTACATGGGAGTATTTTTAAAGCTTAAAAGTGTTGTTGAACTACTTTTAGCTGGCGTGTGTGATATTTTATTATTCTAAAAAAACATATATTAAAAATAACTATAATTAAATGATTAAGTTTATATAGATATGAATGATAATATTAATCAAGTTTATGTTAAATTATAAATTTAGTATGATAAAATACTATTGGTATTAAATATATTTTATATTTTCTGTTTAAAAGTACATAACTAAATTCATTAGCATTAATAATTGAAAACATATCAAGTATTATAAATCGTGAAGAGAAAAATTTCTTTATAGAAATAACACATTTGTCAAAATTAAATAATAATAATCAGCAGTTTTACATCCTCTTATTTCCCACACCTTAATATGATCAGAGATTGCACCCTTCACATAATAAGAGGGTCGAAGATGGTTCTTGGACAAGCCAAAGATTGGACGGGACAGGTCATTTTGGCTGGCTTGCACCAAAGACCTGATGCTACCAATGCAAAAAATCTCATTAGCTACCCTGGGGATTGAACTGCAGACCTCGTGGCCGAAATGTGTTTCTACCCACTTGACCACAGCCAATTCTTATTAGTTATAATTGAATATATATATATATAATTTAATGAAAATAAACTATTTAATAAATTAGGTTATTATACTTGAAATGTCAATGGAGCAACTATGGTTGAAGAACGTTGTGATACTTTTGGTGTTACATAATTACTTTCTTGTCCAGGTAAACTACAATCTCTATAATTAGAAAAATAGATATAATGACACATTTATCTAAAAAGTAAATCATAAATAATATATTTAATAGAAACTTACACATACGATTTAGTATACTTCCATATGAATTTTCTTCCAACAATTTCAATTACATCTGAATGATGCAATAAAAAATTATTCCTGCCTACTTTTTTTCCATTTACTTTGGTTGAACCAGCCATACTTTTATCTCGAATATATGCCTTAAAAAATAAAAAAATGAAATTAATAATTGCATATAAAATAAAAATATTTGATTTTTACTTTATCATCAAGGTATACAATGATGCAATGTTGAGTTGAAACATTATCTAACAGAATTCTGATGTCACATTCTTTACTGCGACCAAAAATACATTCTTTTTTTGACATTGGAAAACGGCCACAAACTGTTCCATTACCTTTCATCACCAGAATAAAACCGTAATAAGTTTGGGTTGTTGTTTTGTTATCCATAACTATATTGACAATCAAATTACAATTCATATTTTATTTTTAAATATATAATAATCATATCTATATATTATAAATACATTTATATACTTATGTATTAAAAAAAATAACTAAAAATGTGGTTATCATAAGTTTTTCAATTCTGGAAATGAAATTTCAAGTTATCAAAACCTAAATAAAATGTATTAACATTTTTATTATCTTTGTCCCTAGTCTTAGTTTCAAAATCACCTGGAAATTACTTAACAATTACCATCAATTTACAATTGTACGTTTGTTTATACTACAATAAAAATATGTAAAAGTATAGGTACATTGTAGGCTATAGACTAAACTACCGAATAAATCATGTCATCATACTATCGACTAGCAAAACGAGCATATACAAAATCAACATTATAAATCATGTACAATTTTAAATATATATACACATATATTTTTGATCAATCATAAAACGTATGGGATGAGAATAGTCGCTTATCTGTCCTTCCAGAGTCTGTAAAAGACGACGACGTCCTCATGAACGTGCTGAATCGATTATAACACAACTAAGCGCGTGTGACATAATTTCTCTTGAGTATTGTTAAAATCGAAGGGACTAGCATGAACGCTCGCCAAAGTCCACATAATATTTGTATTTAATCGCCAACGATTTCTCGTAAATACGGTTATCGCATAAATTGTATCTCGAAAACACATAAGAAATTCATACGTCAATTAACTAATGACAGGAACAGAGTTTGGCAAACTTACTTGCGTTGAATCCGTCCGAGTTCGACGAAACGAGACACAAAAAACCGAAAATAAAAAACACCAAATCACACTAGATGTTTTTGAAAACGCAAAGAACGAGATCAACATACGAATGTTTATTTTATACTTTTTGTCGGTAATACTTAGCGCGAGCGGACGACACACGTAGAGACGCGATCATGGAAATCCCGATTCACGATTATAAGCGACAGTTAACACGCGCGCACGCACATAAGACGTGAAACAAACAATGGGAAGCGAGGGTTTTGGGCGCCAACGACGAACAACCTAACACCAAGTGCAAGTGGTCCTCTAAATTATAATCTCCGGTTACGAACCGACCGCATAAACAAACCAAAGTTACCGGACGACCGTTACGCTCGAAAATAATCCGGTAACCTGATGATTCGTTCGCCGGGAGCGCCACCATCGTGGTGTCTTTGTCGTGGGAATTCAAAGAGTTTATATTTCCCATTGATAACCGTATTGACTTTTAACCGTGGTTGTGTTTGGATCACCGGATAC
The DNA here is from genome assembly GCA_019022885.1 of Schlechtendalia chinensis. Classification (NCBI taxonomy): domain Eukaryota; kingdom Metazoa; phylum Arthropoda; class Insecta; order Hemiptera; family Aphididae; genus Schlechtendalia; species Schlechtendalia chinensis. Next base: position 14,774,831 of record CM032343.1, read on the forward strand.
TTTGCACGCGCACACATAAATTCCAATTTTTCGCATTTCGCCAAAGTTAGCCAATATTTTTACCTGGTCACTCCGACCATGTTTACACTAGGATTTGGTTTTGAATAAGTTTTGTACTGACTCATATATATATGTATACAAATGCATACCCTTCTAAATCCTGATGTTTTTTTATTTGTTGGAAACTTACCTACTCAAAAGTATTGTTAAATTTTAATATGCATACACAGGAAACTATATAAGATATACATACGATTTCAAAACCATAACACATAATTGCGTAGGTTATGTACTATAAACGAAAATGGACAAAAATGAGCAAGTCAATTTTATTTCTCTACTGTGTACCACGAATATACACTTGTACAATTTTCGATTGTTCTAGAACAGCTTATGTTTATTTATATTTTGTTTAAAAACATAATATATATTTAAAGAATTCATCGAAGAATTTAACGAATTTAAAAATTTAAGAATTTCGATGATCTTCTACAATCCTAACGTAGACCTGTGTTTGCTTTTATTTTCATCCTACACATATGTGTATGTTCGTTCTATATTACCTATTTTTTCATTTAATTGTATTAAATACGTTTTTTGTTACGTATTATTTTGTTACTTATATTAATTGTCGTATAGTTTTATAACTATTATAAAATATAACTTTATTTATTCATTTATTGAATTATGCGACCGAAAAAAAGTTTTAATTCGTCATTTATTGAACCAGTTTTGCATTCTGTGTAAACGTTATTGAAGGGGAAAATACTAGGTGTTAGGATTTTTGGTTATGCAAATAAATAAGTTATCATCGACATGGTGAGCTACAAACGTGTTTAGTAAGATGCGTTGGTCAATAGTATATATATTAAATAATAACGGGAAAAATAAAGTACCTTGTGGAACGCTTGATTTAATAGGATATATTGAAGATGTATTTCTGCTAGTTTTAGTAGCAAAGGACCGATTTTCTAAGTAAAATTTATTGAATAAAAATATATGAAGGTGAAAGAATATTACTAAGGAAGAAAGGATATCTGGAAACCAAATTTAGTCGAAAAATTACGATATATTAAGCATTACTATTGAACAGTACAGTTTCAAACTTAATGAAATTTGGTCCACGACGCTATAAATTTAGTGAATAGTTAAATGTCTGACAAAAGCCTAATTGATAATCTGGATTGTTACTTTCTTTAATAATAGGATATCTATATTAATGATAGGTGAGGAATGTATGCTTAGTTGTTGAATTGGTTTCATAACTTATAGCTATATAATATTGTATTATTTTTATTAACATGTTAATATTCATATGCCCAGGAAAATACTTACTGTTGTCAATGGAAAAAATATAAAAAACTAAAGAAACCGGATATGATTTGGTCTATGAATCGAATGATAGAATTATGGTATAATATGTCAAATGGGTTTTTAATCATGTATTTATGTACACGTTTACATAATGTACATACATACTTCTAATTAGTATAGAATAAATATGATATTTTATAAATTGTAATTAAATTACCTATACCTACGCCCAGTCAACTTAAATTAAGAGACATATTGCATATTTACATATATTATATTACGTTATTAAACCTCATCGTCCGGCTATATAATCGCATTTATTTGTTAGTTTCTAATAATACAATATATATGTATATATTATGAAATTTGATCAAATATATACAACGGAAATGCATAATGTAATTAATAATAATCTCGGGACAATGTACGTCTTGTGGATTTCATTGCGCGTACGTTATAATTACACAATTTCAAATATGTAGTGTCTGATTGTATGTTTGATTTGTGCCATTTCGTCGTTGGTCTTCAGATACGAATTGAACAACATCGACTTTTCATCTACAAGCGCTTAAATAATATAGTAGAATTACGTAAACTTGAATTATTTCAAACAAAAATTACTGTAACATCACGTTTTGAGATGGCCGACCTGAACAGTAGCGATAACTGTCAGAGGACGTCGGATTTAAAGTATCTGATCCGCGTCAAAACCGAAATACCAGTGATTAAACTGGGATACGAATACTTCACGCGATTTATCGACGGTCTCAAGGTGAGTATGTAATATTATATACGTTTATTATAATACTTTCAAAAATTTATAAATTAGCAAATTAAAAAATATATATATAATTGTATTTACATACTTCAGGTGCAGTGGCGCAGAACTAAATTTAAATTGAAGGTGTAAAATTTACTTTGGAGTATCCACCACCCACCACTACACTATAGACATTAATCTGTAGTATATCAATATAATATATATATTTTTTTTTATAAAATAAGAATAATATTATATTAATATGCATATTTATATAATACAACTAGGTACATTAAAAGCTTATTTAATTAAATATTAATTATTTTATTAGTATTGATTACTATATATTATTTAGACGATCATCATCAACCTTAAAATAGGGGGTGGCTGCCTTTCTTTAATTGTAGGTTCTGCGCCACTGTCCAGATGTATCTTAATTTTAAATTATTCAAGCTAACATCCAAGCAATATTGAGTAAAAAATGTTCGCGTTAAATTACGAAAAAACCACAAATTTTAACATTTACAAAAAAGAATAATAAAAACGTGCAAAAATACTACTAACTTGTATTTTTTTTTAAACAAAAATTAATTAATGTTTTAGGAATCTTCAACCGTCGTACAGTGGAGCTTGAACAAAGCCACCAGCGGCATGGACCAAGTGGTCTGCAAATATTCGCTGCCGTACGTGATCAGAGACCAGTTGTTGGCCGTCGATCGATTGTTATGCACATCGTTGGATTTGACCGAACTCAACTTGCCCATACTTACTAAAACGCCAAACCAAGTAATATACATAGAATCATGTGTACGTTTTATTATAAAATATCGTACTAAGATCTTTTAAGTATTCAACGAGAAATGACGAGTCGCAGATTAAATTGGTCATCACGTTATATATAGGTACCAATATTTTATTTATTTTTTTGTTTTAAGAGATTTTAACAAAAAATTATTATATCTCAACAATTACAAATAGGTACCAATATATAAACTATAATAGTACGCAAAAAAAATCCGAATTTCTTCCAATTTTTATTAAAAACAAGTATTTGTAAGAATTTTGGTTAATAAAGTTACAAAAAATAAATTAATATCATATCAGTCGCTCTATATAATTTTTCCATCTACTAAGAACCACACATATTGGCTGCCATAAATATTTCTTTAATCATTTTTGTTCGTAATAATATACAGTACTCGTATTGTACATTTTTTACATAAGTAACTAAAATCATAATACATTTTATTATGTAAAGAATTATTGAGAAAATTAATCCAATATTTATTAAAGTTACATAAATAATATACTTTGAAAAATTTCCAAAATTTATAATATTATTATAGAATATAATTGACTTTCGCAATAGTTAATTAAATGTTTAATTATGTAATAGTGTCGATTTAATAGGTATTCGTTATTTAATTTACAATTTTTAAATAATTGATAAAACTAATTAAAATGTTTCAAATTATTTAGGTGAATAGTATTTATCTACATCATATACTAATATATTCCTAGATACAATGTGGTAGTATAATATCATTGTCGATATTATTTTAATATACAAGAAATATGAATAAATAATATATAATTACACACACACACATATATATATTATGCTATAAAATATGAATTTATTTAAACGCAGACTTAGGGAAATTACTTTTTAAAAGTATTTGGAATATGTATTCGAATACTTTATGACAATAGTATTCCCTAAATATTATGAATACTTCACTAGAAATATTTTAAATATTTTTAGAATATATTTTTTTTTACTAGTTTTCAATAATACGAATACCAAATATAGTAATTATATTATTACTTAATAAAATCAACACAATAACTAAGAAGTAAATTAATAATACCAATTAATTATAAAATATAACACAACTATAATAACACAGTGAAATCAAATATACTTTATTATTTGAATAAGGCTGGGCTGAAACACCAAATATAGCAATATTACTGATAAAATAATTGATGATGTTTTAAAAACCTACTGCTCCTATTTGCTACTTGTATTTCTTTTTAAAATTATTATTTTATAGATTAAAGTTATAAGTTATTATTTTTCGTAAAACTCAATAGAAGCTTTTTATACTCTCAATGACTTATAGTCTATTATATTCTACTTTCTACATTCTAAATACTCAAAACAATTTTTGTCTTATAGCATTTAGTAATATTATATTATAATATAATATATGACCCCCACACTACTAATTATAATATGTATTATTTTTTATTTATTTTTTTTATTTTAATTTAGAAAATTTTACAATCTGTACTATATTAATTGTACAATAAGTATACTAGATGTTTTATGTATATATATATATATTAGTGGCTTGAGAAGTGTGTGGAAAGAACTAACCAGTGAAGGCACTTCGGCGTAAATTTAATTATGTATTATAATAAAATAATAATAATAATAATAATAATAATATATTAACTAACTGATATTAAAATTAATATGAATTTAACAAAAATAATATGAAATATCATGTAGGTACTATTTAAAATGTTTGAGCTGTAAAAAGTATTTAAAATACTATATTTTTTTTTTAACTTTTATTTTTTTAGTACATACAATCTATAAATAAAATTTTACAATAAGCATGTTTGAGGAATTACATATATTGGTATGGTTGACATGACGAAGTAATCACCCAGCGGAAACACTTACTGGCTAGAGAGTTATTTCAGATCGCGGTTCCAGTTTCGCTTTAACCTTCTAGGTGGATTTTCGGGAATGGATTCAGAGTTTAGAGCAAGGATTAGAGGGTTAGAGTGGTTTGTAAGACGGGCACGGAAAAATACTATATTTAGAATACTTTCAAAAAAGTATTTAAAAAGTATTCCGAATACTGTATTTCGAATACTACCCAAGTATATTTAAACGTATGTACTATATATTATTATACCTCATAACTTAACCCTTTTGCACCTTACATTATATATATATTTCCAATTGGATGATAGGTCATAGTCTTCCATGACACAGCAAAATATATTTATTAGGCGAATAAAAATTGTTTAGTTTATTTTAGATATTCAAATGAATTTCGATTAGATTTGTTGTTTCAAATTAAAAATATTCAATGGAGATAAAAAAATTATACAATATATATAATATAAACATGTTGTTATAATATTTCCATGAAATAAACCAAATTAAAATAAATACAAAATACCTATCGTTACATTTTATAAATAAGAAAAAATAAGTGTTTTGTAAGTTGGTAGGGTAGTATCATTTTAAAATACATATTTATGCTTTTTTATGCATATCGATGTGTTCTTATATGTTTTAAATATGAGCCTTAAATACCGTTTTTTTTATTCATGCAGTTCGCATAACATTTTATTGATACTTTGACTTCAAAACAAATAAAAGCGAATCGTTTTACAATATATTGTTGAAATAGTACGCGAAAGCGTGAAATTATTATTATTTCACAATAAGTACAACAATAACAATACAGGTAAACTTTCACTATTAAATTGTATTTAAACATTATAATACAATACACAGGAAAAAACAATTCTTACACAATTAAACAAAGAAACGTCGAATGGTCTACTGAAATTTGTGACTAACTCAGTGGTAATCTGCCATTATTTATTTATTGTGGTGTTCGAAAAAGTTCGCGCGTCATAATTACTCGGCTTCTCCACAAACAAACATAAATAACGCACGAATATTCTTGAACACACACATATAGATATTGAATATTCTAACAATATAATTTATCGAATTCTCAATAATATAAGAAATTAAATTTTTTAATGAATTTTTCAGGTTTACGAAGAAAGCGTGGAATATGTGTTAGGAATAGTATCACCTATTACCGATTGGGTGGATGTGGAGCTTTTGCCTCCAGCGGAATATTACATCGACCGCTATTTGCCAGAATTATATGCGGACCAAAAAATAAGTAAATATTTGATGTTTTTTAAAACTTTGAAGCGAAAAAGCTATACCTACACTTTTTTAATTATTGGAGGAAAACCCGGATTAAAAACGTTTTTTTGCAAAAAAACTTCTCATTTTATGTACATATCTAGTGCATAGGTATGTATCGAATGTACTTGCCTACCTATAGTTTATTTCACACAGTAAGCTGATAAGAGCATATACATAATGTGTTATAAGGTTAAAATTATATACATACTATTTTATATAATGCTAATATTGTAAATATAAATGTTTCATATTCACTTCAAAGTATACCCTGATTTTTTCTAGAATTTTTCGTCGTTTTACAATCATTTATAGTATTTACCAAGGCTGGGAAAGTTAACAATTTTTTTAAACTCGTTAAGTTAATTTAAATAATTAAGTTAAATGAAGTTGAATGTTAACCAATTTTTTTTGTTAACTTTAAAAATTAAAAGTTAACTTGGGAAAAAAGTAACTTAACTTAGTTAAAAGTTAAAACTTTCTGATTTTCAACAAATAAAATGAGAAAGTTGCCAAGATTTCAGGGTACACCAATGACGTATTTAAGGGGTGCTAGGGAGGGCTTAGTCCCCTTATAGACATACTTTAGCCCTCCCAATCGACTATTTCTCTATTTCTCTATAATATTATAATAGCTATAACTTTTGAGGATTTAGGCTTTAGCCCCCTGTATTACTTCTTTAAATATGCCCCTGGGGTATACACTTTAATTTACTTGTTAACAACTTCTATTGTTCTTAAAAATGATAAATAATAATATAGTCCAGCTTGAATTATTGAGTTACCACATTTATAACAGACTTGGTCAATAATTATTATTCTACTTTTATTACTTTGGAAAACATTAAAGACAAGTGATAAATTACTACAATTTGACAACTGTTTATGCATGGGTGTTTACGTATATTTTATTATTTATATTCTATATTAAAATTATTTTTCATGCCGAATGGCTAAGGACTACTTAGCATGTGTGCATCGATATCGGGTTTTCCTATTTCAAGTCTACATTTATTATTATAAGGACGGGTTTACATGAACGCGCGTTAGCTAATGTACTGAAATATACGGTTTTTCTATACATCTTTTACGCATATCATTCGCCGAAATTCTGTTTCCGCGCGTACACGCGTGTCTATGTAAACCCGGCTTTATATTTAAGTACTATACTAAATGCATCTCGTGACTTGGGTTTTTACATACGTCTTACATACTATAAATAATAGCACGTATGTGTTATTGTAAAATATTTCTATATTATAAAATAAAAACAAGTATTTTGTTAAAAATCATTCAAAAATTTACATTGTTCTTCGAATAAAATTTAACTTAATTTAGATAATTTTGTAAAAAGTTAACGTTAAGTTAATACGGTAAGTTAAAAAAAAGTATAAGAAAATGATAAGTTATATATATTTCTTTTTTAATTTTATTAGAGATGTATTAAAAAAAAAATATTTGTGAGATTATATAATTATATATATATATATATGTAGTTTTGATCCATTTTTCTTTTTTTCATGCGCAACAACCGTCTACGTCCACTGACCATTGTCAGTGGTTAGGTACATATTTTTATAATAATTTTAATAATTAGCACATATTGTATTCAAATTGTTTTAGTACAAATGAATGACAAGGAAAATGGTTCAAAGGCGTGTCATTTAGCCATTAAACTCGCTCGTCGCGTCAAACAACACGCTTATGCTGAACCAAAATATTTGGGAGACCTAATGTATTACGGTTACGAAGAATCTATCTTGCTAATGAAAATAGTAAGTATATGGTTTTTTTATGTCTACTTTAGCGTATATCGTGTACACGACTCGATGATTTGTATTTTCTTTACATTATACTTTTCCCTTTGAAATTTAAATCGTAGTTATGCGTTCGAAGTCTTAATAGAAATAAATAATCGTACGGCTTTCGAAAAATAAAATATTTTATTTAAAAAAACAGATATCATCATATCTAGTATACTTACACTATAAACCTAAAGCAGTTTCTATGTTATACATTTCGTTTATTTCGAAAAATAGTTTATAATGTCAGTAATACCTATTTGTGAATCAGTTGTCTCATAATTTTCCACAAAAAACAAATCCGTCGTTTTCTCAAAGTGATATTTTTTGGCTTTTGTATACATTTTTATTTTTTAATACGAATGTATATCAATAAATTAGATCGTTTATTAATTTGGACAAATTTAATTTATATCTGTATATAATAATATTTGTGTGTGTGTGTATGTATATATCTACGCTGTTTAAAAGAAATTTGTTTAGTGTAATAGGGTAGTATTCGTATGCGTATATGTTATATTTACACATATACGATATATACATTTTCACAATTTATCTTTTTTTAGTTACTGTTTGATCCGAAGTTGTTGTCGAAAACGTTACATCAGACTTGGAAGAAACTCGGCGACGGTGTAACACCCGACGAGGCGGCTAATAGTTTGTTGTTGGTGGAAATGGGCCATATAAAACTCAGAAAATGCGCGTCTTTAATTGTCCAGGTGATAGAAATCACTGCCGAAATGGTCAAGTGCTATATTGAAATATTTTTGAGATATGTAAACTCTGCAAAAAACGTGAGTATTTACACCTATATAACGTTATAAGTATTATACATATACTTAGATTTTTATTTTATTAGTTTTATAAAGATAATTTTTTCCAATCCTTCTATAAACTAATGGAATATATATTATCTAAATGCCAGGTTTAAATATTTAAAACTATCAATTTAAAAAGTAAAAATGAATAAAAAAAAGTAATTAAAAATTACATATTATACAACTATATTTGTATATATATATGTATTTTTGTACATTACAATATTTTATATAGTGCATCATTGATAATTTATCAAGAGTCGTAAATCCTTCAACAAAAAAACAGATAAAAACTATGGAGACTCAATCAACTATATACAAAAATGAATTCAATACAGAAACCAAAACAAAAAGACATGACAACACAAGCAATGAAAATCAACCATCAACAACACTTAAATTCCAATAGCTTGCACAATGATTAGTAGTTTTAGTAATAAATCGTGCTCATACAACAAGCTATATTGCCGTTTTAGTTTTAATATTTATTTACAATTATTTTGATATAGTTAATGTTTTATATGATTTTTAAAATTTATTTCTACTTATTAAATAAAAATATCTTTTAATTATGAATAATAAATATAGTTAGGTGCTTACTTATTATTACATTGTTATAAAACTTGTTCAAAATTGTTTACTTTATGGCATATGTGTATAAGCATGTTATTTATACTTAAATCTAAAATAAACATTGAGTTAATTTCCATTTTTAATTACCTATACTGTACTATACACTATAAATTCAAAATCACAAAACTAATAATATATTTTTATGATTTTCATAAAAATAATATGCAGTTAATATTATTTTGGTGATTTTGGGTTTATAGCATATAGTATAAAACAGTCACAAAACACTCAAGCATATTTTAGTGCCTATACTGTAGCTACTATTTTTATTTTATTTATAAAAATGTGTTTTGCATTTATAATATTAAATTTATTGAAAATTAGTGGTATAAAATATGTTATAATATATCAGTGGAAACATTTGTGAGTAATAAATAAATAAATAATAATCAATACCGTCAATAATAATAAAGATAAGTGCATTATTAAGTGATATTATGCATGGTTGATAAATATAAAGTTAAAATATATAACTGTATCAAAATGATCAATAATTGATAATTGCATATTACCAAGTTCGCACTAAAGTGAATATTTGGTTACATGTCATAGCAATATAAAAATATTGTGTAAAGAATTAGTATCATATACATTTTAATTTATTCGTTTTTAATAACCAATAAATAGAACCAGAAAATGAGACAATAATAGACAATAATTACCTAAACAATTATTAATAACAAAAGGCATTAGAAATGTGTAACCATTAAATGATTGAACAAAACTTCCTAAAACTTATAACTTGTATGTTAACAAGTACAAATTAAACATTTATTACCAACTCAACAGTTTCGACATTCATCAGTGTTTTCAGTGTATTAAGTATTACAATAGGCATAATTTCTAATTAATGATAATAATATTGATTAATTTGTTAAGAAATAAAAAGAAACAATGTTTTTTTGGTAATTACAATCATACAGTATTTTTTAATAGTCAAAACATTTCAAACACCTAAATATTAAAATGTTAATATTTCTAAACAAAACAATTAAGAATTAATACAATAACAGTTGAACTTCTTATAGGAGATGTTCAATTAACATTTAAGCTCAGAAATAAAATATTATTTACAATTAGAAATAATCAGATAAAAAGCGTATTTAAAATAATATATTTCAAGTGGTTAGACAATAATCCTGTATATTTGTAACTTATATATTGAAAAGAAAAAAGTAAAAGTTAAATAACTATGAAATAACCAAAAAAAAAAAAAATAATTTAATTATAGTTTATTGAAATTTGTATGAAAATAATAAAATTATTTACACATATATTTATAGACATTCTCCAAATAATGATAATTAGTGAGTAACTAAATTCCAAATCATATTTTATAAATATCAACACATTATTTAATAAAGTATTTGATTATTTAATATGACTGATCCTAAAATTGTATAATTAAGTAATAGAAACAACAACGTTGTCTATCTTTTTATTCTCCTGGGGAAGAATAAAACAGTTTGTTTGCCTATTGGATTTGACTAAGAAAGGAAATGTTTATTTCTATATCAGTATTAAATCCTAATAAAGGATAAAAACATTAACATTGATCATTTGATCAGACTACTGTTTATTGTACTCTATTTGCTTATTGAAACCTAGGCTGATTCGCAGTGAACACTTTGGAAGCCTTCATTTTATTAACCGATGCATTTAAATCGTCCATACTGATAGGCCTTAATGTATTCAAATGGGTAGTATTACTGGAGTTGGAAGTTGAAGCACTGTTGAAGCACATAAAATATATATGTAGTATGTATATAGTATGGAACTAATGATAATACATAATCAATTACAAGATTCTAAATTACCTATTTGTAATTTCTTCTTCTTTGATTAAGTCTTTGATACGGAACAACGATGCAATACGACACAGTTCTTGGAGATCAGATCCAGAAAAACCACTAGTGTTAATGGCCAATTTATGTAAATCTACATCAGTGGCACATTGTTCAGTATTTAAAACTAATGTCAGTATTTCTTTCCTTTGTTGTTCACCCTGTAAAACAATTTATATCTAGTAATTTTGTTTCAATAAATAATAAGTATACAAAAAAAAATTGATATTTTATAAATAAACCTATTTCTTTTTGAATTATGAAATGAAAGTAAAACATAATAACAATTTAATATAACATATAAATCTTTACCGGCAATGATATTTCAAAAGTGGATGGCATACGTCTCAGTATTGCTGGATCCAAAGTCTCTAGGTCTATTTGTGGCACCCATTACGATAACCGTATTTTCTGGATCAGTTGATAAACCATCCCATAGCATCATAAACTGAGCTTTCATCATAGCTGTAGCTTCATGGTCATGTTGGGTTCTAGATCTCAAAAATGAATCTGAAACATAAAAATTATTGTTAATAAATCAATTTTGAGTAATATAAAAATATTGTTTGAAAAAATATGTAATTATGTTAAAATAAAACAATTTTAGATAATATATTAATGATATATATATGTGCACAATATGACTACATTTTTAAATTGTACCATTAAAAACCTATATAAATAAATATATAAACAGTGTTTAAAAAATGTGTAATATAATTACCATGATTAAAAAAAAAAATGTAAGCCAAGGGTGTTATAGATATTGTCTCAAGTAAATTATTTAAAGAGAGATTTTAGAATTTTATTATTATTTTTAATTTGAAAACAATGTTAAATCAATGTATTTATAAAATAATTATTAGCAATATTAATAGTTTCATTAAAATTAATAAATATGTTAAATATTGTTAAAATATAATACATGTCTACGTTTGCATCATATTTTGAGCTTTTAAAAAATATAACATTTGTTATGTTCAAAATGAATATGTTGACAATTTAACAGTGTTTTTTCTTTTGCAATTTTTGGGTTTTTTAAAATACGCTTAAGCAACTTTTACTGGAAAAATCGAAAAAAACTTATTAAATAAAGTACCAATTTGCTAACAGAACAGAATACATGTTAAGATTCTTTAAGTACACTTTCTATACAAAAGTATTCACGGACAAAATAAAAATTATACATTGACAGTCAATTATATTATATACAACTAATTATTAAAAAAAAAAAATTATTAGTATTATCCATAGTTGTTGAATGAAATATGAAGTGAAAATAACCTTGCAAATTGATAAATTAAGCATCATATTTAAATACTTTATAACTTAAGAAATGATAGGTCATAACGGATTGATAAAATAATACTGCACTTAATAATAATACTCAAAAAAAATAAACTAATAATATCATACCGATTTCATCAATGAATATTATACACGGCTGAAGTTTTTGAGCTAAACTGAATACGGCTCCAGCTAATTTTTGGCTTTCTCCATACCATTTATCAGTCAGCAATGACACATCTAGATACAAAAAATTCATACCCGCTTCTCGGGCAGTAGCTTTGGCAATCATCGTTTTACCACATCCAGGAGGTCCATGAAGTAAAACTCCTAAAAATGTTAAGAGTTAATAATAATCAATGCTAATAAGTATTGGATGGATAATAATATACCTTTTGGTGGTTTTGTTAAGACTGAATTCCTAAGTAGTTCTTTTCTCTGTACAGGAAATATTACTGTTTCTTTGATTTCATCAATTACTTGACTTAATCCTGCAATGTTGTTCCACGAAACAGTAATATCATAAGGATTAACCAAGTGACTAGCAATCATCAGTTCATGATCAGTTAACTGTAATTAAATATTAATTATCTAAAATATTTAGACATATTTATCTGCACTTACGTTTTTCATTTTTTCCAGACCAAGAGATCTTAGTTTGTGGAGTGCCTAAGACACACAAAAAAATTATTTTTCTTTGTTAATCTTAAGCTTAATGGCAACCTACCGTCTGTTTAGATCGCTTTTTTTGTTGACTAGTTGGATCAATCTGACTGATTAACCATTTGGTACCATAATATGCACATGTCGTCAATAAAGTCATACGAATAACTAATGATAGAAATTCATTTCTGTTCATTTCCATTTTACTTGGGCTGTTTTTTAAACTATAAGAATTAATTTGCTAACAAGAAAATTTCGTGTACAATAAAATGTAGATCGTTGTTTAAATATTCATTTTTTGTACAGGCCAATCACTAAACACACAAAAAAAAAGGACAAACACAAGAATTTTCAAAGACTAAAAAATTTTGAAACTAAAAACTGTATCAAACTTGTATTATCAGTTAGTCACATAACCTATATAATTATTTTATATGACCAGTACCAAAATCTATTTCAGTTATACCACGGTATAATATACAAATAACCTTTGCTAATATTATTATTTTAAAGGTATTTGTCTGCAAATGACATGAACCACAAAATAACTATGTATTTAATTAAACAGAGCATATAAATACAATTATAATAAATAAATGAAAGGAAACAATGGTTACATTACATCATATAATTAACATAATGTTAATGTTAATGAAATAAATAAAAAACACAAGGATTTTTGTTTTCAATTCAAGTTCATTTATTGGTTTAAATAATATAGACAAAAATTGTACGGCCACATATTATAGGGATGTTGAGAGTTTGTGGTCAGCGCAGTCAAGATTGTTAAAAAATCAACATTCAGTCCATCTGAAAAATACAATATGATATAGAATTAGACAACGAGTGATGTCAGGTCAACAGGCGATTGATTAAAACCAACTTTTTTGAAACCAATATCGTTGGCATATTCACGGAAACACTGACGGCACAAGTTGATCCCATATTTCCTGATGAGACCGTGCCTGTTCGTGCATGCTCGGCTACAATCAAATATTGGTGAACAATTAACACAGTATATATTTTTACAATTTAAAAATTAAATTACATATTAAATAAACTTATAGACAACAATCCCCCTCACACCCTTCTACAGCATACAAAAAACGGCCTGTTTATTTTTGTTTGAAACACACACATACGATTTATACTCATTTGTATATATATATTTGTATACACCATTAGACATGATACACCACGTACATCTTTTTATTTTGCAGCCCATTGCGATCACAAAACTCTATATAATAAACGTGTTCAACTTACCAGTAACGGGATCCTTGGCCATAGCGTCTTGGATGCGAATACCATACGTTAGCGAAACCCATATCGTATTGTTTTGAAATTATACGATTACCCACGATAGCCTAAACGAATTGTTGAAAACAAAACACGTGTGGAACAAACAAGAATTTAAGTCTGCGGTATAAAAGATTGTTACATGTGAATATGCTTGATGATAGGTAAGAACTAATCATATCGTTGGTGCCATGGAGTGGGGATGACACAGTGTTACCCAAAATGGTTTTTTTTAAGGTTATGTGAGAAATTTGTTTTCTTATTGACATTTTTTTCTTATCGCGGTTTGTGGTTCGTATTGATAGTATGTGAGCAAACTGTCATCACCATGTGATTAGCGTCCATCATTCGACAATTAAACTTTGTAGTTTGTAATAATACGCAAGACGATGTAATGTCTATATGGTATGTTAGTGTTATTTGTCATTTTAAAGTTCAGAGTTAAAGAAAAAAACGGTATTCTTACTCATAAGGTTTGTAATCATTAGATATATATTTTTGTGGTTATTATAAAGTTGTTGGAAGAAAAATTACTTGCATTTCCGCGAATGACTTGACTTTAAATGATTTACGTTGTCAATGTTATATATTTATTAATGTTTATGTTAAATAATTATTATAAATACTTACTAAACTGGTTTATAATAGTTGTATATACAGGTGGCTCGAAAGTCTGTACCCACATAATTTCGATAAAAAAAAATGGATATGATTTTGTACTTATAATAGATATTCTTTTGTGTAAACAATTCCATCGTATATCAACTTTCTCCTAGTTTTTTAAAATTTTTTTTCATGATCTACGGAAATTAACGTAGGAAAAAACGGGAAAACATTTTTCGGCCACCTGTATACAATAGTTGATATTTTTTCTCCACAGTCAATTTCATCTTTTCAATGGAAAACGCATGGAAAACTGAAATTCCAGAGTTCCGCCCAGAAGATAATCCCCACGGTCTTTTGGAAGAGAGTTCATTCGCCACCTTATTTCCCAAATATCGTGAAGCATATTTGAAAGAATGTTGGCCATTAGTCCAAAATGCTTTATCCAAATATTATATCAAGGCCGAACTAGACTTACTAGAAGGTAGTATGTCTGTGCATACTACACGGAAAACCTGGGATCCTGCATCTATTTTGAAGGCCCGAGATTTAATCAAGTTGTTGTCGCGAAGTGTTCCTTACGAACAAGCTGTACGTGTTATGGAAGATGATATGGCAGCCGATATCATCAAGATAGGATCAATGGTTAGAAATCGTGATAAATTTGTAAAACGAAGACAAAGACTCATCGGACCAGGAGGATGTACGTTGAAGTCTATTGAATTATTGACCAATTGTTATGTGCTTGTACAAGGGCAAACAGTAGCTGCTCTTGGACCATTTAAAGGGCTTCAACAGGTATATATAAAAATATAAGAAACTAATGTATAAATAATGTTTTGTTGTATGGTATTTTTAGGTAAGGCGTATTGTGACGGATACAATGAAAAATGTTCATCCTATTTACAATATAAAATCATTAATGATTAAACGTGAACTAGAAAAAAATCCGAAGTTAAAAAATGAAAATTGGGATAGATTTTTACCTAATTTCAAGCCCAAGAATGTGCCTAAAAAGAAATCTACCAAGAAAGCAAAAAAACCATACACACCGTTCCCACCAGCTCCTTCAGAGAGTAAGATAGATAAATTATTGGAATCAGGAGAGTACTTCCTTAAAGAAGAAGAAAAACAGAAAAGGAAGCGGAAGGTTAAAGAAGACAAACAAAAAGAAGCTAAACTGAAAAGAGAAACTAAACGTAATATAGCCTTTATTCCTCCAGATGAATGAGAATGTTTTGAAAATTATTAATGTACATAGATTAAAATATAATTATCCTTTTAATTTAAGAAATTATTAAAAAAAATATATTGTACTGAAAAAATAGTTTACTACCATTTTTTTTTTTTTTAATATTCAAAGAATAATTCATCTGAACGTATCATTTTGTACATTTTATAACTTTGTTGTATTATTTGTACCAATAAATTTTCTAATTAAAAGTAGTTAATTACATGATTAAAGATCTTTAACTGTGGTTCAGAGTAAAATATTAATTTAATAGTAAAGTATAGGATACACTATAGACAATTATGATTTGATGCGTGTTAGAATAATAAAAAAACATTTAAATTTAATAATATTTATTTTTACATTAAACTGCATTTATTTTTCTATATAATTTGTATTTTTTTAAATAAAAAAATCAATCTCATATAGAAAAGTTTAAATTTATGAAATATAGAATAAAATTAGAAATAACCATATTATTATTTTTAGTATCAAAAATCAATCTATCAAGGTTTTTTTGAAAACAGTTTATTTATTTAACATACAGATATTATGTAGTAAAAAATACAAAATATAATGCTTAAAAATATTTTAAAAAATATAAAATATATCAAGTATATATAAGTCAGAAAAAAATATGTAAATGGTATAATACAATAACAAGATTATTGACTAACTTAAATAGTTTTTTCTAGAGCGTAACTAATATCTTCTGGACTCACATTAAGTGATACTTTACGAAATATATCCCATCGCTTTTTTTCCAAAAATATAAGACCACTGTCTCTTAATCGATATGCCATCATAATCACTTGTTGATCATTAGGCAGCTCTTCGCCTGGTACAAATAGATATTTATATATTTATTTGAGATGTATCAGACTAATGAATATTAGTAGTAAAACACATAAATACATACCTTCAAGTAAACAAATACTTTTCATTTGAATATAAACTGAATCAATTGAACTGTGATCAAAACCAGTTCTTGTTGTTTCGTCTCTTAGTGCTCTTAGAAAAAATTGTTCTAGGAGACTACAGTTTCTAAAAAAATACAAAAGATAATTTTACTCTACACGTTTTATAGTTATTCATCAATAAAGAATAATAGATGTTTAAATGATCAAACGTCCTATTTTATGAATTATAAGAAAAAAAATTCCATAAAACATTTTAATTGAAAACAAATTTTATTTTTGACAATTGAAAAATGAATGAAAACTCCTAGTTGTGCTATATATTTTTCCCATTTTGTAAAATATGTTTCAGCATATTAATTGATTGATTAAAAACTATAAATCTATATAAATAAAATCAATGATTACTTTCCTACAAATTGAAAGAAACAAATATTAAGTGGGGATTTCCAAGGAGTAAAATTTATGTAATACATTATATACATGACTTTATTTTTTATTTTTATTCTGTGTTATTAAAATTTAAAAAGAGAAGTCAATCTCAAAAAAAACTTCATAACAAATTCAAATCTGTTTTTATAAATGGTATAAATTACTAGGTTGCTTGATGTGATTGATAAAAAAAAAAAAAGGTCAGTAATCACTATCCAATCCCTCTGGTTATAGGTAATAGAACTATAGAGTGTAATGTTAGATACCTGATAGCAGTTACACGGACTCCAGAAAGTATTGAATTGATCACCTCATTGACATGATTAATAGTTATAAATTCTGTTTCTTCACACTTAATTAAATCTATGGCTCGGCGACATATATCCAAAGCTCGTCTGGCATCACCAGATATAGCTGCTACTTTTCTAATGTGATGATAAAACAACAAATTATTTTATTTATATATTTATTTAAAAGACCCATGTACCTTGCCACTAATTGTACAGCATCAGGATCAAATGAAGAATTGCCAACCAATCTATTCATAATTATTTCTTGCAGTTGCTGGAATGTATATGGCTTGAATACCAATCTAGTTAATCCCTATAAATTAAAAACAAATTAACACAATCATAATTATCTTCTAATCAACCACAATCAAGTGAACAACCATTCGACTTGTAACACATCCTCGCAATACTCGTTCAGGCAAATCCATTGTATTAGCGATTGTTATTACAACTACTTTTGAACCTGTCCGGCTAGGCCAGTCGAGTATATTATAGACAACGTCTTGTTTGCGGTTACAAATATGATCAACCTAACAAATCAAGTTAATAAACTATAAATTATTAATTTAACAATGAAATACAATGACTTACCTCATCAACTAATAAAATTGTCGATAACTCTCTTACTTCCTTACCAGAAAAATAATCATTAAGAAATACTTGGGCTCGAGAAGACGATACAGTTTCTGAAGTTAACTCTTTCCATATAACGGAAAAAGCTTGGTATGGATTAGCAAGTCTTAAGCCATTTATTTCTATAAACTACATTGAAAATATAATAAATATTTATTATTGCTAATAACAGTTATCAGCACAACTAAAATTAATATGTAGTAATCAAATTACTTTGAAACTGTGTTTCATTAATAAGTCACTATTCAGGGAATCTATAACTCTCTTAACAGTAGCAGTTTTTCCAGTACCAGGAACACCACTAATATACATACTCCTAAAAATGAAAATAAAAAAATTAATATTTTGCTAAAATGTATTTAGTAACAATATAATATTAAAATAACAATTAACCCAGTTAACTCGTCATTTATTTTTCTGGACAAAAATGAATGTATGGATTTAAATTCAACTTCTCGACATGGTAAATGTTTTGGAGCAGCGTGCAAGTGTAAATTTGCTCTTGCTTTTTCTAGAGGGCTACATGGAACCCTTGCTCCGCTATCCAATCTTTTACTTGCTGAAGCTGTCAAGTTTTTCACATGTGCCTAAAATAATATTTAATTTTTTAAAATTATCAATAAATATAAATAAATATTTTATTTATTATATACTTTGGGAGTTTTTTTCGGTGTTTTTGGTGTTGAAACGTCAATTTCTTTATTTTCTGGTATATTTTGTAAAATACTTCGGCGAACTTTTGAACCAGAATATGTATTAGGTGTTATTGAATGTCTTAAACGTTTCTGAAATGTCCAGAGATTAGATTATTAATTTCAATCAGATAACTATAATTAAGAATGTTGAAAACAAGCAGTTGAGATAGAAATAAATATATATTTTATAGACTAAAGGGCTGGTTCTCAACATTAACTTATAATTTCTCAATTTTAGCAAATGATATTTAAAAAATTATTATTATAGTTATTAAAATTATTTTAGTAAAAAAATAGCAATAAAGCGAATATAAAATCGATTAATATACTACACATGTTAGTTCAGCCAACACATAATACTTACACTTACTGGAGTTTTCCAAACATCAATTTCAAAATCAACATTTTCATACTTTCTACTATTTTTTTTATTCTATAAAATGACATGTTTATAAATAAAACTTTAAAAATAAATATCAGTAAAAAATTAAAACAAATAATTACATTTTCGGGAGTTTTATTCACAATTTCTATTTCGCTGGAATCCACTAACTCACCAAATCGGTTAACAGATTTTCTTATTCGTTTCTAAAAATGTATAAATATTACTATAAACAAAATTTTGAATAATTTACATTTTAAATCATACTGGAGTAACTGATTTCAATATGTCAACTATGTTATTTGATTTACTAGGAGTGCATAATAGCACAGATGTTTTCCGTCTATGTTTCTATAATATATAATTATAGTTAAATTAAATTAGATAGATTTCAAAGTGATGTATAATTAAAACTTTTTAAAAAAATTACAGTTTCAGGAGGCGTGTTTGTGATTTGTATTTCATTGGAATCTACTGACTCACCAAATCGATTAACAGGTTTTCTTGTACGTTTCTATTTAAAAATATATATCTAAATTAGATTGATTTTAAAGCAATAAATTAAAATATAATTGAAACTTTTAAAAAATTACACTTTCAGGTCGAGTATTCATGATTTCTATTTCATTAGAATCCATAGATTCACCAAAACGATCAACAGGTTTTCTTGTACGTTTCTATATAATAAAAAAAACATCATATTAATACAAATTTTGGCGAATAATTATATTTTCTATACACACCGGAGTGACACATTGTAACATATCATCAATATTGATCGATTTACTAGAAGTAGATGATGTGTTCCATGCAAGTTTCTATAAAAATATTTTAAACAAATTAAATAAATGTTGAGCATTTCATTATGATTAGAAATTAAAATTAAATAAATTACATTTTTAATAGGAGTGTTCGTAATTCCTTTTTTGTTGGAATCCACTGACTCACCAAATTGCTCAACATATTTATTTGTGTGGTCCTGAAACTGTATAAATATTATTACTATAAGTCAAAGTTTCAATTGTTTCATTTTTGCATAATTAGTGTCAATACATTGTTTTTGTCATTTGAATTATTAGAGCTTGAAAATACATATATTTTCTGTGTCCGTTTCTATTATTATATTAATATAAATGTAATAGATTTTAAAATGATTATTTATTTAATTAAATTTATACTTTTGCTATATTTAATATTTCATCTTCATCGTCACTGTCTTCCATCAACTCTTCAACTAAATTCTTTAAATCATTTTCATTACGTTCACTCCATCGCAGAGGTTTTTTTGAATTCTTCTACAAATATTCAATAAATTAACTACTAGATTTTATTAAGGTTTATTGAATACATTTTTGTAAAAACACTCAATTACTTTGTAAAAACTTTTTTGATTTAAAAATGGGTTTGTTTTGCCTCTTAATAATATAGACATTTTATTTAATTTTACTCGAGTAAATTAGTTGAGTTCATGCACAATTAAATTTTTTTTTTTTATATTGTTACTACTAATTTTGATCAATTAAAAAAATATCTAAGTCATAACAGTTTAAATGTGTGTGCATTATTTTTATGTGAAATATACAAAGTATGTATGTATTTTAATACTAGAAATTTTCAGTCTATTTATTTTTTCTAATGTTTATTAATTTGTTGTGTAATATAAATAATGTTAAAATTTCTAAATGATTATTTGCATGCATTTTAACATATTATTAAATATTATAAAAAAATTTAACTTTTATTTTTATAAATTAAGTAAAACCCTTTTTAAATCATAAAAATGTATTTATATATATAAAAATTGGAGGTTACCTTCTGAGAAAAGTAAATTGTAAAAGTATATATATTACAAAATTAAAATTGAATAAATTAAACAAATCTCGGCAGATAATAAATATTGAATATTTTCACTTAATGAAAATATTCTGCCTATCATATGTTATATGTTTTATCATATCTATAGGATACATATACCAAATATTAATTTAATACAAAATAATAAAATGTTTATAATTCATTTGAATTTTAAATTTTAAATTAACATTAATTACAGTTAATACGGTATTCTTTTCATATTAATAAAAATGAATTATTAAATATTGCAGTTTAATAAATATTTATTATTGATTAGTCAATGAAACTATTTTTCATTTAAATAATAAATTAATAAACATACTTTTGGTGTATTTGGAGAACATAAATTATTAAAAGATTTATTATCTTGAGATTTTCCAGCTTTTATCTAAAATATAAAAATAATGTACAATATTTTAAAATAAACATTTTTTTTTTTTTAATCACTTACTATAAAAACAACTTAAATACATACTTTTAATGATTGAGGAGAAAGTGTTGATACATAATTTGTTTCATCAATACGCTTTATATTTAGTTTCAATTCACACTATTTAAAAATACAATTTTATTATATTTATTGAAATAAATTTATATTATAATAATTTTGTTACTACATACCAATTTAAAACACTTATCTTCAAGTTTATTTGTAATTTTTGCACATGACTTAAATGTTTTGGTATTAATATTTTCAATCTATAATTTAAAATAAATATAACATATATATATATATATATATAATTGTAATATATTTTATAGTTACAGATTTTGTAGTTTTATTTTTTGGAGATTGAATGAGTGTGTCAATATCTTTAGGTGACATTTTATCAGCAATTTTACATCCTAATGATTTTTTAGAAGTCAACTCATTAGCTGATTTGAGTCGAGTACGACTCATTTCATTTTCTGACACTGGATTAACCATCTATAAGCAAAAATAAAAATTTAATGATTATTATTGAACTATTTAAAATATTAAATAATATATACATTTATAATATTTACAATATAACATATATATATATATTTATTTATTTGTTTTACATAATAATATTAATTAATTAATAATTAATTATACCAACAAATTTATTTTAATGTTTTCATGTTATTTTTAATACTTTATTATTAATATGTATTGAAAATTATAAAACCTTCAAGTCATTTAGGTTTAATAAGTAAAGTATTCTATAGGTCAATAACAATTTAAAAAAAAGAAATTTTGGCATAAAGTTAAGAATATTGAAGCATGAATATATGTTTTTAGCCTTTAATAGGGATATTTCTTTATATATCTGGATTTATATATAGCTCAATATTTCTCTGTTCTTTGGGTTTCTTATTTTGATCTTTTCTTTGATTTTAGACAGTCAATCAGTCGATTGCAGATAATTGTAAAGTCATTATAAGTATTTAATTATATGTAAGAGCTTAATATAATCATTATAAACTAATAAATGATTAATTAAAAAAATAGATCTTAACCAAATCAAAAGCAAGAAAATTGTATATATTTATACAATTACTATTTACAAAATGAAAAATATAAACATTATTAAATCGTAAGCCACGAGTAAAATTAAATTTAACAGTTTTTAGTTTTTACTACCTTGAAACGTTGAATTGATGAAAGTTCTAATTTTTTATTTAGTAGTTAAAGTTCAAATAACTAAACGTCAATGGATCACACAATAAACCTGAAACATAATTAATATTTTTCACTTTTACTAGAAAAACGTGAAGACACGGACTGTTATTAAAAGTATTGTTTTTCTGTTTTACAGTATCATACTAAGTGGAACAAAACAACGGTTTACCTCTAATTTACTACAAACACTGATCGGTGATGAAGTAATAGTCGAAAACAAAATATAATTATTAAATGTTAACTAATGATAGTAGTACGCGTTAACGTATATAAGCAAAAGCAAACGCGAACATTTTCAAATTCTCGGTGATCAAATGTACAAAAACGTGTCGGAAATATCAAATCAAACAACGACGCACGTCAATAAAGAATACGCGGGAAACGTTATCGAACATATGATCCAAGACACGATTAAAGGTAATATAATGCTTATGTAATATCATCATCAGTTTCGTAACGTCTTTGGAATTTACCCCTTCGGTTCAAGACGAAGTACATTTTTTTCCGAAAATCTCAAATTTACGTAGGCGGATAAACATAAATACTACTATGAATACACTACAGGAAAAAATTACACGCATCTATGGCGAAAACCCATCGGTCATCATCAGTCAATGTCTGATGACCGAAATTCTGTGAAAAAAAACAAATATCTAATGCGCACACGAAATTTGCATTTTTCGTTAAATGTATTTTATGATAATAAGTGTGACTTACCAGCTACGTCAGCGGTGAACATGTTGAGAATCGGTCAAACTATGTCGGATGTGCGTTTGAAAACGACTGAGGGCGAAATGGGCATACACGAGTACTTCGGAAGCAGGTGAAGTGTATATTATACTCTGCGCATGCACAGAAGTATTCATTGCTATAGAAACTTTATATACTGTAGGGTTGCCATACGTCTCGGTGCACCGTGTTAGTTTATGATCTCGGTCCCAG
This sequence comes from Schlechtendalia chinensis, assembly GCA_019022885.1. Taxonomy (NCBI): domain Eukaryota; kingdom Metazoa; phylum Arthropoda; class Insecta; order Hemiptera; family Aphididae; genus Schlechtendalia; species Schlechtendalia chinensis. The sequence continues at coordinate 14,798,851 of CM032343.1, forward strand.
TCGTCCCACTGGACCCACCGAATGTCCCGATAATATATGAACAGAATATTATTTTTTTTTTTTAAAACATGCAATTCCACGATCTACGCGATTACTATAGAATTCTTAATATGTTCCAAGTATATGATCGGTTGCACCTGTAGTTTATTATTGTTGATAGTAATTACACTGTATTTACACTATTGTAATTATATAACATATAACATGCTAAGAATTTTATAGCAACCTTAATTTACGGACAGTATATATTCCTGCTGCGATGGGTTGACGCGGTAATTAAAATTACGATTTACTATCTTACAATATATTTATTTATAGATAGTTTCAAACTTCTAAATATTTATCCAATATTTAAATGGGAGTTATCGATTTCTAACGTTTTCCAGACTAAATCAATTTGTGGGTAGTGTACTTAACCATCAAATGTCTTATAATAATTAACGAATACCCAATTTTTTTATTAAGTATTATAAATTATATTGTATGTATATAATATGTTCATATATCATTTGAAAATGAATTATTATTATTTGTTACTTATACACTATATTCTTGTAGCTGGGGTTTACTAGTATGTTACGTAGCTGATTTTTCTGCCGTGTGTGCCGACGAGCTGAGTTGCTTGGCAAATAAATGTCATGAATTTGAATTTCGAAATATCAAAATATTGGCAATGTCTTGCGATTCTATGGATTCCCATGAACAATGGTTAGAGGTTATTATCAAAATTGTACTAATACATGAATACAATATAAATACTTATTCATTACATACAATTTAGTTGAAAATTTAAACAATCTTCTTTTTCATAGGACATAAAACAAATTAGTGGAATCAAAAGTAATGAAAAATTTCCATTTCCAATTGTGTCGGATCGAAATCGAATGTTTTCATTATATCTAAACATATTAGATGCAAAATATACCGATGATGATGGCATACCTTTACCTTGTAGAGCAACGTTTGTTTTAGCGCCCGATATGACTATTCAAATCATACACTTTTACCCTCAAACCACAGGACGTAATTTTGAGTACGTATTTAATTTTAATTTTATGTTAATCATATTTAAATGTTTGTTTATACTGTTATTTAGTGAAATTTTAAGATCTATAGATGCTCTAAAAGTGACGTTCGATTTCGACAAAGACATATTTACTCCTTGTGGTTGGAAAGTATATATTTGTTTAATTTTATATTAAAAATATAATTTAAATAATTTTTTAAAATATAAGTTAATTTCTTATCCTATTAAATAATAATATTAATAATAGTTAATAATAATAATAACGATAACAATATTGTTTTATATTTAGAAAACATTTATATATTTTAATATAATTCATTGTATTGATATTTTATGTAATTGTCATATTTTTTACAACTATATTTTTTGTCTAGCCAATAACAGATTGTATGGTATCACCAAAGTTGTTAAAAGATGATATTGAAAAAAGATTTCCTTCTTCGAAGCTAATTAAAATGCCTTCAGGAAAAGATTATATGCGTATGATTCCAAAATTGGAAATAAAAAAACACTACAAAAAGTAGATAATTAATTTTAAATACCACGAGCTTAATCAAAATGTGGTTCATGCAAAATCTTATTCCTAAGTTTTGTTTATATTAATTTTTTTTTTGCTGTGAAATTTACTCTTGTGTGTATGTAATATAGAAAATTGTTCACTATGAAATTGTCATTCAACAATTAAAAATATCCAATAGGCATATTACATGTTATTCCATTAAACACATCGATTAGTATATTTAAAATTGATTATTAACAAAATTGTGTATATGTTTTATTATCTATAGTATTACAAGACGAAAATCATAACCAGAATTTTTGCTCAAATATTTTTCAGTTCAGTTTTCACTCAATAACTATTAAAAAAATCACTTAAGCAAAATAAGGAAAGATGTCATAATATAGTCATCTACGAAAAATCCATCTATGAATAATTATTAAATGGTCCATAGTATTCATGGTTAATACATTATTATTATTTTTTTCCAGTAAAATATATTGGTTTTTATAGTTACCATATAAAGCCTTCAAAGCTGTATGTAGACACATCCTCTTTACCTTTGAATTTTGATACAACCGAAATACAACTTCAAAGGCTTCAAAATAGATTATTTTTTAGGATGCACATATATCTTGTTGAACTACACAAATATTTTCACTGACAACACGCTTCAGAATATAGAGCGTAATAATGATATTCTAACAAAAGCAGGGAAAAACACATTTAAGAAATAAATAATTATTTAGATGTAACATTTTAATAAGAAAATAATTTAATGATACTACTTTATATATATGTATTGCAATATGCAAATTTGTAAAAAAATATCCTTAAAATTATTATTAATATTTGTAAATTAAAATTGTTTAGACATTTGTCTAAATAAGACTGAATATATATATATATTATGCTTTGTTAAAATATGTATATTTAGTGTAAATTATTTTCTAGAAAAACTAATGTAAAGTTATATGTTGCGATAATAAGTTAGTCTAAATATGGATGTGAAACTTGGACAACTACAACTTGTTAGACAAAGGAAGTTGAAAACGTTTTTGAATAAAGTATGGAGAAAAATTTGTAATCTTATCTATGATGAAATAACGAATAATTGGCTGCGGGTGGTATAATATATAATTGTATAGGTACACTATAAAGCTGTATAACATGGTAGGCATGATACCAGTAACTAGTTTCATTAAAGAACAAAGAATACAATGGCTAGGTTATATAATGAGAAGAGGAGCGGGTGATTATGTTAGAATAGCAATTGAAGTGAGACCTCATGAAAAAAAACTTCGCGTTAGACCTAGAAAAAGATGAATCGACATGGTTGTAAAAGATCTAAAAGATTTGGGAGTGTAATAAATGGAGAAAAATGGTTTGAGACAGGGATAGATAGCGAGATCAGTGATGATCGACATCGAAAATTCTCAGAAATAAATTTAAATGTAGGACGAGGGTATAAAATTGTAGACTTTAGAATCGTTTGCATCCCTTGCAATCGCAATAATCCGGTCCGGAACCGCAGTATCCATAGGGACTACAACAGTTAAACTTGGAGTTTGGTTCGCACTCGGCCTCTTGCACACCATTAATTTTATCAGCTTTGGGCCCGCACGTAGCCGCTCTTTTAGCTCCGTCTTCCTTGGTCCACCATTTATTCGTCGTCCTTTTGTAATTCACACATCCCTGACAGTTGCAGAAATCGGGTCCCTTGCCACAATAATACCCGTTTGAACAGCAGTACGCGTTCTCGTCGTCCGGATTGCACGTAGGAATTTCGCCGTTGATTTTCGGTATCGTTCGTCCACACCTATACCACAAGGAAGCAACGTCAACTATATATTTGATTATGCTACCATATTTCTATATATTTGTCTCCGTTAAATGTACACAGTGTATTTAACTGTGTAAATGAGCACATATCGTGGCCACTTGATGAAATCGTTCTTTGTATGAAAAAATAATGTACATATTACACAATGTGGGTGGCCACATGCGAAACAAATTAGATGATGTCAAATTTAGTGACTATTTTATGAAAATGTATCCATTTAATAAAATTTTTTGTTATTTAATAAAGCGTAAAAATCTATTTAAGTTTATGAAAAATGGTCAACTTTTACTAAGTTAAGAACGATTAAGAACGAAGTGGCTACGACATATATCTCGAATATTGATGATCCCAAAAAAATGCGTTTTCGAAAATTCTACTTAAAATCGAACACCTGAACTATAGTTATTTCGATTTGTACGAGAACGTATTTTTCAACAACATCCGCTGTTTCGGATTTATGCATTTTAATATATAAATGCTTAATACCTTCCGCGCAGTCCTTCTTTGGCGTTTAGGAAATACCACGTCACATTCACAGTCGGCTTGATAGGTTCGTCCACGATTAACTTTGGATTTTTCCCGTAATCCTTGCATGTGGGACAATCGCAATATTTTTCGCCAGAACCGCAATAACCAGAGGGACCGCAACAACTGTAGCCAGGATCGTCCGGATCGCAAACCGGATAATAACCGTTATACAACGGAGCGGATCGACCACACAACCCGGCCACGTCGTCTCCGTCTTCGGACGTCCACCTGAAAACGAACAATTATTGTACAGCGTTGAATGTAATTACATACGTGTTTTACGATATATTCTAACAGTTAGAGAGAGGATTTAAGATTTTTAAATGCTACGAAATGTATACCAAAACACATAGTTTTTGTGCCACAAAACACCAGCAGCGTCGAAACGTGACATTAAAATCGTATAATACCCTTCATTACAATGTTTTGAAACATATTTTGTAATTTGTGTTCGTAGTACTTATAATGTTATAGTTACACTATACGATTCGATCGACTGGAATAAATATATACGAATGTTAATAAACAAATCCTCGCTCAAATATACGTTAGTATAAATCCAGTACACTTCAGTCATACTTATATTTTGATCAAATAGGAATATATCAACATGATTTGAGGGCCTCGAAAAAGATTATTCCACACAGTTCCCAGAACATATAGTTGTGGTACATATCCACGTAGTACTCAAATTCTTCCCGAACGTTGGTCACAGTATGTCTTGTGTCTCGTGTTATTTACGAAAACAGCTGTGATTCTAATCTTGAATTCATACAGGTCTCGTACAAAACTGCATGTTTCACGTGGCCTCATAAAACAAAATTCACACATCATGAGTGTCGTAATATCCGCAGGGAACGACTAAAGCTAGACACAATGGACGCATGTTAAACAACGTTTGAGAACAATTTGAATTACTCCGTGTAATTTTCGTTTTAAAAATAAATATGGATTTTTCAAATCAGCCAAAGACTTTCGAAATCACCCTGTACAACGGCGTACTCACCAACGTTTTTCATTTATAGGCGAACATCTGTGATTTATTTCGTCCGGGTCGGTCTTCTCGCATAGTGGCGCATTGTACACCACATTCAAAAGCGTGAAGTTGTTGTCGTCGAAATCCACCGACCAGATCATCAGTCCACCCACGTTTTTCTCGGTCGCGTATGCCACTTTGAACTCCAACGATCTCGGGTCTTCGTAGCCCAAAAACACTTTGGTCGCGTTATTCCATGCGTACGGCGACTTGCTCTTCTCATGGAATTCCTGCACGAACCGGTCGTCCGACAAGTGGTCTTCGTGTATTCTGAACCATTCTGTGTAACCGCCCTGGAACGTGCCGTTAACCGCGCGCGCCTTACGCCACATCCCGTCGTTACCGTCCACCGGGTCGCCGACGTTGTTCCAAAACCGGCCGTAGAACGGCACGCCCACGTTAATCTTGTGCGGCGTTTTGGTCTTACACGCGTAATATTTGATTGTCCAGTCCACGTTGGTTTTGCCGGAGAACGTGAGTGGCATGCCGAAGTATAGCGGCGCCGGCGGTCCGGTGTACGCTCCCCACTGACTCGACCACGGCCCGAAGAAATCGTAGGTCATCACGTTCACGAAGTCCGCGTATCGCAACAACCCGGGCAAGTCAAAACCTGGTTCCAAGTTCCATTGACCGGCGGCTCCGGCAAATGAGATAAGTAGTTTTTCTTTCAGGCCTATATTTATGTATATGGAACGATATTAAACGATATATGTAATGGGAATTTTTTTCTCAAGAACATTTAGTACCAGATTATTTATTGTAAACAAATGTATAATACATATCTTTTTTGATTAGTGTACGAAGTATAATTTTTGCGTATTTAAATGTTTCTTTAGTCTTTATCATGTCCATTATAGTGATGTCGGCAAAATCAAAGCACCGTATGAACGTAGAGTTCTGTTTTTTTTTTTTTTAAAGAAAATTCCGACGGAAACGATTATTGTAATATTCTCCAAGAAGCTTATAAGGAACATTTAATGGACAAGACGGTTGGTTTTCTCGTTTACAAAATGACTACTTTTTTTTTTATTCGGAGATCAATTTTGTTCAGATTAGTTTAAGATTTAATGAGACAAATAGAAGAAAATGTCGATAAAATTCAAGAACTGATCAATTCATATCATATACGACGAATGAGATAGCAGAGTTAACAGGAGTAATCGTCAACGTATTTTATCCCAAAATATCAAAATCATACGCATTATAGCAAACATTTGTACCACGCTTGCTAACTGACGATCAATAACTCAATCGTGAAACTGTGTGCTATGACTTACCTTTGTCCTCGGCAAAATCGTCGAACGCTCGTCGTATGTCTTTCAATAGGAGAACGTAATTGTCTTTGTCTTGAGGTACACCGTCCATTACTCCGCCAGTTACCGGATACTCCCAGTCGACGTCGATCCCGTCGAAACCTATACACCGATAATATAATATATCATATAGTATACTGTTAAGAGAGCAATAATTGTGTAAATTCATCTGTGTCTTTTCTATTTTGAGAAAACGACAAAACCAAAAATGTTGAATACCTATATAATTCGGTCGCAAAATAAGATACGACTTTGCTCTGAACGGCTATATCCCTCCACCATCATTTCATTAAAACGTTTATGACACAATTATTTTTTTTAGCATCGTGTTGAAAATGGTCGGTAATCTACAGCAGCTCCAGACGCGAAGTTCAAGAATGTTACGATGTATAAGAAGAGTCTCAATATTTATTTTTTTATACTATATAAATTACACTTTAAAATAAAAATAATATTCGTCATTACTTATGTACAAACGTCGCATAAACGTGATATTTGGCCAGGTTTCGAAATTGTGAAAAATCATTTAGGGGTTGCTAATAAAAAAAATCAACTACGTATTGGTGACCATAGCACGATCTGCACATAAATATCAAATTGTTTGAAGTAAAATTCTGCGAGTACATAAAATAATAAAGTTGAAATAAAACCGATTATTAACATAGCGCACTAAATTATATACAAGGTAAGAAACCGCGACATAATGATATATTATTGTTATATCATTATTACTGTTAATGTGCAGTACCGTATTTTTCGATGACTTTAACGACGGAATCGGCGAACGTGGACCTGCCCTCGGACGACTCGGCGACGACGCTGAAATATTGCGAGTTTTCCCATCCGCCCACGGCGAACATGATCTTGACGTGAGGAAACGACTCGGCCAGGTCCATGAGACGTTCCAGCCTGTCCCGGGACTGCTTCGTTTCGGCCTCCACGTCGGCGCTGTGCACGATGTCCGGCGAACCTACGTCGACTGTCCCGTCGCCACGCATCTCCAGGAACGCGTAAATCACGTGCGTGAGCTTGGCCAATGCCTGGCCGTCCATCTCCTTCGCGCCCCACGACGTGTAATAACCGACGACGCGCTTACCACAGTTCCGCGGGTACTTTGATTCGTCGACGATTTTTGACCGACACAGCGGACACCCGACGTCGTCAACCATCTGCGCGCAGCACTTGTACTTGGAACCGCCGTCGCACTCTTTCCGGTCCGTTTCCGTTCTGTTGTAACTGTCGCAGCCCTTCGCCGCCCATGTGTCCAGCTGACACCCGGTCCACCAACAGTCCGCTTCGGCGTCGGCCGTAGGCTTTTTTTCGTCGATGGCGACGGCGGCAGAGGACGTCGCAGGACAGCAGTAATACGCCGAGCCACCGTCGCACTCCTTCCTGTCCGTCTCCGTCCGCTTGTACTGGTCACACCCCGTCACGGCCCATGTGCTCGGCTGACAGCCGGTCCACCAGCAGACCGCGTCGGGCTTTTTCTCGACGACGGCGACGGTGACCGGACAGCAGTAGTACGCCGACCCGCCGTCACACTCCTTCCTGTCCGTCTCCGTCCGCTTGTACTGGTCACATCCCGTCACAGCCCATGTGCTCGGCTGACAGCCGGTCCACCAGCAGACGTCTTTTTCTTTACCTTGTCGGAAAAACAAATAGCGCGTTTAATCAGGTCGTTTGCACTTGACCGGTTTACGGGGAAATATCGAGGGTGGCGCTAGGACGGTCCCGTTCACGTTTGGTATTACCCTGTCTGCTGTTAGACAATTAAAAATCCAAATTTCCGGTTTTTCTTCGTTAATTTAATAAAAGTATGATTTTATGCGTGTATATATATAGAATATACTTGGATCAATTCGGATCAAATATCTGATGGTGATGGTATTCGATTTTTTTTGTACAAGATTACAAGCGGAAACTGACAATTAATCGAGTATAAACCATTTGTGTGGATCACGCGATTTTTAAATTTAATTTTTCAAAATATACATTTTTTGTAGTTGCTATAATTTTATCTTGCAAACGTATTTAGTTCACATTTATTATATTGTTATTGTTAAATTACCAGAACAAAAAAAAATCTTTATTTTCTCGAAAACCAAATAATTAAGTTTAAAATTTATGTTCAATAATAGTATTTATTTTGTTTGAAAACTCTCTCCTTCCCATTACAATAATATGTTTGTTTTTCCAACGAAAAATACAAGATTTCTGTAATCTATACATATGTACTTTTTTTTATTTGCGCGTAATTTCAGAGTTAGGGTTTCGAAATTCCATATATGCATACAAAATAATGAAAGCCATTGAATTCTCAATATAACTGTTTCCAAAAAACTATACATATATTACGTTCTTAGATTTGCAATAGTAAATATGTAGACGTTACGTCGTAATACAAACCCGAGGGTTCTAAACACATTTAATCGCCCGTCCAATTGCACTTATATTCATTTAATTTATAAAATACGTCATATTATGTATAATATATAGGTTCTATATTCGATCGATTTGATATATAATATCGTGCATTAAGTTACGCACTTACGTTACAGGACATGTCGTGTCAAGATTGCGCGTGCGTAAGTACTTGTACATTAGTACCTTTCACGAGTGTATAATAAACGTCTAGACACTTGTCTGTAGATGGCTGTTTGTAATAGTCGTTTCCTTCTCGCGTACAATAACACGCTACAAACAACACGGAATGTCAAGTATATGAATGTCCTTTAAAACATGACCAGCTCTAGGAAGATATTACATTTTTTACAAGTAAATATAGTACTCTCGATTAGAACCAACAGTGTAAAAAAAAATTATCGAATAATAATAATAATGATAGGAAAATCACCGAATAATAGTATACTATTAATAAGAATAAAATGAAAATATAATAACGTGCGTCGCCGCTGAGGTTAAATTTCTGATGAAGGCCAAAATTTTTCGTATAGGAATGTTCTAATATTATTATAATATACCTGGTATAATATATATACATATGTGTGTGTGTGTGTGTGTGGAGGTTACTTACTAGGAATAACTGCAGAATACGTATGCAACGCGACGAATGACAGCAAAGCGAAACGGTTACAGTAATAATATTTAACCATATTATATGATCAATAGGATTTATTATGAGGACATGTTACTGTTTTAAAAATGTTTTGAATTATCACGTCGCGGTGTATCTACGAATTTCGAAAACGATATAACACACACTATTCGCGTCCAGACACTGGTGTCGAGCCGGTGAACATAACACGGTGAATGTAGTGAATTTCAAAACGTATTCGATTTGTTCCATACAAAAAAATACCTACAATATAAGTAGGGATCCGGTTTAAACCACAGCCTTGAACTTCTTCGTCGGTTTACGCGTCGTATTGTCAATGCGAAGACAAATTAATATCTGATTGTTGTGACTATGGCCGTTCCATAGAGGTTTCAATATAATATGTATAATAGGTTTCTATTATACAGGACCGTAGATACTTTACGGTACACGACGACGCGTAAACAATTACCACAACTACATTTTGTAAACTCCGGTATAACCGACCTGAACCAACGTGACTACCTATTCGTATAAACATGTTATCATCAACTCAGAGAAAGTTTTGGTATTTTGTGAGATCCGTGCGATGAGACCAATCGATCAGTTTCACGATCGTGTACTACAGTGGATTTCCATAAGTATACTTGTGGGTTCACCATGGGTTTTTTGTGAAAGTATGTGCAAATACTACCTCTCTTTCGCTTTTATACATATTTCAGTGTCCCCCTCCGAATTTTTCTAAATGGAGAGCTGAGGACTGGATGGTCAGGGATTCATTTTTACTTGTTAAGGTTAAAATGTTATCGCAAAAACAAGTGTTGTTATCACAGCAAAAATGATATCCCATTTGACGTTTTATAATAGGTTTATATTCCCATGAAAATAAATAATCGTATCTAAACAAGGCGCTTTAATTTTTGAGCTATATCAGTTGTGTTCGGTAATTATTTATGCTTGACCCAACATGCTTAAAGATGAATATAAAAGGATAAAGGAAAAATGAAAACCAAGTAAATTCTTTATAATAAGATAAGCAAAACTGTCATCACTTATTTAATCATTCATATGAATATATTTAAAAATATTTTTATTATTTTTATATGTATACATATATATTTTATGATTATTTATGCTTGTATTATTAAAATTACAGTTGCAATTGTGTGTGGGAGAGGAGTGATTCCTTCCACAAGTTGACAAGAAATTTTAGTTTTTTGGAACATAAATCTTTAACACATTTTTGCATCCCTCTACTAATTTTTTCTTATATAACAGAAAAAAAAATTACACTACATTGTAATTACTTTAAAACCATTAACACCGGAAAAAAAAAATAGACAATTCATTACACTTATAAATATTAATTTGTTGAAAACGATTTTCCTACATTCATATGAAATATATTGACTGATACAGTTGCAGCATCGCGTGAGACAATATCTTTAGTAAAACGTGTCAGTTCCGTGGTCGCTCGGTGCAACATTGATACTTGAAGCCACCCTCGCACTCCATCTTCTGATTTTCCGTTCGATTGTAATTGTCACAGCCTTTGACAGCCCACGTGTTCGACTGACATCCCGTCCACCAGCAGTCTTCATCCACTGGACAACAATAATACTCAGAACCACCTGCGCAGTCCCTAATGTTGTGTTCTGACCGTTTGTATTGTTTACATCCCGTGACAGCCCAAGTTTTTGGCTGACATCCGGTCCACCAACAGGCTTCTTTACCTACATTGTTTCAATAAAAGGGTATGGCAATACACACCGTACGCACGATAAATAATTTTTTGTCAATCGCCAGAAAATATGTAATATGTATATTATAAATTCTGACATATGTAATTTTCCTATTGGAAACAAATGTCACCCAGGCATTGTCTGTATATACGTATGCATTGTTGAAAAACAAGATTGAAATATTCATCGATTTAAATGTATAAAAAAGTATATATACATAATATGTACTGTATACGAATTTGAAGTATAATGTAGCACTATAACATTGTGCGGGAAAACAAAACGATCATTTATGTATTGAATTATATATATTATTCGATTATTACGATTTATCGTATCTAAATATATGGTACTCACATTCAGAAGCTGTAGTATACATTTGTAACATTATAATGGTAAACAAAACGACGCGATTATAGGAGTACAACATTATATTTGCGTATAAATAAAATTGTATATTTTCGAAAATAATATGAGACTTAAATAAAAAAAGAGCGTTGGCTGCGTAACTATTGTCGGGTACGAATTGCTACACAGACGAGAATGTTCGTGATTGTTTTACACAAATATAATTCGCGATTATGGGGAATTAACGAAAAAACCCATTAGATTGTTTACAAATAGGAATTGCAATAATATATCGATATTTTATGTCGATATATCTTCAATTTTTAAATCGATACTACCTCATCAATATATCGAAGATTTTGATATTCAAGCAAGTATGTAATACAAATAATATTTAATCCAGTATTCGAGTCTCATAATTGCGTAGTACACTTGTACAGGGATTCCATGGAGTTTAGGTATATAATATATATTATATAAATTAATTAATTTAACATTTTCTAAGTTTAGGAATAGAATTTTAGGAAACAGATTGAATAAATTACTTTTTTAAACTCTATTGATGATCTTTGGTTCACCAATTTGTAACTTAGTTATATATATATATATATATATATATGCATATATTTTTTTATATTTTATTATATATAATTTGTTTTATATAGGTTTTGATAAATTAATTTGTTATCTTTTATTATTCGGAGTTTCAAAAATTTTCATACATATTGATTACATTGTGGTCGATATATCGATATACCGATAGTTTTCGATTTTTTGGCATCTCTATTTACAAAATAATAAAATACAACCAACAACGGCGTAGCAAAATCCGGTTTATGACACAATAACCTTAAACCTTGACACTGGTTTTCGTGTACACGTCGTAAATGTATATTATATAAAGACGTCGTTCGATCGTATATATATATATATATCTCATTTTCAAAATTATTCTTAAGATTTTCCCGAAATTTGGAGAATACATGGAAATTCAGCCGTAATTTAGCGAATCGTTGCGGTATTTTACGCGATATTAAGTTAACTCCACGTTAGAGATATATTTATTATTATTAACATTAAAAGAACGAACACGCGAGTTTTAAATACAAAAAATGATTAATATTGCTAATTTTAAACGAAAAAAAATTGTTTTCCTTGTACAAAAACATTTCATGTACAATTTGAACTATAGCACGCGAGGCGAAAAGTGAGCAGTGATCGTCACGCGCCAACCGGCCGTTTTTCCCGTTTATTAAATAAATATCGAATAGTGCTATAATTACCACTCGCCAATTTTAAAATGTGCGCCAACTGTTCCCACTTCTCCCAAACGTAGAACCTCTGAAAACGAGAATACAGCTGATAGAGTGCGTGGCGATTGCGGCTCACTTTTTGCCTCGCGTACTATATTAGAAAGAATAATGTCATCATTAATTTTTGAAATATTGCATAGTTATGTATGAAGAATTTTTTATTCGATTTTTGTATTAAAATTCGTAAAATTTCAAATATTATTTACCTTACAGATAATATATGTCTATACGAATACAAATTTCACAAATTATCAACAATGTATAGATGTCAAAATATTTTGAAAAGAAAGTGCTATGAGCATAATAATTACAAAATATCAATTGACATACAATAAAAATTTGGTATAAATAAATACAAATAAATATTTATTCATTTATTATATAAAATTATACAATTTAATTAAACTATAAAAATTTCAAAAATTAACATTCAATTTCATTCCCATAGTTTAAATAAATACTGTATCAGTCTTCTTTATAATGAAAACAAATTGTGTAAAAACAATAATTAATTTTTGAATGACACAAAATCTGTTTACAATCATACTTGTAATTTTATGGTTTTTAAAAACTAAAAATACTTTGAATCGATATGTAAAAATGTGACTTATTCTAAATCCATATACATTGTAATCCTATTGCACAAACGTTCTTCATCGTTGTCATCATCATCGTCATCGTCAATGTCTTCGTTTTGTTGACGTACTTCGGTCTTTTGGGTAAGCGACAACATCTGCAATTGCCTAGGTATTTCTTTGTCATAGTCCATATCCTTTGTGTGTTTTTCACTCATTGACATCCACATCGTATTATTAATTTCCATGTGGACTCTTTCGTGTACGATTGTCTTCAGCAACGCTTTAGCTTCTTCTTTGGTTTCCGCATAGTTCAAACACTTTTGCGCATAATGAAAAGCTTGATCATAATTCACACGGGTCAGATAATAATTTGCGAGGAACATGTAAGCGTAACTATGATCGCATGTTAGTTCATCAAGTCCATGTTCTTCGATGTATTCTAAAAACATTTTCGCGGCATCATCTGGTCTTTTTATTTGTACATACAATCTGAATACAATAAATTCCACATAAATATACAAGGCCAAAAATTACAAAAAAAATCGTTATTATAACAACTCACTTTGCTAAGCATATGAGTCCGAGTTTTTCATCATCACCCATCAGTCGTCCCTTTAGATAGCTTTGAAACGCCATGTCTATGTTGCCTAATTTCTCATATACATTGCCAACAGCAATTATCATACGACTGTCAAATGGTTTTAACAACTGTGCTTGTTTGAAAAAATAAAGGCTGTGCTTAAACATACCAATGATTTCATATGTTTGACCCAAACCGTACCATGCCTTGCACTCATACTTGTTTATTTCTACAGAACATGTGATGTCAATTACATAAGTATAATGTATTAATGAATTGTACAATATTTATTATAACACGTACCCAAAGCTTTACTGTAGCTCTGTATTGCATCGTTGGAATTTTTAAGTTCCATGTATTCTTGGCCAAGCAGTGTCCACGCGTCCAAACATAGAGGGTTTAATTTAAGTGCGCGATGGAAGAAACGCAAGGCCTTTTGATGTTCGCCATGAAGACTATAATAGTTCCCGAGTATGCAACAAGTTTCTACTCGATATTTATCAATTTTTACTGCACGCTGAGCAAGATATGCCAGTTCAACTCGCTGTTGTTGCACATATAACAGATGTGAGTAAGTGTCCATGTTCTCCAGACGACAAGGTTCGATCTCAATGAGTTCCTGGAACTTTTGTATTCCTATTTCAATGTCTATAAAACACGTATAACATTAATATACAATTTGTATAAATTATTAGTAGTATACAATTATGTTTCTGTACACCAACATCTTTTATTGTGGTAACAAACGGCTACTTTTGAAAGGAGAAATATGCTATCAGCAAAACCGCAGTTGCATAAATACTGTGCCACACCCAACATCTGTTCATCTAGGTGCAAGTCCAAATATTTTTGACAATAGAAAAAATGTTTTATCCAGTGATTGGGCAACCCTAGCTTAGGTAACTGCAACAATATGGACCATTTTTAAATAGAAAACAGTATTTTTATATCAAATATGTTGCTTATTTACCTTAACTCTGTCTACAATAAGGTCGCCAAGTTGCATCCACGCATGCCAGTTGAGTGGTACTTTGTGTATGGATTCTAAAAGCATTTCAACTGCCACGTCATATTTTTCTAGTTTAACGGACACCACGCCAAGTAAATATAATAAATACCCATCGGCCTTATTTTCATCTTTCAAAGTCATCAGCTTTGTGAACAGCTTGTCCAAACTGTATCGATAGTTGTCAACCATGGAAGGTGTTGCATCACTACCAATGTTTTTGATATTACTGTCTGCAGTTAAATAATCTGAATAATATCTCAGAAATAACGGTATTTCTGAATTACAATCTTTCAGCCAGAATGATGCTCTGCAAATAAGTTATTCTCTAAATAATGCTATAATAGTTTTCACTATTTGAAATTGTGCAATACCTTTCGTATTCTTTGATGTTGTAACATGTTTTCGCATGCAGATAAAGCTCCATTTCTTTGTAAGGTATTGAAATGCGATCGATAGCATACAAGTCCACAGGCCTTGCAGTCGGTTGACATTTGAGTAGATCATTATGGTTGAATTTCGGTCTCTTGTACCCTTCTATTTTTTTGGGCAATGGTTTGGGATTATTGCCTAACTCCAGTGATAGTAGAAGATCTGAAGACCTGAACGGATTTCAAACAAAGTTCGAGTAAACACAACTGAAGGACCTATCTGTTCCTATACGTACCATTGGAAGCTAGTTTTAAGTCCTCGAGCTAGAAGTTCATTCATGCTGTGTAACAGTTCTTTTTTTACGTCGTCCAACTTGGGCATCGCGCCGCCGATTTTCACGGCATCGACATCCATCACGTAGTTATACGTTTTAATTCCACCTTGTTTCCTTCTTGGATGGTCGTACTAACTAATGATATTTATTCGTCCATTGCCCGACTTTCGTACGAAAACAAAGTTATTTTTTTGGAATCGTATACTCGAAAATATGAAAAAACTATTAAAATGTCTAAACAAAAAATATGAAAAAAAATTTAAACTGACAATTTGATTGCGCATGGAGTGATAACGGCAAAAAAATACATAATATATTTTGTGATAAGAGGGTGTTTTTTAGCGATAAAATTCACCACTAGATATTACATTACTTAGGTGCGTTTTTATACTACAAAATAGAAAAATTAAATAAATGTAATTTATAAAAAGTTTAATGTTTGTTTTGTAGGATATCTGTTAAACGAATGATTAAGTTTAAATAATTAAAAGCTTTGCCGACAGCCATGCATCTTCCTTTTTTTTGTCAACACAAAACGTTATATATACATGGTTTTTGTTTATTATTTATTAAGAAATAGCTGTTTCAATTAGTTAACTCGTACTGTACGAAACACAAGGAACACCTGACAATGAAATTACAATCATTTAAATGTATTAACATTAATCTTCTAATATATATATGTCTTGATGATAAATCTATTTTAAAATTAATGAATAAATGTAGCGACTGACAAAGGCACACACAAAATCAACAAAATTACATGGCAAAAAAAAATATATATATATATTTGTTTTTGCCACATTTAGAGTATCTAAATCAAAAGCTGTGAATTTGTAGAAATGCTTCGTTTGGATATTTGATTTGTTACAATTGATGATGTTTTTATTAATTTCAGTTTTTTCAAAATATTTTACATAATACATATAAATGTATATTTTACCAATTATTATAATAATATGATTAGATTAGACATATTATAAAACAATCAAGTATATATTTCAGACAATATTTGTTTATTAATTTGTTGTCTGTAGGTACCTACATCTATTTTTTCTTAGACTAACTATTCATTTTTAAATTTAAACGCATGTTTGTTGAATTTTTGTTCATAATATATTTTTAGTTAAATTATTGAAAATAAATATATTGTACAAAGTCTTCTCATGCATATAATTTTCACAGCCGATGTAATAATAATGTAAATTATTAACTGAAAAATAAATTGATAACTAAATTGGTCAACATTTTACATAAAAAAAAAATTATACAATCTACAGCTACTATAACTTCAATTCATACAAAATTACGCTCAAAATATTTAGTACAATTAAAAATTATAAAAATGTATTTACTGTTTATCAAATACAAATATGTCGATTAGCAAAAATGTCATTAAATGCTAACAAATAAAATAAAGCTTTTAAACTGAACACGAATTGATTTTGAAATGGCAAAACAATACAGGCAATAAATGTTTAAATTCAACTTTGTGACATCTAGTGATTTAGTCATATTTATATTAAGTTATTCATATAAATCAATATTTTACGCTATATTAAAATACTAGAAATGTCTTTCAATTTTACTAACAATTCTGTAGTTTCATAAAAAAGAGGAATACTATTTCGTCCTACTGATAAACTATAAATAATTAATAGAGAATAGGTATTGTAATATAAAAAAAAAAAAGAAAAGATCAATATCTTACTTATACAATAAGTTTTTATTATTATTTTTCTTATTTTATCACAAGTGCACCAACAATAGCAATTTTATTAAAATGTAAAGTATATAAAAGCAATAACACAATAAAATACAACAATTTTAATGTAGTATAAAAATTATTATTCTAAAAATATACATTTCGTTGTCTGATCATTCACTTCATTTAAAGTGTTCTATACAATAAGTTACTACTTTGGCGCACTGTATACATTAAAATAAATAATTAATATATTATTATATATTAGTAATTCTATTATAAAATCGTACAAAATAGTAGTAAAACTGTTATCTATAATTAAATGGATTTTCTTTGGTGGTAGATTGTCTACATTAATTTACAGAAAAATAGTGCTTAACATTGATAATTAGATCATAGCAATGATAATAGTAATATTACATAAATATATATATCTTTATTTGAATGTATATAGAATGAATTTCCAATTGACTGAAAAAACCTAGTAATCTTTTTCTTGATTTGAGTGCGTGTGTAGTGTGAATGTGATTTTTTAAATAAATATAATAAGTTATCACATTCGAATTATTAAAGCTGTTAACTGGTTGTGCTACGTCTAATTGATTAAGCACCATATGTCACTTATCTAGTTTCTCTGCCAGCCAACTTATCAATATAGTCCTGTAATGGAGCCAATTCTCTACGATCGATCAGTACAAATTCCTGTTGAAAAAAATAAAAATTACTTTATTTAAAACGAAAACAAAAAAACAAAAACCCATTAAAACATTTAAATCTCATACTCACTTGTACGAAATATATGAAATGTTTGAAAGATGTGTTAAGATGTGCTTCTTCACCTAATGAAACAATAGAATCAAAATGTGTATGATATATATGTGCATATACCCTGAATAGCCGTTTTAGTATTGTTTTAGCAATGGATAAGAAATTCTTAGGAAAGGGAACGCCGATTTTTGAAGGAAACAATGTTTCATCGTCCAATTGATCCTGGACCCAAGTCATTAAATAATCGATGTATTTGGGAGCAGAACACTTAATAGGTTTCTTTACAGTCAGGCCATCTGCCCAGTGATATTCGTATTTGGGTCCAGCAGACATTATGGAACAACTATCCTCTGTGCAGAATTCTGTTATTGTACCGTACAACATGTTTATTTGGTTAAAAAAATCAACGGCTGTAACAAAATAAAACAAATATTTAATATTGAATACATTATGTTTAATTTACAATTATATAAGTAAACGATTAAAGGAAAAACAAATAATATTTCAACTGCAAACCTTTTTTGAAGGAAATAAAGTATAAATCAATTGCCCAACATCCTATATATGTATTCAAGAATGTTTTTAGGCCTTTTTTTTTTTGGAAGGTGACCAAATGTTTGCATTCGCCATTGATTTCAACAGTAAAAATTACAATCACATCAATTTTACACAATATTAGGTTCACAGCAATAAATTAAAAAAATAAGTACTCATAAATAATTTTAAAAACTCTGTAAAAATTAATTTTTAATGCATATTTTGGGGATATTAAGTGCTTACATACATGCATATTAAATAATTTTTCAAAATTACAAGTCCTCTACTCTAGTTATTAGTTTTAAGACTATTAAATGAGCGATTGAACAAGGATTTAATATAATATTAAAGACTTTACATCTTTTCTCTGTTGACTGTTATATGTAAAAATTATATACAATTATAATTATCAAAATCTCAATTATAAATGTTTTATCATTTATATTTTTTTATAATAATATAATATTAAAGATTGGTAATTTTCAAAAATATTGTTGGAAAAATAAATCAGAAACAATAATATCAACAACACATTAAAGATTATTATGTCTAAAATAGTGTATGGTTAGTAAAATTAATTATTATTTAATTGAGATTGAGCAATGATGACGAACATTGTATATAAGAAAAGCCATTCAAATACTATTAATGTAATATTTATTTAATTAAGTATGATAAATGTTTATTAATTGCATAAAAGAAAAAAATACTCAAAATATAATATAGAATTATTGATTAATAAAGAAAATGATTAATATTTCATGTTGAATAATAACAATTATCTGTCAGAATAATAATAATAATACAATTTGTTTTAAGGTTGGCGTATAAAAACATAAATTTGATATTAATAAATGATGTTGGGAAATGTTCAAAACAAATTCGTACAAGTTATTTATTAATGTCCAAAAAACGTAACACTTCGATAAATAACTACTAAAAACGATTCGACATTGATAAGCAACTACTTACTGTTGACAGCAACCCATTCATTGAGATCTTCGCCTTCGGGTAGTAATACAGCCAATCTTAGATTGCCCGAACCTAGAGTGGCCGCTGCGTGCTTCATCAAGTCGTATTGGTGCGTACCTTCTGGTATGTTCTTCTTGGGTTTGAACGTCTTCGATGACCTGCCTCCACTGCGCAAAAAGAAAACAAAGAAACGTATAAATTATTATGATGGTCAATTGAACACGTGTGCACGTATGGGACCACTCACAACAGGAAGCTCATTATGAATTTGTCTAAAACATAAACTGTAGGGTCTCTTGAAAAACGAACGTGACGAATATATTATACTATTGGGACAATAGGTATATCATATAATATGGCAGAAACGGTTACTAGTATTTGTACGGACTGGACGAAAACGAATTTACAGACAGACGTAGTGTTCAACGCGGAAAACCAAAATAATAGTATAAACGTAACAAAAAAATAATATTTGATTATTTGTGCAGTGTTAATAATAATTTTTAATTTGTACGCAACATGGTATTTAGCTAATATTTATGATTCAGACTGTTTGTAACACAATAAGTTTTACTTAGAAAAAGACAAATATAATAAATTGATAAACGTGTTAGGTTCGTCGGTCAGCTGTTTACGTTATACTTATGAGTGTACCACAGGTTAAATGAAACCAGATTGTGCACTTAAGGGATTTCGAAAAAAAAATCGACTCGGTAGTTGTTACTATCGTGCTCTCAAATTAGTGTTACCACATGTTGAAATCTAAAATTATTGTTTTATTGTAACACATATATTATTTTGAATAAATAAAATATATTACTTTTTATTATTAGGTTGTGTCTGAAGGGGGAAAACGGTTAGGTAATAACAGTACGGTTATTTTTTGATAGAAATATCCAAATAATTCTTTCAATAAAAATATTGATAATGTAAACATTGACAATTGGCGGTCAGTGTGATAAACGTATTGTAAATAAAGCGTACAATAAATTAAATTATTGTAATTAGATATACCACTTTGGGTGCAACCAATCAATAGATCTTATTTACGATTCTATTATATTAGGCCCGAGTGCACTATTTGGTTTCATCTAATCTGTGACTACATGACGTTGATAAAAAGTAATTTTTATAACGTCCGGAAGTTAGATACGAAATATTTTGATTCACGCGGAATATTATTTTAAATTCACACTTTTCAGATACGTAAGAAGACATAAAATTATTATATTTGCGTCTGTTTATTGGTCGATCCAAAATGTATCTCATGACGTCACTAACTATTTTGTATGTAAAAATTACATTTTAAATATTTCTGAATAATTTAGATTTTTTTTTTAATTAGTACTAAACATTGAAGGTATTGTTTATTTGGATTGGACGGAAAAAATAATATTTTTAAAACTTGATTTATAAATTATAAATATTTCTTCATACCTACTCAATTTATTTATCAAACAAATAATATAGATATTGACTATTTTATCGGAGAAAAGTTTTAAAAAAAAATTATCTTTACAATAATTACTGTTGTCGGGACCACTTAACGTAATTAAGCTGACCGTTAAAATCCGCCATTGTGTCCAATCCAATATTCCTAAGAAAATTTCCGAATTAAAACAAAAACCTTCGATTTCCTAGAAGTGGAAATGTTTTAAAAAAAAAAAAAAATTGTTCGAACGGCTTCGTAAACCATAATATAACGAACGATGGCAATATCGTTTGTAACGTCAACGTCAGACCTCCACACGTTTTGTTTATAACTGCAAACGGTAAACCTCCGTACATTCCCATTATCTGTGCAACGCGCAGTGTCCCCCCGTTCTATCTAATCGTAGCTTTCTGCGATTCCGGCTGCCCTTGTCGCGGATTTAAATGATCGAAGTTTCCGTTCCGAATTCGTCGTTCATTCAGGGTCGTATGTTGTCAGTGGTTTTATCTCGTCCACTCACCTTATCTCCGCCACAATCATTTCGAACGTGAATTGAATCGGTTTCTATTATGTAGTGTTGTCGTTTTGTTCGTTTTCGTTCGTCCATCAGCTCCGCCGCTTTCCTATTATGTTGTAGTTGTCATTATATTGTGTACATCATGCGGTCATGACGTTCTTCTTTCAATTTTTTATTAATATTTTTTTTTTATTTTACCGACTTCAAGCTGTGTTTCCGACGATATTTCTTTCAAAACACTATACAGGATTACACATTGGCTTCCACGAGACTGATGAAAATTCAGATCAAACACGACATGACCCTGGAACTTTAAACGATTTCTTTTTTCTAAGGTAAATGCGTTCTATTTGTTATGTTGCGCTTTGCGTCCGTTTTGAATTGTTAACAATAAGACGTATTATTTATCACTTACAAAATAAGTCGACATTGCAAAAATATACTAATTTTTAAAAATTTATTTTAGAAAGATTGAATGACACTCAACATGTGGTTTATTGTTGTTCGTTATTTCGTTGATTACATTAATTTTGAATACCATAAGTATTGAGCACGTTATATAGTCAGTCGGTATTTACAATTTTTATATTTATTGTAGGTACAGATTAACAAATTAATGTGATTAAACAATTTAAAATACATATTGTTATCTCTTTACAAATAAAAAAATAAATACCTTGTGTTAGAGATTTGGTCGGGTCATATTTTCAAAGGGTCAAAGTATTTAAAATGCCTTAGATAATAATATTCATTAGTTAATTGTATAAAACTATTCATAAATACAAACACTGATCGTTTACAATAACAAAATAAATAAATCGTACTATGAGTCAGAAATCAAATGAATTTCATTTGTTTTTCATTATTATTATTTTTTATAGATGTAATGGACAGTAGTAGTTTTAGTCATAGTATTTTATAAAAATTTTTTTTCCAAATAATAACTAATTATTGTAATACTTAGAAAGTAAGGACATTCATATTTTATGTTTTTTATTATAGTAGTCGCAAAGTTTACTACAAAGTGAACATACATTTCTACACACATCTGTTTTCAATAAACTTTTAATTTTAAAAAAGTTTGTTTTGGCTTAAATTGGTTTTGATTTTTAAGTTTGAATAGAAGCATACTTATTTCTTTCAATTGAACATATTATGGTACTTGAAAATTATTCAGTACTATCGCTTCTATTGAGAATTTACTGGACAACCAGGTTAATTAAGTAAAAAGAATTGACTACCATGCAAAACCAGTGGTAGTCCGGTAAAATTTCAACGGAAAGAGGTTATAACAAATGATACATAAGTAGTTTAATTTATTTTAAAAGAGTTTCATTATTATTGTTGTTATTATTATAGTTAAAACGATCTATTCATTTTTATTTGTTAATTAGGTATTTGTGAAACCGTCAACCAATAATGACCAACCACGGTGACAACAGTGATATTAATTGGTACCATGGAAAGATATCAAGGGACACGGCTGAAATCATCCTATTGGATCACAAAAATAAAGAGGATGGCATGTTTTTGGTACGGGAAAGTAATTCTGCGTCTGGAGACTATGTGTTGTGCGTGTTACAGGACAACGAAGTGGTACACTATCAAATACGACGCCACGGTGAAGATGCATTTTTCTCTATAGATGAACAGAACATTATGCATGGTTTGGAAACGTTAATTGAACATTATTGTAAAGTAAATGATCCGAGTTTAGGAGTGCAACTGTCCAAGCCCATTGTAAAAGATCCACCGCCTCATGACACCAGAAGGCACGGGCGTACCAATCTTTTGCACAGGGCCATTACTCAAGCCAATTGCAAAGTTGTAACAGAGTTATTAAAATGCGGATACCGGAATTTGGAAGCAAAAAATCAAGAGGGACAAACTGCACTGCATTTAGCTAGTCAAATGGGCCATGATCAAATTGTAGAGAAACTCATTTCATGTGGTGCCAATGTAAACTGTAGGGACACAGAGGGGTATACACCTTTACATTTTGCTTGTCAAAACAATTTATTGAGTACTGTTAAAATCTTACTGACGATTGCTGGTGCTAATATTCAGTTGAGAAATTCGTCGACTGGATGGGTTGCTCTACATGAGGCGGCAAGCCGAGGTCATTTAGATATTGTGTCTTTGTTATTGTCCATGAACGCTCCATGCAGGCCACGTACGTTTGATGATCTCTTGCCCATAGATCTGGCACGTTCCAATGGACACACTGATATTGAACGTATGTTGAATGAATTTATTCCACCCACGCCGTCTTCGAAGAGAGATCAATGGTATCATGGCAAGCTAGACCGCCACGAAGCCACAGCGATATTGAAAGCCAAAGATATTGATGGTTGTTTTTTAGTCAGAATGAACAGGCAAAGTGGCCATGTTTTATCCATGATGTGTACTCGTCAGTGTTATCATTTCCAGATACAAGATCGTGACAAATATTATTTCATTGACAATGGGCCATACCTAGATTCATTGGAACATTTGATACAACATTATACGCTTTTTCCTGATGGTTTACCAAACAAATTGGAAGTGCCCGTCAGTCCAGCAGCTATACCACCCCTGCCAAAAGGGTTTCCATTTACAATAAAAAATTCAATGCCCAAGCATCAAACTGAATTTAAAGATAGTATCGTCAGAGACGATTTGATTTTAGGTGATGTGATTGGTGAAGGAGAATTCGGTTCGGTTTATAGAGGCGTTTATCAAAATCGAGATGGATTCGAGGAGAAAGTAGCAATCAAATTACTGAGATATGACATGTCGTCGACCAATAAATCAGAATTCTTACGCGAAGCTCATGTCATGATGAGCTTAAATCATGTGTGTATCATACGACTCATTGGTATTTGCGAAGGACCACCTTTATTGATGGTCCAAGAGCTTATTGCGCTTGGTTCTATGTTAACATATATTCTCACACAACCTGAACGTGTTAGTCCCAATTACGAGTTGAAAATGTGGGCTGCCCAGATAGCATCAGGAATGTGTTATTTAGAATTGAAACGGTTTGTGCACCGAGATTTGGCGGCTAGAAACATTCTTCTGGCAGATAGAAATCAAGCGAAAATCAGTGATTTTGGCCTGTCGCGTACATTAAATGTAGATAAGGACTATTACAGAGCTTCTCATGGCGGACGGTGGCCGATTAAATGGTATGCGCCCGAATCTTGTAACTATGGAACGTTTTCTAGTGCAAGTGATGTGTGGAGTTATGGTGTCACGTTGTGGGAAATGTTCTCTTATGGACAGCAACCATACGAAAACATGAAAGGCGTCGAAGTGATTGACATTTTGGAGAAAGGAGAAAGGTTACAAAGAACTGCAAGATGTCCCATGGATGTCTACAAAACCATGGAAATGTGTTGGGCATACGAGCCTAAGGAACGACCAACATTTAGTGAACTGTCAAAAAGATTCGCGTCTGATTCGGATTATGAAAATTTTAAAGATTTCATTAAACTTTAATTATGAAGTGTTGAAAAAGACTATCAAAAAAAAACACAAAATTAAGAAGTAATCAAATCTTATTCCTATTAGTCGTAGATTATAAAAATATGAACAAATGTGTTTATTTTAAAACTAATCGGATTTTTAGTGGCAAGAAAGTAATGGATTTATATTTTCACAATAAATTATTGTGTAAATGTTTTTGTTTTATTAAATATATAATATGTATTTATATCATATTTGTATATATGTGTATACTTAAATATGTGTACACATATAGTATTAAAAAGAAAAAAGACTAATGAAAAATAATTGTGTTTTATAATCGAGAAATATTTTGAGAAAATTGGCTGTAATTTATGATTTCGAGATTATAGTATTAACCTTTAAATTTATTTCATTATTTTGCATTTTATTTATGTTATGTTAAATTTTACTGTTTTTTATAATATTTAATCTTGTTATGTAATATGCTTACATTTAAATTGTATATCAACAAAAAAAAAAAATGTTTTCATCCCAATGTTAAACTGTAAGTTTTTTGAGATTCTAAATAATTGTGTTTTTTCTTAATTGTCTTTTAGAATTAAAAAAAATGAAATATTTTCAAGGTTGCTCATGAATTTATGATAAGTGTGTTTTATAAATATGGAATGATGTTTAAAATATGCCCTCCATAAATTTTTCTGTCTTGTTTCTACGCTCTACTTTTTACCGCTGTGAACAAATATGATTGTGAATTATTTTATTATTTTTATAATTAAAAAAAAAAAAACGGGCCTATTCACCCTGCCCCATCTTCCAGTGTATGTATTATAAGTATTTTTTATTGTATAAGTTACCCGACATACCGTTCAAAAATTGTTTGCTCAAATCGAACAGTATATTTTAGAGATAAATTAATCGCCATTATTATTATGATAATGTTATATGTTGGTTATTTTTTTTATAATTGTATGAATAATAATGATATTATTCACGAAATAATAATCTACTTATAAACTATAAATATTTTACGTATTACTATGTTATTACTATATTATTTATGAAATAAATCGAGTGTTTGTTTAAAAACAAGATTCGTGTATTGTTTTTGATCTTTCATAGTCATATCGTGAAAAGTGAAGAAAAATGTGTTTTTCGTAAACGTGTTAAGTTTAGTACACACCTAACGACTTTGTCGCGGAACATGTGTCTAGAAACAAGTTTTCAGTGCTGCGGGACTGTCGCGAGACAAAAATCTCAATTCTCAGGTATTCCTTCAAAATGGGGAACATAGTACAATGTTACGCAACATTTCGTAATCTGTACGTGTTCCGGGACTTGTGTGAATCAGTTTCTACGTAGCCGTCATGGAGAAAACTTTGAAAATAATTGAAGATTTTCAAGCTCTCTCTTGTTTTTGGGATGTGACATCTGAGGAGTATAAAAATAGGAATAAAGGGAGGGATGTTATGGAATATCTCGCCAAAAATACCAGATGCCACATAATGAAATAATGAAGAAAATCCATAATTTAATATCTCAATTTAAGCGGGAACATAAAAAATTTACCGAGTCGAAAAAAACTGGATTTTCCTCTAAAAAGTGCAATTGGTTTGGTTACAATTCATTACTGTCTTTGTTACAAAGAACGGAATCCAGAAGTCGAATACTGATTGTGATAAAGGAGAAGAAGAAAGACAAACACTGAACTAAGTAAGTTTTTAGCAGTAAACTTGAGTACGCATTTTACAGTTAGTTTGTTTGCAGTATATAACATTTTATACCTGTATTAAAACTGAAGCATGGCGAGCTAAGTATAGACACTACTTACTAAGCACTAGTACAACCACCAACGTTCTGATTTATGTTGCACAACTGGCTTCGTAGGTGTAGACGCGTGACATTGTTTAGCGTCAGTCTAGGGACAATGTATCGCGACTGTCCCTGTACAAAGTCGCGTGCCTTTGTCGCTAGGTGTGTATTAGGCTTTAGGTTTGTTGGGAGTTTATCACAAGTAGGGTTACCATATTTGTCTAGGGTCTCGTCGGGCGTTCTAGGAATTCTAGTATGGAGTGTATAAGAATACTCAATTTTGTAATAAAAGCCATAATTTGCGAAATTTGCAATGCAAAGTTTCATTCGAGACATCTTATTATTTTGTCGGGACAGAGAGTTTAATAACGGTGACAGTCCCGATATATCGGGACGGATGGCAACCCTAATCACAAGTGTTGCAAAGTCCGAAACGAGTTTGTTAAGCGTTTGAGCAATTTCATTTGATAGTGTTGTTGTTTTCTTTATGAATTCAACGAATTCAAAATAACTTTTTTTCAGATCCCATTAATTATTAGACTGTCATCAACGGTTTTGTTCTTGTTGCTGTATATTGTTTATACTTTATAGTGTCGTCGTTACCGGTAGACAATCGCGCAATCAATTCGGATCTCCCGTAAAAACAAACGTTTACAACATAGCAATTGTGTACAATCCGTTTTCGTCCGACATTGTATATTAATTCCGTAGATAAACAAAAGTCGCTTTCAATACTCCATATGCATTTGATCGTACGTGCGGACGGCAGAGACTTATGGAATGATTCGAAGTCCAGTGTCACAAACGTACCGTGACGACGACCATAGTAGTACCGACCGTACGAGATGACATTAATGAGATGTTCGTTTTCTGCTCGCGTCTGTACGGAATATTAGGTACAATGTTGCGGCGGGCCGAAGTACTTTTCTCGACCAGGTTTTTGTCACGTCCTTCCACCGTTTTCCATAAGTTTCATCGAAAAATTAAAAGAAAACGAACGTCGTAATAACCGTCGACGAAGAAACGTATCTGTGGATGACGCCGCCGCATCCCGCGCACAGCGTAAATTGTTTTTCGAAATGCGTGTTTTTTGGCAATCGATTTTTCCAAAAATTGTGTTTGCACCAGTTTAAAAATACCGAAAATCAATACTATGTCGTCGGACGGGTAATTGTTTTTGTTGTTGATGTGTAAACCGTGTTTACGGCGGGAGTGATTCCGCGCAAACGTAACGAAAATATAAGACGAAAACTTGGAGTGGTCATGCTGGCCGTAATCAATTACGTGACGAGTTCAACTATTTTATTGTTTGTCCGTGTGGAATTTTAATTATTTATATTTCAACTCCCCCGTCCCACGATATCATATGCAACTAGACCTGTCGTATTTTTTTTTTTTTAAATTATTATGGATAATACGCTTATAAGGCTCTATAATATATACAGTGAGAGGAAAAGCAAACGATTAATCAAGTCTAGCACACTCTAAGATTTAAATGAAAGAAATTAATTTTAAAATCAAAATACTTTTTTGATACAACGTGTCGAAAAACAACGGGGTGCGGTTCAATAATGTGCGACTTTGATTAATTTTTGTTAGTGTTACAGTTGTGTAACCGGTCACGTCTCCATCGCGATACAAGTAGAACATTGACGCGGCCCGTGAATGCCTACACGATGCGTTCACGAGCCGATAATATTCAACCGTCCCTGCCGATTATCGCAGACGAAAATGCTTTCCATCGTGATTTTATGGCGTGCACGATAGTTACCATCGGCCGCTGACGACCTAAACTGACGAAATATTCATATTTGTGAATAATGCAGTGACGGCGATTGCGGTCTTTCCGCTCTAATATCGCCCGCCGGTAAAAAAAAAAAAAAAATCGTTAACATAAATACGAATATTTCGAATTACGGTAAAATACGATTACTTCCGAACGATCGAATATTTCGTCGAACCGATATCCAGCACGTTCGTATCACGGACATCACACGCGACCTTAACCATAATCGTGAAATTTAAGTGTTAAATAGTCTATTGGATGCGTTGTGTGACGTTTTCGTTAACAAAGGAATATTATCCCTGAGACGGTTGAATGTTTATTTTGTCTTAAAGACAATACATATTCGTAGTGGTTTCGTGCGGATCTTCATTCGTACATCGTCACAACATTCGTTCTACTCGAATCACGTAAATTATAATTTGATTTAGGAAAACATAATTTATAATAATATATTCGGCGATACAGAACGATAACACGGTCGAGCGTATCTTACATCGCACACCATACGTGATACCATATAACTGAATGAGGTTAGGAAAAACGTGCCGAAATTCTTATAATTTACATTCGAATGTGATAAAAATATGGCCAGTGTATATTGTTTTTGAAAATTAAATTTTTTTAGCTTAAACGCGTCTCCTATAAGCCCTTTTGTTTTTGTTTATTTTTCGCGGTAAATCGGACGACAAGTCTGATCGAGTTTGATATATAAATTTAGATTTATTTTTTAAACAGTCTTCGTCTACAACAACTGTGTGTACTATTTTAGTGGAAATTCTAACAAGTAACCCAGTAAGTAGTTTTAAAGTACTCAATATATTATGAATGAAACTGGATACATTATTTGTGTATCATTGATGAAATAGAAATGCCTTCAGATATTTAAGTTTTGATTTATGAAAAAATATTAGTTTTCCATCGCGCCTATTGTACGTTTTATTGTATTACTACTATTAAAATCAGTTTTCAAATTGGAAAAGAAATTATGCACTTGAAACTAATTGAAAACCATCATTATCTCAAGCGTATGTTAAGCACACATCTAAGGGTCAAAATTAGTTCGAGTAGGTTCAAATATTAAAAATAAAAGCTATTATTTGATAATTCCATCATTCTTATTTAAACCGCATATTAAATCAACACAACTGAGTTATTTTGTCATATAAATATTTTAATTTAGCTTGTCTTGAAGTTTGTATTTTTGTTTTGTAAAACTAACGAATTATAAAAAATGAATGTTAATTTACCTATTTTGTTTCATTTTTACTTGCCAGAAATGAGTTTTGAGCGTTATAAAGACGTCATTGAAGAAGGCGACACGGTCATATTGTATATCAATCCACAAGCAATGTACGCTATACAAGCTCAGTCGATAATGGAGAATCGCAGAGGAGAAAAGGTCGAAAATGTTATGCAAACCAAGTACGGAGCGTTGAAAATTTCATCGTTATTCGGAAAACGATTTGGATCAAAAGTGTATCTGTCCCACGGGTGGGCTTATGTTTTATACCCAACACCTGAACTCTGGACACAAACATTACCACACAGAACTCAAATCATATATACGCCGGACATTAGTCTTATTATGTTTATGTTAGAACTTAAACCGGGTAGCATTGTGATTGAATCCGGTAATTAATTTAAATTATTTGTATTAATTGTATCCATTTATATTGCATAATAAAAATACCACAATTCATTTGTTCCAGGCACTGGAAGTGGTTCATTAACTCATGCTATGGCCTCTCGAGTGAAGCCAATTGGACATATTTACACCTACGATTTCCACGAACAAAGAGCAGAACAGGCCCAAAAAGAATTTAAATTGCACGGATTATCAAATATTGTTACTAGTCAATGCAGGTAGTCAAGTTAATTTTGCGAATACTTACTTACACTATTAAGATTCTAATTGTCATACATTATTCTAGAGATGTTTGCCAAAATGGATTTAGTGATGATGTGATCGGTAAAGCTGATGCTGTATTTTTAGACTTGCCACATCCACATCTAGTTATTCCATTTGCAATTAAAGCTTTGAAACCTTCAGGTAAAGTCAGAATTAATGATCTTTATTTAAACTGTATTAATTTATTTAAATGGTTCTTCAATTTTGTGTCTTAATCTAATATGTTTAAGGAAGCATGAACCAAAGAAGTTTGGGGAACGTTGTAATATATCTCTTTCAGTCTTAACTCACACATTTGTGTGAGTAAATTACAATCAATTAATAAAAGAAGATTTTACAATTGTAACCCAAATTTAGGACTAAGCATCATTTTTGTGTGGGTTATTCAATGTAGTCCTAGATCCAAGATAAATTAAATGCTACAAATTTATTATATCTTTGTATAAAGTATTTATTGGTGTCCAAGTGCCCAAAACAATAGGTCTAATAATAATTCATCCTAATATTTTGTCAGAAAAGTAACCTACACATTTGTGTAGATCAGGTTCAAAGTTAAAGAATATACTTTTTAGGTACGTAATATATTATATTTTTTTTAAGAAAATTATTTGATATATTATTTAAATTCATTAAATTTAATTCTACATGTGGCAATATTAATTGGTAAGTGAGGTCCATTAATATTCCCTGGTAACGATTAAAATGGTGTTTGAGACAACCCAATACTTGAAACAGTCACATTTTGAGTTGGATATTGATTCATTTGTTGTTCTGGGGATGACATAATAAGCGCATTATTTTGATCTATCGTAGAAACAACTGGTATGATTTCAGTTTCATGAGAATCTTCATTATCATCAATCCAATATTTTTCATATTATTTGGTTGCCAAGTATGATCAGCGTCTAAATCATCTCCATCGTCAAGTTCAAAATCTGAATCATCACTTAATTTAGCTAATATTGAAATAGTATTCACATTTAACTTTACACGATACATATTTCGACTATAAATATTAAATAATAAATAATATTATGTTGTGTGACATAAAACTTTACTGGAAAACTAAACATGCACAAAAGTGTGGGTATATTAGATTCAACTTACTCACACGCATGTTTAAAAAACTAATTAAATACACAATAATTGTAAACTAAATGTTTACCTACAACAATGATATGATAACCCCTGTGACGTATTATGACGAAAACACGTTCCATATCGATAGCAGCAACGATGGGCATGATAGCAAAAAAATCCCATAAAATAAAGTTATTAAGAGACATTTTCTTCTGTATTTTTCACGTTCACAACCGGTAACACGTACAATAGTGTGATTCAGGTTTGAACACTGTCTCTTTTTCTAAATTAAATGCAAATTTTTAAAAGGAACCATCATATTTAAAGGGGTTAGTCCATAATGTGAAAAACAATAGAAATTATTCCGGGACAATAGCTATATTAGTAATACACACAAAAGTGATGGTTAGATGAATATGACTACAAAATTAAATTTTTTCTTCAGGTTGAAAGGGATATATTAATGAATGATGGTAATCTAGCAAAAACTGAATACTAAGTTATGTTAAAAATTTAAAGGGTTGACTTTGCTATTTAATTATTTAAACCTTTTTCAAATTTTATTATATGTAAAATGTTAAAAAATTATAATGACTTGGTTTGAATAAAAAATACAATTACGCCACTAAAATTATGCAGTACTATTTATTGATTTGCTATAACAATGAAATATGCTTGAAACGAATCTTATTTAGTAAAAATGAAACATTTTGGCACTAAAATAAGTTAAATCATGATTAAAATTTAATTATTGATCAATGATATCAAAGAGAATAACAATATCTAACAATTTTAAAATAAAAAAATTGTCAAATATAATATTTTATGACTAATATATATTTTTTGATCTTATTATTATATTTATAATGTATAATATTTAATAATTTAATTTAAAATATATTCTTATATATACCGATGATTGGTGAAATGAATTTCAGATATATGATTGTGAAACATCAAACATTTTATAGACTCATCTCAAGTTTTAACATATCTTAATATGACATATACACGTATTGGTTTAAAAGAGTTTTACTATATTTATGTAAACGAATGAAAGTTATTAGTAATATAGTAGGAAGTATTTGCTTAATATTACGATTATTATTTTTTATTAAAATTCATAATTTAGATCATTTTTATATTTTAAGAGCTGGCATTTTAATAGAAGCTTAGATATACACTATTCTAATAATATTTAGAAAATGTCATCATTTTTTTGTATTGAGTTTGAATTTTGAGTGAAATAGATTTCCACGTTTCATTTATTACGGTTTTAGATATCATCGATCGACATCTCACGATTTTTATCTTTTGATCTGAAAAAAATCAAAGTGTGACGAATTGTTTTTGTCGATCCAAAATTGAGTGAGTTCAATCACATATTTTCAATGTTCACCGACCACGAATTATTTCTAGCAATATTTTCTCAATTTCGAAATATTTTGTTTCACTCATTATTGAATTGTTCAAATTGAATTACCGTATACACGTATTTTCAATGAGATCACGATTAACTTTAGGGCGTTAATATTACATCCCCAAGTATATTCACGTCAACGTGACGCGGATATTTAAAAAAGCGGTTTTCGTATTTTATTCTGAGCGTGCTCGTTCGTCGAATATTTCGCCGAGATAAAATTTTAAAGGATAAAGCGATGTTTTTGACCAATTCGTGTACCATATAAATCTGTATACGTATACACGTTCGACGACCGTTCTTATGTTATAACGACTTGTAATAGTATATAAACGGCTCGTATAGAGTATATATATAAAATCAATGTCTACTCAAATACCTTATTTCCATTATACGCGTGCAAGAGAACTGCTAGCCACCTTGGTACATTAGTTTCGTTTCTATCGATAATTCCTTTGTGTTTTTTAAAAATTTTATTTCTCCGACTGTATATAATGCAGTTGTATCCAGCCTGAGTCATGGCGTATAATTATTATGTATAGATCTCGAAAAATGCTTTACGCACAACCTATACATAATATGTGTAGTATACGAAGTCTTCGAAAAAACCGTCCTGGTCAAATAATAATATATAATTGTTGTTCCCGGTCAGTTGTATTAGAGACGGGCATATATGTATTATGATGGCAAGACCGAGATAAAACAATTATTAACATTACACAATAAGCTACTGTATTCAATGTGTATGAATATGATAATAATAATAATAATAATAATAATAATATTAGTAATAACGTGTTTACTCGATTTCACAGACGGACTTTAAAACCACCCATCACATAACCGACTTCGTTGTGTATATATAGCGTCTCCTTACGTCGAGTATGTATATACATGTATATATATATATATATATGTATATATATGTATAAGCATTTTTTTTAACTCCTAGTTTCGAAAATAGCCAGTTCTTTATTATACACGATTATATATAATGTGGTATGTAATATTATGTTTTGTTGAAAAAATAATAGTTATGACTAGAGTTTGGATTAAAATACTATGAAATATGTAGCTATACACCAAAAATGTTCAAACATGACCAAAAAATCTTAATATTTCTTATGAATTTAGGCTAGCGTCTAGATTTGACGGTATATGTGTAAATTGTTAAATGTTGTATTTTTTTCTTGAAATTTATCGAAAAATATTTACAAAAATGTATTGTAGTGATTAACCGAAATTTTAAATCACCAAAATATGCGCATTAAATAATCGAAATGTGCCGTTAAAATCGTGAAATATGCTTAAAAAATGTTGTATTTTTAATTTAGAACACTGTATAAAAAGTATTTTATGCAAGCACATATAATATGGCGGATAGAAATAAAAGTGGAAATGTATATAAAAATTCGGACGCTATATTATACAATATGTTATGTGAAAACAGATCAAACTTTGGGAACTTATTAAAATAATATCTATACGGAATTCGTAATGTATATATATAATATACTTAAGATATATCTCGTAGATTGATAATAACTAAAAAAAATCTCTTTCGTGTAAACATACTCGTTCATATTATATAATGTATGAAATATACCGATCGTTTTTTAACGTGTCGGACGATTTGTGTGTATTATGTTTGCGACACGTTTGTGTGTACAATGTATATATAATAATATGAAAGGTCTCTAAAATTCGACGAGTGGGTTTTCGTGAGGACAAGTGGCGTTCGTATTTACTCCTTTTTTTTCTTTTTTTTTTGTGTGCCCTCGTGTATACCATATGTATGATAATGCGAGGTAAGGAAAAAATGGAATAAAAATAAGAGAAATAAACGCTGCATAATGTTAGTAATTAAACGTTGTTACCGCGGTGTACTATTGATGCGCGTTCAATCTTGTTATTATCTTAAACGGTTTTGTGGGGCGACCGGAGGAATGTCCGAAATGGGCTTGAGGCTTGAATATCATTCGGATTGAAATACGCCTGTGAATGCGTATATATATATATATATATAATATTATAAGGTGTACGAGATGCGTTTTGTGTTTTCCCTTCCGATGCAAATCGACGCGTGGGAAACTTATTCCGATTTGGTACGAAATGATCATTATGTATTATAAAACAAATGTATGTACACGAACGTCGAGATGTTGCGAAACCGTAACGTGTAATTGTGCGTCCTTAAACGTTCCAGAGACATTATTCAAGGGGCGGCACCGACATAGTTTTCGAGAAATTGATAATACGGAATTACATAACACCCGTAACTCGTCCACCGCGCGCACGCGGAAGAGAGTATACGCGCTATGCCGCGGAGAGGTGAACGGACGGGTCGAAAGGCGGCTCGAGAAAAGGTCGCGGACGAACAAAATACGAACAAAAATATGACCACGATACAGCGTGTGAATGTAAAAAGAAATACTCGCGGTCGAAACGTTGTTTTGTGTTTAATGGAAATCGGCCGAGCGTTCACGCCCCGGACTGCACGATGGGATCGAACCGATTCGTACAGGTCGCTACGCGGGATTCGTCCGCGCAGTCGCGAGACTGTATAATAATAACATCGGTCCCGACATTTCTCGTCGTTAATGATGTTTTTGTTTTTCGTTTTATAAAAAAAAAAAAAAAAAAATAATAATAATTTGATGATTTCAACGTTATTCACGAACAATGGGGTTTGCCGAACGCGCAATCCAATTATGTATACCGTGTAAGACTATTCCTAGATTTGTAGGCGCGGACGGAGTTAAAATATTCCGGATCATCCCACGTGAGTTCAATTCACAAACGTTGACTTCAATTTGTCATTAGTTTTTTTATATCGATCTAATAATATCCTAACGCGTTTCAACTTTATTGCGTTTTCGTGAACAACACAATTATTATAATGCTCTAAAAAGCGGTTTTCGTTCAGTTCTATGTATCTTTGCGACTCCTCACTTTAGTATATCCACTGCAATAGGTACCATGTAACCTAAAATCAAACTAATTGAATTAATTTTTCAATTCGACTTAACATTTAAATAGTTACAAGTTATAACGTATTATCAATGATCATGTAATAATAATAATATCTATCGTTGTCGTTTTCGCTATGTGTTCTTAGGTAATATATACGTTTACAATAGTTTTACGGCAGTTACTTTTCGTTCTCGGTCGATCCCGATCGGATTAGAGTGACGATCGGTTTCTAATAAAAAAAAAAAACCATTGAGGTCGATTTACAAAAATTATATGTCTATAGTTTGCTTAACACGCTAATGAATAGTAATTATTAATTAATGCGATTAGATAAAATATCATATACTTTTGCTCACATAGTCACACTGATTATTTCTTTATATGATGTCTTGACTATTTGAGTACCTATTCTTTGTTTTGTTATTGGAATAGGTACATATCGAGATATAACACATACGATAATTTTGTCTGAAATCAAATCTATTGTTTCATAATAATTTTCGTTAACTATTACGTCGTTTTATATTATATATATGCGTATCAATATAGAAATTATTTTAAATCTGTTTTCAGTTCAGTTGAATAAAAAACAATTGACTAGTATAATCAAAACAAATTTATGTAAAACATCTCAAATAAGCAAATATGATAATAGTTAATAGGTTTTTTTAAAAATTGTAATACTTATAAGTTATAATCACTATTTCTTTACACACTTCTATACACCACGCGTTCAACAAATTATGGCGCATTTAATATATTTTATAAATTTTAACATTTTTATAGTTTTTTATTTATTAGTCTGATTGCTTAATTATTCGCATATACGTTCAAGGAGAAATTATTATTTTTCGATCGTATGCGTTTTAAAGACATACAATACGCGTTATAATTAGTTATAGTGGTATTTTATAGTGTATACATAATTTTGATTTTACTAAAATGGTTTTAACGATTTTATAGCGTGGTTACGTTAAATAATAATGTTATCTTTTATGTTTAAAAACAAATCGTCTATACTTGACCGAGTTTAATATATACGACTTTAATTCATAAGTTGCTAAATAAGTTAAAATACCCCGAGCGATCATTATAGGCAAAACGATTTTTTTTTCGCATGTCGGTAGTGTAATTTATTTTATTTTGTACATACATACATATATATTATATGCATTAAAGAGATAAATAACATCAGACGTCAAAAAAAAAAAAGAAAAGAAATTAAAAAATTAAAAAACATTAAATTGTGCGATATGGTTTGTATAATAAGTATTATTCCTATCAAACTGGTTATGGATGATATGCACATATACGATATATGTATATGCAAAAATATACTGAAACGTGCGCGCGACTACTTGTACTGTGTTTATGTCCGAACTGGTTTGAATACGTTATGAAAGGCGCGATCTTACGTATATCTTTCTGCATATTTACAAATTTATTTTAGAGTTTATGTACAAATGTTTAGTAGTGCTAGTGATAATTATAATAAATATTGCACGTGACTTATTATTATTATTATTGTGACGAATAACTTTTACGATGACATTTTCCGTTACCATATAATATATATATATATATATGATTTATAAAAATCACAGTACTTTACATACGCCTATATATGTGCATGTATAAAATATTATATATGGTTGAAAAAAAAATAATCATTAAATTCAATTTTATTTCCGTCGCGTAATTTCTTCGGTCATAATATTCATAGACAATAAAAATAAATGATTTAAAAAAAAAAATGTTGATTTTATATACTATTCGTACGAATCTATCGGTAAATAGTGGATAAAATGTTTAAAAGCCGTAAGCTTTTGTGTTTTTTAAATCAATTTAAGATTATAATTTTTGAGTTTTTAATTTAACATTTTATTTTGCTTGATAATCTTCGTTATTTTTTTTAGCGTTATAAGTTTACAGCCTCTTCGCACGTGAATCTTTTATAAATATTGTATAATTTGATGTGGAAAGTGGCGTATTTTAAGATGATGGGAAAATCGCTTTGATTGAATTTCAAACGCTTTTTATCAACCATATATATTGAGTCTTGATTTATTTTACGTATCGATTGAAAACATTATTAAGGTTATGAATGTGTCAAGAAAGACTATGTGTTGTGGCTTTATATCGTATGTGTACATTGTACATCGATATATTAGTATACTTGTTGACCAAATAAGAGATTTGTTGGAACTAAAACAATTTAATCGGAATTTTAAATATATTAAAATATTTTATTCAATGCGGTTTTGTATGTAATATATTTGTATTTATTCGTTATTATTTGTGTTGTTTTGCCTATCTATATAACACGAGTACGTGTTATATTTATATAGGTGGGTTTTCGTATGAGGAAAATTAGTTGAACGCGAAGGACTTCGATGCAAGTTTTCGCCCCTTTTGCTCCATAAAATGAAGTCAAATATGCCACTGGACTCGAAACCGCTGGGACTTCATCTGCTAATGCGTCTACTATTAAACATCGTATATAGGTAATGATTAATGAATAATACAATTGATTGATATTTAACAATATACAATGATAAATCTGAGGGAATGTTGTTGCTGCGAAAATAAAACGGTTTAAATAACTTAACGGAAATTACTGTAAATAATATATAATGTGTATTCAAGGACAAATATGATATTTTATGAGCCCGTTCACTGTTACATGTAATGCAATAAAGTAATAATATAAGTTGTCTCGATATCCTTAAACATTGTGCGCGCGTGCTAACTTCACTTATACAGTTATACATGACTCGTATGTATATAATACGGGCACGTATCGAACTAATACAACATTGTCAAAGGATTTCGTTATACGCGCGCATCGTATATGCTGTTTTATTGGCGATTCGTTGAAATTATCTCTATACATTTATAATTCGAATATGTCCACGCACCGTTTCAATGTGTACTGTATTATATCAGGAATGCGTCTGTTGTTTTTTACATTATATACGTAATTTATAATATATGCGTTTCATATCATAATTTGTCATATAGTGACAGATATCAATGATAAAAGTTTTAGTGATTAATAAATACGTACAAATATTGTAATCTGTTATTGTAAATTATAACATTAAAAAAAAAAGTTCAAATATTAAATTAGTTTATTGTGTTATACAAGTTCTAAAAGTATTGTGTATACGACAAAACAAAAAACAATTGGTTAAATTATTGATCACTAGAGAGCGCTTTATATAATTACTCGGTTGAAATGTACTTTTTGAACTGGATGGCCAATATATTCATATGTTGTAAAATCGAGTTTTGGTCATAGAAAAATTATTCATAGGCCAGCTCATATACATAATATACTGCAGGTTCTCCTGAGTGTATATATATATAATTTTGTTATTTGTGTTGGATAAGGCCTAAGTTACTTTTAAAAAGTAATGAAATGACTTTAACGTTATTAAAAAAAAAAAAAAAAAATAATAATAATAAAATAATTTGTTTAATGGTCTACGTGGTCCACGGGAGATGCAAATGTGTTAAATATACGTTTTATGGGCCGAGAACTATTTAAAAACAACGATTTTTTACTTCAAAATATAAAGATTTTGTTTCTTAAGTGAAATAAAAGTACTAATATACATAATATTATTGTTGTAATATAAAATAGTAGTTTATCATCCATCTTTTACGTTGCAACGTGTTGTATATAGTCTTGAAATTATAATTTCGTTAAATCGATAACTGAAAACTGTAAATGCAATCACATGTCGCGTTACTTTCGTTACGTTATGTTACATGTTCATGACCGGCATACACGAATATCGCACGAGCATACCGTGTGGTATATTTTGTACGAGACGTTGGTTTTCTCCCGTTTAAAAGTCCACGTTATGTTTTTGGTTTGGAATGCGCGACGAAAACTATACCAGACAATACGGGCCGTTTCCGTCGAGCCACAAAAATAATAACACTCGTAATGATAGTAATGAAAAAAATTTCTCATCCGACGAGCATACGAGTATTATCGGTTCGGGTGTGTATAACGTCGTTCACATATTTTGTACGACATGTATACGGTGTACGCGCACGTGAAACAAAACGAAAAAACGATAAATATATTGGGTGGCCCGAGGACGTACGTCTCAATAACGAAACGCCGAAAGTCCGTAATACACACACACACACACGCACACACATATATATATACACGATGTATACCGCTGTAATGGTATGTGCGGTACGTATTGCGGTGCGTCTACATGGCGCCCGGACCATGGCATGTATAACATACAACGTGCGTGTGTGTATAGCATAGAGCTACGCGCACACAATAATACAAAATAACCGACACTATATACGCATACGCCGTAGAGAGCGGGCTGGCCGTATGAAGTATGACTGGCCCCCAACGTTAATTAGCCGCGGATATTTATATTATACGGATTATTATTTCATTTTTTATTGATTTTTTTATTTTTAAGATTTACGAGTTTACCCTTTTCTCTCTCTCTCCATCTCCCTGTGTGTGTGTATGTGTGTGTGTATCTCCGCAGTTCTAATCGCGCGCGTGTTTTTGAAGTGGCGTTAGTTTGTCACAATAATATTATTATATACGTATGTAGGCACTATATTGTGTGTGTGTGTGTGTGCACACATACGTGCGGCCGAGCCGAAACAGAGCGGTGTACGATATTATTATTTTTGTTATGATATATTTAGCAACTTGTGTGTGTGTGTGTGTGTGGCATATCAAAGAAGCGCCGGCTTTGCGCCACCCGCGAGGAGCGACCGACCGCGATAGGACTTTATCGTCGACCGATAGATTATATGTGTGTGTATAATATATTATGTACGGTCTCGCGCGAGATGTTATAATATATTATTATAATTGCGATTTATAGAAGCCGGTAAAATTCACCGCTTTGATTCGACCATTAAACCCGCGGACGACTAATTAGAGCTGCTATATACAATAATACAAGAAAGAATAATATATACATGTATTGTATCGATATTATACTTTTCGAGTCTGTATATTGCACCGTTGCAACACGGTGTACACCCGTCGGTCGGCGTGTATGCGACTATTTACTATTATTATTATTATTATTATTATTATTATTTTTTTTTTTAAACTTTATTTCGATACGATTTCTTGCGCGCGCGTAAGATCGTGACCGCCGAAGACGTGGCGGCTGGACGGAAAGAAACAGAGAGAGAGAGAGAGAGAGAAAAAAACGAAAAAAATTAGGGCAGATAATGAAATTCTTTGTGCGTTACCGCGAGCTATAAATTCATTATCTAATGCCCGAGATGATCGTGGGAACCATCGCGGATTTTCCCGTGTACCATAATACAGTATAAGCGCGAACCGTGTCCGTCGTTCGCGGCGCTGCAACGTGCAGAGACCGCGGCGCGGCTATAAATTTCAATCCGACGATTCCATCACGAAATCGGAGTACAAATATAATGTAAAATACGTATGATTTACCTACATGCAGCGTACATAATACTTGGGTATCATGTCGGCGGATTCTCGTCAAAAAAAAAAACAATATACGCATCATATACGTCTGGTAATGAATTGAACAAAAGTCATTGCGTTTGTCAGATCTTCGTGGGACACGCTGTATAATATATATATATATATATTTATTTATTTAATATTGTATTATGTATATAGGCGCGTTGATCCGAGACCGATCTCGAACTCCGATTATTCGCGTCACACGAGGTCGCGGAAGATTATTGCAGACAATATTCCAAAACGAGTGAAAGGTCTATCTAATATATATATATATATTTATAAATTAAATTAATAGCTTGTCGTTCGATTAATACACACACACTAATGTACGCGATCAATACGTACCTGTATAAAACTGATTGATCGTATTTATTATATACGTATCTCTCCAAAGCCTTATTAATATTAATATCGCTAATATTTTGTTTGTTTAATTCGTTTTTGTTTATAGAACGACGCGTGATGATGTGCGTGTATATATATGTGTGTGTGTGTATTTTGTATACACGTATATAATAACAAGCCATATTGTGACCTACTCCGCGGGGGATTGCACTCTTGTACAGCGGGTTTGAGAGGGTTAGAATGGATATTTATGACTCTCTGAGCCGCGTTTCTACGCGTGTATCGTGTACGTGTATATAAGTGAAGCGGTCGGAGGCCGAAGACCGAAGCCGAATCGCGGCGATGAGACGGTACGCGCAGGTACGGGGAGAGCGCACATTATTATATATGATATATATATAAATAATAATAATAATAATATATTGTCAGTCACTGCACTTGTGTTTGTGTGTGCGTTTTGTGTATGGCCATTGCATATATGAATAATTAAAAACGGAATTAAATACGATAGATTCTATACCGCGCGCGCGTGTGGTGCACACAATGACGTAATACCGTAACGTTTTAGACCCGACGCAACAATCCAAAAAAACTGCACTTACCATCATCTTGCTTGGATTTATCGAATATCGAAAATAAAAGTATAATATCTGTAGAACATATTCACTCGGTTCAATGCTGTTGCAACGAACTTAAAAAAAACTTATTTTTTTTCAGAATACCGATTGTATCTAACGCAAGTTATAAACATATAATATGTTGTTCTAAGACGAAAAAGTACTCTGTAGTGGTCAATAATTTAACAAGTTGTAGTAATTGGTGTTGTTGTGTTGAAATTGTTTTTTGAAAAATAAGAAAATATAATACATTTAACTTGTTTTTTGTTGAGTTGTGTTAGTCTCCCCAGTGATTGTTGATATGTTTACTAAAAAAGAAAAAAAAATGTTTTCTATATCAATAGAAATATTGTAAACTGACAAAAATATTACTAACGGGTTTTTGTTATTTCTGTTAAATAAAAAATTAATTTTACCTGTGAAAGTTAAATTTGTCAAAATAATAACTTATATTCGTAATAATATGTCTAATATTAATCTATATTTTTTACGAAAATCACGAATCTTGTCGCACATATAGAAGGCAAATCGTTGTAAGCGGTATGATTTTCTATCGATATGTTTTTTTTTCGCCAATGTACTATTGGATTTTTTAAATTGTTTTAATTACCGAATTAACAACTAGCGGATAATATTTTATATTAAGAAACATTTTTTGAATATTGTGCGGTATTGTTTAAATATGTTTTGTTCGTAGAATCGATTTTGAGAAACGGAATCGCGACACTTACCAAATAGTTATTTGGTTTTTCTGAAAATTTTGCGAATTGCCATTTACAACCATCGATAATATTACCCTGTAGAGTTATACGGGTCTTCGACAGTCTTTTTTTTTTGTTCGAAACATACGCCTATATAGCTGATGGTTTTCACACGTGCGTTATATATGTTTCCGAATACATATTTCTTTAAATTATATGGTTCTTACCGGACGAGAGACCAGTGTTATGGAGGTATGTAGACAGTTGTCACATACGCGTTTTAAGGTACACCGTAATAACAGTGTACACGTATATGTACATTTTAATGATTTTGTATAATTTATATGGGTAATATAATATTGTACGTTGGGAAATGTACAGGTCACGAATTTCGATGATAATAATAACGCGTTACTGTTTGTAATTACTTAATTTAGTTTTAATCAAATTTCAATACATTTTGTTTGCTATGTTTATGTAGGAAACGGAGATTTTGACACTTATTACGTGCATTAGTGAAAACCGAAAAGACTCACGAATTTTTTATGGTCACGCATATAGTTTTTGTCTGTACATTATGTCTATATATATATATATATATATACTATAATTCCAAATGCGTTTGTTGTGATAAGTTTTGTCATTCCAAATAATATTAATTATTCATAAAATGTGTCTCAAGTCACGACTATGTATTCTAGTTGACTTTTTACCAACGTGTAGTCTAAAAGTGAAAGATTATTTATTTTAAGATAATGAAATATATATATATATTTTTATACTACCGACTGTAAATTATATTTTCATTATTTGTATATACATGTATATATATATTCGTTAGTCATAATTTTAGTAAGTGTAATTACTATTCGTACATACAGATAAATATTGTAAACTATTCTGCGTGTGTTATCATTATGTATATAATATTGTGTGACGTGTGTGCTTGAATTATGACCAGCAAATTGTTTATAAATAAGAATCGTGTACCTGCGTTTATATTCTTTATAGAGTGGCGAGCACAGTGTTTATAATTTATAGGTAAATGCAGGTGAAAATATCCGTTGAAAAACTTGTCAAAAACCAAAATATCAACACGTGCTATATAACTAACGTAAGTATCCGAAGATGGAGAATTCCAAAAATAACACTCGTATACGATCGTGTAAAATTTGAAAATATCCATTTCGAAAGAAATGCAGTCGAAAACATCGTGCAGTAGGCAAGCGAACCATACGGTATTGAATCTTGGATTTTGCAATTACATATTATGTCGAAAGTCAAATCACCAGGAATACCGCGGCTGGATATAGATCGGAAAGAATAAGGAGAGTTTTTCCAGACGGAGAAATCATACGTTCGCGCCGAAAAAGGTCAGTTTAAACGATAAGACGGTGGTCGGCGGTTGCAAATTTACTCG
Organism: Schlechtendalia chinensis; assembly: GCA_019022885.1. Classification (NCBI taxonomy): domain Eukaryota; kingdom Metazoa; phylum Arthropoda; class Insecta; order Hemiptera; family Aphididae; genus Schlechtendalia; species Schlechtendalia chinensis. Next base: position 14,843,372 of record CM032343.1, read on the forward strand.
CGTACAATATTTACCTAAAAACTGTGTCTAAAAACGTTTTTATACGTACACATACAGAAATCAAAAAAAAAAAAAAAAACCTTTGGTGGCGAGCTGCGGACGCAGTGGACATGGATTCCAGCGGATCGTTCGATCTGTCGAAGCAACGGCGAATGATTGCTTTCCGAATACGATTCCGAGTGAAACTCGGATCATCATCTGTGGTTTTACGTAATTCCGATTTCGCACGCTCAAAACGACCAGCCCGACGAGCGCGCGTCACTCTCGGTTGTGAGCCTGCACCCGACCGTCCTGGGAACCCTTTGCCGGCACCTCCGTCAGCTCCGCGCTTTTCGGAGTTCCCGACAAAACATTATCGTTCGCGCACTCGGACTGACCGCCGTCCAGACGAAAAATCCTTATCTCGCGGACTTTGAAAGTGGCGCGTACGGCACGACGTGTATATTATATATAATGCGCGTATAATATAATCGACACTCGGCGGCGAGATAACGATCGTGAAAAATTGACGCGGACTTAAACGCGCGCACACGTCGCGCGACTGTTGCAAAGATCGTCGACGGATTTTTTTCTTTCCTTTTTTTTTTTTTTCCACGCATATTTTTGCATACGTAAAATCCCACTCGACCGGATCGTTATTTCGTCTCGTACGTTTATATGTGTATATATCATTTGCTCTTTCTCCGCGCACTGCTACGGGGCAGCTATTTTCCTTTTTTTTTTTTTCCCCGACACGCCGCTAGACGCGACGATTAACAACATTATTATTATTATTGCATTAGAGGTATACGCGCGTTTCATGTACGTATATAAAAAATTTATAATATTATTTATACTCGTAGCAGCGGGCAAAACTATATATAATATATATAATGCCATTATTATTGTCGTCGTCGTCGTCGTCGTCGTTGTTATTATACATACACACGTATATTGTACGGGGAGGGGGTGTCCGTCGCGGAGGAGGAAACGAGAGATAGTGAGAGAGAGCGACGGACGCTCGATAAGTTCTCATTAGCGAGGGACAACGTGCTCGCGTACACACACACACACACACACACACATAATATATCATTTTATCAGTGCGAATAAAACCGGGTATTATTTAAATTCGATACGCGCCGCCACCGTATAGTGTATTAAAAAAAAAAAAACAGAAAAAGAAGAGAAAAAAAACTCCCGGAGCCCTCGGATTAATTAAGTCTTATTTATGCGGGGACGTTTGCCGATGTTCCGTACAGATAGGGTTATCCGATGAGTGTGTGCAGGTGTGTGTGTGTGTGTGTATGCTCAACGGTGTATTTTTTTGCCATTACACGCACACGCGCGCGCCGCGATTTCGCTCTGTTGTCGTTGCTACTGGAAGTATTTTTTCTTGTAATGCTACTTGTTATTGTAACGTGTGTGCGCGTGTGTGCGTGTAAAAAAAGAAGAAAAAAAAAATAGAGGGAAAAATCGACGACGACTAGTTTTTTTCTCTCTCCTCTTCTTCCAAAGGCGTTGTACATGTGTGTGCGCGCGTGTATATTATAATATGTGCGCGCGTACGTCGTATACGTACACGTAAAGGAGGTACACGCAGATAATCTTCCTCGGGCTCGGCCCGGACACGGCGCGCGCGTATCTCCCTCTGCGTGTGTGTGCGTGTTACGCGCGTGTGGTGTGCACGCACCGCATACCGTCGCGACCGGACTTGTGCCGCGGCACACGCGTGGCCGGGCCGCGTCGGAAACACACGAAATTCGATCATTGTTTCGGGACGAGAGACCGGCAAAAGGCTAGTGTCGAGAGTCGACCGGGGGTCCGCCGCGGCTACGGTTTCGACCGGTTCGGTGTTGACGCGCCACGGGATTTGACCGGCTGTTGCTGAAACCCCCTGACGGTCGACCGTCCGGACCGATTTTTCGTTTATTTCTTCGGTTTGCGTACGTCGAGTTTCACTAGCGCGACGAAATCACAAATTGGAGATTGTCGATTTTGTCCAAAATTAGTTAGCTGAATCTGCATTTGTCGACAACGTTTACGTTTTCTTCCGTTTACAAAAGCAATGGTGGTGTTTTCGGTAGATACGGGGGTTTTTTTTTGTTTTTAAAATTCATTTACAACTTAACGTTTCACGGAAATAATTAACTTACGCGTATAACGAACCGTCTCGTCGTCATAATCAGTTATCGATTTTACGAACAAGACAAATGTACGGAAACGTACGAAGAATACATATCCACTACTATACCGTAGCGTTCGTTTTGGTTTAACGAATGGTCGGTCGGTTTATTGGTTGATCATGGCGAACGGACGACGTGGTGTCGCGGAGTCTTGCGACAAAAAGACTGAACGCTAGACGGACTCGATAGACGAACGTTCGGTGAAAATCACATCGGCGCGCGTATGTTTTATACGTGAACGCGTCGGCGAGTAAACGCGGACGGTCCGAGTGCGGAAGAATCGCAATTACTGCGGTCGTACGCGTAATAGATACGAGAATATATCGGGCGGCGGTCGTCGTCAATGGTTTGATGGCAAAGTATTTCACGGCGAGCGTGTCGTAACGTGAAACGGAACGCGCAGAGGATTTTCTCAAAAAAGAAGAAAAAAATAATATATATATATATATGTGTACGACCAAAATCATTTATGTTTCCCGACCGGTTCGCGAGAAAAAAAAAATAGATGTCGTACTTACCATGTCGTTTGTCGCGGTCACCGGGCGCCGTGTGATCGACTCGCGTGCCGTTTTTATGCGACGGGTTTTGGTGATCGGGTCTCGCACGTAGACGGATTCGTCACCGTTTTCCCAGCCGGACAGTCTGTCCGTCGTACACGTAGCACACCGTGTTTGTGTTTTACAACGTGCGAAAATCGCCGGCACACGGCCGAACGCTTTAAATTAATAATTTCCGTACGAATTCTATAAACGTTATGACGATGATAAACTTGTAAAGTATGCGTTTATACGTTATGTGATCGATCGAATTTTTTTGGGTGGGGAATTTTTTGTATTTTTACGGCAACGAGTCAATTATAGACGAAAACAAATATGTACGCACGCGCAAACCCCGCGAACGGTCGTCATCGTATTGTTATGAATAAACACGTACGTGTGCGTCGCGTAACCGTTAAGCGTTCGAAACCGTCAAAACGGTCCGGGACGAGTTCGCGTCGCGTTTGTCGTTTTAATCGATTTATTTTTCGTAAATACGGAATATTGACGTTTGTTTTCGATATTGTAAAATCAGTTTTAATCGCGTAGCTTGGAACTAAAAAACGAAAACGGTAACGGACCGTTTTTATTCTTTTTTGTTGAGACGCATTCGTTATTTGGTTTATTAATTGTTCGCGACGGAATCCCGTGCACATATTGTATTATTTATTTATTCATTTAGAACATTAACCGACACGTTCAATGATTATTGTTCCGAGTCCGTCAAAACTTGGACATGGTCTCGTGGACACGCGATAACACTGTATCGAAGTTTGTGATTTTTTTCTTTCTACGATTTAATTTCGTAACCAGACGGAGCTGACTTCGGTAAGAACGATACTTTTTTTTTATAAATTTAAGAAAAAACCAAAAAGTTTTTATCGTTTTTCTTGAAATCATAACCGCCCGCCGCTTAACGATGAACTTTGTCGTGAATATCGCAAATTTCCTCGTATATATATATATATTTTGCACGTCACCGTCCGCCCATACGCGTCATATTTGCGTTGTAAGAACGCGGCCCGTCGTGTTCGGGTGGAAATAATTTATTTGGCTATGAAAAGCGAGTGTCGACGGTTGTACTTGTTCTCTGCCGTCGATTTTTCTAGAGTCGCCTATATCGTCCGACGACGGCTTGTGGCGGGCGCCGCGCGTCGTTTCGAAATCGTCATGGTCCGTCGCCGCGGACCTCCGATTAAAAAAACAACGATAGGCCGCGATTGTAAATCGAATAATAACACATGCGCGTGCGCTATCACGTACGGCAATAATAGAAACCCGTTTCGCTCAACGAACTCTGAGGTTATGAGCGCGTGTAAACAGTAACGGCGAGTACAGGGCGGTTCGAAACAGTGTTCGTCGTATGTCGTTTCGGTCCGTCTTCAAATACGCGAATCGAGTATCGCTACGAGGAGACGGACGAGCTCGGCACGCTAAATGACGCGACACGGCCGAGCCGGGACCGCATCGTGCCGTCCGGTTATCGTGTGGCGGCGACCCGTCCGATTTACGTTGAGCTATTTCAAACTCGCCCGCACACGCGTTCGGCGCATCTCACACGTGACGAGATGTTGTCGGCGCATGACAAGAATCGGTCGCTCGATAACTGGCGACTTAGCTGTCCGCGGCGGTCGTCCGCAAAACGAGTGGGCCGATTACATTTGAGCGAGTTGTTTACTACGAACGTTTTGCGCTTCGGCCCGTCTCGGTTCGGTTTCAAAACTAAACGCGCGTTTTCGAAATCGAGGACGGTATACTATTTGAATCGCCCTGTGTATACGTGGCGCTGCGGACGTGCACACGCCATATATGTAATAATAATAATAATAATAATAATATATACCCGTTGTAAAGTGTCGCGTCCGCCGACATGGTCGAAAATTAATCACACTCCACGCGGCGCATTCTTTTCGTCGTCGCCGCCGCCGTTATTTATTTGCCGTGTATATTGGTTCGGTGACTAATCAGCTAATCGGATATTTCGTTGACAACCATTCTGTCCCGGAGCTCGGCGGCGCATTAACGCGGAATCCGATCCGTACCGATCGGTGATTTCTACTCGTAGACGACAAAACGTTCGTTCGTTTTGTGTGCGACCGAGAGATGCACACGTTGGCTTGGCGTTTAGAAGGATTCGACCGAGCAATAATATAATCATTTTACTTTTTCGAAACAGGCAAAACTGCCGTGCGAGGACGCGTGCCCAGTAAAAGTCTGTGTGCACGCCAAAAACTGTACAGATAGCTGTTGAACATTACAAGTATTATTAAAAAAAAAAGATCTGGAAGTTAGGTTAATATTTGTTTTGTAATATTTCCGTCTCTGTATTACGAAAAAAGTACGAGTTCGGATTCGTTTTATAATCCAATTTTGTTTCTGCGCTTGGAACCTATTGAGTGTACATATATGAAAACCGCGTGTCTAACGGCGCGACTTTGCCGTTCAGTCAACGCTCTCGTTCACGCGTGCCAAACCGACGCGACTCTCGACGATCCTCGCAAATTAAAATATAACAATAATTTACGATTCCACGTGTGTTATATATGCGTATACGTTGTACGTGTTATGATGTATACGTGTATACCGCTCGGGATAATATTTATATTATTATCGTATTATGGGACTAAATGAGATATCACGTTGAACCATAAACAGGATTTACTGGAATACGCGGTTCATAACACCAGTGTACTTATATTATGTATATGTATATACACTGTACACGTGTATGTTATACTTGCACATATAGGGGGGAGGGGGGAGGAAAATGGGAGAAAAACGAGTTTCAAATTCCATATATATATATATATATTATTATACTAATAATAATAATAATAATACGGTAATCAAAAACAAAAAACAAAAGTCTGGTAAAACGTTATTAAATATTTATTAATTACGGGGTAGGTGGTACTTATTATATACACTACAGTGTATACGTATACTATGAAGTTCGAATGTTATTTGAAGTTTTTAATTTTTAATTATTATGTAGAGCTGTGGTAACGTCCGATGTGTTTCATAACACATGTTTTGATACTTATATAATTATATGTGCAGTAATTGAATGCGCGTGAAGGAGACTATACCCCCGCGTTATCTTCTTACAATGTTCTTACCGTTTTGCGCGGAAAAGAAAATCACGAGTTATGCAATTCACGTGCATATTATTATTTATAATTTAAATATGTATATTATAAATGATAAATAAATTATTGACCTTTTTTTTCAATTTGGTATTATCTTAATATTTTTGTCGAAAAAATGTTACATGATGTAATGTAAAAAATATTTGTAGTTATTAAAATCCGATCTGTGATTTTCATTGTTATACGTATGCAATAACAGACGTACAAACCGGTGAACTGCCCTCTTCATAACTCCAAGGCTATTTACGATATCCCTCGTATGATTTATAGTTGTTTTTCTTTACACCTTGGACGTCAAGTCTTTTTTATACAACTCACACAAAATTGATTTAAACTCCCGATCAATTTTCTCTTAACGTTCAAATCCCGTCATCCTGTCTATAATTGTCTTCAATCAGCCTGTTTCGTAATTTAATGTAATTTTATTTTGTTTATTATTGTTTTTCGTTTTTCTATAATTGTCGAAACAAATAGTTTTATCTAATGTTTTTAAAAAAAAAAAAAGCCCCCCGGTGAGTTTTTGCAGTTTTTTTTTATGTTTTGGTATGGCGTCCTCTTAACTTAAATTACAGTTTTTACACTTTGACACCTCTCTGTCATGCGTTTGACTCTCGTTGTTTTATGAATTATTTTTGTCGTATCACCTGTTGAGTTTTATTTCTAAAATTAAATTAACAAACCGAATTATCGTTCGTACACTCGTTATTTTATATTTTATATCACATTTATTTATCGATATGCGTATTGAAAAAAAAAATAAAAAAAATAAAAAAAAACGCTCTTATTTGCGTTTGTAAACTGTCGTTAAACACGAACGCGCGCGCGCCCGCGATTTTAATCACGATTTTAATTTCCAAGTAAGACGACCGTATAGATTATAAACGATATATTTCATCCGGTTTCTTCTACACGCGCGTTGATATTACTATAGTTTTTATTTATTTTTGTTGTTGTAAAAACCACGGTAATATTTTGTTTTATCAATTCCCGAGGAGTCACTGCTACGTATAATATGTATATATTATACGTATGCAACAAACGACACGCGAGAACGCGAAAAAATTCCATAAATTACGCCGAGCCGATCTGAATTCGACGACGTCGATAAATCATCGATTGATATTTATTGCACTTATATAATCCTTGCACCGCGCGCGTACAATATAAAATCACTACCATATAATATACACGCCTGCACTACACACACACACACACAAACACACACACACACACACATATATATATATATATATACACGCACTTTCCTAATCGCAACGACATATTTCCGTAAATCATGACTTTCACCGACGGGTTACACATAAATGAAAATCCTCCCACAACTCGAAATCTGACTTAGATTCGATATTTCCATACACATTTATACGTGTTATTTTATTGTGTATACGCAACGCGCAGTTATTTACGACTACTGTTTGCGATTTTTTTTTTTTTTTTTACTCGCCTATATAGTTTTTTCGACGTGGCCGATTCATATATTAATAGTTTGTATTCGAGTCGTCGAGTTGCGCGCACGACCGAATGAACGATTCCCGGGTTCGCCATTTCGTACGTGTGTGGCGATGGTACGTAAAATACAAACTACAAAATATGAACAATTGAATGAAAATTATTTTTCTCGAGGAAACCCTCTTTTTTTTAAAAAAAAAAGAAGTCACTGGCAGTCATGGTGCGTAGAATATTTTCAAAAAACGAGAATGGATTTTTAACATAATTTCGAAACGCGGTAAAACTATCCAGAAACACGACAAATGAATAAAAGTACTACAAAATAATGAAATATTCGAAATTTCACAACAAAAAAAAAAAAAAAAAAGGAAGAAAAACCTAATCGCGTACAAATCCATAATTCCAATAATTGTAAAAACGAGTACACGACCCGTCGTCGTGCCGCGCTTATTATTTTAATCGAAATCTTCCGGACGTCATTTGTACATCATGTACGAGATACGCACGAATATATATTGTTATATCTCGTCATCGTTCTAATACGAAATGCTGTACTACGTGTGTTATAAAACCTTTTTTTTACGATAATGGTTTTCGTTCGCGTTCTCTTTTTCTCGCCTCTCCGCCGCTCGCCCGCAATAACGAGCAAATACACAACGTCGATAGTTAGTTACTGCTTACGAGTACCTATTATATTACATATACAGTATTACGAAATACGCACCTGACTCGACCGCCACGTTATACACTTACGAATACTCAATATATACAATACACAAATGCCATTATTATATGCACAGTAGTAGTTGCTAAACAGTTACTTGATTTACTTGAATTTACTTTATTTCACGAGCTTTGCAAACTACAAAACGGTTTGCTTGCTGTTTGTCCTTCGTTTTTTCATATGATTTCCTTAGTGGCTCGAAACTTGTCCGAATCTTTTCGTATTCGAAAATATTACATTCGAATGTTTTCAAATTAATCCTTAAAACTGCGATTGAATAATATTTCGCAGAGCAAATACGTTTGAAAATATACGATATAATTTATACATATTTACACGTCGAAATTGAGCATCCTCCATTCAATTGTAGTCCAGTTGAAAATGCCGTTTGTTCGAAATCTAATCATCAAAGGTAGGATAGATGTTACGAGATTTTTCGAATAAATCAATTTGAAAATGCTCGGTGTTACTAATAGATCTTGGGAAATTTGTATTATTCCCATCTTCTTTCGTAACGAAAATCGTTATTTATCTGATGTTCCGTCGGTAAGAGGAATTCACGGTGTTAATTCTGATCACGAAAGTTTGAACTTTTAATTATTTTTATTTTTCTTCGAACTCGACATAATATTTAATTTTTGTTGTTGTTGTACGTTATTATTCTTTAGTTTCCATTATTGTTTCATGTAAAATGTATCACTTTTTTATTGTATCTCTGTGAAATTCCGTTTACCGTATACTATTATTAATAAATAAATAAATAAATATATATATGATATAATTATTATTAATTCTCTTTACGGTCAGCATTATAATCGTGACGCGCCGCATAAAAAACGAGATCAATTTAATTTTCTGTAAAATATAAATCAGTAAAACGCATTCACACATACACTGCATATATATTTACCTGAAGGTACTTATATACATATGTGTATATAGTAAAACGATTCTAAGTAACGTTATTATCATATTTTGTATAAATATACGTCGACGGTTTGTTCAATACATACACTCATAAGTACGATGAATTCGACGTTAGTACGGGATATACAAATGTACGTTAATTGATTTTCAATCGTGTTTGCTGACATTCAATGGAATTCAAGACGCGTTCGGAATTATATAATGACGTAATGTCCAACGTCACTATCGTCATACTTACACTTGCATGTATAGACACCGTTAAGTCAACGCGGGCAGAGTAATAAGTGACTAATAATGTTATTTTGTTTTAATTTTTTGTTTGTTTTTTGTATCAAAAATGATATTTCTAGTTATTTATCAGTGTAGCGGCTAAGAGGCCACAAGCATTAAAAAAAAAAAAGAAATAATTTAATTTAAGAAATACTATGGTAGAGGCAAATAAAATGAAGATGTGTTTTTATAAACAAAATAATATGATATTCAATTAATACTTATACATATGTGAATTATATTGTGGTGCTATTTATGTTATACATGTCGAGTAACCTTGACGGGTTGACAATGATTTCAGTTTGCAATGAGTAATTGCAGTTCATCGAAAAGTTATTGCAATCGTTTTTTGACAAGATAAATTGTCGAAAAAAAAGATTAATTTAATACTTTCATTAAAAAAAAAAACCTAAAATTTGTTTTAGTCTAGTTTCATATCTAGTCAATAAAATTATATTAACTTTATGAAATAGGGTTTAAAAGACCAAAAATACTATCGTCATGTACAAGGCCATATTAATGCATGGGCAGACGTTTCATTTGCACTGGGGTCATTTACAATAGGAGCTTACAGACTTAAACTTGAAAATAATTATATGAAAATTTAACCTAACCTATCTCGCCTGAAAAGTGGTATTTGTGGGACAAGCGCTAGATAGTAACCAAACGATACCAACGAGGCACTTGATTGAGTCAAGTCATATATATATATATATATATATATGTAAAATATAATGTATATTATTAATTTAATGAATTATTTAGTAATAATATTGTTAGAAGAAAGTCATTGTATTGCGATGTTATATAGTTAGAATGTAATATTTTTTTAATATAAAATCTGCAGTAGCCATGAAAACAACAACATAAAACGCATAATATATATATATACACAAAAAAACAAGTCTATCTATATGTATGATGATGGTTCTAAGTTTAAACGTCGACTGATATCTAAAAAAATAAAGTGATTAAAATATTTAATTCAACGAGATTTTGTATAAATCAAACAGTTTGATAATAATTTTTAATACTTATATGAAGTATACAACAATTAGATATAAATATTGAACAATTAGAAAAAGGAATAGTATAACTTAATATAAACTTTCACTGTACCCAAAATTATAAATTAGTTTGTATGATGATAACATTTTTTTTTTTTTTAATTCATTGCTAATTTTCAAAAGTTTTCCCATATTTTCTAAATTCGAATAATCATTTATAATATTAAAAAACGTCGGTTTTGCAAAACCGGTACTCATATGTAACTGGATCTAATGTTAACATTAACCAACCGTTTAACTCCGTTTCCGCGATCACAGATATCAAATGAACACAAAAATATACACTGCTCGTCGTCCTTGTCTTCGGGATTTCAAGCTATATCAGTCACTATCTACTACTCTTGTAATACTGTTGAATCATTAAAAAAAAATATAAATATTGTTAAAAGATTGTATTAGCTGTAATCGTGATTTCATACGCAAATGGTACCCAATATTCCTTAAAAACTGTGCAAAATAGTACCAGGAAATCAGAAGCAGATACACGTCGTTTAGTCGTACACGTGTTTTCGTACGCGAATAGTATTCAATATCCATTAAAAATTGTAAAAATGGTACTAGGAATTCAGAACGCGGAGATCTGCGTAATTTTACTACGCGAATGGTATTCAATATCCGTTAAAAACTGTAAAAATAGTACTAGGAATTCAGAAACGGAGACGCATCGTTTTGCCGTCCGCGTAGTTTCGTACGGAATAGTATTCAATATCCGTTAAAATTGTAAAAATGGTACTAGGAATTCAGAAGCGGGTACGCGTCGTTTTGTCCGTCCGTGTAATTTCTTACGCGAATAGTACCCAATATCCGTTAAAAACTGTAAAAATGGTACTAGGAATTCAGAAGCGGGACGCGTCGTTTTGCCGTCCGCGTAGTTTCTCTACGCGAATGGTATTCAATATCCGTTAAAAACTGTAAAATAGTACCAGGAAATCAGAAGCAGATACACGTCGTTTAGTCGTACACGTGTTTTCGTACGCGAATAGTATTCAATATCCATTAAAAATTGTAAAAATGGTACTAGGAATTCAGAAACTCAAACGCGTTGTTTTGACATCCGCGTAATTTTGTATGCGAATGGTATTCAATATCCGTTAAAAATTGTAAAAATGGTACTAGGAATTCAGTAGCGGGTACGCATCGTTTTGCCGACCGCGTAGTTTCGTACGCGAATAGTACCTAATATCCGTTAAAAACTGTAAAAATGGTACTAGGAATTCAGAAGCGGGTACGCGTCGTTTTGTCGTACGCGTGATTTCATACGCAAATGGTACCCAATATTCCTTAAAAACTGTGCAAAATAGTACCAGGAAATCAGAAGCGGATACGCGTCGTTTTGCCGTCCGCGTAATTTCTTACGCGAATAGTATTCAATATCCGTTAAAAACTGTAAAAATGGTACTAGGAATTCAGAAGCGGATACGCGTCGTTTTGCCGTCCGCGTAATTTCTTACGCGAATGGTATTCAATATCCGTTAAAAACTGTAAAAATGGTACTAGGAATTCAGAAGCGGGTACGCGTCGTTTTGTCGTACAGTGTTTTCGTATGTGAATAGTACCCAATATCCGTTAAAAACTGTAAAAATGGTACTAGGAATTCAGAAGCGTAGACGCGTCGTTTTGCCGACCGCGTAGTTTCGTACGCGAATAGTACCTAATATCCGTTAAAAACTGTAAAAATGGTACTAGGAATTCAGAAGCGGATACGCGTCGTTTTGCCGTCCGCGTAATTTCTTACGCGAATGGTATTCAATATCCGTTAAAAACTGTAAAAATGGTACTAGGAATTCAGAAGCGGGTACGCGTCGTTTTGTCGTATGTGTGTTTTCGTATGTGAATAGTACCCAATATCCGTTAAAAACTGTAAAAATGGTACTAGGAATTCAGAAGCGGAGACGCGTCGTTTTGCCGTCCGCGTAATTTCTTACGCGAATGGTATTCAATATCCGTTAAAAATTGTAAAAATGGTATTAGGAATTCAGTAGCGGGTACGCGTCGTTTTGCCGACCGCGTAGTTTCTTACGCGAATAGTATTCAATATCCGTTAAAAACTGTAAAAATGGTATTAGGAATTCAGTAGCGGGTACGCGTCGTTTTGCCGTCCGCGTAGTTTCGTACGCGAATAGTATTCAATATCCGTTAAAAATTGTTAAAATGGTACTAGGAATTCAGTAGCGGGTACGCGTCGTTTTGCCGTCCGCGTAGTTTCTTACGCGAATAGTATTCAATATCCGTTAAAAACTGTAAAAATGGTACTAGGAATTCAGAATCTCAAACGCGTTGTTTTGCCATCTGCGTAATTTCATACGCGAATAGTATTCAATATCCGTTAAAAACTGTATAAATGGTACTAGGAATTCAGAAGCGGAGACGCGTCGTTTTGCCGTCCGCGTAATTTCTTACGCGAATAGTACCCAATATCTGTTAAAAATTGTAAAAATGGTACTAGGAATTCAGAAGCGGAGACGCGTCGTTTTGTCGTACGCGTGTTTTCGTATGTGAATAGTATCTAATATTCGTTAAGAACTGTAAAAATGGTACTAGGAATTCAGAAGCGGGTACGCGTCGTTTTGCCGTCCGCGTAGTTTCTTACGCGAATAGTATTCAATATCCGTTAAAAACTGTAAAAATGGTACTAGGAATTCAGAATCTCAAACGCGTTGTTTTGCCATCTGCGTAATTTCATACGCGAATAGTATTCAATATCCGTTAAAAACTGTATAAATGGTACTAGGAATTCAGAAGCGGATACGCGTCGTTTTGCCGTATGTGTGTTTTCGTATGTGAATAGTACCCAATATCCGTTAAAAACTGTAAAAATGGTACTAGGAATTCAGAATCTCACGCGTTGTTTTGTCGTATGTGGTTTTTGTATGCGAATGGTACCCAATATCCGTTAAAAATTGTAAAAATGGTACTAGGAATTCAGTAGCGGGTACGCATCGTTTTGCCGACCGCGTAGTTTCTTACGCGAATAGTACCTAATATCCGTTAAAAACTGTAAAAATGGTACTAGGAATTCAGAAGCGGGTACGCGTCGTTTTGTCGTACGCGTGATTTCATACGCAAATGGTACCCAATATTCCTTAAAAACTGTGCAAAATAGTACCAGGAAATCAGAAGCAGATACACGTCGTTTAGTCGTACACGTGTTTTCGTACGCGAATAGTATTCAATATCCGTTAAAAACTGTAAAAATGGTACTAGGAATTCAGAAGCGGAGACGCGTCGTTTTACCGTACGCGAATGGTATTCAATATCCGTTAAAAACTGTAAAAATGGTACTAGGAATTCAGAAGCGGAGACGCGTCGTTTTGCCGTCCGCGTAATTTCTTACGCGAATGGTATTCAATATCCGTTAAAAACTGTAAAAATGGTACTAGGAATTCAGAAGCGGGTACGCGTCGTTTTGTCGTATGTGTGTTTTCGTATGTGAATAGTACCCAATATCCGTTAAAAACTGTAAAAATGGTACTAGGAATTCAGAAGCGTAGACGCGTCGTTTTGCCGACCGCGTAGTATCGTACGCGAATAGTACCTAATATCCGTTAAAAACTGTAAAAATGGTACTAGGAATTCAGAAGCGGATACGCGTCGTTTTGCCGTCCGCGTAATTTCTTACGCGAATGGTATTCAATATCCGTTAAAAACTGTAAAAATGGTATTAGGAATTCAGTAGCGGGTACGCGTCGTTTTGCCGTCCGCGTAGTTTCGTACGCGAATAGTATTCAATATCCGTTAAAAACTGTAAAAATGGTACTAGGAATTCAGAAGCGTAGACGCGTCGTTTTGCCGACCGCGTAGTTTCGTACGCGAATAGTACCTAATATCCGTTAAAAACTGTAAAAATGGTACTAGGAATTCAGAAGCGAGTACGCGTCGTTTTGCCGTCCGCGTAGTTTCGTACGCGAATAGTATTCAATATCCGTTAAAAACTGTAAAAATGGTACTAGGAATTCAGAAGCGGGTACGCGTCGTTTTGCCGTCCGCGTAGTTTCGTACGCGAATAGTATTCAATATCCGTTAAAAACTGTAAAAATGGTACTAGGAATTCAGAAGCGGAGACGCGTCGTTTTGCCGTCCGCGTAATTTCTTACGCGAATAGTATTCAATATCCGTTAAAAACTGTAAAAATGGTACTAGGAATTCAGAAGCGGAGACGCGTCGTTTTGCCGTCCGCGTAATTTCTTACGCGAATAGTACCTAATATCCGTTAAGAACTGTAAAAATGGTACTAGGAATTCAGAAGCGGGTACGCGTCGTTTTGCCGTCCGCGTAGTTTCGTACGCGAATAGTATTCAATATCCGTTAAAAATTGTTAAAATGGTACTAGGAATTCAGAAGCGGAGACGCGTCGTTTTGCCGTCCGCGTAATTTCATACGCGAATAGTATTCAATATCCGTTAAAAACTGTAAAAATCTTACTAGGAATTCAGAATCTCAAACGCGTTGTTTTGCCATCCGCGTAATTTCATACGCGAATAGTATTCAATATCCGTTAAAAATTGTTAAAATGGTACTAGGAATTCAGAAGCGGAGACGCGTCGTTTTGCCGTCCGCGTAATTTCATACGCGAATAGTACCCAATATCCGTTAAAATCTGTAAAAATGGTACTAGGAATTCAGAAGCGGGTACGCGTCGTTTTGTCGTACGCGTGTTTTCGTATGTGAATGGTATTCAATATCTGTTAAAAACTGTAAAAATGGTACTAGGAATTCAGAAGCGGATACTCGTCGTTTTACCGTCCGCGTGTTTTCGTATGTGATTAGTATTCAATATCCGTTAAAAACTGTAAAAATGGTACTAGGAATTCAGAAGCGGAGACGCGTCGTTTTGCCGTCCGCGTAATTTCATACGCGAATAGTACCCAATATCCGTTAAAATCTGTAAAAATGGTACTAGGAATTCAGAAGCGGGTACGCGTCGTTTTGTCGTACGCGTGTTTTCGTACGCGAATAGTATTCAATATCCGTTAAAAATTGTAAAAATGGTACTAGGAATTCAGAATCTCAAACGCGTCGTTTTGCCGTTCGCGTAATTTCATACGCGAATAGTACCCAATATCCGTTAAAAACTGTAAAAATGGTACTAGGAATTCAGAAGCGGGTACGCGTCGTTTTGCCGTCCGCGTAGTTTCGTACGCGAATAGTATTCAATATCCGTTAAAAATTGTAAAAATGGTACTAGGAATTCAGAATCTCAAACGCGTTGTTTTGCCATCTGCGTAATTTCGTATGCGAATAGTACCCAATATCCGTTAAAAACTGTAAAAATGGTACTAGGAATTCAGAATCTCAAACGCGTTATTTTGCCATCCGCGTAATTTTGTATGCGAATGGTATTCAATATCCGTTAAAAATTGTAAAAATGGTACTAGGAATTCAGAAGCGGTGACGCGTTGTTTTGCCATCCGCGTAATTTCATACGCGAATAGTATTCAATATCCGTTAAAAACTGTAAAAATCTTACTAGGAATTCAGAATCTCAAACGCGTTGTTTTGCCATCCGCGTAATTTCATACGCGAATAGTATTCAATATCCGTTAAAAACTGTAAAAATGGTACTAGGAATTCAGAAGCGGAGACGCGTCGTTTTGTCGTACGCGTGTTTTCGTATGTGAATAGTATTCAATATCCGTTAAAAACTGTAAAAATGGTACTAGGAATTCAGAAGCGGGTACGCGTCGTTTTGCCGACCGCGTAGTTTCGTACGCGAATAGTACCTAATATCCGTTAAAAACTGTAAAAATGGTACTAGGAATTCAGAATCTCAAACGCGTTATTTTGCCATCCGCGTAATTTTGTATGCGAATGGTATTCAATATCCGTTAAAAATTGTAAAAATGGTACTAGGAATTCAGAAGCGGTGACGCTTCGTCGTGCCATCCGCGTAATTTCGTACGCGAATAGTACCCAATATCCGTTAAAAACTGTAAAAATGGTACTAGGAATTCAGAAGCGGAGACGCGTCGTCGTGCCATCCGCGTAATTTCTTACGCAAATAGTACCTAATATCCGTTTGAAACTGTAAAAATGGTACTAGGAATTCAGAAGCGGAGACGCGTCGTCGTGCCGTCCGCGTAATTTCATACGCGAATGGTATTCAATATCTGTTAAAAACTGTAAAAATGGTACTAGGAATTCAGAATCTCAGACGCGTTATTTTGCCGTCTGCGTAATTTCATACGCGAATATACCATTAATCAATAATGTGTAAAATTGTACCAGGGACTTAGAAGAGAATACGCGTCGTAAATTTTAAACCAAATTTTTGAGACCAACGCGTTAATGTTTGCTATGCTTATACCTATTTTTGAAATTTTGATACCGAATTATTTTATCAGATAATATTCATTTGTATAATAATTGTACGAATATTTAATGTTTCCATAAGCTCTTATATTTGCAATCGCGTAATTTTGAAAAATAATGTGTTATATAAATATTAGTGTATTATTGATAACCATGATCCCTTCGTTCATGTTTGTCCTCCGGCTACAAATCGGTGAGTCAGGTCGTTGCGTCCGTATACACGTTATGCGTCGGTCGTGGCCGGCGGTCGTCCGAATAATCGTGTTTTACCAATTCGATCCGACCACGATATGTCCTGATCGTCCCCAGATATCGTCAACGCCCGTGCAAACGTCCCGACGACGGGTTCGTTTGCACGCGGTGTTTCTGCGCGTTTAAACGATTACATGACGTCGTGCCGGTTGTTGTGTGTCCGCAGGTGGCGGGAGGATTTGCACGTTTTCGCCGTGCATCGAACAGGTGATGCGCACGTGCCAGGCGCTCCAGGACAACGGTCTGATCCATCTGAAAACGGTCGAATGTCTGGAAAAGGAGTACCAGGTGGTGAACAGGACGGTGACCACGTTCGCCACGGCCAGCGGACCGCCGCCCGCT
Source organism: Schlechtendalia chinensis (assembly GCA_019022885.1). NCBI lineage: Eukaryota > Metazoa > Arthropoda > Insecta > Hemiptera > Aphididae > Schlechtendalia > Schlechtendalia chinensis. Next base: position 14,860,580 of record CM032343.1, read on the forward strand.
CCGGGAACGCAGGTTAATTTCATTGTCACGCGCACGTATGTTCGATCGCGCGCTCGGGACGATCCCCGGGAACCGCCTTTGTTTGTTAATAACCATAACCGTTTTCCTACGCGTACACGTGCGTGGTGATGAAGACGACACGACCGTAAGGATTGCATCCTGTCGGCCAGCGATTATTCGACCGACCCCCCCCCCCGTTTAGGTTATGTTAGTTCCCCTTTGTGGCTCTAGGGTAACGCTCCAGTGTTGTCGGGCGGTTGTTGTCTTTAATGTTTTTTGTTTGAAAAATCAATCGACGCGCGTTCGCCCGATTCGGATGAAAACGAAAAACAACCGAGACCCCTAAACACGGGAGAGCAGATACAATAACACGCACGGGGAACAAAAAACACGGTGTTGTGTCGTGCGCCGGTACGGCCGGTTAGGTTTTTTGGTACGACGGCGCGCACGCGTTCGTAAAGCGTGGGCGTAGTGGCGCACACGCGCCGGCCGGGGGAACGCGTCGCGTTACGATACCGCCGAGGCCCCCCCCCGGACCGGTCGCGCCGGTAATTTGTTTTCGACGAGCGCCGCCGCCGCCGGTACGAGAGCACGAGAAAACTGGTCCGCGTCGAACGTTATAATTTTTATCGGGACCACCTTGTTCCGTTTTCACTGAGCCGTCTCCGCTTCCCCCTCCACCCCCACCACCCCCGTAGCCCGACGACCGTCTCGGGATTCCTGTGCGTACGACGTCACGCGCGCGCGCCCGCACTCACGCGTACCGTACGACGGCTAATCGTTCTTTTAATAGCCGGCCCGCGTGTACGCGCGCTCTCCCGTAACGGGTTTAGGCGTATCAGGCGCATGTTCGGTGACGCGACGACGACGACGACCGCACGTCACGTCACGTCACACGAGTGTCCCTACGCCGGTGTCCCGATTCGGAAACTTCCCGGTCCCGAGGCGGGGCGAACGAAGCGACCGGCTATTAATTGAAAAGCTCCTTCGTCTGCTCACGAATTCACGTTTTTCCCCCTCCGACAACGTTTTCAACGTTCGTTTTGCAATCAGCGCGAGTCTTCGTTTGTACGACGCGTGCCGTCGTCCGTCCCTAACGGATATTGTTCGTCGAGTGAATTATTACGGGCGGGCCCCCCCGTGCCTTAAGAGAGACTCGGAAAATATCCCGTAGTACGTCTACGGTAAGTGCCGGTCCTCACCGCGGGTTGTGGTGATAACCGCGCGCGTGATAGCGGTCGTCCAAGCGAGAAACAACGCTCGTCTACCGACATCAGTAACTTTTAACTTTTAACTTCCGTTTAATTTCTAACTTCGAACGGTAACCCGAAGAAAGCGTTGTTAGCGCGGTGGACGTTTTGGTCGGCCTCGTCTTTTATCGGCCTTTTTCGCGTGAAACCGTTTGCTATTATTATGTTCCCGTGCCGTTCTCGTCGCACGTCGTTATTGTTCTCTGACCGGGTGGCGAAGACGTTTTAAACGGACCGTCCCTACAGACCCGAGCGGACCGGAATTCCTTACGCCATCGTAAGCACGCGTCTGCGATGACGTCGCGACGTCGCTGCAACAAAAACCGAGTAGCGCAGCAAAAGTCCGATTTTCCGAACGCCACCGTCGCAATAGCATTTCGTTTCGGGGGGGCGCGCGACTCGGCGTCCGGACCCCGTGACGGGTCTCCGCGAACATTGCTCGTCAATATTAACACGACCGTAGGATTTGTTTATTTTACTCTCGGGAAACGTCTTTTATGAAAAAAGATATTGGAGACATGTGTAGGTTACGTACACGATATATATTATATGGAACCGATGACGTACGAGCGCGCGTGAATCACTCATCGGCGTAGAAATCGTTTTCGAAATCCAGTCGTATACGTATAATATATATATGTGCGTGTTTAGTTCGACGTACCACTTTACTTATAACACAACATATGTATATATATTTATACGGAGTGTTCGTACGCGCGATAACAATATACACATAACGCGTGTGTATATATATCAATTATAATGGAGCCGTAGTGGGGTTCGTGAACTGAAATTTTACCGTTATTGTACATTAAAAAGACAAAAAAACAAAACAAAACCGTCGTTAATACGTCCATTCAAGCTGACGACACATTTATATATGAAATCAATGTTTTCGTGAACGTCACGCGCGCCGGCGTACGACGAAATACCAACGAGTAGTCGTCTTCAAATGATATACACGTCGTTGTCGTTCGTTAAATCGTGCATTTGTACTGTCCGAATAATCGACACACGCGTATTTGTTTTCTTTTTGATATGGTTTCAATCGTGTACGAATACAAAAGAAATAATAACAATCTACACTCGTACGTGTCTTCTATATATATAAACACAATTATTTATTTATTTCGTATTTCCATCATTCACCTTGCACAGCGATTTTGAGAATAATAATTATTACCACCGCGTCTTGGCGGACTTTGTCGTCATTCGAGGTTCGTCGTAATCGATCATTGGAAATATCGAAAATAACAAGAACGAATCCATTAAAATGATTTGCGATCCGTATTCTCTCCGTCGGATGTCGGCGAACCGTTAGGCACTTAGATCCGACTGTGCGCGACTTTCGGTAATATAATGTAATTAGCGCTCTCGCGTTAAACCCGATTTTGTCATGCGATCACGTGCGCTTAGCTCCGACCTGCGGCTCGATCCCAACCGTCTTGGATTTTTGTCCGTAGGCCGTACGACTGTAATTTTTTCGTTTTGTCGCCGTTCTGACCGTGACGAACATTGACGACCGTGGACGAGGGATTCAGTACAAGATTCGTTTTAGATATTAGTTCAAGAATAGGGACGTGATTCAGTGGGCGCTGCAACAGGCAACACGAGAACACGCGTCTCTTTACACGCGTCGTGGTCGTCGGAATGCAGACGTCGCCGTCGCCGCGGTCAGGTTATGGGTTACGGACCGACAGGTCAGACGTAACCGCGCGTTGCCGGGGAGATTGATTCGCGCGCGTTTCGTGAACGTATCGTTTCAAAAACAAAGCGTGCGCGTGTTCGAAAATAAATCGTACGATACGGTCATGCTATCATGTCTTAAATACCAGATAGTGAACTTAAAAACAAACGCTGATTGCGAATATTTAAAAAATAAACGCGTCCGTTAAATCTAAATTACAAAATATATACGTCATATCTATGTATCGCGTTGAGCATAATAATAAAGACGGTCCATTCAATCGATCTTCCGAAATCGTTGATCTCATCCATGTTTTTGTCCGCCGTAGAGATGAAAGATTGCGTTCTGCTGATGCAATGGTCGCTGCTTAACGTTACAAGTATATTTAACGGAATTTTTATAAGGGCAATTTTTAAAAGGGAAGAGGAAAATCTGCGCCTGGACACGTCCCAATAACGGATATAAACGTATTTTCGTAACTTAAAAATCACATGTTTAAATTATGTTTTTTCCTCGTGAGAAAAAGCAAGCAGTGTCTTTGGGAAAAAACGCAGCTATTATAAATTCAAAACTTCTTAAAAAAAAAAAAAAATGGTTGTAAAACCCAAACAACGTTTTACATCACGTACGACTATATGTATTGTATACGATGCGTTTACAAGTTGAGATCAAGAACGTATATATATATATATATATATTTAAAACTCGTAACTTTTGATGTTTATGACGTTGGCGGCATATTTTCCGAACGGGAAAGTAATACAATACACGGCGATTATATAGAAATCCGTGACACAGTGACGTTGTCGAGAGATAGCACAATTACTGTTATTATCATTGGCAACTCGTATACGGTTTTCTGCTATTCTCGCAAAGCGAATTTTTGATTACCATCGGGACTCGGATGCTGGATGACGATGCCTTGAAAAAACTTGAGGAACGTCTTGAAAATAAAATACATTTAAAAATTTAATGCATATACAAATGACCTTATATTATGAGTTTATTAAAGATTTCACGGATTGGAAATATATTATCTGTGTGATTTGCGGGAATAAACTACACTGAGTAAGTCACGACAGTCAGAAGTGCTTCACTACCTACTCCGACGGATGGAACCCGTAACGGTTCCGAAACGTCAGAACAATAACAATCATGGATATTTCCGCAAATCACACAGATTATAATAGACCTTATATTAGTTAAGAAAAATATCGTAGAAAAAACTAAAAGCGTCGACAATGTAAAACATTTTCAACGTTTTGAATATTTTCCACGACGATTCGTCGTTGTTTTCGAATTCAAAACAATAACTCCGAAGTCTGTGCGTGAAGTGATTCTCTATCCACAGCGAAATCGTAACGTTTTTTTGTTGTCGTTTTTACAGAACGCGAACGAGGAATCGGGTGGCGGCGACAAGAAGTTCGTGGCTTGCGTCCCGTCCGCGTCTCCGCGAGGGCACACGGGATACCTGACCACGGCCACGTACCTGATGGAAACCAACAGGCGGCGGCGGCGGCGGAACTCGAAGACCGAAATGTTATAATATAATATAGAAGACAGAGACGTCTGCGCGCAGTGTTATTGTTTCTGAACGTATGTTCGATACGTCATAAAAATATAATCTTTACATATATATATATATGTATGTATGAGTATAGACGCGCGAGATGGTTCCATTGTGCTGGCGCTATATAAATATTATATAAAATAAATAAATAATATATATAAAAATGTGTATACGTGTGTGCGTGTGTAAAAGACATTTTTTTATTTCTCTCTCTCTCTCTCTAGAAAAACGGTAGCGTTGACAATAGAGGTCTGGCTGTTATTTATGGGTCAACGTTTCATATATCCTTGCATAAGAAGAAGCGCATTAGCCAATACTCTGCTGCCGTTGCCGGTGCTGCTGCTGCTGCTGCCGCTGCACCAGACTAGATAAAATACTTATATACGAGCGTGTGTGTGTATGCATGTATATACGTACATATTCTCCGGCACGGAGGTCTCATAATACACGGAATAGGTCATCTGTACACAGAGATCTCAAGTTAGGTTTACCAATGTATATATATATTCGTATAAGAACAATGAAGTGAACGTTTCCCTTTGTTTCGTTTACGTTTATTTTATTCCCCATTTTCCCTCCCGCTATTCCGATAATAATATTATTTATAAATAGCAGCGCCGTATTCAGATCGAATTTTCGTAGTCGCGTCGGACGGCGTGCGATCGACCAATGCCGAACGTTCGATACCGGGAGAGACATTATTTAAAAAAAAAAAAAAATCCCCGAAAACGTTTTTAAACATAACGGACGAATTTCAAATCGCGTTGATTTCAATCGTTTTCCGGGGAGGAGGGGCAATATATAGTTTTTCCGAAGGGCGAATTTACTCCCCGTCCCCTTCACGGCGTCGTGACTATTATTTGCGACATTACCCGTCACGGCGCTTGGTTAACGTAAACGATTTGGCGCTGTTGTAGAACAAAAACTATAGGCTACTTGAGATATTAAAGTATTCGAGCAGACGCCGTGCGTTGAACACTCACGTCTGACGGTAAAATAGAAGTTAAAACCGCGAGAGCCCTTTGGTTCGTGTTGGTATTGACATTGTCCGAGTACAACGGCGGGTGATTTTCGACTTTGGAATGTCGGGTTACGTTGGACATTATCCGTGACAGATCTCTCTCATTACACACACGCACACACGTGTATATACGTCGATCAATCACGTTATCAATCTTCGTGTTAACGTTCGAAATGACGATAACAAATATATTAAACGCGTAATAATCGAATAATTGGTAACGGTCGACGAGACGATGGTCGAGGGCATCGGACGTTGCCGAATTCGGGCACTAGCGATAGTAAAATCGTCCGTACGCACGACGAAATGAAAACACCGTCCCCGTTTCGCGGGGTGCAGTGAAATCGCGTTGTATACGATCATATTTTTATTGTTCGAATATCGTATGTGTACATAAGTAGGCGCACCGTCATAAATAATAATAATAATAATAATAAAAAGTACGCGCTTGTATATATATACAAAGGACACCGTGTGGGTCAATATCGTCGTCGTCGTCGTATATAGAAAAATACCGGATAAAAAAGTAAAAATAAAGCGTACAGATCATGATGACGAGGAGCAGGTGGAGGAGAGTAAGAAAAAAAAAATAGATAAAGATCCCGGCGACGACGCGGCGGGTACGTATATGTATATTATACGTACATGTAGGCATACGCAACGCTTCAAATTCAGGGTCACGAGGTTCAACGAGACGACGACATGTGAGGTATGTTTATATACGTACGTGTATGAACCCCGTGCGCCTGTATACGAGTACGGCTCCACGTATTTATAACTCATGCTTGCTACTACGAGCGCCTGTGACAACAGCGCAGTTCTAGACCGTATTGTTATTATTCGTGTACGGTTTCGCGACGTACTTTGCCTGGCCGTCGTTATTGCACACGAGTCATGTTTTGGAAGGCATTTCGTTTCTCGATTCGTTCGGCACAGACGACACCGACCCGACCCGACACGTCGTTCCGAACGCGCGTTCTCGTGCTTAAAACGTAACGTTTAACGGGCAAAATGGCATTTCACCGATGGATTTCCCGCCGTTTCTGTTGCTAACCTAACCTGAAGCGTCGGTTAGGTTTGAAACGGCGTCGACGCGGCGACCTTTTCACCCGCCGCGCACTAACCTAACCCAACCGAACGTTTCGCCGCTTTACCCTGCGTATTGGGCGGTGCGCGACGGAACGACGTTTGGAAATCGGACCGAAGACTTCCCCGTATAGTAAGTTCAGTTCGGGCACTCGGGACAAACGAGCGTTTCGCCGGGTGTAAACGTCTCGTGTTACAATTATGTGTTATAACCGTCCTTCCGTCGTCCTTCGCACGTCAATTATTTCGCGCGTTTCCATAAAAGCCGTATTGATCATGTACGATCCGTCCGGACCGCAACAGCGTCCAATAGCTTTTGTACACTGTCCACCGTACCACTACGGGAGAGTAGTAGAGTGACTCTCCAAGTGACCGTTATCATACCGTCCTACCCGGGTCGTGGAAGAAAAGAGGATTTGTCGCTGAAAAATGACGAAGAGTAATGGGGGCACAAGGAATAATATTTTGGCTGGCGTGTATATCCGGATGAACCGATAACTGTGCGAACGTGTGAACGATGCTCGTGCAGGCCGACTTGATGTCCTGCAACGGACCCATGTCGCTGTGTGGAAGTAGAAAAATAAACAAACGTTCTCTGATTTAAGAAGTCAAAGTTAAAAGTGACAAGAATAAATGTCGAACAGATTAAGACTTTGAAAAAATTGTCAGTAGTAAAATTGTCTATTATTATCACCGCTGGGGCATCGGGTCATGCGCGGACCCACGCGATTTGCTCGTGTCGAAAGGCCCTGTCGCCACGGGGTTAATCGTGAATACTCAATAAGCGACCTCGTGACTCGTCGCCTCCTTCTGGGCGGGGGAAATGGAAGATGGTTCGGGAGAGACAAATTCCAGCTGCTACGCTAGTGTTGCATGTCGCGCCGTGTGCACCCGGTCGGGCAGGTAGTTGATGGAGGTGCCGGACCGACTATGGGTCTCCCATCTCAGGGCCGAGCAACTGACGATGGCTCGTATACCGACCGGACGCCCGAAGTCGCGAGAACAGCAGAGGCGAATGCGTGTTTGACGACGCGTGCATATGAACGCCCCGCGTCACGAGGACTCGCTAGACGGTTAAGCGCTCGAGCAAACCACGACGGTGCAAAATGTCGGTACGACTCTCGCTGCCGGCCGAGGCGTCCTCTGTTCGGCCCCTCGAGTAGCTGATAGAACGTGCAAATAGCCACGTCCGTTTACCACGTGATTACGTATCTTGTACGAGGGACTCGAGTTGGCAGCCGCGACCGTATGGACGACCTGACCCGACGCACAACCGAATGGTTCGAAATCGCATTCGTTTTGCGACGGCCGTAACGCGCTCGTACTCTCGTTCGGTGACTGCGGTCCGTGCGTTCTTTTGTCTCCGCGCCGTTCAGCCGCACGCGCGAACGACGAAAACCGTCTGGCGATTATCCGAGGTCAGCAATCTGGAGCCGTCGTTTCGTGGCGCGCCGCGGACGAGTCGACCGGGGTCGGCCACCGACGGAGCCGCGCGTGTACAATAATAATAACGTGTACGCAAGACCGCGAGGAGGAACACAACGCGCGCTTAAGAGGTCAGTGTCGCCGGGCGGCCGCGGTCGTGTGCGAGACGGAAATCAGAATATTCGCGTTGGAAACGAAACGAGAACCCGTGTGAACGCGCGCGTGTACGATCGGTTTTCGTCTGTAACTCCTGCCGAGTGTTCCGACGACGACGACGACGCGCGCGCATTTTCGTAAACGTCGGCGAATCGCTTTGTCTTGACTGCACGGTGTTTCGTATCGGCTGTTGTTTATACCGATATTTTCAGCTGGTAATGTTAGACGAATGGATTTTGCAGTCCAGAGATATTTTACTATTGAAATCTGACGAAACGAAACGATTAAGGCAGTGGCGTTCCGAACGGTGGGATGGCGGTAGGAGGGTCTCTACTCCCAAGGGGTTTTTTGTCAGTAGGCAAATCGCAACTTTGGTAGAAACGTTGACACGGTCGGTCACACTTTTATCATTTATCGAATCGTCAAAGTCGGTTGTACTATACAGCGGAACGGTCTCTCCTCAAACGTCGGCGAGTGAAAATGTAGGCTACGGGTCACTAACTAATTAGGAATCGTATGAGCAGCTACGTTTGTTTTTGGTTTTGTAATAATAATAATAACAGAATTTCAATAAACTACTGTGTTGTGTTGCCCGAATTTGTTTTGTGTTGGCGTTTTACTCGTACACAAAAACACGCACACCTACTACTACACATTTTTCTTCGTGTAGTCGGCAATTTTTCAAATACTGATACCCCCTCTCCCCCCATGTCCTTCCAAATGGAGGAGCCTCGGAACGGCCCTGCGGTTAGGTACGTTTCGTGCGAACGAGCCTGGACGTTATGCAGAAACGTGCAGGAAATCTCTACGACAGGCGTTCGAATCGATATGATGAATATAACGCGCGCGCGCGCGCCGGCATATTGCACGCGCGTGTTGTGTTGTTCGTTTATAGATAGTAATATCAAATTAAAAAATAATAATAATAATAACAACGATACTAATAAACTAGCGCGATAGCGATCGTCCGTACCGTGATGTGTACACACGTATTCTCTCACCTGTGGCCGACCGTGTTAAACCCGTAATTATCGCGGAATTCGAACTTCATCGATCACACGGCACGTTACAAAATGTGCCCACGAAATTGTTGGCGCGCTGCAGGTCATACGTGCAACGCGTTCGTAGAGAGAACACTATCGATCGTTTCTTAGCTCTCTTTGTTTCTTTATCGCGGCGCGAACGAAATACGCACGGAGACGGGCTCTGTTTGGAGAACAACGGACAGTAACGGCGTCGGGTCGCTTATTATTACACGTTTGCACGTCGTACGAACGCAGCACGCGGACGTATATCGTATAAAACGTCTGACGCCGGATTACGTTTATCACACGTATTATATTTCCCGTGCAGATGCATGACGATTACGGTTTTATGACGAGGTCGAACCGCCCGTGTACGCGCGCGTATAGTATTTACGGGGACGGAGGTCCAGGGGTATCGGAACCCTTCACCGGAACGGGAGGAAAAAGAGCATCACCGAAGTATACGTCGAGGTTGGAGGCTACAAGCGCGAAAGAATGTACGTGTACACGGGCACGGAAAGTCCTAAAGTAAAAGTTTGGAGTGCGACATCGTTGGTTCATATTTGTTCGTGGAGAACGGATACACCGTTACAGTTAACTCGGATCGTTACACGAACACGGTCTTGAACTTTCTCGAACCAGAACTGGGGAGAAGGCGTGTCGGTAGACGTTGATGTGTGTGGTTCCAACAGGATGGGCCGACCGACCGCACACACCGCGACAGCTTCGAGCTTCATCGGCCTCATCGCTCGCCGGTCCTGTCAGTACGTGACTTTTTTTCTTTGGGGATACCTCAAATCACGCGCGCACACAAAGGGAAGCCACGGACCCTGGAAGGTTTGAAGAATCGTGACAAACGGTTTTTTGAATACGTTTGAGTCTATTTATTATTTGTTTTTTGCTGATTTTCTAATAATAATTATGGCGAACAACTGTCGGACGCAGGTACGATATCGTTTTTGTCACTTAAAAACTAAACGATAAAACTAAAAGTATACTGAATATCAACGACTACAGGTCTCTACAAGATTATCAAATTACAATAAACGATCTATTCTTCGATTCGCGCCGTTTGGAAATCGGCTTATCGGCTCTGTCGGTGTCTACGGACATCTCGTACAATCGTTTACTGTTCGTTATATCCCGGACGCCCTAAACTTTCCGTAGCGGAAGAACGTATCGGTGTGGTCGGCCCGACGACGAAATCCGCGATATCGGAACGAACGTCGTCTCTCGTGGCCGTGTACGGGTTCGCGCACCAGCCGTTCGGACGGTACGTACAATTTTATAATATTGTCGTCTGGTCACGACTACGATGACGATACACACGCGCGCGATGTAAATACCGTACTACACACGAATAATACGGTCGGCCACGGGGGGAGGGAGACGACGGTAGCGCGGGCAGAGCGTCCGCCGACGTGACGGGTTGTCGTAATAATAACAACGTACATCGCATTATCATACACGTGTATTGTACGAGAGCGAAAAAAAGCGGCGTTTGTCGTGATAACGGCGGAACGGGAGAAAACGGAAGAAAACTTTTCCGATATTTTATGCTCAGACGGGGACGAACGTGTGTGTATGTGTGTATATATATAAATGTATACATAGGCGCACGCACACGTTTCTATGACGTTTTATTGTGTATTATATTGAGACTTACCCGTTGCTGCTGCTGTTGCTACTCGACGACTTCGCATAATAATACGGTTTTTGTCGTGTGTGTATATGTATATAAACAAGCACGGCTTCCCGACGTATTTTTCTTCCGTTTTTCTTTCTTTATTTCTTCGTTTTTTATGGCGTTTATTCGAAAACACGCGGCCCATAAATTCACCATCGTCGGAAATCGTGCAAAAGCACACGCCGGGACCGTGTAATATAATGGTATACAGCCGGTTTTCTCGTCGTCCGTTTATATTTTTTTCTTACCTTCATTTGTTTGTTTTTTTGCTTTTTTTGCCACGACGGTCCGTTTCCCAGGTCGTTCGCGTAACGAAATACGTACGAGCACGCCGCGTGTCTTACTACCGCACGGATAACATATATACACACAAAATATGTGTAGAGTAGATGTGTGTAAATAGAGTCCGCGGCGACGCGTTCGTAATAAGTATCGCACGGCGTTTTTCGGGTCGGGGTGCACGTCGTGTGCTCGCCGACGTACCATAAACACATTGTTTACGTGTCGGTCCGAACCGTCGGTTTCTTTTTCTTCCATGAACGCGTTTCTTTCTTCTTTTTTTTTTGTTCTCTCCATGTTTCCCGCGCGAACGCCGTACGCTATTCGTACCCTATTCCCCTTTCAATTGTAATTTGTAATCGACGTTTCTTTTTTTTTTTTGCAAATGCTTTTTCGAACGCTATTTTGAATCTCGGACAAAAACGGAAACGGCTACGTTATCGTGTATATTTTAAGCGCACAGATCTTCTTACGATCGGTCAAAAGTTCTGAACCCGTCCAAATAGGACGTATTCGAAAACTCTTAAATATGCCAAACCTAGTTTCTTACGGAGAACAAGAGTTTTTCATTTCGGGGGTTTTTATGAACAATATTATGCGGCCGTATACGAAAACGTAACGATAGAAACGGTTTTGTCGTCAAGCCGCGTATGCAAACATACGCAAACATCCGACGAAAATCAATTTCGTTCTAAAACGTAAACCTATCGGAGTACGGTGTTTACATACGTATGTATACTCGTACGTACGGCAAATACGATATATCAGTGGCGAAACCCGGGTCCAGGTCCCTCCTCGAGTATTTCCACAGTGGAAAATCGTGTAAGATGGTTTTAATTATCGTCTAGTTTATACTTTACAGTAAAAAAATATTTATTCGTTTCGGTAATATGATAATATAATAATTTTGTGTGATACGAATAATCGATGTGATAACACGTCGTTTACATTTCATTATTTATACGATTGCAGAAATAAAAAAATTAATCTATTTACGACCCACCACAGAGGTTGCAATATTACTGGTTGTGCTAGTGCGACATAACTGAAACGCGTGAACGTCAAAACCGATACGTACGCACGCTCGCGGACACGAACTAGAGACACCCGGTGAAATATTGTATATCGCGTTGTTGTGTGTAAAAAATAAAAAAAAAATAAGTAGTAATAAGTAATAATATATATGTACGTGCACGGTTCGAGATCAGCGAAGAAGCAGGAACGTGGCGGGGAGAGAAATATACTTTTAATACTAAGTGCTCGTATACGAAATATGTCGGCGATTTCGGATAACTAAAACCGTCGTTTACAGTTCGTTGATTGGAATACGTACGCGCGCGGACCAAAAAAAAACAATAAATATCGGCCGTACACTAAGTTTCGGCAAATGGAACGTGCGCGTGTCCGTCCGTGTACACGGGCGACGAAAAGTGGATATAACGTGTATATGGTGTATTGGAAACGACGAAATGCGTTCCGACGCGGACCATTACCGTTTTGTGTACGAGTGATAAATGATGATGATGAGAGAGAGAGAGAGAGAGAGAGAGAGACGTCGCGTTTTCGCAGTCACTTAACTTTTATCACGTCCTAATTCTTAACACCCGATTTGTAGTTTTTTGTCCGTTTTAACTACGGCACGACACCAGCACCGCCAGCACGCGCGATACATTATTATTATTGTGTAAGTGTATATTTTAATCGATCGTCATCCGTCATCCGCCGACTACTACTACTACTACTACTACTACGTGTCTACGAATACGAGCCTCTTGTCGGCGTATTTTTAAAAAATACAAAAACACGTCGTGTACATGTATATATATGTATATATATTGAATTGAATTGAAAACTATAAAAAAAACTCTGCGTATAACGTATCGCGGAGAACACGACGGACGATTTATAGTTAAAACACGCATTAATTTTAACGGCAACATAAATGTAATTATAATCGTACTCACGCGCGTTTCGTTTTTTCGACTGCACGTCCACGGCGCGCGCCAGCGTTTTGTTCGTTCGTTTCGAAATGTTCACTGTCCGGATTGGTTTTTTCTTTTCTCGTGCGGATCGAAATGCCACCGATCGTCGTCTCCGTCGCCGCGCACGAACGCATTAACTCGAACGATAATAAAACGTGGGATTTTTTTCTCCTCTGTTGTTGTTGTTGTTGTTGACAAATCACCGAAATTTTTATACCGTGTAAAAGTCGTGAGAAGAACTAGTCGACAACTTTGGTTAATACGTATGGGAAATATATCGCATAATTGGTTTTGTTTATTTTCTACAACAGTGGCGCAACCAAGGGGGTGGACCTCGGGTCCGGACCCTCCCTCCCTTGAGTATTTCTAAAGTGGAAAATTGTTTAAGGTAATTTTAATCAATGGCAACAGATAAACGTCGATTAGGGTTTTCATAATCAATTTTATAGTTTTTTTGGTTTTAAATATCAAAAAATGTGTATATATATTTTTTTTTAATTGTACATTTTAATTTTAAAAATAAAAAGTAAAATTTATCTTTATTGTTTAAATCGGGTTTTCATCAATATGTATTCTAGGACCCGTGAAAAAATCCTGGGTGCGTTGCTGACACACGACATGACGAACAGCGCACGCAATCATAGTGGATTGATGTTTTTTATCGCTGGCACAGTAATAGCTTTGAGAAAATCGCGAAAAACAGACGACCGTACGCGACGTTAATAACGTTAAACATATATATATATATATTGATGTACTCACACGACGAGGCGTGTTATCATTGGAATATAGTATAGAATATAGTATACGTGTAAATCGCCGCGCCGTCACGATGTCATTTCGCGCGTACTTACGACTTTTCGGACGTTCAGAACACGCCCGCGCGAGAAGAGTTGATATTCTTGGGTTTCGTTCGCTCGGGTATCCACGCGGATTCAATGCATAAATCGTACATGGCTGTGTATAATAGTTATTTATTTATTTTCCACACAAATATATATATATATATATATATATATATACGTAAAAAATATAATAAAAAAATACAAATGTAATAAATGAACAACTAATAACAATAATAATAATAATAATAACGTGGCTACAAACATATATTATATGATATTACAATACGTGCGAGTACGACGACGTATATATATATATATATATATATTATATTGCACCGGACCAGCCGTAATATTTTTATACACGTATACATATATTATTATACATTTATATAGCTATGCGTATATAATAAATAATAATAATCGATAAAAAAATAATTGATGACGAATATATATATACATATACATATATCTCGTCCGACAGAATATTAAAAATAATAAAAAAAAAAAATTCAACAAATTCGACATAAAATCATAATACGAGAATGCATATTATACTGTACACGTAAATAAACTAAAAATATATAAAACGAGAATAATATTGGACGGTGGAGAGGGGAACGATTCCGTTAAAACGTATAACATCGTACAACACAATTAACTGATATTTCCTGTGTATACGTATGTACAGAGCGATCCGTTTGAATGTGTAACTACGGCATGTTTTGTTAGTCGATCGTTGTGACTTTATCCGAGACGAATAAAAAAATTGTCTAGAATTTCGATATTGTTGCGTACCACCACGCGTTAAACGGGGATCGCCTTGTAGATCGTTATATATATATATATACACGACGCACGCGTATAGTATAATAATAAATATATGTGTGGCTTTTCCTACGAGAATCGTCTAAAAAACAGAGATCACAGGCGCGGGTTGCATGGCGGACCGACATGTAGAATATACGTGTGTACCACCGTCGTCAGGCCGATTTCGCGACCGTATCATGTACATATATATATATTTATATACGACCTACTCTATACGTCTATACGTATACGTGTGTGTGTGTGTGTACGGTTGGAACGACGCGAATCGGTGGCGTAATGCAGTTGCAAAGGGTGGGCTTACTTAGTCCGGATCGCGCTCGTGAGTGAACGCAAAACGTCGATATGATCGTAATAAATAGTAAAATAACGCGTAGCAAGTAGCACGTGGATCGTCAGCGGCATACACATTTCGTGTACGACACGCGAACACGATACTAATTATAAATTATACTAAAAAAAAAAAAATATCCATATATATCCATATAACGTGTACGTACTTATAAGTGCGAAACGATATATATAAATACACATAACGCGGCGATATCGACAACAAAGTAATCCCGTCTCATATGTGTACGGCGGATCAAACTTGACGTTCGAGTCACACACGATATGTATTCCCGTGAACATCACGTGACGACGATGCGGTTGTGTGTGTGTGTGTTCTCGGGCCGACCGGGTAAAAGCTCCTGTGCGCGATCCACTCGTCACAAATCGCTTTCACGTCCGTCTGCGAAAATACAAAACACGACATTAACATAAATATATATATGTATACGCGTGCGCAACGTGAAGGCGAGACTCGCGCAAAAGACCGTTGTCGAGTTTTCGTCCGCGAAGTCGCAGGCGCTTGAAATGCGTCGGCGGTGCCGATTCCATTAACGCGATCCATGACGACATTATATCGTTTTGGCAAATGAACGGACGGTGTGCTTGGTTATATTGATTATTTCGCTATAAGTGATTAGATATTGTGGCCGTGTGTACATGTCGACGTTCCGAAGGCGCAAGTGTGTTGTAAACGATAATTCATACAACGTCAAAAAATAAAAAAAACGAATACAATTCATTCCGTTTTTCAAAGTCGAAGTTTTATGGCCCACGGTTATTTTGATGTTATGACCCGACCGATGTTGTTTCGTGTAAACCGTACGAAATAAAAAAAACGGTATCGATTGGTGGACGAGGGAAGGGGATGGGGTTCGTCGTGTAAAATTACCGTAGATAACGTCAAAAATCGTATAAAATATCCGTACAGTGACGAACGGACGGACCGGAACACGGACGACGAAAAGCGTCGCTCAATCACTATTACAACGGTTCGCGTCATCTACGATTCCCGACGCGCGTACAATGTATAATGCACGTGCTTTTCCCGTTCATTTGCATAGGACCGGTGCCGTTTATACCGTCGCGACGTCCGCCTCCGTCCGGGTCCGCCCGGTCCGCCCGGTCTACCCGGTCCGCCCGATCGGTCTGGTCGTCGGACGACAAGCACGTTTCCCACGTTCTCGTAACGCTACTCTACCTATAATACGCCGCTTGTACACGGTATATACGGTAACGCAGCATCCGGTCGTCGACGGAGAGAGACCCGACATTATAAATCCTCCACCCCCTCCACCGAAAACGAAACGAAAGAACAATATAATAATAACAACATAACGTTTCCGCGGCGCGTAATGATATAGTCGCGCGACCCGAACCGCGTGGCGCCATAGGCTGTGGCGAAAAAAAATAATATATATATATATATAGTTACCATTAAAACATTATTTGTTTCCTCTATTTTTTTTATTTTTTTATATTTTCGTCTTCGAAACCGCGCGTAGGGGAAACAGCTCGTCGGAATGGAGAATACGAGAGGAACACGACGATTTTCTTTACTCTCCTATACGTAAATATTAAAGGTAATTGGTATGTTCTAGACCGTGCGTCTACTACGGTCAGGTTAGGTGTGCGCGCGCACATTAAACTCAACGCCATGACGAATATTATGGCGCACGCGCGTTACGTAATGTCAATGTAACAACGTACGTCCGGAATTCCTTTCGATAAAACGAACGGAAACGGGCACTTGACGACATTATCGATCGTTTTTGTTTTTCGTTTCGAAAAGGCGACCTCCTTTCGATTGGGGAAAAAAAAAACGAAAAAATGTCTGAAATCCGACCGTTCTACACGAGGCGCGATAGTTTTTCCCGCGTCGGCTCCGACAGCGTTTTAAGGGGCTGTCACACCAAAAGTAAAACGTATTCAACGTTCCAGAGATGGCGTTGCTCTCCGCGACTAAATCAGTAGTTATTTCGTGAAAACGTATATCCGTACTTTCTTCAATATGCCATTTAGAATAATTTTCGTGAGAAATACTTCAGACTAAAAATCAAAGAGGAGATGTTAAGCTATGCGCTGGTCGGATGATTTTACGAAATATCCATTTTACTCGATTTTATAGCTGTTGAAAAATGCTGAAAATTAAAATAATTAATAGTTGATTTTTCAATCGGTATTTCAAGAAATCATCCGGTAGATGCAAAGTAGACACATCGACGAATCAATTTATGTTTTAAGCATTTAAAATCGTACTTGATTAACACCTTCAAAACATGGAAGTGCGGAAGGTCTATATAAATACGAGTGTTGCGGCCTCTTAGAGAAACGTTATGTGTCTGACGACGACGACGTAGCAAAGTCGACGACTGTCACGTTTTGGGTCGAATATCGAATGGAGAACACCACGTAACGAATTTTAAAGAACGCGACCCCGCCGTCTGTGTTTTTTCGTTACGATTTTACAACGGTATCCGTATCCATCGAAAGACGTTGTCACAACGGTTCTCGAACATTTTTTTTTCGCTCGTGTGTGTTATTAATCGGTCGCCCAATATGAATAGAACTATCCGAAATTTCAATACGTTTATTTCAAACGATAAGACAGTAAAATACTACGATATAATTATTTGTAATGATAAAACGATCAGAGATTGTATCTACACAAGTGCGTGTGTACGTTTTTATAAAAAAAAATATGCATGAAATACGTTTTACCGCGTACCGCAATAGTGTTCGAGAACCACGGGTCTAGACCGACGAGGACATTTATTTATTCTATTCCGTTTGAACGTTTCTCGAGAGCGGGAACAAAACGAACAATTGTCGAACTCCGCGCGTTCGTCACGATAACGAGATTCGTACGCTCGCGTATCAAACCGAATGGCACGAAACTCACTAGGTCCGATGTAATAGATGTTGCGCGTGTTATTATAACGTCGGGACGACGACGAGCGCGCACGTACGACGTGCACAACGTTTTAATTGAAAATCGGAGCACGCCCCCACGCACGCGCACACGCGCACACACGCTCGTATTTCGGAACTCGTCTTTGTCGGCTCGTCAACTCTTTTTACGCGCGTCCGTGTGCGCGCGGGCACAAACGTCCGCGATCGCTATCGTCCCGGAGATCTACGGAGACAGATTGCGCGCGGTTACTATACACGTACCATGATACGGATACCACGTTACGTGTTTTAACGAGTGGCGGAGTGGGTTTTGCGCGCGCGCGACACGGACATCACGCAATACGATCGTTTTACGCCGCGCGGGAGATCAACCGGGAAAATCCGTTTTGCGTGTGAACGTTCGTCGTCGTCGTCGTCGTCGTAAAAAACAAAAAATGTTTTCGTTTTTTTTTGAGGACCCGGTTAGTATGGCGTTTTGACGACGCGACGGCCACCGTCCGTGTCCGCCGCGGAAACGGTTTCCTTTTTTTCTTACACGAATTCAGCGCGTACGTTGAGGTCATGACGGCGCGCACAAGACGTAAATGACGAATTTTCATTTGTTTTTTTTTTTCGCCACAGTTTGTACGTTTTGGCTGTTTGTCTGAATTCATAAAACGGGACCGGAAACATTACGACGAGTGGTTTTGTTTGTTTTTAGATTAGGAATTGTTCGCGTCCGAAGAACGAAACGAAAAATGTCCACAAAGAGACCTCGACAAGAAATCGTGGAACTTTTTTTATTACGATACGTCGTTTTATTGGTTTTCGCATTTTTTCTTTTCTATTGTTATTTTAATGTTGGAGATGTTCGGAGCAAGTGGAAAGCTAAACGAAAATCCGACCTCTTCGAATGAACCGAAATTAATACTGATAAAAAAACATTTGAAATCATTTCTCTAGGTTATTGTGGAAATCGCGTTTTGATATTTCAATTAAAACTATGTTGCTTAAAAAAAAAACGATGTTCGACATTCGTTCCAGTTAGTAATGTGTGTGTGCGCACACAATTATGATTGAATAATAAACTATTAATAAAATATATAAGAGAACTTGTGATTATTTTATACACAAATGTTTAAAACCCGAAATCACAAAAATTATACACAATATCCGCGTATACTGAACTATTGTACGGCACACTGGAGCCAAAATATGAATTCACTTTTCACACATTTGACGGTCCGACCCGTTCGAGTACTCGCGCCGAAAGCGCAAACTCACAAACCGAATGTCGTTCTTATGACGAACAACGTGGTGCGCGCTGCTTACCTTGAACGGACGCGTCGGCGGCGGCGTCTTGGTCGACGCGCACGACGAGCGACGGCCGGTTCAGCGATCCGGGCGGCGGCGGTTGGAGCGGGAACAGCCTGTGATGGTCGGCGGCGTGCGGCCACGGCGGGAACGGGACTAGATAATGCGGCGCGGGCACCTCGTGCACGTTCGGCACGTACTGTTCGCCGGGCCAGTCGAACGTGAACGTGGACGGCTGATGGTGATGGTGGTGGTGATGGTGGTGCAGTAGGTCTGCCGTGGGCACTTCGTTCGTCTGTTGCGCGTGCACGCCGGACGACGGATGATGATGGTACGAGCCGCCGCTGCCGGGCGTCGGCGGCGTCGGCTGGCCGCAGTAGCCGCCCCCGCCGCCGCCGCGCCGTTGTTGCCGTTGTTGCCGCCGCCGCCGCCGCCGCCGCCGCCGCTGCCGTTGCTGCCGAGCATGTCCACGTCGGGCACCTTCTGCAGGGCGCCGGTACCGGAACAGCAGTCCGACCACGGCGGACTGGGATTCCACGTCTCCATCATCAGGTCGCCCGGGTCCATCGCGGCCTTGACCAGGGCCCGGGAACGGCCCAGCGACGTGGCCGACGGCAGCGACGACGACAGGGCGGTAGCGCATCCGCCGCCGCCCGAGTCGCCACCCATCGGCGGCGAAGGGGACGACGAGTCGGCGGCCATCGGGTTATGGCCGCCGCCGTCCTCGGCCGTCTTCAGCGGCGGCGGCGTCTGTTCGGGCGAGTGAATGGAATAGTCGACGGGCTCGGGTTCCAGCCTGCGCCGTCGCTTGGTCCCGCCGGCGGCCGTCACCGCGTCCGCGGCCGCGGACGCCGGACCGGCCGCCGCGGCGTACCGGAAATACCCGTCCGGGAGCTGATGAAAGTGCACCGGTTGCTGTTGCTGCTGCTGCTGCTGCTGTTGCTGCTGCTGTTGGTGGTGATGCTGTTGTTGTTGTTGTTGGTGATGGTGATGCTGCTGCTGCTGCTGCTGCTGCTGCTGTTGTTGGTGCTGCTGGTGATGGTGTTCCGACGGGGCGTACGCGTGCGGCGACTGTTGGTGGTGATACGCGTACACGGGCGCGGCCGCGGTCGCGGTCGGCGGCGGCTGTTGCGGCGGCGTGCCCGTCTGCGACACCGGTTCCGTGGACGGCACGCGCGGCGACGTCTGCGCCTCGAACTGCATGCCGTACTGCAGTTTGCTCTGCACCATGTAATAGTGGTACAGCCAACTGTTTGCCCGCATCACGGCCGCCTCTTGGTCCCTGCGAAAACCAACGGCGCGTCCAGTTAGCTGGTGACGAGACCACGAGCAACGAGAAGAAGTCTAGGCCGAAGAAGGATGAGTAACGGTCAGAGATGTCGGCGGGCACCGGGAGGGGGGAGGTCGAGTAGCCTTATTCACGCGTTTTTGGAAACGGAAATTTCGGTCGGACGTCATCGCGTCTTCAACTGTACGTAACGATTAGTAAACGACGGGCGGGACGAGGTTTCCCGGCCGCGTGCTGTACACGGTTTCGGCGATTTGAACGTATGGATTTGGAATGGAACACTCTCGTAACACGCACGAATTTTTTTTTTATTATTTCGTTTTACTCGAAATCCCGCCGAAGAGAAATATGGCCGTTCGTAGTTATCAGTTTTGATACTGTATAAAGTAACATACGTTTGCTTTTTGTTTTAAACTTTCGTTTGAAAATGTAAATTCTTTGTCGTGTTTTACAGAAATAAATGTCGGATCTAAGTATGAAACGTAATCAAAAGCTTATCGATCCAAATCGATGACTAAAAGTCGGAGGGTATTCAACGCCGTTAACTCTTTCAGTTAAAAATCTGCAAACGCGCGTTTCGCAACAATTCTAAAACCGATTCGCCTAGTCATGTTTGTATACGATTAATTAACAATAATATATGTATGTGTGCACGTATCTAAAAAAAGAAACAAATATGAAAAAAAGACCGACAGAAGTGTGTCTCGGACGCGGAGAAAACAACTCGCGGCTACATTGGACTTGTTCAAAGTCTGCGATGGGGGAAAATCGTACGACTATATGGCGCGTCGCGACGACGAACCCGATCGGGATGAAAAAACGGACTCGCCGGTCTCGCCCGGTCCGTGAACGTGTTCTGTACCGAAATATCGAAACATGACGTCGTGCGCGTTATGCGCCCCGAAGGGATTTTCGCCGCCGACGCGTTGACGGCGTGTTTTACCGGGGTGCGAAGAAAAATCACCCCCTCCCCCCGCAACCTCACAAAAAACAAAAAACAAAAAAACAAAAAACAAGTGAAAACAAATCACACGTCACACGCGCCGAAGACACCACGCCGTTAAAAAACGTATATAATTAAACGCGAGCGACCGACGCGCCGTACACACTACGTATATAAACGTACGCGCACGTGGTATTTAAAAACCCGGTAAATTATACACACTTGTCGTGTGGCACGGCACGGTACGGTACGCGACCGGAGTCGGCGGCGGTGGTCCCGGCTTTAAGTCCGCGAGGCGTGTTGCACGCGTTTCGTTGTTTTTACGTTTCGTCCGACGTGAAAATTCGATATTATCACGTTATCATCATCATCATTATTATTATTATTATTATTGTTACGTGATGAATACGTTCGTCGTCGTTGTCGTCGGTCCTCGTCGTGCCACCCACGAGCGCGGACACGACGATACATATATACGCGCGCGTGCGTAATATAATAACGATAATAACCGTACGCAACGGACCGAATGACCGGACACCTGTTCTGGATACATATATATGTGTGTGTGTGTGTGTAACATAGGTCTCGCACGCGCACCCAGTCAAAAGGTCAATTCGGTCGCGTCTTCGTCGGGCCGTGAAGTCCGTTTCTTTCGCGTTTCTTTTACCTCGACCCCCGCGAAACGACTACAACGGATCGACCGTCACGACCGTGAACGATTTCGGGAGTCTGTCGACACGGCCGTCGTTTTATACGCGTGTACGTTTCGTCCCGTTTTCGTTTTTCGCCTTTCCGCCGGTTCGACTTTTTGTTTTTTTCCCCGCCCCCTCCACCCCCCGTTGTGCTGTACGCCGCGACCGTGTAATGTTAAAAATAGTATCGACGTATCCGACGGCACGGCCAATAACAATAATAACACGGTGCGCGTACGTCATTATCGTTGTTATTATTGTTGTTGTTACGGGGGGGGGTGGAAGGAGGGGAAAATTCGCGGCCGCACGTCGTGAAAATTATGTACAAATGTTTTAAGTGGCGTGCACGAGAATGTTGTTGGTACGCGCGCGCGCGCGCGTTTCGTTCCGCGCGATGCCGCGGACGACGTGATCCGGGGGACGCAACACCACCCAACGGCACGTCGAATACGATAGTCTTCCGGTTTATTCGGTCGCTCGCGGACAAGCTCAGACAACAATCAATGGGCTTCATTCGAAATGCCGGGGGTCACGTACGTCGTCGTTTGATTTCGCGAATTTAGATACGACGACGGGGATCGCCGAAATTCAGATCAAATAAACGTAAACACTTTCCGATCGATATTCATCCGTTCTCGACAACTTCACGCCACGCACGATTTTACGCGCTGATACTATAATAATAATGATGATAATAATAATAATAATAGTTTAGCTGCGAGAACACGCGTAGTACATTACGGCTCTTCGCGTTACGGGATCTCGCGCGATCTACGTCACCGATAGGACGCGTCATCGCACGCCGGCGAATGATTACAAAAAGATCGCGACGACGGCGACGATGAGGCCGCGAGAACGCGTCGCTCGCGAATAACGGACGTTCGGGATCCCGAGGAATGTACGCGTTATGTAGATCGGCACCGATTGTTTTCCAATATAAATTTTATTGGTTATGTACCGTCTGCGGACGACCTCGTGTGCGCCGTCGACGACGCCCCGTTCGCCGTATAGACGTGGTGTTTTAATAATGATCGTATGCGCGCCGCGCGTTATCCGCACCATCGCCAATTATAATAATAATAGTAATAACAATAACACAAGTGAGCGCAAATAAGACACGGGCAAACACGGACGTTTGAAATAATTTTTGTAAAAATTTATTCCATCATCACGTTCACGTCGCGGACGTGATCCGGAGACGAGGGACACGGACGGATTCTTAAACGTCGTTCGACCAACAGGCACGTTTATTGTTTCTCGTCGCAACACAACACGGCGAAATCGCACGTTCGGAGTCGAGTCACACTTGTTACAACAACATTTGAAAAGGAACATTTCTATAATTGAAATATCGGCCAACAAAGTATTTACCGCGTTTACGTTCTTCTTTATTTGAATAGCCGAATTATTTTCGTCCTAAATACGATAATTAACTATTTGATATATTGTAATGATTATTGTAAGAAGAAAAAATTCGACATAAACGCGTAAATCCGCTTAAATTTTACTCAAGATTTATACTTTAAACTCTCAGAAAAAAAAATGAAACTTATATTAAATCATATATTGAAACGGTTCAACTTTTTTTTCATACATGCGTACCTGCAATCGCTAAAAACGTCCAATATTTGATTATTTCAAACGTTTATAAGCGAAAAAAAAACGGCACGATTAATATATTATTACCGTTGCGTCGGGTAAATGTTTGCAAATCGTTTTACCCGTGTCGTCTACGCGGTAACAAACGCCGTTTTCGTTTTAGTCCCAGCAGACTCGAGACCCGTGTTTTTTTCTCGCCCCGAAGTCGCAATACGGACGTAGCGCAGATCCTTCGAGACGTTTCGAAATACACGACGGTCTGCGGTACGCACGAATAATCACGTGAAATCATGTTCGACCGACGGACACGATCGCCGCGAAAACAATATCGTTTCTAACCTGTTAACCGCGCGGGAGAGGTCACGGGCAATAATTATAACCGCGTCTCGGTTCACCGCGGGCCCAGAGCGTAATGAGCGTGTACAGTAAGAAAAAGAACGAAACTCCTCCCGATATTGTCGCGCAATTAACCGCGGCGGGGGGGGGGGACGAGAAGTCTCTCGCCAAGTCTTCGGTGTGTGTGGGAACCGTTCTCTCTCTGTTCGTACGCGTTTCACACGCAGTGCTATACTTATGATACGCGCGGCGGCCATCGCGCCAGCACACGCACACGATGTCTAAATATTGTTCGTCCGTCTTTTTATCGGGTTCGCATCATCGGGAAGACGGGCGCGCGTGTGAATTACGGTCGGTGGCCCCCGCCGCCGGGGTCGATATATGTTTATATAGTTCTCCGATCGACGCGCAGCATACCCGGGGAACGCTGTGTGAACGTGAATATAACGTGCGATCGATTCGAGAAAATGTGCATTCGCGTCCGAAATGATCGTACGACGATCCCCGACAACGCGTCGTAGAAAATCTACGGACACGTCGCCGGTCGGTTTTAATCGTATTTTTAATTAATTTCGTTTTCCGTTTTCGACCGAAAACCTTACGCGTGGCGTAGTTATGCCGTGCACAAATCGCCGTACGGTAACGACGCGATAAGAGACGCGATGCAATCCGAACGGACGTCCACGCGATACTCCGCCCGAAGAAGTATCGTCATACGACCCGGAAACGTACGCGACCACAGTCTTCTGTCGCGAGGCGGCACACCCTTCAAAACGGGTTACAAAATGTACGCGCGCACGTTATGCACAACATTGAATATATGATTTTGGAATTTCGTTGTGCGACGATAAAAACACGTGTCGTATAACGTATATACGTAATCACATGGCGTTTATACGACCCGAATTCGTAATGACAACGCGGCGTACGTATATATACACACACACGTGCATAATATTCCCATCGTTCTCACGATATTATAGTACGCGTGATTCGCGGCGCGTCGTTTGCACGTAGTTGTTTTAGGTTTTTGCCGCCTGTTTTCACGTATTTTACCCACGAAAAGTGCGATTGTCGAAAAATAATCGCAACCCACGAAAACACTATATAACCAATTAAATCGCATCGTTCAATCGAACAATATAACGATTCCGGTGAGAACCCGTACTTCCTAGCGGACGACTGCTCAGAACAACGCGAATGAAATCGCTCGATGGTCGTCGAATGGAAAATAAAATCACGATTTTCATTTGTAAAAACGGAAATCAATTCATTATCGACGTAAAGTTATAGGGTTTTTTGAAAATACAATTAAATTAAGTAAAATAAAAATAAAAAATAAAAATCTACTATTATATTTTCTTAATAACAACGTATTAAAACGGATAAATCATTAAATATCATTCGACGTGACGAACAATATTCATAACGAATTAAAAAAATATATATATACATATATCGTCGAATCATTCGTCGCCGAACTTAAAACAAAAGATCCACCGCCGCCGTTTCGTTGCCGTCCTTTCAGACGTACGTACGGCTCGAACGCGATTGATCCGGCACTGCGCACATCGATGATGATCTACGTGATACGTTTTATTTTTTACGATTGTCGCGTACACGCGTTCACACTCCGCGCGCACATAATATATACTATACTATATAACAATAATACGATACGATAAGCCGATTTCGTCGAACATTTTTACACGACGTTGCGTTTTTTATGTACGTGTATGCACGCGCGTACGGGACGAGCGCAGTACTTGCAAGCGATACTTGTAAAACTATACGCCTGCGTTACGACGACATGTATACGGCGTGCGCGCATTGTATCGTGTTCATAAACGGCGTGCATTACAGTTTTCCGCACGCGGTCTTAGCGCGTTTCGTTCCATTTCATTTTGCAGATCGTATCGATGCGGCCGAAGTAAGTTTTTATTAAACGGCGGCGACGGCCGTCTGTTATCTCATCCGCGGCGGCGACCCGGCGGTCGTTTACCGCGTACCGTGATGCGTTGTGCGACATGATGTACGCACGTGCGCTGGCGAGCAAGGCGACTTTCAGACTTTCAAGATCATTAAATTTCAAAAATATCATAAACAGGCACCTAATACTCCGCGTACGGGTCTCCGTCATACACGTGTAGACACACGATACGATATCGTATGTCTATGATACACGTACGCGTGTACGATACACGTGTAAATACGGTTTATCGGCGTGTTGTTGTTGTTATTATTATTATTATTATAATACATCGCACGCTCGTATATCATACACACGCAGTCGTGAATTGATATAAATATTAGTTTATTATATTCGTTTCTTTTTACAACGTTTTATCGCCCGATCTATATGTGTACAAAAATAATGGGAACGTTTAAATCGTACATATATATATATATTATATATGGTAACGATTTATATCATAATAATAATATATAGTACGTATACAATTCGTGTTTATTAAAGAAATGATTTATTTTAATTATTGCCGCACGAAATTTTAACGCAATATATAAACCAGCTCTATATGTATACATTATATCTTATTTATTTTCGATCGTGTTAAATGCATTTTTAATTACGTTTATAGGTACTTTCTTTTTTTTTTTCTACACAAACGTTAATTTACATTATATAATATCGTCGGAATATTCGCACGTTAATTTTAAACCGAGATTCATTAACGGCATATCACTCTATGTATTTTATATATATCTGCTTATTTAATTATGTTATTGAAAATCCTTAATGGGTGTACACACTAACTACGTGTTACGTGCGCGTATATATATATCTATACTAATTGAAAATTGCTGTTCTTATTTTCAAGAAATTTTAAGTGCCACGACGAGTTTTTTTTTCTTTTTTAATGTTATACTTTGTTTCTTTTTTTAAATTTTACCCGAGTCTACAGAAACGTTAACATACATTTGTTATTATTATTATTGTAGTGGTTTTTCTTTCTTTTTGTAATATTTATTAGTTGATATATCGTATAACATCGGTATTAATAATTTATATCATTCCGGAGGAAATACACGTTAATTTGAATATATTATATAATCATTATAATCTGCAGAGATATATCGATTATTATTGAGATTATATTTATTTATTTATTTAGATTTATGTAAACGGTTTAGTTTGATTGATTAACGTATTTAGAGAAAACGAATTGACCTAACCCTTTTTTTTTTTTTTTTTGAAACGATCAATAAGTATAATACTCGCTTGTTGCTCATATTTAACGCATAAACGTCATGAGATACGTATATTTCTCATGTGATTTAATTCCGTCGAATTCAATACGAGTAGGAATAACAATTCAAGTTTGTTGTAGGATATGCCTACGTCGAAAATGTAGAAACCGCGTTTTGATGTGTTTCGTTGCAGCGGGTTATCGCGCGGAGAATATTTCGCCGGCTATACGATATATTATACCGAAAATTATCGCGAAAAAAAGTTAATAAAAACGATCAATAAACGTCAAATAAAACTGTTGTACCGATTTATATTTATCAAACCGTCGGCGGACGAAAGATAAATGACGTTAACGATTCAGTATATAACGTGTAATATATTAACATCGGTCGCGCGCGCTTTACTTTAGGTTTTGCGTGGGTTCTTTCGTTTGTTGTTTCGGAAATGACAACACATTTTTCATTGTACGTATATATGTATATATATACACACACACACAAATACGAATGTTTCTCTTTTTTTTTTTTGGGTGACTTAAACGGCAAGTATACGTTCGGGTCGACCCACAACCGACTACAACGGTAATTTCGACTTGCTTCCGTAGTAGTAATAGTAGTAGTAGTAGTAGTTGTAGTAGTAGTAGTAGTAGTAGTAGTAGTGTGTCGCGTTATTAGTGCCGGTAATTTGTCACCAGTATATTATATATATATATATATTATGTATACCGACGACGACCGCTCCTAAGCCGCTCGTTCCGATGACTCGTTAACTTTATCATCGACCATTAACGTCTCTATATACAGGTTTTTCTCCACGTTTTTTTCTTCCTTTTTTTTCTCTCCGCAGCCGTTTTATCGTACGTACACGTACAATCGTTATTATTATTATTATTATTGTTATTATTGTTATTATTGTTATTATGATTATGTCCGTTTTACGCGTTACCATCTTTTATTTTTTATTACGTCATAAAACACGCGCCGAACGAACGTTTCACGACCGCAAATCGATACAAATAAACTCATATATAACGTACCGTACGAGTCGTATCCATATATATATGTGTGTGTGTGTACAAATATATTAATACGATGGCGCGACGTTCCCGACACGTGTTTAAACGCCACTTGCACAGCGTTTCGCGGACACGGTTTTCTTTTTTCTAAAAGTATTTACATGTTTCAATAAATTTCACGGAATCGTTCACATGCTTTGTCAAATGCTCTAGACTCGTTATAACGTTGTCATTTATTATACACGTATACATATATATATAATACGAGCACGCACTGTACACATATACATATTATTATATAAAAATAATATACATATATATATATATATATTGTGGAAGTAAAAACGGTTTAACGTCTCTGGCAGCCGCGCGATCGCGTTTTCAATACGAGTCATGACCGGGCGATAATTGTCGTTCGTATATATATATATAGTCAAATCGTAGTGTATTGTCAATCAGTTTTACATTAGTCTAAGAAACTTTTTTATCCTATACTATACACTATAAACCCAAAGTCACAAAAATTATAATACACTTTAACCGCGTATTGGTATTATGTCGTATTATACGACAACGTACTACGCTGTCATCCTCAACGCGAACCGACTACTACTAAAACGTATATTTCTCAAGCATATTTTAGTATAACTTTTTTATCGTTTGCCTAGGCACCATAATCAATACATCGATATGTACATGTATGTATTCATGTGCACGGCGAAAAATCGAACTGTATGTCGCGATTCGTATTAGAATTGCGCACCGGATTAATTAATATGGCGTAAAGACATTTTCGGTGTGTTTTGAAAACTTAATTGCGATGTATTTAAAAAAAAAACAACAATTTTGCTCGGATGAAAAAACAAACAATACGTAATACGACGAAATGAGTTTCATATACTATTCCGAGTAAAAAAAATAAACACACGTAATGTTTGCAGTTGTATTATTTTCGCAAACGACAGACTTTCTGCCCTATACACAAATTTCGAAGTCTTAAAACACCGTGGTCGAGTTGTATTTACGGCCGTCCTCCCCTTCCCATCGATATATTTTTTTTATACTCGGAAATTACTGACTCGTAATTTTTTTAAATACACTAGCAACTCATCGAAAATAATTAGCAAAATATTAATAGTATATAGGTCACGAGTTGACACGTTATTGTGGGTGGACCAACCCCCCCACGTAATGATTATTAAACCGCCCGCGCGTTTATTTGTAGTACATACATATATGTGTTGTGTGTACAGTCAAAGCGTTTTGCAATTTAAATCGTATTATATATATAGACATATCCGTAATTATTATTTTAATATAATATATTACATTATGTTTGTCTAGAGAAAATTGTTTGTCGTTTGTGTGTATATGGCTATAGCGTCCCGTTAACGAAAAATAATTTATTTTCAATTTAGTGGAAACCGGTATTATTATTCTTTTATTTTAAAATACTATATACTCCGGAGTGTTTTATAATAGTAGTGTCTACCTATATACACACGTATATATACGTATAGTCTACCTGCACAGGTATACTTACAATATACATACGTGCATATAAGTACGATAGTGTTATTAATATTGTTTGGAATTTTGTTCGTTATTGGTTTACTCCTGACATTATACGTGTATACTTTATTATATATATATATATATAGATAATAATAATAATGTTATTATTATTATAAATTTAACCGAATTCAATGTACTATATTATATATGTATAGTTATTTTCGTAATTTTAGGTTTCTGTCGATTCTTCGAAATTCATTTTTAATGCGTCTTCGAAGAAAAAAAAACGTTAATTGATCTAAATAATAATAATAATAAAAAAACATGTACTTAACCGCTGCAATCACGTAACAGTCGGACCGCGAACAACGGTACATGTATATCTACGTTTGGTTTTACGACATTATAATATGTTTAAATGTTGTTCCTGCGCAGCTAATACGAGTACTCGTACATACCTATAATAAATTATGTATAGATACAGTATGTCTCGTAGAAGTACCGTAACACTCTAATAGTGTGTCCCGTGGCCAACAAATATTTTTGAACATACGTTTTTTATTTCGACGGTTATCTATTTATAAGAAAATTCCAATTCGATGACATTTTAAAATGATCAAAATTACGTTTTGAATTCGTTTTGATTTTAGAGAATTTGATTTTCGAAATAGCCATTTGTGTTAACCGTATTTGCATAATTGACAGAACAATTATTATTCAAATAAGTAGATTAAGCTGTTTTTGTTTTTTGCTGACATATAACGAAAATGAAAAATTTAACCTCTCTTAATTTTTTTTTAATCGAGTAAAACAAAATGACTATTTCAAAAATTAAATATCATAAACATTTGTTCGCGACATATGTGTGTTTAAAGTATTTAAAGCCTACGGGACTCGTGAGACATATACTGTACGTATATACTCGTATATATATATATAAACGTGTTGGACGTGCGTATATCGGTAAAGATTTTTTTTATTTCTCTTTGTACGATTATAGTAAAATGATATCATATATATATAAGTGTGTGTGTGTGTACACACGCGTGTGCTTATTCATTCCGGTTTTAATAAAAATACTGGTTGGAAACAATACGTTCTAATTTAATATAGACATATTTGATGATGAAATGTTTTACGGCTGTTCGGACACGTTGATATTATACGTTGATGTACACATTTTCAAAACTATTATTATTTATGCACGCCTATAAAATCGACTATATACACACCATTAGACGCATAATATACCATTACACATACTTATACAACGAAATGCTGACTTATATATACGAGTATAATACGCTCAGTAACAAGCTTTCCAAACCGTTTTTTTGTCTTCGTATAATGTTTAGCGTAGTACTGTTTAATAGTTTCATATAAACGTTTAGCGAGAAATATGTTTTGAAATAGACGATTTCAAAACGCACACGTTTTGGAAATAAAAAATGAATAAATTTCGAAAATTATCTTGGGAAGGAGGGCGGCGAACAACTGGCCGTCCGCGCGACTAACGCGAATATTTCTGCAGTCGACGACAACTGACTGTAATAACAACTAACAACGCGACGAGAAGCGGATAAAAAGAAGTGGATAACAACAACAACAACAACAACAGCGACGACAACAGCGACGACAACGAACGAAAAACAAAACGGAAATATGGACAAAGAAACGTACGGACAACAGCGGCGGGACGATAGTATCTAAAAACGGTAAATAAATAAACACGCATAAATAACGTTTACTTACGTAAGCACTTGATTTGTGCTGACGATG
The DNA here is from genome assembly GCA_019022885.1 of Schlechtendalia chinensis. NCBI lineage: Eukaryota > Metazoa > Arthropoda > Insecta > Hemiptera > Aphididae > Schlechtendalia > Schlechtendalia chinensis. The sequence goes on from CM032343.1 coordinate 14,892,332, forward strand.
ACCGACTGTTGGCTGTTCTCCATGTTGTCTTTGACCTGCAACACGCAGTGTACCCACAGCCAGTCCCCTGTGGCCCTCTTCTGCACCCTGGCCAACAGTATGCAAGAACGGTCCTGTTCCGATTGTGTAACTGCGCGGTACAGACAATAATTATCGTTATTATAATGTTGGACGCACGCGTTTCAAAATATTATTTCAACAAACCCGTACCGTGTTTATCGGTACGTACGGTTACTGTTTATTTATTTTATTATTATTATTTTTTTTCTACAACTACATTACGTATGCATGTATACACACACACACAACATACGAACGCGCGCGCACGCGTTCGTATTTCACGGGTGGGCTGTTTTTTTTTGTTTTTTCATTCTCCACATACTCGTTCGTACATATCACTTTTAGTTTCGGGGCGGGCGCCTCCGGCCCCGCGCGGCATACCGTAACGACGATATGACGTCGCGGCGTTCACAGCGTTTTTCAGTGTAACTTGCACGCACGTCAACCGCGTACGTGTAATATGTACGAACACGCACGCGCGCGGCGTAACCACGTGAACGTGTACTCACTCAGCCTGTGTTTGCTCTGAGCTTCGCGCATGCACTCCCAGTGCAACAGTTGGTACCACGAGACGCCTTGCAGCTCCGAACGGGAAAACCCCAAATGGAATTCTCCTCTGAAAAAAACAAAAACCGGAAAATAAGACGTCGATCAAAAAAAAAAAATAAATAAAAATTAAAAAAACATTCGCGGACCGAGAAAACTATACGCTCTGCACCGGACGAAAAACGGTACTGCGGTGATGTTTTGAGGGCCGGGGCGGGGGGAGCGGCTGCGAAACGTTCGTAATCGTTTGGCGAGCTTTTGCCGCCGAGCGACTAACGACCGTTTTTCCGGCGTACGGAGACTGAGTACGTCGGCCCCGTCCAAATAGCCGAATTCAATCGCGTTCGATCGGGTGCCGTCTGCCGAGAATAATAACGGAGCGTGTCGATTTGGACCGGGCCGGCGATCGCGGTCCGAGACCGGGTGAAAAAAACGTCGACGGCTGCGGCCGAGGTACGGGACGCGCGCACGCGTGTGTTTGCGTTACGACGTGCCGGCGACCGATTAGGGCACGCGCAACGATAACGATTCCGGAAAGTTAAAAAAAAAAAAAAAAAAAAAATTATTACAATACGCCGCGCGCTCGTATTATAATAACACGTGTGTTTTAATGGAGTTTTGCGCGGACCACGTGTATATGTATAATGCGATATGGTCTATACGGGACCACGTTGTGCGCGCGCAACGGATTTCGATTATACGGTTTCGATTGAATTTCGGAGACGCGCGTTATCGTTAAAAGAACGGGCGGCGAATATAAATATTCAATATGTATGTATGTACGTAACTACACGCGATCGATAGTCGGATTTGTTTTTAGATCATAACGTTATATATACACAGTATATATTCTCACCGTTACGAATCATAACCCGATCCCCCTCCTCCTCCCCGGCGAGAAAGTCGTGTACGCATGCGCGCGCACAGCGATTCCGGTACGTATGATTTCTTTCCGTCGGCGTGGGCGGCGGGGGTGAAGGCGCGACACGTACCGGTCGACGACGCAGTGGAGTCCGTACACAACACGCCGGACTGCAGATATAACGTGCATTGTATTGTAACAGCGCCCGAAGTCGGTAACGTAAATCTTATTACGCGTTGAAAAAATTGAAAAAAAAAATACGCGTACTTAGCGTGTTCGCGGCAAGAGGGGCGACGTTCCCGGGTGACGATGACTCTGGGGATCGTTTGGGAACGACTGGGAGTCTAAAATCCTGTTTCCGTCGCCCAATCCGGGACGCGTCGACAACGCCTGAGTTGTTTCCGTGAAGCGTGCGGTCCTCTAAACACAAGGACGGATTTTTGACGTTGCGACCGTTTGCGAATCGGAACTCTGCGTTGTCATAAAAACGTATCCGTCGAGAATTCACGCGGTTACAATCATACGGGTTGGGTTGATACGGTCGACGTGAACGGGGCACGCACGGGGACAACGAACACATCAGAAACGCGATGACGGAATATTGAACGGACGCGCGCGAAACCACGTTTCGGGAGGGACAAACGGAGAACGACCGACAGAAATTATTTACACCCGCCGAGATTTGTGGACGGCGCCCTGTATACTCGTCGCACCGGTACCCGTAATATGTGTCGTGCGTTACACGTTTCGTTCGTTATTCGTGGCCTCGGGGTCACGGCGACGATCGATTCAAACGTGCGCGCGCGCGTATGGACATGATGCGCACGCGTACACGATAATATTACGTACGTTAATGTTTTAATAGGTATGTGGACGGCCGTCGACGGATTGGTGATAAGCGCGTTGTCGTCCGACGCGATATCACGTCACATAACATTACGTTCGCACGGGTTCCACGCGTGCCGAACTGAATATCGTAACAGACCGTTACCCCTTTACCCGGTCGGCTTCGGCCGGAAAACCTGGACATTCACACGGACGCGCACGTACTGGTCGGCCGCAAAATAACGGACCCTTCTAGCCTGGACTAGTTTTAGTTGGTACGGTTTAGACGTACACCGGGAATGGACGTGGTAGCAGACGTCGTGTGTTCGTGGGTCGTCCGCCGAAGGATGTGAGAAGACGAGAAGACGAGAAAGGGAAATGAAATGTTTATCCGATTTTGTGTCTTTATGTCATCTCATATGCACAATTTAGAGATCACGAAATGACGAATTGCCTTTTTTCGATTAATTGACGTATCAATGTTTTTTTTTTAAAAAAAAAATACACGTTTTTATCGGAAAAATCACGACCAAAAGCCAACCGATCGCGGCGAGACGCGCGCGTCCGCGTCCACGTGAACCATCCTCTAAATGCACATCATCCGGAGACGTAATCGGTTCTCTGACGACGTACGTTAATTATTATTATACGCGATAATCGGTCGGACAAACGCCTGGGAAAACAATGGCGGAACGCGTTTATCAAACGTATTTCGACTCCGACTACTCGTACCAAGACTTTTAGCGGGAAACGGTGAAAAGGGAACTCCGCCGGTATAGTAAAAATTACTCGTACGGTTCACTACGTACACGACACATAAATACGCGCATATCTCTGACGGGTGCCATGTTAAATATTATACGAGCGAATAAGTACGACGACGACGACGACGACGATACGTAGAAACTGAATACGACAACGCTCACGAGTTTCCGAAAGGACGCGTGTGCCGGCGTTGAGTTTACGTGATTAATGGCACGTGCACACCCCGCGTACGCGGCGACGAAAGCTTGTGTGCACATTATTATTATTATTATTATTATATTATTATTATTATTATTAAATTGCGCGCTGCCGACTGAACTACTTTGGTATTCGTCGGCCGACCTCGCCCACGCGACGGGGACACCCGACAAATCGTTCGTTCGTTTTGCCCGCACCAATTCCACACACGCACACGACAGGTACGAAAATCGTTATTAATCACCCGTTTCGCCGTTCCCGGTTTAATACGACATGCCCGGCGCGGACGCAATAAATACGCACGGCGTTTCTTTAATATTATTATTATTATTATTATTTTTCCCTGCACTCCCGCCCGACCGACCGGTACCCACAGGCCGCCGCCGTCCAATGATAAATTTCGGTGCTTAATTTGTTCCCGTATATAATAATAACACGAGCCGTTTATTTTCTTCTTTCTTTTTTACCCGTCCGGAGTATATTTTTCGATAATTGTTTTCTAACGAGATAATTGGCGAAACGAGAGCGCGGCGCGTCGTATACGTAGTATAATATATATATGTGTGTGTGTGCGTGTGTGTGTGTGTGTGCAGTTGGAGCGACGGTGATGATTTGTTGCGCTCGGACCGTGCGCGCGTCGTTTTAATTGGCGCCCCCGAAACCGGAGCTATATACTTTTGATTTAAAATAATAATAACGTAAACGCATTTACGCGTTCGAAAGGAAATGTAATTTTCGTATTATTATTAAACATGCACATGAATAATTCAGAGCGCGTTACCCACACTGCCGTAGGTAAACAATTTATGTGTGTGTGTGTATACGCATGATATTATTTATACGCCGGCGCGGTGAACACGCATACACTTAACGCGCTGGACAATGACGCTGTTTAAGGTAAATCGATTAGAAACGAAAATCGCGTTCGATCTCGTCCCGAACGCATACGACGTAGTCGTCGTGGTCGTCGCGGGCCGCTGCTCCGCCGTCGCGATCACGTACCGGCGTGTTTATAATACCGATATAATGAAATGGACGTGTGATACGGACGAAAAAAGTACAACAATGAAACAATGCCCCCCCACTAATGGCGTTTAAGTGTTAACATACATTTTGTCGACGTGTATGAACTTCATGTCCATCGAATGGATGGCTGTGAACACCGTGGTGGAACCCTGGACCACGGCCTCCCTGGTCTCGGGCATCGCCACCGGACTGCAAGTGGCCAGGAAAACTGGTTCGTTTCTGCTGCACAGTGGCAGATAGGACAGATAGTGACCTTGCACTAAAACCACCTGTACGCACACGCAATTCACGTTAGTAATAAGCAAGCGAAACGAATAACAACAATTAATCTTCTGTATACGCGTACACGTATTATTACGTACACGTGCGCGGGGTTAAAATGTCAAGTTTGGTGTATTAGAAATTGTGTTTGTAAATCAGAAAGTTGGAACTGGTTCGTATGGTTTCTTTTCTTACGCGTATTTTGAGTTTAAACCCGTTTCTTAAATTTTAAACTTTGCCCTGGTACCTATAACGAAACCGGATCACGAGCAGTGCCGCGACTACCGGGTGTGCAAGGTGTGCATTGTGGGCCACTGAATGGATTCGTTGAAACTACTATATCAACTCTGACTCTACGTAACGAAATTTACAATACCGTAAATACCATAGACATAATACGAACTGTTATTATGTCTGTGAAAAATATCAAACCTATATGTAATTTTTAAATTTTAGACCTCCTGGTAGAACTTGCACACCAGCCTCATAATGTCTAGTTGCGGCACTGATCATGTGTGGCGTATTAATGGGAAAGGAGGACGTTTTATTCTCTCCTTGGAAAGTCATTCAATATACGTTTAGAAATATTTTTAATCATACGCGCGTTGATTAAGTATGCACGCGTGTATATAAAAATATACTCGTATATAGAAGGAACGGATGTAGAAGAAACCCATAAAAAAAAACCCCCCCATTTAACTGTTACCGTTATTGAAACGATTGTAAAACAATAAATGTGATTTAACGAGGGACGTATAATATACATTTTGTGTATATAATAGCGATGTTATCGGTTTTATATCAAAAACTGAATAATTTATAGATAAGGCGAATCTAACGTAAACACGCGTGAATAATTTATTAATATATGCGCGCGTGAAACAATGCACTCAAATAATTCGTGTTTATTACCTTCTGATCGCCGAATCGCATTTGCCTCCGGGCGTTCCTGGAAACGTTCATCCGGCACAGAAACATTCGCTTGCATCCTTGGTCTTCGGCGGAAGTCTGACTCCTGGACAGTTCGGTCTGTACGGCCTGATGGTCTTGCTTGTCGATCATGTCGTACACGCTGTCGCCGTGTATGAGGAGATCCTCCTGCGAACAGAAACACGCACAAACGCTCGTTTAAACAGAACGATAAACGAATTCCGTCACGCGTCCTCGCTGTTGTTTCTCTTTTTAAAAGGACAGAACAGGACCGGACGTCGTCGTCGTCGTCGTCGTCGTGCCGCGGATGCCCGCGAGCGACGGAGGTCGGGGATACGTTATACGGGCGCGCTGCAGAGAAAAATAAAATAAAATAAAAAATAATAATAATAAAAAATTCCGTTTTCTTCTCCGTCCTACGTGTGCTATATGAAATCAACGCCCATAACGTTTTAATCGCCGCACGAATCTTAATGGCCTATCCGTATATTATAATCTATCGGGCCGACTCTGCAGCAACGGTGCTCGTGCATAATATACGTACAAGACGACGAAGACGACGACGGCGACGACGACCGCGACGGGTGGAAAGAGTGTTTTAATAACCGACGGAAACGTCCCCGGGGTCGTCGTCGTCATGGACCAAATATACAAATTTCGGTCGTAATTCGTATATACGTGTATAATAATAATGATAATCATAATAATGATAATGATAATAACAATATTAAATCACGTACGCGTGTGCCCGCGGTTGAGAGGTCGAAAGTTGTTTTCGTCCGATCCTCCTTATACCTTATCGAATATGATAATGTACGATTGGGGACGCGGTGAATCTATCGGACGACTGTCGCCGCACCTACACACACATAACTTCTCTCCGCCGAATGACAATGACGTATTGCAAAGTGATAAATCAACGTGGCCCACTACAAATGTGTATAACGACGACAAATGCGACGCGATCGAGAGGATAAACAGGGGAAAAACTATCGTCCGTCGCGTATACAAATATATTTGTACGTATACGAATCCGCGGTGTGTAGGTTCGACCGCGCACGTCGTTTTCCGATCAGTTGAAAACCTATATATATATATGATCCGTAACACCCCGTGTATGTCGTAGCAAACAAATATATTCAAATGCGATCTGTTCGACAGAAAAAAAATGTCAACTATACGTAGAGAAAGTATAGAAGTGTAAAAAACCGATTGGGTCCATTGTTAATTCATTTTTATGGCTACTACCGAAGTTATACGAATATATATATATGTTGTATACATGCGTGTACGTACGTTGTAAGACCTATTACTGTGAGAGTTGGTTGTAATTTTTCTGTTTTATTATTATTGTTTGTCGTTTCCGGTATAAAACTTTTCGTTGCGTGTGTTGAATTTTAAATATATACGCATATAGGTTTCGGCAGTGAATGTCTGAGTTTGCGGGATAATTAATAATTATATATTTGTTTACAATCCTGAAGTTAATTGAATAACTGTGTATGACCTTTCCCCGTTCCACTCTGCCCGTCGCCAGAATTCTGTAAGTTACTTTTGTATGTTGGGTTTTCCAAGTCTTCTGTCTCATATAAATGAGGTTCCATAGTATTCCCCTTTCACCCTTACCCTACACTTTCCCATCTACGGTTGTCGCTATCCGTTTATTATTCATTATATTTTTGTCCATTTTTTTCTTCTCTCCTCCAATAACTCTATTCCCGACTGACTTCCGATTCATTCTTAAATAATACGCCCGTCGTGTTCATTCGCAGGAAATATAATGCAGTAGTTTCCTCTCGCTTTTTGCATCGCAGTTGGCGAGCCATTACTTGAATAACTGCGCAAGCTACCTGCACACCAAACCTTCATTTGGTTGCCGTTAGTCTCGCTGCGGGAATCGCCGTCGGTCGGTAATAACGGACTTGGTTCCCCTCCGCTATATCTCGTTTTTAGTCTTTACGATAATCAGCACGCTATAATAGATACAGCATAGGCCTACAGGTGAGTTGGTACGGTATATAGTTAATTTGAATAGTATTAATATACATATATTATTACGGTCTGGTACATAGTGTATCGTAAACGTATAAGCGCACACGGCGGTAAAAACTTGACGCTCGATCGCGATATCGGGCGAAAACGTTTCCAACGCAGCGGGCGGGCGATCCGGTCGTAAAAAACACTTATCGCGGTAATTCGAAAAATAAATAGTATATAATATATACGAGTTTAAAATTATCATTATGATGTCACTGCGGGGAATGATATTTTTTTTCCACATAATATTATAACATAATAAATTACGTTTCTGTCGATTTACGTTTGTACATATATATATATATGAATATTATATAGGAATATACTATCGGAGTGCATGGATAATATGCGTTTTGTGACGATCATTGTTTTGATTTGATGATTGGACGAGCATTGTAAACTACAATCATAACGAAATGATTCATCGCGGTGAGAATATCGCGTGAACATGTAGTATAGGTATACGCACATATATAATAATAATAATAATAATAATAATAATATACATTCGTATAGCGGCGGCTATTAATGAGTTAGTGCGTCGCGTTGGAAAGTGTAATATTATACACATTGCAAATGGTTATTTATTTTTCGCGGTGTTTAACGCGCGCCGTGTTTAATGTACATACAATACGATACACCGAAACGGCCGTGCGTATAATATAATAAAATATATATTTTATGAACACGATTTTTCGCACTTTAAACGTCATTAATTTCTTATTGTTTATACAATAAATAAAATAAATAATACACCCGTCGTCGGCGGCGTCTGCGTCGTCTCCCTGCGGGGTGCTCTCTTCGTAATATACCGTCGAATACACACATACGTACATGTATATATCACATGACGTATATTTATACAACGCTAAACCGTAATATATATATATGCACACAGAAACACCGACGGGTAACTTAAGTAGAGATTATAATATATTGTGCGTATATATATATACGCGAACGTGTTTGTAACGTCGTTGTAAGAAGATCTGTTGAGCTTTTCTTCCGAACGATTACGTGTGTATATACGTATAAAACACGCGTGCTCACAATTAATCTGCACGTTTAAAATCAAAATATTTGATTAATTGTTTTAAAAAACAAATGTAACAGAAAAAAGTTAAACGATACGAATTGCTCACTCTAATATAATATAATCATCACATCCTCACACATACCAATTACTTAGTATCGAAGTATATATATATATGGATATAATATTATAATTAATAGCGTTTGTTTTATTGTACGAATAATGTTGATGATATAGTAAATTAAATTTAAAAAACCAATCGAAAAAAATCAAAAGCATGTAAAATTCATAAAAATCTCATAATTGTATAGTATACCAAAAATTATTTACGTATGCGTACGTTTATATTCAGAGGCCATTGTAGATGATACTCGTTTTATAGTATGTAGCTATGACAAGGAACGAAAAAACCTTCAACTGGATATGAAGTTGCAAGCGAAAAACATTTATATTTATATATATACACGGACAGAGACAGGGGTGAAGGAGAGGCGTTAAGATATGACACATCGAAAAAACAAATTCGAAACATGTGCCATTGTTCGGTTGTACGTTGTTGCATTATATTATTATTCACTTGTACGCTTGTTTTCGTTTTTTTTATCGTTTTAAATATGAAATACGACTTCGTACATGTATACCTACTTTTGTATCATTACGAGTGTAGCATTCCGGCGATAGGCTAATATTTTGAGGTTTACGGTATGCACGCATGTATGTACGCAATAACGAGCCTTCGTAATAAAAACATACGAGCGTTGGAAATAGGAAGAGAGAAATAACACTAAACGTGTACTTGAGCGCGTCTATTTATATGGAAATTCACAAGATCGAGTAAGGACAAACGTGTTGCGTGGGTCGGCGCACAAAATATGTTTTCGCGAGATATATGTATACATATGATGTGCGTGAACGAATTTGTATTTTTTTTTAATAAAAATTTATCGTCGCGCAATCGAATTCCGCGAGAATATGTGGAAAAACGAGTGCAAAAAATAATTTACTATGTATACACGTGTAATTGGACGGACGGCGGTCGGACGTGACAAGATGCGGCCGAGAGATTCGAAAACACTAAACAAACATACTGCGGAAAAACATTTTTTTTTTTTTTTAAATAAATAAATTTAAACCGTCGAGAGAAATTGAAGTCATCGTTTCGAAGTATTTAATTGCGAATATACATTATGTGAAAAGATAAGACGAAAACAATATTTATAGTTGATTCCGAATATTATAATGTTTGTTTTTTTTTTAATGTAAAAAGTATATGCATAATAGATCGACCCCTAAGTATATGTAAAATCGATTCCTATAGATAATAATCGTAAAAATATATATAAACATATATTAATAACATAACGTGAACTTTACTCTTACTTCGTGGTTAACATGATATTAATCGAAAATCTGAATATCTCGTCGAATTAAAATTAGGAAACATATTATTAAATATGCATATGCATTATTTTTAAATAAATATATGTGTATATATATATATATATATATATATTAAAATATTAGATCTAAAATTTAAAAAGACTCGTTTATGTCTGAATTTCGAGGTTAAAAATAATATTACTCAACGTTTGTCAACGAAATAAATACATATATACATAATAAAATTACGATTTCATCTTAATTATATTATCAAATCTTTAAGTATATATTTTTCGCGTTTAAAAACAGGTTTACATATTAAGTATACACACGTGTATATCCGTGCGTTGCAGTTTGTTTGAATCGTTCAAATATAGATCAAATATTTAGAGATATACGAAAAGTGCT